>OX387215.1:19288026-20690852 GCA_947561695.1 Tyria jacobaeae | reverse complement strand
TTGTGAGATCCACCAATCGTATTCCTGAGTCTTGGTGTTCTTTGTGTCCGGTGTGTCAATGTTTGTAAAGCAGTTCCTCTTGACGCAGGAATCCCAAATGCAGAAGTTATTCTAAGAAATCATTTAAAAACAACTTTAATCTACAACCAATTGTGTAGATTTGATTTGTTCATGAGAAAAATCTCTGTCGCAGATCTGAATCTTGAAGTTGTGGGTTTATTGCATACTCTTTTAGTGAGGGAAAAATCTCCAGCCTATAGAATAGGAAATTAAAAATTATCATTGTTTGTCAGTTAATTATAAGGAATTGCTTTCAGTTTTTTCATTTGCGTAATGTTATAGCATGATGTTTTAAACCTCTTTTACTAATTTTCTATTTTAAGAATCAAAAGTTAGTCATAGTTTTTAGGGTGTCCCAAAATTCAACGATAAGCGGGCGCCTAAAGGTAGACCTGCTAATGAGTACATAAGAAAAAATAATAAAAAAAATATAATTAGTTTTTTTTTAGTTACAAGAAAAATTTAGAATTTCTTTGAAAATTTACACCCTTCATGATATTTTGAACGACCACGATGACAATTTCTCAAATATGCTTAAGATTTTTTTTTTATCTTGTACCTAAATAGTGCTACTATTCACCACAACTCTTAAAAACACTAAATTGCCCGCAGTTTTTACACAAAAAACAACGACAAACGAACAAGAACAATTAAGAAATTTGGGTCTTGTTTACAAATGGTAGACATTTTTTTTTTTGTGGCTAGTTATTTTAGAGTATTATACCATTTTAGAATCTTGATTAGTTGCGCCAATTTTAAAAACAACTTGCCGTAGTGGTGTCCATACTTTTTTTTTACAAGACCATGAGTCAAAGTACACTAAGAGTAAAAATATTTCAAAATTGATGAAAATGAATGAACAAAATGATTTTGAACGTTTTTTGTGTAAAAACTGCGTGCAATTTGGTGTTTTTAAGAGTTGTGGTGAATAGTAGCACTATTTAGGTATAAGATAAAAAAAATCTTAAGCATATTTGAGAAATTTTCATCGTGGTCGTTCGAAATATCATGAAGGGTGTAAATTTTCAAAGAAATTCTAAATTTTTCTTGTAACTAAAAAAAAACTAGGTATATTTTTTTTTATTTATTTTTCCTTATGTACTCATGAGCAGGTCTATCTTTTGGCGTCCGCTTATCGTTGAATTTTGGGACACATGTATATTATCAACAGAAACCGTACAGTTGTTATTTTTTAGTCCTGGAGGTTGAAACTGTGGTGTATGCATGATTTTTTTAAACATTTCCGTCGCTTATTATAGTAAAAAATATGCAATGCTAAAATTAATTTAAATTTTTTGAAAAAGAATTAAAATAGCCAACCAATACGGACACTTAACGCCCGATATCTTCGTTTGGCTCGGTGTGACTTCACACTCTAATACGATAAACAAACAAGTTATAAATTTTAAAAGGTTAAGATTTCAGTGTCTATTTGAGTTTGACATTTCCTGTCATAGACTTTTACGTCACATTCGTTCTGTCGGTTTTCAAATATTCTAATTTACAACTGTCTCATTTTGCATTTTTTAAATTGTTAATAAGTGATAATTCTAAAGTTATTTATTTTATTAAAAATATTTTACTTTATACACAATTACGTGCATACTCATTATAAACTTCGGAACCACATCTAGTAATCGTCATTAGAATAGCCATCTAATTATTATTTAACATGGACAAGGGAAACGTATATACGTAGTTATCACCCTCATAGATAATTCAAGACTCCTAATTCTAGACTAATAATCACTTCACCTTCACAAATAGCTACTAATTTTACCTACATCAGTAATATTAAAAATAGCCCCTGACTGTTAACAGTTAACAAAACTTTAAACTAATTTGCCTCTTTAATGGTACAAACACACTCCACATGATAACCCCCTGCAGTAATCACCACAATTTTCCAGTTGGATGCGCCTCTGTTTCCTCACGGATCCGCGAGGGAAGGTGCCCGTTAAAGTGGTGGCCAGAACATTTGCTTCTGGCAAAACTGAGAAGTTGGTCTATCAGTGTCTATCAGAGCTGGGCCTGCCATCAGGCAAGAACGAAGCTATGGAGAAGGAAGCCTTCACCTTCGACAAGTTCTACGCTCTGTACCATAAGATCTGTCCAAGGAATGATATTGAAGAGCTGTTTCGGTCTATGTGAGTATTCGTTTTAAGGTTTTGCTAGCCAATTGCTTAGTTAATTCTACTTCTATGTATTTTGTTTGCATCTGCGAAATCCAAGATCCGAATCGTTCAGTTTTTTTTGTTTTGTCTGCGATTACATGGTGCTAAAGTAAAAAAGTGCAAAATAAGTGTGTAACACATTTCTGCTCCCCCCTTTGTGTAAACCTACACATACATGAAATCATAACTAAAAACCCTCACTTTTTTTTCTGAGTTTATATACCTGGTAACACGAAAGACTCTGGTTAAATAAGCAGATTTGGTCAGAGAACCTATCAATCATTTTGCTTGCTGAAGGTTTATTCTAAATGTTTAACATTAAATGAGATCAAAACCGACCCTTGATTATAATCTCAATATCTAATTAATAGTTTCCTTCACAAGTGCCTGTCTCAGTTGATCGAAATTAAACAGTTATATCAATCAACGTAACTTCCAGGGACTTTCAATTTGTTCGATGAAAAAGTTACAAATACTTCAGTAATTTCTTTCGACGTAAATACGAATTAAGCTATAATAAAGTTAGACGTGATTTTATACCACTCGAACCGCATAAAACGTATTCTGTCATATTACCTACACCACATGGACATACCTCGTTATTAATAGTCTAGTCCTTCTAGAAATCTCGTGGGTTTGGTGTTATGTGGCAGTATGACCAGAGCTGGATAAACAATTCCCCTTTATTTTTAACATAGGTAGCGATTTTGTTTGCCTCTATACAAGCACAAACATTGAACCGTTAGTGTCAGTTTCAAGAATTGACCATAAACCCTCCACAAAATACATATAATATAATTTAACAGAACCCAAGGTAAATCGGACCGCATCAACTTGGAGCAGTTCGTGAATTTCATGAACGAAAAGCAACGTGACCCTCGCCTCAACGAAATCTTGTACCCGCTCTATGACGAGAAGAGAGCAGCTGAGATCATCAACACATATGAACAAAATGAAGAGGCTAAGAATGACAGTAAGTAACACTTAGAAACAGCTTTCCTTTGTGAATCACGAAATGCTTGTCCGATTTTCGTTGTAAATGAAATTAGAAGTATGTGTGTTATACACTAATGTTGCTATCAAGATTATTCTTTGTGATAACATTAGATCATCATTACAATAATTCATTTTTTTTTTGTTGCATTTATCGGTATTTTTTTTACCGCAATTTCCTATAAAAAGTCCAGGTATTCATCACGCAACCAAGATTTATCTAGCAGAGAAAAAAATCAGACTGTACGAGATCTAAGAAAAATGTGACACGTATTTTAAAAACCTTAATTATCATTCGGAATATATCTTATTGTGATAAGCTTTACATTATTCCAAGTCCAACTGCAACATGGTCGTAGAGTCTAGTGACTGGAGAGGAAGATACCGTGGAAGAGCCATGCTTAGACACGGATGACGAGACAGAACCACGCGAGACACGAACCACAGCCTCACGTAAAATCGCTATACAAACAATGCTTGCATTGTATTGGCGAATGAGTGAGGGTACCAGAAACCAAACTCTCTCTCTCTCCTCTTTACCCCCTTCTCATCACCGTTAAAGACGCCCATCTTTAAGGGTGATGAGAAGCACGCTTAAAACTCTTGAATTGCATGTGCCAATTGGCGGCATTCGTTAAGCATTAGTCATAAGTGCGAAGCGTGAAAAGTAACGGTAACAGCAACTTGTTCTTACCCATTTTTATTCCAGAATGCCTTACAAAAGACGGGTTGATCCGATACCTGATGTCGGATGAGAACGCTCCAGTATTCTTGGACCGGCTGGACAACTACATGGACATGGACCAGCCTTTAGCTCACTATTACATCAACTCCTCACACAACACGTATCTATCTGGAAGGCAGTTTGGCGGCAAGAGTTCAGTGGAAATGTATCGCCAGGTCTTATTGGCTGGATGCAGGTAGGTTTAAATATTCACATAAAACTTTTGATCTTTTTCTTTCTTTAAAAAAGGCACTACATTCATCTTCGTGTACTACCTCTATAAAGCCTTTTCTGGAACTGGTTATAAACCTAAGAAAAAGATACATTTATACACTCGTTAGAGTTTTCCACAGCTTTAACAAAAATGTCTATTTGTCCGATTTACAGAAGGTAGGATAGGTACCTATTAGGTATTAGGTATAAGGTATTAGGTTTCTGATTTAGAAAGGTAGAAGGAAATTTGCACGCCATTATGGAAAAGTATAAAAGGGCTATCAATAAATCTCACACTATTGTAATGTTGTTAACATGTTTCTCCAAAGGTGAAATATTTAGCAGACATATACATACACGCATACCCGTTTTCCCGCATTACATCCCGTATTTAATCATCTATATCTGATAATCCTGAGCAAAATGTAAAAAAGAATAAGTCTATAATATTTTATTATTATTTGAATTATTATGATAACGATAGTATTTTTTTTTAAGTTCAAGTGGAATTCACTCTGTATTTAGGTTAAGAAAACGTCCGAAAATCCAAGTATTTTGAAATTCGATATCTTTCGGGCTTACAGACACTTGAACACATCTTAGCTTCAAACACATTTCCCTCCAACTTCGCTGCTGCATAATCCGGATATATTAAAAACATCTTTGCTATTTCACACTGTCGAACTTAAACCGAACTTCTCAAAACATAAGCTTAAAGTTTTAGCCCGTTTATCCGCCGCCTTCGCACTTGCTACCAAAGAAGTTTCAAAATTAATTAATACAAGTTGCTATCCGTCAACGTCAACAGATTAATTGGGCCTTATTAATTTGGCACTTTGTTGTGATCTTGTTACTTCGTAATCTTTATAAGTGTATTGGTAATTTGTTTCATGTTTTGGACTCATAACTCATTTCTCTAATTTATCTTATTTAGATTTAAACACTTTATGTCCTGTCTATTCACAACAAAAAAACTTTGATACAGAATTTTGTTTGCAACAAAGCATCGCATCGTGAGACGGCTTTAAAATATTTTGCGATTTAGTAACATTATTCATATATTATATATTTACTGAATTTACAATATTATACTGATACTAAGTTCAACAAAACAGTACAGACTGCTTGTCCATGGTATCAAAAACATTTTTTTTTTGACACAGGTAAGTTGTTTATTATGTGTGAGTACATGAGATGGTCATCTTTGATGGTTTCTTAAAGTAAACACATACTGGATACTTAACCTTAGAACCTTAACCTAATGTGCTGCTGCATACGTCGCTTATCGTAGTCTCCTGGCTTCACGTTCGGACTCCAGAAGGGTAAGAATGTCACCATCTCACACTGGTCCCTTGACGTTCCTGATGATCTGACGGCTAGTTTCTCCGATGAACTCTACTTTCACCTGAGTACACTGTCCTTGGGAGCCGGTACGGCCTAGAACTTTGACGACGCGAGCAAGAACGTTTGGTTTATCCGTTTTGGCTTAGATATCGCCTTACTTGTAACATATATAAGAATATTATATACTTCACGCAGCAAAACATGAATGTTTTAAGATTTCCATTGAGTCTTTAGCTATAAGTACCTATCTAAACATTTTTAATATAAAAATATATTTTTTTTCCAGGTGCGTAGAGCTCGACTGTTGGGATGGCAAAGGTGAAGATGAAGAGCCAATCATCACCCACGGCATGGCCATGTGTACCGATATTCTGTTCAAAGACGTTATCTATGCTCTAAGAGACACCGCCTTCGTGACGTCAGACTACCCTGTGATCCTGTCCTTTGAGAACCACTGCTGCAAGGCTCAGCAGTACAAGCTGGCGAAGTACTGTGACGAGATACTTGGAGACCTGCTCCTCAAGGAATCCTTGCCTGAGCACCCTGTTAGTGGTCGAGGGTTTTTTTTCCTATAAAAATAGCTGTCTCAATGATGTTTGTTTTTGAAGAAAACCGATTTTTTAGATAACCAACTTGTGAAATCACTTGTTACTGAAACTTTTTTCTTGCGAAGATTATGTTGAGGGCGAAGATTAAAAATCCAACTACATCATGGTCTTAGAGTCTATTGACTGGAGAGGAGGATACCGTGGGAGAGTCATGCTTAGACACCAATGACTAGACAGAACCACGCAAGACACGAAACACAGCCTCACATAAAATTGCTATAGAAACAATGCTTGCATTGTATTGCCGAGTGAGTGAGGGTACCAGAAACCAAACTCTCTCTCTCTCTCTCTCTCCTATTTACCCCCTTCTCATCATCCTCAAAGACGGGCAGCACGGTTACGACTCTTGAGTTGCAGGTGCCAATTGGCGGCGGTTGTGTGTCCCCTATATCATAAAAATCAAAGCTGTGGTTTTTTGAGTAAATTGGTAACATAACTAGTAAAAGAGGTCACTCTACAATCTTTTCCATTACGGCCGCATGATATTTGTTGTCAAAACATCATTATTTAATCATAGACGTCCGTTCCAGCTGGAGCCAGGAGTACCACTCCCACCGCCTTCAGCACTCAAGCGAAAAATTCTAATAAAGAACAAACGCCTAAAGCCAGAAGTAGAGAAGCAGGAGTTAGAACTCTTCCGTCAAGGGCAGTTCGTTATAGAAGATGAAGAGAAAGAAGATGCTTCGGCTGTAGTTCTTCCAGATAAGAAGGTGTGTTGTGTATTTATTCTAAATATTTCTTGTTTCTTATAAAATGGTGATATTTCGACTTAAGTTAGCAGCTGTGATAGAAATTATCGGATATAATTAATAGAACTAAGTCATTAATCTGCTCGTTTGCCCCCTATCGCATAAAAAAAAAGGGGAAAAACCCCCTATTCACCAACAAATAAGCAACTGATGGGCGCACTGTCTGCTTTTAATCTCTTTGCAGACTATTATATGAATGATACCCACACAAAGTTTTACATGTATACAGGTGTTTCTGAAAGGTGTGGTCACATTTTAGGAGTGTTATTTACAAATAAGATGTTTGAATATTTGAAAATAAATTTAGTAGTTCTATAACAAAATAATATTTATATATTTAATATTTAAAAATAAACTCCTTTCTTGAAAACATAATATGAATTTTCTTGTAATTTTCAAAGATTTTAATTTTTATAATTTTTTTTTGTGCATATATTTCGGACACAATCTGTATATGCCACCGATATCCTCGGTATTAATTATTTATACTTTCATTCGCGTCAGCTTTCACTCTTAGAAGTTATTAGTTTTATAAATAAAGTTTAAGGCTGAATTGTCAGTTTGTTCAGAAGTTGGAGTTCAAAGCTTTATTAAAAATCAAGATTTTATCTAAGACTAAAATATGACCACAACCACACAAACTGATGATCAATAGGGTGGTAAAATCAAAACTTCTTAAGCAGTACGCAAAGGGAGGTCACAGATTTTTTTATTTGCTTAGTAGAAAAGTTTTATTTATTTATTTATTTAAACCTTCATGCACATATACAGGCGTACACAGGCGGACTTAATGCCTAAGGCATTCCCTTCCAGTCAACCTTGAGGTATTACAAAGATAGGGAAATGTAGATATACATATATATACACATATATACATATATTCTAAAGGTAATAATATAAGTAGGTGTACAATGATGTGATATGCATTGATGTGATTGGATTGGATTACTCAAATATAATATACTAGTAAAATTACACACAAATATACAAATATATAAATAAATAAACACACATACACATATAGATACATTTGTATCTACAGTATCCCAGTATAAGTATCCCAATTCATTATGAACGAGATCGCGTACCCTTCTTTTAAATATAAAACTTTTACTATTAAGCAATATTTAATCAAATCAAAACAAAACATTGTGTGTCACAACATCGGCACAAGTGTATCAAGATACGATTCTTGAGAAGGTGGTTAAGGAGGTCTTAACAGTACCATGTTCCATAGCCAAGAATAGTCCTTTTCATAAAGAGGATGCATCGAATCCAAGCGTACTTGGATATCACCGTTTCTGATTTCATTTGAGCTGAAAACGGGCCGTCATCCCTATCTTAATCCGCCGGATTATGATTTATGGTCAGTTTTAGAGAGTGTGGCATAAACACCATGATCATTTCGAGTACCTAAAACAATCCATGTAATTGGCAGTAAATAATTTTCGCTATGACACAATGCGTGTTTCTATTAATACAGGCCTCAACGTTTAAATGACTCCATTAAATCCAGTGGAGATCATTTTGAATTAATTTTCAATGCTGTTAATGTATAAACTAAACACACATTACAGTTATGTACATGCAGTAAAAAAAAAGGTTTGTCCTTGCAACAATATTTATTGGCAAGACTAGGCATTTAGAAATTATCGGCATGAACTGAGAGTTAGAGTAGGAGGCTAAACCTTTCCCATCCAATCTCTCTCTCTCTCTCTCTCTAATGGATGATCTGTCTGGTAGCCGGAGGAGATAGTGGCAGAAGCTGCGTCCGCAGGCGACGATGCGCCGCCCCCCGTGGCGTACACGGGCTCCACCACTAACGTGCACCCCTGGCTCTCCTCCATGGTCAACTACGCGCAGCCAATCAAGTTCCAGGGCTTCGAGGAGGCCGACAGTTAGTGGATTTTTAATAAATTCATGATATATTTCGGTATTTGAAATTAAATGAAATTAACTTCTTTGATTATTATTAATGTACTATTATATAAAACATATACATATATTTTGATATAAAGTGCATACACTTACAACGAACTCAAGGTTCATGCCCGTCACATCAAAATTAATGTTACCGTTAGTATTATATGGTACTTTTGATTTTAATAATGTAATGCATTCATTTCAGAACGTAATATCTACCACAACATGTCTTCGTTCGCTGAGACCACGGGTATGAACTATTTGAAGACCCAAGCCATAGATTTCGTCAACTACAACAAGCGACAGATGTCCAGAATCTATCCGAAGGGCACCAGGGCTGACTCTTCAAACTACATGCCACAGGTATTTTACTTTAATAATTTAACCAGCTACCCTATTGCTTTTGGTATATTTTCGTTTCAATGTACATATGGCTTAAAAATTTGGGCGATCTTATATATTTTATATACAAACGTACGTACAGGGTCACCTGATGGTAAGTGACAACCGCAGTCCATGGCTCAAGTCGCAGACTGTATTTGAGGGTGATGTGGGAGGTGGGAAGATGACGAGATGGGAAAGAGGAGAAATGAGGATTAGGGAAGGGAAAAGAGGAGAGGGGGAGTTGCAACGCATGTGTTGCTTCACAACAGGTTTTCTGCCAGGCCGTGGTATCGCACCGGTCAAGCCGGCCCATTCGTGCCTAAGCATGGCTCTACCACGAAAATTACTTAAATTAATTCTACATCTAATATTGCAATCGTTCGTTCTTCAGTTTTGCTGTATTGTTTTTAGTCATATTTATATCTCTCTGCCAGTCAAAGACTTTTAATGGAATATTTTTTAATTTATTAGCCAATATTTTAGGGCTTGAATAAACTTATTTAGAGGTTCTTAATTAAGTGTCCTGAAATTTTATTGAAGACTTAATCGCACATAAAAAACCTAATGAAATTGAATATATATTGAATTTGGAGTCTTAGGTTAAATGTTCAGCATCAGCCTATTTGGATTACTCATTTTTTTTTTTGCTATCATGTCATAGTGCTCGAGGCCTGTTAAAATTAATTTAGATAGATCACTAGTTGTGTGAGGTAATAGAAGCATTAGAAGCATAGGTAAGACAAGGATAGTGACGGAGCAATTGGCTGCCCTCGCTAAAAATTAGGCACATGTTTACTTCGTGTGTGTTAACATTACTCTGTGTGCCTGTGAAGAGTTCGATGCATCAGTATCATCATCATAATTAAGCCTATCGTAGTCAGCTGTTAGGCATAGCTCTTTCTTTCGTGTGAAAACCCTCTCGGGCCGTCATTCCACCGGGGTTTTCGGTGGAACGGTGTGTCGGAATCGGACCGACTAAAACCACACGGTGTGCCATGCTGCGCTTAAAATAAGAGGAATCCGGGAACAGCTTTATTAAGACATCCGGACTCGGACAGCGCGGGCACCACCTCTGGGTCACTCCCTCGCGGTTAGCCACTAAAGCAGGTGGAGGGGAAAACCCGTCCCGACCACTTCCGGCCACACTCAGGGCGGCATGAGGCGCTGGTAAGCGCGTCTCCGCCGCCCGGTTCGCCGGCGGCGAATGGGGTCTTAGTGGAGATCGTCCTCCCGGACCCGCTCCGCCGCCTCCTTCTGAAAGACGACCTCCTCACAGAGGGTTGCGACCTCGGTAAAATTCCTGTCACTGCCGGCCATGGAGCGTATGATGGCCGGTAGTGGTGGTGGGGGGGACCTTCCTCTTACCCGTTCGATGCAAATAGAAAACAATTATGAATCGTTTACTAGGGAGTTATCAAAAAAGGTTTTGAGATGGTTGTTGTAATGTTGCCAAGCTAGTAAATCTTTCGTGTCAGGCGTGATGCGAGCGACCCGGGATTTCTATCTCTTGAGATCTCCATGTAAAGGTCTGCGTTGGTTAATTGTCCTTGCTTAGGCGTGTTTATTATAGCTCTCATTTTTAGATTCTTAATCATACTACAAAATAAAGGATTATCCGGTCACACAAGAATTTTAAACTATCACACACGTCCTTTTGGTCGGTGTGAACTAAGACCGGACGCGCTTGGAAGATCCCCCACCATGTTTCCGACCAGTTTAAGCGCGCTACGATGGATAGTCGCGTTACATGTACAAACATGCGAATTTCGTTATATGTCTTTTTGGTACGAAGCTCGACGAAGGAATGGCATTTGATCAGTCTTCAATCCAGAATTGTTTACATAGAAGTAACTGTTACGTTGTAACATTTTATGTTGAATCATTTCAACATACTCGAATAATGAAATGAACGTTTATTTGTTGGCCAGGTGTTCTGGAACGCGGGTTGCCAGATGGTGTCGTTGAACTTCCAGACGTCGGACCTGCCGATGCAACTAAATCAGGGTAAATTCGAATACAACGGTAACTGCGGCTACCTGCTAAAGCCTGATTTCATGCGGCGCGCCGACCGCAGCTTCGACCCCTTCGCCGACGCGCCCGTCGACGGTGTTATCGCCGCGCAATGCTCCGTGCAGGTACACACACACAGAAACACTCACACACACATGTGCTTTCATAGTAGCCTTAGATAGCGACTCAACCATCGCTGGAAATGCTGAGGAAAAGTCTAGAGGACCTAATTTGCCCAGTTGCCCAGGATGGTGACGCGAGTAAGGTCCGAAATCGTGACATGAATCAGTGCATTGGTGGAACGATCATATCAGTGTTCTTCATAAAGAGTGCTTCAGAAAAAGAAAACTATCGCAGCATGGCTGGAAGAGACAGAACTCTGTGGAACTGGGGGCAGATTACAAAAGGACACGTCGGAAACTGAACAAAGTCATCCAAGACAGTATAAGAAAATGCTGGAGGAGCTTATCAACGAGATAGGGAAGGACCCATGGGGCAGGCCTTACATGGTGACTATGATCAATCTGAAAAGAAAGCCAATGCTGTCACTCACATGCCCACAACTCTTAAAGAAGATTGTTACTGTGCTGTTTCCACAACAAAGAAAATTCAACTGTGCAGTGCGAATTGGTAGAAATCCCGCCTGTTACAATAGACGAACTGATGGTAGCGTGTAATCGGGTGGAAAATAAAAAGCTCAGGGATTAGATGGAATCTCAAACATTGATTTGAAAACTGCTATCAAAGCCGCACCAGCATTATTCCTAGATGTCTGAACGACACATGCCTGAAATTAAACAACAGAGATTGGTACTACTTCCTAAGGGGAAAAAGCCGCCTGATGAACCATCGTCTTATCGTCCACTTTGCACGCAAGATATCGCTGGAACGAATTATTCATCAACGGATCGAAGCAGCTGTTGAACCACTGCTAGAAAACAATCAGTATGGCTTCTGAAAGGGGCGATCAACTGTAGACACCATCAACCTTGTCGACAACACATCCAAGAATGCAATCGCAGGGACCAGATGGAAGGGAGGTAGGAAGAAACATTGCCTGGTGGCTACTTTGGACATTAAGAACACCTTCAATTCCGCTAATTGGGAGTGCAATATGCGGGCCCTTGAAGGAAAAAGCGTACCAAAATACTGCAAAGAATAGTTGCAATCTTCTTTACAAATAGGCTCCTAAAATACGACACGAAGAACGGTCCAAAGGAATATGGAATAACTGGAGGAGTATCTCAGAGTTCGGTTCTGGGCCCGCTTTTATGGAATATCATGTATGATAGGCTACTGAAACTAGTACTGCCAGGGACTGCTAAACTCGTAGCATATGCAGATGACGTGACTGTAGTAATCGTCACGAAGTATCTTGAAGAGATAAATCTTGCGTTTGACAGCACTTTCGAGAGAGAAGAATTTACAATTAGCCAAACAGAAGACCGAGGCAGTGCTTATCATTAGCAGAAAATAGGTGGAAACCATCAAGATTAGAGTTGGAGAGCAGGAAGTTACATCACAGCCGTTTATTCGGTATCTGGGAGTGATGATTGATGCCCGACTAAATTTCAAGCAACAGGTGCAACATGTTAGCGCAAAAGCATCTGTAGTGAGGGCAAACTTATCACGGCTGATGCCCAATGGTGGAGGTCCGAAACTGAGCTGGAGGACATTACTGTCGTCAGTAGTCACGTTGGTGTTGACTTGTGGAATTTACATTTGGACTGACACTCTCGGAACCCAGAAACCTCAGAGGAAAGTCAATATGTGTAGTCTGAGAGTAGCGAGTGCCTTCCGCACTACCGTGCGTACACACATACACTATTTTTTATTAAAATCTAACAAAACAACAAAAAAATAATGTTTTTCCTGTTCTTTAGGTGATAGCTGGGCAGTTTTTGTCAGACAAGAAAGTCGGCACGTACGTAGAGGTGGACATGTACGGTCTACCCACCGATACCATTCGTAAGGAGTTCAGGACTCGCATGGTGCCAGCTAATGGACTCAATCCAGTGTACAACGAGGAAGCCTTCTTGTTTAGGAAGGTAATTATCTGACCTATTTTAATAATTTTAAAATTAAGATTCTTATAACTGTCCTATTATAAACTAATGGACCCAATATACGTCGTCCTGTAAAAAGAATTGGACGTTAAAAGTTCCATAAAAACTAAAATGAAAAAAAAAAAAAAAACAACAATTTGTGTTCCTTCCTCAGACGATAATATTTGAATATAATAAAAAACATATCGGTGTAGCAGTTTTTTAGTTTTGCACATAACAACACATTAAGCCATTCATTTTTATTTATATATGTACATTGATTAGTAATTTTGTGACCCATTACAACCTTAAAAAGGCAACTGTCTATATGTTTGTGTTTATTATTTGCCAATTGACTTATATTTTTTATAATTGAATTTAAATAAGTCAGTGCAATTTAATACTCACGTTGTATTTGGTACTCTATGATCTTGTAAAGCGAGCATTAGTGCATACCATCATCTCCTTTCTCCTTTTTTCCATCTCCTCATCCCTCCTCTCTTCTTTCCGCTCCCTGCATCCCCCATCCCTCATCACCCTCAAAGGCGTGCAGCCACTTGCGACTCTTGAGTTACAAGTGTCCATGGACGGCGGTGTCATACCATCAGGTGACCCGTCTGTCCCCCTATAGTATAAAAAAAAAAAACATACTTAAGAGTTTAGTAATAGAAGAATTCCAAATTAGCCTTTTCAATTTTTGTTCAAAGTTCAAAATGTTGTTCTTAAGGCAACTCAAATTATTTATTTGAAAACATACTTAATTAACCTGGAGTGTGTGAAATGGCTTTACAGTACGAGGTCGCTTCCAGACACCTAGTAACGCCTTAGGAGGCTTCAACGCGTTATTTGTAATCTTAAATGAGAGCCCTTTCTAGCTTCTAAACTATTTACTCCCTCAGGTTGTACTCCCCGACCTGGCAGTGCTCCGGTTCGCTGTATACGATGAGGGCGGCAAGCTCCTGGGACAACGGATTCTGCCACTGGACGGTCTGCAGGCTGGCTACCGTCACATCTCACTCAGGACTGAAGCCAACTTCCCCATGTCACTGCCCATGCTGTTTTGTAATATTGAACTGAAAATCTATGTACCTGATGGCTTCGAAGGTATAATAATTAAAAAATACCCTATCAAATCATCTTTACGGTTAAAAGAAAACAGCTTAAGTTACTTTTAAGAACGAGCTTGATTTAAAAAGAAATAAAATCAAAGTAAAACTTTCTTAGTGATAAAATAAAACACTGAAGTCATTTACTGATGATCCAAAATATTCTCCGAATGTATACTAGTACAATTATTATTTATGTGTGTCGCTGAGATTTTACAAATACATATATAAAAACCGGACGCACAGAATACTGAAACTTTTCCCTACTATTTGTTTATCACACAAATTTGTGTTCCGTGCGGGAACACACGACCTCTAGCTGAGCAGTCGGGATCACTATTGATAGCAATAATGTTGTGTTGTGGCGTAGACTTCATGGCGGCTCTGTCGGATCCACGCGCGTTCATGGGAGCGGCCAAGGAACGCACAGACAAGGTCAAACAGATGGGCATCGAGGAGACTGGCCCGGAGAAGAAAGTGCAACTCGAGGAGAAGAAAGAAGGTAAGCCTTCAACAACTTTATATTTCTGTATATATGTATACGTGTGGTGACCTCCACATGTGACATGACCGCTAGATGGTTTTGATATTACACCATCTAGCGAGGTCAAGCTGAACTACGTAGCAACTAGTGCAATGACGTATTACGATACTGAATCACGATAATAAAGTTCTCGCGTCGATTACAACTACAATAATATACAACTTTCAGCATGGCTTCATCTAGACGTTATGAATCCTTCCTCAATTATTGGTATGATATTAAAAGCTAACACGGAAGTAGCATTTTTAGGATGCCACCTACACCCCAAAGATCCATTGCCTCTATCGGGCAATGTGCGTGTTTACTAATATACAAATACAATACATAGATACGCTCACTCACGTTTGTATTCCCTTAACGGGTAAGCAGAGGTGAGGTGTATTAAACATCAACATTTTACCAATTAGAATTTGGTCCAGCTAAATAGAAAACAAGCCTTTAGGCGTCAAGCGGCACTTTGCATTTAAAAACGAATTACATTAAATAGAATCAATTTATTAACCAATATACTTATGTAAATAACAACAACATCAAATAAAATTATTCAAACATATAAAATCGGACAGCACCTCACACATCGAAATCCATCAAACTATCTAAGTTCAAGGACGTGATAAAGAGACAACATATATATACATATATACATGAAAATGTTGCCCGGTCTGTCTGTTTACCCTCCTCCTTGATTCTTTTTCTTCATTTGACTTGCCAGACGCTAACATACCGAATAAATCTGCTTCTAACCACTTCAAGAGCAAAATACTGGCATGTGTATAAATCAGGTGTCTCAATATATTTCTCATTATCTTTATAAATTCTTCGGTAGAAACGCAGCAATCCCGAAATAACCCTTACCTTCACAATGTAATTACCGTTGTTTATTTACGCAGAAGCATAACCATCCGACTAATTCTACCAAAGTATGACATGCAACAGATATTTTAGGATTCATTCTATAATGACCGATAGTCTAAACCATAAGTGGCAACGGGGACGAAAGCGGTTTTGTAAATGGGGGGGTAAAGCTATTTCGCATTTATTTAGTCTTTCGTATCATGTATAATATAGAGAGTTATACCCGTATTTCAGAACAGATCTGGCAATAAAGAACAGTTTCGTCTTAGCTGGTTCAATTCCATAAAAAATGAAGCCTGTACAATCAAACAGTCAACCAACAAGTAGTGTAATAAAAGATTGCGCCTGAGGCCTGAGTAATAACTCGTGATGTTACTGACGTATATTATAACTAAGGTTAAATAAGTGTGACTTGATCCCAATAATACAATTTTAGACGGATCACAATAATGTAGTTTTAGAAATAGTCTTCAAGATAAACTTAACAGCAAAAAATCTGCTTATGCCTACGCTTTTTTAATTTTAAATAAATTCTTAATAGGGGAATTTTAATGAGTTATTATTTTCTTCTTTAGTAATCTGCATGTTTTTACGAGCCTAATTATTTTTTCTTCTTCTTTTTAAGAATGTTTCTTATCAGCTTAACGATAAACACATCGTTTCTTGTGTAAAATCCATACTTCATAGTTAGTTAAGTTCAATCGCTTCTGACTTGTATCAAACACCTAACATATTACCTCAAATATTTTACTGTACAGATGTTTCGTGTTTGATATCTCTGTAACACGTACAGTTGCGCTCAAATTGAATATTCGTGCATTCTGTACTCCCTCGTCTAAACACAATGAGCACCGTGTCGTTTTGTTTGGGTAAGCGTGTCATTGTATTCAAATCTGTGCGTGTAACTAACGTGAGGTTCATTGATGGAAAATGGAGAAGCTGTCAAGTGATTTTATGTGCTTTGAAAGTAGTAACAATTTAATTATTGTTTTTTTTTTGAGGTTTCTTTGTGTTGTATTACAGTGGCAAATAAATCTAAGTAGATAAATATATACTATAAGGTTAGATTTATAGTAAATAATTAGGTGATTTTTTAATCGATTTGTTTAATTAAGTTAGAAAGCTTTATATTTCGAAAGCAAATGTTTTATAAGTGTTTTATAACATTTATTGCAAAAAGTCGAATCACCACTATACGTTATATGGTATTATATTATTTAATTAAAATACTTATTTTGGAAATTATCTAAATTTATAATATCATTAAAGTAAACATATTCCCTAAATGTATACCGAATATTTCAGAAATATGTTGTGCAATTTTGTGTAGACGACAAATGGTTTACTTAGTACATACATACACTCACGCCTGTATCTCCGTAAGGGTAAGCAGAGGCGTTATTAACTCTCATATTTTGCCGATCATAATTTAGTCACATTTACATAGTAGGTGGCAAGCCATTGCCTTCATAGGAATTGGTGGGGAAAATTTGAAGCAATTCAGGGTCCGAATGAAGTCCAAGCCCTGTCACTAAATGATGTACTGGCATAAAGAAATGTTTTTTTTCTCTTCAGAAAATTATGATTAAGAAACAGAAATTTATGGTGTGGGTATTTCTAAACAATATGTTACGTATTTTTTTTTTACGAAAATCTGTATTTTCCACCGGCATTCTTGATATTAAATACCTATAGTTTGATTCTTCTCTTAAAAAAGAAAATGCTATTTAAGGTGTAATTTTCAATTTGAATATAGGAGTTCCATATATATAATAATCACGAACTTATTAACGCTTTATTTTATTTACGGAGTATACTATACGAATATAAGAATTTAAATGTCAACACAGGGTTTGTTTAAATACCACCATTTAAATTTCAGGTGGTTTAAATTCCACCTGTGCATCTCAGCGCATTCCATGACCATGTTCATTTTGTTAACATTATTTGTTGTATTAAATATAATGGGGAATTGTTGACACACATGTATAAAATATGCTCATTAAAATTGTAAATTATAGGTGTATAAGTCTATTCTCAACATTGACCGTGCATTCGCTTATCATATTTTTCAAAAGTCCTAGCCAAAAAGCCACCACAATACTTTGCAATATGTAAAATCACAATACTCAAACACTTAATTAAATCTGCTCTGTATCTAAGAAAGTTATCAGCATGAATCAATTGAGAATCATGAAATTGGCTAAGACTACAGTTCACTATTGAAATAAATGCTCTTCCTTATCTTTTCAGCGAGGCTTGGAAACTTTTAATTTTATATCCTATTACAGCGCGGCCTCTTTTCTCGGTCTGTATTACCCTCGTGACTCAAGAGTCGTTGATCCATCTCACGCATGTCTATTTTAAGGTTAATGTAGCTATTTATGTTTATAACCAGGTTTTAATATACCATCCCAATAGTACAACGTCCCAATATTAAAGATGGGTTTAAATCTGTTCCAATTGAGTTGTTTCTGCCAAGATACTCTTACTCATATTGATATAACAAATACACGCTTTTGTATCTTTAGAATAGACTTATTTTGTATCTTTTGTATCTTAAAATAAACAACGACTTGCTTCTACCATAAAACCTCAAAAAAATCTATTAAATATTATGAAAACTCTCATATAATCTGCTGGGTCAGAACACAGAACATATGTTCTGTGTGGTCGACCTCTTATTATATTAAACATAATAAATAAATGTTTTTATATCTTGTTCTCACTCTACACCAGAACCTCCGCTGGTCTTCGAGCCTATTACAGTAGAATCCCTCCGACAAGAGAAGGGATTCCTGAAGATCGGGCGCAAGCAACAGAAAGAACTCGATGCAATGAAGAAGCGTCACACGAAAGAGAAGATGGCGCTGCAGAAGTCACAGTGCTCAGCTTTGGAGAAAATGATTAAGGGAAAGAAGTAAGTGGTACATTTATTAACACGCTCGCTTTTGCCGAGGCTTGGAGTTCAGCATGTACTAGTTAGTCAGTTTTCAACTGATCTGTTCCTCTAGTGGTTAGTAAGCATGACTACTGAGCCACAGATCCTGAGTTCGACTTCCAGTCAGGGTAGATAATTGTGTGATGAGTGATGATATTATTTATTCTATAATAATGTGTTATTTATCAATAAAGTGTGTCTATCAACAGTCTGGCTACCATAGTACCAGATCTGCTTAGGTTGGGATCAAGCGGCCGTATGTGAGATGCCGTATGTATATTTCTCCTCCGTTCGTCACCAACTTTCCTTTCTTATTTTAGTAATTGTTGTCAAGCTTTAGTGTTATCAATAACAACAATCTTCATATAATAAATATTGGTAATTATTGAATTATGGTCGATTATGAAAAAGTGTGTGGTTTTAGTAAATGGCTATAGTTGAGCTTATGATGGATACCTCATTTTTAATGTAGGCCACTTATGAGCACTTATGTTATAGAATAAGCGTTTGTCGTAATTTACTTCTTGGGTGTATGCCATATTTTATTTTATAGGTGAATCTGGTGCACTTATTTGATACATATCAGAAATGATATATTGACTTCTAATTTATAACGTCTTAAACATTGGCGTAACATGTACTGAAGCATAACTCGACATAGTCCAGCCATGTAATCCAGTTTCAAATCTCTTATGCATATTTTAGATAAAGCCCACATTTTGCATTTTTTGGGTTAAATATCACTGACTTGTCCAAATGTAGGTAATTCTAGACGATCCTCCTTTGTAAGTTCATCCGTCCATTTGCATTTATACATATGTACGTAAAGAAAAATCATCTGACCATAAAAGAATTTGTCTCACTCTGTCTCTATGCAATTCTGTAGCAGTACCAGTAATACCAGTATACTCAAACTACCAAACCGTTATCAATCGCCAGCAAAGACCAGCTTAGCACCGACCCAGCGTTCCGCAAACTCGTGAACGAACAAGCCGGCGCGTGGAGTGAACTGGTGGCCAAACATCGCGTCGAGGACTGGAGCAGCACTCGCAGCCGCCTCAACGAACAACGAGACCTGCTCAAGAAGATGATGGAACAAACTCAGCTCGCGCAGATGAAACAGCTGGAGGGGAAACATGAGAGGTAGGTAACATACATAAATAAGCTCACGTCTTTCTCACATTGGGGTAGGCAGAAACAATAGATCGCCCCTTGCTTCTATTTCACCAACTGCTTCTGCTATCATCAAACCTGTCGTCGGCTTCGGATACTTCTAACATGTTCTTTCTTCAGAACATCACCAATGTGATCGGTGTATGTTCTGCCTATTAATACCAGCTGTCATTCCCATTCACTTAATTACTTAATTTGTCATTCGTTACGCATTTATTCTTCCTTCAGTCTTACTCCGCACATTCTTTGCAGTGATCTCATTTCAACAGCACTTTTTTGCCATACACATTTACATTTGATAAAGTGACAGAGATGAAGATATTTAGCATGCACAGTTGCGAAGTTAGGTAACGCAACTAAAGGTTGACAATATCAAAACCACAAACACGTGGTGTGCTTAATAAATAGAATAGTTGGAGATAACAGAAACGTACCAAAAGTTAACTAAACATATGAGTATTATACAAATAAAACAGCTGGGCTCTACTATTCATGTTTTCTACACAACGATAGTAAAAATAACGAAGATAGCCGCCTCGAGGCCTAGTGCAAACTTCTCAAAAATATGATAAAACAGAGACTAGAGACACAGATGAAGTAAACTATAGAGTTATGTAAACAAATGAACTTATACACGTAATACGAATATGAAGCAGTAGAACGGGAAACCCAGGACCGATTTTTAATCATATTTCATTAAAATGGATACCGTGTGGATCTCGGTGGAGTACACTAGGGCCACCCCCATCTCTTCCTCTGTGTCGTAAAAGGCGACAAAGGGATCGGACTGTTATCTATCAGACGGTATATATACAGACATGGAATGCCCGGTTAACGGCAATAGGATTGCACCCCATTACTTGTAAGACATACATATGTGGGTCTAGATTATGGTAGCCAAAATGTGGCCGTTGGAGACGGCTCTGCCCTCACCTTCGGCGATACAGGCTTGGGAGTGTATGTTTGTTAAATGAAAATTTATGTAACATCTATTAATCACAGTAACTTAGTTAAATATGAATAAGTTCAAACGCAAATTGTAATCACCTCACATTTATTTTGTAAATAGTAAAGCTATTTTTCGTTTTACGTATTATTATCTTTTAAATACAGCACAATATATGAAAACAGCACCGTAATCAAGAGTTTGCTTTGATTTTTTATATTCATTACCTTTGCCAAGTTTTGCTCTGGCAAGTAAATACAACAGAAAATGCCTCGTAAATATCTGTACCTAAATAAAATTTTGAGTTTGAAGCTAGTTTAATATCTATATGTGAAATTATTGTTAGCACTCAATTTATCGTTTGTAAAACGTAAGGTTTTTTTAAATAAACATTAAAATATTTTCATAGATCCTGTTTATATTTGAAGCTACAGATATTTTATATTTAGTAGTTAATTTTGTTAAACAAATATGTTTTATTAGATTTTATTGTTGATAGAGGTCCAAAATAGATTTGACCAGTTGTTGAACATATTTATGACAATAATAAGAAAGGTATCGGAATAAATTCACTTGTATGGACTGGTATGGACCAGTTCTTGCGGCTTTGTGTGGGCAATCAGTACCTCGGGTAGTCTTTTTCGTGTTGTAACTTGCCAAATTATTGATTTCCTATCAATCATCATCATCATCAGCCTATCGCAGTCCACTGCTGGCCATAGGCCTCTCCCATTGTCCGCCACTTCGATCAAATTTCGGCTTCTCGCATCCAGCTCCTGCCAGCTATCTTGCGCAAATCGTCACTTCACCTGGCCTGTGGGCGTCTTACGCTACGTTTGCCGAGACGCGGTCTAGACTCAAGAACTCCTTTTAAGACACTGGATGAGATTGTGTGGCGCTATTCTACTCCTACGAGATATACTTAAAAACTTACTTAGAGATTCATAAAAAATAAGCTTATACTTTATAAATATTCTGCTGGATATTATAATTATTTATTTATTAATCTTTGAATGCAGGGAACTCAAAGAGATGAACGCTCGCCAAGCAAAGATAAGCATGGAGACGAGCAAAGAGGTGGCCAACGACAAAACCCTCAAAACTAAGCAGGAGAAGGACCGACGACTCCGTGAAAAGAAACAAAACAACACCAAAAAGTTCATGGACGAAAGAAAGGTGAGTTGTATGATATGTAATGTTGAATTCTCTTTTATGGCTCTTTCTTATCTATAATATATATAAATAAATGACTTCTAATTTTAATAAGTAACATTATTAAAAGAATATAAAACCCGACCGTCTCTTCACTACTTACTACGTGTCGACTGATGACTACTCTCGTACCGACGTTACGTCACTATGCCACTCTCGCTATTATGACTATAATAAAAACATATCACATCATACATATAGACGTAGATAAACTCGAAAACCATAACCCTCCCCATTCCACGGTCGGGTAATTACATAAAATCGAAATGTTTTCTTTTTCTCATTATATATATATATATATAATATAAAAAACCGGTTGTGAAGCAACGCTTACGTTGCATTTCCCCGAAATTAGAGTTTTCCGGAGGTCCAACTCCTCCTCTCCTTTTCTCTTCCCTCTGCTCTTTCCAATCTCTTTATCCCCCCACTCTTCATTCACCGTTCCATTCCAATTTCTCATAGCACGAAGTAAGAATACATATTGTATCATCATCAGCATCTCAATGTACAATTTTTATTTACTTGGTGCTGTTCCAATTTTCATGGTATTTTCTTAATTAGATATAAAAATAACTCTTTTTTTTTTAGACTCAAACCATCAAACAGAATCGCGAGAAGGAGAAGCTGAAAGTTACCCACGACAAACAGATGGAAGAGCTTTCCAAGGACATTGACAATGTATGTTGTTAAAATTATGTACAACAAATAAAAGTTTAAAATATAAATTGAAAATGGTCACATGATATATAATGGCTGGCATAGTTACTGAGCTGTTGGTTTAGTGGTTAGTGACCCTGAGATCGTGGGTTCAATTCCCGCATGAGTCCCGAGTCTATATATTTGTAAAGTCCCCTCCAAAAACACAGGAATAGTGCCTCTTACGGAGTTGTCTTTTTAAAAATGAAAAAAATGCATATCACTTGTTGCGTGTTCCAGCTAATCGAGATGTACAAGATGGACGAAGCCGAGTTCGACATGACGAGTAAATCTGAGTTCTTTGCATGAAAGTATCCCGACATCGCTCCACTGTTGGAGCAGATGACTTGAGAAGTGAGTGGATAAGTGATCTCTCTAGTTTAAAAACTATCAGCACTATAATATATTTAATTAAATAAAGTACATTTAATATTATATAATTATCAAATTATTTTAAAAATATTTTCAAGCTATATTCAAAGATTTAATTGTTGTAATGTTTAAGTATAAAGTAATTGTAAGATTTTTTCATAACGACTCGTTTTTCCTACCTCCGTTGCATTAAATTCAGTTTCTTAGATGTGTCGTTATTTAAAAATATATGTGCAAAAGTCTTTCTTTTCATTCATGGGATATGTGTAATAAATTAGTAGTTGTAGCGGTCGGAGACCGAAAAAGAAATTGCAAAGGCATTTCTAATCAAGTAGGTAGCTCTATATATTAATCGAATAATTGGAACGATTAAATTAAACAAAAAAAAAATAAAGTGAGTTTTCGGCCTTTCGGAATTATAAATCATATTAGTATATAACATAATTTGTAAGTTTTAAATATTTAAATGGCGAATCTGACAATGTCTTTGAGCCCGCCAAAAATGTAGGTATTTCTCTAATAAACATGAATGCCAAACGAATATGTTAGCGGTTGTTCAAATGAAGGAGTACATTAACGGGTTAAAACAATACGATTAGGTATGTAAAAATATTCTAAAAAAAAACCCTATAACTACTGTTTAGTCTATTGAAGTATTCAAACTGTAAAAATTGAACTGAAGAAAAAATTCTTATAAATAGGAATTTCTGAATAAATTATGATCAATGTAACATAGGAATAAGAGTTCAAGAATATATTAATGTTATTTTATTCATATTAATTTTTCCAGTGACGATCTAGTCTTTAGATATTTACTAAACATTATTAGAAAAATATATACTTTTTTTTCCAAAATATTTACGTAGATATATTACATGTACTGATATTTATTCTAGAAACTTCTGGGCTTATTCCATGACCGTATTTTTAAACTATGTTTTGCTAGAATACTAGTTGTTGATATGGGAACAATATTCTTTTATTTTTTACACTAAAGAAGTATCTGTTTACAAGGTCATTTAATAAAGTCTCGGAACAAAAACGTCTTATAAAAAAAAAATGGGAGTAACATCTACTATAGGGTCTAGTATGGAATATTAGTTCATAAATCATATCTCTACAATCAATTATAATTAATATCATTCCATATTAATAATAACTATCAATACATTGTGTCAGTAGCGGACCAAAATTTTATAATTTCAAATCCTTGAAAATTATAATGGTTATTTAATACATCATAAACCAAAGAATTTCCTCAAATTGTATATTTATGATAAGTAGATATAAGTTTCATTTAATTGCAAATAAATGATAACTCTTTTGACGCCAATAGTAAATCCATAACTATTTCTTTGGACATATTTTTATTGTGAACAATATTTTATATTAAATATACCTATCCAATTGTTGGTATAAGTTCTTTTAGACGCCTAAGTATGTTAATGTTACAGTCTAGTCAATTTAATTCAAATCTTTTATGTTCAATATTTAAAATCATGGCTACATGCACGTAGCTGCAGTATTAGGACATAGAGAAAACCTTAAAAGGTTACGTACATAGACTTTATATATTCAAACTTGTAGATAAATTCGAAATAGAATTAAAAAATAAAGTGAGAGTAAATATTAAGTGTTCGAAATGTTTATCGATTGGATGAAATA
The DNA here is from genome assembly GCA_947561695.1 of Tyria jacobaeae. Lineage (NCBI taxonomy): Eukaryota > Metazoa > Arthropoda > Insecta > Lepidoptera > Erebidae > Tyria > Tyria jacobaeae. The sequence continues at coordinate 20,666,115 of OX387215.1, read as the reverse complement.
TTTACAGTTATCAGAAACAATGTTGATAATTTATTGTAATAGCACAATCAAGTTAAAAAAATTAAAATAATAATATTATTTATATAATAATATTATTCATGTAATAATTATTACCTATGAAATTGTAGAAATTCATTTAATTAATGTAAACAATTTTTAAATTATTTACTTGTATTGTGATGAGAAATATATATTTAATCAAGATTTGGCCTACATTGTACCTATTGTGAATTCTCTTTTGAATTTTTTTTTAGAATTAAATTAATTCAGAGTTGGATCCTATGCAAGTAGTGACAAAATTATAAATAATAGGTGTTTTGTTACTAAAATTACTTTTAATTAGCACTATTAGCACTTTATATCAGAATAAGGCACATTGGACTAAAATCACTACAAGTATTTTAGAAATTTTTGAATTGCATATGTTATTGGATTTAGCCATAAGAACTTGGAATGTGAAGCATATATTCTAAACTCATTATATTGAAAATATATAAGACTCTGTTCTATGTATGATTAACTAGTAGCAAGTTGTAACAAGAAAGTACTTAAGTGCTTAAATTCATAATTTTTCAATTATTATAATGAAACACATTGTATCCAAAGATTTGTTTATTATTTAAAGTACAATAACTAAATAATAATATTTAAAACATATTGGCGTATTATTTACTTTACCTAATATCTACAAGGAACACTATATCAATTAATTTACTTAGATTTCATGCTTCTTATCTTCTTCCTCTCCTTGTAGACACTCATTTCTTGAACTGAAATAAAAAAAAAATACCTTACGACTGACGTAATATTGGTTACCTACTGACATCTGAAGTCATCATGTTATTTATTTTATTTTTTTTTTTTTTAATTTCATTTACTGGAAACCTATTCAAGGCTTTATGATATTAAAAACTCTTTTTCACTACAAAAGAAAATATTGACAACTATCATATATTTATGTCATTTTATTATTTACGCTAAAATAAGCACGAAGCAGATATGAAGAATTGAGTTGAATCGAAGATTGTTTCTTGTGACTTAGTGATTTTTCAGCTATGCGCAATTGATCATTTAGGTACTGAATAGGCTAATATAGTTGCGTTTCGTGACGATGGGTTCAATAATAATGTTTCTAGACGGTTAAATGTGTAGCAACAAGCCTTTGGATTAGGTACACGTGAAGGAGACGAAGGAAATTTAAATAATCGCTGTCGAAGTCGTTGTCAAATAAAATATCAAAAAATAAAAGAGCAATTATGAAATGATGGTTATACAACAATTAACCTTCTTCCAAAATGTTTCATATGTACTCAGACAATCGGAAATCACTTGCATCACATGGTTTTGCATTACAGGCATCATGCAAGAAAATACAAATGACTGATGCTCATAGAACTGCACAATTGAGTTTTGCCAGACATTACTTGAATTTCAATTGGAGTATCACTGTGTTCTGTGACGAGTATACCTTTTAGTCAACATGGTTATTTACATCTTTATACCTAATCTGAAATCTGGTTGGAATCATGAAAATGTATAGTTGTACATTGGTTTATATATGCAGATGTCCTTCTAAATGTAATGTTGCATGTTCTCCGTATGTCTCCAATTGCCCTTTACACACAGCAGGGGTGAAGCATATGTGGTTCCCATCCGAAAATGTTTAATACCTTGGCCTGCAAAATTGCCAGACCTCAACCAAACAGAACATCTTTGGGCTCTTATGGCTAAAAGATGGTCAAACCGCTACATAAGAACATGGGAATCTCTGGAAACTATAATTAAATAGGGGGGAAACCTGCAGATCTAATATTTGTTCTAGCCTTGAAGTTTCAATAAGAGATAGTCCCGAAACTATTAAAGACACAAATGGGTGCACCATCACCAAAATGTTAATATGATATTTAATTGTAGCATTACTATAATTAACATAACTGTTATATTTAACTATGATGCAATATTTTATGCAGTAGTAACAAAGGAAATACTATCTTCTTATTATTTTAAACAAAAAAGCTTTATTTATACTACTACCTTTGTACATTAAAAAGTTTTATTTGCATAAAAAATTAGATATTTCAATCTGTATTATTGGTGATATTTAAAGGAGTAGATTGAAAAAAGAAATTGTACAAATAATATGATTTCAATAAGTGAAGACAATTTAAACTAGCAACACACATCAGTGATAATTTACGTATCACATAAATAAAAGATGAAAACAACCAGAAACTGTCAGAATATGATTGCAGCAGGAAATCAACCTTGTTGTTTTATGATGTCAAATGAACTGTAGCATTGTAGACAATATATTTTGCTGACTGTACAATAATACTTTTAATGTTTAGTTATTCTTTGGATGATGCATTGGCTGAGGTGCCAATGACTTAGTGTGTTTTTTCTAATAATTGAATATTTGACTGACCTCATGGTCATCATTAGTGACTTTGACTGAGACAGATGTTATGGGTTTGATTCTCATCTAAGACAAAAATTTATGACAAGTTCGCTCTCCTTCAAGTGCACAGCTGGTGACTGGCATTGGTTTACTAATAAAAGCAGTTCAAAATTGGTTGGCTTGGATAGCATTACCTTGGATTATATCCAACTATAACTTTGGGATACAGCCTCATTCAAACTCAAAAGTTACCTACTGAATTAACTGTTAGGCACAGCTTAGGAAGGAGTTGGTTTAGTAGTGCACATATCTACAAATAGGACTGAACCTCAATTGGGGACTCCTTAGGTGGTTTGGATTTCATATAGCTTCATTCTTCATCATCATTAAGAGCAACAATGAATATTACACACAGGAATTTAGGTGCTCACTGTCAGGTCCTGACAGAGTGTAACAGTTAGGAAAATATCTAATTAACTTGAGGATTATCATTTTCATTGGTTGAACATGATACAACAATAAAAACAAGACAATACTTCGTGCTTAATAGGGCTACTTGCTTTTTTGTTATTCTTCTTCTACCTAGCCTTATTATTCCCATGTCCAGTCTAACAAGTTATTTTTTAACATAGAGCAACTGTCATCTGACCTCGGCAACCCTTAGAGGTAACTGAATTCTATGGTTGGACTAGTGGTAGATATACTTGCTTATATGTTATCCCTTCTAATAATTGTTTTTAAACAGCAACATCCCAACATTACAACTTCAGGGTCAATTTAATATTGGTAAGTTATAGGTTATTATAAAAAAAAATCTACTCACTATAAGGATCGAATCTTATGAATTCCAGTTTATCACTTAAACGCTCTCTTATCATTGTACATTGATGTCCGGAAACCATACTTTCCATTAGTACCATAATCATCCTAAAATGAACAAAATTTTAGTGGCTTTAAGTTGAGATTACGTTTTATGAATAAATGTATATAGTATATACAAACTTGCTCTTAGCTTTTTTAAATAAAACATTTGTTAAGAACATTATTATCAACTCAATTATTTCTTTTTATAATTTGTGCACTACGTTCGTTATATTTTTTTTTATTATCTTCATTTGACATTAACGCTGCACAGATGACTGAATTTTCTTTTTGTTAATACATGATAGACTGGACTGTAGTATTGCCATGTGCTAACTCGCATAAGAAACTGCGACTTGGACTGAATAATTATGAATAGTGTTCTGTTGTTTTTTTTTTATAATATAAGGGGATAGACGAACAGACGGGTCGTCTGATGGTAAGTGACAACCGCCGTCTATGGAAACCTGCAATTTAAGAGTCGTAAGTGCGCTGCCCGCCTGTGAAGTTTATGAGGGATGCGGGGAGGGGAAACAGGAGAGGGTATGTTTGGCCTCCGGAAACCTCACTAATTTCGGGGAAATGCAACGCTTGCGTGGTATCGCATCGGTCGTGCCTAAGCATGGCCTTACCACTGTCGTAGTATAAAAACACTATTTTTTCACAATATTTTGATGAACAAGGTTAATTTGGCTTACATGAAATTATTAAAAATATTATTAATGTTACTAATTGAATAATTATTAATAATCATATGATGCTGTTAATAAACATTTTTCATCTGTTTTTGTTACTATATCAGACTCTTTATAATTAGCTTGTTCTTGAACATCGTTCGGAAAAGAAACAAAAAAAATATCCATTGTGAAATAACAACATTATTGAAACAATGTTACTTGTATTTGTAAAGCTATGTTACTAAATATATATTTAAAATTAAAATGAGTTAAAATTATAAGAAAACATAATGAGTGAACTGTGTCGTAAGTACATATACATATAAATATATACTTACTCATGAGTTCATGAATCATGGTAATGAATAATACTGTCATGAGCGACTGTCACTTACAATATTATCGAATGCTATTTTATTATATATTTAGCTTTTGCCATGATAAGTTTCTGAAGTAGCAACAACATAGCATTACATTTTGACTTGTATTTCTAAGAATAGAAAATTATGTACTTATATAAAAGTTATATTTAATCTTCTTTATCTAAATTACCATAGACTAAATAGTAAAAATGTGCCACGCGATCAAAAATTACAAAAAATAATAATTTGACAGTACTAAATACCGTAACACGTGCAAGTTAATAATTTACCAAAAAAGTTGGATAATTATCTGCAATAAAAGTAATGAAATGTAATAATTTGCCCATTACTTGCATTTTGTAGTTACTAAACAAAAAGGGTAGATAGAATCTGGTAACATTCCAAAAACAAACTCGTTCGTGTGATGATGAACTTGTGAACCGGCGTCGTTGTGGCATTTTAGTGTGACTGGGACTTTTTGTGTACGTTCTTTGTTCGTAATTCATGTCGCAAATGAAGTAAACAATAATTCGTAGTGTGAGTTTTATTAGAATTTTGTTTTCTGTAGTGTAGTTTTTACAATAAAAGAACAATGATAAAAAACGAAATGGAGAATGGCGGCGGCGACGCCACCAATGTGTCACCGACAAAACTCATGGTCAATTACATACCCGAGTTGATGACACGAGATATGATGTACGCTCTCTTCTCTGCTATGGGCAAGATTGAAAGCTGTAAACTTATTGCGAACCGCGGCTATGGTTTTGTCGAGTACGAAAAACACGAGGATGCTGAGAAGGCGCGGACTGCTTTTAACGGTTTGCTCATGCAGGGTAAAACTCTGAAAGTGTCATTCGCCTTACTCAACCCAGAGAACAAGGTCAGCCACAAGCCAGACACGGAATCTAACCTGTACATTAGCAATCTACCTCCAGATATGACGTTAGAGCGTCTAAATACTTTGTTCAATCAATTCGGTTCGATAACGAACAGTCGAGTGTCGCAAGGCATCGGGTTTGTGTGTTATGACAACCGGCAGCAGGCGGAGGAAGCCATAAAACACTTGAACGGACAATCTCCAATCCCTGGCGCAGGAGCTATCGTGGTGAAATTTGCCAACAAGCCAAATGCTAATAAAAATGCGCCACGGCCAGCACCCCGAGTCGGCGTAGGTGCCGCACCTATTGCATACAACGGTGCCGCCGCAGTGTTCAACGGCACTACTCCCTCAGCCTTCAACGGCACCAACCTCAGCGCTGCATTCGGAGCGAGGCCCGCTGCATTCGCGCCGGGCTTCCCCCAGGCATCACCTCCTCCGCTGTTGCCGTCTCCAGGCAAGGCCCTACCTTTTATCAACAAAGGCCAGCAAAGGTTCAACCCAATGGCTGCCACCAACCACACGCCGTTACCGCTGCTTGGCGCGCCTGCTAGTCCAGTGCCGCTCCTGGGAGCGGCACCTGCTGCACATCAGACCACAGTGTATGTATACAACATTGGTGAGGATACTGAGGAGCTGGCTCTTTGGCAACTCTTCGGTCCTTATGGAGCTATTGACTCCATCAAGGTTATTAAGGATCCCGAGACAAAGAAAAACAAAGGTTTTGCATTTGTCAACATGCGTGAGTACGATGAGGCCGCTATGGCCATTCAGGCACTCAATGGATACACGCTCAATGGTCAGGTTCTATCAGTTAGCTTTAAGACTCAGAAGAGAAATAATTAACTAATAAATGTGTACGGACGTTGTGAACGCCGTATCATTCGTGATCGTTCCCAGGCCGAATGCTTAAGAAAGATTTTCATTCCAATTTCAGATTATTTTTGTAGATGGAAAGCGAGATCCTATATGTGCATTTCAGATTAGTCACATAAGTATTTTTGTAAGATTTAACATAGTTTTATATTCGCGAGAGCGCGACATGACTATTTGTGAGTTTAGTTGGCTTGACGGTATCATATATGTGTACTCTTTTATCATATGCTATGGTATTATATTATTGGACTATATATGGACCTGTCGCACTATGTATATCTGTTCGCGGCGGGTGCTGGGGCGAGCCCCGCCTCTGCATATGCTCGCCCTAGTGCCTGTCTCTAACCCTCCAGGTATTTTATTATTTTGTGTAAAACAAAACATTGTATGTTTTTAATCTTTAATAAATTTCATGTTTACATAGAGTTTATTGTATATTTCTCTATTTTTTTCTATATACTTATCCCCACCCTGTCATGTCCTTATTTACTTACATAATATACATACATAATATAATTATTTGTGGCAGTAGTTTAACATGTACATAATATTTAGCTGTGTATGTCTGTCGGCGGCAGGTCGACTATGTATAACCGCTTAAATATTGCATGTTGTGTAGTGAGAAAGCCAAAATAAGTTTTTATTTGTTTATGTTACCTCAGGGTTTATGCTTCCCGTTATTGTTTTATATCGCCATTAATTAATTACATATTCCATATTATGTTTGGCATATTCAGAAGTCAGGCCTACTAATTTTGAAAATCTCGTGTTACATCTTAAATTAATTTATTATTTTATACCGTCGTGGACGAATAGTAGTAAGCTTTAATCTTTTATACTTTTTAAGGCTTCAAGTCAGTCCATTAGCGTAGTGTAGGTGCGTGCTGGCGCGCGCCTAACAGCTACAAGGGTAATTATTAATCTCGGGAACGCTTCCGTAACCATAAGTAGCCGATAAGATAGTAACGAAATGTCAGCTGTGAAGAGTTCAAAACTAATCTTCTCACTCGTTTTAGACTGCCACAAATTAGAATAAAGCAGTAGGTGCCTATCCCTCCGTGCCTCTGACTGGAAACAATTAGTACCAAACAACAATTTTAGGAGAGAAAGTAGAAAGTAAGTATAAAGCCTTGATAACTAGATGGTGAGTAATGATGTATATTTTAAATCAGTAATATGTATTTGTCTTATGTTACTCTAGTCGGATAGCTGTAGCATTGTTTTGTCTATTTCGATATTGTAAGTTACAAGTCGAACATTCGTCCGAACAATATTGAATCAGGCCATAAGTCATAAATGGTTGAATTTTATGTCTTTGCTAGCGATAAATTACTTGTTAAGCAGGAAAACCTATAAATGTGCAACACGTGTTTCTTTTTACGTTGATTCGGTCTTAAGATGTTAGTTACAAAGTCAGAATCACTTCCTCGATGCTCTCTCCCAATATCATCATCAGTCGATCAATATCTTCAATTATTGTTATGACTCATGTCGCGAATTCATAAACTTTTTAATTACTACGTTAAATACTATCTGACACATCGACCTAGGCAATTCTGGATAATTGTTAATAAAAGTTGATTTTAATTTCATACAAACCATAATCAAATATCCTAAAAAATGTACATAGTATATGTAGTTGAACTGCTCAAAAACGATTTATAGTTGTTGTTTAAACGTGAAAACAGTCTCATACAGTTCATAGAAATGTTAACATAACTTGCTAGGAATTGTTATAAGTAATTAGAGCTTCAAAGATTAGAGATGGGCCAAAACTATCGACATGTTTGGACATCGCTAGCATGAATATTGTTGGACATGTGACGTAACATAGCGTGTGTAGATAGATTGCACTGATAAGTTAGTCTTACCAAACTCACCAGCTCAGTGGTTTATTGATATGTCGTCCCTGAATGTGATGTATGTAATCCAGTACATAGGTGTTAATTGTAACAACACGTCCTTTCCAAATAATTTCCTTATATACGTTAAAAGATAAAGCTACCAAGATCAAGGTCTTTGTTCGACGGATACATGCATTCTAAAGTCGAACGACAAAATTATTTTATTAATTGTTTTCTCCGTCTGTGCTTTTCTATGATCTTTTAATAATTTCATGGTCGACGAGTCGATTGAGGATACCGTCATAATAATCGTTAAGTTGTGAGTCTAAACTAACTTCTTCCCTGGAATTATACAATAATAACCTTAAAAATGAATAATTTCCGAATACGCGTTTTACAGATCTCTGATTTTTAGACTTGGAAGTTGTTGCAATTTATATAGAAGTACCTATAACTGAATGCATACGTGCAAACTCTCGGTCAATGAATTCAGGACTCGTCGTCATTTCAAGGGCAAAATACGTTTAAATATTTATTTGAAGTTTCGATGACCTTTCCCCTGTCTGTGACGCCAGACTAGCCGGAGGTGATTCTGCGTTCAATATTGCAATGTGTAAATCCATAAAATATGCTTGAATGTCTAGATTTCAATGTAAAAAAACTAATTCGCTTCGTTCACACATTGTCATTGAGGTAGTCTAAAGATTCTCATTTCATTCTTTGCAATATATTTATACACTAACTATTGTTTTCTATACTATTGATATTTCTAAAGAAATTACAATGCCGCAGTGCGTCTGGTTTAACGGCTTTTGTTTTTATTGGCGTTCTTAAAGTCTAGAACGTTCCAGGCGTGTATAAAAATGAGCTTAGTGGTGCGACTATCAAAAAGGCTCCATTTTGTATTGCTCTTGTGAACATCAGTTTTCTTTAAAAGATTATTTGCGATATGCCTCCATATCAAATTTTGATGAATCCGTAAAACTTATGGGATATTCCGTCATGAAAATCTCAATAACGCATCGATTTTGGTGGTGTGACTATGGGTGTGTTATCACTAATATGATGTGAATAGTTTTTTTACACTTGCCAAGATATCCTATTATTCCTATTACTGAGTTTATATTTTCTTTGTTATAAAACTTTGTTTTTTGAGTTATAACTCGATAATCCATATTATTCTGAAGTTTAAACCGCCAAGGTTCGAAGTTGTGTAAATTTCCATTTGCTAGAAGAAAATCTATCTAATTATGGATGACTTCTCTTTAGCACTGTGTGAGCAATAAAACACATTTCTAGTTTGGTTTACTCACCATTAATGTCCAAAATAACTGCTTCTAATGTAATAATTTGTAGTTTAAGTACGTAAAGTAAACATTACAGTTGTTACAGGTATGTAATGATTTCATTTAAATTACTGTAAATTACTACGTAGGCTACCTGTCGGAATGTTAAAAACTGACTGTTTTACATAGAAAATCATACATTTCATCTTAATTATTAAAGTAGAATTTTAACAGCATACAATTTCAATTAATATTATTAATCATTCTCATTATTATCATGTATCGCTACAAACGAAAACGATTTTCTATAGATGTTAAGTTATATCATCATCTGGTAAAATTGTGCACGAAATTGTTACAATGTATGTTAAGGCAGCATAATCTATATGGAAATATTTTTGATTCTGGTTCAAACATTTGCATGAACAATTTTTGAAAGTTGCTATCGGAAAGTATTGAAACTTGGATTAGACGGGTCAAATTTCGAAATAATACCACTTAATTTCTTGTTTGTGTAAGGAAGGTACACGCCAGCTCGACACCCTTCATATTTGTTGCTCGTTTCAAGTTTCACTGTTTCGTACCGCTTTTACATTATATTTTAGGTAATATACTGGCTGTACATCAACGATTCAGTTTTTTTTCCTTAACACCGGTTATAATAAATGTTATATTCGCGAACCAGACTAATAGCTCTACATTATATTCGTGTAATAATAAAAATTATCAAAGCAAATTTTCATATACTCATTTTGCATTCTGGCTTATTTGTTTGATACCTTCCTTGCTCCTTAATTTTCTTTAAAAGCATATGATGCATCTCAATAATTAGGTGATTCCTCTTCGCTAATACTAATATTGATGTTTCTTAGAATTAGAGAAATCTCTTAATGAATAAAAATAAATTCGGTTTTTGCACGGAAACAATGTGGTTTGTTCACTAGTCGCAATTTATGCTCGTAAATTGTTCCTGTATCTATCAAACTTCGGCATATTAACACGTTGACGTGTGTTTAGTTCCCGCTATCCGAGATTTATGGGAGCGGCAGCATCGTCCGCCATAACCGTGCATAAAAATAGCTTTCCAGGATGCACGACATTTTACCCTAACCTGTGCAGTTGGAATAATCGATAGTTTCATATGTTTTAATTAACGTTAAGTAGCTTATAACATTTCTGAAACTGTGGGTATGAGGCCGCATAAACTCCATGCAAAGGTCAAGGCTCGAATATTAATAGTTTCTTGAAAGTATTAGAAATCTTGATCTTATCTAAATTTTATTAATATGTTTCTATTGGACAATATTTTAATTGTAAAATACACAGAACGTGTCTAGAGAGACCGGTTTCAAACAACAATTCAACCGATAAAAATAAATATCACTCGTTGATATGCTTTAGCTGAAAATAAACGATATTCGTGCAATTTCGTACGTAAGAACACAAAAATATGTGTATTTAGGTGTAGGCTATGTCCATTGTTATAGCCAGCTGGTGCTCCCTGTTCTCCCAAACGAGAGAGATGAATTGTATGATTCGCTATGAGATTTTATTCAACATTTGATGAAAGAATTTTGCACGGTCGAAGTAATAATGATTTCTTTACTATGTAAATGAAATAGTGCTGTTAAATTCCCGGATGCGAGAGAATGAACATACTTTATGACGCTACAAAAGAGTCGCGTTGATAAATTTTATGAGTTTTCTGGCTAATTCGTTATACTAATAAGAGATAAATCCATTGGCTCCTAGCCACGTGTACCCATGGAAACGTCCAATGGTGGGAAATAAACTTTTCCGAATAGACTTTATTTACTTAGCCCACAATGTCGTGCAAATAATGCTTATGTGCAGCATGAGGCTATTATGGGGAAGTAATTGCAGTTCTCGATGTCATTTTACTACATACATTACAGAGTTTAATTTGCAGATTTTTTACACCGTGTGCATTCATTATAATTACAATTACTACTAATGTATTGAGTTCGAATATAATAATAAAAAATGTTTTAAAAATTATTAGGTACTAGTTAAAAAAAACTTGCCATACAGCCGTCATATTGTTTCTTCCCTCGGGATATTGATCAATTTCTATACCCCATACCTCTTAATGCATTAAGAAGTTAGGGTCGACCGCAACTTTTATTTACATGTATGCGTGTTATAAATACACTCAAAACATTACACTCCTTTTCGGGCAGTCGTGTAATGACTACCGTCGCATTGTGTGTCAACATGATATACCAGATACGTCCCACGGGGACATTATGTTGCATACTATTATGAGATAAATAGGTTTAAGCGAAATTCGTAATTGCTTAGGTGTACGTACGTACATTAGACTGATTGTTTACAAGAGATTTTGAATCAAGACCTGAAACATCATCACACAATTAATTTATAAATGATCAAGAGATAACAAATTGCTAAGATAAAATAATTTGATCCTTTTAACTTGTCCTTATGTCCTTAGAAGTGGAAGGATCTAATTTGTATTAGAATACTAGAAAGTGAACCAACTTTCCTCCTAAGGACATAAAATACAAAGTTAACTACTAGTCAAGACTTAACTGCCTTAGAAATAAGATGAAATAGAGATTAGCCGGATGTAGAAAAGTTTAATTGTGATATTTCTGGTGATTTCAAGGATCTAGACATAAGAACCTTGGTTCTAAACCAAAATTATTACCTAGATGATTTATTGTCGCAGGGTGAGGTGAATGCGAATTTTGTCAAAATCATTTTTCCCATATTTATTTAGAAATGAAGTTCTTTTTGCTACTGTGTAGTTTCATAGAACATGGTTCTTGGTAAGAAAATTTTAATTATGGTAGGATTATTTAAGGCTTTTTATAACTTTTGACTATTTTATACTTTGAAATGTTTGGACTTACGTGAGTTAGTAATTGCACTTTTAAAACGTTGATCTGTTTATAATACATTAGAATTCATTAACCCACGTTATATGTCATAAATATTTACGAAAGTTTGACTCCGAAGATAAACTGTAACCTGTGGAGAAATTTACACAAGAGACGTGAGAAATAAAATGATGAGAAATTTCCCATCTATTGTATGGAAGCAACCGTGCGATCGATTTGTTAAAAGTGCTTTAACTAATTTGCACCTATACATGTCTTGTCTTATAACAAAATCTTTATAAACTGTTCTGTCTACTAAGCCGTATCATTTGACATCTCGGACCAGCCGAGCGGCTCCTGTACATTGGGGAACAATAAAATGGTTATTTATAGATCGCTACTAAGTACAGTATACGTATGTTTTTGCATATTTTTGTACAAGGGTTACACCTGAGTGGGCAGAAGCGTTAACTTTTGTAAATACGTTTAGCGTTAAGAGCACAATTTTACTGATTAATATATTTTTACATCGCACCATCATTAGTATTTTAGTTATGCAGTATTGAATAAATTGTTTTTGATATAATGCAAACGTCTTATTTATTGCCCATTGGTGATAAGAGTAAGTTGTAACTGAGTGTAATGAACTATTAATTGGTGAAGAGCAACTCGCTGAAGTTCAAGAACGCGACCTCGTATTGAACGAAATGAGTTATTGGCAAATACGTATCACGTTCGCAGTATTCAGGTAACAACAGATCGCTGATAGCAATATCAGCTTCACGAGACCATCTCTTACAATAATTGGTAAATTGTTAAAGTTTGTGGACGCTGCTGTACCTTTAAAGTCATTTAAATAGGTATTGGACTACCTATAACTTTTGGCATATAGTATAGTGAATAGTATGGAACATGCTGTAATTCTACCGAAATGCTGTGAAGATACGTAAGTACAATGTAAAGATATCTACTAAATTAATATTTTATCTTAACCAAAGAACTAGCTTGAAACTTTAATATTATTTTTTAACATGTTTAAACAGTAAAAGATTTTAATTGTAGTAAAAAATTCATTAGAAAGTTCAACTCTGAAGGCTCAGACTTATGGTGAAAGCTAAAATAATTTACATGTCAATTATATAAGACTGACATGTTGGTCTAGTGGTTAGTGCCTCTGACTGCTAAGCATGAGATCTTGGGTTCCCATACAGGGCAATAATTTGTCTTCTGACTTGCCTACTGTAATCCACAAATAGTTGTAAATACGGAACTTGTCTTAAATAAAAATCTAAATTGACCTGTAAATTATCTACATAATGGTAAAATTAAAAAGTTTTTATTGAAAGCTGAAGGTTTTGTACCTTTTCAGTATACCTATGTTACAATGGCTCACAATTGTATAAGTACCTACTATATTTAATACTTAGGAATTGCATATAATTCCTAGTTTCATACATTTCCGGTAGACGGAGCCGCAAAAAATACCAGTAATATTTTGAAGCTGATGCCTGATGGAGGAAGTCCAGTCCAGTGCAAGAAGAAAAATGTAAGTATACAAGAAAATCGTCAAAACCACGACAGTCTTGCAGTAGAAAAACGGGTTAAGCTACCACCAAAGCATGATTAAGTACGAATGGGCCGGCTTGACCGGTGCGATACCACGGCCACGGCCGCGAAGCAGCGCTTGCGTTGCATTTCCCCAAAACTAGCGAGGTTCGCGAAGGCCCAATTCCCCTCTCTTCTTTCCACTCCCCTCACCCCCCTCCTCCCCTTTCCCGCCCTCAAAGGCGAGCAGCGTACTTACAACTCTTGATTTGCAGGTGTCCATGGACAAGGTTGTCACTTACCATTATATTTCTTTGACGTCCTCACCACGAGAAAGTTCGCACGGCAATAACCGCTCGAAGGTTATGACTAATCAAGGAAAATATAAATATCTACACGTTATCGAAGAAAATATGTACTTTGAAAAATAGTAAAAATATATGTATGTATATAATTATGTATTAAGTTACTATTGGGACCATTACATCATCTTCAGTGCAATACATAATAAATCAGTAGTATTACTTAAAAAAATGTAAAACCCGACTACAATATTTGCTCTATTTTTTACTGACGTTATCTTGATATTTATAACAAAAAAATTCGTATATTTAAAGCCATCAAGCCATGTAGGCTTTAGGGTGTCACAAAGAAACATCTCATACATACACTCTATAAATATAAACCTCCTTCTTGCGCAGTTGAGTAAAAAATGCATTGCAATGTTATAAAAAAAATCTTGTAGGGTTTCCTTTTTTTTTATATTATTAGCATAATGTAAGATGAATCAGTCGGTCGGTCGTTCTATTGTCTACGAGTATATGTATGTCACTTTTAAGATTCGTTATAGAAGGACTTTTATTAAATATAAAAAAGGAGCAGAATACGCGTGTTAGCTGAAAACAGTCAGAATTAATGAATTACTTTAAGTTCAGTACAGTACAGTCGGCAAAATACATGCTTTGGCTCAGAACCTAACCAAACTCTCATCCAGCTACCCCTGAAGGTACCCTTTTTACATCTTTTCCAATAAAAAAAAGAATCAAAGAAATTTGTTTCCGTGATTTTGAGTTATTCGTCCACTTATTACGCAGATACTTGATGCAAATTTAAGACATATGGTTTTCTCATGGATGCCATTGTCAGAACTAGACCAAATTGAAATGGGACCACACGGGAAGCACCACAAACCAGAACACCAACACCAGAAAAGCATCAAAATCGGTTCACAAGTCAAAAATTATGAGGTAACATAAAAAAAAAATATAGTCAAACAGAACCTCCTCTTTTTTGAAGTCGGTTGAAAATACAAAGTTTACACGCCCACTAAACCTAAGTCATCAGTCAATACCAGTGTAAGCACATGTATGTATGTCACCAGTATTTGAAAACACCTAGCACAACACTGTACAAAATAATATTTAGCTACTATAAATTTAAATTATCTACAAAATGTTGTGTTAAGTATTTGCAATTTTTCACTGCACTCATAATTCAGTGATATGGTGTGGAAATTTTAATAGTGTGACAATCAAGTTGGCATATTTGTATTATATTATATTCAGATCAAATCTTGCAACTGAATATTAAAGTGGTTTTCCTCCACCAATTAAGGCTATAGGCCATAGCAACTATATGGCGTTATTTTTAATAACTCACATAATATGGGTTTGAGACCCATATAATGAAAGTGCTTATGCTATTACTGAAAGGGTTTTTAAATAAAACCTTTTAAACCGGCTGTTAAACAATGCTTGTATTGTATGACCGAGTGAGTGAGGTTACCACAGACCGAACGCCTTTTCCCTTCCCCTCTTTCCCCTACCCTAAAAGGCGGACAGCACTCTTGTGACTCTCGAGTTGCAAGTATTCATTGACGCCGGAACTCACTTACCAACAGGTGACCCGTCGGCTCGTTTGACACCCTATACCATAAAAAAAACAAACGCGAAACTAAAAAAAATGTTGCCAACTCTAAAGACTATCAAACCTTATTTTCTGCAAAACGCACACATTAATAAGATCGCTAAATGTATGAATTTTGAAGCCATAAATATTTGAAATACAAACAACAATATATTTATATTTAGTTGGTAATTGAAATACAAATACGAAGGTATTTCATTCTGCCGAACCCTGCCTACAGTACAGTCGCTTCTGCTACATGGATAGTGTTTTAATAAACAATTGTAGCTTAGTATCACTCATGTAAGATGTTTATGTATCTTTTACTCAATTTTTTTTGAAGCTGTACGGAATTTGAGAAGGTACATCAAAGGAATAAGGAATAATAAGACTTCATAAAAAGCTTAATCTAGATTTTTATTTGTCGATTTAACGTACAGACGTAAGGCATCCTCCCACCTCATGTTATTGGCACACAAAACCTTTACACTCGTCTTTCTCGTCTAAACACATCACTGATTACAATAATATCACTTCAAAACATGGAATGTATGTAAACATAGGATTGCCCAATCAACTAATTTTTTATTCGAAGTACGTTCGCCAGTCGTTCGTAACTCGAATAGAAGCCAGATATTAAAATAATATAAAAAAAATAGGACTAGAGTTTTTTAAGTAAACGCGCCGTGAATCTCAGTTAAATCTATATATATATATATATATATTGTGTCACGGTGTTTGTGGTCGCAATCCTCCGAAACAGCTCGACCGATTTTTATGAAATTTTTGATGTATATTTGGTGGGTATGAGAATAGGTCTTAAAGTATATTTCATACCGATAGGTGATTAGGGTGTCCCTATATGGCAGAACAACGTTTACCGGGTCAGCTAGTATTTACATATAATTTTAAAAGTTGACTCAAAATTTGTGACTTTTCTACTGAAACTTAATTTAACGAGAGATTCTTAAGATAATTTGGTTGGGATTTGGTTTGAACTAAAATTGAAATAAGATAATGTGAAACACTGGACATTATTGGCACTGCTTTCAGGCTAACTTAAAAATTAAACTATATACAAACATACCTTTTGCCGAATATACTATATATTTCGAATACTGCACAAAATACTGTTACATTCACGACGATTTGTTTCATAAATAATAATAATATAATTAAATTAAATATGGACGCAAAATAATTTCAGATATTGCACACGAAAACAAAACAGAATAAGTAAAACAATAGACAAAAATCTAACAGATCAAGTTCCGTCGTAATTAAATGATTTACTGGCCGAATAGCTAAAATAAAACGTATTTTCTTTTACAAAATTGTTTCCCTCCATGACATAATCTCGAAGTACCGTTCCAGCAAACATTAGGCACTGTTTTGGGCTAACAATATTATCAAAGCTAACATTATTCAAATTCCGATATACATCTTAAATTTTAAATTTTATGTACTAATTTATGTGATAATTCTTAGCGTTCCCAATCGAAGACCACCGAATTAAAGGTAACTCAATAATGTCGTTTATTGAAGTAATCCAGTGTTTTCGGGTACAGAAAGCGTAATATCGTATATAATATCAATTTTAGCTGGATATGCAAAACTTAGGACTTTCACAAACTTCCGACTAGTATTTTTTTTTTATCTAATTAACATTATGTGGGATATAAAAGCTGCTCACAATACTATATACTAAAGTTACTATATTGATATTTATCTTTTCAGTAAAAAATATCTAATGTTTTGTACAAATTGCATACAACTTAGTGATATAAGTTACATAATATATTAAATGTTAGTTTCAAAATATACACTGATTACGTTTTAATTAAAAATATGTTTTTTCCTTGTCTCGCTGTCTGCGGAGACGCTTACAATTATATTTGTACTATTTATAAATTTAACGAACTTATATAACGTAAATTACACGCTGAATATATATCACCTTTCGATCGGATATTTACAATTGTACAAATAATTTTTTTGTTCCATTTTTTATTCTATTCATACTGCCAAACCAGACCATATATAGCAATTAATGATACATATTTGATATATCTAAGGCATTGTTCGATTCAAACCAGCCAAACAAGCCAAACTGCCATTCCTTATATTTAGTGATAAAGACTCAGTACATTATACAAATATAACTCCACTCACCTGCCGGACAATCTCCTTAAAATAATCTTCTGAATTACATCACACAATAACGATCTACTGTTAAAATACTATACATTCCGCGATAGGCACTGTTAAGAGCAATTCGCTATACATTGACAGCTAAATACATCTTATTATGAAGAGGTATCATACAAAATGTACAATGGGAACTACGCATACATTAAATAATGAACACAATCGCATTTATACAGTAGCTTATTGCAGTTTCTCGTAGCCAAAGACCTCACTAAAATCTACCGTATTAATTGAAAGCTGTGTTTGATTGTGAGAAATTAGTGGTGATATTGAAAATATATTTGAAGAGGTAAATGCTTTTTAATTGTTGCTGTTATTACAATTGAACAGCATGCCACGAGACCTTATAATCGGACATACTCATTTTTCTAATCAAACAAAATAAAATTTACAAATGTGGCAGTGAAACTCCTGTTTCAAAACTCCACATAGTTTTAGACAAAAAAAAAAAAAAAAGAATTAATTTATCATTTAAATATTGACAAAGAAACTCATATTCAGTAACTAATAACATTTAACTCGGAAAGCGACACTATTTCGTAGAATCCTTAAAACTACAGGTAATATGAGTTAAGTATGATTTGTTCATTTCAGTTTTTTTTTTTTAATATTTCACCATAGCATATGCTAACTTTTTTAACGCAACAAGTAGCCTGATATAATTAAGTGCTATATTTATTTATTTATGAATTAATTAATTATTTTTTTTTATTTCTAGAAAGTATGTGAAATTTGGAAACAGGTTTACTATCATATTTGTAGAAATTAGTTCTAAACGCTTAATTAGAAAAATGAGCATGTCCAATTTTAAGGTTTCTTGGCATGCTGTGAATATGGACGTCATTGGTCCCATATATATTTTACATATCGTTAGATTTCTTCGATGATACACAGATAAAATAAATTATGCTTTCATAACTAGCGGGAATTTTCCTATGAATATGAATTCCTATGAACGGACCAAGAAGTCCGCCATATAGTCTTAGTACAAAGTTTTTATCGCAACAAAACTGCTACATTTGGCCTAAAATGGCGCCATCCGGTGTCACTTTCACAATTCCATTCGACTCCTAATTATATTTACGCATGTAAACATGTTAAAAAAAAGTCACTGGGTAATCAGATAGCCTTGAGAAATACAGATTTGACATCGTAGGCATATTTCTGCGTGCGATCAAATAAAATTAAATGCAATAAATGTGTGTCCTCAGTCCCGGCTACGTCACTACAGTACAGTCAGTAAAACAAGTAAGAGCACGCACTGCCAGGCGTATGTGGCATCACACGAGGTAGTGGTGGAACTTGGGGAGCCTTCGCTACGTGTTGCGTTCGGGCGTGTCAGGGCTGAAGCGTACGCGCGACGCTGAGCCGCTGGACGCGTCACGCGCCGACACGTAGGAGCTGTCCGTCTCGCTCGTCACGCTGTCGGGCGGCGTGGGGTTCGTGGGTGTCCCTCCACCTGAACTGCCTCCCGAAGCGCTTGACTTCTTGTTGTACTTCTTCAAGCTGGATCTAAGTTTCGTGGGCGCCAGCTCTAGCCCTAAATTCGCCGGTCGCTCCGCTTCGTTTTTCTCCTGCGACTCTTGTCTGTAGAAATCTCTGGGTAGGGAATAGTCGGTGGATTTTCGAGGATAGTCAGTCTTGGGTCTGTAATCGTCCCTCTTCTCTTTGCTTCTGTACTGTCTCGACGGGGAGAATTCTTCCGGGTGGGAGTTGGAAGCTGATGAGTTTGATGGAGTTCTTCTGTGTGTTAAGTACTGCGGTGAGGGTCGGTAGTCTGGTGTGGGTTCCCTGTATTCGAAGGAGCACTCGTCGTAACCGTAGTATGGGTGTTTGACAACATAATCAGCTGTTCTGTCGTATGTGTAAGGTTCAGCTCTATAGTAATAATCTCTGTCCTGTGACGGGGAAGGTTGGAAGTTTTCTCTATAGTTGTGATATAAGTCTGCGAGATGATCTGACGTGGAAGAGGATGTTCTTCTCGGAGAGGGCGTGGGTTGTGTTGAAGTGTAATTTGTGCCGAGACCAGATGTCCCTGATAAAGGTTGAGCGGAGTGTCCGTAGCCAGAAGAGGAAGATGGATGAGCGTAGTGAGTGGGAGAGTCTGTGAACCTGATGGGTTTCTGTTCTTCTGCTTGGAGGCTTGATATCTGGAATCGAGAAAAGTTATTCAAAGCATTATCAATATTAAGATTCTGTATAAGTTTAAGATTATTTTTCGTTTTTAAGATTAGCTTATCTATGCTGAATATTAAAACAACATAATATAAAGTACACCAACAGAATAACACACACACTCATTTGTGTTGGTGTGCAACATCGCACTTTTAATCCATTTGAGGTAATCATTGTATAGAAGTTCCTAACGGGGGCGGTAAAGTGGACGCTGGAGCTTTTCGTGGTAGCGGTACAAAGGCAATGGGGCCTTATGACAGTTTAAAAAGCGGTCGGGGTCTACTTACCTAATTAGATTTTTTTATATAATAAAATACTTTAAAAACCTCTATTTTCATTTAGTACCATTTTATCTAGCCGTCTAAAATGTTTGTTTTATTATTATGGCGTAAATAATAAATTAAAAACGAATTGATTCAGTTTAGGACTGTCGGAAGCAAGTCATGCAAGTTGGTAAACAAAGACGTGAATTTTAAGCAAGTTTCTACAAAAATACGGGAACTTGTAACAACCTGTCTGCAGAGCAAGGGCAGCGGAGCACCGCTAACAAACAAAGGCATGTTGTTGTGCTCGAAATCAAATCCTTAAACGGAAGGGATATATCTCCTAACGTCTTAATGTTTTGTGTGCCTCGTCAGTGATCCACACTCGTGCGTGACTGATAAAGTAAAGTAGACATTATAGCCATTCGTTTTATAAATTGGATGAAAGTTAATCTATTGAAATCGTAACAAATTATGAATTCCAAAATGTCTAAAACTAAGAAGAAATGTCGGCAGTACAATATTGAATATTTGAAATATGGATTTACATAATCTCCAACAAAGCAATTTTTAGCCATGTGTTTAATTTGCCAAAAACTATTTTCAAATGAAGCTATGAAGCCATTAAGCCTTCTAGGCTATCAGATTTCATTAAAAAAATCTTTGAGTAAAAATACAGTGCAAAGAAGGATAGATTAAATGGTAAAAGACGTTGAACTATCATTATGTGATAATTAAAAAAAAATTTAATTTTCCATTCCACTCAATGAATACCAACACCTATATACCAATACCTATATATAAACACCTATACAAATCACTGCTTTAACCATACGTTCAATTTATTAAAGAAGAAAAATCGTCAAGCGAGTTATAATCCCTATTTAAAACCATGTACGTTTTCTTACAGAGATGATGCTCCAGCAATGACGGGGCGTCATATGGGTTTCATGGAGCGTTTAAAACAAGCACCAAATGTACTCGCTTTTTCAATCTATTTGACTCAGTACGGGACTTCCTTTGAAACAATGATGGTGAATTGCGCGGACACTTGATTGGCAGGCCCTTTTAAAATATTATTTAATGACGTTCATTTACAATTGCAAGGTGATGAGTTGAATTTAATAAAAACAAAAAACGCTACGCATAACTGCTTCTGTGGAAAAAGTTTTTCTATTCAAACGAAATCTAGGAAGAGGTGAATACAACCAATATTGTCAGCAATATCGGTAATACAGTAAGATTTATTTATTCCAAACAATTGGACGCTTTATTTTACAAAAGGATATTTTAAATATGACGGGTACGGTAAAATGGATACCAAGAGGTCTGTCTCCAAAAAGCATTATCCACTCTTCACCCTGGATTGTGTATAAACATGACCCTCTGACACGACCACGAGGAGTATGATGAGAGAGAGAGGGAGAGGGAGAGAGAGAAGGGGGGAGGGGGGGGAGAGAGAGGGGGGGAGGGGGGGAGAGAGAGAGAGAGGAAGAGGAGAGAGAGAGAATTAATTTGTGATTATTGATGGAAATAGACAAACATATAATATTCTTATAATTAACTATTATGTAAAAGGGGCCGTCGGATTCTTTTTTCTCTTAAATGTTGGGAACCTATGGTATAGATCATACTCGCAAAAACAATGAAAGAAAGAACTTTTCGTGAATTGATACCTACTGATATTGTTACCTCACATGTCGAAATCAATCAAGCCGTTTAGGCACTAGGCACTGAAAAAGACACATCATACAAACATACACTTGAAAAAATTAATCCTCCTTCTTCTACAGGCAAAATGACGCAATGACGTGACAGCCAGAGGCCCGCAGATTATATTATATCGCTAAATTTATTTTATCAATAACTAACAGGAGAGCCAGTAATGGCGTTGAGTGGGGCACGAAGATGTCTGGTGGGGCCGTGGTACGTGTTGTGCGCGTACCCAAAACTTTCGTATACCGACGTACTCAGAGGATCAGGTTCGATTTCCGTTCTGAAAAACAAAAAAATACAAATAATTAGTCCATACACTTAAGATTTTTTTTAAAACGGTTTCCGCGCTGAGAAATGCTAACTTGATTATAACAATAATGCTTGATTGTTTCTTAACAAGTAGATGTAAAGTGACAGACAAACTAAAACTACTTAACTAACAGTTAAAAACCTCTATTTGTAAAACATAAAATACTAACTCTACCCTCATTATATGTATATCTTGCAAGTAGTTTAATTTCTTAAAAATAATCCACCACACTCATTCCCAAGACTATCAGATAATGTAGTTCGTAGTCGACGTGACAATAACACGTTACAAGTACATCCAGCGAAAACAGCACTGCTTCATAAGTGTTATATGCAGGGGTCCTGTGATTTTCAATAAGATTCCTAATAATATTAGACAATTGAATTTAAATTTGTTAAAATCAAAGCTAAAAAGCATATTAATTCAGAAATGTTACTATTCTTTCAATGATTTTTTAAATAATAAAGTATTACATATTTACATAACAAAACAACAAATAATATGTTTAACTAATTAGTTATAGTATTATATAAGCCTTAATATTAATTTCAATACCTAATTAATGATAAATGTGACATAATTCATAATAACAATTTAATGTATATTTCAATGTACCTATGCTCATTATTTATATTGTATTTGTATGTCTTAATGGCAAAACATAGAGGACTGCCGAATTATTTAAGACCTTCAATAATTGTATTTACCTATGTTTAACAAATAAATAAATGATTATGATGATTATAGTATTTCAAGTCACAAGTACAATCTGAGTTCATAATGTTCTCATGAATTAACCTCTCACTTTAACCGTTTTGAAACCGTTCTCTTTTATTCCGTTTGATACCAAAGTCAGTAGCTACTAGCTATTTAATCATTTCTTATGTTATTTTCAGTCTGAAACATACTTTTATAAAAAAAAAATGTCTGATTTAAATATGCAAGAAAATTCTTATCTGCATCGGAGACAGGTGTAAAATTTATAATGTGCAAAATTAACACATTATAAATTTTAGGCCAATGTGACTACAGACACATACCGGGACAGGTAAACCTATAAAGAAGCTTGTAAAACTGAAATATATCGGGACAAACAAGCAGACGGGTCACCTGGGCGGTAGTCATTTACCATCAGGTACCGTCTGCTCGTTTGCCCCCTATCGCATAAAAAAAAAAAAGTAACTACCACCGCCAATGGTCAAGACTTGCACTTCTACTCAAGACTTGCAAGAGCGTTACCGGCCTTTGAGAGTGCCCCTTCCAGAGAAAGGGGGTTGGACTTACTGATAACTTAAATTGCTGCACAACCAGTATTCTGTGAAGGCGTTGTATAACTTTGGTCAAACCAGCCCATTCGTGCCAAAGCTCTCCCACGCCGTTGTGTAATTGACAATGTTAATATGTATATAAATAAAGTTTCTCACCTGTGTGGCTGTAACGTAGGATGCAGAGGGCTAACATTGGACACTCTAACGTCATAGCCGGCCGCCACTCCACCCAATAATGCCGCCATGTTGTACAGAACTAACTCTATTATACTCGGCTTTTTGTATTTGTAACCTGTAACATCAAGTTGGGTATTAACTTTCGCTTCTCAAGACAAAATATTGCTTCCAAAAAGATTTCTGTCGGCTGTCATCAGTTCTAGAAGTTTCTAGGCTGGTAGTCGCCTGTTATGTATATTATTGCGTTTTTTCCGAATATATAGGAACATACAAAGAAATTTATTACTTAGTGATTCCATTAACTCTTCTGACACTATATAATATAAATTTATGTCAGTAGACAGTAAAGCAGTTCTGTTGCAATTAGCACTAACACTGTCTGTATATAATCAAATTAATTTATTTATTCTTAGTTGCATATGGTGTACAATAATAAATAACAAACTGATAAGATAATAACACACTACTATTACTATTAATAACACACAAGAAAAATGAATTTAATACTGTTTTGTTCCAAAACTTTTGTTCTTATGGCGGCTAGGGTTGTAAATAAAAATGATTTCAGAACCCAGGTTTTGGTTTAAAATAGCGAATAGTGGTTGTCACGTTGCCTGTGTTATATTTGTTGATTTTAAATTGGTATTCTGGTCATGATGCAGGATATATAATTGGTAAAATGGGGCAGTCTTAAATATTAGATCTGTATAATAAGACCTACACTTTTCTTATCATAATCCCACAAGAAGCTACTCAAACGTTCTAATTTTTATTGGATTATTTATTTGAAAGCTTTTGTGTTCCATGTTAGTAATTTTGCTTAGACCAAGTAGACTTTGACAGGAAAAATAACGACAAGCTCATTATTTCTCCACTAAAAATGTATAGCAATGAACTTTGAAGCAAACTTTGTTATAAAAAGGATAAAGAAAAATTATATTTTCTTTGTCCTTTTATGGGTAGTAACCCTTAGCATAACGCATTCAGATTTTATACATATAATTTATAAGTTCTCATACAGATTATATACGGATTTTTCCTATCAGATTGATCAATTCGAAATATGGCAACACTGCCTGTTAGCTAAATTCTAGTTCAAAGATCAGATAGTATAGAGACATTATATATTAGATAAAAATTAAATATAAAAGTCATATGGTTTTAAGTATGAGCATATATTGTTTTATTTGAAATAAATAAATATAATGAAATTTAAAACACGAGGTTACGCATATATGTAGTTGATTGAATGCGTCACATAAAAATAATATACTACACTATGCACTGCTCATTTCAAGTTTATTTATTATATTTTGGCGCGATTATATGTAGTATTAATATATAGACTAATTATAATTTAATATTTTAGAAATAAAGATCAGTTGACTATCGAATGTACATAATTTAAATATGTTCAAAAAATAATTTAACGTTATTTATTTTACAACTCTTTCAATTCTTGTAATATTTTGAAGTGGCAGTAATTATAACACACGCATACTGTGTTATAATTACTGCCACTTCAAAATATTCACACACTATACGATTGTCCTTTAAGGATTTAAAAATAAATTTACAAGATGTGGTCTAGATGACTATGTATATATTCACGTTTTAATATGAAGATATCAATAGAATTGTGTTAATACTTTTTTATATATAATAGAATACAAAAAAAAAAAGATTAGAGAATACACTGGAATACACATAAACCGTTAATACGTTTTGGGGGTTACAGGTTATTTAGTGATTATTATTTTAAGTACTTTTTCCAAAATCTTTCAAAGAGAATACATCTTTTAAAGCTTCTCATACTGGATTTGTTATATAACACTTTCACTGAAACCTCTCCGTGAAGTTACGGTCAGAACGGTCTTAAGACCTTTCGACCTAAGCTTCTGTGAGCTAGTGCAGCCTCCGTCCGTCTCTGCGTAATCCTCATTCCCTTATTACAAGATCCTGTCAATACCCATTTTTCTTCAACAAATAGAGAAACGTAGCGTCAAATGATAAATAGTAAAATGTACGACGTAAAGAATCAATCGTGTATATGAAAAATGAAAACATCAGTTTCTGCGATTTCCCGCGAATACATTTTTTTTTCTTTTTTTTATACTATAGGAGGACAGACGAACAGACGGGTCACCTGATGGTAAGTGACAACCGCCGTCCATGGACACCCGCATTTCAAGAGTCACAAGTGCGCTGCCCGCCTTTGAGGGTGATGAGGGATGGGGGATGCAGGGAGCGGAAAGAAGAGAGGGGGAATGAGGAGAAAGGAAATAAGGGGAGAGGGGGAGTTGGGCCTCCGGAAACCTCACTCATTTCGGGGAAATGCAACGCAAGCGTTACGTTACAACCGGTTTTCTGTGAGGCAGTGGTATCGCACCGGTCGCGCCGGCCCATTCGTGCCTAAGCATGGCTCTACCACTGTTAAAACAATTATTAAATCCACAAGTAGCGGCGAAATAATAATGATTTATTTCCCACCACAATATAACAAAACAACGTATTTTATAAGTATACATGAAAAGTCTTATTAAATTGTGGAAAAGTAGTGACTAGCTCGAGGCAGGTATTTTAGGACACCATGACAACCGATTAAATAGATTGAAATATACAGTCGAACGTAGAACCTTCTATGGTTTTGAAATGTGTTGTACGCACTGCATTGATGCAAATAAATTAGCGACAAGGGTAGGAAGGTGATTATTTGAACTTACCCTCAGTGCTGTATAACGTGGGCATGGGTACAGTGTATCTGGAAGAAGTGGAGAGCGGGAACTCTGGCCCCCAGTCGTCGGGACTGAAGTCTGTGTAAGGAAGAAAACAACCTATGTGAATGGAAAACATAGGTGCGTTAGTTTGTGTGCGTGCGCCATAGCTCTAGCTTTGATGTGAAATGTTCTATGGGTAGTTACATACTTTTGATAGTTGGTTGATTGTGGTATGATTAACGATAGCTCATGTTATACAAACAAACTGGCGGAGGGACACCAAGGTGTACGATATGTCATGTAAATTTAAACCGTATTCTGCGCGGCACAGAAATCAAAATTGAACAGTTTTGATGTTACATATAATATTTAATAAATGCATATAAAATGACAGGCAAATATTTATGGTTAATTATTGTAATTATCAATATGTTACTGCAAAAATATAATTTATGCAAGTTATAGCTTTATTAAAAAATTGTATGAAAAAAGGCTTATGACGTCATATTTTCAGTATTTGATTTGATAATATTTGATGCAGCAAATGCTATATGTATATCAAATACAATAATTAAGATTAAAAAGTTTGTTCTAAAAGTCACCTTATCAGGAACGAAATATAGCTCATATTAATTTCACATCAAAACTAAGCGTTACGGACAATTATGAAAATGTTATACACTGCTGAATGAGGAAATATACTCGTGAGGCTATTATTGTCACTTGTGGTTTCAAACAGTGTATAAACAATTTGATAAAAAACAATAATGACGAAAACAAATAAATAAATAATAATGTATATTATTATTTTTTTATTTCTCTTAATCGTGCAATAAAATGGTGATACTACACATGCCAAACAGTTCATTCTGTATAGCTTAAAAAAGCAATATAATAAAAAATAAACAACAAAAAAAATATAATAAAACAAAAATCTATTATACTTACGTATGCAAATAATTACTTTTTATAGCACTTTTAACTTAAAAATCGTATATTTTGTTAATAACTTGTTATCGTTTTTAACCTTTCCCGATTAGCCATAGTGAGAAAGCACAAGCTTTTTTACCTTCACCGATTTTAAATCTGTGTCTATGTTTTTTGTCACTAATTGTCTATGGCTCTTTTAGTTTTCTTTATTTAATTGTTAAGGGGTTTTGTTAGTAACTAATGATTAGTAAACCCATGTTAAAAAAATACACCAACTTCGATTTTATGGACAAGGTTTATTTGATATATAAAAAAGAATCTATATAACTATTAAAGAACCAGATCACCGAAGAGCTATCCTTTTTTTTTACAAAATGTTTTGAATTTCTTAAAATTATTAAGGTTTGGGTTGTCCTGTTGTCCCGATTGACGTAATAAAGTTGTAAGCATAAAATTTGGAGAACTGAGAAATGTGGAGTAATGTTCTTTTTCTGAATATTATATATACTTGAAAAAAAAAATACGTTGCGAACCGAATTACGTTAAATCTTAGCAAGTAATATTAATTTACTATGCTAACTGTGTATTAGTGCTTATATAATAATCGATCTCAATTCGATATGAAAGAGAGATAAATATGTAATGGCATTGTGTTAAAGCAAGACAGGACACAGACAACCCGTGCCTCTGTGACGTCATTTGACAAGTAAGCCTCTCGATCGGGTAAACGTAATACTATTGCCACCACCGTTGCAGGAACATTGTTACTCAAGGTTACAGGGATACATTTGTACTCTGTACACACGACATACTACTTACTTGGAGGCCTTTATGATTTACTTAAAAAAAATACTAAAATTGCAAAACTAAAAAGTCACTGTTAATGTTTAAAAAAAAAAAGTAACCAAAAAATATAACATATGCAACAGTTCTTTTAACAAAAAAAAAAGGGCAAAAGTAATAAAAATAAAACAATTCGCAAAAAGCGTATACTTATAAAAATCATATAGACTTCCAAATACAAGGTATTAATCTGAATCATTGTAAACATTTGAAAGCGTGCCAGAGAAGCAAAAAATCAATAAAAAAACTAACAAATAAGTAAGTACAACAGATACATATATACCTTACATGTATATAGCATATACTATGAACTGATAAGCATGCATAGCACTTATAGGTAACATGATTAAAATTAATAAAGAAAAGTGTTGGCTGAAAGCAAACAAATGCTTACAATTTACAAACGAAAAAAAATATGTCAAAACTGATCCTAAATATTACCATACAGATAATTACAAACTGCAAAATAGGACCAATCGTTGACAATCAAAGCTTTAAAAAAAATTACGCTATTAATTTTAATAGCGTTTATTTATTTTTAATTTGTATGGAGTTTAAAAGACATACGATTGGCCAATGTTGCAAGTACATATGACTAAATCTAGCACACATCTGAATATAACACGTGGACACAACAATCTATATAACAATCAATTCCAAGTGGTACATCTAACTTAAATACTAATGTTCCCTTATATTTGTCACATTATTGCAATTTTTGTGACTCGGATTTGTAAATGCGCTCTGATTACGCAATTTGCCGCTAATCCGTGTGTAATAATTAAAACAAAAACAGCGGTATGTAAAATGGACAAAAAGCATAAAAATATTAAATATTTTCTATATTTTTAATCTTTTCTTGAAATAAATATTGAAATTTTGCTATAACTTGTGAAAAGTCACAAAACATTAACATTTTTTAATATTGCATTTTAAGAATAAGTTGCAAATCTTTCTATACCATAACAAAATGGTACAGATACATATATGTATTTTCAGAACACATTCACAATTTTTTTTCTGTCTAAAATAGTAAAACATACTCACAAGGATAGAGTAAGTTGTCCTGAGAAGTTCCTTTAATTGCAGCGATAAGAAAAACACAAACAAAATGGCTGACGTAAACAAATAATTTACTAAAATGCACATTCATACTTAATATTCACTTCAAAATAAACAAGTAACACTGAAACGTTTTTAATTTACATTTTTATAATTTTTTAAATTACGATTTTATAGAAAATTTTGTGAAATCGAATGATTATCATTCGATTTAAAAAAAAAAACAAAAAAAGAAAAAAATGTCAATGTCACTTGTGTATTTAATAAAATTTGGCAAGATCCAAAATAGAATTTTCGTTCAGTCGAAGTCACAGTACAATAATCGAAGTCTTTTTTGATATTTAAATAGAGACCTTAACAAATAAACTAACTAGAGGTAATTTAATTACTAGTTTTTTTATTTTCCGTTTTAAATGCTTTGATTGTATTACATAATTAAACTTTATTACCGTACCGTTTACCGATTACCGTTATATTTAAATAGTGTATGGCGAAGGGTTTCTTTTAAATTATATTCATAATTTATTACCAAATGTATATAGCTTTTTTCGAATACGTTGAACATTTAATCTATAAAGAGATTCTCAATTATTTCAGTGATAATATTTAAATTATTCGTATAAAATTATAGCAGCAGTTATTACGCCACTGAATTACTAATCGTTCAATGTAATACTAAATGCTGTAAATTTTGTTATTTTTGGTTACTAAGAGTTAAACCTTTTATTTTTGTTTATTGTAATGAAACCTGATTTGAACCTGCGCAGACATTGCTATTTAAGTCTAAAACTTAAAATTATAATCTAAAAAAATAAGTCTTTTAAAAATGTTTACAATCTAGCAAATCTTACAACTATCATCAATTCCATGGAACTTCGTTATCTAGTAAGTATCATATTTACAAATAGAAAAGACGTTTCAATCGAATTTTAGTCTCTTTACAAAGTAAGTTCGCGTCGAGTCAGCTTCGTGTTCTAGATAAACTCGTTTTCGTAAATAGACGGACGTGTGTTATCGGTTTTCGAAAATTATAATTCGTGGTGCGGTTTCGTCGTTAGATAAAAAATGCATAGAGTAAAGTCACAAAGGAAATGTACTAACAAATGCGGGTGCGAGGAATGTGTTAGTAAGAAATGATATGTCTTAAATATGGCAACATTTTTGTACTGTCCATAGATGGCATAAAAAATGAACACTCAACGCTTCAAAAGATAAACACCGTGTAGCGGTATTTTTTTTTTCTAGCGTGCACCGCAAGTTATTGGTCAGTAAGGAGTTCGGTGGTGTCGGCGGCCAGCGCCAGCAGCCCCACGCTATTGGAGCGGATGGTTCGCAGCAGCGAGCGCTTCACGTCGGGGCTGGGCTTGCGGCGCGGCCGGCCGCGCACCGCGAACACGGCCTCGTACTCATGCGGGAGGTCGGAGGCGGACGTGAACATGGGACAGAGGAGGAACCTGTTGCGGCGCGGCTCGTGCCCGTCGGCAAGCAGGTCGTCGTGCGAGCCGGAGCGCTTGTGGGGGGCGGGGCGGGGGACGCGGGGCGCGGGGCGCGCGGGCACGGCGGGCCTGTTACC
Source organism: Tyria jacobaeae (assembly GCA_947561695.1). Classification (NCBI taxonomy): domain Eukaryota; kingdom Metazoa; phylum Arthropoda; class Insecta; order Lepidoptera; family Erebidae; genus Tyria; species Tyria jacobaeae. Next base: position 20,635,381 of record OX387215.1, on the reverse strand, counting down.
TGCGGCAGAGCGCGTGGTGGGCGGCAGGTCAGGAGCGGAGCTGGAGAAGCGCGCATGGCGCGGACGTGGCGCGAGCGGCGCCAGCGGCCCGACGCCGGGGCCTGCGCCCAGCGGCAGCTGCGTGCGCGAGCGCTGGTGAACGGTGGACGGGCCCCACGTCTTTCCTTTCACTCCGTCCGCTGGCACTGTAAATTGAAAGCTATCGTTTGACCATAATCCAAGAGTACTATGAATCACAATTGCGTTATTGGTCCTTCAGGCTTCAAAGAATGTCAAAGTCTATTTGGGTTCGAAGGACCAATAGGCAACATTTACTTTACAGTTAATAATAAAAGAGGACAGAAACTCGCAGTTATTTTTAAAATGACGCTAAATACAATGTAATATAAAATTTTAAGAAATCTTTGAATTTACGGAATCCCTATATGTTAAAAGATGAGTGAATAGCCTATAAAAACCATGTCTAATACTAACGGGCAATAGCCCTCATAATGGCGGGCGAACCGGGCGGCGTGTCCTTGGCGACTGCCACGAGCTGCTTGACGCTTGACTCGTCCTCCGACGGCCTCACAGTCAGCGTATGACGGAAGTCCAGAGGAGACGATATAGTGTCTTTCTTCAGGAGCTTGATTTTACTAAATTTACCTGTAATCGAAACGAGAAAAGTATTATAATTTAGATGTTAGACTTTGCACCCGTTAAAGTTATCTTTACTTCGGGATCAGTACTTTTGCCCGGGAGAGGGTGGGTACTCTACCTTTTTCTGTATTCCTGACACAGAATTACCAATGATGTGACAAGGTAATAAATGAACTCACTTTCGCATCTCTTAATATTATGAATCAGAATACATTTTAAAAGACTGTGAGCACTACTACTAACAGAATTTGGTTGTTTTTTTTTTTAGTTAAAAAGAAAACTTCCACCAGGATTGATTTATTCGCTGTATAGCGGCAACCTTCACAAACATTCAATTAAGGACATAGAGAACACCCAGACTCCGAAGAACAATTCGTGCATTCAGAAAGTGTTGTCCCCTGAGGGGATTGAACCCACAACACGCGGTGCGACAGCGTAGTAGCGAGGTGACCACTTAAACAAAAGATGGACTGGACTGGAATCCACTGTTGGACCTTGCAACTTATTATATTTACTAGAGTACTTTTTTCCATTTTTTTAATTAATGTAAATTTATCTTGTATTATGTTCGCGACGGGGACGACACAAAATGACATCTGTCCATACTTTCTGTAACGTTAATGTGCGTAATTAGTACAGGGAAGTGAGCGTGAACTCATGCAATACGACTTGACTTGCCTGTTGGTTAGTGGTCCTAGACTGCTCAGAATGAGGTCGTGGGTTCGATTCCCACAACGGGACAAAAGACTTTGTAATCCACAAACAATTGTCCCGAGTCTGGGTGTTCTTTGTGTCTATTGTTAGTAAAGCCTCCCGCAACACAGCAATCATTCCTGAGTTGGGAATTGGTTTTATTGACTAAAAGCGTAAGGACACAGTATAGTTAGACGACGCTTACCTTTCCGTTTATTAGGCTGTGGCGGTTGATTGTGCGACATGTTGCTTGCGAATATCAGTATATGAAGCTCCCTGGCGACGAGGTCGATCTCACGCATCTCTAGTTCTCGCTCCTTCTGCGCTAAGTTCTGTTCCATGAGTCGCTGTTTTAATTGGGCACGGGTCAACTCTTCTTCGCGACATCGGAGCTCCTGAAAGGTAATAAGAGATTTATTAGATTTAAAACTCTAAAATTGTTTTATATGCTCAATGATTTTGAAACTTACTTCGAGATGTTTTTGAAAACATATTTTATTCACAATAACTACAACTATTGTATGGGGTGTAAAGACCCTACTACTAAGTGATAGGACACAAAATAACATTATATCGATTCTCCTGTCTCTTGGTTTTCGATTTTAATGGTGGTAATAGGATTTTACGAGAAATTTTAATTATAACCACTATATAATCACTAAATAGACCCGGAACAACCACAATAATGTTTGTCCAGTTTGGGAATCGAACCCAAGATCTCTAGGTCAGCAGTCAGTCAATAACCACTAGACCAGTCAGACCAACATTGTATATGTCTTCTATGAGAATAAAATATCATTAACCAATTTTGTTAATCATCATCATCTTTTCAGCTGATTTTTTTTTTGTCAGTAAATATGGCATTGTTATTGAAGAAACATTTGTTATCCAAATTTAAGTCCAAAGTAGTTGTGAAATAGCCAGCTGAGGTTTTACATAACTGACATTGCCTCACAGCCAGGTCTACCATGACTGACAGCTGACGCTACTATCTCTATACTATAGATGACATATAACATTTAAAGCCTTAAATTAACCACCTGAAATCAACATTACCTCCTGCACTAGTGCTGTGCTACTAGTAAGTGTATGTGTTACAGACCGACTTGAGCATAATAAATACACAGTATACACTATTTGTAAATAGCATGACATCAGGCAATACACAAGAGTTATCTAAAAGATTCACTAACCTCTTCTATACTTTTGCATTCCTATTCGCAAGCATTGTGAATGGAAATAGACATAAATTAGTATAGTTACAGCTTAGCTTTGGTGTAAATAGCAGAAAAATTGTGTCTTAAAAAGTACTTTTTTGAACATATTCAGAGAACTCTGGAAAGCCTAAATATTGAAACGCTATTTAATTATAATATTAAGCTATGTATTGTTTTATGTTTGTTATTATGTTGTGAACTGTACTGTATTTTACTTTCAGGAACGAAACTAACAGCGTTTGAATATTCGACCGTACTCAAGTTCATTATGGTTATTCACAACAAAAAAAAAAAACAATATAAAAGCACTCCTTGATTTATGACACCTAAATTGAGAATCTTAATATATATATATATATATATATATATAATATATATATAAAACTCTTGTACGTGTGTGTTTCATTAGTTCCACCTAAACGGCTGGACCAATTTGGATTTTTATTTTGTATCTATATTTCTATGGTTTCCACGTCAACACAACAATTGACAGCAATTGACAACATTACATAATTGGGCGGTAATTTTATTATGGCCTAGGCAGATAGAATAGGAAGTTATATGTTAATCCCATTTTTTTAATTCATGAGTCTCTATTTTCCGTGCAATAAGTAAATTTAAATGGTTGATTAAATAAAAATATTAGAATATTGTGTTGTTTAGGTCCAAGCAAGTATAAGGTTTACTGAATGAACTGTTAAGCTGCTGTTCTTCGTCACGTGTCGCAGTCTGTTAGAAAGTGACAAAACCAATTTTACAATTTTCGAGAAATATAAAGGAAAAAAGCTATGTGTACAGCCCGTTTCATGCTTTAGGCATTTGACGTACGGTATACAAGAAAACCCGCACAAGTCGCTTGCCTGACTGACATCTATAGAATAAATTGAGTAATATAATTACATGTTGTGATATTTGTTCTATTATTGTTATGGATAGTTCAACAATTTACCTAGTATATGTAGATATAATACACTTCTTCATATACTTTAGAATAAGAATTAACATCTGAACTACAAAGGGTCAAAAAGCAACAACACTGCAAAACAAGGATACCTTATACTATTAAAAAGTATATAGTAAAAAAAAACAGGATCCCGTAACATTTTTTAAGCGCACAGAAGTAATTGACATACTAACTGAAACACACGCACGCGTTCATAATAATCTTAATTCATATTAACTTGTTTTGAAACTCAGTACATAAAGTATTTAATTGACTTGACTTTGTTCAAACTAATCCGGTATTAACTTTCCTTTTATTACACATTAAAAAATAGATAAATTAAGGCCATCGCTTTCAATCGACACAGAGCTTTCGGTCATTGCCATTCTGTTACAAGCAATGTGATTGTATTGCGACGTGTCAAACTCAATAAAGAGTGATAATATTATATATGTATTTGCACATAATTAGTAAGGACATCTTTTTAAGAAACGTAAATGTCTATTTACATAATTAAATAATAAGTATAGGGTTCAGAGGTGCCTAAACTGTTTAAAATATTATAAAGAAAGAAAGGACGAAAATAAGCAGCTTCGTATTTGTAAATTATAATTGCAAGCTACCCTAAAAATAAACTAATATAAGAGAGTTTATTCGTTTGTGTGATCGCGCTCAGGAACTAGCGGTAACAATCGACAAACTACAAACTGTACGCATAGTCTGCAATCGGCTGTGGACGGGCGTGCGGGACGGTGGCATAGCAAGCCTGATAAATAAATGAAAGAAAATAATCTTTTTTTGTTTAATTTTTATTCTGATTCACAAGAATTATTGTTTGTTTTGTTATTAGCTAGTTGATTTGAGAAGAGATTTTTTTTTACTTAATACAGTGTACCAATCTATAATTAGACAATACCTTCTTAGTTAACTTCTTACTAGATCGGTTAGAAAGATTAGAATTAGAAACATTACCTAATTACCTATTAGCTGATTGATCTCTTTTAAACCTATGACTAATTAAGATGTATTGAGAAAAACAATATTTGAATGTATAAAATTCTCGTGTCACAATGTTAGTTACCATACGCCTTCGAAACGGCTGGACCGATTTTTATGAAATTTTATATACATATTCAGTAGGCCTGAGAATCGGCCAACATCTATTTTTCATACCCCTAAATGATAAGGGTGACCCTATACAGATTTTTTTATGGAAGAACAACGTTTGCCGGGTCAGCTAGTATATATATATTCATTACAAGACACACTATTAAATAATCTTGTAGCATCAATGGCATTATAACTGCAGTCGTAACATTAGTAGCAGCGTGCGGACTTTTAACTTCTGTTTTGTAGTGCAACGCACGCCCGCCTGACCATATTATATAATTACTTATTTAGTAGTACGCACGTCTATAGTAATACTCTAATAGGAACGCCGTACCCAAAATAGTAGTTAAAGTTGACACAGTAACCGTGTCTGACATTGTCGACGATGGTCAATAGACTTACACAGATTGTTATCGAATTTACCGACTAAATTGAACAATCTACTAATTCGATTAGTAATAATCGCCCATGGCTATCAGGCACTACAAATACCATTTAAAAAAGATCTCATATTGCATTAGAATACCCTGTTTGCTCAAGAAGAAAACTACTACAGAAAACTACAAAATGTCTGATTATATTATTGAAGGAAAACTTACAGGCTACGAGCTAAATGTATTGCACAATTGAATATAGAATAGAATACTCTTTATTGTACAAGATACACAGTAAACAGTGCTTCTTAAAAATAATCACTAAAGCTAGGTACAACGGGCGGTCTTATCGCTAAAAGCGATACCTTTGGATGGATTTGGTGTGAGCTAGAATATGTGGTAGCTGATGGTGTACATACAATATAGGTACGTGTAATAATACAGATAACTAAACATATACATATATACACATAAATAATGTGAAGATTGAGTACTAAGGGTTAAATTCATGGTAAGAATGATGATGATGACTGAGTTTTTGATTCCATTTACATGTCTCCTTGAAAGTCCTATCGAGAGTTAGTGCAAAGAAATCAATGTATGTATGCTTATTGAAATGTACGTGTAAGGTTAATATTCTACCTGGAAGTAGCAGCAACTAGACATTACCTTCTCCTTCCTCCGCAGGTCCCGGAGCACCTCTTCGATCTCCAGCCTCCAGCCGTCCTGCATGGTGTGAAAGGACTCGTGGGGGGCGCGCGTAAATTCAGACTGCTTGATGCAATCCAGTTGTTCAAGAATCTCTGGGAATAATGGCCTTTCGCGAGGATTTGAGCGCCAACAGGCTGGAACAAGAAATTATGTAGATCGGATGATGAATTCTTATTTCACTCTAAAATTGGTACAAATAATGAAACCCTATAGTTTTACAGCATACATATACAATATAAACCTACAATAGCTACACGATGCAGTAATTATTAAAAATCGTCAGTCGATAAATATCACTATATCAAAAGATGCTAAGCTAAATTCAGAAATTGTATTTGCCTTACTTAGCGTGAGCGTTTAAGATTTACACAAAGTGTAGTCCCGTGTGGAGATCGAACCAACAACACTCAGCTGGCAGCGTAGTAGCGAGGTGACCACTTAAACCACTGCGTCATTCGTGATGTCCTAACTAGTAACTCTAAGAACACTTCTAATGTTGTGACTTAGACTAACTAATCTTTTAAAGTATTTCTTTCTACTATTCGCTTGCCTGAACATTATTTTCTAGACCTAGGGAACAATATTTTATATCGGTTTTCATTGTGTTTTTCTACTATTTCCATATCCTATTGTTTGTTGAGCGATAAGAATACTAAATTTATCTGTTATTGCGGTGCTCAAACCTTACATCTATTCTCATAATTTCTTGATATCTTTGTGTAAAAGAAGCGTGAAAGCATAATAAACAAATAAACTCATTCATATGTATAATATTGGGTAGGATTCTTTCTTACCCTCCATGAGAACCCTCCAAGGTTCGGGACACGTGCTAGGTATTGGCAGCGTCAGCTTGTTGACGGCGACTCCGTACGCTACAGCCAGCGCGTCAATGCCCTTGTATGGCGTCTCTCCCGTGAGCAACTCCCATAGCAACACGCCGTACGACCACACGTCAGATGCATGCGAGAATGTTGAGTGTTTGATTACCTGGAAATATGAGACAAAAAATTGCATATGAAGTGGTTGCCACCCCGGCTAGTGTTTGACAGTAAGATTACACATACACATCTATGATGTTAATCTAAACGAAAATATTAAGTTATCTATCATTCTTTGATAGATTTAGTAAAATAATGGATTAAAAACAGTGACTGAGCTCGACGTCCCGGCGCCAGTCAGGTCGAGTTACAGGTATGACCCTAAACTGCTTTTGAGCTATTACTTACACTAACTAATTCCATGCGCATACGCAATTTGTTTTTTATTCACATGACTTCCCTTGTTTTTGCTTCCCCGTTTGAATATCTTTCCGATTTTCCAATTTTTCGTTCCTAAAGCGCGCGCCTGCCGTCCAAAGGTGCGCAATACGCTTTCTTATTAGCAAACCTTGGGTGCTTTATACATCTCCCTTTCCTGACTACCCACCGCTTCAGAATGGCATGAAGTGGGAAACCTATCTTCTATGTATGTTTATGTTAGTGAGCCAGCTTAAAAGTTCTTTACAATGTTAAGTTTAGTAAACTCAATATTTTATACTTAAGTTTTTTTATAGTTGCTGAATACGATGTCTAATAATGGGTTAAACCAGTCGAAGAGAATAATACGTAAATTTTAAAATTACTTTTTTAAAGAAGCTTTCAAAATCAGATTAAAGAATTCTTATCAGAAAGATACATTGTCACCGGAACTGAAGGTGTATGCAAAATGCAAGGTCAATTGGACATCGTGAAACGGGTCCAACAATGTGTAAGATTGGACAAAGCTTATCTGCATTATTTCTCAATTGACAATTTATATTACGCACTAGTTTTCAATGTCAGGTGTTAATTACCAAAATAGAGTGACTATTACATTTTACAATTAAACTATTTACAGGTATTTTGGGTCGTCAAGAGTTGAAGTAAGTCAGTCTAAATCAGCCGTGGGTGGACGACTGTTCCAATACGTACATCCTATGAAAAAAAAACAGGTAAAAAACAGCCTGTACAATTTTTTCAACATGTAACTCAACACATCTCACACAAGGCTGCCTGATCCTAAACTAAGCAGTGCTTGTATTATGGTAAACAGACCGCTGATTTCTAAATAGATACATATTATGACTACACGGATGGCGTAGCGGTTTAAGTGGTCACCTCGCCACTACGTTGCCGCGCCTAGTGTTGTGGGTTCGACCCCCACACGGGACAACACTTTGTATAATTCTCAAATTGTGTTCTGAGTCTGGGTGTACTTTGTGTCCGTTGTTTGAATGTTTGTAAAGTCCCCCGCGACACAGAAATAAATCCTAGGGCAAGGTTGTCTTTAAAAAAAAAAAGATAAATTACACCCAGACACAGAACAAATTATGATCGTGCTCATCATACAAATAATTGTCCCGGGTAGGAATCGAACCCACGACCTCGGCTTAGCATTCTAGACCACTAACTCTCTTTTAACCACTCGATCAACAAGCCAGTCAAATATGTACACATTTATACAAAATTATTTTACTATTGCAAGACGAAAGCTAAAACAACATTATTAATTAAATAATACTATCGATATTTTAGTTCAAGGTCGTCCGAAGAGTCCAAACAATGTCGAACCACTCAACTGGCCTTGTCTCTGTCGTAGGAGTAACTAATGTAACTATGGCTGGTCATGTTCAAACGTGTTCGAATGTAATAATATGTTAATATATAATAATATAAGTTAACTTTTTATGAAGAAAAGCAATGAATTTTGTTCAACGTTTCACACTGATTATAACATTTTATTACGCAAGAGGCATCTATCTCGTATTTTCTTGAGATTGTTTACTAGGTAGCTTATTCCTCACATCCTGGAGTTGGTTGTAGCAATTGACTTTAAATTCTAAATGGCAAGACTGGCGAATGTTATTATTCCAGGAGTGTCGATGCAACGATAAAACTTGAGAGTAACATTTGAAAGACTAGTAAAGGTGTCTGGTTAGCGCTACTAAAAAGCTCTATAGTATAGCAGACTGGTCACCTCATGGTAAGTGGCTTCCGCCGCCCATGAACACTTGTGTAGCGATCACACAACATTATGATCGCTACACTTGCAATTCTAGATTCACAAGAGTGCTGTCTGCCTTTTAGGGTAGAGGAAAGAGGGGAAGGAAAGGGGGTTTGACCTCCTCTAGCCTTGTCTCTATCAGTTTACAAGGCTTTGTTGATGATATTGTTTCTCTTTGAAGATCTGGACTGGTCTTCCCTAAAGTGGGCGAATTTGACTGAACTGCCGATGTTCTGTAGTTTAAACTAATCATGTATATTTCAATAGTTTAAACTAATCATATCATCATTATTATTATGTTCAAATATTGGAATATATCATTATAATTAACCGGCATTGTAGCACTCGATTACAGGGTTCCAGAGCAATGCAAGATGAAAGATAATGCAGATATGCCTTGTAAGAAACCTTTAAGCTTTACAGTGGTAACTTAGACTCTTATTTTCTAAAGTACCATAGTGTAATAAACAATAGCGTTTCTATTTATAGTGGTATAGATCGTGAGTAGGGCTAGGTCAGCCATAAGAGTCTTAACCTATTTTTAAGACGCAAAAGCCATTGGATCTGAAGTGTTACTCATGCTTCTTAAAGTTTAATAAAAAAATATACATATCTATTGGCTGTAACTTGTTTTTTACTATCAAGGTTTATATGATACATATTAAATAATAGTAGGCTAAATATGGGCGTTGAATAAAGACCAGTTTCCGGTGTCGTTGGGAGCAGTTACCATCAGGTCAGTTACCCGTCTGCCCCACCCCCCCCTAAGTATAAAATAATAATTATACATAATGAGTATGCAAGTATTAATAATAATGATTAAATTTTAATTATAAAAAAATAAATAAATGATAATGACCTCCGGAGGCATCCAGGCGTACGTTCCCGCAGCCGACATCCTGGTGGTCTTATATACTTCCCTGGCTAGTCCAAAGTCAGTTATCTTGAGCGTCTTGTCCTCTAGCGTGTCATCCGGTAGGATGGTCTCGCTTAGTAAAACTGAAAGTATAAGAAAATAACATTTTACAGAGGTATTTGGCAAGGTCTTGGAATGTCAATCATCTGACTATACTATACATATACCGACAGGATTCAGAAATATATGGCCTTTTTATTTGTATCCGCAAAAATCATCATAAACATTTTTTAGGGTTCCGTACCCAAAGCGCACAACAGGACCTTATTACTAAGACTCTATTATATTATCTAATATAAACATTCTATATTTATATTATCTAATGAATACGTTATTGTTAATAATTAACACCTTGTTAAATTACTAGTTGTGTTATATAGTGAAATATAAATGAAAATTGTTAAAAATTACGGATAATTGTGAATTGCACACAATGAAGCTACTGTAACGAGTGACAATTAAGAGATCGAATCTTTTTACATTAATCAGACAAGGCTATCTGATTCTCTTTGAAGATTAAAGATAATTATGTAATTTAAATGTATTTTTCGAAGGTAAAAGAGAATTAATAATTAAGCGTTGAGATCATGTTGTCTCATTGTGATCAATAATGCTCAAGGATATGTTTGACATGTAATAATATATAATAATTAACCTTTTGTTTATAAGGAAAATTAGGAAATAAAAAAATTATATATAAAAAACTCAGGGTAGAAGGCTCGGACCTCTTGGTTACAGCCAGTTAGATAAGCAGTAGTTAGTTCCTGTTGTTCTCTAGCTTAAATTATACATAAAGCTTATATTGCTCACACTTCTCAGTCCATCTGTATAAGAAATAGCCCTTTCCTGGTACTGCCTTCAGCTGTTCTTACCTGTCCCTTTCAATATACGCCTAATTTCCCATCAAGGGGAAAGGATTATTTGTAAAATATGTAGTTTAATACACTTCTACCTACCCCTTCAGGGAAACAGGTGTGATCTTATGTACATATATAAAAACTTTCTCTTCACCTTTTTCAAAAGTTATTTTTTTTATTACACTTCTGAAGACGAGTAAGAATTTTCAAAGATATTACGACTGACATTAAATCGTGTTGCATTTGACATTTTGAATGCTGTTATGGTTATTAAAGTGTCAATTTTCGTACTTTACTTTAATTAGGTTGTGCTAATAAATAAATATATTCCTAAATAACGATTTATCGTACACATAATGACTTTATATAACTGCTACATTCCACATTCAGACTACAAATTAGAAACATGAGATTGCGACATGGCAAGTGCTTAAACAGTTCAACTACATAATTCTATTAGCTATATTATTAAATGTTATCGTTTTCAATGTACTCATTTATATTTATTTCATACCTACATATATCTGAAATGCCAAAATAGAAACCGCCACATGTCAAATTATATTGATATGCATTTGCATCTTAAGTCGATTCTGTGTGTCTTAAGTCGACTATGACTCATTAACAGCATAATGTGAGATAGAGATAATGAAAGACACAGAGAGAGATAAAGAGACTCACAATAAGTGTCAAAGCTGCAAGCTTTAAAACCATTGTCAATATAGTTGTATTAAACAGGAATTCTTTGACGAATATTCAAGAGACTTTATGTTCTAAAAAGAGGTAAACACTCCTTTTTGACCCATAATTCCGCCACAGCCACGGTATGGTCCGGTGCTCTCCACAGCTCTTCTACAGTGTAGCTGGAGGGGCACAGTGGACAAGATAGGAAATGTGGCAATAGTGGTGCAATAGAGCGCCACATTCACAGCGAGACCAACCTACGTACGTAAGCGATTCAGTGACTTCCATGTGGGCCATTGCAGTCCGTGACCAGTTGGCAGGGTTTTCTGAAGGTGTAATGAAATCTGCCGGGACAAGATGATTTGCTCTCTTACCGTTCAAGTAGATCTCACAAAGTTAAGAGGCTTCTTAAGCGGTAGGAGGCATCTGCAGGTGTAGAACATTTTTCTTGTTATTATTTTTTTTTTCACTGCACAAGCTATCTCTCGCGGAACGTCTGGAGGTTCGAACAAAAGACGTAAAAACTCAATTTTTGCATTACATTACTTACAAGATGAGAAAGACGTGTAGCATACTTTAGGGCTATTGATTAACGAACATATTACGCATTTTTTAAACCTTGTCAAAAAATAAACAATACAGAAAAATGCAGTTGCACTCGAATTCTACAGCGATTGAGAACATTTTGTTTTAATAGTTTCTTGAGAAATAATTGTTAGTTCAAAACTCTACTTTAATAACTAATAAACAAACGTCATATTATTACACAGTATTAGGGCTAAACAAATATACAAAAATATTGAAATCCAGTGTAGATCTTATATTTAAAATTAATAAGTAAGGTTTAAACTTTACTGTGTGGTTCTCTCTGTGGATTAGAATGGTGGAAAGACGAGTAAGAATTTGACTGTAGCTTATAATCTTGCCGCCGGTTACGTAAATGGGACTACATACATTATCGGTGGTAATATGTGGACACTCAATACGCCTCTGACTACCTCTTCTGGAATACCGCCGCGACATGTACATGTATGTATGTAAGACAAAATCAATAAGCTATTCTGGCAAGAATAGTTAACTAGGTGCAGTTTGCTTTTAAATTACAAAACAATCATATTGAAAAAAAATAACATCTACTTAAAAGGTTACTCTTTCGAAGGCTACAAGGTGAAAACCATAACTCACGCCCTAAAATGGTACATATGACCTTCAAACAAAGGTTTTCCCATATTCCATGATAACGTGACTCGCAAGCCGAATAGCCTACCCGCAACCGTAACATGCTCATGGAAAATTAAGACTTCAGACCGCATTGCATTAACAATGTACAAGTATGTATGTATGTACGAAGGTAATAAAAATGGCAAATGGCTTCAGAGAAAACACGTACTGAAACAATATTGTTTGGAGAACATGTAAGAGGGAACAGTAGGTAGAAGATCTTAATGCTTCTGTAGAGGTTATATTAACATTTGGTCGAGTTTTTCTTTGATTATTTGTACACTTCAGTTTAATGACATTTATTTTCTCAAAAAATAACAATACAGTTTAATAATAAAACAATAATGAGAAAATGTAATGTAAACACTGTACGGTAATATAAAAATGAAGATATGAGGACAATTTCATTGGTGTTAAAAAAAATCGAATGTAGTCTTCTAAACTCTTATTAAATATAAACAAGCTATCACTGTTGGTAATATTATCAGGTATTTCATTATAAAGTTTTAAACGTTTATATATTTTTCTAACCATTGATTCCTAGTAGGCTACTCTTTCTTCTTTCTAAACTTTCTTACTTCTAGTTTTTTCCGTTTTAAGCAACTTCGTATTAAACAGCTTAAAACTAATTTAAAATGTATCGCGTGATTGATTTCTTAAACGCCCGTATTTAACGGCCGTGGGTGTAAGTGTTAGAAGTTCGTTTAGACAGCTACAATTAATATAGTTTATGTTTTTCGAGTATATATACATATATGTGCCTATATGTTACTAAACATATATGTTTCTACGTCACGTCTGAAAGCCAAAAGTAATTGAATTAGACATGTGAGGTGTCATTTGATTTGTATTTGATAGGAGAGACGACACAAGGTCTATAGTGTCTTTAATGCAGTTCATTTGGATTCTATGGTTTTGTGTAGCTTTTTCGATAACATTGCATCAGCTACGCAGTTTTATTTAATATACTACGAGTACAATAAATAAGTTCATAGGTCAAAATCGATGAATTAGAAAATTTTCCCATGGTAACTATGTAGTGTGTGTAATGTTTAGACATCGATATTGCTTTTTTATAGCATCGATAAATTAGAAGGATACATACAAAATAGCACAATTATTTTTCTCCCTTCAGGGTAGGTACATAACAGCACGCTACTTGTTTTTATCATTACATAAGTAACAAGTTTTACCTGAGGTCATTGGACTTTTGACACAAGCCTTCCACTTTTGGAAACTGACCTGACCCTAGACCCTTTGTTTTCACACCACCAATTAGATCAGGGTATGATCTGTGTACTTGACACCCTACTTTGTCATCTGTACATGTTCTATTGCACCTTAACACACCCGTAACAATTTTCCTTCTACATATTTTATATATATTAGGTTGGCAACTAATAAAGCCGCCACTTTTTTCGATCAGTTTCTAAAATGTTATAGAACTATCTCGAATTTCTTGGAGTAGTATATAAATAACGTAAAAGTTGTATGTCAGATTAATTGACAACTGGATCTCGAATAGTAAAACTACAGTAAATTATGGATATTTCTCTTAGAGAACTTCGGCTGCTTTTACTTTCTCGCTTAGGTCGAAAAGCGACTGAAGCAGTGCGCAATATATGTGCAACGATGGGCGAAGGCGTGCTCTCTTACGATACCACCAAACATTGATTCAGAAGATTTAAGGATGGAAATTATGACCCATCTGACGATCCTCATCCAGAACGACCTCCTATAATGATGTAGATGAGTTAAAAAGACTCATAGAAATGAATCCCAGGTTCACTTCACGTTGTCTGGCAGAGCAGCTTCAGTGTACTCATATTGCAGTAGAAAAACAACTTCACGCTTTAGAAAAGACCTGGAAATATTCAGTTTGGTTGCCACATGAGTTGACGCCGTTTCAACTTCAGAAGAGAGCTAACGTGTGCATGGAACTACTTAGTTATCATCGTCCCAATGAGTTGCTGAGGGTTGTAATTAGGGGATGAAAAGTTGGTTATGTACATAAATTTTTCGCGTAAGCACCATTGGCGTGGACCTGGAGAAGCAGAAGTACCGACGCCAAAATCTGACACGAGTAAAAAAGTTCTTTTAAGTGTGTGGTGGGGAATAAACGTAATTATATACTGGGAGCTGTTGCCATCCAACACTACAATCACGGACAGTATTTATTGTGACTAACTGGATAAAGTAGCAGCGAGATTACCGAAAAATGAAGTATACTTCTTGCACGATAATGCTCGACCACATGTAGCAAAAGCTACTTGTAAAAAATTACTTTCGTTTGGCTGGGTGTCCTTCCTCACCCACCGTACTCTCCAGACATTATGTCCTCAGATTATCATCTATTTCGTTCTCTAGCCCACTACTTAGTAGATAAAATATTTAAAAATGACGACCAGCTTAAAAGTGACTTTACCACCTTTTTTGATCAAAAGCCAGAAAACTTCTACGAGCAAGGCATTATGTCTCTGCCAGCGCGTTAGCGACAGGTGATAGAAAACGACGGTGCTTATATAGTTGATAAATAATTTTATTTTGAATACTTAAAAAATAAATAAATTTGTGTACAAAGGTGGCGGGTTTATTAGTTGCCAACCTAATATATATATTATATATAAAAGCTTATATATACATATATAGCAATCATATATACACTACCGTCCAAAAGTTTGGAAGCACACCTGATTTCAAACAAAACAAAAGATTGCCGACTCCCTGCGGTAAATAATAGCAATAAAATAAAGTTTTATGACCTTTTGTGATTTTTTAACACAAAACAAAAGGATTACTAGTGCATATTCCTTGAGTTTTAACAAATTCCTGGATTTTGACGAAACACGTGTTTTATTACTTCATCCGCCGGGGACTTTCTTTCATGCATTGATGCGGTTTTATTGAAAATATTTTGTAGTTTTATCTTTTTTGGACCTTATTTAGTCACACTTGAGCATTAGAACGCGAAGGTTGTGATATTAACATCGTCTGTATTCAAAAGATTTCGACTACTTCCTTGACCGTCTTTTTTTATTGAAAATGGCAAAACGCAAGCAAATCACACTTGAACAGCGAAGCGCTATTTGTACTCTGCGTGAGGAAGGCTACAGTGAACGCCAAATCGCAAAAAAACTCGGAATTTCTTGTAAAGGTGTCCACTACACCCTCGCTAGAAAAAAAGAAACTGGCAAAAATGAAGATAGAAAAAGGTCTGGTAGGCCCAAATCCACTACAAGTCAAGAGGATAACTTCATCAGAGTTCTTTCTAAACGGAATCGTCGCTTAACTGCACCACAAATTACCGCATCTCTGAATGAAACGCGAGGAACACCCGTGTCAATAACAACAGTTAAAAGACGACTACTGTCTGCGGGGCTAAGAGGTTGTGTTGCAGTTAAAAAACCAAAACTAACAATTCGGCATAAGAAAAACAGACTAGAATGGGCAAAGGAACATAAAAACTGGACAATAAACCAATGGAAAAAAGTTCTTTGGAGTGACGAATCGAAGTTTTAGATTTTCGGGTCCAATAGACGTGTTTTTGTGCGCCGATCTAAAGGAGAGAGAGCTTCAGAAGCTTGTACAGTGCCTACTATCAAACATGGTGGTGGTAATGTCATGGTTTGGGGGTGTTTCGGCAACAATAAACTCGGAAGTCTTGTGAGGATAACCGAAAAACTAAACAAGGAACGCTATTTGAAAATTCTTAAGGATTTCGCCATACCCAGTGGATTGAATCTTATTGGTCCTGGGTTCGTTTTTCAGCAAGATAACGACCCGAAACATTCGTCCAAACTGTGCCAGAACTTTTTAAGGAAGAAAAAAGATGTGAAAATCATGCAGTGGCCGTCTCAATCACCTGACCTTTCTCCCATTGAACTTGTTTGGGATGAACTAGATAGAAGGGTGAAAAATCAATCTCCTACGAGCTCAGAACATTTGTGGCAACTATTACAGAGCGAATGGAAGAAGTTAGATGAACAGTATTTTATGAAATTAATTAGTAGGATGCCTAGAATATGCGAGAAGGTAATTAAAGAGAGGGGTGGACACTTCGATGAAGCTAAAATTTAATTTAATTTTTATATTACTTATTTAATTTCATTGTTGTAGAAGTGTGTTTTGTCTATTTTTTTAATTCTGTATCAATAAAAAAAATTTAAGATGGCTTACTTTTATTTTATTTGATTTTATCTTGTTGCTTCCAAACTTTTGGACGGTAGTGTATACATATAGTATACTGCACACTCATAAAAATGTCTGGTTATGTTTTACGATAGCGGTCAGATGATAACACAGTCGTAAAATCGAGTAAAATTACATTTTTATATACCCTCCCTGGTTCGGAGGTGACCTGACACAAGTACTAAATTTAATGGTCGTGGTGATGTATAAATGGAATATAAAAGTTTCTTGCAGTTTACGCATCGGAGCGAACTAGGAACACAGCGTATATACGCTTCGTTTTTAGTATAAAACACATTTTTAAAATGTTAGTTATTAGGTTAGTTCGCAATTTTGGTCACTGGCTTATCATAGGCTGACCTGTTACAGCAGTGCAACCTGATTGAACTGTCAGGCATTTTTGAAGGTATGTTATACCTATTACGTGATCATGTTAATTCCTGTTAACAATTATGTAAATTTCTTGACAAATTTACCTTGAATCAATTCTGTTTTTCAATGACAGTCGTTGCGTCTTTAAGTATACTGATGATATATGGGCAGTCATAGACTACGCCCCTCATACCTTAACGACTGCGTCTGTTCGAAGTAGTTTCGTCATACCACTCTGCTGGTTGCACGTTGTAGTACAAGTTAATAATTATCCCTACTCTCACGTCATACACGCCCCGATGATATTTATGGAGGAATTTTTAAATATATCCTCCGGTGAAATGCATAATAGTTTTCTACGAGAATATGAATAAGGGAAAAATTCATTGAAACTTCGAAGGATATTTGTTATTGAAAAGTTAATGTTTGCACCCACGTCAAAATGATTTAAAAGTTCTGCACGACCTCACTAGGACCACTAGTGGCATACTAGTCAAACTAATTAGTGGGAGTGGGTAATACTAATAACCCTCTTAACTGCACATACATTGTAATAATAAGCATATGATCACTTTAGGAGAAATAATACTAACACTAATGAAGTAGAAGCGTTGTTTCTATAGTTTGCTCTTCGTATTAATTAAAAATAATCATTACAATCGCTAGTTGTTTGCATTTATACGTGATTAGATAATTAACAATAATATATACTATAATTATCTATGAGTAATTTAAAAATATAGTAATTCAAAAACAAATTACAGATAAAAGCTTTAGAACATTGTATTTATTCAATGAACAATTATGACCGTCAGATATGCATACACCAATAACATAATTTCATAAGCTTCTCGCATCCATCTCGCATGTTTATCGCTGTCAATTTCATACGAATACGTTAGCCTCTCGATTCATGTGTCCATCACTCCACCAGGCACAAAGGGTAGGCTGCTGTCAAGCCTGACAACAGATTGCACCTCGCCTTAATGAGGATTAAACGGCGTTACTTTGATGAGCAATTTGTTCGAAAATGCTGACACGACAATATTGTTGGTGCTTCAGATAAATTGCCGGTAATAACTCCGTAGGTTAGTCGCTTATCGTTTATTTTAACGGCTTTTGTTTTCACAATTCAGAGCAAGGCTTATAAAAATATTTTTATTAACTTTGTAACTAAGTTTAACAACCTTATGTACTTATGTTTTATTGTTTAATTACAAATGTAGCAGTATAGTTGTGAACATTTTTCCGATCACAGAAAATGTACAAAAAAATTAATACATTACAAGAACATATTGTATTTCCACACATATTTATTTATTTCCACGTTATGTTACCAAACTTAGATTAATGCAACTGAAATTTATTGATTGTAAGTCCTTTATAGAGGCCGCACATGCAATTTAACGTGACGTCACATAGCCTATAGCCAGCGTACGATCAAGACGCGATCAACGATACCTTATTGGTCAAATTATGGTAAAATTGTTTAGAAATTATGAGGGACCTGAACATACATACCCACAAACATATACACCGGTCAAAATCATAACCCTTCTTTTGCTTTGCCGTAGTCGAGTAATAAATAGTCGACCACCTGGGTTCAACGTGCAGTGAAGTAAATTTTTTCACAGAAAATGTACAAAAAAATTAATACATTACAAGAACATATTGTATTTCCACACATATTTATTTATTTCCACGTTATGTTACCAAACTTAGATTAATGCAACTGAAATTTATTGATTGTAAGTCCTTTATAGAGGCCGCACATGCAATTTAACGTGACGTCACATAGCCTATAGCCAGCGTACGATCAAGACGCGATCAACGATACCTTATTGGTCAAATTATGGTAAAATTGTTTAGAAATTATGAGGGACCTGAACATACATACCCACAAACATATACACCGGTCAAAATCATAACCCTTCTTTTGCTTTGCCGTAGTCGAGTAATAAATAGTCGACCACCTGGGTTCAACGTGCAGTGAAGTAAATTTCATAAATTTCGAAACATGGAGTCTGAAATCACAATAAGCTTATGATATTATGCTGGCTACATATATACGCATGCTCACGCCTTATTCTCTTTAAGGGTAGGTAGAGACGATATAAAGCCATTTGCGACGATCCTTATACACAACTAGTTAGTAGATCTACACTATAAGATAGCAAATATATAATGCAGATTGATTAAAATAAGATCTTGGGATATCTTGGGATATCTTAGTGTGAATATACGGATGAAGACCCCGAGAGCAAGAGAAGTCAGACATGAATTCAATATATCTCTGTATTTCAGTAATATTTATTTATTTCAAAGCTTGATTGCTAGTACCCATTTACCAGATTAGCAAAAACATCGTTACTAAAATGTATCGTCAGCGGTCTGATGTCATCATTTAAAAAATCAATTTCACCGAAGTCGAATCGCGGTGGTCAATCAAACGTGCGCACGCCACGCCGCGTGAATTATTCAGTTGAACAGGATATAGTTCCGGTTCCTCCAGTAAAGATTTCCGAGTAAAAGAGTACTAAGTATTTAATAACTCTCCGATCCATCTGTACAAGGAATATCCCTTTACCTCCCATTCTATACTGTCATTCCTATCAGTATACTCTAAATTTTCCCAACTAATTCCCAAATGTCGTACGCCTGTATCCCTAAACAGGTAAGCAATGGCGGAAACACCCACATTTGGCCAACTCTTATATGGTGCCATATGGGCAAGTCTATTGTCGTCAATTGGGTGTTTTGGGAATTGAAGATGGGAAAACTAGGAGTTTTATTAAAAGGAAATGTATGATTTTCCGAGCTGTCTCACGTCAATAATATTCCATGGTTATTTTGTTTTATTCTTTGTTACAAGAACAAATTTGATATCAATAGAGATATTCTCTAGAAGTAATAATGACAGACTCGATAGTAGTGAATAGTAAAATAATGTTAAATATAATATTTAAGATTCATATTAAAGAAAATATTCTGAACGAAAAATAAGCTAGAAACCAACCCAATGAAAATATAATATGTACCTACATGGTAAATACTTCTCACCGTGAGAGCTCTGCTAAGGGACTTTTTAACACAGCCCCATAGAAAACCGGTAGACCATCAATGCTTGCTTTGTATTGCCGAGTGAGTGAGTGTACAGGAGGCCCAAAGAGAGTTCCTTCCGCTTAACCTCAAAGGCGAGCAGCGCACTTACGACTCTTGAATTGTAGATGTCCATTGGTTGGGGTTGTCACATACCATTACCCTCTGTTCGTCTGTTAGGGGGACATCATAAAAAACAGTAAAAAAAACAAACATAAAAAAAAACTGTGTAATCCTATTTTCTACCAGTTGTTGATAATATAACCGTTAGTCTTCTCAGGAATTTAAAGTTAGTAAGTTTTTTTAAGTACAAAACCATTTACCAATAATTACTTCCCTTTTCATTTAGTAATGTTTACGTTTCGCTTAACGAAGAGACTAAATACATTGAAGAAACCGCTTTTACACTACAATTATATAGTTCTATTATTATTAAAACGATCTAAAATAATAACACCTTCAGAGAGAAACCATTAATTTCGAGGAGAATACTTCCACTAAAAGCAACGCTCATTACAGTAGTTAAAATAATGGCACATTTTACTGTATAATATATACGTACGCTAGGAGATGTTATTAAGATTTAGAGATCTATAAAATCTGCATAAAACATGCTAAAAGCCGTTTAGCTGTCCGTAAGGTTCATTTTAATGGCATTGTGTGATTTTATTAGTATGTTATATATCTAATGACTTTCCAGATCGCTGCTTTATAAAAATTATAAAGCTGGAAGCTGAGCTGAGCTACTGGGTTAGCTAAAAAAATCTGGAAGTACCAGTCGGGGTAGAAAAAATATTTTTGGATAGCGTTTATCAAGAAATAATATAGGCTACAAAAACATAACGCTAAGAAAGCGTAGCATACACTCAGTTGAATTTGAAAAAATATCCTATTATATAACGCTATATTTGTGTTACTTTTACGGCAATCATGTGTAAGGTTATTTTAGACTCTCGCCAGCAGACACAGTGTCGGATGTTCTGGGTTCAAATCCAATCACTGCGATGCCGTCTACACGATTTTGTCCACTTAAATATAAAACAAGTTTACCCCGACGAGGCATAGGTAATTGACATTTAAGACCCTGGCCGATCAATAATGCTATTGTGTTAGTAGGTACTTTTCAAATACTAAATAGGGCAGTTTTCCAACTTAAGCAATAGCAGCAGTGAGCAGAGGACTAAAAATGTAAATGTAAGCACGGAATAAGTGGTTGATTTCACGATAAATAAAAATAAAAAATCACTCAAAGACATCTGTGAACACCGGATAACTACACGACATCTCAAATACTGGTTTCCCGAAACGTTTAAAACCAAACCAGTCCCCGAAGTTTAAAAAAATCATTTTCCAGTGATACATTATCATACAAATTCAATATAACATGGAATTAGGACATAAATTAACACGGCGTTATTGGCCATATTGATTCTGAACACGTGGATACGGCTGCTTTGTGTCGTGTGCATACGTTATGTTTCCGTCGAAGTGAATACGTAAGTGGTTTGACAAGGAATAATAATGTCGTTATTAAACCTTTTTTTATTTAAGTTGTCTGAGAGTATAGTGTATGTAAGTATCACCTGTCTTTTTAGTGTTGTGTAAGTTGACTTTTGTAAAGGGTAATTGTTGCGAGCAATAACCAAACATATGGGTTTTATAGTTGTAAGTAATATCAGGGTATTGTGAAAAGTTTTTTTTTTTTTTTTTATTCGTAAGCCTACCATAATGACTCCACTGTGCCAGATGGTAAGCAATAAATGGAGTCCAAGAGTGGTGGTCACCATCATCATTGCATGTCTAGTCAATGCAGCATGGTGACCCACACTATGGCGGCCTGGTGAGATGCTTTTTCACGCCCCGCTTAAAAGACCCGGGATCAAATTGGGAAGGAAACACGTGCGCTGGTAGGGAATTCCAGGATTTCACTGATCGGCACAGGAAAGAAGAGCCAAAAGTTCTATATCCAAAAGGAAAAAAGAGTTCTATATCTTTTATCTATGAAGCAATGGAGACATATGATAGGGTTCGTTGTAAGAGGTTCGGCGCATGTACTGTATAAATTAAAAGTAAATAATGGATATTAACATAAAATTTGGATGTAGATTATAATCTAGACGACTAGTTTGTTTTTAATATTGAAATACATTATGTGTGACATTTAGGTCACAACAGAAAATCTATCAAGTCTGGAAAAACTAAGTTTTAGAAAACTATTTTGGGTCTATTTATAGTTAATCCAATATCTTCAAAGACCAAGGTTGTTCTGTGAACACTTAATACTTTAAATTTAAGAAGCGATAGCATATATTCTATTTATATTTTACAGTTTAAAACAAATCACTTTTTTAATCTCTGCTAAAGAGTGTTCTGCAAACAATTACAAAGCATTTCACAGTAAAAAGTCTACCATACTTCTTAACATAGTATTTTTTTTAATGTAAGGCAACATTGCAAAACAGGTATTGGGTAAGTTTAAAGATACCGATAACTTTTGCTGCCAAGTAAGTAGTTTTAAAGAAAATCAACTTGATAATCCTTTTAGCATGGTTAGCTTCTGAGCTTCTGTTAATGTGTATTATTCTGCTACACTGATATTAGAACCTCTTCCAACAAGCTTGTACTTTACTATTGTAGTAAAGTAAAATCCTTGATATACGTTTCAAATAAAAAGATGACTGTCAAACTGCCATATCGTTCCGCAATAAAACTGGCATGCAATTTCACTTACATACGTACGGTCAAAGATGGCATTTTTATTTCTGATAAGTACAGTTAAAAATAATAATTTTTATATTATGAACTTTAAACCTTAAAATTTAAAGATTCGTACTGAATAGAACCCTGTTTAAGGTCACCGTTATCAGACAGGCGAAGTTTATATGTATACAATAGCAATATATGGTGAGCTTTGGAATGCCAGTGGACGCGTAGGGTTATTACTTATATAATGACTAGATTGACTGGCTTATTTCTACGGTAAAATTTATGAAAAAGGTAACAAAAAGGTCTAAATAAATAATGCAGTTTATAGATCTGTCTACAAATAAATAGAACACGATAGTGATCAATACAAATTTCATTAATTATTCAATAGAAATAACATGTAGTTAGTATTAGCATATGTAAAGCAAGAGGGATGATTTCATATAAGTGTGATAATGGTTTAATACTGATATTGATAATAATTGATTGTCTGATTCAATGTTTCGTCACAATTGCTAGATTTAAGATTTAATGAGTATTATCTATCCGATAGTATAGTCATACAGTGCACGGTTGACGGTAATAGGCTTGCCTCCTATTACGTTAGCTTGACCATATTCGAATTGGCAATATGTGGCTGTTTAATACACTTCGCCTCCGCTAAGGGGTAGGCCCTTAGCGGAGGCAGACGTGAGCGTATGCGTATGTAAGATTTAATGTTCTTTACAATACACAATACACACAAAATGAGAAACTTTTTTACGTATTAGAAGCTATTCATCTATGCATTTTTGTTATGAACATCATGTCTAAAATTTTCAAATGAAATTCAGTTACGTGATAAACATACTCTATATATATTTGCTAGTGGAAAAGCTAAAGTGTATTTTGCTTTTCGATTAGCAAATGTCTATAAAGATTTTCTTTGTATATGTATTATCTCAACATCCGATGGTAAGTAGTCTATAGCTAGAATTAATATGTACCTATACATTTCTATACACTCCACATTACTTTAATTATATTAGTTAAAAATAAACCACCAAAAGACCACACGTATGTAGTTTCAATGCATTAATTTTATCAAGCGAAATTCAATCTTATCGTTGTGAACAATATGTCCGCTTACAAGAATGATTACAACTGACGACTGAACGACAAACTAGAAACCCTAAAATACTTATCTCGTAGAATATAAAATGAACGTTATCTTCTGGCCTTACAACGAAATGGGTGAGGGTGCACTGTTTGTGTATCAACTTATATAAGTCAAGTTTTATGTCCCGAAAGGGGCACCTAATATGGAAATTGAAGTGTGATCAGGATGTTTGAAGTCAAATTGGGCGTGAAATGGAAGAACAAAAGGGTTCTGTTCTAGCTTCCCTTCTTTTCCATACTGATAGGCTTCTGTAACGTACGTTTTTGTCGAACATATTATTTTACAAAAGTCCTTGTCAATGGCAAAAGGTTAAAGGTTCTAAAAATATGCTGTAATAGCGGTGCCAGTTACGGCCGGGAAGGTTATTTTTCTAGATGAACTTCAATGAACTTCAAAAGTTTCTAAAGAAATTGAGCTTATTTAGAACTTTGTGGGGATTCGAAGGTTCATAAATTATAAACCTCCAATATCGATACAAAAAAAAAACATACTTAAGAAATAAATACGGAAAATATTTTCATTTGTTTAAACAATGTGTCTCATATCGGTGGCTATCGTTGTTTGAGTAAACATAAAGTTTTGGGAGCTTCTCAATCGAATACCACTAGCATTCCAAAATATTTTTATAGCTCCCATTACTGCAGCAAACTTAACGGTTGCGATTTTGCTTGCCAAATTCATACGGGGTACCATGTTCCCCTCACTTCTTTTTCAAGTTGCTCCTGAATAAATATCAAGCTATTTGAATATTTTCCAGACAACAATATGTTAAGCTGCTTCCTTTGTTTGCGCTCTTGTATTTTTATATAACCTAGGTCAGTTGGGTATAATATCTCACTGAGCCGTACAATACGGATTGCGATGCGAGCTCCCTAGTCAGCAAGTTTTCTACGTTTTTAAAAGTATATAAAATATCGTATCGGTATCGTATCGTTTTGCAAGCTTTGAAATTATTTTTCTAAAACTAGGACAGACGTCCATTTCGTTCTTAGTAAATAGTACTTAAAGTTTAAACAACACTGATACTTGATATTTTTAACTATTTGGTGGAGACTCTAAAATCAAATAAATGTAAATAGATAAATGATCGATTAAAAAACAGGGAGCGCAATCTCACAAGTAAAAGTTTCTTTTTACTATACAAAAAACAGGCATTAATTAAAAATACAAGCGACTCAAAATTTCGTTATCCATTATAAAACATACCTTAACAACAGCTTCTAATAGCTAAAGAGTTTTGTACATTACAGCCTAGAACACTTTCGGTTAATTCATCTTTTAAATAAAGAAAAGAAATTATACAAGTCGCTCCATTTGATCAAGAGCTATGATTTACGTATGAGCTAAACTTATAATACTCGTTTTTGCGACGCGCCTTAAAATGAAGGAATTGTATCACAATCCCTCGGGATTTTATTCCAGTCGAAGTTTATCACATCGTATTTTATCCGGTGTTGAAATTATACTTCTCCGTACAACTCACAGTTATATCTTAAACGAAATGTAAAGGATAAAATAAAACCCTTTTGAGAATTCACCCGCACTCCGTATATTTGTTTCTAATACCTCCTTCGGCGGTAATTTATCCGGAAAGAGAGCTTGACCCAAATTTTTTACACAAAAAGGATCTTACGAATGGCCGGGTCGCAGTAAATAATTTTAAGGGTTTCCCCAAACGACCGCATACAAAATTCTCGTTCAAGTTATGGTGATGAAATTTTATAGCTTTAAAACTACTCGCGTTATAAATTCATAACGCCTTGGTTTTTTGGGGGCAGTTAGAATGGTAATGTTGATAAATGACTTCATAAAATAAAAGATGTTCACGGAAACGTTACTTATGAGGACAATATTTTGTAACATTACTTTTACTTTTTGTTTCTGAGCAAGTATTTGTCTGGCTTTTCTACCCCATTGACTTTAAATCCCTTTTTATTGAAAGTGACTTTTTCTAGTAAGAGGACTTTGTCTACTTCCCTGTTTTAAGGGTGCATTCACAATAAGTTACTGATTTGATTCATTGATGATTTGATTTGATTTTGATTGATGAGTGTTGTTGGATAGTATAAGCTCTATACGCACACTATATATGTAGTATGAAAAACTATCTGATTTTACAAAACCTTAATATCCCTTTGTGAATCAAACGCGGAACAGTTTCAGAAAATGTTAAATGTTTTAACATTTTTTTATAAACTTTACGAAACTTAAAAAGGTCTTTCATTCGAAGGCTGTATCCGCTGGAGTGAATGCATCGGTTGCATTTTAAATTAACCCTTCAGAGGCCTTAACTGATTTACAGTAGGGATATGAGATAACCCTTATATTAGAACTACGCACACGTCCGTAATGTCTAAGTGAAAACATGGTGTATACCTATAATGTATGTAATATAAAATATGTAATATATTTGAATATTCCTCAGGATTAGCACATAATGAACAACATTCACTATATGCAATACCAAATATTTTATTGTCACTTACATGAGAAGGTACTGTATTAAAATGATTTGACGTAAATGACTTCTTTGCAATATGGTAACACGACATAAAACAATTAGGTACACAATTACCACTAAGCAAAAATTTCAAATTACCAAGATGCCCACTTCGAATAACGTAGACGAAAGCGATTTTTCGTTTTGTTTCTATTTTGTAAAGTGGTCATTCTGCGTTCAATCTATTATTTTTAATACTACGAGCCTTTATTAGTAAAAGGGCAAAGTATATGTATAAATACTATTATTTTAAGTTATTAATTTTTGAAAAAAAAACACAGTGCTGCAGATGATAGATATAAATATTAATTATTTAAAAACACAAATACCCTACACCTAACCTACCCTACTAAAATAAACTAGATCGTTGAAGTTAGAATATCAGGGGCTACGACATTTAGAAGTTATGGTGGAATAAAAAACTCACATGTATGCTATGATACATGAATCCTAAAAACATTATTCTTCTTTGTAGCAGTCCTGTAAAGAGAACTCATTAGTTTGTGGATCCTACGACAAAGATAGTGGTAGCATATGATATCGATCATGTTCTCATTCAAAATAGAGTCGAGGGTAGAAAGAGAAAAAGCATTACATTTTAAAGAACACTTTAGTATATCTACTGAATGATGGTTATTTATGAGTTTATTTATTGAGCTACTGTTATTACGAGCGTTATATACGAGTCATTGCATGTATAACTTCGATAGTGATCAGACGTACTGTCTGCGTATAATAATCAATAAAGCAGATAGATATTTTATGTATTTCGTCAGGTGTCATGTATCCACATAGCATTCATACGGCTAAGGGCAAATAGAAACACTTCAACGCTACAATTCAGTTAAAGCAACTAACGCCTTTCGTATATATGTATTTGATAATAAATATTGTTTTTATAAGCTTTTAGTTAGTTTCACCTTTCTCGATTGGGCTGCCTGTTTAACGTTACTCGACAGGAGTATTAACAACGTCTCATAAAAAACGGTTGTTAAACAATGTTTGCTTTGTATTTCAACGAGTGAGTGAGGTTATTGGAGGCCAAACCCCCTTTCCCTTGCTGCTAGTCTATCCCCTCCTTCGTTACCCCACACCTGAAAGGCCATCTGAACCGTCTAAGTTCGACCCTCTTCACGGGTTTAGATTGAGGCTAACATTTACATGTAGTTTTTATGGTATTGGGGGCAAGAATTGATGGTAAGTAAAAAATGCTTAAGGCGAGGGCATTATTTTGGTCAAGTCGGACCCATTAGTACTTAAGCATGGCTCGCCTACGTCAGATCAATTAGGCATAATACAAACCTGTTCAAAAGTGGTCACTGCAGGTTGACGCTTTTGTATGTATGAATATTCGTCAAAAACAACTTGATTTTACATAACGTTTTTCAATTTGATACAACAAGTAGTTTAGTTCAGTAAGCTGTCAAAAGAGTTTCTTTCTTAAATATTTAACCCTTACGACATATAATATATTCATTCAGACAGATTAGTTGTGAACGACAAAGTACATACTCGCAATTACTTCCGAAAGTGCTACATTAATTACCGAAGCGATGGAACGTTTCAGAACCACGGATGCGAAGACAAAACCGAGTAGATGAGGACATGAGGCTTCAATTAAGCATGGTGAGTGCGGTGCTTGTGTTAACGAGAGACGTAGTACGTTGTACTTGATACTAGAGCTCTATTGTTTTGTTTTCTAACTAGACGTGTTTTCCTCACTTGTGTGTTTTAGATGGCGGGGTTTCAAGATGAATTTGCGAGTAGCTGCTCTAAGTGAGGCCGTGCATGCATGTAAAATGTGTATGCGAGTTTCTGAATGGTTATGTAACTTACTCTGCAATATACAGGAAATCGGGAGTCACCTTACAGCTAAATTAAACATCAATCAATTTAATTATGGTCAGCTTTCACCAATTTGGGGAAGAGGTCATAAGGTTTTATATGTTTGCCATTATAAGAACTGTCAAAAACTACTTAGTTCCAGTGCTATATTTATACAATATACGAATATGATTAACTTTAGTGCCTCTGCTGCAAGCACGATTTCTGACTCAAATTTCGTTTCACGTCAAAGTAACGA
This sequence comes from Tyria jacobaeae, assembly GCA_947561695.1. Lineage (NCBI taxonomy): Eukaryota > Metazoa > Arthropoda > Insecta > Lepidoptera > Erebidae > Tyria > Tyria jacobaeae. The sequence goes on along the minus strand of OX387215.1, from coordinate 20,606,888 downwards.
CTTTAGTGAAACAAGTTATTGCGCAGCTCTCATGACACGATATTTCGGGTAATCTTGAACTAGAAGTGAACTTACACATACATACATATGTGTGTATAAAGTGAACACTACTAAAAAGGTAGGATAAGAGAATGGAGTGTGCTTTGGAGAGGAGAAACAAGACAGTAGGACGTCAGGTTGAATAGTAAGTAAAAAAAACCGTGTGGTGTCGTGTGACACCAGATAGGAACGAAGTTCTTTATTATAAGGAAAGTTATAAGGAAAGGTTCAAGTTTCCGTTGTTTGTAATACTTTTACTAGATGGCAGTGTTTCACCATATTTTGTTTTAAAACAAAAATCCCTAAACTTCTTTGCAGTTCATAATAGAAACACTAGATGGAAGTATTATCAATAAATAAAAAATCTTATGCTTTGTTTATTTAACGTTACGGACGTTTTTTGGCGGCTAGGGTACCCCTCCGCAACGCCCTATAAGCAACTTCGTTCCAATAAATAACATTCACGTAGATGTAAAAAAATTATTGCCACCATCTCAAACTTCTATTTATAGCCCGTCCATCACTTATTTTTAATATTGAGTCGGTATTTACAATGATCAGTTATGTGAGAATATGATTGAGTTAATCCATGTTGAAATTATGTACTAATGGATCTTCCAGTCTAGTCTACGCTATTCGGATAGAATCAAACCACACAAAAACGCTCTTATCGATAGATGATAGAAGTAACCAAATTTCAATACGTACGTACGTTCTTAGTGTAAAGTTAGAATTGTGACCCGTAAATAGTTATGTATAATCGATAATAGGACCACTTCTAACGTAACTTCGATGTTCATGTATTCGTTGGTATTAATAACGAATGTTCAGAGCGTGCAAAAAGCTATGTCTAGGGGCTTAGGTGGCTGTACGGTCTCAACAAGTGCTATATAGTTTGTATAAAGGCTCAGAATATAAGTCAAGCCAAAGTTGGCAGTAGATTTTTTTGTTAGTAAATAGCACAATTAATTCAGAAAGCTACATTACATTACGACAGTTGAACCGTTGTGTTTAGGCACAAACAGTATAATCCTGAGTAAGATTAGAAATCTTGACTGCCCTATCTTGAGCCCTAAGTCGTGGTTTCGACTCCCACACAGGACAAAAAAAAATGTGATCCACAAATAGGTCTTCCGAGTGTGGGTATTGTGTCGGTTTTTTTATCATATTTTTAAAGTAAAAAGTAATTTAAATAGGTATTTTAATTACTTTTGCTAACTAGAGCTACCTTGCTTTACATGTAGGTACATGTAAAGCAAGGTAGCTCTTATTTCTATAACACTTCTAGTTTGATAGAAAAATCGGAGCTTAACGTGTCTCTTTTGTTTCTTTTATATTACATATCTCATTTGATGCCTAAGATGATTTTATTATTATTTGATTAACTTCAAAACGGATTAAGTTCCTAAATCGTTTGTATTTCTTGGGCGCAAATAGCGATGTTCAAAAAAAAAAACTGGGATAAATAGCAAGGGAAATTCACAAGTGGTAAAATAAGGAGTTGAAACCGATAGCACTACTGATAAATATAAGAAGAATAGACTATTTTTCAAATAGGACTAACATTAAATAATTAAACCAAACATAAATAACAACCAAACAGGAAAGTATTATATTTACTATGTACAAATATACTTCACTATGTTTTAGAATGTCACGAGTAGCAGTAAATGCTAAGAGAAGACTCGTTCATAAATCTGAGAAGAAGGGATAAATAAGGGTTTTGACTTACAAAGAAAAATTAAATTCTCAAGAAACGTGACTTTAATTATTACAGTGGCTACTTGAAACTTGTGGCAGTGGTTACTAAAAGCTTTAAGAAGCAGATGCAAGTTATGCCTTATCATAAAGGTGGATTGACGTAGGCACTAAAGATGTCCCGAAGAGGTACGCGAGTGGCGTAAAGCCGCTCGTCGAGCCACGATGGCTCACTGGTCGTCCCGGCTGGAGGCTCCACGTGCTGGCTTTGCCGCTGTGGAGGCGCTCCAGCCGGTCATCGTCGAATGGGCAGAGCGGCAGCACGGGACTCTTTCTTTCCGCCTAACGCAGGTTCTTTCCGGGCACGGCTGCTTCGGAAAGTACCTGCACTCGGTCGCTAGGAGAGAATTATGTCCCGCCTGCCACCACTGCGACTGCAGTGAGGACTCGGCTCAACATACACTCGCAGACTGCCCCGCTTGGGCGGCGCAGCGTCGGGTCCTCACTGCAGTTATCGGAGAGGATCTCTCGCTACCGGCCGTCATACGCTCCATGGCCGGTAGCGACAGGAATTTCACCGCGGTCGCAACCTTCTGTGAGGAGGTTATCTCGCAGAAGGAGGCGGCGGAGCGGGCCCGGGAGGACGATCTCCACTCGGACCCAACTCGCCGCCGGCGAACCGGGCGGCGTAGGCGCGCTTACCAGCGCCTCATGCCGCCCTGAGTGTGGCCGCGGGTGGTCGGGACGGGTTTTCCCCTCCATCCGCCATATGGCCAGCCGCGAGGAGGCGACGTCCTGGTGTGTCTGGACGTTGCCTAATTGAGAGTTACCAGAAGGTGGTGCCCGCACTGTTGCGGGCAACAGGCGCTAGGAGGGGTCCGGATGTCTTACCAAAGCTGTTCCCGGATTCCTCCTATTTTAGGCGCAGGATGGCACACCGTGTGGTTTTAGTCGGTCCGATTCCGACACACCGTTCCACCGAAAACCCCGGTGGGATGACGGCCCGAGGGGGTTTCCACACGTAAAAAAAAAAAAAAAAAAAAGGCACTAAAGATGTATGCAAAATTTCAGCACAACGTTAACTATGTTCTAACTATTTCTTTTTTTAAATTACAAGGTATGATATAAAGATAAATTGCGGTGCCGTGAATTTATCTTATTTCGATTCAATTTTCAGTCTGGGAACTATAATTAACTATATTACCATACATCACTATTATTATTATGAAACTTACCATCATTAAACAGAATTGAACACAAAACGTCCTCTTAAATGCTTCATAGCGTCGAGTTTACAGTTTGAACTTTGAACTCCACTTATAAGCTTCGCTGTTATACGACCATAAACCACAAAAAATAAACAGAAAACATCGGACAGATGTTCAACTTGGCCAATTAAAATCCAAAAAGCCTCTTGCTCAATTTTGGTGAGGGGGTGATAATAACCGCGGTGTTTATCAAAAATGTGCCGATCTTGGCGCCAAACAGTAGACCACCCACACTGGAGTATTGCGGTACTAAAATATTGTAGGACACTAATAGGTATTGAGGCCAGCTGTGGCTTTAACCTTTTTTATGAGCGCACGAGTGAGACTGTGGGTTTATTGCAGGCATATATACTATATTATTGAATTGATGTTATTGTAATCAAACTAATAGGCGATAATGTTACTGTCAGTTTAAAAAACGTTTATAACTTGTAGAGATATATGTGTATATCTTCTCAGGAATGTTATTCCCTAGTTTAGAGACGAAGATACTTTACTACTAATATGATCCAAAATCTTTATATAGATTAAAATTTATTATATACATATATAGAACTTTTTTACTTATTTATTAAGCCTAAACGGCTTGGTGGATTTGGAGATGTAAGGTGTTATTTGAATCGCCCTAAAAGTATGAGTCACAGAGAAAGCTATTTTGATATAGTGTCAGCCAAGAATGTAAGTTTAAAATGCTTTAAATAATTTTACTTCTTTAAACATTTGACAAACCTATATATGTATATATTTACATTTTGACAAACCGATATTCTGAATTCAGATCTATTAACTTGTAACGCTATTAGCAAAGAAAATATTACAACATACCATCGATTTTCATAACTAGGACCAACATTTTAGTAGTCATACATAAGTGCAATCGTATATTTTTATCAGCTATTTGTGTAGTCAATTTATAAACTTTTAATATTACAACTATAAAACATTATAAACTATGAGAATATATGTTTCTCACTCTTCAATTAAGTTTTAAAATTAGCTTGTTCTTCACTATTACGGGAAAAAGGCAAAACCGGGTGTAATTAACAAAGCAGTAAGCTTAGATATATAGCGTGGTCTGGCGCCAGCGGTGACAGACAGATAAACAAGCTTACTGTCCTACGGTCATTGAATTCTAAGCTCGTTTGACATTAACTCTGTTATTAATGTAAGAAATTTACTTAGTATTCAATAAATTTCTAATCTTATATATGGCACTTTCTCTTTATAGATTTCGTATCGTCTTATACATGTTCTTATTGCCTCGTTGATCCCATGGTATTGCTCGCGAATAGGTACTATCTTGACGACCAGTATTTGGTTATATATCCGGCAAATTATGGTAGGGTTTTTCGGTAAGGAAATTTTCTTTAAAGCATTTTGGTGCCCAAAAAGTAAATAAAAGAAAAGTTTGATATTTAAATACAAATAAAATGTTCTTAAGAACCCGTACCTCAGTCAACAAAATCGGAACCCATATAGGGTTACTTTATTGTCCGTCTGTCAAGGTATTTGGTTTTTTTTTTGGAAAATGGGCCGGCTCGACCGTTGCAATACCACGGCTTTAGAGAAAACCGGCTGTGAAGCAACGCTTGCGTTGCATTTACCCGCAATTAGTGAGGTTTCCGGAGGCCCAATTCCCCCACACCTCTTTCCCTCCCCTCATCCTCCTCTAATGAAAGATTCATTCCATCCACCCATTCCCGTAGCCCCCCATCCCTCATGATGACCCTCAAAGGTGGGCGGCGTACTTGCGGCTGAGTTGCGAGTGTCCATGGACGGCGGTTGTTACTTACCATCAGGTTATATATAAAAAAACACTCTTTATCCCGGCAAATGTACGGTCATCAGATACATTTCCGTCACTAACGAAGTAAACAACGAAAGTGGCTGTAAGTTCCAAGCCAGACAAGTCGATGACAATCCCCATTACCGTCACATAAAGCATTGTTCCAAATTGACAGCCTTTTAACCTGCCCACTGTACATCCATTTTACTGTCATCGTCAGCTTAAAAACTACTAAAATAGTTGTAGTAAACGCGTCTACTAACGTAAACACATTCAGAAATACCGCTTTGAGCGCGGTGTGGGAGGGAACCGTTGAATTGTACACCTGCATTTTTAGGTCTACTTTTGGTCTATAAATTTTAAAACAGTAAATTTCGTTTTTTTTTTCTTTCAGGTCAATAGCACCATTTGAGTCTGTTAGCTACATATATGTACATGACTATTAATACATATACGATTTTAATAATAAATTACATGTTATACTTTATTACAACCATAAAGTAGTTTACAAAAGGGTATTGGGGGACAGATCAACAGACTGGTCACGTGGTGGTATGTGAAAATGGATCACCTGCAACTGAAGACTGAGTGTGCTGCCCACCTTTGAGGGTGATTGAAGATATATCCTGTTCATATTGAACCCCAGATTCTTCATTCAACAAAAGCTTGTCATGAGTTTTGATACCGTAACACCCCCCTTGTAACGGTTCTTTCTTAACTACCGATTGCTATGACTATAATGTTTGATTTTCCATAAAGAATGTGTATAAGGATACATAGTATAGATTGTAGAGTACATGACATGTTAAATGAGTTTCCTTACAAGAGCACACACAATAAGTCTCCTAATAAACATTTTCCTATCAAACAAGACGATGGTTCTTTATTTTATGTCTGTGAAAATTATTTGAGGATGAACTAAATATCCTTTATCAATAAATAGTCATAATTATTAGAATATAAAACAAAATAATGTTTTATGAGGACCTAAAAAACTTAAAATATACTTTAAATCCAATTTCAAGCGTATTTTTTATAATAAATAAATTCAGAAAGTAAAGCAGCACTTAAACAAACTTTAAAGCACAATGTAAGTTAAGTTTTTTTTTATGGGACTCTCACAGTATGAAGAACCGCCGTCGATACGATAACTTTGTTGCAAACAAGTCAATGAATGTAAAAATATTTATTTTTTTACTGTAAAACTTAGCAAAACATCACGTGTGCGGAAAATGCTGTTTACCTGCCTACACTAAGCGACGTTTTGTTAGGGTTACTATTGCACATTAAAATGTATTTACCACAAATCATTCATACTTATTAAATAATCGTTAAAGGCTTAGACCTCCAGGCTACAGGTATGCGACCGTCTTCCCATCCATCCATTTCCTTCCATTACTTTACTTCTTCCTACTGTTCCATACCAATATACCCTCTCCCAATTTTCCGATTTTAATTCCTAAAGTGCCCAGTTGACGGCAAAAGGCTTGTCCTCTATTTCGTCAGCGAAGCCAAATTCTAAGTAAAGCCAAGTTCTTGCAAGAACGGATTTTACAAAATTCCACCGTCAAGGGGTGTTGCGGGGTTGTCAACAGGTGTGCTAGTGTATAATATACACAACAACAAAATGACGAATTCAGAACCTCCTCGGAGTCAGTGAAAAAGTAGCTGAAGTAGGAACAATACGAATTGGCAGACATGAGCGTACACTTCAAACGAAATCACTTCGCTTGATCGAACCATAATTAAATTAACTAATAATTTACCTGCTTCATTCTCTACTAATTTGCAACCCCGTTTAAATTTGTTTGTTGTAAAGGAATTATAAGTAAAAAAAATAAAGTTGGCAGAAAGTGGACTTTTTGTGACGATCCTGTATACCCTTCGGATTTAATGTAGGTCTTAAATTTTACCAAGGATAAGATAGCAAACACAGTAACTTCCAACCACATAATTAAAATTCGTGTGCTAAGTAATCATACAAATTAACTTATATCGATTATAGTAGCAAAATTCAACAATACAAGTCTTAGAAAACTTGCTAGTGAACGTTGGCTACTGATTACCATAAATGTTGTAAGCAACTAACTCGATTGCGGTGCCGTCTCGTTTAAAGAACATTGATCTTGTGTTATTCTCGCCAATTCTCAGAACATACCTGTAACTAGGGTTGGCAGACCAAAAATATTATTGCAAATCATTTTTATTGGTATTTTAATGTTTTTTTTTTATCTAGGTGGAAGTTTGGACTTTATATAAGAAACTATATTTTGTTGTTTTCACTGTTAGCCTCAGTTTAACAAAAAATGAAATCACTTTTTTACGTAGGTTGTTAAAGACATAAATGTTATGTCACGAAGTAGAAATAGATTTTTGTATACTCAACAATCAATACTTGTTTTATTTATCACGTAGTTATTTTTAGTGGTTAATTATATTGTTTATCTTTATTTGTTTAATAAACTATTAGTATTAGATAACATACATAAAATATGTGCATACGCTCACTGCTGGATCCTTGAACGTGTTATTTGAGAGGTGTATTAAACCCCTCCTCTTCTCAATTAGAATTTGGCTTCGCTGACGAAATAGAGGGAAAGCCTTTTGCCGTCAACTGGGCACTTTAGCAATTAAAGATTGGAAAATTTTGGAGTAAGTCTATTGGTATGGAACAGTAGCAATAAGGATGGCACTGAAAAGAAATGAATGTTGCTTATATGGACGTATTGGAAGACGGTGGGTCGCATACCTGTAGCCTGGAGGTCTAAGCCTTCAACGATTATTTAATAAGTATGAATGATTTGTGGTAAATACATTTTAATGTGCAATAGTAACCCTAACGAAACGTCGCTTAGTGTAGGCAGGTAAACAGCATTTTCCGCACACGTGATGTTTTGCTAAGTTTTACAGTAAAAAAATAAATATTTTTACATTCATTGACTTGTTTGCAACAAAGTTATCGTATCGAAGGCGGTTCTTCATACTGTGAGAGTCCCATAAAAAAAAACTTAACTTACATTGTGCTTTAAAGTTTGTTTAAGTGCTGCTTTACTTTCTGAATTTATTTATTATAAAAATACGCTTGAAATTGGATTTAAAGTATATTTTAAGTTTTTTAGGTCCTCATAAAACATTATTTTGTTTTATATTCTAATAATTATGACGATTTATTGATAAAGGATATTTAGTTCATCCTCAAATAATTTTCACAGACACAAAATAAAGAACCATCGTCTTGCTTGATAGGAAAATGTTTATTAGGAGACTTATTGTGTGTGCTCTTGTAAGGAAACTCATTTAACATGTCATGTACTCTACAATCTATACTATGTATCCTTATACACATTCTTTATGGAAAATCAAACATTATAGTCATAGCAATCGATAGTTAAGAAAGAACCGTTACAAGGGGGGTGTTACGGTATCAAAACTCATGACAAGATTTTGTTGAATGAAGAATCTGGGGTTCAATATGAACAGGATATATCTTCAATCACCCTCAAAGGTGGGCAGCACACTTAGTCTTAAGTTGCAGGTGATCCATGGGGGCGGTTTTCACATACCACCACGTGACCAGTCTGTTCATCTGTCCCCCAATACCCTTTTGTAAACTACTTTATGGTTGTAATAAAGTATAACATGTAATTTATTATTAAAATCGTATATGTATTAATAGTCATGTATATGTAGCTAACAGACTCAAATGGTGCTATTGACCTGAAAGAAAAAAAAAACGAAATTTACTGTTTTAAAATTTATAGACCAAAAGTAGACCTAAAAATGCAGGTGTACAATTCAACGGTTTCCTCCCACACCGCGCTCAAAGCGGTATTTCTGAATGTGTTTACGTTAGTAGACGCGTTTACTACAACTATTTTAGTAGTTTTTAAGCTGACGATGACAGTAAAATGGATGTACAGTGGGCAGGTTAAAAGGCTGTCAATTTGGAACAATGCTTTATGTGACGGTAATGGGGATTGTCATCGACTTGTCTGGCTTGGAACTTACAGCCACTTTCGTTGTTTACTTCGTTAGTGACGGAAATGTATCTGATGACCGTACATTTGCCGGGATAAAGAGTGTTTTTTTATATATAACCTGATGGTAAGTAACAACCGCCGTCCATGGACACTCGCAACTCAGCCGCAAGTACGCCGCCCACCTTTGAGGGTCATCATGAGGGATGGGGGGCTACGGGAATGGGTGGATGGAATGAATCTTTCATTAGAGGAGGATGAGGGGAGGGAAAGAGGTGTGGGGGAATTGGGCCTCCGGAAACCTCACTAATTGCGGGTAAATGCAACGCAAGCGTTGCTTCACAGCCGGTTTTCTCTAAAGCCGTGGTATTGCAACGGTCGAGCCGGCCCATTTTCCAAAAAAAAAACCAAATACCTTGACAGACGGACAATAAAGTAACCCTATATGGGTTCCGATTTTGTTGACTGAGGTACGGGTTCTTAAGAACATTTTATTTGTATTTAAATATCAAACTTTTCTTTTATTTACTTTTTGGGCACCAAAATGCTTTAAAGAAAATTTCCTTACCGAAAAACCCTACCATAATTTGCCGGATATATAACCAAATACTGGTCGTCAAGATAGTACCTATTCGCGAGCAATACCATGGGATCAACGAGGCAATAAGAACATGTATAAGACGATACGAAATCTATAAAGAGAAAGTGCCATATATAAGATTAGAAATTTATTGAATACTAAGTAAATTTCTTACATTAATAACAGAGTTAATGTCAAACAAGCTTAGAATTCAATGACCGTAGGACAGTAAGCTTGTTTATCTGTCTGTCACCGCTGGCGCCAGACCACGCTATATATCTAAGCTTACTGCTTTGTTAATTACACCCGGTTTTGCCTTTTACCCGTTATAGTGAAGAAGCTAATTTTAAAACTGAATTGCCGAGTGAGAAACATATATTCTCATAGTTTATAATGTTTTTATAGTTGTAATATTAAAAGTTTATAAATTGACTACACAAATAGCTGATAAAAATATACGATTGCACTTATGTATGACTACTAAAATGTTGGTCCTAGTTATGAAAATCGATGGTATGTTGTAATATTTTCTTTGCTAATAGCGTTACAAGTTAATAGATCTGAATTCAGAATATCGGTTTGTCAAAATGTAAATATATATATAGGTTTGTCAAATGTTTAAAGTAAAATTATTTAAAGCATTTTAAACTTACTTAAAGGGTATACAGGGTCGTCACAAAAAGTCCACTTTCTGCCAACTTTATTTTTTTTACTTATAATTCCTTTACAACAAAAAAAATTTAAATGGGGTTGCAAATTAGTAGAGAACGAAGCGGGTAAATTATTAGTTAATTTAATTATGGTTCGATCAAGCGAAGTGATTTCGTTTGAAGTGTACGCTCATGTCTGCCAATTCGTATTGTTCCTACTTCAGCTACTTTTTCACTGACTCCGAGGAGGTTCTGAATTCGTCATTTTGTTGTTGTGTATATTATACACTAGCACACCTGTTGACAACCCCGCAACACCCTTTGACGGTGGAATTTTGTAAAATCCGTTCTTAGCTGACCTCTACTCAGCAGCGAAAGGAATATTCCTACCAAATTGCAAGTCTCTACGCCTTATGGTTCTAGATATATCGTGATGAGTTAATGTTGAGATAAAAATAAGGGATTAAGAATAAAGGTTATTACAATACACCATGACTCTGCAGTTTTAAAGTCGGTTGATACTTTTAGCCAATTTAATATAATCGCTGCTATCTATTCACTCTTAAGAGCAAAAGATCTGAATAAATGTAAAAATTAAGAAAATAATTTTAATTGAATAGTTTACCGAATAACACAAAAATAAATAACACTCCCATCAATTTCTGGGGGGTCGCAAAAAGCATTTAAATGATCGGACTGTTATCTAGCTGATAGTATACTATTATTTATCGTGCTTAGACGATGGCAATATTTATATTTATTAACTAAATGGGACTAAATTATTAGTGGCAAAAAGTGGCCGCTTAAAACGCGTCTGCCTACCCCCTCAGGGATGTAGGCGTGAGTGTTTCAATGTATGTACACACAGTGGATACAATTTCTTTAGACCATACAGTCAAGAGGATCGAACATTTTTATAAAGTAAAGTAAAGTTTTGACATACACCTCATATTTGAACATCATCAACTCCATTGACGTAAAAGTTAATGGTGCTTTAATTGGTGAATAATAGTTAGTGAATCGATTACAACGCGCCATAAATAGTGAGCAAACGAAAGTTAATAGTTCTAGTGTACATTAAGCCTTATATAGAATATCATTTAACACGCACGTTTTATCTCATCTGGGTTTTGTTTATTCAGTTTCGTAAAATGAAGCATTAAATATGGTTGTATCTGCAATGTTTATATCTATAACTCTGCTCTACCACTGCAATGAGATTGGCCTGCTGACTGCTGAGCCAGAGGTTGATTCCCACACAGTCGATTTCATACGATTCTAAAAGTATACATGCAGTCATCTCAGTTCTAAAAGTATCATGTATACTCTTAGGGTCCCAAGCGACAAAGGAATAATGTCTAGCGCTGGAGTCGTCTTTCCTGTATTATAAAACAAATAACAATAACCTGCGGTGTACTATATCACGGCTGTCAGGTATTCACTAGTAGATTAGCTGCTACCCATGCGACTATCGAAATATATACCACTAATGCCGTTCATGTTTATACAGGGAGTTAAATGTTGAAAGGGTTTTTAAATGCATACATATGTAGTGCCCAGGTTGACGGCAATAGTTCTAGCCTCTTATTTATTCAGGACTGAATTATAGTTAGCGAATTATAGGCGTTCAATACGCCTCTGCCGACCTCATTGAGTGTATATATGGAGGAATGTATAACACCATGTCCACAATAAGATTACTTAAAAAAAAAATTACAACATCTAAATAATTAACCAAAATCTTTTTGTCGTTTGATTTTTTGAGATATTTTTGAGGGGGTTCTAGGTCAAAGGGGTTTTAAAAGCTCATAATAATACAGTGATAATTGTGATAAAGGAACCGTCACTGTTGTATATATATATATATATATTTTAATGCTATAGGGGGGCAGACGAACAGTCGGGTCACCTGATGGTAAGTGACAACCGTCGTCCATGGACACCCGCATCTTAAGAGTCGCAAGTGCGCTGCCCGCATTTGGGGGATGCAGGGCGCCAAAAGAAGAGAGGGGGGATGAAGAGAAAGGAGATGGGGGAAGAGGAAAGGGGAGAGGGGGGCCTCCGGAAACCTCACTCATTTCGGGGAAATTTGGGATTTTCTGTGAGGCCGTGGTATCGCACCGGTCGAGCCGGCCCATTCGTGCCTAAGCATGGCTCTACCACTGTTATATCAGCTTTGTTTGCCATTACAGTTTAAAAACAAGTTCATAAACTATGCTACAAGCAACGAGTCGTCTCTATTACATACCACAAGGAGCACTTAAACATTTCGTCAGGTTTCACCCGCCTAAAGTAAACAAGTACATTGTTATTTAAATATAAACCCTATGATTATAACGAAAGGATGGGAAGTTCGTAAGCAAGTGTAAGTGATAAAAATAATATGCGTTCCAAGCGCACCGACCCTTATGATGTGATGTTATTGTATTTTATATGTACATATGTGTTTATATTAACAAGGATAAGAAAACCGCTAGTAAATGAAACAATTTATATTTCTTGATTTATTACTATGCGGAAGTTTTTAGAGAATGAAACACGGAATAAAATACTTGAAAAGCTTTTGGTTTATAGTTCCGAACGTGAAAGAAAAAACGAATTTCTTATACTTCGTTATCAACACGCTTGTCAGTCAAGGACTTTCTCGAGAACGCGTGTAGGTATCAAGTTGACATTAATATCATGTATTTGCAACTACTTTCGAAGCTTCAGTCAAATAAAACTGTTATTTAAGAGACTTCATATTAATAATAGTTTTGGCACTCGTTGTCTATGGTATCTATTTTGTATTTTTTTTTAATGACTGTTCGTGCCAAAATAAAAAAAAATAAAAATAACATAATGGTGTGGTTTATGGTAGAGTGGGACCACCCTATCTCTTCCCGATGGTATCATAAAAGGCCATTAAGGGATCCGACTGTTATCAATTAGACAGTATGTATACAGTCATACAGTGTTCGGTAGATTATTTGACCCATATTACCTTAGTGGGACTAAATTCTAATTGGCAAAAATTTTTTTAATACATCTCTGGGGTCTTAGGGGATACATGCGTGAGTATATGTATAACAATTGTACTTCTATTTAAATATAATGACATTTGGTAAGTCTGCCTACTCTTTCGAGGATAGAAACGTGAGTATATAAAAAAAAAACTCACATTAGTTAGTAGTAGTAGTAGTTAGGGATGCAAACATCGATGTTTTTGTTTTATTTTCTATCAAATAGTAAAATTTTGTATATTATCTATTTATAACAATATTATCTATTGCTATTGAATAGAAAGTTTTTAGAATAAGAAAAGTGTAGAGTAGAGGAAATAAAATTACATTTAACAGCATTTATTTAATTAACAAGTGCAAATTATTTAAACAGAATTTAAAAATAACTAGTTTCTTTTAGCAGAGTCTATCTGGCTAGGCAGGCTGTGCTAAAAGTACCAAACATTTCAACTAGATGGCAGGCAAAACATCGATGTAAAACATCGTACAAGATAACATCGATGTATCGATGTTATCTTGTAGCGTGTGCAATAGTGAACATCGGTGACAGACATCGATGTTTATTTATTGAAACATTGATGGTTCAGAAACATCGATGTATCGTTTGCATCCCTAGTAGTAGTTTAATTTAAAACAGTCAAGAAATTACAAAGCGTAGTTAATTAATTGATAACCTCATATTCAATTTTATAAATTTCAATAGGAGGGATTTTCGGTTGAGTAGAATAAAACTACCGTTTCTTTTTTTTTTCTGTATACTATAGGGGACAGACGAACAGACGGGTCACCTGATGGTAAGTGACAACCGCCGTCCATGGACACCTGCAACCCAAGACTCGTAAGTGCGCTGCCCGCCTTTTAGGGTGACGAGGGATGCGGGGATGTTGCGAGCGGAAAGAAGAGGGGGATGAGGCGATGGGAAAAGGAGAGGGGGATGGGAGGAGGGGGAAGGGGATAGGGGGATTTGGGCCTCCGGAGACCTCACTCATTTTGGGGAAATGCAACGCAAGCGTTAACTTCACAACCGGTTTTCTGTGAGGGCGTGGTATCGCACCGGTCGAGCCGGCCCATTCGTGCCTAAGCATGGCTCTACCACTTTCACTTTCTTTGTGGGAGTTGTTTGTCACGTGGGAGTTGTAAAAGGCACCTAAGGGATCGGACTGCAGTCTCTCAAATTATATATATATATACATATATATATATAAAGTCCTAAACTGCCTGAATGACATCAATAGGCTTGACTCCTATTAAGGGGACTATTGGCGAAGCGGGGATTTGTGATTTGATGATTTGTGAAGGTTCTGCCTATCCCTTCGCATATAGTGTCTGTATATACGTTATAGGCCAGTAGACTTTTACATATTGTCTAGGTAACCATGAGATCATCCTTCTAATAATTAGTATTTCTCTACTTACTCTCTTAATCGTATCATAATGAGGCAACTTTGAAATTATTCCAGACCCGTTATTTAACGTGGTAAATTTTTAGATAATTAGTATTGCAAGGCATAGTTAACTGTGAAAGTTAAGTGATTTTAAATGTAGCGGACTTGAGTTGTGTTGACATTTAAATGGATAAACGACACTTGAAAGTAGAGTCAAGGATTTACGTTGAATTGTTTCGTCGTTTTAACAATACTTAAAAAACCATGTATTTACTTTGAGATTTATTGCCTGATTAATTAGGGTTATGGGCTGTATTGCATCACACCACAAACCATATGGGCGAAGTTAATTATGCAGTTAACGTTATTTAAAGATTAAATTGAAAAAAAATGTAATAAGGGCCCTTTTTATAGAAGATAACACTGTTGCTACACTTATTAAAATGAACAAATTTGTGATGGAAGAATAGTTGAGTGTAGTACTTCGACAACGATTGATGGCGCTTCGAGTTTTTTCATAAGTCTTAAACCTATGATTTTAGAAATGAGTTCATTAATTTAATAAAACTTCCTTATTAATTGTCTTGAAGGTTATATGTTATATATAGATAATAACCGTATATATAATAATTTACTGAGAAGTCAGTCAATATCTTAAAATCTTACCATAAGGTTTTAAGATTGTTTCTCTAAAATTGAGCTATGGAGATTTTCTTCATGGTAACTTGGCAACTGAACTTACCTGTAACAAAACAAAAACATACTTATTAGACAAAATTATATTATGTAGCCATGCTTAGGCACGAATGGGCCGGCTCGACCGTTGCGATACGGCCTCACAGACGACCACAAAAATAAACAAACAAATTCGTGAGGTTTCCGGAAGCCCAAATCCCCCTCTCTTCTTTCCTCTCAACTCATTCCCTCTTTTAAATCTCTGGAACTAAAATACATCAATTAATATTTTTTGGATAGCGACTCGGTGTAGCATGCATACATATATCGTAATCTTGATTGATTGATGCATGACATAAGTCAATAAGTCACTTTATCCTTTTGTTTAATGTGTTAATATTTTTTGCTCGATATCAAGTTACAATATTAATGTTATATTTGCTGAGCGAGCGTCTTAATAATATCGATTACATCATAAGAAAAAAAACCCAATTGTAGTAGCCGGATAATGATAAAATTGATTACTAATTACTTATTAAATATATGTATGGAATAACAAGCCTATGTGCTTAAACAGACAATAACCTATCTCTGTGACAAATTACATCCAAATGCCTTTCCGGCGGGATTAACATTCCAAACATCCTCCCAAACTCGTAAGATAAGATAAGATTATATGCAATAATATAGTTATATATAGCAGTAAGAAACAAGAATATTGGTGTATCTTCAGCCAGTCCCTACAAACACTGGATTGATGAAGAGGTTAATACCGTTTCGTAGTAGTCCAGTTGAGGTCAGAAATTAGACTTATGCATTGAACATTCTACGCATCAGCTATCGAGAATGTGATAATGATTGTAAAGGGTACTTTATTTTTTTCAACGTGGATTCCCCACTAGGTCATCACCTCACCGGAGCTCACGGTATGGTCGTAGTCTATGTCGAAATGGAACTGAGTAAAATCACACTATGTTCTGTCACAAATGAATCTATTGAAAGGGACCCAGGAATACCCTAAGAAGAAAGCCTCCGGTAGCTCCTGCAAACCTTGGCCACCTGGCCACATACATCACTGATATTCGATTTCTTAAAACACCAATATACCACGGAAAATGAAATTATAAAAAAAAAACTCGTAACTAATACAAGTTTAGTATGTTCTATACAACACAACGGTTATAATACGGAGGCACTATGTACCGGTCTGAGCGTGGCACGGCCGGCCAAGGTTATAGGTACCGCAGTGGGTAACAGCTAGAAGTCGTTCGACGCTCTAGTCAGCACGAGAGACGCTCGTCACGTTTTAGATTTCATACTTGTTACACCGCGCGTTTTGATTCTTATAGTATAATTTATTCATAGTATTAGATTTAAACTTTGGCATAAATCCGCGTAGGATCGATTATAGTTTATATTCAATCCCTCCCTAAAGTTTCTAATGCTTGAGAGCCATACTTAGGCACGAATGAGCCAGTTCGACCGGACTGGAGCAATACCACTTACATAAAAAAAAGTTTCTGCGCTAATGAAAACACATCATGCTTCATAACCATAAACAAGTATATGTATTAAAACCTTGCAACAACTTTTTAGAGATGTGTCCATCCATGTAAGACAAACGCTGCCAGCTTCTCCATTTTACAAACACATGTGTGATGTTTCAAAATGGCACCATTTCATTCAGGATAAGCTATTCAGCTACAGCTAATCTCATCCGTGTCCTATAACAAGAGTTCGCCTCGTGGTTGAATGTCGACCTGCCAAATCATTTGTGATGAATATTTTTATTTTACATATATCATTGACCACGATAACCGTAACAATTGTTGTAATGACTTCTCTTATGATAGATAGATCTAAAATTAGTCAATAGCTTCTGTTCACCTTTAAAGGCATTACTCGACATATTCGAATTATTATACATAATGAGGCATGCGTTATTCCGGGTAAGTTACCATTTTAGGTAGCACCAATAGTATTTCCATCTATTGATAGGATATATAAAATATGGATATTACAGAATCACGACTTCACGCTACAAAGTAGTAGAGAACAGTTGTTTTGATTAGCGAGACAGTAGTTGTAACCAGATATGGGATAATCATGCTGAGTTGGAAGCCAAAGCGGGTAATTATTGCACAATGGACACCCTGTTTAGATCTTGTTGTTAAGTTATGATTTAGGTTGCTAATTAATGGTTTTCAATAGCTTTCCATTAATTTAACCCATTTACCATCAGTACATACTTAGAATATTTGGGCAGTTACTTTTTTTGTTTTATATACTATATGACAGACGAACAGACGGGTCATCTGATGGTAAGTGACAACCGCCGTCCATGGAGACCTGCTACTCAAGATTCGCAAGTGCGCTGCCCTCCTTTGAAGGTTATGAGGGATGGTGGTTGCGGGGAGGTTCATTATTTACCAAGATATTCACTGCTTTTATATTCACAGTTATTAAGTAACTCAGGTAATCAGATCGCTCTGTTAAATTCAATTGACAACGTTATTATAAGAAAAACGTTTTACATATACATATGTATGCAACTATTCTGAATCTATTCTGACTCTTCACTCAGCCAGAAAATGCCGGGATACACAAAAAAAAAAAAACAAAAGACAGACAACCTCGACATGAGCCATCTGATAACAGTGTTTGCTAATAAGTCGCAGTTTTCGGAAGGCGAGTCATTGACCAGTATTTGTGTCAAAAACCGAGAGTCACCGTGACACGGAGTTAACATGAAAATGAACTTTAAAATGCCTATGGTTACTCTTTTATAAAATTATACAAATAGCTTTTTTAAGTCTAAAGATCGATGTTTTTGCTATGCTCGTGTGTAAAGGTAAGCAAAAAATGTCGAGATACAAAGTCTAAAGATTTGTTGTGTCGTCGATATTTAAGACTTAACGTGAAAGCCATGCTTCGGCACGTATGCTTGATCGGAGTATCACCACGGCCTTACAGAAGACAGGCTGTTAAACATTGCTTGCATTGTGTGACCGAGTGAGTGAGGTTACCGGAGGCCCAACCCCTTTTCCCCCTCTTCCCTTTCCCCTACCCTAAAAGGCGGTTAACACTCTTATGACTCTTGAGTTGCGAGTGTTCATGAACAGCAGAAGTCACTTAATATCAGGTGACCCATCTGCTCGTTTGTCCCCCTATACTAAAAAAAAAGGACATTTATAATCATGTGATATCGGAACGAATTGCGAAACAGCTTAGTTTTATTCGATTAGCTACAAAGAATTTGCCTTTAAACTCGGCGCTAAACGTACTTATACGGCCTTTTCTTAATTCACACATATGTAGTGATGTCCTTGCAGCTCGGCAGGGGGAGCATAGCAAACATAATGCAAGAAGCTAACTACGTTGGAGCAGTTAAACATAATGTCTAAACACATTAATAAAAAAAAAGGCCGACTGAGACGAATTATCCTGAACAGCAGAATAAGCAAATGAGATTGGTTAGTCACTCGTCCAAAACCTTCGGGAAAACAATCTATATCATAAGGCTTACCTCAAAACATCTTCAATCAGTATTTTTTACCAAACATACTGGTTTGTTAGCCCCGCCAGCTGAACTAAACTTTTATGTGTAAGGTTTGAACTAACGGATTTATTGCAAAAAGTGATGCAACATACGCTTATCTTAGGTACTATCAATCAGTGTTTATCAATTGATTCCGTATGCGCCTGACGTATATCAATTGAAATAATTGACTTGACGTGTACTGTCGTAGATGAGAGAGACGAAATCCGTCAGTTACTCTTCACCATATATTATATATTTTCACACAAATTTTTGACCGAGTGTGAGAATCGAACTAACGAGCTCGGACACAGCAGTCAGGTTCACTACCAGGGAGTCAGGTCCACTACATGTAACTTGCCAGTCAATCAAGTTCATCCTTTTCCAAGAAAAAGTTTTTTCTCCAGCAAAACAGTTTAATGTTGGATGACATTAAACTGTTTTACTGAACCGTCAAGAGATTTCACAAACCGTTTATAATAATTAAGTAACTGGGCACACGTATATCACAATTACTCAATTTTCCTTATTTATATGTTGTTTATTGCTTTCAATATAAACAAGAATCATTGTTTATTTTTATAATGCCTATTATAATGTATGCATTGAGCAGTAAGCCCGCCCTTTGTACATTATCAAATTGAAAAATATATTTGTTGGAAACGTCTCCTGTAAAAGCGGTGTACAAATAGTGTTTTCTATTTATCTATCTATTTTTTTTTTTGTATGTTTATTACGTTTCTAGTGTTTCTTCTTTAAATTCAGTTTAGACCTAAAAGTAAAAATTTTTCTCTACTGTTTCCAATAAGGAAGAGCGTTTCAATGCGATTGTGTGTATTTTACGCTATATCAGTACTATTAGTCATATATTTTTGTAAAGTTTTATCACTTTTCTTTACTATTTAGTGAGCGAAAGATTCAATTCATTAACATATAGAGAAATCCATTACTTAACAAAACATATATAGAAATCCATTTGAACATACACAGATACTCACATACATTCATGCCTGTATTCCCGAAGTGGTAGGCAGATGAGCTTTCAACGCTCACATTTTGCACATTATAATTTAGTCGCATTTACGTTAGAGGGGGCACACCAGGCAAGATTAATGGAATTTGAACCCAAGCGACAATGGCAAAATAAATTAAATTGAATCTTTGGTAATAGAAGTTTTGGTAGCTTTCGTGGTTTGAAACCACGAAAATTTTATTTTTCATTTATGTAAAAATATTACATTTATCTACACGTTCAATTATAAGTAGGTATTCTTAAAGCTATTACTTTGAAACGTTTGTAAACAGAACGAAGTTCATTCAATAAAATTATATAGATTATGTGACAGTAATTCAATGTTATTACAAAAACTATTTATACTTTAATTCTTAGAACTAAAACAGTAAAGATTAAAATACAGCAAATACACACCAAGTAAACAAGACAAGGCGTTAAGCGGTGCGAACCACGGCCGATTACATGGATAATGCAAATAAAGGAATATTACTACTTATAATTTAATATTATTGTTAACAAGTACTTGATACTTATTTATAGTTTTCTTTACATTTACAACTATCACTATCTCTCCAAATGATTTTGATCCATCAGCAGGTTGCCCTGAAGAGATTGCATTAAGCAATAAGGCTGCCCTTTGTACATTATAAAATTGAAAAATGTATTTGTATGAAACTTCTCCCGTAATAGTGGTGTACAAAGAAAATGTTATATATCTATCTATCTATATTTAAATGATCAGATAGTGACTAACCGTGTGGTTCAGCGTTGAAGTAGAATATGCCCAACAAAACTCTTTCGTTCTAGAACTCGATCGTTAGACAGAAAGTATTATACAGTCACTGGGATGACGACAATAAGCTTGTCAAGTTATGTGGCACCAAAATTCTATTGGCGGAAAGTGAGTTTTTAATACACCCCTGACTACCTATTAAGAGATAGAGGCGTGAGCGTATGTATGACAAATTCATTTATTTACTATTTCTTAGGGAATACAATCAGATTTTAGTTTCCAGATATTGAGAGAAATAATTATAACTCATGTACAACATATGCCTAGCGACGAAAAATCATTCGTTATCAAAATCATTATTATTTTTACAAAGTCATAGTCAATTTTTATTGTACGGCATATTTTTTACCAAAATTCTGTTTACTGACTAAAGTATAAGTGCTTGACCACGTCCATTCAGCGTATGTTAGTTTCATATTAATATAATTATTATTCTTATAACTGAATACTTCATATAAATATTGATACGCAAAATATGTGTTTATAATGACAGTTATATTTAAAATTCAATACATTCAGAAAATTATATTGTAATGACGGTAGTTGATTAAAATACATGTTTGTCGTCGACCATAAAAACGAGTGCTCTGGCTGGATTGAGACACTTCTTGTCGAGACGTGGACCGGTGAGCTCTGTAATATTTAATCGGTGGCTACCAATACTGCCAGTGCGGATGTTATATGGGTGAATATACGGTATTTGAATTCTAATAGTCCATCGACAAAATTTATGTTAAACTTATTATATTATTGTTTTTGTATGCTTAAACAATAAAGAATATGGTATTTTATTTGGCTCACATAGTCTATTCACGATAATTGTTTAATTTAAGGTGTTAATAGTTTAAAATAGGTATAAATGTATACTCCTCTGGCCTCCCCATTACTAGATTATAATGATTTTATAGCCAGATACTTTAAATACGGATACCATTATGTTTTTTTTTAAATAGGATCATATGCTTTTATAAAAATTCTAACATATTTTATCAAAATACACTGTAAAAATATTAAATAATTTAATAAAAAACACTTATTTTCATGTCATGTTACTATAATGTCACTTCATCTGGCGAAACTCAAAGAAGTAAAATTTGACTTAAAACCGCAAAGGTATGTTTTTGTCCTTGAACTATGCGTGTACAACAGTGTGAAGTTAGAAGCAAGCTAACGACGTTGAGCAAAACTCCAATAATTTTGCGTCAGTTTGCGATTCACTGTAGGCATGCGTGTTTGTGCCGGTCGTTGGAGTATTTCCTTTGGTAAGTCTACGTTTTCGTATTTTATCGTTACTAAAATGTATAGTTTCACAATGCAATGTTTGTTGTGTGTAGATGTCTTGTATAACGTTAAAATGTGGTCAGAAAAGCGAGTGATGTTGTTTTTGTAGGTTATGTGCGATTTTCTCACTTCTCTGGCATATTTCATGCCAGAGGAAATACATCAGCGCCAGGGAAGTGACGAAAGGTTTTTTTTTGTTAATATTTAATGTTTAAGGCTTCATTTAATTTGTTCTAGATACTAGAGTGTAATCAGACATCATGGCGAATGTTAAAAAGAAACAAACAAGGGAAGAAAGGTTAGAAAAAAAGCGGCAGGCTGAAAAATTACGCTACCAAAGAATTAAAAACGATCCTGTTAAAAATGCTGAATTAAAAGAAAAAGAAAGGCAGCAATATAAAAAGAAAAAGAAAAGGGACAAATTAAAAGCATAAACGATATGACTAAAAGGGAACAAAGGGCTATTAGAAAAATATGGAGAGAGAAGACTAAAAAGCATAGAGATCGCGTAAAGCTACAATCTACCAGGAACTATCCTGTAACACCGCCTGCGTCTGATAATGAAGAACAACCTCCACTTCAACAAAACAATATCGCTCTGGCTGCTAAAAGGCGATCAGAAATTCAACGCAAACTACGAAATCAACTTATAAAAAAACAAAAATATGAAATTAAACAGTTACGTCAAAAGGTACGTGACTGTCAAAAGAAACTACGGCGCATCGGAAAACAGAAAATGACTCCAAACTCAAAAGTAGCTGATCTTCTACAGAATAATAGTAAAAAGAATGTAGAAGAGGTAAAGAAAAAGTTACTATTTAGTGAGGTGATCCAAAATCAACTCAAGGAAAATATAAATTTGACAATGAATGATAAGGAAAAGAAGATATTTAAAAAAGTATTAAGTGGCAAAATAGTCAAGAAGTATAACGTGTTGAACCAAATTAATATGAAACCTATAAGACAGCCATCTAATGCGGATATAAGTTTTTTAGATATGATACGGAAGACAAGAAACGATAAAACGAATTCGAAGTTAGAGAAAATAGTCGCAGAGTTTTTTGAAGAAGATTGTAATAGTCGATTATGCCCAGGTAAAAAAGATAGCATTACAAAAGGTAAAATAAAAAAGCAGAAGAGATTTTTACAGGACACCGTGAAAAATCTACACACAAAGTTTATAAAAACAAAAAAAATAAAGTTAAGTTACACACTGTTTTGCCGCCTACGACCTTTTTGGGTTGTAACCCCAAGCATCCACCAAAGAGAAACTTGTTTATGTGTAACTCATGCAAATACGGAGCTAACCTTGGCTTCCCTAAAGCACTCAAACATAATCGATTTTCCAAACTATCAGTGTATGCTTAATTATTTATGTTGCGACCGATTCAATGAAAAATGTCTTATGCGAGAATGCCTTAACTGCAAAATACGTTCCATATGTTATCATGAGTTCGACAATTCTGTTTTGATCAAATACTCTTCATGGCAGTGTATTGCAGAGAATATTTTAGAGACTAAAACCAAAAACAAACGCAGGGTTCGAAAATATAAAAAAATTACATAAAACTGTGCTCCAAAAGACATTGTGATGAAACTTGAAGAAAACCTTGATATTTTTTTAAAGCATGAAGCAAATATTGTGCATCAATATCAAACCATTAAAAGTCTAAAAGATAACTTAACTAAAAAAGATGCTGTGATTCATATGGACTTTTCCGAAAATTATAATACGAAATATTCTTCAGAAGTTCAATCGTTCCATTTTGGTGGGTCACGTACGCAAATAAGTTTACATACTGTGGTCTTATATACCAAGGGAGAAACAAAATGTTTCGCCACAATGTCAGAAAACCTTAACCATAATGTACCTGTAATCTGGGCTCATCTAAAACCTGTCATGGAACTCATTCCGTCCTCAGTAGAAAACGTTCATTTCTTAAGCGATGGCCCTGTTACTCAGTACCGTAAGATATGTTTTTTTATTTACTTTGTAAACTGACAGAAACCTATCCAAATATAGGTGATTTTAGCCGGTCATGGTAAAGGAGCTCCAGATGGTATCGGAGGGACATGTAAACGAACCGCTGACAAAATGGTTGCTTTAGGAACTGATATTGCTACGATTGACGACTTTGCAATGGAATTAAACAAATATTGTCCCGGCATTCAAATTTTTGTGATACCCGAAGAAGAAATTGATTTTCAAAAAAAGATATGTGATACCCGAAGAAGAAATTGATTTTCAAAAAAAGATAATGGAAGATAATCGATCAAACATCAAACCTTTTACTGGCACACTAAAAGTACATCAAGTAAGAGTAAAATATCTGAGTGATACGTTGTACATGAAGAGCCTCAGCTGCTTTTGTAGCAATTTTTGTCCTCATTTCCACTTAGGCGACATTAAGTACCCCCAAAATGAAAAATACAAATTGGATGTTGATGCAGTATACACCGATTCTGAGGAAGATGTGCAAAACAAAATGTTTGGACAAACATCTACTAATCTGATTAATACTGTAGACAATGCAGACACTGCTATGACTGTCAAGAACGGAGATTTTGTGCTTGTGGAGTACAAGATGAAGAATAAAAAATATAGATATGCTGGCGTATGTTCGTCAGATTTTGATGAAGAAGGAGAGATCAGGGTTACTTTTTTAAAGATCTCCAATGAAGATGGCACTCTTTTTATAATAAATGACAATGACATGTCTGATGTTAAATGGGAACAGATCTTGGCCATATTACCAGTGCCAAATATACGTATGAAGGGTAACAGAGTATTCTACAAGTTTCCAAAGCCAGTTGATGTATTAGAAAAGTAAAATGTTAAGTAAAAAATATTTAGTTTCGTGGAAATTATTGATTTTGTGAAAGAAATGAAAGTTGTCATTTATACTGTGCACTGATATTTTTTTAGTTTATTTGTTTAAATAGCCTCGAGACTGATAGGTGTATCATTAGATAGTACTATTGTTTTGTTTTGTGAACGAAGCTTATATTTTTGTTTCATTTGTAATTTTATTGAGATTTAAGCACCTTTAACGTGGCTTTTAAGTTTTTCAACGTTTTATAATTAAAAACTATCAAACATATCAAAAAATGTTGCATTTAGAAACTGTAAAGACTGAATGTATTTTGTTTATTAAAAAAAAAAAACAAATACTATAATTTATATATTTTATTTAAAATTAATCCCCCTTTGTTAGCTAATAATCAATGGCCTGTCACTTCCCTGCTTTAATTTGTCACTACTCTGCCAATAGTGTCACTCCCCTGGTAACACATTTTCCTCTGGTGCTTATAAAATTAAAAAAAAGGGAAAAATCTTCTGGCCCTTATCATTACAAATTTAAAAATTGTGTCAAATACAGAAATTATCAATTTTGAAGGACACAGATTATATTTAATTCAGGGACACCAAAAAATCAAATACCGAATATTCACCCATATATAGTTTCAAATTGAAGATAAGTATATACTATTGTTGAGTAAATAATGTTTTAGTTTCAATGTAGTAATAAGATAATAATTTTAATTTGTATATAGATGAATTGTTTGTTACGTATTAAAACAGATATATAACAATAAATGTTATACACTTTTTCGTTTTTACCATAGTAAATATTTACCTTTCATATATTTCTTTGTTTATTGTTATTGGTATAATAATTTGAGTGACAGGAATGCATTATTTTTTTAAATACATATGTCCATACTCAGGGCCTTCAGAACCTTATTATGTTCCTGTAGGGACTTTTTGTTTGTCTATCTATCATGCATATATTAGGGTACGATTTATAAAATAAGTGTGAAAGTACTTTCAACCAACCCAAGTATATTTTACTAAAGTGTTAATGTTACCCGACTGCGCATGAAAGAGCGTTATGATTTCGAATGTATGTGTGTTTTTAGTCTCACCTTAGACTGTAATCTAAATCGTCCAACGTCGAAAATTAATAATTGTCAGACTTATTTTTTTATTTTTATAACTTTACATTTTGCTATTATTGGTGTCATTACAAATTACCATTAACATATCAACGTTAGAGACATACTCGAAAGTTATTTCTTCTCGTATGAATCACGCAATATAAAAACATAACTTTCGCAGTGACTCATGAAGCTAGTCAGGTTTGGCACTTTTGGGCCACTTGAGTATCTGCTGTGGTCACTAACTGGTTATAATATAGATAAATTATATAATCAACTTGCTGCGGAACAATGCGTCACAGGTACCGAATGGACGGTGACACGCGACGATGATGTTCCTTGAATTTCTAAGAAGGAAGATGCGTACAGATTATAAGCGTAGAGAATAGTGTAACTCATATGTTGTATTTGATTTTTTTTTTATTTGACTGATAAGGGGTGATTACACTTCAGTAATGTAAGCACAATATTTAATAATGGTGTACGACTCAATTAGAAGTGGTTAGTGACCCTAACTGCTGAACCGGATTTCGTAGATTCGATTCCCACAAGGGACAAATATGTGTGATCCCAAATAGCAGTACCAAGCCTGGGTGTTCTTCGTGTCCGTTGCTTGAATGTTTGTAAAAAGCCCCACAACACGTTGCCTTTCAAAAAAAAAATCGAAAACATGAGATATGTACAGTAAGAAGTTTCGCGTTTGAGTACATAGGTATAACTAAAGAAGGGTGACAGAGCCATGCTTAGGCTCAACCGGTGCCTCACAGAAAACCGGTATGAAGGTTTCCGGAGGCCTAATTCGCCCTCTCCTCTTTTCCCACCTCTTTCAATTCTCATTTTCCCCCTAACCGCATCAACACAACCCTCATCACAATCAAAGGGGGGCAGCGCTTGTCACTTACCACCAGGCGACCCACCTGTTCGTTTGGCAGGTGCAAAAAAACGGCTACAATTGTTGCACATACGTACACACATATACCAAGATTTGCATCTGCCCGATGCCTGATTGATAATGGAACACAGTCATAACACAAGAGAGTTAAATCAATCTTGAGAGACGAACGGTAGTTCTATATTCACGATGATTCATACTAATTTGTGCTGTAAACACTTGAAATTATAGACTCATTTCTTACAATAGAGATTACAAGATGGTTAACAAAGTTTGAAAGTCATACATTATGTTTATTTCATTTATTGACTCATAAAATGTTGTTTAATTTTTTTTAATCAAAAATGCATTGAAGCTAGTTACATTGATTGATTGACGGGCCTGTTGGTCGTGGGTTCGATTCCCACACGGGAATCAAAAAATTTGTGTGATTAACAAGTTGTCCAGTCTGGGTGCTCTTTGTGTCAGTTGATTGAAAGTTTGTAAAACCCCCAGCGACTCAGGAATTATTTCTGATGCGGGAGATTTTTTTTCATAAAAAAAACGTCAATTGATGTATAGCTAGACACTTATGATAGTAATTGACCTACAAAAAGGAGATAACTCAAAAATACTTTAATCTACGTGCAATTCAAAAACTTATTTGCAATTTCTTAATATGATATCCTTATTTGGTTACAATGGGCTAACCGCAGGAGTATACTCTGAAGAATCTCCTTTCTTCTTTTTTGAATTCGGTTGAAAATGAATAATATGAGAACGCGAACGATAGCACAAACTCTTTGCTGACACCATCATGCACATGCACCGGGTGATATATATGATGAAATTATCAAGGAAAACTGAATTTTAAACTGTCTAATGAAATTCGGATTCACTAAAGGATTATAAAAAGTCAATTAGTGCCA
Organism: Tyria jacobaeae; assembly: GCA_947561695.1. Classification (NCBI taxonomy): domain Eukaryota; kingdom Metazoa; phylum Arthropoda; class Insecta; order Lepidoptera; family Erebidae; genus Tyria; species Tyria jacobaeae. Next base: position 20,579,462 of record OX387215.1, on the reverse strand, counting down.
ATTCGAACGGAGCTTGCATTTTAATTATTGGCAATTTTCAATCGTGTCCCTCAATTTGAGAGCGACACTGACAAATTATTTTATACCTAATGGAGACCAGTTTCAAGAGCTTTATTATATTACGATTCCACGGTTTAAAATGATATCTAAAATAATGTCTGTTTTTGGTTTTAAAGATTTAGATTTGGAAGTTTCTTTTGCTATTTAATTTCAATGATACATACAAATAGCAAAAGAAACTTGCAAATCTAAATCTTTGCCGGGATAGAAAAGAAGGTCTATGAAGGGAAGGTTTATTCCTGCACAACAATACTCTACGTTCAATCACATATCCATTATTAGCGATTTTTTTTTCTAATCTTTAGGACCCCGAAACGACCATGGGATGGCAGATAATAGAGGCAACGCAAGTGACACCATAACCGGCGTTTCTTGATATAGATCCACATTTTGCACTTCTTTATCTATAAATTATTTCACTTCACTACACATCGTCCACAGATTCCCATGGTACAACATTATTTGCAAGTAGTCATGTCACTACTTGATTTCGGCAATTAATGTAGTCTCTCGACCGTACAACGATCTCGGCTATTTAGGCCATAATTAGCATATAAGTCCTAATAAAACAATTACAACTTTGAAGTGCTATTAGTAGATATCATAATCGTATAACTGTACTTGTTTAAACATACCTTAGTAACAAGATTTAGAAAAGCGGAGAGACGCACAAGACTTCGAAGGGCGCTTGAGCAAAGAATAAAATTGAACGTTAATGATTTCGTAATTAAGTTTTTATTGTTCTGTCAACGTTCGCCTGATTCGGTCACTCACCCACTATTATGTCGTGTGGGTGGTTAATTTGAAAGCGTACCGTATAAAAATAAACTTGAGTCGAAGAAAGACTTCGTTTTAATTATTCGATCTTGAAGTGTAGTAATAATCGAGTAAAGTGAAGATCACCCATAAAATGTACGCCCAACGTCTGCCGTAAGCCTCCAAGTAAAGCACTAAGAGGATTTTAAACAATCTTAAGTTATCCAGCAACTATAAACTTCTGTACTGAATGGGGCAAACCCTTTGTTCCCAGTTTGTCCGGAGATTTATAACATCTTGCATTACATATCTTATACTACAGTTTTTCTACTGTTGGCAACTCGATAGCTAAATTCCCAATTGTTCGGTTTTTTAAATAGGATTTTAAATAGGCTATTATTACTTTTTAAGCCAGTCTGGAGGTTTTTAAAGTAATTTAATTTATTTTAACTTTGTTTTGCACTTATAATAACATGAAAATAGCTTTGGCTAATTTACACAATGTGATTTTCGAAATGCTTGATGTGTGTCATGTGAATTGTCTCAAGAGCAGAAGTAATATAATCTATATTAGTATATGATGTATGAAAGTAATAAGTGTATATAATTAGGTCATATTTTATAATAATTAAACTGGTACCTCTCTCACCTATTTGCACCTACTACCATTTATTTTTGCCGCACCCCAAGGTTGACTGGGAGAGAATGCCTGAGGCATTAAGTCCGCCTTTGTACAATATGTGCTATAAGTCGAAAATAAAATAAATAAATAAATAAATATAACGTATGTTACATGATTTCAATATAATGACGTAGGGTGTTATATTTTTAAATATTTTTACATGTTTTTGGTCAGTTTAAAACAAATAGTGCTTCGAACCAATCGTTTTTCTAACGGTCGTTTCCTAGAAACATTGTATAAAGTAAAAAAGAACAAAGCCTTTCTTACAAATGTCATTGTTACGCTTCCACTCAAGAAACCTTTGTCCACATGTATGAAATAATACCACATGCGTAAATGCAACAAGCTGGGTTTTACCTATGTGTGTTAAATCATAACACTGCAGGATTCTAAAAACGTACGAAGTCTGATAAGCAAATAACTGTCATAGCCACGTGTGGTCGACAAACTCCAAAATGACTATCTAAAAATATTCATGGTTCTAGCATTGTTATCTGGTTTGATGAAATAATGCAATAAGGTAAACTTTAGTGGTATCTACAAATGTTAAAGGAGCAATACTTAAAATCGGTAGTTGCGCCACCTAAAATACTTGGGAAAGACGAAACAAATTAGAACAGTATATTTGAAGATAAACCTTTTTCCAGAAAATGCGGTATAACCGTGAGACGGTAATTAAGGTAACGCCTTTAAACATTATGGCTATACCTCGGAAGTTTTAATTCTCACTGTACCAAAAAGATACCGTTCTCCGACGGTTTCCCTAAAATTGAAATCAGAAAACCTTGCAGACATCTGAATAACAATTATCGATAATATACCCAAGAAGACAACTTTACTGACGGGAACCAACAACTTGGGCAAAATTATTGTTTGAATGGAAAACACACTTGAACAAATCGTTCCGACAGTAAAGGAAACCATGAAATGAAAGGAGTAGATTTATATTTTTTTATGGACGAAACTTTGCACGTGACCGACTTTCCTAAGAGATGTATTTCTTTACAGAGTTTTGTCAAAATGTATCCATTTATTTGGCAGGTCGAAACGTCAGTATACAAGAGAAGATTATTGTTTTTACTTTTAGCGCATCTCATAAATTCAGAATTCTGGTCTGATCTTAGGAAAATCAGTCACGTGCAACAATCGATCTGTACCGTAGGCGTTATTCAGTCTCCTCACACATATAAATTTTACAGCTTTAAAGTTAGAAAAACAGACTAACTGTACCCGCAGCAAAGTAATTGAATTGAATTTTTGTGTTGTACGTTTCTTAACAACCAGATTGAAAGATGGTGAAACATCAATCTTACATATTATATTTGGAGCAATTCCAAGCCGTGGTAACAAAACGACGATGAGTTAGAATAAAAACAAACCGCACTCAACTCTCTATACATAGATACTGTATCGATGTTCTGAAGATTGTAACTAACCCTAATATCAACATCTTCCTTCAACTGTTCTTTGAAACGTTTTTATTTTTTGTTTGTTTTGGAAACACAACAGTGACAAAAAAAACAGTGAGCGGGGCGGCATAGAAATATTTGTATTCCATTTTAGTCCATACATCGACAACTATCGAGGGAAAACACTTTTACATGTCTTTGTTATTAACGCATTATTGCATTGCATGTAGATAGATTAGGTAGGTGTTCTTATAAACATTTTTTTAAATGTATGCATTTTTCCAACACCTTTAAAATTTTATTATTTTTAATAATATTTCAATGTCCAGAAATAAAATAATGATTGTATTGAATTGAGTTTAGTTTGAATTAACAGGGGTTGGGTTTCATTTGTGTATTATATAGTATATATATTATTTAGTAAAGGTACATCGTCCACGCGTCATATACATACATAGTCATCAATCCGGTTATTACTTTGATATATGTAAATTTATTCGACTATAAGATACCTCAGAAAGTTATCAATAATAACATAATGAATTCAAAGTCCAATGACATTGATTGTTACTATTATAGCTACCGACAACAGGTTATGACGTGATTTCTAAGAAATAACCGCGTTGTACTAAGAATGGATTTGTTTCCCACGGCCCTTCCAACGCTTAGTATATGTCAAATATAAACATACCCACCCGTGACAATGGTTGAAAAGTATATTTTTTTATATCAAGAAGGTATTTCCAAAGAGATAGAATTGTGGTATAACAATAAAAGGTTTTTTTTTAATAACGACGATTATATGCAAGTTTCACTTCACTTTTAGGGTGATATTTTAATACTACTAAGTAAAGAATATGTGGTACATGATATTGAACCACCCGCACCACGTGGTTACTTAAAAAAAAAGCATTTGTTCTTTAGAATGTTTCATTGACATTGTTGTGTGAATTAATTTTCCCAGATTTTTTCAGGTAAGCGTGTTTTTTTAGATAATTCCAGTTTCTTGATAGATTTGCTTGGTTGAAGATTCGAACTTGTTACTCGGAGTGGCAGGAGTAATATGTATGTATGTTGTCTTGGATCATTCTTAGATTTAAAAATTACGGTACACAATAATATTAAATGTTATATATTGATATTGTCGGTTTATTATTATTTTATGAATATATGTAACTGTTTATAAATGTTATTATATTTCTAATGTTTAGTTAGTATTAATGGCTAAAGCGGTTCTGACTATACTAAATAAAATAAATTTAATAATATATTTAAATATAGATATATAAACACTTAGATAACTATTGAATAATGACACATACTAAGTTTTAATTATGTTTTTGTATTTTATGATTTTAAAGTACGATCTTAAACAGATCGCTTAGCCTAAAATGTGAAAAATATAAACTTTTTTATAAAAGGCAAGCACTTAATATTTTTTATAAATAAAAGTAAAATTTATCCTTGCAACACATGTAATATTATCATTTTTTTCTCAGTAAATGTACCAATTGGGTTCACGTGCGTAGGTACAAAGAACTAACTTATCTTCTGAGAACTGAATAACTAAACGAAATTATCAGTGTGTATAGAGCAGAAATATCACTTCGACTTTTTTGAATAGTAGTTCAAGAATAACTGCTTTTAAGAGACACAATTACAAATTCTAAATAAGTTTCTAGTACTCAGCAATAACTCAATCGATTTCACCCTACAAACATTAAAGGCAATATCGCTACTAACACAAGCTTTCACAGCGCCATAAACCCATGGTGTTTCACCATAAACCATGGTGATAAAGTCAACAAAGGGCGTGTAACTTAACGTATTCGTTACAGTTCGTTTCACAATTAACCTGCTTTACGATCTAGTAGAAACGGTCAGCTATCAGTGTATCGTATCAGTTTCTCAGGAATTTTGTCCGACTATTTACTTTTTATTAGTTTCTGAGTATCACTAAGTAGTTCAAATAATGCCGAGATATACACCAGTCGCACTACTAATGGTGCTTTTATTACGATTTGTAAAAACCGATAACACTAGATAAATAGACACGTGAAACTATAAAATATAGTTTATGTTTATTGCTGATTTTCTGATCGTTAAAGTTGAAGAACCAGAACCCCACATAAATTGGAGGGGGGATTAGACAACAAATAAAAAGTATAATATTTGCCTGATGGTAAACTGTAACTCTAGTTAGTATGCTTGGAACAGGCAGATGTCAGAAACTAATCATAGTCTAAGAACTAATCGATTAAATTATGAGATACATACATATGAACCACAAATTATTCGAGAGCCGAATGAAAATGTAAAATGGAGAAACCGCAGTCACAAGTCAGTCATGTTTATATAGTGTTTCATACATCTGCAACCACATTTTAATATTTGGGAAATTCCAATCCACAATTAAATTCAAACAGACTAGTACGACATGTGTTTTATACGACTAACGTGGCTTGCAAGTAATCCGGCTTGTGGTTTCCGGTGCCAATAAATAATAGAATACTGCTGGTGTCACTTGTGGTCATTGGTTACCTTTCCCCTACCAGAAGACAGCACTGATCTACAAGTACAGGTAACTGCGCTCATCTGTAGTTTAATCATTACTTCTCAGCTGTGGGGCGAGTGTAATGCTTTAAACTCCTTTAAAAAAAACGACAGTCAACCTAAGAAATAAATAGAAGTCAGTTTTTGATTTTGATAGCCATAGTATCGATATGTCAAGTATATTCGTCACAAGAGACTAAGTGAGGACTTTACAAATACACATTTATCTATCAAACCAAATTGGATAAGTCTTAAGTGTTCTTAGGTAAGTAGGTTACACAATAACAGAATTCCACGTAACGTAAACAAATAAGCCGAGTTATGCCTTAACCACTTAATCTTTAAAAACAATTAACTATATTTAACGGCATGGAAAATGCGATCACGTATGGTTTGGAGGTTAATTGTGTGCCATAAACGTTATAAATATGACTTAAATGTTTGTAGCTAAATGCCGGTTTAAGGCGATGATACATTAACTTTACCATAGCACACATAGACTTAAAAAACTATGGATTTATTTTAATTCTAAACTAAACTATTGATATTTTTTTTCATTTTGCTTAAATGAATGTGTTACACAGTAAGTTTGTTGTTAGCGTTAGGATGCAGACCATTATGTAGAATGATATTGAGAAAGATTTATATACACATATATATACACCTATTTTTTTATTTGGGTATGTACTGTATTAAATTTTCTTTTTCTCATTATAATTATAATAATAACACTTACTTCGGATTTCCACACGCGTTGAAATATAAATCTTTAAAATTCGCAAATATCTATTAGGAGATCGTAACTGTTTATCGTAACTGGCATCGGCATACCTCTTTATACCTGGCAACCCAGTAGTTCGTCCAGGTAAATAATAGACAACCCTACGTCTGCACATTCTGTTTTATACTTTAAGTCCAGTGTATTTTTTTCTTATTATCTTGATGTTGCAACATTTAATTTAAAATTTTTCTTAATTAATTAAAAATATGCTGTAAAGGATTTTTTTTGCCAACCCATTTTTAATATACAAAATTTATTATAAAATAAGTTTTATTCTATTATCAGCTCGGTGAAGGTCGGTTTAGGTTCGGATTTTAGACTAAAATATCTCATCAAATCCTACTGGAAAATTACCAAAACTTTTGATACAAGCAAGAAACACATTAACATGTTTAAAAAGGATTGTAATAAGACCACTGTATAGTGACATTACAACTGGTTTCATTTTGCACACTTTTGGTAAAACATCTTTTATTACAATAACACAACTGACACGGGTGTGTAAACGGCGCGTGCGCAACGCAAAAACGATGGATCATGTAGCATTACTTGTTATTATACCCGTGGAGTTCTCCGTTCATATGCAGCGTGAAGGTGCCAAGGGACACTTGAATGTCTTTTTACCCGACTACCCAAGAAGAAGGGGTTATGTTGTTATATATGATGCACACATGTGACGTAGCATTTGAATCGTCTTAACAGTAACATCTTAATATTAGTTTCGAGAAAGTAATACAGAAAGTTAACAATGCAGATTTTATATTTTTGTAACAATTTTACTTGTTTATGGATGTATCAGAAAGTATTAGGCCTTATTAGAAATGAAAGTTTTTATCATACTGAAACAAGTTGGTGTGTAACCACTTAAAATTTTCTATGATATAAAGATAAAATGCTTAAATTGTTTTTTTCCAAAGATTAATGAGTTTACTTAAACTCTTACGTCGCGTGAACTTTACAATCATTGTACAAACAATTGTTGCCAAGTGTTGTCCCGCGAGGGGATCGAACCCACAACACTCGGCGCAGCAGCGTAGTGGCGAGGTGACCACTTAAACCGCTACGCCATCTGTGCAGTCTATATTGCTCTATCTACCTAGTTTTACATACATACTAGGTAGAGAGCTTAGACCTACTGGCGACAACCAGTTCAAGTTACAAGTATGAGACCCTGAGGACTACTATTACTTTTCCCTATCTATCCGAATGAGCAAGATCCTTTTCTTACCATTGCACCATTCTATAAAATTATGCATACTACCATATAATTTGATATGCCATGTATAACTTTCTATGGTCATTTACGTTTAACTACGTAGAAATCCAGGTTCAACATCCCAGTCTTCGTAATAAGATGCGCAGAACATCTGTCGCAAGAACTCTGTGCGTTCAAATATTGAATGAGCTACCATTACTGTAAGTAAATACAACACAAAATCAATAAACGAATAAGGCAACATAGTTTAAAACACCAAGTAATCTATTAAATACACATCCGTAACTAATATAAAAAGCTCACGGGCCCTGTTTTTTCATTAAACAATAACACCGAAACACTGCATTGCAGACATCCTACGAAGCTATGAGAGACCCATTACAGCAAAGGCGAAACTATTCATTGTAGAAGGTCGAGCCTTCATTCAAAGTTTGATTTATTAATTTTATTATTGAGGATCAATCTACTATTGTCTTGCGTTTTATTCATTGAGGATATGAAGCACTATGAATTTATAATGATTCTTTTTGGAATAATGTCGTAATCATTGAGCGAGTTTTTGCCAACGATTTTATATATTATATATCATGTTAACTATTACTTTCTGTTAAATAAAAAACACAGGAGAAAAATAAGAAATTTGCAACATTACATATGTTTGCAATGTTATCTAAAGTAGAATTAGGCATTAGGCACAATTTTAAAAAGTCCAAAATTTTGTGACCAGTATTATAAATTTTCTAGTACTAATTAATTGGTCTTGTGTACCTAGTCATTTTGTAGCATTAATTAGCGCGATTTTAGAGAGCAAAGGTCAGTTTTGTTAAATGCCCCAAATGCTATAAATTTGATTGAATATGGTTGTGTATGAATCAGCAATATATTTATAGTAAATTAATAACTAGCCGTGTGGATCTCGGTACAAGCCCGCAGCCCGGTTGACTACAAAAGGCTCGCCCGCTTTACTTTATGTAAGTTATATTACATTTGGCAAAATGAAGGCGTGAGTCGCCCAGTCTACCCCTTTGGGGAGTCCCTGGAGAAATTAATCCCTGCATTACCAAGTAAAGCACTGGAATAAATTAAGATTGAGAAGTGTATAGTGTATTAAAGAATATGTCGTGCAACACTGATCACCTGTAGCAATGAAGCTATTCGAGAGTTACAAAAGCGGTATTTTAATTAGTATCTATAAGTTAAGGCTGGAATGTCACAATATTCTCACAGGTTGAAATGAAAGTCGTTCAAGTATTCGCTTTTCTTCCGCCGATAGCGCTTGGACGTACATATAAGGTCATTTAATGGCTAATAAGATTTGCGTAGATTCTTACCGAGTTTCATAACCTTTTAGTTTTTGTTAATTGTTTCCTTCACATACAACAATATCTATTTCACAAGAACTTCAATAACAAAGGCAGGATAGTCCGAGAAAGCTATTTTTTTGCCTGGCCAGCGAAAAAATGAGAACTCCAGAGTCAAGAAAAGCGAAATTTACTACTGAAGGGACGTGAAGGGATGGTATCTTCCCTTACTTTAGTAGTAGGACCGACTTCACTGTTGCCTGTTTTATGAAGACCACGCAAAAACGATTAGATTTTTATAATGCACAATATATTTGTTATAAGCTGTTGCCCGTGACTTAGTTTGAATGGAAATGTTTGGCAAAATGAATGAGTTAAAAACTTTCGGATTTATTTGTGCTATTGACAACGCTTATTTATAAATTATTGAGCATAAAAGAGGGTTATGTTTTCAAATGTATGTATGAATGATGTCAGCGACATAGATACATATATTGCAATCAGGTTTTATATTTTCCACAATTTCTTTACTAGTTTCCAACACTATGCCAATTGAAAGACACTCATATATTCAAGGGATGACTCCCTCCCCTACGTCACATCCATCACATATGATAGCTTTTCCTGTTATTACAGCTTTATAAGATTAAGGCATCACTTATCCTCGTATATAGTCGATCAATGACGCGTCTGTTATAATGAATGTCTTTGGATAGAATTTCATTTAGAATATTTATGATGGATGACTTACGAGTAAAGACATGTTAAGTGATTTCTTTTATACCACCGGACAAACAATTCACCGGATCAATATTTTTTGATAGGGAACTATTATATCTTTCAGATATAAAATGACTAACAGTGTATGATGATGGACCTATGATGATGATATAAATGATGAAGATTCATATACATATCTAGCGAAAAAAAGGTTGTTATGTTCTTATGTGATATGATTTATAAATATAACACACACTAATACACATTCATAACTTATACTTATCAAAGTTTCATACTGAAATGCGTTGTTTCCCTCCAATCATCGTCATAAATAGCGGTTGCTTCTGCAGTCTAAGTTAATTTTGACTATAGTGGTCGAGCCGTACTAGAAGTCTGAAGAACTTTGAAAAAGTATATTGTTTTTTTTTACGGAGAAGCGGAAAAAAGTACAACACAGCTAAACGTAGAGAAGTACAGTATTTCCTACTACTATTTACTATACTATGATAAATTATAAATATACAATAATTAATAATATCCTGTTTATCATTAATAACGTTACACATTATTATAACATTGGTACTATTTAAAGTCGTGACTAATACGACTTTATGTATGGATTAGAATATGATAAGTACCCACTTTTAAAGTGGATCACATAATATTAACTTCCAACTAAGCATATTTTTTTTTTTTTTTTTTTTTTTTTTTTATGCGATAGGGGGCAAACGAGCAGACGGGTCACCTGATGGTAAATGACTACCGCCGCCCATGGACACCCGCAACTCAAGGGTCACAAGTGCGTTGCCGGCCTTTTAGGTAGGAGTACGCTCTTTTCTTGAAGGTTTGAAGGTCGTATCGGTTCGGAAATACGGCAGGCGACAATTTGTTCCATAAGCTGGTTGTGCGAGGCAAAAAGCTTCTGGAGAAGCGCACAGTGGTGGAGTGCCAATCGTCCAGGTGATGGGGATGGATATTTTGTCGCGTAGAACGATGGCGGAAACCAGCAGCCGGTATAAGTCCGAACAATTCCTCTGAACACTCCCCATGATACAAGCGATAGAGGATGCAGAGTGAAGCTACATCTCTACGCAACGCCAAGGTGTCAAGTCGATCAGAGATATCTTGGCAGTCGATGATGCGAGTCGCTCTCCGTTGAATGCGGTCAAGAGGGAGAAGTTGGTACTGGGGTGCACCTGCATAGAGATGAGAACAGTATTCCATGTGCGGCCGAACCTGCGCCTTATAAAGTTGCAGGCGGTGGGCCGGAGTAAAATACTGTCTCGATCTGTTTAGCACACCAAGCTTCTTCGAGGCTAATATGGCCTTACTCTCTAAGTGACCGCGAAACTGGACTTCGCTTGATATATCGACGCCAAGGATTCCGATACTGGCTGATGCAGTTAGGGAAGTGCTCTCAAATTGAGGTGATACGACCAATGGCATCTTTTTAGCGGTGAACGCGCAAACCTGTGTCTTCGTGGGGTTAAATTGGACTAGGTTAAGTCGACCCCAATCTGAAACTTTTGATAAAGAAGTTTCGATTTCAGACACAAGTTTGGATCGGCTTTCGATGACGTTTACCCGAGAAATGTTGGCGCGGCCGGTGTAAAGGGCATCACTCGTGCTATCGTCTGCATAGCAATGGATGCTGCTAATCTGCAGCATGTCGTTGATATGCAGAAGAAACAGCGTGGGTGATAGCACACAGCCTTGTGGGACACCAGAATTAACAGACTTCGAGTCGGAGCATGCACCGTCAACAACGACCTTGATGCTTCTGTCTGTAAGAAAACTGGTGAGCCAATTGCACAGTTTCTCGGGAAGCCCATAGGAAGGAAGCTTCGCAAGGAGCGCTTTGTGCCAGACCCGATCGAAGGCCTTCGCCACGTCCAAACTAACGGCCAACGCTTCCCCCTTGGTCTCGATCGCCTGTGCCCACCGGTGAGTCAAGTATACGAGAAGATCACCAGCTGAACGACCCTGACGGAAACCGTATTGTCGATCATTGAGGAGCTGGTGGTCTTCTAAGTACCGGAGGAGCTGGCAGTTAACAATGGATTCCATTATCTTGGAGAACAAGGAGGTGATGGCTATGGGTCTGTAGTTGGACGGATCCGAGCGATCTCCTTTTTTAGGGATTGGGTGCACTAGAGCTGTCTTCCATGAGTTCGGGACTACGCCAAGAGAGTAAGAAAGCCGATAAAGGCGCGTTAAAACCGGTGCCAACTCTGGAGCACACGTCTTCAGCACGATAGGAGAGATTCTATCGGGCCCACTCGACTTATGAACGTCGAGGGAAAGAAGCGCCTTACGCACTGCCCTTTGTGTAAACCGGACTTCCGGCATGCGGGTCTCGCACTGCGGTATGGTCGGCGGTGCGTTTCCCCCGTCGTCCAGGGTCGAGTTGGACGCAAAGAGTTTGCCCAGAAGATCGGCTTTTTCTTTAGCGTCGTGGGCCAACGAATTATCTCCTATGCGCAGAGGTGGAAGGGATGGCTTACAAAAGTTCCCCTGGACAGCTTTGGCAAGAGACCAGAATGCACGAGTTCCGGAGGGGAGACTAACTAGTCTCTCGCCAATTCTGCCGATGTGAGCCGACTTCGCCCCAGCAATTACTCTTTTGAGGGACCTGGAGGCAAAGTTAAATTGCTTCTTTAATGTGCTGGTCTTTACATCCCGTGCTGTCGCTGCATTAGCCCATGCTTGGTAACATTCCTGCTTTCGGCGGGACGCCGCTTTGCAGGTTCGACCAAACCAAGGCTGGGACTTGCCACCTGTGGGAATCAGGGAGAATGGAATGAAAAGTTCCATACCCTGAAGCACAACATCCGCGACAGAGTCAGCAACGACATTGGGATCATCCGGCGAGAAGCAAACCTGCCTCCATGGGTAGGATGCAAAGAATGTTCTCATTCCATCCCAGTCTGCTGACCTATAGTGCCATACGCGGCGACTGCCTGTAACACGCGGCCGCAGCGAGTGAACAAGTGGCACCATACTCCTAATCAGGCAATGGTCCGAAGAGCCAAGAGGGGCCTCAACGGATACTTTGTAGCCGTCAGGATGTGAGGTCAGCAGAAGATCCAACAGTGAAGGCACGTGGCTTTCTGCATCTGGGATTCGCGTAGGCGTTGCTACCAGCTGCGTCAAGCCATATGCCAAGGCGAAATCGTGAACAGATCTTCCCGCATGATCGGTTTTGCGCGAACCAAGCCATTCGGCGTGATGGGCGTTAAAGTCGCCAAGAATCACGATCTCTGCGGATGGGACCTGCTGGAGCACTGAGTCTGTAGCCATTTGGACGTGGTCGATGAGTCGGTCCGTTTCGGCATCACCGCTATGGGACCTGTAGAGGCATAGGTAGATGCGGGGATGGTCGTCGCAGTCTACACGTAGCCATAAGATGGAGAGGTCCCTACCTTCAAGATTGCCGAGGCGGCGAGAAGTGATATCATCTCTAACGTACACGCATACACCAGCCTTAGGAACAAAGGAGTGTTCCAGTCCGTACCCAGGGTAGCAGAGGTAGGATGTGTCCGCTGGAGATGATATCTGCGTCTCGGTTAAAAAGAGCAAGGCCGGCTTTGCTGTCTCAAGGTGGTGGTGGACAGTGTCGAGGTTCGAATGTAAGCCCCTAATGTTGCAAAAATCCACGGTAAACGTGACAGGGGGTGCCATGGTATGCCTTCTCTTGCCCCGAGCAGATTTTGAGAGCGCAGTTGAGCCCCCCCCAGAGTACGAGGGGCAGCCTGGGCGTCCACGCTCAGACATAATCCGTACTGAGGGTGGACGTCCAGGGGGGGATTCTCCAACGCTAGCGCTGGTACCCCCCTGGGGTATCCTTTTCGTTAACAGCGCCATCATTAGGGGGGTGGGGGGATTTTGGGCCTCCGGAGACCTCACTCATTTCGGGGAAATGCAACGCAAGCGTTACTTCACAACCGGTTTTCTGTGAGGCCGTGGTATCGCACCGGTCGAGCCGGCCCATTCGTGCTTAAGCAAGCATGGCTCTACCACTCTATAAGAATAGTGTAGATTTATTCACGGTGCGTTCATATCTGTTAGTGTAATAGTTGGGATATAAATTCGCATTCTTTTCTTCGCTAGTCCACTGTTATCGCTAGAACGCTATCGTCTTTTATAACGCAGGTTCACTGCTCTGCTTTGAAGGGTACAGAGGTTTTGTAGCCCGTATTATTCCTCAAAAAACCCGACTGCTAATTCCAGATATTAGTCTGTTTAAACAAACAAAGAGCTCTTCAGCTTTATTCTATTAGTTTAGATAACTACAACACAACGTTAAAATATGTGTAAAGAAAATGTTGTATCGTACACTCAAATGCAACAAGTTTGGCCATTCCACATCAATACCGGACCCAGGAAGGGATCTACCATACCAGATAACCGGACCTATCGTAAAAGGTCTATAGAAAAATCCTAAGCAATGTCGTTATACGTCACACGGCTTTCGGTTGCGTCAAACGGATACGATTGGCCTCAGCTCACGGACACTGATGGCCTATTTTATACGTAACGCTGACACAAGAGTTTTTATCGGACGAAATTTACACGCTCATGTTATAGTAACTGACATCTATAGTGAAGTTTCGGTCGCACGATCAGGACAACGACAATTACTTTTGGGGTTCCAAAGAAGAATCATAGAAGATAAATTCTTATAACACTGTCGGTATTTCAAACTTCTTTTACAGTGGTGCAGGAATAAAATTTTAAGAGCAGTACCCGGTACCCGGGCGGTGTACTTTGGACTTTATTCGGTAAAGCTTTAAAGTCATCGACAATGATGTGTACTGTCTTGTACTGGACTTGTTGGAGACATAGCTGTTTTCATTTACACAAGTTTTAAATACGGAACTCTTTTAGAATTCGAGACGATATGGCTTCTTTCGTGACGAGACAAGAATGCGGCCAATTTAATAATACGGTTATCCAAGTTTCAACGACTATGCTGTGGAGGATATCAAAATATTGTAAATATAAAGCGCAAATATGCGATGTAACTGCCTTGGCAATACAAGGGATCCAATAAACCTACTTTCGCAAAGTTAATAATCAATTTGTAATATATACTGTTATTATTACGGCTACAATGTTACTTTTGGGATAAGTTTATTGAAGCTTGAGATACAGACAGCACCAAAAATCCAGGTCACCAAAGTTGTCAAATGATAATAAATATTTTTTAAAGCCAGTAGTTAAAGATAGCGCACAGAGACATTTGTCTGAGACGCTGAGTGCACATACATACATATGTACTGTGATAATTGGTGATTAGTACGTTTAACGACATCATTTTATCACTTCGCACACTGGTTCGTGAACGCTAGATCCAAATATAATTAGAACACTAATGGTTGAGTTGGTTTTTGAGAACTAAAGTTGAAAAAGTTTTATCGTAACGTTTTAAAAAATATGTTTTTATAACTTTTTAATGACAACATTTTTATGAATATCATACTTGCATCTTCTCTATAGGGAATGCACTGTCCGACGCCAGCTAAAGCGCGAGTGTTTATAATCCAATAATATTTTGTCTTTCTTTCAATTACTATAAATTGTATGCCACAATACAATGTGTTTTTCATTAAATAAAGTTTTTCATGGTGCCCTCTCAATAGTTTTAAAAATTTCGATAAACAATGCTTGCATTGTATTGAAGAGTGCGTGAGGGTACCGGAGGCCCAACTCTCCCTTTCTTCTTTCTCCTTCCCTCATCCCTCCTTTCCTCTATACCCTCTTCTTATCCCGCCTCCCCTCTCTCCTCTTTCAACTCCCTCATCACCGTCAAAGGCGGGCAGAGCACTTACGACTCTTGAGTAGCTGTAGGCGTCCATGAGTGGCGGTTTTACATTACCATCAGGTGACCCGTCTGTTCTAACCACGTATACAATAATTTTAAAAAATGTAGATACCAAAAAACGAGTAACCATGCTAAGTTGTATTTAAGAATACTTTCAAAATTATTAGGTAAATTACATCGTAAACCAGTTGTAGTGAACTTAACGACACAAAAAGTAGTCGGTAAGTAATATTTAAATGTCAGCGTCGTTATACGATCTTCGGTTATCATTACAACAACGTCACTCACACGATGAGATGTTTTGTCCTCCATAAACAGCCATGGTGTATTAACATTCATTTACAAATATACGTCATGAATTCTTAATTTGGTGCGGCAAAATACCAGCTGTGTTGAAATGACAAGTGAAAGTTTTAACAGTACATGTGTTAATTCGATTAAAAAATATATATTTGTGCGGGTTGGTATTGTTTTATGATTGTGCCTATTACTTTCAAAAAGAAATCGGTAACTATCTTCAGACATCTTCCGAAAATGACCTTTGCATTAAATAGAAATGTCTGGAAAACAAACATAGAAAGGTCCCACTTAAATACTAACCAAATTTATATTGTCAAGATTGTACACCTAAAATAGCAAATAAATATGTCTTGTCTCTCAAAACCAGTTGTATAAAAGTTGATCTATTAGAAACATTTAACTTAATAAGTAAATCATTAATTCCCCAAGGCTGAGCACAGAGGATATAAATCTTGCTAAGCAGCGGATATGAACAGGAGATTGAGCGGATACGAGACCGTGACATAAACGCAAGGTTGTGTAGAGAAATGGGGCAGTTATGCAAGATTGAGTAAGAATGTGTGACGTCGGCAGCGATAACAGTAAAATTGTTATAAAATGATATTCATATTAGTTAGTAGCTTTGTTGTAATTTGTATATGTACGTTTTGTTACTTACCGAAATATGACGATAATAATCTATGTATAGTCTGTGTGTTGTTAAACACGAATGAAAAATAGGTACTGTATGTACTCGTACAACAGACAAGTATTTGTATGATTATTTTCGTTTTGTGACAAACAATATTTTAAAAGATATAGTTAGTTACCGTCTGCTAATTTTATAGTAGATATTCAAATTGATATAATGAACGTGTTATATCAAAGTGTGTAAAAAAATGTGTGTGGTGTTTATTGCAATAATAAATTAAGTACATAATTAGGTATATCGCTTAATTGTAAATAAATCTTATAAAATTAATAACTAATCAGCTTTCAACAAGTCTTGTAGGAAATAAAGAAATATAATAAAAAAATATCAATGAAAGATCATAACCATAATATTTCAGGAACCTTTAATACCAATCCGATATTTTTTCCTGTCATGCACGAAGAACGTTAAACAGCAATTTTCCTAAAATATTACGTGCTTTGTTTGATATAGATTGATGGCTCGCGTATTGATCAATTTTGTATTGTGAGAATGACGGACAAAATTTCAAACCTTCAACGGCCAGTTGACGACGTAAATTGAAATGTAAGGACAAGGTTACTAGTACGAAATTAAAACTATAATTGATTGGTAACTTTCGCCTCTCGTATTGTCTGTCATTAAGCAAAAAGTTCGAGTCAAACAGCAGTCGGGGCAACGACTAGACGTGCGCACGTCGCATCGTCCGCTGACGTTGACTCAACCTTTATTAGGGTTACTGTCTTTTTACACAGAGTCAGGGAGTCACGCTCATGGTCCCATGTTTTCTTCTGAGTGGCGGTGATCCGGCCAATATATTTTTAATGATACCACTGTTAAGTGAGTCAGGCATTATTCGCCATAACATTGATAATGATAAGTAATATATATATAAATAGAAAAGCGTAATGAAACTAGCTTTCAGCCTTATCAAAAGCATGTTAGCTATTTTGCTGATTTATAGCATAGAGTAATGTGTTCTTTTGGGAAAGAGTACAGCGCAATAACAAGCTGATGGAAACGTAGTGTGCTAAACTTCCTTCTTGTTGACGAAGCAGCGCTCTGATGTGCGTCTCGCGATGATGTTCATATAGTATGTTACAAAACCGAGTTACCAAATTCTGGGATGCAAAAATTTAAGTTAGTAAACGAACCGATAAGAAGAAGGGATGTTGATCGCTCATAGACTATTCTAGTTCTGATGGACTATATTAGTCGCAGAGCCATGATTAAGAAGAAATGGGCCGGCTCGACCGGTGCGATACCACGGCCTAACAGAAAACCGGTTATGAAATAACGCTTGTGTTGCATTTCCGCGAAATATGTGAGGCTTCCGGAGGCCCAACTCCCCCTCTCTTCTTTCCCCTCCCCGCATCCTCCTAGGCGGGCAGAACACTTATGACTCTCGAGTTGCAGGTGTTCATGGACGGCAGTTGTCACTTACTATCGGGTGACCCGCCTGTTATTCTGTCCTCCATAGTAGAAAAATAAAATAGCAACTAAAACATAACTTATATGCCATTTAAAATTATTCACTAATCCATATGAATACATATCCTACATATATCACATACCTTTCGATAGTTACTTTTTAAGCATAAAAAGTAACTATTTCATGAATTCAAGAAGCACTTTACAACGAATCATAACAGATGGGGAATTATAAAGGAAATCAGAATGAACGTCCAATTACACGGCAGATACGATGACAGGAAGCTTTCAGCTGATTGGACGGTGTAAAAGGGTTAGCGCCCCATCCTTCGGGGCTCGGTTGGGGGAGTTTGAAATATTAGAATTTGGCTCGCTGCCTTGCGTGAGGTAAAAGTTCCAATGCAGCCGTTTTCGTCTGAACTTATTTATATATCTGAACCTTACTTAAAATGTTTGAGATCATGGTATTTCGTGAAAAATATAAAAACAAAAAAAGATAAATTTTTATTATTTACATAAGGTGGAAAACAAAAATTGAATGGGAATATCTTAAACAGTGATACATTAACATAGTAATCGATAATAGAAAATAAATCATAAGGAGCAAAGCTCGGGCCAAATTAAAGTCTGTAATGGTTTTATTTAGGTGTGCATTGTAGGTTTTTAGCAGATTTAGCAGATAACAAGTAAAATTTGTTTAGTTTCTGATGTTATCACGAAATCTTATAACTTAAGTAACTAACATTTTTAAGACGCCGCGCCGTCTAGGCTTTAAGGCGAGACAAGAAAAACATCATACATACGTATATACATTTTTTTAATAGGGGCTATCAAACGGGTAACCTGATGGTAAGTGACTACCGCCGCCCATGGACACCCGCAACTCAAGAGAAACAAGTGTGTTGCGGCCTTTTAAGCGATAGTACACTACGCCAAGCTGTCAAGCCGATCAGAAATATACTGGCAATCGATTGAATACTGTCAACAAGGAGAAGCTGGTACCTGGGTGCCCCCACATTTATGATGAGAACAGTATTCCTTATAAATTTGCAGGCGGTGGGCTGGAATGAAATACTGTCTCGATCTCTTTAGCACACCATTCTTCGAGGCTAATTTGACTTTACCCTCAAAGAAAGTACATACACTCGAACAACATAACCTTCCTTTTACAAGGAGGGGTACAGCCCAAAAACACAAAATTTCTGCATATTAAGAAATAAAACTGTCATTTGTAATTGTTAATTTACCAACAGATCATTGTGCTGTAGCACATTAACAAATGTTAGAGAAATTAAATTATAATATTCCATGTCGGATAAACCAGGAAATACTCAGGCTTAATCATAGATTATGGTTGGTGTAAATACAATATTATATAGTTTGTTTGTATTTTGCATTATAACATATAATTGCACACTATATAACATGTAAGTGTTACAATGTATTACCGTTACTAGGTTATTATGACCTAATCTAGTCTTCGATGTTGTTTTTTAATTAATCCTAAGGGAAAAACATACATAATACTATATTGGGTAAGAACGTGTGCTAAAAATCGAAGAATAGAACAAGAATGGGAAGGTAATGTCAGCGATTCTGTTAGATTCGATAGTTACTTGAGTGGGTGAACATACCGGGTGGTACTACTGTGCTAACAGATTATCCACGAATTCCTCAAACTTTTACTAAAATGATTTTATTGGAATGTAAAGTAAATACACATGTATGTACGTTACCAGCTGCGATATGTATAAAAGTAATAATTATTTGTCCTATTTTAAACAAAGCTTTAATTATAACAGGGCTTGTCGATGCTGACATTAACATTACCTATACAAGTAATGAATATTATATAGAGAACCCTAAAGTGTATATTCGTAAACATAACATTCTATTCTATGGAGGAGGTACACTCGGCTGCTTTAAGAGACATCATCCCTTAATGGGGGTTAAATTAAGCGAATATAACGTTTGTGATTTTTTTTTTTACTCTAAATGGTACTTCGCTTAACTCGATGTTGGACAACTATACTAAGTTTAAGGTGGAATATTAAGGGACGAAAAATACAATTTATCAAGATAAATTGCAGTAATTTATGTACTTCTATCAAAAGTTTATCGTTAAGCTTATTTACTTAGCGTTATTTACCAAAACCTTTATTGGTTATTGAATAAATCCTACTTGTTTTTTAATTTACTCAAGCCAGACAAAACGGTTAATAACTTTTCGAAATATTTAAAACGATTTCTATAATTTTGAAGTGGCAACATTAATATTTGCATAAAACTTGGCAAGAATGCCACCGCGCCGTGAGAACCGCAAGCCACTCTCGAGGACAAAACTTCCTCATGACAATTATGCAGATATCTTATGAATGCAGGTAACTCGTAACCCAGTCCACTGATTGAATGTCAATTACTGACTGGTTATGCTGGGGAATTGAATATTTATAAAGTCAAAAATCAGAAATATTTTTTTTATAATACTTTTTTTTAGAAGTGATGTCCCCCACGAGATTCTGGAATAAATTGTATTTAAGTACATGAAGTTATATTAAGATTTTTTTAAATGACTTGATGTGTTCGTGGGCAAGTGTAATATGATAATGGATGAAAAAAAAGAAGACAGAAAGAAGTGACGTTATACAAAAATAATAAATAAAAGAAAAATAACATAAATAAACAATTCTTCTCCTCTCACTTGAACGTCACTTACTGAATTTTGTCACCGGATAATATTATTCAATCAAGTTATACTACAACAGACTAGCAGTTACAATACTGACTGACCCGTGGTCTAGTGGTAAGTGACCCTGTCTGTTAACCGAGGTCGAGAGGTTGGGGTCGATTCCCACCTAGGACAAGTATTTTTGGATGAGTATGTGTTTGTTCTGTGTGTGGGTGTAATTTATCAATATGTATGTATATAGATATATATAAGTCTGTATGTATATAAGGAGTCTGGTTACAATAGTACAAGTTTTATTTAGTTTGGAGTGGGGTGATAACGAGAACCAAAATAATGAATTGCTGTGATAGCATTACACAAAATGGTTTAGAGCCAAATGCAATTTTTAACTCTTCAACCGCCTGGTATAAGTCCAATGTTTGTGTACCGGACTGTAGGTACAATGTATGAACATTCTATAGTGAAAGAAAAATCTGGCCCTCCACGTAGTCTTCGTACGAAAAAAGCGATCAAAACAGTGAAGGAAAGACTTAGAAACATCCCATTTGTCCCTAGTACTTTATAAGATAACTAAGGCTTTGACGCCAACAAGAGAAAGTGGTAAAATCAAATAAACCTCTTAAGCGGTACGCAAAGGGAGGTTACAGATCAAAGCTCAGTAGAAAGAGTAGAAGCTTCCCAATTAGCACTGCATTAGAAGCTGCCCACGATATATTATTAGCAGAATACATCGTGGGCATTATCCGACTTCAGTGATGGTGGTTTCGTGGGGTGTTAGCTATCAAAGACTGACTTTTTTTTGTCAATTGATGTCAAGATACAATTCTTGAGAAGGTGGTTAAGCCTCTAAACAGCATCATGTTCCATAACCAAAAATGGTCCTTTCAACAAGACACCACCGGGTCATAAAGCTCGATCCACTTTTTCCCATGTTTTCATGGGCGGCGTAAGTCACTTCCGCCGCCCATGAAAACTTGCAACTCAAGAGTCATAATAGAGCTCTCCGCCTTTTAGGGTAGGGAAAAGGGGTTGGGCGTCCGGTAACCTCACTCACTCGGTTTGTTTAACAGCCGGTTTTCTGTGAAGCCGTGGTAATACTCCGGTCGAGCCAGCCCATACGTGCCGAAGCATTGCTCTCCCACGTTAATATTCAACTTTCTCTACTGTTATAAATTCATTATAGAATCTTTCTTACATCCAACACCTACTTTACTTACTCTCCGTGTAGTAAAAACAGACGCCACTATTAAGTTGAGAGATGAGATGCAATGATTACCTCATATTGTGTTAGTGTTAAAAAAGCTTTCATTCAGCCTATCACAGTCAACTGTTGGAAATAGACTTATTCGGCACGGCCTTTCGCATCCAGTTTATACCTGCTAGGTACCTTCTCCTTGCCATATACAATATTGTAACTTAATCATTACTTATTTTCGATTCGAGTAATATCGTTTTTTGATATTTCTTGACACCACAATTTTATAAACGTTTTATATACGTCATCTGTAACTAAAAATAAGATCTCAATCTTTCTTGGAAGGGAAATTTGTTGTCTTAACGTTAGTTTTTTTTTTGTTTCCGGGGTGGAAGATCCTTCTTAACTCTCTTCTTCTCTTCCTGGTCTTAACGTTCCTTGATTAAGTGCCAAGTTTTGAAAAATAATCCCCCAACCCACAAGGAAAATTGTCAGTATGTGACAAATAACATTGTTATGGACAAATAACATTGTTATAAAATTGTTATTTGTCTATGCATATACATTTTAGCCACTCTCGAACGGCTTTATATGTCTTCTTTAATGTTGTAGGTACGTGTACGTACTGTAAACGTACGGTACGTTTAGGTTTTGTAGCCGATGTTAGTAATATAAACCAGTTCTAAGTGTTAAACATCTCATGAGACCAATCAAATCAGTTTTAGATTTATTGTAATAGCTCAAATTGGTACGCAATCCGAATGTCAGGCCACATTTAAAAATGAAACCCTCAAAAATAGTCATGCAAAAACCCATAAGTACGCAATAGGTATTTTTTTATTTGTTTATTGTTAGTTACATACCCCTTAAAGTTTTTTTTTTTTACTTTAATTTAATAATACAAGCTGAAATACGTGTTACTTATGGTAGCCTATAATGAGCAACAGGCATGTAGTGATTATTTCTTTTTTCCTATTGATTATGTGTTTCATTTGTTTGCAATACTAAAGGGAGAGGAAAGAGGCGAGGAGTTGGGCCTCTGGAAACCTCACTAATTTCGGGGAAATACAACGCAGGCATTGCTTCACAACCGGTTTTCTGAAAGGCCGTAGTATTGAATATTATATTTTGTGTAACATTTAAGCGACTTCTTGTTAGAAAGACGAGGGGCTGAAGATGAAATAGAACAGATACAAGTATATAACATCTCAACTACCTTATTGCACAATATTGTAGAAGACGACAAAAGGAGTCAACTCGACAATACTGTGTAAACTTAATTTGTTTGTGTTGTATAAATTGTTTGAAATGAGGTCACAGACCCTAGAACAGCGACATAGTCACAATAGTGGCCTAGTTTAGTACAATAATGAAATTTACAGCATTAGGAAAGTCTATGCTAACAAGCAGATAAATAACAATTAATTTTAGCTTCCGTTTCTGTTTCTATGGAGCCTAATATGGGAATAAGATAATAATTGTAGTTTTATTAATATAAGTAGAAGTAAGTGGGTGTTGTTTCAATAAATAAATAATATCATATTCAACATAAGGCGATTAGACGATTTCACAATCGAAGTGCCGACCGTGTAATGCTAAATAGACATTTTCTTTATAATAAAAATGGGCAGACAAACAGACGAGTCACCTGATCGAAAGGCCACCGCCGCCCATGAACACCTGCAACTCAAGAGTCTTAAGTGAGCTACGCACCTTTGAGGGTGATGAAGGATGGGGGGATGCGGGAAGGGGAGAGAAGAAAGGGGGAGTTGGGCCCCGGAAACCTCACTAATTCACAACCGGCTTTCTGTGAGGTCGTGGTATCGCACCCGTCGAGCCGGCCTATTCGTGCCTAAGCATGGCTCTACCACTGTTATTAAGTGTTTAACGGTATTGCAGCGACAAGCGGAGTCTCCCAGTAGCGGCAGGCATAAAAATTAAGGTCCTTATGTTTAAAGTAGGTTCATTATGACCATCAAGATTTTTGAAGTAGGACTCTCTTAAATGCAAAAAGACCTGTTTTTACTACTGATGAATGAAAGTACCTCATGTTCTGTACAGTTTAACAATGTTCACTGATTACTAATATCCTGAGCTAGGCAGTAACAGGTTAGTTGAGTTCCTTGGAATAGTCTTTCATGCATCAGTTGAGGGTGATAAATGATGATGATGGTAATCAAATGCAACTTATATGACATATGCAAAATTTTCCATCCACATTGTCAGGGTTACAAAATGTAATGCACCTTAGGGATACCAGAACGAATTCACAAAATTTACACTAACGCAAGTAAAGTCGCAGGCAAAAGCTAGTATCATATAATGAATCAGTTGCCCTACTTATACAACTGATTGAGTTCAAAATCCTTACTGAAAGATAATTATTTTAGGAATCATGTCTCGCCATATCGTCTGGGCTAAAAATAAACTATCTGACTTTGCAACAGTCTAGACTAGACCAAAATATAGTGGTGTTTCTGTTGTTGTAAAGGGTTGCTCAATCTCTATTGGGTTTTATTACAGGATATGTGTGTGGTTGATGCTTTGCTGTGATGCTGGGTAGGACATGTCTCACGCTACACTGACATACAGGTTAGTGACAAACCACGGTGGAACGACAAGTGCATGGGCCAATTTAGAGATTTTTACCCAGGAAGGTGAATCCACAAAAGTCTAATTAGCATTCATTTTTTATTTTATATTGATTTGACATGTGGTTCATGGTGTAGTAGAGTAGTTCATGGTATAGGCCTATTCATTTCTTTCAAATAGTGGTACAAAGGATAAGACCATTACCTATCAGACAATATTAGAGTACTCTGGGTCCCCTACCCAGAGTACTCTAATACTTGGTCATCCGTGAGCTAACACTTTCTAATCCATTTTCTTCCTTTGTTTTACTCAGTCATTTTATATGTGCAGTGTCCCTTTTCTTCTATTGGCTTCTCTTGTTCATACTTTTAACTTTTAGTATACTCTGAATTGGCCGATCTCAAATTCATAAGTGTTTGGTGGACAGCAATAGGCTTGCCCCCCTAAGACTCTATTAAGGTGACAAAATTGTATTGGGCCAAATGTGGGGCTTAATACACCTCTGACATCCTCTTTAGGGATACAGGTGTATGTATGAGGGTCTAATTAACAAATTACAAGCTCTGCTTAGTTTTGGATCAAAAGCTGTTAGAGATGTCTAAGAAGTTATTATTATAACGTAGGAGTCCAACATAAGTTAACCATAATATGTTTGTTTACTTTTTAGTTCTGTTAATAGGTATCCTAATTTATAACTATTAAATTGAGGTAAGAATTTTCTTGAAGAATGGCTTGCAATAGGAGTTGATCACTATTGTAAATTAAGTAGTTTTATATTTAATTTTCATAATAATTATTATTGTTTCTCACCAAATTAAGCAGATACTCCTAGATAGGTGAATACTGTTTTAAGCAAGAATCCACAGGATTGAAAATGTAGTAGGTATAAAATATAAGAAACCTATTGGTATATAATAAAAAAGAAAATCACAGTTGTACCTATGATTTAATAGTATTAACTTAAATTTATTTGATGCTACCTACTAACCTACTGCAATTATAACACTAACATTTTTGATGGATTAGTAAAATCTGATTCTATTTCAAATAATAAAACAATACATTACATTTGTAACAAGTATAGACAATATCAGCTGAGAGGAAATTCAATTAGTTATTATTGTTATCAATGAAATGTGAATGGCTTACACTGATAACTGTTTGACCTTGGGTAAATCTATACAAGGTTTTTGGGTAATTGAATTGTTTGGGTTGATGATAATAAAACATTATTAATTAATTGTCAGCAAACCTTGTTCATACTCTATAAATATATAAACTGACTTTACTTACAATCTATAAACTCTTTTGTTATCATTGTTGACATAAAATCTGAGTAACAGGACAATAGGTAAACTGTAAAATATTAAAGACTCAGTTTTAAGACAGTGAAAATGGACAGGAATCAAATGTAGAAAGTCAGCAACTTGTAACTAAAGTTGTACTCAATCAGTAACTTATATGTAACAGAGTTAGAAATCAACCAGATTTTACAGAAATCATTTTCATACAATACATTTTTGTGTCATTATAGTAGAATAGTAAGTAAAAAGACTCACCATTAGAACTCTTCAAGTCTCTGTGTATGAGGGACATGGGAGCGCCAACATGCAGGTACGCCATTCCCTGTGCCACCTGGATGGCCCAATCGACCAGAATGTCCGGTCGAATTTTGCGACCAGACAGCACACGGTTCAAAGGGCCTCCGCGAGCATATTCCATCACCAAACATAAGTTAGGCTCTTCCAAACAAACACCCTTCAATGACACTATATTCTCGTGTTGCAAGACCCAAAACAGTTTCGCCTCTTGCAGTACACTCTCTTTTATAACTTCAATATCTTCGTTTGCGTCCTGTCGAGCTGCCTTCACAGCAACGACTTCATCGTTCCAATAACCACGGTACACTTTCCCAAAGCCGCCCACGCCGATTACCTCCTCCAGCTTGAGCTGTGAGAACGACACACAGGGCGGCTCCACGGCCAAGGGATCCTCCTCCGTGACGTACACGGCGGGGAATATGCCAACGCGGTCTCCGATCTTTCCTGTCCACCAGCCTTCGTCGCCGGAGATGTTAGCATCCTTTGACAGTACCTCGACGATCTCACCGCGCCGCAGGGACAGCTCGTCTTCTCCCTGAGCGACGTAGTCGTATACGGCGGTGAACAGAGCGAGCGGCGGGCGATCGTTGTCGGCCGCCATGGCCGCGCGGCCGGCCGCAGGCCGCGGCGGCATCACCCCGGCCGCGCCCCCATCGCGCCTCTCCTCCTCACTCACGCGCCCCGACACTGCTGCAGCCGCCACCCACCACAGCACATAACGCTACACACGACAAAACAACGCGTTTGATTATGATCACCGTATTATTCCGCCATCTTTGTTTCTAACATCGATCATGGCGGTGTTGTGTAGAAGCGAACACTCTTAGCAGAAAACTTTTGTGTTATAACACGCGCGACGTCGTTTCGAGGAGATGCAAGAGGCGTCTTCGCTGCGATAAACTTAATTATTTTCCATTCATCTATCACACTATTTGATAGACGGACGAAATGACAACCATACCGCAGCGAAGTCAGTGACAAACTGACGTTTAGTGTTGCTAGAGAGTAAATGCTAGTTTCCCGTCCTTTATGTTACCAAATCAATCAAACTACAATAACTAGCAACCCATATCCTCAATTTATAAGTTAAATCTTATTTCGGTTTTTATTTAAGACAAAGTTCTAGACTTCCTTACAAATACTCTTAGCAAAATATGATATTTTTTTTTATTACTATTTATTTTTTGACCAGGAACATTGGTTAGGGAGGATTGTTACAAATTGAACACAGATGGCAGTGTAAGCAATCTATTGATCTTATTAAACCAGATGAGTTGTACTGCTAAAATTGCTACTACCGCCACCTAATAAACTTTATATAAAGCTAAAAACGAAATTCAAGAGGGCCAACATTGTACGCTGTTCGTGTAAGATACAAGATGTCACATTTAAAATTTTTTATATTTTCTATATTAAAATCATAACTTTTATTGAAAATGTAATAACTTGTAATAATATATTATTTCAATTCACCTTTCAAGCGGTCCCATGGTGTAATGGTTAGCACTCTGGACTTTGAATCCAGCGATCCGAGTTCAAATCTCGGTGGGACCTTCACTGAAGTTTTGAAAGTTTTAACAAAATATTTTTTTGCTTTTATGTTTTATCTGAGGTACTTATTTACATAGAAATACTATTTAATCTGAACGACGACAATTATTATGAACACTAAAACTACAGCGATAGTCTGTGGGAGTGTAAAGGGATGCTGGGTAGGGAGCATTATTGATCGTGCGAAAATGGGATAGCTAGTCGTATCCATTCGCGGCGACCACCCAGCCCGCGGACGTGGGACCGGGTTTAAACCTCAAATACACGTTAATACGCCTTAAATATTAGATAAATGATCGAATTATTTTATAAAATCAGTTCAGTTTTCGTACACAAAATTAGTTAATATTAGCTATGTGTGAAATATACCAAACGCGTTTATTCTAAACACCATAACGTGACATGTCAGTGTGAAAACGCAGAGAAATCTGCTTATATCTCGACAATACACTAAAAACCATGAAATAAATGTAAAGAAATTAAATAATATGTTATGATAATAATTATTTATATGTCCTACCAGTGTTCGTTTAGCAGAGAGTGAAATTACAAAATAATAATGGCCGATTTACTGTCTCCTGGCTAGATTTAAAAAAATAATGTGGAAAATAACAAAAATGAATAATTGTATAAAAAGTGGGTTGTGTCTGAAGTGGCGTTGGCGTAAGCGTTGGCATGAAATCAAAGAATTAATTAATGTTTCGTGCAAGGGGGGCGTGAATGGTCCCTTGACGTAGCTACTTCGCGTTTAGTCATAAGAACCAAAATAATAAATATAGCAAAAATGAATACTTTTAATGCACCAACCACGCAAATTAATGCAATAGATAAAATGACAACCGTGAAATGTAAATCTGTCGATTTGGAGGGCTATGTTATTATAGTGGTACAGACTAAGGATAATAAAATTAAATTATATGGTAAGTAAAACCTACGCCTATTAGTTGAAATATATATCAGAAATCTTGGAAACTTTAAATCCTTTAATCCAAATGGTTAGCTACGCCTTGCACAAAATTTATCAATATTATTACTTAACGTCATTGATTTTCCTTAAAGTGGATAAAAAAATACATCGAGTATATATTAAGGTACTCGCTTCAGCCAATTAAAAAAAAAAACATTTTTTTTTAATTTGTTGTTTGTCGCGTCTTAAATGGAGTCTCCTTTCAAATAAGTAAATTTTTATGTTTGAATGAACTAGAAGTCTATATTTTAAATCTTATTAGAGTATAGATATGTGATGAGAAATAGACAAGTGCTGTTTGTTTAATTTTGTTTTCAATCAATCTAGCCTAATTTTAGCTTAAATATTTTTGCAGATCAAAAAATTTTTGAGGCGAATTTCGTTAATTAAACTTTAGTTATGTGGCGTATATATTCTGTATTATACCGTATTTTATAAACTGTTCCCTGAAGAATGTAACACGGTTCTTGCCCGGTTTCGTTTCCTACACTTATTGTATAACGGCACTCAGTCTGCCTGCTAATTGTTGACCTATTTTAGATGTACCTGGTTGTAGACGTGACAAACAACAACTTTTAGAAAGGTTTTTTTTTCAGCTATCTCCGCCCATATTATGTATTCTTCAAGTAGTCTATAACATACCTATCTTTGTATCTTTAGTATCATTCCTGTATCACATTTCGAGACGGGTCTTCACTGTGACCCTTTTTTCTATTTGGGAATATACTAGTGCGTACTTATTACTACAATATTTTGATACTTTAAGTATATTTATATATAAACGCTATGTGAAATGTTACTTATTATCATAATGTTTAATTTTATCACCGGTCCCCTACTACTTAATAGATATGGGTGTTGTGTTTAAGAGCTATAGAAATAATTCTCTTTTAAATATAAATATTTAATAGGTACTGTTTAATTTTGTTTATGCAACTACATACATATTTACATATTTTATTCTTATTTATTATTTCCTGATAAGGGAACGTACCCATAGTACGGGACCCGTTCTTTAAAAATACCATGCTTGGTCACAGGGGCGAGGGGGTCGTCTTAGGCTTCGTCACGTAGTCAATAATCTCTAGAAAAATCTCACGCATTTTCGAGCTATACTCAAAATGTGAAAAAAAAAATGAAAGTAAAATACTTCTATTTTAATAAATTAAGTTCCGTAAGTAAGTAAATAGGTATGTACGCATTCTGGGCGTTACGCGGCAAGCGCTGTATTACTAAAGACAAACGTGAGCCAGAATATATTCTTTGAACTTTCTGTTTTGCAAAAAAATATTTAAACCATTACTAAGTGAAAACTCGAGGGGAAGGGGGAGTCTTAGCAAATACTACGGGTAGTCACCGGGGGGAAGGGAAGGGGTTAAAAAATTATAAAAACGGGTCACGTAGTATGGGTGCGTTCCCTAACATTTTATCCTGATGAAAAAACATGCGGGGCAATCTTTGGGGTCTGCCGATATAAGTGAAAACTAAGTAACTTATGAATTGTATCGTCGAGTTACTAGATTATTATTTTTTAATAATTTTTGGTTTGTAAATTAGTGTTTATGTATAATACCGCACGGAGGTATATCTATGAACATACTTATATACAAAGTATACATATAGCTCATGGGAAGCGTTCGGTGACGATGACGCGAGTTCCATGATTTTTTTCACCCAAAAAGTGCTCAACGCGACTAAAGAAGTGTTCACCCATAGGTCAAAGAAACATGTCAGACATATACGTGTAATCAGAGTTTCTATAAACAACCCTTCACAAAGTCTATGTATGTATATAGTAAATTATGTAATGATCTTCGAGCAGCACCTGTTTAAATAACAGACTTTCAGGTGATACTTTATCTACTATAAGAAGGATGAAATGTTCTTCTGATGACGGATGATTGCCTAAAAATAATCTATAACATACATAAAGTGAGTTGAGCTCACATTAAAAAAATCCTGCAAGAAACTCTTCTCAGACATATTTAAAATAGCTTTGTGGTTCTTGATGAAGCAGAATACGGACAGCTATCAAACAGCATATATACAGTGTCCGATTTATGACTACAGGTATGCCCCCCCCCCCCCAATACGTAACTGGGACTAAATTTTAGTTTTAAAATGGATCATTCCGATACGAGTTAGCCTCCTTTCAAAGCATATTCACATGAAATCGTAAAGGGAGTTAAACAAATCTAAGTGTGCTCAGCTTGTATCAGAGAAATCCTGCGAGAAACTCAAGGCCCAACATTTTGAGATAACTTCAAAGTGATCATTGTCCTCTTACCAATGTTATGTTATAGGGTCACCATCGGCTGGAAACTGGGACAACCTGGAGTTAGCTGACGAGATAATGGACGTGAACGAGACCAGGCTTGAAGATATGTCGCGGACGGAGGTGCTCGGCCATATACACGAGGTGAGTTATCTCTATTCTATTATTATAAGATCAAAACATTAGTATAAAGAATACTAGAAACTAGAAACATGAATCTCACATTGCTAATGTTCTTGTTAACCCTCAAGTTATGCTAAATGTTTCTGTTTAAACCCGCAACCACTAGATCGCAAATCTGACGCCTTGGCTTTAAAATAAAAGTGATAAAAAAATGAACTCCGGGAGTGCCGACAGAAGTGAAAACTTATTTTTTCGCGTTAGACAGTTTTTAGATGGGTACTAGGGTTATTGGGTTGTTGGGTAATGAATTGCATTTTATTTATGAATTGTATTTTTTTAATTATTAGAAACTTTAACATACATTTAATATTCTTTTATGAATCATCGTTAACAATTTGGAGAACTTTTGTATCATCATCATTATCATTAAAATTATTACAATCTAAAACAGAAACTATAGGTTCATGGTAACTAAAATATGAAATAAACAATTTTGATTCGAAGTTATTTAAATATCTCGTGAATACCGCATCAATTGTACTTTTATATCTCGTTGTGCTAATATTGCGTTGATTGGACATATGCGTCTCGTAACGGTGTCGCGAGTCCATAGATTTTATCTCATCTAAAAATATGCGTACCGCGCTAAAAGAAGTTTTCACTTTAAAAACTATTATTATTAAAAACTTATAGTGTGAATGGACAAAGGGCATCCCAAACTAGACTGACTGCTTTCGTCCATTCACTCGTAGAAAGTATTATTTCATTATTAGCTAATTTCTATAATTGGAGGGAATGAATTGTTGTATGGTTCTCAGTGGAGTAGAATATTGCCTCTCAATCTCTTCCCGTGGGTGTCGCAAAATAAAGGGATCGGACTGTTATCTATCAAACAGTATATATAGTGTTCAGCTAACGGAATTATGCTTGTCTTCTCTTACGTAAGTGCAACTAAATTATGGTTGGCAAAAAGGTGGTGTTTGAGACGCTCCTGTCTACCCCTTCGGGAATACAGACGTGGGTGAATGTATGTAAAAATGATTACAAAGTTTGTTTTTTTTTTTTATTATGCTGTCTAGCTCTCTGGCTCTCACTTTGCATTTACGCCCACTAAAATGAAAAAATACACCATGGACTAATAATAATATACTAATGCTAAGAAAAATATATACTTAATCAATAGGGTGTTAGAGAAAGGTATGTTTTATGTTCATATTTTATAAATAAATATCATTTTTTCGTTATTTTTAATATAGCAGTCCTATTTTGAACCTGTAAATCCAAGCCAAAAATGTATCTATATAGCTAAAGTCTCGTAAAAGAGAAGGCTAATATAAAACTTAGTGTATGTCATATTCAGTAAGTTGTTAGCGTATTGGAGTTTTCCAAATATATTTATTTACAAAAATGATAATAAGTTGTTGAAATGTTTACTTAAATTAGTAGAGAAAGCATTTACCATTGTGCGGCAACATATAACGCCCCCAAAAATGTTACTACACCTTTTTTAAACACCAGTATAGCAATTGAGGGGTATTAGTATCTTTCATGTCTACTTAAATACTTAGATGACGAACGAAACGTAATCATAATGTAAAACGATGTGTTACTTGTAAGTGACCCGATATTATTTGTAGTTTTTACACGAAAATTAATAAAATTTATTATTTAACTACTAGCTGTTGCCCGCGGTTTGGTTTAATTGATTGGTTGGTTTTAATATTTTTTTTGTGAGATCCTATTTTTTTTTTTTTTAATAAAAGTAGCTTAAGTTACTCCTTGTTACATCAGCTATCTGCCAGCCATTTCAGAGATTAACCGGAACAAACAAACAGACAGACAGACAGACAGACAAAAATTAAAAAAAAAATCGTTTTGGTATATGCACTTAGTAAAAAGCGATTATTTTAATATTACAAACAGACACTCCAATTTTATTTATAGATTTGTACAAAATTAGCAATTGTTTAAAGAGCAATAGCGTATATATCTTCTTACTGTTAAATATACACTTGTATGGCAGGTGTCTCTGCATTACCTAAGAATAAGTCAAATGGAATATGTACCTATGTCATTAAGTCTTCATAATGCATTGTATTGACAGGATATACAAATAAATATTATTACCTGGATTCGCAGAAAAAAATCTTAAACTTATTAAGTATTCATACTAATAAATTAATAATTTACTAATTAAATAAATTAAAATATAAAATATACAGATTGTGAATGTTAAAAAAACATTGACAAAGGTTTTATTCTCCTCTTTAAATGCGCACTTACGACTTTTGAGTTGCAGGTATCTATGGACGGAGTTGTCACTTACATTCAGGTGAACCGTCTGTTTCTCTGTCCGCCTATATTATAAAAAAAAACGTTTCAGATTCATCGTAAAATATTCTTATACTCGTAAGCTTTAAAACCAAAATAACTGTCGTTTAATAGTCACAACGTTAGAGAACTGGATATATTCCACCACCAGCCAGTTCAAGTTATAGGTACGCGACTCTCGACTCGCTTGATCTGTTGCTTATACTCCCCAATCTATTGTACTGTTACTGATATATCCATCTGTATATACATTATATCTGTATCCACTGTATATGCTATATCCATCTGTATATACACATTCATATAAATGTTCTGCATGGTCGTCCTCTGTCGACATTTTCATCTCTCAAAAGGGTAGGTTGAGGTGGTTTGATCAAGTAGGAAGAATTAGTGCCGAACGAATGATAAATCCATCCATATATTATTTATATAAGGCAAATTAGAATGGAGTGCCCCAGGGGTCATATGTTATTCTTTACAAGATGTGATAAATAGCTAATGAGCTATGGTCAGGTCAGTGGACTCTAATAACTGTTCTGTTCGCCCATTGTCGAGTATCTCTCTCTTTATTACATAATTAATGAGAGATCTATTTTTATTTAAGTTATATGATTCGTTTGTAACTATGTGTCTGGTTTTCTTGAGGGCAATCATTCATAATTGTTGCGGTAAAGGCACACTAAAGGTAGTATCAACTTCTTTGAGAAGTTATATTTTGTTAGTGTTATCGAATAGTATGTATGTTGTAATTAATACATATTATAAACTTTCTAGCCCTTATTTTATGCGATAGGGAACAAACGAGCGGACGGGTCGCCTGATGGTAAGTGACTAGCGCCGCTCATGGATACCCGCAACTCAAGAGTCACAAGTGCGTTGCCGGCCTTTTAGGTAGGAGTACGCTCTTTTCTTTTGACGGTTTGAAGGTCGTATCGGTCCGGAAATACGGCAGGCGACAATTTGTTCTATAGGCTGGTTGTGCGAGGCAGAAAGCTTCTGGAGAAGCGCTTCGAGGTGTTGGGGATGGATATTTTGTCGCGTAGGACGGAAACCTGCAGCCGGTATAAGTTCGAACAATTCCTCATGATAAAAGCGATAGAGGATGCAGAGCGAAGCTAAATCTATTATAAGTATCTTGGCAGTCGATGATGAGAGTCGAGTCATAAAATAACGTACCTTCTCAGACAAAACATTTGCTTTTTTTAAAAACGACTAAAAATAAATTCCTATATGGCGCGGGACTTTACAAACATTCAAATCAATTAAAATTTGAGTATTACACGAAGTTTTGTCCGAGCGGGATCGAACCCACAACACAACAACACCAAATAACCCTTTAAGAATTCCCGTCTCTGTGCATACCATTCATTTTTAAATGTAAAGTGTGATCTTTGTGTACAATAAGGAATTACCATTTCAAAGGAGCGCCAACCGAATTGTCTACAAAATGGTTGCAATATATGAATATGCAAGTTTATTACCGTCATTTGGTCACTTTGCGAATTGGATGGGATAATTGGGAGTACATTGAAGGGGAAAGGGAGAGATGACGGTACGATGACAGACGGATCAATAACTCAAGCAAGTCAGGGTCGGATACTTATAAATCGAACTGGCTGTTGCCGGGAGGTCAGAACCCTCTAACCCTGAGTCTCGGCAGTTGTCGAAACAGATGAGGTCCTTTTCCCATCCCAAATATTTTTCAATTTGTTTTTATGGTATAAGAGGATGATTAATGAGGTATGAGATAAGTGATTTCCACCGCCCATGAATACTTTTAACTGAAGAGTCACATGATTCTGTCCGCTTTTTAGGGTAGGGGAAAGGGAGGTGGGGACGGAAAAGGGAGGAAGGGGAGGGAAATGGAAAGGAGGTTGGGCCTGCGGCAACCTCACTCACTCGGTCACCCAATGCAAGTTTAACAGCCGGTTTTCTGTGAGGCAGTGATAATACTCTGGTCGAGCCGGCCCATACGTGCCGAAGCGTGACTCAATCACGTAATATTTTTAATTTTTGTTAATGACTAAGTAAACTTTATCTATATTTCTGTTTCAGTGCATTTCTTCGTGTGTCATCAAACTGCGCGTGAAGCGAAGAAGCGAAACAAAGTTATGTAAGTAGAGTTGAAATCTATCATACAATAAATATTGGTTATAATGTATATCACTTTTTTTTACGTACTCATCACATTTCTTACGTACATCTCTGAAGCGATAAGTTTAATGTTAATGACTTATTTTGTGTTCAATAGAGTATTTATTCATATTTCATAATGCAGCAAGCTGCGACCCTTGGCGGCTGCTGGAAACAGTTAGTCGCTTTTTAAATATGAACATTATTTCGTTTATGTCTCTTAGCACAGACATTTTAAAAGAGAAGCATATTATTTAATCCTAGATATACCTGCTTGTTATCATAATATTTCTTAACTGTTTTGTTTATGGTAATAGACTTTTGTAAACGTACAACTTTTAAAATAGATAGTTTCACTAATTTAAAAATATGTTACAAAATTAACGTTGCTATATTTATTGATTTTGACTATGAATTTTCCTAAATTGTTAGTGTTGCCGACAATCCATTGCAACAAGAATTGTCTCTCTTTGAATTGCAATTCATTGCTTCGAATGTATCAAAAGCGTGGTGCAACTAATGAGGTACAGGGTCTCGCTTACAAGCGCATTCGTACCACCAGCCGAGAGACCTCTACTTATACATATATTGACATGACCGGACTGTAAGTCCTTAAACAGATTCCGATCGCTAGTAGGAATGAAAAGACAATATGTTCCACTGGGGATTCAGTGAGATTACCGATTAGAGTTACTTGTGCGGTACAACCCAGACGATGGCCCATCTAACATCGTTAGAGAAATATTGCTTTTTCATGATGATCTTTCTGCCCTTAAATATTAGTATTAATGTTGTCTATTATGTCATCTTTAGCAACATGTTCTTCTCGTAAGAAAACAGAGAAATCATATAAGTATACGGCCCTCTATCCGTGGTTCCTCTTTACTGCACAATATACCCAAATACTTATATGTATATACCTACTAAGAATTTTCTTTTACTGTTTATAGAAAGGCGGTTTTATACGTGATAATACAGCTGGTCCGTATCGTATAAACTTAAATAATGCACGTAATGGTTCGTTTTCCACATTCCTTGAAAGCATCTGCGACTGTAGTGAATTATTTATCCAGCGATAGTGGAGTGGACTTCCTTTCGAACTACTTCTCACAGTGCATTATGGAAGGATTTTATTTTATTACTCGTTGGATTTTGTAAAACTAAATGTCTTTGATGTTTAAATGGCATCTGTTTCTTGAATGACATATTTATATCCGGCTCAACAGTGTGGATTGAGATGAACGCCCGATTTTAAACGTTTTTATAAACTTGCATCTGAAATAAAATGCGAGAACGTATATTTTAGGTTTTCATTAATTCGTACCTAAATTAGACATATATTTCTCTATTGATGAAGATGAAATATATGTAGGTACTTAATTTCCGACTTTTAAAGTGTCCGGCGTATATGGGCTTCCTATCTATTACGTGAGCAATTTGTTTAAATTGCTTTTATATCCCAGAATGTATGTGTTACGTTTTATGTATGAGCAAGATCACGTCAAGTGGACCCCCCATTTACCACTTGATCATAAAAATGTAATCTATATATATTTTTCATAAGTACTTATGATGGAAAAATGATCCCCCAAACGATTTTTAAAAATTATGATTTTAACAACATTTTTTTTACAATGAAAATTTTAAGCACTTTTAATTAAAAAATGGATTAAAAATCAACCGTAAGAGATAAATTCATGAAATTTTCAGCATCCATGGTCAAATGTCTATACTTTAAGAATATATTAACGACTCAAGATTATTTGTTTATTTTCGTATTGTTAAATAACTTTTAAGTTAACAAATGAAAATTTAACTCATTTCTTGGTAAAAAAATGCATTTTTTTTCATCGGTCACATGCTTTATTCATTTAAGTTTATGATTCCGGAAGAAAATTTCACTGCTCGCCATTAGTTTAAACAAATTGAAGCGCCGCGCTACCGAGCGTCTCGTACTGCATTGAAGCTTTTATCAGTGATAATTTAAAATAATAATACAAAATATTATTATAAAACTAATTTTATTATTATTTACGTTATATTATTATAATTATTATCCATAAAATTTTATTTTTTGTTAACAATATCATATAGAATATAATCAATTTTTTTTATTATTTTTACCAAACAGCCTAAATTTAAAAATAAATAATCAATTAAAAATTCTTAAAACTGTTATGGTCTGTATTCACTTTTTTAGGTCATTCAGTAAATTATTATTTTTGAATTTTCTAGTCAACACTCCATCATTAACAAAAGAAAAACCGCTCCGTTACGATTTTCATTTGTTTTTCGCGTATCCGAGTAAATAACAAAATCATTTTAGAAGTCATTCCTGTCTATTCGTGACATAAGTTTATACGCAAAGCATGAAATAATTATTAAAAATAAAAGCTGAAGTGTTGTTAAGTTGTGTTTTTTCAGTTAATATTTGAGTATTATAATTTTTAATTGTAATAATAATATTTTCTGTGATTTAAAATGGGCCGAGTGAATAAGTGTTGCAATCCGTTAAATAAAAAAAATCACAATTATGTGATTAAAAAATTAGTTTTAATTACAGCTAATCGTGCTTGCCAATTCAAAGCCTTTATAGGAAATTATATGTGCAATTCTTGTGAGAGGGCAATTTATCTGGGACGCGAACCTGCGATACGGAAGAATACATGCAATAAACCTGTAAATAATGATTCTGTTGTTGATACGACTGAGCCAAAAGTAGATGAAATTACAGATGATGATAAGAAAGATCCGACTTTTGAGTGTGATGCTATTGGCAATCAATTGAAAATTGAAAATGTTAATAAATTGCTGTCGGAAGTAGGTGAACCACCGATAAAATTAAGACGAGTGTCAAGTGTTGCTGAGTGTCAGAAAGCTATTTTAACTTCTGTGAAAAAATTAACTGGTAATGATATTGATGGTAATAACTCTAGGGACGTTCTCTTAAATAATTTCATGTCTGCTTTTGATCAAAAAACTAGTAGATCCGAGAAAATACAAGTTTTGACTAAAGATTGGTCTATCAAAATGATACGAGAGTTCAAAGTGTCAAAGAGAATGGTACAAGCTGCTAAAAATATTAGAAAAAATTCAGGATTTGCATCACAGCCTGACTCTAAAAAAGGTAAAGGTCTGGACAATTCAACACTTGATGAAAAATTTTTATTTATCAGATGATGCTAGCCGTGTGATGCCCGGAATGAAAGATTATGTTACGGTTATGGAAAATGGTAAAAAAACACAGAAACAAAAGAGACTCTTACTATTTAACATACATGATTTATATAAAAAATTTAAAGAAAAATTTCCTGATGAAAAAATTGGGCAGACTAAATTTCAAACTTTAAGACCGAGGCAATGTATTTCTGCTGGAAAAAGTGGAACACATAATGTATGTGTATGCAAAATCCACCAAAATGTAAAATTACAATTGCATGGATTAAAAAATGAACTGAAAAAAAAAAGGTGTTGATTTTACTGAAAGTTCCAATGACTTGATTCAAAGCTCTGTTTGCGCGCAGCCTACATCATCATGTTTTTTTTCAACCTGTAAAAAGTGTCCGGAAGTTAATGCTGTTATTGATAAGTTAAAATTATTAATTGAAAGCCACGAGATAAAAGACATATCGTTCAGTCAATGGAAAAGTACCGACAGGTAAGGAAAAGGGTTCAATATAAATAATTTAATTTCATCAATTTGTCTAATGATTTATTTGTATACACAGCTTATTATCTAATACATTCTTTTAAAATTTTGCAGGACTAAAATTGTTGAAGCTACGTATTCAAAGGATGATTTTTTGGCTGAGTTGAGAAATAAATGGTCCGAGCTGTTAAAGCATGATTTTGTGGCTAAGTCTCAAGCGTCTTATTTCTCCAAACAAAAAGAATCTGTTGATGATGGAGAGTTTGTAGTATGTCTCTATTTTTCCGAAAATTATTCGTTATTTGTTCAAGATGCTATTCAATCACACCATTGGTCCAATGATCAGGCTACACTTCACCCTTATGTAATTTATTATAAAGTAAATGGAGAAATGAAGCATGAGAATTTTGTTGTCATATCAGAAAGAGTTAGTCACGATGCAAGTTCGGTACATTTATTTAATACTAAATTGATAGAATTTTTAAAAACTAAATTTGGTGCCGATAAAATTAAAAAAATCAAGTATTTTTCTGATGGAGCCGCTTCACAATATAAAAATAAATATAATTTTGCCAATTTAGTTAATCATAAAAATGATTTTGGTGTTGATGCTGATTGGACTTTTTTCGCTACATCTCATGGCAAAGGAGCGTGTGATGGCTTGGCAGGGAGTGTAAAAAGACAAGCTTATCGTGCTAGTCTCCAACGTGATAAAAACAACCACATAACAACCCCACTTTCCTTTTTTCAGTGGGCCCAAAGTTCTTTTAAAAAAATTAATTTTGCTTTCTGTACGATTAAAGATCATGAGGTACATGAAAAAAAATACCAACCACGATTCGAACGC
The DNA here is from genome assembly GCA_947561695.1 of Tyria jacobaeae. Lineage (NCBI taxonomy): Eukaryota > Metazoa > Arthropoda > Insecta > Lepidoptera > Erebidae > Tyria > Tyria jacobaeae. The sequence goes on along the minus strand of OX387215.1, from coordinate 20,539,806 downwards.
TTAACTACAATAAAAAATACTCGCCAATTTCATTACTACAAACCATTGGAAAAATTTTCACTAGAATGCAGGCTCGTTTCAGAAGATGAAAAAGTATTTATTAACAAAGTTATAAAAAAAAGTGAAAGTATCTGACGACTATTTACCATTTAATTATTTAAATTAAGCTTTTGTTTGTTCTATTCAGTATGTTATGATTATATTCTTTATGATATTGCTTTGTGTTGTGTGATAAAATTTTATTGATAATAATTATAATAATATAACGTAAATAATAATAAAATTAGTTTTATAATAATATTTTGTATTATTATTTTAAATTATCACTGATAAAAGCTTCAATGCAGTACGAGACGCTCGGTAGCGCGGCGCTTCAATTTGTTTAAACTAATGGCGAGCAGTGAAATTTTCTTCCGGAATCATAAACTTAAATGAATAAAGCATGTGACCGATGAAAAAAAATGCATTTTTTTACCAAGAAATGAGTTAAATTTTCATTTGTTAACTTGAAAGTTAGTTAACAATACGAAAATAAACAAATAATCTTGAGTCGTTAATATATTCTTAAAGTATAGACATTTGACCATGGATGCTGAAAATTTCATGAATTTATCTCTTACGGTTGATTTTTAATCCATTTTTTAATTAAAAGTGCTTAAAATTTTCATTGTAAAAAAAATGTTGTTAAAATCATAATTTTTAAAAATCGTTTGGGGGATCATTTTTCCATCATAAGTACTTATGAAAAATATATATAGATTAAATTTTTATGATCAAGTGGTAAATGGGGGGTCCACTTGACGTGATCTTGCTCGTATATACATATGTCTTAATTTAGGTGAGAAGTGATACTCTACACCAAAAGTCACCATTTTAAATACTCAGTGCGAAAATTTAAATGAAAGTTAATTCTTTGAACAACAAAGTTTTTGAGCTGAACTTCCTTCCACACGCGATATGAGCCGAGTAAACTTTCCCAGATGAACTTTATGTGGAAAGTCCTCAATAACTGCATTGGGAACTACTTTCATCAAGAACGAACATTAAACTCTGCAACGTTGAGTTAAAACTTCTCTGTAATGGAGATGTCATAAAATTCAAAATAAAAGATTACTTACATCATTGGACGGTTTAATTGGCCAAGTTTGAGACAATAGCATTGTTAATGATCTTGTTTGCTAGACTTGCCATCGTACTCCAACTATTATCTACTAGCTCTGCCCGCGATTTCGCTTGCGTTAAGCTTTTTCCTCACACAACCAGCCTGTGTAACAAATTGTCACCTGCCATATTTTCGGACCGATACGTCAGGTGACGCGTCTAGCATAGATCTGCCACGATAAAAGGCCCTCAGGCCCTTGCAATAGACCCATCAACAAATTGACCTATATAAATAGTTGGTTGTAACCAGGGTCAAAGCTAAAAAGCAACAGTTCTTATAACGAAACTGATAGCGATTAATCACAAATCTCAAGAATTAATTAAGTCTAGTAAGTTTTTTCGACTTTTTGTTCCACTTTGGTAAAAAGTGTGCGTTTGACGTCTTTGCCTTCAACTCCAGAGATATATATACTGCACTATCTCTGCTAATTTTCGACGCACACATTTTCAACGGAGCTTGCTCAGCATGCATGCCGCCAGAATGGTCAATTTGTCAAAATTTTGGTCGACCATGCGCGAGCATTTTGCAGTTCGGTGTGCGCTGATGCTAAAGTATACCCAAAACCATATGGCAATATAAGGTGATCGAATTCGACAATTCTAGATTTACGTAATACCGATGGAATATCATTCTCAAAGGGCTGAAAGCTCGTGCAATAATCCCTCAATTCACACTTCTCAGCATGATGTGTGCAGAATGCAGAATGTATGTACATATGTATGAATGCACCCTCAAATGTCTACGTAGTGTGGAAATGTGGAGTTGGAAGTAAAGTTGAAGTGTTTGAACTTTATATAAAAGAACCATTTAAAACCTTTTAAGCCCGTCTTTTTTAATCGTGCTTAAGATGACGCTGTTGTTTCCGAGCGCATTCAAACGATTCAATTATTCCTTTTCGATAGTAGCGCAGTAGTTACTTGTCAGATTTAATTTTAGTACACAGATTTGTATATAGCTATATTGTTACGAAAATCTACTAATTCCAATTCTTGCGATGCAGAATGTGCAGGTACTGCGATGAGTTCTCAGGTTCTAATAAAACACATATTGATTTCAATATTTTCACAAAAACCAATATGTATTAAACCGCTGGTTTTCGATACATGCGTTTAGCTTTCTCTCCGAAGGGGCACTATGTCTATATATCGGGAACAAAACGGCACACAACCTTTTGCTGATATTTTATTTGTAACTAAGAATTTATGATTTAACTGGGTTTTGAGTCATTCCTCTTTATCAAATAATGCTCAGCTATGTCTGTTATAGATGATTCTGCAGATTATAATTGATATCAAGCCACTATAATCTTTACACGATATTCCTTTTTTAGATAAGTCACATAATTGATTTATTACACAAGTCAAGCCATGTGCCTAAGCTATATGTAATTCATTATTTTAACATAGGAGAGGAACACTAAAGTCGGCTTTCAAACGATCATTGTGGATTAGGTCCTTGTAATCCAACGTCCGCACTGCCAGAAGTCGGTGAGATAGAGACAGTCGTATAGGGTAAAAAGAGACAGCAAAGACAGTAAATGGTCACTTTCAGTTAATAATTAAACCGTAAACACGTCGTATAATACTCGTATATAATAAACACTCGTATTTAAAGAAATAGACAATTAGAAAGCGAAACTTAGTTTTTTAATGTATTCCACTGCACGCTTACTACGATCGTCCATCTCTCTGCAGTAAGTAATATGATTACGCGCAGTCCGAAAGGCTTCTGCAGCTACAACGTAAACTTTAAAACTTACAAAACAACCTTATCCCCACACGCTAAAGTTCAAATTCATATATTTAATGACAAAACGGCAACGAGTAAATTTCAGTGCTTCATTCCATCACTGGCAGTGCCCTTCTAAAATAACGAATGTGTTTTATTGTTACAAGGTTCTAAGTTCATTCAATGTTTAGTGGTGTAGAACCATGTCGTTTTAGGTAATGTAACTGTACTGCACGTTCGTGGTTTTGAGCGCGTTCGCCGCGTTTTCGCTCGGACTTGGCAGCCTTTGAGGTTATATTTTTAGTGTTGCCGTATTTAGTAAAATTACTTTGGATACGGGTACTTTTAACTAGATAATCAAGCATATTTTTTATAATAATTGTGATATTGAGATTATCTTCAAGATATTTCATGAGTGTAAAAATCTAGGTATAAAAAAGCTTCTTGCTGACTTGAAATTTTTAACATACATTACCATTTAGATAATACGGCCGGTAACTTAAAACCGTTTTATTTTAACTGATTAATGTAAAAAATATTAAAAATAAAAATGTAGAATATTTAAGTAAATGTCTAAAATACATAACGTTTCTTTTATCAATAATGGTGCTTTGTGCTTTGTATCCTAAGTTATTTTACTAACACAACACAATCTAGGAGGTAAACAAATTTCTGTTTTCAATCGTAATCATCAATCAGGAGTTTTTTTAAAGACATTACTAATAACATGTTAACCAAAATGATAATCCACTGCTAAAGAAATAAACACATGTAAACCTTATACTTATGGGTGTTTGATACACCATCCTGTCTACTCCTTATGGGATATGCAAGGTTGTAAGCTTTTAGACTTCAGAAATAGATAAACAATCTCTCATCAATCAATCACTTTAAATGCTGTATAATTTAACATTTTATTTTAAATTCTATTAACGAGTACATACATATGTACATATGTCTATGTTCAGAAAGCAGAAACAATTTGATTTTTACAATTCATAATTTTATACCATTTAATGAGTATTTTTTTTAATACTAAATGGTTCATCTTATGCAAATTGTTTTTAAATGATATCTACATAAAATTCAACTACCTGGATTATAAAAAATAAAATATAAAAATAATATTTTATTTGGGTCGTCGCAATGAGTTTTCTTTTTCCATTCATCTCTATCATTGGCTAGTTCAATATTTTGCTCCCTTTCTAGCCATATCTTCTTTAACGCAGTCCATCCATACAAATACGATATTTAATTATACAGGATATTGTACGTAATAAATTTAATAAACTACTTGTTCAATTTCATGTAAATCAGGCTTAAGATTTAAGTTTAATTAAATCTAATAAGATTCTGTTAAATTAGAATAGTTACTAGATGCAAGTAGAAGAATTACAATTATAAGTAAAAAAAGGACGCATAATTAAAAATGTTAAATGAGGCATATGCTAAATGTTAAGTCAAGCATGGCAACATCAGTGTAGAGCGAGACAGAAGCTAACAGGTTTCCACACAACTTACGTGTTCTTGACGAAAGATCACCGAATATTGAATAATATTCAATAAAACAATTCGTGTCAAATTAATTGTAAAACAGTTGTAGTGTCTGTGGATAGTAAAATTGTGTTGTTTGGGGTGAGTGAACTCAAGAAGGGTAGTGCCCTTTGGTTCAGCCTCCCATTGGCTGTGCCTTACTGATGTGTCAGTGTTGTGTTCAGTGGATTTAATTCTTGAACCATAGGTACGGGTATTTTATTTTTTATAATTTAGTATTTTAAACCTTATCATAGAAGTGATTCGAGTATATAAATTACTCGACTACATTAAAAGAAAACTACGCCGTCTATGATTGAAAGTAATAACTTGTAATGTTCATTTTTTAGAATGCCTTATTTTAAGTCTGTAACTTACAATGTTTTGCTGTCTTAAACCACAGAGCCTATGTTTATTTCTGCTTAAATGCTGCCTCTTAAAGGTCTTTAACTACATCAGGGTATATATCCATTTTCTGACCTATCTGATTCGTTTGACCACTTTGTGTATAATCTTGAGCAATATCAGTTAGCAGTGTTAGTTCCAGTCATCGTAACCTGTACCAAAGGCAGTATGTAGCCTCGGGAGGGCAAAGAAACGTGACTTTTGGTAATTGGTCACCCATCTCGAATAGAAATACAATCAGCGATAATCAACCATAGAGTTTTAAAATGATATTTTTTTGTTTATGTACTCGTAATTTAAATATCACGTAATGACGACGCTTCACGTGATCATTAGATTTTCCGTGGTTACTTGGCCTACAAGAAAAATACCAAGATAAATGTTGCCAATCTTTCTTAATAGTATTTATTTGATTGTTAGGAGAACGATTTAAATCACGTTTAGTATTCCTTTCTCTATTTTTTTTTTTTTATATTATAGGGGGACAGACGAACAGACGGGTCACCTGATGGTAAGTGACACCGCCGTCCATGGACACTTGCAACTCAAGAGTCGCAGGTGCGCTGCCCGCCTTTGAGGGTGATGAGGGATGGGGGATGGAGGGAGCCGAAAGAAGAGAGGAGGGATGAGGAGAGGGAAAAAAGGAGAAAGGAGATGAGGGGAGAGAAAATGGGGGAGGGGGAATTGGGCCTCCGGAAACCTCACTCAATTCAGGGAAATGCAACGCAAGCGTTACTTCACAACCGGTTTTCTATTCTCTAATATTGTCTATTTTACGTACATAACAGCTCGAGGATGTCAAGGTTGCATTCCTGTAACTCGAACTGGCTGTAGCCATGGGATCCGAGTCCTATACACGACTTGTTTTCTATTGAACAATCTGCTCTGTACTAACTGTATACATATAATCGGATAGATAACAGTCGAATCCCTTAGTCACCAAAGGGAAGAGATGGGGAAGCGTCATTTACTCCTCATGGCTTTTACTGTAAACTTTATGTTTTTTAGCCTTTTGAGCCGTAGAGTTCGAGTACTAGTTCCATTAATTATAAAGAAGTAGCTAAGCGACTGATCGTCAGTTCTCTATACCAGAATTCTGACAAGTCAAGTCTTTTTCCAGCAGAGCCACTTAACATTGTCATTGTAATACTGCTAACCTTCTGGAAACGCTACCGGTAGGCGACGAAGCGGAGGAATTTGATGATGCGTGTTTGTAAATATTATTTAAAGCTTTATTTAAATTAATTTGTATTTTTTTTTAGTACACGTTATGCTAAATGTGAACTTTGGTCATACGTTTTCAGTCAAATCAACAAAATATGTTAGCGCGACCTTAATTACATTGGCAATATTTTTTGCAATATGATTTAATGCAAAATCTGCCATAATTATAAATTTAGGTTATGGTGCTATTTGTCTTACAACAATAAATATACATACATACAGACGCTCACCATACCGAAGGGGTAAGCAGAAGCGTTCCAAACGCTCACTTATTGTGCCACACATAACTTAGTACCAATTATTAAATAGGAGGTAATCCTATTCGTCATTCTGATACTGTATGACCTTCAAACTATTTCACTGCAACCTCTGTCGCTTATATCGTGGGGAGTGCTCAGAGGAATTATTCTGGCTAATATCGGCCGCAGGTTTCCGCCATCGTCCTACGCGACAAAATTTCCATCTCGACCGATACGACATTTAAATAGTTTAGTAATAGTTTATCCATTCTTGTGTAATCATACTTGTGACTATTGAATTGCGGCTGTCCATGGGCGGCGGTAGTCGCTTACCGTCAGGTGATCCGTCTGCTCGTTTGGCCCCTATCCATTAAAAAAATTAAGTAAATGGAAGTTTAATGTCGACTAAAGTCTACTCCTGGTTTTAAAAGAACTAAACCTAATAGGAGATTATTCTTTCGCTTTTAACAACTAGCCGTTCCCTGCAAATTGACATGTGTTTGTTGTTACTGCTCCGTTCTTCGGTGTCCAAGCAAGATGTTTTATACCAAATGTTATTCGGCAAAAAATACTGTATTCGATAAAAAAAAACTTAATTGTCGAACCCAAGCCGATCGTATCCAACATCAATTAAATATTTTCATACTAAAACTTCGTTTTTTAAACGACTTCAAAAACATTTCGTTTATTTAATCATTAACAATGTACATTGTGTTAAATTTTACGTATATAAAATTTATTTATTTTTTGAAAGACAACACTTTATAACTATATACCATTACATTTGCATACTATCGCATAATAATAAAAAAAAAAAAACACTGTACTTTTAGTCGGTTTGAGTCCGACATACCACTTTTCCAGCCAAGGTAAGGTGATAATTTTACACGTCGGGGGTTTACACGCAAAAAAAATACAATTATAGTTTCTATTACAATCGAATAGAAACAATTTTAAATTAAAAATACTAATTGACAAATAAAGAAGAATTATTAAGATATATATATAGAACTTTAATTACTTATATATTTTTTATTTTTGTATGTTACCTTAACTTTTTTAATTGTTAAAGTAATTACGCATGTGATAACGGATTTCATAGTTAAATTAATTTTTGGAAAATAATAAATATTTTATGTTGTACTTTGATTCATTTTAAACAATTTGGGAAGGTTTATATTGCAGTCGGGTGTTATATTTACATTAAAAGAATATGTATAAACATAAAAGGTTATTATTCTTAAGCCTTGCTTTCGTCTGACATCACTTCTGATACAGAGAATAAACTCTTTACTAGCAATAAGGCCCAAAGTTTTGAATATGTTTTTGTTGTGATTTAATAATTTTAACTGCATAGGTAACACGTTAGATATTTCTACTTCCTGATACTCAGGACAATGCTAGGCGATATTTGGTGTAGGTAATTTGCTAAATCACTTATAAAGCCAATATGCACAGACTGAGCACTGTCAGTATATTTAATGTAATAAAGTGGTTTCTGCTTTTTTTTATACTATAGGGGGGCAGACGAACAGACGGGTCACCTGATGGTAAGTGACAACCACCGTCCATGGACACTTGCAACTTTTGTCGTAAGTGCGCTCCCCGCCTTTTAGGGTGATGAGGGATGGGGGATGCGGGGAGGGGAAAGAAGAGATTGGGGATAATGGGATGTGAAAGAGAAGAGGGAGGATGAGGGAGAGGAAAGAGGAGACTGGAAGTTGGGCCTCCGGAAACGACACTCATTTCGGGAAATTGCAACGCAAGCGTTACTTCACAACCGGTTTTCTGTGAGGCCGTGGTATTGCACCGGTCGAGCCGGCCCATTCGTGCCTAAGCGTAGCTCTACCACTGTTAAACTGGATAGATTCAATTGGATTTTTTACAAAGGTCTTTGACTGTTATAAATGTAGCTATTTCCCCAGAGCAGGATGCTGTATCTGATCCTGGATTCGATTAGCGTGTACTATTTTAAGTTAACTTATGTTCAATTCATTCCAAAGACTCCTCAGTTTATAGTAATGATGTTGACGAATCTATGGCATCCAGTTCAGTTTACCAATTCAATTGGGAATCTCTATATTTAAACTCCTGAAAATCTAATATTGTCTACTAGTACAATTTCTTTGTTATTATAGGTTTTTAGTGTTAAATAACACATAAGCCGTAAACCAATCCCATAACTTTCATAGAAAATATTTTTTTCTATATCTATTTTGCACAAATTATTTTCCTCCACGATTATATTTGTGTCGTCTGCAAAGACTATAATATCATTCTTGAATATAATATACCAAATAGGTCCCAAAATAGATCCATGAGACACTACGTTTTATAGTTTTAATTTAAGATGAATGTACAACTTTATAATGTAATTAGGATTCCATCAGCTTTAGAGCATTGCCCCTTACACCGTAATATTCCAGCGTTGTCAATAGAAGTTGATAATCCATAACATCACATATAACCTCTATACAACAGATTTTCATTTGTGTGTGTTGTGTGTGTGTGTGTGTGTGTTACACTGTCATTGACATTTGTTATCCGATTTAATTTATACTTTTTTTATTAAAAGATTTGTACTCGATGTAACTTAGATTTAAATTCACATTTGAATAAAATAGTTCACGACATAAGATGGAAAATAAGGTATCAAAACAGATCATCACAATTTATCGTGATTTAAGACTTAAAAGTACTGCAGTCAGTAATAAAAAAAAAAAATGTTGTTTTGGAAATGTCATACGTTCTTCAGAAATATTATCGTTAGGAAATCAATACAATGGTATAACTATGTAACTAAAACGCTTCTATTGTCTCATTTTATTGTAGGAGACCTTTTTAATACCAACTACGATGTTACTAGTAATCTTCACCTACCGTTATACCGAATACGACATTCATGATTATATCCGATAATTTTAAAATAAATAACTGCTTACTAAATAAGCATTAAATAAGCATAATAAATCATAATTATGTGAATCCAAAACCAAGCAACAGATTAGACAAATAAGAAATGTCGGTACTGCCATAGACAACAGAGAGTAATGTCAGTGAAATATTGTTCAGCTGTACTAATGATCCGAAATATGACGTCATTAAAAATTGCGAGCTACAGATAAAATTTGTGGTATAAGGTATTTCTAGTCATTAAAAAGTAATTACATGCTAGTGTTGTTTTGTAATTTGGTATTTGTGTTTTCTGGTTCACAGCCATGTACGTTAAATTAGTTTTTTTTTATACTCACTTAAATTAAACACATCATCATAAGAACAAGCAGAGGTGCCATTTCGCAATAATATGGGTCAACGTAACTTAATGGTCAATCTATTGCATCTCAATGCGTCTTCAGAAATGTTAAATTGCTGGAATTTAATTTAATTGATATATAGGAGATTGAATCCAGGACAGCATGGCCAATCGTAAGAATAAGAAACAACTATTACAATTTTAAATTAGAATAATAAATTTGGCAGCATATGTATGTTGTTACAACGTCATTGTATGATGAATGTTGCCGATAGGTAAAATATGTTTTTAAAGCAAATAGTATGATACATCATCTGTAATCAGTACAGTACTATCTTAAGAAAAAGTCAACTCGCAACCCAACAAACCACGTGAATACTCACGGTTAAATAGAATATTCTTTTTTCACCAAAGGACTGATAGTATTTATTTCTAGGGACGTAAATAAACTGGTTTAAAAAACCTCTTTAACGCTACATTTAGAAGAATACAATCGATATGTAGTTAGCAAGACCTCGATTACAATATTTTAATTATTTAGTAGACGTTAATTGGTGTATAGGCGGGTAATATATATACACGTACGCCGTTATTTTTTACTAATAGATCAATTGAAGGTCAATTGAATAATAACCTCAAAATTGGTGAAGAAATTGTAGCCTCATTGTTAAGTTCGTTTCTTTTATATATATTTTTTATATCACAAGTAAGTTATCGTTCTGAAGTTTATTGATGTACGATTTTTAAATGTTAACCAAATGATGTGCGCATATTTTGACACTGTTGACTGTTTATATTTAAATATATTTTTGATGTGCTCTTAATAATTAAAAGAAATATACATATAAAAAAGAAGTTTCGGAGTTCATAGTTATTGTTTCTACAGGTAACAAGTATGACTAACTAAAAAAGTATAAAACCCGAATGCATTATAAGGTCAATTTTTTTTTGCTCGCGTTATATTGATTTTTTTTGTTTATTTTTTGTTTAAAAAAGAATACTAGCAACGTGCGTCACACACTACTAGTATTCTTGTTAACCCCCCCAGCTAAGCTAAAATGCTTGTGTTAGGGGTAGGTTTACGACGGTAGTGTAATGGGTGGGGTTTGAACCCGCAACCACTTGATCGCAAGTCCGACGCCTTGGCCATCACGCTACCACCGCTATTATTTATTGTACACAATATATATAATTATATATTGTATATGTATAATTTCGAGATAATGTCATATAAAATCTTGTAAAAATACAAAGGACACGTTCTTCTAGTGTGATATCATTGCTTACATACATACATAATCGAACTTTATAAAGTAGAAAACCGACTTCAATGGGTCTATTATAAAATGTAAGACTTATATGGTTTTCTCATGGATGCCATTGTCAGAACCTAACGAAACTCTCATCTGATTACCGTTAAAGTCAAAAAAATCTTTCCAATAAAAAAAGAATCATCGAAATCGGTTGGCGTGGTATTGAGATATTCGACCATTTGTCGCGCACAAACTTAATGCAATTTTAAGACTTATATGGTTTTCTCATGGATTCCATTCTCAGAACTGGACCATATTGAAATAGGACCACACGGGAAGCACAAATAAAATCATCAAAATCGGTTCACACAGTCGAAAGTTCTGAGGTTACAAACAAAAAAAAACATACAGTCGAATTGAAAACTTCCTTTTTGAAGTCGGTTGAAAATAGAAGCCACTCCAACTATTATATCCTTATCGCCGTTAAGGCTTATGGCTTGACATAAAAATATTAGAAATACCTACATATACTCGGAAAATACTAAAAAGGACTTAAAAATACAAAGAATTTGAAATGACGTAAAATTTGTGGTATATCGCAGTATTTCGTAGCGCCACAATATTTCCCTTCTATTTGAACTAAGTACAAAAAGTACAGTCATGGACAGTGCATACAATAAAACAAATAAAATAAACTTTCCATTGTGTAATTATAGTTTAATTTCACTGCAGTGAAACTGAGAAATTAGATTAAGTACGAAGGAGATTCTTACTCATACATTACACATTCAAGTCATAATAATTACTATGTACGTTTAAATATTTTTTACACTGAGTCGTCTTACAGGGCAGGAATGTCACATTGTAAGAAACCTACAGACAAAACTAGAAGAATGTCTTTGTTTAATTAAAAAAAAGAAAAGAAAAGTTCGTAGTTAGTTTTTTAAGGAGGGTTTGGAATGAGGTTTTGTTTGCCGAGTCTATATATACATATATATATAATGTATGATGTTTTTGGCACGCCCTACAACTTAGACGGCTAGATCTATTTCGACGAGTGAGATCTCATTTGAATCGTCTTATAGTGGAAGAGACAGCATTTTAGGATAACGTCACCAAATAAAGAGAGGAAGTTACTAATGCAGTCTGGTTATATATGTTTTTAGCAATTTGAGTTGTTATTTCCGTACAAATTAGCTCTAATTTGACTGCATGGATGGCGTAGCGGTTTAAGTGGTCACCTCACCACTACGCTGCCGCGCCGAGTGTTGTGGGTTCGATCCCCGCACGGGACAACACTTTGTGTAATCTTCAAATTGTTGTTCTGAGTCTGGCTGTTCTTCGTGTCCGTTGCTTGAATGTTTGTAAAGTCCCCCGCGACACAGGAATTAATCCTAGTGCTGGAGTTGTCTTTTAAAAGAAGAAAAAATTATAATACAATCTAGCCTCTGTTAAATTGCTATGAAAGATTGAATGAAAGAGAGATATCTTTAGGATTTCCATTAGAACATTTCTAATTGCCTCTATTAGGGCGAAGCATATACATACTTCACATGGCCTTTAGTAGGTTTTACAGCGGGGTTAATAGACTACCAGGTCTGCCGGGCACACGGATTTCCTTGCGTAAACCTGAGACCCCGGCAATAAGACTATGTGACGGAACACCATGTGGTTTTAGATGATGACCCGCTGGTGTAAAAAAAATGTCTTTAGTACTGACACTTCATTTCAAGTGTCACTTTTTAATTTAGGTCATTGCGTTACAGTTGATCGAAGGGATCGTTTGTTGGAGTCTATTTTTATTTGTGTGTTCGAGAAGACGGTTAATTTCTACTTTCACAGATGATATTTATAGACTTAAATTATTTTATTTAAAGCTTAGGCTATTGTGGCAAGTATGCAAAGTTGTGAACGTTAGTGGGAATACCGGTAGGACAAACCTACTCTGACTCGTTGGCTTTATTCGGGTCAAGGCACGTGCTAGCGAAGCTGGCCACTCGTGCTAGCGAAACGTTAGGATGCAATTCCAACATACGACGGCCTTTAGACCCGAATAAAGCCAACGAGTCATCAATCGGCCGCGAAAGCCTCAACCAATTTGTCAAACCTACTCTGATCAAATTGGTGATGTTTTGAAGAGGTTAGCGGGCTTTTTGTAATCAGGTTGGACGGTTTCAGGATAATATGTTCAGGGGATTCAGTGATAGTACCGACTTTAGTTGTTTTTGCGGGATAACCCAGACGATGGCCCATCTGACATCGTGCGTTGCGTGCCCTTACAGCTACACGAACTATGATTTAAAGTCTGCCACCGACAATGCGGTCAGTGACCTAGTTCTAGGCCGCAACAATTTAAAGTCAACCAAACGATACGAACCCTTGATAATTTATTTGGTGACTGAGGAAAGAGAACCTCTTTCGTCAGTCACCAAATAATTTACTTACCACCAAATAAGGACAATTCTTTATTTGAATCAAACTATTATAGAAAAAAAAAAAACCAGCGTTCCTGATGTGGATTGATGAATAAATACAAAATTTAAATTATTACAATATCATGTGAGAAACACACACCTACTGAATTATTAACTAAACTCCTGTAGTTATATTTTCATAAGTCAATAGTTACATATATAAAACCGTCTTTGTATTTGTTTCAATAATCGTGAGTCGTGACTGCAAAAAACAGGTGACCTTGCGATCAACACGCACACACTATAAACCTATTATGGGGTAATTAGTGTTATATTCTGTTCCATTCTGTTCTGAGTTAAATTCTGTACCATTTCTACATCGTATATATGTAAAACAATAAGTGAATTTATGTGTAAGTTGGTATTGGTATTGGTTTACGCGGGCTAATTAATATCCGCAACTCGACGTCTTCTGTTCGCCTGTTTTGCGTGAAAGGGTAAATGGCTGCTATTGCCATCCCAACTCCTCAAAATAATTTATCAAACCTCTGGTGTCGCCGATGACCTCGGGGAGAGCCCTTGGCAATCCCAGGTGTTTATGTGTGCACTCCAGAAGGCTGTAGGCAGCCGTCTCTTCCTCCTCCAGCATGCTCTGTTAAGGAAAGTACACCTAAATTAGACAGATGTTTGTTAAAAGGACCCAGACCTGTTATTACCTGGGTTAGTTTCCGCAGTTTTAGACCTGGGAGTTTTAGCAGCTTGCGGGAAAATCTCCGGTCTAAGCGAGGGAGAGCCTCCTTTGCCTGTCTGTCTGCGCTTACCTCCGTCAAGTATTTGTCGTGCAATACCTTACTATGACACCCTATGACTGATGTAGGCCCTCCAGAAGGAACGGGAATAATTGGTTCAGGCAGGCAGCCAACTCTGATCCTTTGTGTGTGTTATTCCTGTGTTGCAGGGACTTGGCAAACATAGAAATAACTCAGACCCGGGTGCACTATTAGAGGATCACACAAATTTTCGTACCGAATGGGAATCGAACGCACGACTCATCAGTCAGGGTCACTGACCACTAGTGCATGACAATCGTACTAAACGTATACTAACGTAACGTACTGTTGTGTCGTATGACGGAACGATAGTTACATTGTTGTTTGTTCTAGTTGTGTCACAATGTGTTAAATGCAACGTGATTACTGTAAGGGTACATCTTGATTATGCTAATGTATGTTCACGTTTATTTTATCAAGTAATACATTATATCTTTACATCGCGTTTAGTCACGTTTGAAGAATAAGTCTTGTTTTATTATTTATAGTGTAGCTACTTCATTTACTACCAACAGGATTTAGGATTCCGAATACTTGTTGAAAAAAATACTCTCTTGTAGACTCACAATAATTTATTGTCAGTGTAGTTGTTTGCTTGTCGATCTTTCGGTCGAGATTCCGTAACATAGAATGTTTTTTTTTTTAATGCTATAGGCGGAGAAACTAACATATTGGTGACCTGGTCACCTGCAACTCAAGAGTCGTAAGTGCGCTCACCGCCTTTGAGGGTGATAGGAGGGTTAAAAAGTAGAGGGGAAATAAGGAGATAGGAGCTTTCCCATAGGAGAGAGGGGAAGATTGGAGGCAAAGAGGATGTATGTTGTATGATATATATAGATATATATATCCTCTTTAGAGACGGCTTTCGTCCAGCAGTGGATGGCGATAAGCTGATTGTGATGATCATGTATGACTTGAGAATACGGCGTGATGTATGCTTACGACGTAAAGGAAAAATATAATATCAAAGCCTGAATATTATATAGGTATGAGTAATTGCGATGCTTGTGTATATATGTGTACATTCTTACAATTACCTTATGAGTACATAGATATGATTAAAGGCGCCTGCGCGTATCTATAACTACTATTCATATCATAAATCATAATGGATGCATTGAATGCCGATTACTAATAACCATAACATAATTATTGTATACTAATGAAACGTACAACTTTTACAAATAAATAGTGAATAGTTACTAGACTGTAATGGTTAGAACTCTTTATTATCTACTAAAGAGAGTCGAAACATGATCAGTTTTGTTTAATCGATTTTTCAATACATGAATGTATATAGTATTTTCGCAGTGTCACTCATTAGAGAACCAGTATAGTCAGATCTATTCACATCTCAATTCTGCAGATGTTTTTTTTTACAGTTATAACTATTGACCAATATTAGATCACTTACTCAATTATCATCTTCCCATACGCATTATAAATATTATCTATTTCATATTACATCGATAGTATACCTAGTAATTAATTCTTCCGTAGTCTTCCGTACTACAAACCGTAGAGTTGTGCGAAAGTATGACGTAACGGTTCCAATACAAAACGTGGGGATCGCCACCGTTACTCAAGCATTGTTCTCTAAGACAATACCAAAGTGTTATAACATTTATCTTTATGTTCTTGCTCTAATTAATTAGTTAGTACAAGAAGATATTAATACAGGCTACATGACACAAGAATGAAGGCAGTGCTGGAGTTGTGTTCTTTAATAAATAAATAAAAAATCAAGAGCAATCTGTCAAAATCTGACTGAGGATATCTCTTACAGAATATTGATGATTCCATTTCCTCTCATTGCCTTATTAGTTTAGGGGTCATTTTACGGTGTAATTACTTTTAATCTATGGTCCTTCGAGCCGGATTTTCTGAGTACTGATGTTCGTAAAGTTGTAACTATAATTGGATAAGTTATGCATTATACTATACGTTGTTAATTAAGAGTCTAGAGCTAAAAGTACAAAGCAGTAGATTGTGCCTCTGTTTACATATCTTTTGTACGGTTTAAGGAAACCTTAGAATGTAAAAGACATAACACGCTTACACCAATATCTATATATGTATCATAAATATGATTCATCATCCAAATAGCCATCTACACGACTTTGGTATATCACAAGATACAGTCGGATATAAGATACGGTCAGCAGATTTCTTAAAACGACTCCATTCGGTAGATGATGTGTCTTGTGTCTTACTTATTAATATCAGTACTTATTAGCGACACGTTAGTTTTTTTGATCAGAGGGATTGATTGAGGGTTTTCAATATTTGGAAACACGTGATAGTAATTTTTGTAATCACAAGTTATACTTATGAAGTCCCAAAACTGAAATCGATAAGGATACAATAAGATTGAGAAGTTTTATACAGAAACATAAGTATTAACATACAAACGAGATAGCTATTTTTAGTACCAACGAAAGTCAATGGCCTGCTTTAAGTTAGCGTTCTCAGAAGCACGATATAACTCCGGCATCCTTACGATAAAATCTCATAACCGCTTCTTGCGACACCTTCGCCGGTCTATTTGTCAACTGAAGGCATTAGAAGTGGTTTGAAGTTTGGTAATAATAATGATCCACATAGCTCAGGAATATAGGCCGCTTGAGTAAGTTGCCATTGAATGTTGCAGATTGCAGTGTCTTCGTCTATTTGTATACTATTAAAAGAATCTAATGCTAGTGGTAGATCTCTATGTAAGGGCTGTAAAGAAAAACAATTTAAATATATATTTATATAGTATAGCGGGACAGACGAACAGACGGGTCACCTGATGGCAGGTGACAACTGCCGTCTATGGACCCCTGCAACTCAAGAGTCGTATGTGCGCTGCCCGCCTTTGAGGGTGATGAGGGTATCACTCCGATCGAGCCGGGCCATTCTTGCCTCAGCATGGCTCTACCGCTGTTGTGGTATAGCATTATCATATTGGTAAACTTATATTTTAAAATCGTATCACTGATATTCTAATCACATAATAATATGCTAGGATAACTCGTTCCGTCGGTTCTCAAGCTATGTGGTTCTAGATGCAGCAGAAAATATATTTTAGAGTGTGTCGTTAGAGACTAAAAAAATACGAGATTTTGCTCACATCTTCAATCTCTCATTCATATTTGCTTTATACGCTATCGCTTTGTAGCAGATATAACAACCTAATATATACGTTAATGATATTACATTTATATGATATTACATTTATTACATTATATGATATTACACATGAACCAATTATGTTGTTATCTTAAGTACAGACAATGCATGAAATATGTGTGCCAGCTTGCGTGCGACCTTCAGAAGGGAATTCAGGGTGGAGTTTGTGGAAGTAAAAACTGCATATGTATGTATGTACTGTCTCCTAAAGACTTTGCAGTAGACAGTGTAATTTATTTATCTAAAGTTTATTTAATTTTTTGTTTGCTTTTGATATTGTTGCGGTAAAGTTATTTTCTCAATCCCTAGGAAACCCGTCCTTTTTCCGCGATTATTAATAATTATTTAAAGAGTATTGTAAGAGGATCTTATTATTTAAAAAGTACGTTTGTTGTAAAAAATAATGATAAATTATATAATATATAATAAATAATTTCCTTATGAAGGACGGGGGAACTGGCGGTCTCCAAACTAGTGATCGCAAAGGGACGAATCTATTATTTTCCAATCTGTCATCAAAGGTGTCATAGTGTTCATCACCTGCCTTCATTGACGGTAGCTTTTACTCCGTGTATAATATGTTGAACAGATAAGATAACTATAAATTAAAAAAAAAAAACAAATACCCCCGAATTGAAGTACGTCAGCTATTTGGTAATCAATAAGCTGACGATATTCAAACTGCTTAACACGTTTTCTTTCAATATACCTAAGAACACTCCCGATTAATATACCTTTCAAACAAGAATAAATAAATAATCAAAATCTGATCATCTGTTTAAGAGCTATGATGACACAGAAAAAGACAAAAACGCCCTTCAAACTCATAACGTTTCTCTAACTACAGGTTATAATAAAACTGTTTTGTTTAGAAATATAAGGAAACAAGAATATTTAAAGAAAACACATATTATAATTTTAAATTATTGTATTGCATAAAGTGAAACTCATTGCATCCATTTTTGGTCAGCATCATCCATCTTCAGCAGTTTTACTGGTAGCCAGAAACTAAATAGATAACCTATTTCGTGTACGGAATAATTGTCTCTACGGAATAATTTCAACTACAAGCTTCGCTATTATGATGCCCATGGGATGAAAATAGGGTAACGGATAATGAAGTATATTTGCTCTCCATAGCTACTAAATTAAGGTGCCTTGAAAGATCTCCGGCAAGGAAGAGTTCCTTTGTGAAAACTAAGGGAAGTAAAGTTGGTACGCATTTGTAAATAAAATAAGGGGCATGATGATTTTGAACTCCCGTAGAAAAGACCCTCTTTTTCGTAAGATTGTAGTGTGTTTGTGAGCCTGTCTGTTGTATCATAGATCCTAAATGATTACGACTAAGTTTACAACGTCTTTTTAGAGGAAACTTTCTTAATTATGATTGAAAAAAATAATAATTGTTCAGCGGTTTGATGATCGTCAGCTCTTTTCTAATTGCTGTATTTTCAAGTCGAAGGGTATTTTATAATTTTTACTTCACTTGTAGGACTTAAATATGAAAAATATAATCATTTATATTCACGTAGTTTGGCTGTAAGAAAGAATTAGCAATAAGACAGCCATTTGTACTTACCTAATTTAAACATTTTATATAATTGATATAATTAATAATTACTTAACAATTGTAAACTTTTATTTTATTAACTTAAATTAATGTCAATAATAGCATTCAATTTAATTGGTCGATCGTATTGTTGGACAAATCGCATCAGCTATTAGTAGTTGCAACATGAGTGATTTTTTCCGTCAAACGTGCGCATGAGACGCTCAACGGCACACGTATGTGTGAGACAGCATTTAATATAACATAAATTGTCACGTTCAGTTCTGTCCTAGCTTCTATTACGCTTAAAACATCAGATGATTCTTAACACATTTGATACAGCAATGTATTCAGTACATAGATACGCTCAAGCCACGTTATTGCCAATTACAATAATGTTAGTTTCTTTATTCTTTATTACAATTAAAAGAACCAAGGAGAGGAGGATATGGAAAAATATATTTAGTATTTATATAAATATATGTATACTCGTATATTTATATGATATAAGGGGATAGACGAACAGGTGGGTCACCTGATGGTAAGTGACAGCCTCCGACCCCGGAGACTTGCTATTCAAGAGTCGTAAATTAGTTTCATGTTGCCCGCCTTTGAGAGTGGTGATGGGGGGAGTGAAGGGAGTTAAAGTTGATGCACCGGGACCCTTACTCACTGGGCACTACAATGCAAGCATTGTTTGTCTACCGGTTTTATGTAATTATGTTTTTGCAAATTCATGTTCAAATTAGTAAATAACATACATGCCGATACCGCTTCACCGTGGTTAACGTGAAAAGTTGCACGTCAGCCGTCTGTGTATCTTCGTATTTCAAGTATATTTATCTGGTGAATTAATTTATAAAAAAATACTTTTTCTTTTTACCCGACTGCGCAGAAAAAGAGGGTTTTACTAGTGTATCTCCATATTTATGTAGGTCAATATTTATGAATGACTGTAATTAGACCTAAGACGGATTTCGAAAATGTGTAACCAATTGAATGGTTTTAGCAGTGAGAGTGACATTTCAAAAGAACGTCGGCAAAAACAGAGATTTTATGTATTTTAAAATTTTACTTCTTGATTTCTGTTTTATAAATAACTACCAAAGATTTCAGCATTAAGCCATACAATCAGATGTATTTAACGCTGCAATAATGTTCATTATTTTTATGGTAGCGGCCCATCGAAAATTCGCTTAAGAGAAATAGAAAAAGAAGAATAAATTAGGAAATAGGTATAATAACTTACAAAAAAACACTACCTGTACACTACATCGTTTATACTCGTAAATACATATCTAAAGACAATTAGACACATATTGTATGTATGTGTATATATATACAGAAAAACAAGATACATAATCAAGACCTGAAGAGGACCTTTTGCTCTGTGGCGCACGATATCCGTATAGAATAATCCCTCAGGTATAAAGTGCGAACCATTGTTTTCTAAGTAATAATAAAAAGGCATATTATTAATTTTATTTCTTATATCTACTGAACTTAAATTAAAACAATATTTAAAACAAATAACACTTATCAGTGAGCTCTAAATTAGTTTCATGTTTTATCAAAACACTACAAAAACTAGTATTCAGACAACTTTAATCTTTACCACATTAAATTTAAACGTCATACTCCTTTGAAACAAATGTAGTGATGATGTATCACCTATCTCAAGGCTTCATAGAGTGTCCATCAATATTCCATTTAAAATCTAACCCTTTGTGTAAGAAAATAAAGTTGAGATTTCAATTGGTATGGTGTACAGACTTGATCATTTACGGAACCAGTTTTTTAATACACATTCCAGTGCAAGCGGATGGCATGAACGGTACTCACTATGAACATAGTTGTATGAAGAAATCGAGTTCTCGAGACTTGAGGTCTAGTTTTTGAACAAGGACGATAAAACTATTTGCTAGCAGTCGGGAGATTTTTATATGGCAATATGGTATGGTATGGTAAGTGGTGTGGTCGTAAATGTGCTGCTCGCCTTTAAGGATGATGAGGGAATGGGAATGCGGGGGGGGGGGATAGGAAAGTGGGGATGAGGAAAGAGGAGGCGGGGAGTAGGGCCTTCGTTGCTTTCTGTGAGGCTGTGGTATCACATCGGTGGAGCCGGCCCATTCGTACCTAAGCATAGCTCTACCACGAATACATTAAAAACTTTTTTGAGTGCAATGTATATATTGTTTTGAATTCTACGTTTAACATGTAAATGCCGAACGTAATTAGGTATGGTCATGGCACGCTACTTCATTTAATAACAGTTAGCACGTGTAGAGTTAGAAGTTTGGCTCTACATAAGATCTGATAACTTTTTGACAGTGCGAGTCATATGGTCTCGTCTTGGCAAAATTTTACATGAAAATTATTTTCGTTTTGACAAACCTAATATGAAGTTAAGGATTATTTATCTTCTCATTTGGAACGTATAATATGGGGTCATCTCCACATGGACGACTCTCCGCAAGAAACTATACTAGGTAGAACTGGCACTATAAGATAAATTTCTTATAATTTTCTTCTATTTGAGCAGACAATGTAAGGTTTAAGAGATAATCAGATCATTCAAATATAAAAAAAAATATCTATTTCATCATTCGTCTCTATTTCATTTATAATCTAATAAAGCTAGGTACACACTGTTAATTTAATGTATCTGATCGACGTTACTGAACAAGAACGTTATATAATGAACGTTACCATCCCATAGACTTTAAATTTTGTGCGTTGTGTCATTTTTCATTTTATAGTTAGAATATTTTCTTCGAATTAAAACGGCATCAACGTTCAGTACTACAAATTCAAGTAATTTTTTTTTTTTTAAATTGGTTCATAATTGGCGAAGATCGCGATATAAAAACACATAAAACAGAATTTGAATTTAAAACATCCTTCTTTATAAAGTCTGTTAACACAGAAATGAACTAAGCCATTTGATTAACCAGATATTGGATAAGTGCAATCAGTATTCGTACTATTAAGGTTCCGTATATAGTTTATGATGCAGATAGGATATAGTGCATATATTATAGAAATCGAGAGTATAATTAACTAATCGAATTATTCTGAATTTCGATATATCGAGTGGTCACCTGCTAATCAGATGGCCAAGGCTTGCAGGGGTTCCCGAAGGAGTCCTTCTCAGGGTATTTCGGGTCCCCTGCGATATAGCCGTTGTGACTTAACATCGCAAAATAACCTGAAACTTAGAAAAGTGCAATTATTTTTAAGGTGTATTTGATTACAGACTTAGCTTCAACGGTTTTTTATTAATTACGAGTTAAATGAGAAAAAAACTCAACATAAAATTAACTTAAAATTCGCCGTTCGTGTATTCCCGGCCTTAGAACACAAGTTCTATAGAGCAGCTTGTTCCCACAATATTATGACCGCAATACAATGACTGTTGTAACTTATAACCAAATGTTTTTGTATATGAAATACCCCGGCATGTTTACTAAAGATATCTCCGCTGTAGACGGTTGATATTCAAACAATTCACTGCAGAATGGTATTACAAACACTAAATTTTTAATTGATTAAACAACTTCAAGATCTCTATCGCTTGTATCATGGGGAGTGTTCAGAGGAATTGTTCGGACTTATACCGGCTGCTGGTTTCCGAACCGATACGACCTTCAAACCTTCAAGAAAAGAGCGTACTCCTACCTAAAAGGCCGGCAACGCACTTGTGACTCTTGAGTTGCGGGTGTCCATGGGCGGCGGTAGTCATTTACCATCAGGTGACCCGTCTGCTCGTTTGCCCCCTATCGCATAAATAAAAAAAAGATGGTCATTCTTTCAACTATATACAGGCTCGATAGAATCAGATATGTTAATGGGTATTCAATAGACTAATGTCACTCACAAACCTATATCCCTGAAAGGCTAGGCAGAGGCGTCCCAAATACTTCAAAAAAAGGAGGAGGTTCTCAATTCGACTGTATTTTTTTTTATATTTGTTACCTCAAAACTTTCAACTGGCTGAACCAATTTTGATGATTTTTTTAATTTTAAAGCTGGTGCTTTCCTATTTCAATTAGGTCCAGTTCTGACAACGGGATCCATGAAAAAACCATATGTCTTAAATTTGCATTAAGTATGTGCTTGACAAATGGACGAATAACTCAATATCACGCCAATCGATTTCGAAGTTTCTTTTTTTATTTAAAAGGATGTACTTGAAGGGTAGTGAGCTCATCTCCATAAGAAAACCATATAAGTCTTCAATATTATGATAGACGCATTAAAGTCGGTAGTCCACTTTTTTATTGCCAATCATAATTTAGACCCACTTACGCAATAAGGAGCAATCCTATCATCGTTCGGGCATTGTACGTCTGTATACACACATGTGTACGTCTGTATACACACAATAACAGTCCGATACCTATAGTTGCCTTTTACGAAACCAACAGGAATAGATGGTTTAGGGCCCCAATCTACTCCACATTACGGCTATGGACATACATCTTTCCTGGTTTCTTTTTTTATAATGATCAATGATATACAGACTCAACAGAATGTGGTACGTTAAAAGTGACTTATCACAAAATAAGATAGAATAACCTTTTTGGATCGAATTGCATAGATAAAACCAATTAGACCATAACATTTTTGGGGATTACACAAAGTGTAGTCGCGTGTGGGGTTTAAACCCACAACTCTCGACAGTTTAGTGGCGAGCTAGCCAGTTAAACCACTGCGCCATCCGTGCGGTCAAAAGTTTTCTATGTCGCCTGGCAGTTCTGAGTATGTCATGGTCGTGCGACTCCCACTGATATGGTTAAGATGGATAATAGCTGATACGTAAGTCATGCTCGTAAACAAAAGCCGTTAATCAGTGCTGGTCATCTCCGGACTGCTGTTACATACATGTAGTAGTAATTATTACAGAGATTATTTCTGAATGAGTTGAATGCATTTTAATGCATTTTAATATTTGATTTTTATTTTATATCCAATTATAAACTGTAAAAAGAAGAAGTGTAAAAGAGAGTTGAAATTTCTTGCCTATTAATTCTTCATAAGATCTATGTACGTATTGGAACACGCAACTAGCTTCTTTCCTGATAATTCAAAAATAGCTATGGTTGGTTTAATTGGTTTAATTGATTTTGATATTGAATTTACCTAGAAAATACCATCGACATCATATCCCAGAAATCACGTTATCAGCCACAAATATAAGCGAAATCTTAAATGTGAGTTTTGTTACAAAAACTTACTTAGTGACTACCACAAATTAAAGGTGTCATGTAAAATGTCGTTCGTGTGTTATACCTGTTATTAATATAACAGTATTCAGTGACTGGCATGTTGGTCTAGTGGTTAGTGACCCTTACTGATGAGCTAGACTGGGTTCGGTTCCCAACCATTTGTTCTGTTTGTGGGTGTAAGTATGTTTATCAGAAGTCTAGTTACTATGTACAAGCTCTGCTTAGTTTAGAATCAGACAATCAGATGTTAAAGAAAATATAATGTATAAGAAATTTGCACGTTTCATACTTAAATACTACTTTTTGTAGATGAAACATCAAGCCAAATTCATGTCTACAAAAACATGATAATCTTACCGACAAAAACTCGACTTGAAAACTACTCCATAATAACCTTCAATATTCACAACTACACAGATAGCCTCTTCACGATAAAAATATCGGTTTGGCAATCCAAGTCATTCGTCAGCAAAACTAGCACACTCAATATAAGAATCGAGTGCCAGTTATCTTGCTCCTGAAGTCTTGACTTATATTTTTTATACGAATGAGTGTTTATTTGTCCTCCTTTACGTTGTAACTATTTATAACATCCTCGTCATCATCAGCCATTACGACTATAACAGACGATTAATGGAGTAATGACAGAGAGACATGGCTTGTAGTGGCTGTAAAGACCGACGCGCGAACGACCCACTTTGCCATAACATGAGAAGTTTGTCGTCGATGAGATTAAGTCGCCTTGATGTCGTGTATGTCCTGTTAAAAATACAGAAAACTTGTGAAAATGAATTCTATTTTCAAGGATGAATAACTTAACCTAGAGAGAATAGACACGAGTGATAGGGAGAAATTATTTGGCTTAAAAAAATCTTTAAACAAGATCGAAGCTGAGGGATAGATTGCAATATAAATTCTTAACATTTAAATAAACTCAAAAGATAAACATCCATTGATTTCTAATTCATAGAAAGCTGATCCAGCATTTCCCGAAAGTGTCGGCATCCTAGCTGTATTACTCAACCGTGGGCAATCTTTGACATAAATTCCTAAACTGTTAAAAATCTGATATAAATGTTATCAGCAATAGGCCACAGGGCCTTGGGAAGTTACATTTATTTACTATGCTACACAAGAAACTACTTCGCTAATAACACCATAAAATTAAAAAGAAGTCTCAACCGAACATTTTCGTAGCTGATGATACCCAGCGCTACTTTTGCTATATATTGCTAGATAGGACGTGTAGTAATCATAATTAAAAAAGACAGAGTAGTCTAATGGCAACGGGATTTTTAACAAAGTGATCCTGTATAAATTGAAGCCTAATGAATTGAATTTCAAATGTAGAGACAGCGCTACAAACATGGAACTGGAATCATGTGACTTCAGCTAAGATGGCAACTGAGATGCGTGATTCCAGTCTGAGATGGTTCATCCAAATTACTATGAGTTCTAAATGCGAAGATAATCGCCAAATTCATTTAGATTCATCAAAAAACTACCAAATAGCTTTTAAATATCAACACCAAAGCAGAAAATATAAATAATAAAATATAAATAATAAAATATAAATATACTGACCTCAGAAAAACGTTTTATCTTTAAAATTCCGAACATTTATTGTATTTTATTTATCATTATTTTGTAACCGTACCTACGTACCCATATATAAAAGTACTCTGTCATCGTAACGTTCTAAAATAATTTGCATGCCAATTGCGAAGCTATATAGCTTTTTGACAGTTGCCCTCTTATTTGAAGCGCATAGTAATGAGTTATATCAATATGTCTAGTGCCTATAAGTATATGTTAGGAAACAAAACAATACTTAAATCTAGCAAAATAACAACCAATTCGCATGGTCGGTTCGTTCTTCTCCAACCCGAAATGAATTCATTACGAATAATGTGTTGAAAATAAAATTACCTATTAGAGTGTGTGCCGCAAAACCTATTAAGGGTTATGACAGTTGTATGCGTATAGCGCCACCTGCGTCTACCGCTTGCAAGACCAATAATAGAATTTTACGATGAAATTAGATTACTTTAATCAAATACTTCATTCCGCATGCATAAACAATTCTCTGTTCATGGTTTAAGGAGAGGCAATGGTCGTTAAAAAGGTGTTGGTGGACTAAAACAGTACATTATAACCGCTTTTATGTTTTATAACAACAAAAAAATGGTTTTACATAAATTTATTATGTTCCTACATGCTTTGCTTGAGAAGAATTGTTTTGTTTTTTTTTTTTTATACTATAGGGGGACAGACGAACAAACGGGTCACCTGATGGTAAGTGACACCGCCGTCCATGGACACTTGCAACTCAAGTGCGCTGCCCGCCTTTGAGGTTGATGAGGGATGGGGAATGCAGGGAGCGGAAAGAAGAGAGGAGGGATGAGGAGATGGAGAAAGGAGATGAGGGGAGAGAAAAGGGGGGAGGGGGAATTGGGCCTCCGGAAACCTGCTCAATTCGGGGAAATGCAACGCAAGCGTTACTTCACAACCGGTTTTCTGTGAGGCCGTGGTATCGCACCGGTCGAGCCGGCCCATTCGTGTCTAAGCATGGCTCTACCACTGGTAATTACAGAGATGTATCTCATGTTAGTGACATCTGAATTTTTGCTAAATTTTAGCTTTATGTACCTATATAAAATCTTTGTCTGGTACTGACGTAAAAACAACAAAACACAACACCTATATTTTTATTTATATATTACTAGCTTATTATTTATATATTACTAGCTTATTATTTATATATTACTAGCTTATTATTTATATATTACTAGCTTATTATTTATATATTTCTAGCTTCCATAGATGAAAAATAGGTTTGGTCTTTCCTAAGGGATTGAAGTATTTACATACCAAATTTAATCAAAATCTAACTAGCCGTTTAGCCGTGAAAAGGTAACAGACAAAAAGATTTGCAATTTATAATATTAGTATAGTCACGTAATAAGCAGTACATATTTATCAGGTTTCAATATATTTATACCCGAGCATTACAATTCACAAGCATGGAAAGCTAATAGGTGTGTATTCAAGTGTGTCAGAAGAGTCCACCCCTACAATGTCACTTGAATAAAAAAGAATACGAACAGAAAATTATTAAAGAGATTGTCCGAAGTTTTAACAATAAGTCCTTTTATGAAAAATTTTCTACCGTCTATCTAAACCCTCTCACTTGGCGAACTTTAAATAACTTAGAACCTAAATAAACAAACTCTAATGACACTAGACCATAAAAGTTGTAGGAATGTGCTTGACCCTGCCTTACTTCGAAGTGTGAATAAAATAAATAATTGCCGATGTTATTTTATTGATAACTTAAAACCAAGACGTAGGGTAATGACGGAAGAGGACTTTGTTTATATTTTACAATACCGCATGAGAAAGGATTAATAAAATTATATGATTTGTTGCTAAAAGCTCTGACATATGTTGGGTAACAGAGGTTATGTGCAATCGTGTGGACGTTGGATACATTCAGTTTAGGGTTTTATGCTCGATTAGGAGTATGGTGTCCTATTTCCTACAGTAAAAAAACAACGGCGGTTTGTCTTATGCACGCTTAATAGCGTCTCTAATGAGAAACCTTCATTATTGTGAACTAAATAAACAATTGATTGAATAATCGAATAGGGTATTTAAAATAACAACAAAAATTTTACTCGAAGCTGACTTTTACATAAACTCGCTATCATAATGAAATAGACAAGGTAAGAAAGATAGGTTTGGTAGGACAAAAATATATAAATAAAAATATAGGTGTTGTTTTGTTGTTTTTACGTCAGTACCTGACACAGATTTTATAGTCAACCCAGTAAAATAACATGTGGACGTAAATTATATTCAAAAAATATTATTAAACATGGAATGTTCATTCTAACTGGTTGTAATGTATTCAGAAACGTCAAAGATCTGACTCATCAGGCACGCTCAAGTACCAATAGAATATTAATTACTACAAATCGCCAATATCGCTCTTGGGTTCACATCACTTGGGTACAAGATAGTAAAAAGTGTAGGTTATTTGAAATATATAGAATAGTGAGTGGCAATTTGTGTTCCTTTGCGCAATGATTTTAAGCGTTAAAAGGTGATAAAATCCTGATTGGGTTCCAATAATGGAACCACAGCATGAGTATACTCTTGCAAATAAAAAAATTAAAATCGGTCTACAATTGGCAGAGAAATTGCTTAACATACATAAGACAAAGAAGATACCTTATGTCACATATAAAACCTCCATACCATCTGTTTTGAACTCGTTTAAAATATATGTATATTTACTTGTTCCATTTATACATAAATTAAATGCATGTATCCCCTAAAGAATAAGCAGAGTCGTAATTAGCTCCCTGATTATGCCGATTATAATTTAGTACTATTTACCATCATCTGGGCACTTTAGGAGAGGGGGGATAAAGAGAAAAGAAAAGAGATATAGCTTACACAGATTGATTGGAGAGTATAAGCAATAGCTCAAGCAAGTCAGGGTCGCATACCTATAGCTCGTAACAGTGCCGGGAAGTATGACGATTATACCAAAAAATAAAATCACTTTGCATATGATACGAAGTACGAATCGATTAGGCGACATCGCAAAAATACAGAATCGTATCAAGTCGAAGTCATGAATCGACAAACGACAAAATGTTTGCACACATTCTGCGAGTATATAGGCACAAAGTAATTCGCCATTTTTAATTAGTATGTAGAACACGTGTATATCCAAGGTTACTGGTTAATGATAGTACCTTCGCAAACTATTTAAGGCCATGTGCTTTATAAAACAATCATGTAATAAAATTAATATAGCTTCCTATACCTGAAGTATAGATGTTCCTTTTTGAATCAACTTAAAAACATTAGGAGGTTTTACGTTTGAATGTATTTTTTATTGATAATCGATTTTCAAAATCCTTTTTTTATTCCTGCAGTGGTCCCATAGTGACGAAATCCGGATCTGATCATCTGATCACAAAGCAGGAAACCCTCAAATTGTATATACAAGGTTTCTTTCCTATACTTTCTATAACTGTTAAGATGGTGGAAGGAACATCTCCTTGACAGTTAGGAGTGATATGATAATTCCCTAAATTGTTTTTACGATTTACAGAAATTGCGCAAAGGAATTGACAAGTCGCAATGAAGGCGGTTATCTACTCTTCTAAAAGTCAATAATTACCTTAAATTTATGTAGAAGTTTCCTTCATATTAATTCTATTTATAATTTCATAACTATTTTATTAAATTCAATAACCCATGAGGAGCGGCTAAGGAGCATACAACTGTCACTGCAGGAGACATTTTTTTCTCGCTCATTGGAATTATTGCTCTATTTACGGAAACTCGACTAATGTCAGTTTCTAAGAGGTTGATAAAAATATTGTTCAAATAACAGAACTGTCCAGTTAATGTCCAAATTTAGTGATAAGAGTTTCTGAAACGTATGTATATCATGTCTATACTTAATATAATAAATCCTAATCTTTTTTTGTTTGTTTGTTTAATCGGGCTAATTTTTATGTGTAAGGTTTTTATGTGTTTACTTACCTCTTTTTCTCTCTTGCACAATATATATCATCTGTTTCTTTTTGTCGGCAGTATCGGAAATCGGCCACAACATCATCCAGGATGCGTTCCTCATCGCCGTTGAGGAACAGGCGCGGCAGCGCTTGCAGCGGCTGTCAGCGCTCAAGCGCATCACGCCCGTTGACATGTCAAAGCTCTCTGTAGAGGTAATACTTTTACAAGTTTTTTCATGTATTTTTTTTAGAATTCCTACACTGGGATTAAATTCTTGTATTTCGTGGAACTTTACAAGCTTTAAAATAATGGAAACAAAGAAAACCCAGACTCAGAACAACAATTAGAAGATTACACAAATTGTTGTTCCGTTTAGGGATTGAAACCAGTACACTTGATGCCGCAGCGTAGTAATGAGGCGACCACTTAATCCACTGCGCTATTCGTGCTGTCAATCAAGTTCAATCAATCTTTCACGGGCCTGTTGCTCCAGTAGTTAGTGATCCTGACTGCTGAACTAAAGGTCGTGAGTTCAATTCCCACGCGGGACAAAAATTTATGTGATTCACAATAAATTATATCCTCAGCCTCAGCTACCTACTCTCTCTTGACACTTAATCCATCCTAAGGTTGGATGATAGAGATCACTTTCAACCTAATATTAATAATATTCTAATCTAATCTAATCTATAAATTACCATCTCGATTATGCCAAATTAGTATAGTACAATTAGAAGAAGAATAAATATTGACTTTATAGTGTCATAGTGACAAGTGCAGCTAACAAAAACGAGCTTAAATTAGTTTACATTTTTAAGCACATACAGGGTGACAAATGGGAAGTTGCCTAAAGTATATGCATCTCTTTCCTCCTCTATTCTACATTATAAGGCATGGCCCACGTAGGTATATTCTAGAATGTTGACAGGTTCTATTGAGACGCCGCAAAGAGCAGTAGTTTAAAATGAGTGACCTTATGAACGGAGAATAGGTGTATCTCGTCGAGTACTTTTATTCTACAGGTAAAAACTATACTGAAGCATTTTCATTCCAAGTTTGGAAGTAAAAATACTCTTAGAAGGTAAGAATGAAAAAAAAAATTGACTTTATGGTATGACCGCATTCTTCAATAAACTATTCATTTTTTTTAATTCTTTCTCAGAGTAATTAATAACTTCATCAGTTATTATACTCTTGACGATCGTCGTCATGATCTTCCTGGTTCTTCATACACAGTTACCATAAAAGATAAGGTTGCCGAGGTAGAAGAACATTTCAAGAATAACCCAACGGATTCAATAAGAAAAGCTGCTGCAGCTTTTAAATCTGAATCGAGAGACACTAAGACTAATAATGAAAAAGTTCATTAAGTTACATCCTTACAAAATCACAACTCATCAATTGCTCACCGTAGATTGTAAAGAGAAAAGAACTGACTTTAGTAAAGTTATGACAAATAAATTTGAAAACAACGAGATCGATATTAATGACATAATTTTCTCAGACGCGGCTCACTTTTATTTAAACGGATATTTCAATAAACAAAATTACCGTTTTTGGAGTACTGAAAATCCACATTTAACTGAGGCAAAGTCTTTACATCCTGTTAAGGTAACTGTTTGGCAGCTATTTCAATTAAAAGAGTACACTTAGAATTCTTCGAAGGGACAATAACGAGCAATAGATATCGAGAAATGCTAAAACATTTTTTTTCCTTTCGCTAAGAAACGTGGATTAGTCATGAACTATTATTTTATGCAAGATGGTGCTACGCCGCATAGAACTCAAGAGGTATTTGAAGCAATTTACGAAGTTTATGGTGAACGCGTCATCAGTTTAGGAAATTCCAAGTTTGCACACGCAGGTATAGAATGGCCCCCGTATTCCCCGGACTTAAACCCGTATGATTTCTTCTTATGGGGCTTCCTGGAAGGTTAATGTTATGAGGAATAACCCAAGACCAAAGATGATTTGAGAAGCTTTTAGAAAAGGAATTTTTAATATTTCTTCATCTACAATTGAACAAATTTTTCATAGCTTTCAAAAACGACTTGATTATTGTGCAAGTCCAGATGGGGAATACTTCGAAAATATTTACCACTAATAGTCATTCCCTAGCCAGGTTTTGTCATTTTGTTTAAAACGTAATTGTGTCTGTTGAAAATGTTCAATTAAACTGAACTGAACTCAAATCTCAAAATTATAAGTGATTACTTTAGGTAACCGTCCATTTGTCATAAGTAGTGTCGCTGTATATAAGTAGATTTCGCAAAATAAGCATCAAAAGATCTTCCTATGTTCCCTGCCAAATACTAACTATGGAAAATTACAAGAAGTATAACACAACGTAATTAATCAGTATTGACTTAATATTACAATAATTTTCCCGCCTTAAACTGTTATGCAATGTAATGACCATATGGTTGTGTGTTATCTTTTTTTTTTGTTAGGACACGTGTTGATAAAGTCTTGTATTGTATTGCTTACTATTAGAAGATAACAAGCGATTCCGCTTACCCTAACTTCCTATTTCGTGGGGGACTTTACAAACATAAAATCACGGACATAAAAACACCCTGACTCAGGACAACTGTTAGTGGATCCCACTCATTTTTGTTTACTACTGGCTGAGTAGGCAGGCTCGGCTTCTTCGGTAAGTACCTGTGTCGCATAAGCCGGGAGGCAACGCCTGCGTGCTATCACTGCGGAGGCTGTCCCGAGAATACTGCTCTACACACACTGGCGAAAGGTCCAGCGTGGGGCAAACAACGCCATGTCCTCTAGACAGCTATGGGTGTGGGAATCATGATACAAAGCGAGATCGCTTAAAATTCCGCCGCCTCATGAGGTGAAGTGATGTACGCCAAGAGGAAAGGAAACGGGCTAGCATTCTCCCGTCCTGTAGAGGACGCACCAGGCGTAGAGACGACGGCTTGACGTGTTCTGGGCAAGCCCCGTTCCAGACTAGAGTGGGTAGCAGCTCCTAACCATTTTGAGACCACCTGTTTTGTGGACAGGTAGTATGTCGGGGGTCAAGTTAGATTCTTCCTATGCTATACTCCTTAACCTTCCACTATAAAGACCCGTGTCGGAACACCGTGTGGTTTTAGTCGATGCGATTCCGATATAACCATTTCGTCAAGTTTTTAATTACGTTAAAGGAAGCAGTTCTTTTCAACTTACATTTAATAAATGTTTGACTTAGTTACTGTCTCAATATTTCATCAATTATTGATTGAGCATTCTTTTGTATAGAAAGGAGACACACGAAGAAATACATAAATAAAGAGTAATTAATGCGAAGGTAATGAAATGAAAAAAATATTGAGTTATAAAGGTACTATCATTAATTTACACTTAGTAACCCTTAATATACTTATGTACTACATACGAATTAAAGGTAGCGAATTATTTTGAGCGTATATACTCGTGGAATTTGATACAATTTTGTATCGTTGCGATGTCGCTTAGTCGAGTTTAAATTTGTATCATTTTGTATAATATTGTATATTGTATAACATTGTATAATATGAAAAGTTATGTTATTTTGTGGTATTATCATCATACTTTCTGACACCAGCCAGTTCGAGCGACCCTGAATTGCTTGAACTATTGCTTGTACTCTCCAATCCATCTGTATCAGCAATATCACTGTCTATCCCCCTCTCCTGACAATACACTCCATCCTTTCCAATTTCCAAAAAAAGTACCCAGATGACGGCAATAGGCCTGCTCCCTATTACGTAAATGGGACTGGATTATAATGGGCAAAACGGGGTCGTGTATAACGCCTCTGCCTACCCGCTTTCGGGATATGGGTATTAGTGTAAATATGTATAAAAATACTTCCACGCAGCGTTTATTTCCTAAGCTGTAATATGAAGTTCACCTCTTACTCCTCGCATATACATGTATTCACAGTAATGAATTAGCAACACAATAGACACGCAAGTGAGTTGGCCTGTATTCTGCATTCAGTTCAACACTCCACTCAGGATAAGGCCACTTGTGAATAGTGTGGTGCAAAGCATAGCAGGTAGCGGGACGCATTTATTTAAGATGTTGTGTAGGCACTATATTTAATTAACGGGTATTACGAGTGCATGTGTAAGAGAGAAGGTTTGTTCATGAAGACTATAGCAGTTACGTCAACGTATGAAGTTGTAAATTGACATATAGGTCTGAAGGCGCGTATTCTGTGATCACAAATTGAAATAATTCTGATGGAAAGAAGTAATATTGAAGAGAGATAGAAAGGGTGATGACATATTAAGAAGCCTCTCATTAAGTATTTTGAGTAATGTTATTGTTAAGAAGATATAGCACCTTTTTTAGATTTTTTTTATGCGATAGGGGGCAAAAGAGCAGACGGGTCAACTGATGGTAAAAGACTACCGCCGCCCATGGACACCCGCAACTCAAGAGTCACAAGTGCGTTGCCGGCCTTTTAGGTAGGAGTACGCTCTTTTCTTGAAGGTTTGAAGGTCGTATCGGTTCGGAAATACGGCAGGCGACGATTTGTTCCATAAGCTGGTTGTGCGAGGCAAAAAGCTTCTGGAGAAGCGCACAGTGGTGGAGTGCCAATCGTCCAGGTATAAAGCAAATGGTCATTTTTCTCAGCCATCCAGAAACCTAGTATAGTTAGCAGATGTCGATGCAGCACGGACCTTCATTATGATAATATTATTATTAATAAGTTTAAGAATTTCGCTAACTTCTCCGAACTCAAAGATTTTTCGTTAACAATCGGTCTTCCAAATACGTGTCATTATTTTAGTAGTGTACTCTTTTAACTTAATTTTAACAATAACAACATATTTGAGAAGGTATTTCTTAGATATTTAAACTGTTTCCATAAGCGTTTAATCACAGTCATCATTCAAAAACTTCTTAAAGAAAACACTTATTAATTTTAAATTTCCTACCTTCACCTCGTATCAATTGCACCAATCACCAATTTGTTTGTACTGTCAACTTTGGGCGATTCGTTACTTCTATTCGTGAAGCACTCTTAATTAATTCACCGTCCATCAGACAGGAGTATATTATTTTCATACTATTTACTCCTGTTAGCTTAGTTAACACTGAGTTAAAGCTTTCGACTGACTTTTTTTCAAAGAAATATTATAGTTACAATCGTATAATCACGCTTGAATCCCCTAAGGGGTGGCAGACTCAGTCGACTTTTATGACACCCACGGTAAGAGATAGGGTGACCCTATTCTACTCCAAGGAGAACCACAAGGCAACACAGTATTTATGAATGTATTTTTTTATTCTATAAGCGGACAGACGAACAGACGGGTCACCTGATGGTAAGTAGCAACCGCCTTCCATGGTCATCTACAACTCAAAAGTCGTTAGTGTGGGGATGCGGGAAGGGGAAAGAAGAGGAGGGATGAGGAGCGGTGAGAGGGGGGAATAGGAGAGAGGAAAGATGAGGGGGGAATTGGACCTCCGGAAACCTCACTCATTTCGGTTAAATGCAACACAAGTGTTGCTTCACAGCCGGTTTCCTGTAAGGCCGCGGTATCACACAGGTCGAGCCGGCCCATTCATGCCTAAGCATGGCTCTACCACTGCATGTTAAGATTATGATACTTCGCAAACTTAAAATATGAAGCGTGTCCTAATAGGCTTCAGTGAGATAATTCATCGCATGTTTTGAGGGTGATGTAGTTCTCAGAGACATTGTGTGACTCTTGTAAGAGTTGAGATGCATTAAAGGTATGTATTGTATGAAAGGACAGTAGTGGAAGATCGTGATTTATGTAAGGATTAAAGAAAATTGGCTCTCTTGTCTCTGCTTACCCAGGTGGGAGATAGGCGTATGTTTATATGTGTATGTCTGTATGTATCTGGGATTTTAATGTTAGAGGTCTTTTTACGCGACTGTTTTAAGGTTTTTTTTTATTTTTAGTATGAACATGTATTTATCACGCCACCCATCAAGCCGTCTGTGCTCTAGGATAATCTCTTATCTTGATGATCTTAATAGATTTCAACGTTTAAGGTATCATTTAAATCGATTCGAGATTACGTCAGCAAAAAAATAGGCAGTTACGTATATCCGGGTTTTATATTTTCTTAGAATTTGTTTGATTATAGGAATATTTTACCACAAAGCCAGGGTTACTATTCCTATTATTGGAGCTTGAGTTCCGAGTCGACTACGTAGATGAAGGAATGCTCTATGAGGACTGTTTTTTAAGCGACTGCCCTAAATAGAACTGCAATCTTTTTTTCTCTTGAAAAATAATAATTGGCTTTTGGACTTCACAAGCATTCAATCAACGGACACAAACACAAAAAATACCCAGGCTAGGGACAACTATTTGTGGATCACATAAGTTTTTGACCCGTGCAAGAATCGAACCCACGACCTTTCGGTTCAGCAGTCAGAGTCACTAGCTACTGGACGATCGGGCTCGTCAATGCATTACATTTGAGGTTTCAAGTGTATATATATATATGTGTTTCTTTAATCCACTATAACCAACATAACCATATAAAAAAAAGTTTTATGTGTCTAAACAGATTTAGATTTGTAGGGTTTGCAAGTTAGTCATGGGTTTAACTTTTGTTATTTGATCATCATCATGATCAGAAAATTACCAGCCACCGCTGGACAAATGAGCGGCAGTTAAATTGAAGTCGATATTATTAACGGAATCGTTTGTACGTCTTGCGTTTTGATTAAATCGTAATCAATAAACATTTGTAATTTAATATAATATAAAATAAGATAACATGTGAATAAAGGTTATTTGATACAAATAACCTATGTGAGACCATTAATAGTATCAATAATATCGATGACACGAATAACGCATAATAATACTCCTAAATTTTTGGTTGTTTGCCGTTATTTACGGGGTCTACTATGCTACCCTAAAATATTGACACATCATTCTGAAACAACCTGTATATTAATTATATCGATATTGCTCAGAAATTTGGAAACCATGAATCTATTGGTAAATTAGTTCAGTACTCCAAAATCAATTAACTGACTACAGTCGATTCGATGATTGGCCGCTGGCTTTACGGCAACTGCGTAGAATTATTCCGTCTCTGGTCTACGGTTCGACGAAATTTGCCATTTATGTAACTAAAGCTAGCTCGATATCGACATTCATGTTCAATTTATGTTACCTGTGTACAGGAAATTGAGTGATTGATTAATCGGTCAATACAGTTTACATAATACAATTTTCAGATCTTACGTCGTTTATTCATTCATACAGTTTTTAAACGACTTCTCGAGAAGGAGAGTGTTGTTTTTTTTTTAATAGCATGGGGACGGTAAACAAGCAGACGGGTCCCCTGATAGAAAGTGACAACCGCTGTTTAGTGAGATTACCCTAAACCGCGCGGTTTAGGGTAATCTCACTCACTCGGTAAATTCAATGTTTTGTTTTTTGTCTTCTAGTTTTCTGTGAGGCTTTCTCGACCTCAATCGTGCCAATACATGGCTCTTCCAAGGTAAAATTCCTTATTCCTTAAATTATGCCTGAATAAAATTGTTTTTCTTTTTTAATACTTGTATATATTTTTAGTACTAGTATAGTTTTTGGCTTGAATTATTTACCTGAATTATAGTCCTATGTCCCCTAGGTGGGGCTGATCTCGCTCCAGGTCTTCCATATTATAGTTGTAGAAGCGGTGGCTACGATTCTGCAACGATAGTCCGACGCCATGTCTGCTTTGGACGGCCATTATTACGCTTTCTGGGGGATTCCAATGTACTTGTACTAAGTACCTAATTTGCGTATAAAAGATTTAACTACTGATCTTATCCTAATTCTAAACTTTCACATGTCATTACGACCCTTTTTTTTTAAAGGGACGCCCTTAAATAGATTTATATATAACTAAATAACTGGCGCTTACGACTTTCGACACTAAATGGCTCCACTTGCAGCATTTATCGACAAAACGTGTTCTCAAGTGTTGTTTTTGCTGTTAATTGGACTCTACATTCACAGCACTTGTGCGCATATGTTTAAAAAAAGCTAACATCTTATATAGGGATAGGAGTAACGGGTGCGTCTCAAAGACATATTTAGGGTTAACAGAGTCACTATCATTTTTGTATTATAAGAATATTTTTAGTGACAACACTTTCTTGTTTCATCATTATTAAATTTTAAAATTATGCTTTCATGTTTAACATATGTTCGTGTATCTAATAATAGTGTATAGTATTTAAAACATACATACGCACGCCTACACTTCAAAGCGGTAGAAGGAGGCGTCCAAAACGCCCACTATTACAAACAAGCCTGCTGCCGTCATAAAGCAATATATTTTCTTTTTTCTAGACGGTATACATACAGTATGACTGTATATAAACCGTCTGATAGACAGTCCGATCCCTTAGTCTCCTTTTACGACATCCACGGGTAGATATCGGGTGGCCATATTGTAATCTACCAAGAAGCACGCGGCAATCTGAGCGGCATACTCGTAATTAAATTATATGCACCTTTAATTTTTAGTTTGCGATGATATTACATGAAACCTATTTATTATTAATATACAGTGATATATAAATAAATCAATAACCTGTATTTATAAGAAAAGGTTGTAGATTTAACCTCGATATTAATACCTAGCTAAGAACCTTGACTAGTCTATATTTTTTATGCAATTTATTTAATATTAGCCGATAACCGCAGTTTTACCTACATTTATCTATCGTGGTAAGGCCATGCTTATGCACGAATGGGCCTGCTCCACCGGTGCAATAAAACGGTCTCACAGAAAACCAGTTGTTTAGCAACGCTTACGTTGCATTTCCCCGAAATTTGTGAGGTTTATGGAGGTCCAATTCCCCAACTCCTCTTTCCCCTCTCCTTATCCTCGCCCTACCTTTTTCCATCTTCACTTCTCTTTCTCCTCCCGGCATCCTCCGCTAAAAAAATCACTACTCCGCTCCTAAGAGTTGTAGAGTAAAGAATCTAAGATAAAATTCGTCCGTCTTAATGTGGCTAATTGGTGTTCGGAATAACTCTGACGCCTCACAGTCATTAGACATCCCGTAATATTTTAGTAAAACCCCATACTGTTGTTATTTGTTAAAACTATAAGCGAAGTCTGTAATATTTGGTAATTAATGTTTTTATTTATGAGACGTTTTATAGACTCTTAATAATCTAATGAAACCTTTTTCTGATTTCAGCTGAACCGCCGAAAAAGAACCCAACCAGAAAACAGACAGGAGTTAAACGGATACATCGCCAACTCAACAGTCTATGTCACTTCCATCAACGAGAACGGTGCTATAGAGAGCAAGCCTGCTATCTCCTCTCCGAAAGCCCAACCAAAGTCCCTCCAAGCCAAACCAGCCCCCGTCATAGCCAACGGTATCGATAAAAAAAAAGAAGCGACCATAGACGAAGATAAAATCGAGCCAGAGAAACACGAAGGTGACGTTAAAGTTAGTGAAAAGATAATAGTGCAGTGTGAAAGTGATAGTGGAGATAGAGATATTAGTGACGCGTACAGTGTGGCTAGGGAGTACCTCAGTAACGGGAGAAGTGAGAAGTTGATTGGAGAACAGCCTGATCATAGAATCAGAGCTACAGCTATCGTTGAGAATAATAAATTAACGCCTGGAGAGAATCGGTGAGTTGTAGATGATACATTTTGTTAATTGAAATATAAAGATTGTCTTACGTATAGAACTTAAGACAATATTTCCAAAACATTACAGTCTCAAGTTTGTTCTTTGATGGATTTTATTTGTTCGCTTCGACTTTAAAAATGCCCCGACCAAATCATAGTACAAGTTTATAGAGCTTTACTTTTTGAACCTAGATAACAT
This sequence comes from Tyria jacobaeae, assembly GCA_947561695.1. Classification (NCBI taxonomy): domain Eukaryota; kingdom Metazoa; phylum Arthropoda; class Insecta; order Lepidoptera; family Erebidae; genus Tyria; species Tyria jacobaeae. Next base: position 20,500,450 of record OX387215.1, on the reverse strand, counting down.
TTTCAGTCTTACCGACCAAAGAGGTTTTGTTATAACTTGGGCCATGATGTTCCTGAGTCTAAGATTTTTTTTGTTTTATTTATGTTTAAATCAATATTTTTTACTCAATCACGCCAGAACGGCTGTAGGTACAGTACATATCATTTTTATCATTACTTTTATATAGTTTGATAATACTTCTGAACCTAGTATTTTAGAGCATTTTATGTTAGGGCAAACAAAATTTGACTACGCGACATAAACATCATAATTATACTTACTACTGTTAATATATGCATACCGTAATAAGTGGAAGATAGACGAACTCTTTTTAATTATAACACCTTTGTACCTACACATTATCGCAAGTAAATGAATTATTATTATTATTATTAGAAAATATTATAGTAAGTAGTAAAATTGACAAGCTCGAAAGACCACTAATGTTTTCTATGGTACAGATATGAGAAAATCTGCAGAAGTAAAGTATGTGATATTAAAAAAAAAAACACTTAAAGGAATGAAAAAAATAATTACATTATAAGCATGAGAATTATGCGTCTTTATTACTCTTTCGCTACATGTACAGTTAAAAACAATATCAAATCGGGAATCAGTACAAAAAACGTCATTGAATCGATAGTTAATTACACTTTTCTATTTTAGAAAGTAATTGAAGGAAATCAACGTTGTTAAGTGACAAGGTTATCCATCGGTGACCGTTACTATCTGTATAACTTGACCATACATCACAAGTATTAAGTTACTCTATCGTAACTTTAGCTTGATATTGATTATGGATTAAATAAGGAAGTATTTGAAGGGCTTGCTAAAGTCATTTCTGTTTAAGTAGACTGTACTCTGTTTAAAATTAAACTTCAAAAATATCCTTTTCCGCGTGTACGAGTTATGGTCAGCTATTAGACAACATAAAATACTATATTTCTACTATATAATTATTTTAAACCACCATCGAAAAATTTTAGTCGTCATCATTAAACCTATCGCAGTCCTCTGCTGAACAGAGGCCTCTCCTAATGTGCCTTAGCACCCGGTCACCGCCTTTCGCATTCTGTCTATCCCAGCTACCTTCCTCGCTGTGTGTGTCTGTCTTTGCCATCATCCCTCCTAAGTGTGTGTGTGTGTGTGTGTGTATGTGTAAGTGTTCTTTGGCAAGGTGTCTTAATCGAAAATATTCTTATCTACATTTAAAGGTAATTGTAAGCGGGTTCTTCTATTTCCACTTTCTTAATGTTACCGACAATACTAGCCTTATAATATGTGAAACAAGTAACAAACTTTGAAACGGAACAGTATAAAAGTGTGTACTCTTTACCCGATTGCGTCCAAAATAAGAGCACAGTTATCTAAAAGTATTCAGTTGCAGCTGGATAGTGGTTGCAACACTTAACGAATTGTTTTTTTTTTTGTGGCAACCCTAGATTACCAGGTTGAAATAAAATTGTAACTTACCACTGACTCCTGTATCTTTATAAACTTAACAAGCTTCAAACCAACGGTCATTAAAAACTAAAATAAGAATGTGTCGCAATGGACCCTACATCACTCGACGCAGCGTTAGACAGCGGCGACTCAAATGCCCTCTTTTTGCCAACCAAAATTCAATATGTTTGTACGTATATCCATCCAGGCACCGTATGACTGTATTTATACTGTCTGATACATTACAATCCGATCCCTTACGATACCCACGGAAAGAGATGAGTGGCTGTATTCTACTACACGATAATGTGCATTCATTTACATATATTATTAACATCTTATTGACACCTTGACTACAATAATATATTTGATCTTAATATCTTATAAACACGTCTATCGACAACAGCTCACATTCATTAATAAATTATTTTTATGAATAGTAAATGCAAGTAAAATTATAACCACAAATTTACTTCAACCAAATGAATTACTTATTGTGTAGTTATTAAGGTTAAAATTAAGTACACAAATTATTGATATATAATGACTCCTCTACACAATGCTTGCGCAGTTGCTAATGAAGGTCACAGCATATTTTAATTAAACAATATAGTAAAAGTTATGAAATTAGATAAAAAGCGATCTACCTAAATACATGTACATACTTCCGAGTGTTCCCGAAGGGGCAGCCATAAACGTAACTAACGCATTTACTTTATAGGGGACAAGCCTATCTCCGTCATCCGGACACTTCCAGGGAATCGGATGGGAATATTTTGAGTACCTATATTGTCAGGAACGCAAGTTAGAAAGGGAAGGGAAAGGGATATTGCTTCTACGGGTAGATTAGGGAATATAAGATATTGCTTATACTTCTCCTACTCCACACAGCTTACTTATAACTCGAACTGGCTAGTCTAGCTAGTCCTAGCCCTCTAACATATATTATACTCATATACTATCTAGACTTTCTTAATCTATGGCATGGTATGGTTGATATAGTTTAGGCGGGGTGATATCCGCAGCTCAACGTCTTCTGTGCGCCTGTTTTGCGTGACAGGGTGAATTGCCATCCCAACTCCTCAAGATAATCGGTATCGCCGATGACCTCGGGGAGAGACTTTGGCGATGCCAGGTGTTTGCAGCCGTCTCTTCCTCCTCCAAGCATGCTCTGCAGAGTGGACTGTCGGTTACACCTATAGTAAACAGATGTTTGTTAAATGAACCATGACTTGTTATTACCTGAGTTAGTATTGATAGTTTTGGACGTGGGAGTTTTAGCAGCTTGTTTGAAAATCTCCAGTCTATGCGAGTCTATCCTTTCTCAATCTAAATAAACTGCATAATGTTTAAATACCAAATCAATATAGTCCCGTAACTTTCAGATCTCGTAATCGTATATAACAATTCAGATTTTAAAAAATTCATTCAAAACGACCTTGCACATTTAGACCTTGGAACAAATTTGTTTTATCTAGACATTATAAATAGATCATAGACACATTTTTGGATATTTTCACGCATGTATCCCCAAAGGGATAGATAGAGGTGTAATAAACATCCACATTTTGAAGACTATAATTTAGACCCGTGTGGTTGTTCCTGGAGTAGAATAGGGCCACCCCATCGCTTCCCGTTAGTCTCGTATAAGGCTAATTCAAGGCACTGATGTCTATCAGACAGGATATATACAGTCCCATAGTGCCTGGATGAGGGTAATAGGCCATCTATTACGTAAGCGGGACAAAATTATTGTTGGAAAAAGGGGGCAATTGAGATGACTCTGCCTACCCCTTCAGGGATATAGATGTAGGAGTATGTACATATACAGTGATATAATACACAGTTCTTTAAAAAAATACTAGCTTAGACCCAACGTGTAGAGTACTCTTTAGTGCTGATTGACTATTGTTGTACCCACATATATAATTCTTAATTGTCTTGGGCAATACCTGTTTTGTAGATTGACGTCATGAATGTTAAGGATGGTGAATGATTCATCAAGTCATATCCAATGGTATTCGTGTACGATGTAATTAAATGAACAATTATTTTTATTTTTTAGTGTAGTACTTGGCTCAATAGATGATTCTTTTGGTTTTTCATATAGGAAAAAGTGAAGACTGTTGAATAGTTTTTTTATATATGTGTATGTAACACATACACAAATTTACGACTATATGCCCAAAGGGGTAGACAGAGTCGTATTAAGCGCCCACATTTAGGTAACCGTAATTTAGTTAATTGTATATAATAGTAGGCATTCTATATATACTATTTTATAGATAACAGTCCAATTCCACAAACATCTTTTAACACAGGAAGAATTGGGGTGACCCAATTCTACTCTAAGAACCACACAGCACTTGTTGTTAACATATTTTTAGTATTACATTCATGCATTGATATTAATCTTAGCTTTCGTCACGTTCAAAATTGAAGAACTAAGCATTTAAGGCACTATTTAAAAAATATTAACCCAGCAAGAGGTACTATTATCACTCTCATAAAATATCGAACGTTGTGAGTTACAGACAAAACGGCCGAGGAAACCAGATTATTGGTTAACGGAACCCAAAGCAACCGGATAATTTTCCTATGCGGTGGTTATCACAAACGCATCATTTACCTATTATTACGAGTACACAGCCAGTTAACGTTACAATTATCCGCTAGATGTCAGCACGTGTTACTTTACTAGTTTGAAAAGTGAAGCGCGCAATTATTTCTTGAGACTAGTATTTATTTAACGTTCTAGTATTTATTTAGAAACAAGACATTGTCTATATTTTTAACAACTGGTATCAGAGTATGTTTATTAGTGATAGAAAAGAGTTGAAAATTCCCAAATATTTTTAATAACATTAAATCTCCATCGAAAAGAAAATCCATTTCTATTTTCATTTATATAATTAATAATAAATCTCCAGCAGAGTTCTGCTATTTATAATTTAGGTATGGTAACCTAGGTATGTTTATAAGGCTCGCTGACTTTAGAATTTATTGACAGGTTAGTACTTAGGCCAATTGCCGCCAATCGGGCTTTTTATGATTTAAAAAAAATCTTAAAATAAAAAATGCATTAATTATAGCTATAGAACTTTATTTTCCATTTCTTCTGTTGTAAAATGAAGATAATGCTGAAGGTGTGACGCGCCTTACCCAGAGAAACCTCATCACACCACTCTTGAATATTCCACAACTGTGTTGGTCTAGAAAAATAGGCAGACATGACAGAACTTGGTTATGCATTTATTGGCCTAAAAGCTTATGGTATATATAAAGTTTCAGAACAGTCAGATTTTAGGAGCTTTTCGTAAAATAAACGAAAGTAATTCAGAATCTTTAAAGAAACTCAAGCGATTCTATTAGCAAAAATATTACACTTAAAAGTTCTTCTGACATTCGGAGTAAAACATCTTTCTATTCTTCGATATACAAACAACAACCTGATAGATAAAAGAAAGATGAGATCAAAAATTATTTAAGTTCTTCATGTGAACCTGAGAACATATGTTATGTTGTTGGGAAAAAATAAAGGATCCACATCGCCAAACTTAATTAAAATGGCATCGAGTTCGACGCTCCGAATGAGCTCCGCTTTTTTTACTTAGATTTTTTTAGACCCAACTCAAGCGTTTACAAACTGCTCGAGCGCCGACTCGAGCGTTTTTACAACATTATAAAAATATCAAACGCTTACATTTTACCTACCACAATTAAGATCTTAATAGGGGCCAGCCTATTGACATCAACTGGTATAGTAAGGACCTATTCTGCTCCACGAAGAACTACACTGCCACTAAATTATACTTGATGTAAGAGACATTCATACTTTCATACATATCCCCGAAGGAGTAGACAGCGGTGTCTAAAATACGCCTTTTGTTGAAATCATAATATAGGCCCACTTACTTAATAGGAAGCAAACCTATTGCCCTCATACAGGTACAGCATGACTGTATATATACTGTCTGATAGATAACAATCTGTAAAATAATTTCTATTGCATGTTCCCATGTGCCGTTTTACTGTAGCCCAGTGACCGAGGTTCGTTTGACGTTGTAAAAGGTGCGGAAATATTTAACTTGCGGTCAGTTCTTTGTTAAGCACACCAAGCTTCTTTGAGGCTAATATGGCCTTACTCTCTAAGTGACCGCGAAACTGAACTTCGCTTGATATATCGACGCCAAGGATTCCGATACTGGCTGATGCAGTTAGGGAAGTGCTCTCAAATTGAGGTGATACGACCAATGGCATCTTTTTAGCGGTGAACGCGCAAACCTGTGTCTTTGTGGGGTTAAATTGGACTAGGTTAAGTCGACCCCAATCTGAAACTTTTGATAAAGAAGTTTCGATTTCAGACACAAGTTTGGATCGGCTTTCGATGACGTTTACCCGAGAAATGTTAGCGCGGCCGGTGTAAAGGGCATCACTCGTGCTATCGTCTGCATAGCAATGGATGCTGCTAATCTGCAGCATGTCATTGATATGCAGAAGAAACAGCGTGGGTGATGGCACACAGCCTTGTGGGACACCAGAATTAACAGACTTGGAGTCGGAGCATGCACCGTCAACAACGACCTTGATGCTTCTGTCTGTAAGAAAACTGGTGCAATTGCACAGTTTCTCGGGAAGCCCATAGGAAGGAGGCTTCGCAAGGAGGGCTTTGTGCCAGACCCGATCGAAGGCCTTCGCCACGTCCAAACTAACGGCCAACGCTTCCCCCTTGGTCTCGATTGCCTGTGCCCACCGGTGAGTCAAGTAAACAAGAAGATCACCAGCTGAACGACCCCGACGGAAGGTGTATTGTCGATCATTGAGGAGCTGGTGGTCTTCTAAGTACCGGAGGAGCTGGCAGTTAATAATGGATTCCTCCTCTTTTAGGGATTGGGTGCACTAGAGCTGTCTTCCATGAGTTCGGGACTACGCCAAGAGAATAGGAAAGCCGATAAAGGCGCGTTAAAACCGGTGCCAACTCTGGAGCACACTTCACAATTTCAGTATGATCTTTGTGGAATTTAACTAAAACTAGCAGTTTCCACGTAAGACCATCGTTTATGGACACTGCTCTGCTCCTAAACGACGTATGTTTTATGGTCTACGTTATTGCTCAAAATGGTCTATCTAACACAAAATGTTTTTTGTGTATACCCAAGTTCTTAAGTTAATTATTATCTAATTATCTGTATAACTCTATGACTTTTGTGGATGTTATTTCGCTCCAAGATGGTGGTGATTATTATGTAGAAGGCGTACTACCTGCATACACCCACATTTCTTCGGCTAAAGTAATTCTATTGTTGAAATTTCTATAAATTTATTTTTTACTTACTTAGCAATGTATCTATGTCCGGGTCAAATCCTGTAGGTTAAATTTGACGCGCTTCCCGGTGTCCGATTGAGTAAAAATTTTGCATACGCCTTAAGTTCCGATGACAGCCCATCTTTATTATGAGTATACCAGACCGGGAAATGATCAATACAACGAACTGAAGGCCACAGCCTCGGCGCTACGACAGGAGGTTTAGCAAGCAAGGAACCAAATAGATTATCTCAATAGAGAAAATTTTGAATTCAACAAATATCTGGTCTCAGGTGATTTTTAAATAAAGAATAAAGAATAAAAATAACGTAAAGGAAGGTAAAATCAACAAACACACTTTGATTATACAACACTAGAGCAGGAACAATGCTGTTCCTTCCCTAGTGTTGTAAATCGATAGATTTTTTTAAGAAGAAAATGTGACTCTAGGCTCGTCTCGTTCAATCACAGTTCTGCATGGCTGGGTGCCACCCCATGTCTGTACGGTCTCTGCCTTCGTATAACGACGTGGAACAAACAGTCATGTATCTATCAAATTATTGTAGACACTATCAAATGCAATATGTACAAGTTTTGTCTATTTCAAATAAAAGTATGAAAATATTGAATAAAGTACACTAATTTATATGTATGTTAAAGTGAAGTTCATCATGTAGATATTAAACATGCTTATTTTTTTAAGGTATACGATTTGTTGTAGATATTTATAGGGTTTTGTAACAACTTTAGTACTTTGTTTGACAATTCTTAAATGAAGTTGCCGGTTATTTTCTGATATGAATAGCATAGTATGCGGTTGTACTTTCGTGTATATTTCAAGATGCCAATAATAAAAAGTCTGCTACCATCATTATTTAAAAAAAGAACGTAACTTACTTGATTGCGTGTAAATAATCGATGACTAGTACCTCAAGATTAACACGACATTTGTACGACCTCTCGTACAACTGACGGTGGGGATGTCAATGCTTAGCTGATTCTCCGTTAACTGTGCAGAAAATAGAACTTAAATTAATAAGTAATATTAATAACTTTTATAATATGAAGTAAAATACGTAAAACGCAATAGGTTTACCCTTCATTACGTAAGTTGGTTATAAAAAAAATATACCTGTGAGTGTGTGCTTGGATTTTTTTTTAATTTTTTTTTTTATTTATTTGCACAGGAATTTACATTTATACTTATACACTTACATTTACAAGAATAACAGTTATGTAAATTGTTATGTCAAAAGAGCTGTAGGAAATATCCATTTCTTATCAGAAGCAAAGTGAGCACGAACATACTTCAAAATAATGAAATGAAATATAATTAACCTGTAGAAGTTCTACTACTACTACTTAACCGACCGGCTTATACCCAGGTCCCAAGCCAGCGCTCATGGAAGCCGTAGATCTCTTCAGCTAACATGACCAGCTAAAATGAGGCGGCGGGACTAATAATACTGAAATACCGAATTGGTATTTAAAGTTATAACTAATTATAACTAAATCGATATATTGTCTTCCAACATAAGGCTCCCCAAACTCCCTCCAGTTTTTTCTCTCAAGAGTCAACTCCTCATATTCTTAGGCAGATAATCCTCAAATCTTTTTACTGGAATTCCTCTTAGACTCTTGCCATTCCTACAGAGTACGAATACCACTCCGCGGTATTTTTGGTTCATCTTCGATCTTTTTCCTCATCATACGTCCAGTCCGATTAAACTCAAGTAGCTTAACCTTTTCCATAACATCAATTACATTTGTTATATTTCTTATTTCTTCAAACCTATCAGTTAGTTTCATCACCCCCTTTAGCGTACTTTTAGCTTGAAGTATTTACTTACCTAACTTTTAAATATAAAATCGCTTTGTTACATGATTATGTAATATTTTGCCTTAAGAAGTGTGAAAATCTTTAACAATCTAATCTTTTATCTAATCTGTCTGTTTTTGGAATGCTTTGTCATTAATTAGAATTAGTTACGTGAAAGTCTGAGAACGGAGGAATGAGAAGGGGAGGTTAATATCTTCACATCTAACCTGCATCTTAATGTTGTTCTTTTCTATCTAAAGTTAGAGATTATATAATATAAGCAAGAACAAAAAGAAAAATCTTAAGTACCTGCCAATAACAGATCTTGCTATATTTATATTACATTGGGGATAAAAGTGAGAACATTGTGCTTACATAATAATAGATCCTCTTTTGAGCTTGACAAATATGTAATTAAAATTCGAATAATGACGTTAAAACTTACGAATATGTCTCTTCAACGTCACATTTCCATTTTAAATTACTTTTATTATTAGTAGCGGATGGTACGTCATTTTTATATATCAATAAGAAGAAGATAACAAATAACCCACCCTATCTTAGAGCGTAGTATTTTTTTTTAAATAATTACAAATGGAATACTGAACACAACCTAAGTGGTAACACAAAGCCATCAAAGGAACATATCATAGAGGAAAATTCGAACTTCTCATTTGTTTATGTTCTATGATATTGAGACTACACCACAACCACAAGCATGCGCGCGCGCCGTCCGACAGACGACAGGTAGATCAGTCAGTCGCCGGCACTTGCCGGGGAAACACTTGCCGTTATAAAATCCACTTTTGTATCACTCCATGAATAGTAGGGTGGTTATCGTGTACCTGCCCCCACCTGTTATTCAACTGTCGTGAATGTACCCGCCCCGCTTCAGTGCGCAGCGTCCCACGCATCCCATTATTTGTATTTAAAATTTTTTCGTTACACGATTCGACGTGAACGCGAGTTTTTGAAGTGAATGTTTTGAATTCCAGTGTTTTGTGTTGTGTTGTGATGTGTTTGGTGTGTGTATAGGATGCATTACAAGCAATTGTTTAAGAGGTAATATTTTTAACATATTTTTTGATTAACTTAATTTCTTTTAGAAGTTCTGATAATGCTAATTTTAAGGCATTCGATTTTGATTTTCTACAAATTTTAACCGACAAACAAAAATAAAGTGGTTAATAATGTAATTGGGTTCAAATATTGCTTACTTTTTACTGTCTTAATGCACTTTCTGTGCAACAACTGGATATGGAGTTACTGACTTTAGTGTAAAACAGAATTACTATAATTAAGAAATCATGTTATCGGGTAGATTTAAAATTATACTATACAATTTTTGTTGACCGAAGCATATGTCGTATTTTTTAATACAAAAAGCTGTGTTTTCAAACGTAACTTTTTCAAAGTAGGGTTACATTCATACGTTTGTTACCTACCATATCCCATAAAGAATTGTGGGGATCCAACTCATCACCAAAAATTGAACCATATTTTTAATGAGTGGAATCTCTTACTAGTAATTCATCACCTCACCAGGAAAACTGTAAAGTATTTAGTAAGTCGTAATTGAACAGACATAATATAGTGGTTTGTGAGCTTCGTCATTGGTGGGTCCATGACAACTGACCCGTGGTTACTTACGCTGGAAAACCGCTTTCTTTTGTGGGTTAGAGGGTTTGGGCTTCCCGGCGCCAGCCAGTTCGAGCTATAGGTATGCGATCCTGACTTGGTTTGGCAATTGCTTATACTCTTCAATCAATACTTACTAGTAATATCCCTTTCAAATTTCTTTTTATCTTCCTTTTTCTTTTATAATGTCACATTTCATTCCTAAAGTACCCGAAGGACGGCAGTAGGATTGCCCATTATTACGTAAGCGGGCCAAAATTATATTCGGGCAAAATGTATGTGGGTTGGAGGCGTTCCCGATACAATAACATTTTTTTCTCAGATTCTTTTAAACATCGAATCTATTTTTTATTTTATTTTTAAATTGAATATCATACGTGTACATCAATTTTCATTAAAGATGCTCTATTGTTGGTTTCGTTTGTTCGTTTTCTCCTTCACGTGCAATTGTTTTGCTCAACTTAGTGGAAAGGTATATATAATTGTAAAGTTAAATTGCATGAATAAAAAAAATGCAACAATGTTATGATAAATATATAACGTACAGTCATGCCTATATCCCCGAGGGGGCAGGCAGAGGCGTCTCAAAAGTCCACTTTTTACTAACATTAATTTAGTCAGACTTAACGTTGCAGGGGACAAGTTTATTTCCGCCATACGAGTACCGAGACGTACTGTATATAAACTGTCTGATACACAACAGTACAATCCCTTAGTCGCCTTTACCGACACCCACGGGAAGAGACGGTAGGGGAATAAATATTGTTTTAATATGCAATTTGTTGCTACAACCAACGAGAATAGATGTGTTTAGTAAAAATATGTGTGTGGTGTATGAGTTAATAAAAAAAAATAGTTAATAATTTTAGACTACTTAAGTTAGAAGTAAATTATAAATGAAAATTATAATACAAAATAAATTGACCAAGAGTTCCACTATCCAACTCCTGGCTTCATCACCAGAACTTCTTACTTGATTTAATTTCTTATGACCTCTGAATGGGGCAGAGGGCGTAAAGTTACACTCGACGACCCTTATCATCAGTCAAAACTCGAAGGTTTCCCAGCAGCCACTGGAAAGTAGAATTTAATTACATAGTTACAAGTGAAGGTAAATTTTGGGTAACCAAGAAATGGGTTAGATATATTATATATTATTGAATACTTTTTATCATAGTAGAGCCAAAGCCGTCTGGATCCGTGCACTACTACAGTCTCACGGTTTCTGGAGATCTCTTTCTCTCATCCCCCCTCTCCTTTTGTCAGTGTCCTCACCCCCCTCCTCTTTCTCTCCTTGAATCCCTCAACCTCTTATCACCCTCAAAGATGGGCACTTTCGAGTTTGAAAAGTGTACAATTGCGAAAGTCTGGATGGACGTTTGAAAGTCGAGGTCAAGAGCTATAGTTATCATAGTATGTAGACAACGGAAAAACATTCATTCACGCTGAAAACCTATACTATAATTTACACTATTTCATCCTTCGTATTTCCTTATTCAGGATAACTTAGGTCAATATGTCCAAAAACAGTTTCCTTAAATTTAATATCAATGGTTATTCTTTATATTACATTGCAAAGCATTAAAAAAATCGGCTTCTTTCTACAGCGTAACTATTAAATCTATTATCGAGAAAATGTTTAAAACTCAAAAAATATATTTTAAAGTTATAATAACCCGCAATTTAAAAACAGTACAATACACCAGCGCAGTGCACTCTTTGGAACAAAAAAACTGCGAAATCACTTAACATAATAAAAAAGAAAACTATAAATAGTTTTCATGGCTTTTCTCAATAGTAGATTGAACAATTTCAAAACAAAAAATACTAGTAGTAGTTTACACATTCCACCTGAAAATTAAATGTCATAACTTTTAAACAAGCTGTTTTTTTTTTTTCATATTTCTTTTAGGCATTACATGGTAGTGGTTGTAATGAGTGTTTTATTTTTAATGTTACGCTGTATGGTTGGCTCCGCGCCATAATTTGGCAATAAAGCGATGAGGTATTTTGTTCAATTACCGGTACCTGTGGTAATGGTAATTGGATTTTTGTGATGGGAAATTCCCAGTATCAGCACGAAATCTTAAAATGAACGAAATAAATTTAATCCCATTTGACAGCAAAAAAATACATCTAGCAAAATTGATTGCAATACCTAGCTGCCAATTAGAAGATAAAGTTTATATATTAAATGTGCAATGTAATTAATATTAGTGTTTCATGCAACTAAGATAGCAAACGAAGCAGCCCGTCCAACTTTAAACTTTAGTATTAAAGATGACATTTCTGCTTTCCAAGACATTGTCCTGTTCACGATTATATTCCCCCTTTTCCCCTAACTGACTTGCGATGTGGAACAGTCAATACTAAATCATTTTAGTCATAAGTGGTATTGGTACTCATTGTGGAATAGCTCTAGGCGTTTAATTCACCGTGGGAGAGCTATGCTAGGTATCGTGCCTAGCATAGCTCTCATAGGCCGGATCGACTGGTGCGATACCAAGGCCTCACAGAAAACAGGCCAACTTCCTCTCTCCTCTTACCCCTCCTCTGATCCGCCCTCTCCTACTTCCCTTCCCCGTATCCCCCATCCCTCATCATCCTCATAGGCGGGTGATACGATATTTTTTGAGTTGCAGATGGACCATGGACGGCGATTGTCACTTACCATCAGGTGACCTTCGTCTGTCCCCCATATCTTAAAAAAAAGTTATACCACACCCTCACAGAAAATCGCTTGTGGATTAATGAGGATACCGAAGGCTAAAACGTCCAGGGGGCGGTTGTCACTTCCCAAAAAGTAACCCATCAGCTCGTTTGTTGTTTGACATAAAAAAACAATTACAAAAGCCTCAGATCTATGTACAATAGTTACTCATTCTGTCACTCTTAGTCATTATAATACTCGTATTTACACAATAGTAACAAATGTGGTTAATACCACGTTGTTACCTCTTACAATGGACTGAACGTGTATATTGGTTTTACCGATAATCCTGGGTGTCATGGGAAGTGTGGGCACGTATTCTTAAAGCTTATTCGTCACAACTTCAAATACTTCTACTTCTTAAAAAGATTGTACCTTTCCTAAATAAAAACAAATTGTTTGCCGAGATATATTTTTTGTGTTTTAAATTGCTGTCTGTGTTACTCGGGTGATGTAAGGATTCAAACAATATCTCATATATCTAAATCTGTGCCGGCATTTAGAAGTTATGGCAGAATAAACAAATTCATATATGTACATAGCACATAGAACCCTAATAACATTACACTCCTTTTTCGTGCAGCTGTGTAAAAAGAAACTTTAAAGAGATTTTTATTACAACTAAAGCACTTTCTACATATAGGTATATGTACTTATTTATTTTTTTCTAAGAAACTTTGCTTTCAAGTTGATTCTTATCATGACAAGTACAATTAAACTACAATTTTTGTTAAAGACACAACGTGTCTGTTCATGATTATCGATTTTAAACAATAGACAAATTTAGTCCATTGTACTTTAGTGTCGTCCATTTTGAAAACTTATTTTAGTTCTACAACAGTTATTGGATACATAACACTGTTATTTACAATTTATTTGTGTTCTTACGCTTTTAATAAAATAATCGGTTCAAAAATATATATGTATTTAATATCCATTCTGTGTTAGGGGCCTTATTACATACATACATACATACGCCTGTCCCCCCTAAAGGGTGGCAGAGGTATATATTAAACACTTACATTTTACCAATTAAATCTTTTTACTACACCCACGAAAAGGCAGTACACAGTTAATTCAATAAGTGGAAGTTCGAAGAAAAGAACTAGTGAAAAAAAAATTAAATATGGTCATTATGTTTATAAATATGTATAGTAAATTTTAAAAGCATTTTTTTTTTCTATAAAAAGAAAACTCGTGGGAATCGATCCCACGACCTCTGACTTATCAGTCAGGGTCGTTAACCACCAGACCAACAGGGCGTCGAATATTATTAATAATATATTAGAGTATGAATTGTGGCATTGACATGTTACATTATATGTTTCAAAGCAATAGTAAACTAGTTAGATTAATCAACTCGCAGACCGGTCATGCAAACATTAATTTTAATACATTACGATAAAACTATTTTGACCTATATAACATGCACTCTTTCATATTTCAATCAATTCTGAAATACGGTACATGATTCCGCGAATGGCTCTGTTTTTCACTGTATCATGTACGCGGGCACTTACCGCATTGTGTCCCAGTTTTGCGTCAATTGTTAGTGAAATTCTCTGTAGTAATCATTGTAATAGAGTTAACCGTAATCGCTTCTCTATTAAACCGTATACTGAACATTCATTAGGCTATTACTTTTGTTATTTATTCTCTTAAAAGATTTTATCAGTGTTGAAGATTTCTCATAGATTTAAGCTACACAAACTAAATATAATGTAACTCACTTTAACTTGTAACGAAAGAGTAATTTTCGAAATTGTTTGTTAATGTTACACGCTTTTATTAACCTTATAATGTACATACATATTTAGTGTATTTTTCTTGTGTTTCGTACTGTAAGTTGAGATTGCTATTCATGATGCCTTAATTAATTTAAAAAGTAAAATATAATAGTTGCAGTATTTATTCATGTATGTATTAACAAAGTATTTTTAGACTTCTGTAGAAGTAAAATTAAAAAGAATAGTTTAAAACCCGACTGCATATCAAACCCACAATTAATAAGAATCAAATGATACACACTTTAAAATCCATCAAGTCGGCTAAACTCTAGAGCTTTATAAAGAAACATGCAAGTACCTACATAACCCTCCTTTTTGCGGAGTCGTTTAAAATAGCATCACAATACACAGAATTAAATTATATTCAGTTGAACATTTGGATGAGTTTTCGCAACATACTCCTCTTGTTATTATATAATTATAATTAAATAAATGTTACATACTGCATTTGATGAATGTCCAGTGGCCATATGTTTGACGACAACGTTTACGCCAAACGGATCAGTACTATCGAATCCGATGTTTCGTAGAACTAAAGACATTCCGCGATCTGTGTACCTATTAAGTTTTACGTCAGACGTTTATTCTCAATATTAACTGAGCGCAATGTTCTCGCATAAACTCTGTAAATAACTAGAAGGGACTGTGGGTATGTTTTTTGCATGATAATTTTACCGCCAATTGTGGACCGATTTTCGAATGTTTATTTTTTTGTTCGAAAGAGAATACTACTGCGTAGGTCTTCGTGGATCTCAAATCGATGGTTACTCTCAAATTTTATAGATCCGCCAATTTAATTGAACGTGTTTACAATCTAAATCACGTAGTGAAGACAATTCTTCAGTTAAATATTGATTATCGGCTTCAAATAACTAGTAAAAAGCAGTATTAAAAAAATATGTTAAATATGTCGGAAACATAAGAAAAAGATATAACTATTAGTTTTCTGTCTCATTCATTACGCGTCTTATCTTTTTACCCGACTACGATACGTATATGCGGGGAAGCCAAAGATTAGAGGATAAGAAAGAGGAGAAGGAACGACCTCCGGAAACCTCACTATTTCGGCGAAATGCAACGCAAGCCTTGCTTCACAACCGGTTTTCTGTGAGGCCGTGGCATCGCACCATTCGTGCCTAAGTATGGCTCTCCCAAGACAAAAACAAGAAGAAGAATATGTCTGTATCTTGTTATATGTAACAAGATACAGACATATAACAGCGGACACAAAGAACACCTAGAACACCCGTGACAATTACATATTTGTGTATCACAATTTTTTTTATCGAACCCACGACCTCTGGCATAGCAGTCAGGGTCATTAACCACTAGATGAACGGACCAATCAGAATATCTAGAGAATCTTTTTAATACTTACATAAAAAGTTAATTTGAAATGTGCTTCACAGAAATGTAGGTACAGACAGATCATCAACATTTCATAGAAACACCTCGGGCATCATAAATCTATTTTTTTTTTAACTTTCCCAAGAAATTGTATATTAAGGCTAGCTTCACACGACGCCTCGGGGCGGGACGGGAATATTACGAGCAATAAGCTACTCAACTCATGCGTTCTTCACTTTAGATACGCTTACGAAATATTATGTTACGTTATAATAAATAGTTTTAACTTATTATCATTATATTATTATTATTATATGTATAAGTGGAAAACTAGTAGTACCTCTTGAAATATATCTCTGCAGGATCATAAACATGTATCGAGTTTATGGCACATCCAATTATTACATACATACGTCTTTCAATCATAGTTGGACGAATTAAAGTCTTATCATTAATTATTCACTTATCTATAATTATAATAAACAAAAATTAGATACTGTGGCCATAAAATTCCTCTGCATTCTCATTTACTTGGTGTCGCTCCCAGATGCCTGGCAGCATGCCAAAAACAGGCCAGCCTTCATGGCACGAGAAGTGTCGATCAGTAGCTGATTGCTGATTAAATTATAGTATTTAGGTCGTTCGATGCTTTCTGCGGATGCCGAAGCGGTGCCCACTGTGTATTCCATTATTTTAGTATTTTGATGTCTATTTTTAATGTCTATTTTGTTGTGTATAATGCATCTCACAGTAGGTCTTGATACCAGATACCAGTTTTTGAACATACACGGACAACGGATATCCTAGTAACTTTTTGTCTGTCTGAGGCTTATTCTTGTTTCTGGACGAGTTTTTAAATGATTAATAATGGCAAGGTCTAGCAGCCGTCTGAAAGTTGTACATGGACTTAATAATGAACAAAAAAAAACTTTTAAAAATGTTATACCCGACTGTATTTGTGACTTGCTATAACTTTTTTGCAGACGCTACTTCGATGTTTTTTTTTTAATGACAACTCCCGCACTAGGTTTAATACCTGTGTCGCTTGGGACTTTACAAACATTCAAATAACGGACAGGAAGCACACCCAGACTCAGAACAACAGTTTGAGGATTACACAAAGTGTTGTTCCGTGCGGGGATCGAACCCACAACACTCGGTGCGGCAGCGTAATGGCGAGGTGATCACTTAAACCGCTACCCCATCCTTGCCGTCTAACTATTACTATATCACTCCCAGTATTAGGCCGTTTCAAAATACACCTCACGTATTGAGCAAAAATACATATGTACATACATATGTATGTATGTATATCTCCAAAGTTGAGTTGCAATTGTCCATGGACGGCGGTTGTCACTTACCATCAGGTGACCCGTCTGTTCGTATGTCCCCCTATAGCATAAAAAAAACCCTTGAAGTTGAATTATAATTTTATGATAAGACAAATTAATCGATCAATGATTCTCACTGTAGCAGTGGCTATCGTTTTGAAATAAAATCACTTATTTTGTGATTACAATCACACTAAAAAAGCAAAACATAATGTGCCGTGAATAGCAAGAGACGGCTGCCTTTCTCCACGAATTATACACTAACTTATTTTATTATTTAATAGAGTAAGTATGTAAATATGGAAATTGAAATCTCTGCGAGTTTTTAACCATAATTGCTTGGTTCATTTAGAGTTCTTTACAAGATAGGAGAGTGGATAGAAGCGTCTTCAACGGCCACCATAATTTAGTCATACCTACGTAACAAGGGCAAACTTATTGACGTCATACAGGCAAGGTATTGCTTTATTTATTATCTATAGACTGTTGTTACATGTGCTGTCTGATAGATATCAGTCAGATCCCATAGTCGCTTTTTACGATTCACAAAAAGAGATTGAATATATATATATTCTTAGTCTGCAAAATGTATGCGTTTTTTAACTCATGTGCCCATCTTTAGGCAACTACTAACACTTTTAAAGTTTCCTAAATATAAATAAAAAATCGGGGATCTTAAAAGTAAATAACAAATCTTATCGGTAAAATTGTATGTTTTATACACCTCTGCCTATCCTTTAAGGGATACAGTCGTGAGCGTACAAGCTATAATACATTGTATGTACATACATATGTACTTAAATCGTCTCTCTGTTAGTTAAGGTATAATATATATCAATGTCAGCACCAATACATTCGCTAACAAACATGACAACAAGACAATGTTAATCAGTTAATTAAATATAAAGTAATTTTGAATGCAGTCTAGTTTTTGCTTAAGTTCGGTTAGAGCATAAAGTGGGGATAAAAATATAAAAAGCGCACACTATTATTCTTAAACGATATGAAAGAAATTAAGAAAGATAAAGGGATATTTTCTGCACTGGTAATACAGATCCTATGAAATATAATCTTAAATATGGCAACCCTATACTTGGGTACTTGTGTTTAATGGAACCGTGGCCGAGTTTGATGGCGTGCCGTGCCTCATACTTCAGTTGTCGAGTTTTCTAGACAATTTATAGAGATATTGAAGAAACACGTTTAACTATTGTCAACAACTCAGTTCCCACGACATAAAACTCTTATGTAAGTTCAATGTCAAATATACGTGATGTAGGTACATACGTAAATGTTCTATATCATGTCATTATAACCTTAAAAAGATTTTTTTCTTTCGCTAGCGTTCCCTGGAGTTATTTGCGTTTATGCGCACTGCACGGCTCCTAGGAGCCGCAGCGTAATGTTTTATAGCATGAACGCTTCCTCTATAAACTGCCTTATTAGTTCCTGAGATTAGCGTGTTCAAACAAATAAACCAACTCTGTCTGCCACTTTATACTACTTATTAATATCAATATGCTCATGTCCATCTTAGAGTGCAATCCAATCTAAAAAAAAAGTTTTAAGAAAATACAGGTAAAATGAAATTTAACTTCTTCTAATATAAAATTTAAAAATATTATAGTGAGTAGGTAAGTCATAACCGCTCGGCGATTATTCGGTATTTGATAACATTTTTTTAATATAAAATAAAAACGGTTATTAATAAGTCAGAGAGAAATCAATATTAAAAGCAGTTTAAGTAAACATAAAAAAGCGACTCCATATGTTTCTGAAATACATATTGAGTTGAGAACAAAACAGACAAAAAGGGGCAATGGGCACAAATTGTAAAAGTCGCAAAATATTCTCATATCCGTTAAAACATCGTTTAAAAACGTTTATCCGATATGTATCCGAATTCCTCAACCATAATCCGATACCTAATTCGAATATTAACACGAGAACGCGGGAAACACAGACATTGGTAGAATATTGAGCACCGCCATTGTCTGTCCTTCCCTGTTTTATTACGACCTATCTTACGCAAGGGCACGTACAACAATCAACTCAAACTCTAACTAATAAAATTCATTTTCGTAAAACATAACATTTGATGGCGAGACGTGGAGTTATGAAAACGGGCCGGTTCTCTTAAGAAACATGGCGGAGCTCAGAACAATGACAAGTTTTGATACAAATTTCCTTTGGCAGACGGCTGTTATGAATACCGTTTCGTGTAATATATATAATAAAACGGATATTGTCGTTTGTTGGATGTTGTTTAAAAATGAATGACTTAAATTGTCTGTGGTTGAGAAATGAGAGTAATAATAACTCCTTGTTTGAGCCGAATTTATTCAAAATATACAATGTTTAATTTTAATTACAAGCAATAAACCCTAAAAATATCTGCTTTCGGTTATTTAATTCAAAAGGAAAAGGTATTCAGAACCCATTTGTTGAGAATTACAGTAATATGTAATTCATTTATTTCAAATAAGATTATAGATAATGCACCACATATTTGCGAGATAGACTTAAGTTTAAAATGTTACTAGAAACTTTGGATGTCTAGTATCAAGCCGTTATAAATGTTACAAACTCCCAACTAAATCACTTCAAACTTAACCATATTTGAACGTATCCGTTTTTTGTAAACTAATAAATACCTCGGTTATCTAAGCTTTAAACCGATTACGGTAAGTAGGTACTTCAGATTTTTTAGATAAGGCTTTGTCGTAGTATCTTTTACGTATCTTTAGTAAATATGTACTTTTGATACTTACTCGTAAACGTCTATGCTCGCAAGGCAACAGAGCGGTAGGCTTTGAAGCTTTTATTAGTGGCCAGGATTGATTTAAATTTGGAATCCTTAACGCGTTTTTTATATTACTTTTTATATTTTTAAACTAACGTGTTAAAATATATTGTTTTCTTTATTTAAATCAAGAGTTATGTAAAAAAAACCTAATGAATCAGCATTCAGTGTTCTTATTTAAAATAAAATCTCTCTGGTCAATCGTGTCATTAGATAAAGTTATTGCGCTGCAAATGGCTGCAATAACCATTAACAACCGCTTACAATTTTATTGACTACAGGAGACAATGACGGTGAGTCATGCAGTGTTAAAATTCTTTACAACAATAATCTCGTGGCAATAATTCTATTCGAAACATTTCCTAATCCTCTGACCATACAAGATACGATATTCCTACGAAGCAAATAGATGTTTTTTAAAGTTGTAGAGTAAGAGACAAGTCATAAAACATTTTTGAAATTCGATGAATAATATAATCTTCTAAAATTTGTCTATTTTTGATACCATAAGCCCATTTAAATAATCCCCAGTGCGCCATAAGCGCATTATTCCCATAATAATCCTATTATACACGCAAGAGTTTTTCAACCGTAAAGTGACCCTACACTTTCCAACTATATTACGTAAAATATACTGTGACGTATTCTAACAAATTTTCTAGGCTTTCGCTGCCGAACGTAAGTCACGATTTTCGAACGACTATGGAATTAGAAAAAATAAATGAGAATTTTGGGCGGGTGCTTACGAAGAATAAAATTACTCTTGTTTTTGGTAATAGTTTTTCAGTCGGCATTGACAGTAGCATAAATATCACACGCCTACATATTGCCAATCATATTTTAGTACCTAAGTGGTAGTTTTATACTTTATAGGGGCAAGAGTATCGCCGTCAACCGGACACAGGCATATTAATATTATAGCATTTCAATATTACCGTGGGAGAGTGAGAGCGGAGTTTTACTACGGCCTCACAGAAAACCGGCTGTCAAACGATACTTGCCTTATCTTGCTGAGTGAGTGAGGTTACCGGAGGCCCAACTCCTTCTTCTCTTTCCCCGCCCCTCGTCACTCTCAAAGGCAGACAGCGCACTTATGACTCTTGAGTTGCAGGTGTCCATGGGCGGCGGTTGTCACTTACCATCAAGTTAAACGTCTATTCATCTGTCCACCTATTTCATAAAAAAAAGTATTTATTCAACACACAAGACCCGGAAGGGTTCGAAATTTAAACATAAACAACTAATGTACCCCAACGTCAGATTTCGTATTTCGAAGTTCGATTACGTCAACCATAATTTGTTACCTGAGTTTTTTTTCCTCCACCAAATTAACTAAGGCATCCGTACGGTATGTATGTATATTCGAATTTCGAGTGGACTCTTTGTTAGTCTTTTATTGCCATGCCATGCCAAAATTTTCGTGGGAATTTCAACCGAAATACGGCTACGTGTATCTGAACATTTTTATAGTACTATTTCTTTGTAGTTATTAGGTTCCCTTTTTAATAATCTTAATAGAAATTTGTTATTTTTTTTTTTAATAAGGAAAGGTCGATTTCCTTAATCTTTTAACGCGTTAGCTTTTGATAGCGTTTTTACTTCGTAACTTGCAAATACGAAATGCCTTATAAATATATTATAATGGAACTAGTCTCTAGAAGCCCCCTCGGGCCGTCATCCCATCGGAGTTTTCGGTGGAACGGTGTGTCGGACTGGAACCGACTAAAACCACACGGTGTTCCAGACTACTTGCCTGAAGTAAGAGGGAACCGGGAACGGTTTTATTAAATCCTCTGGACCCCTCCTAGCACCTGCCCGCAATAGCGCGGTCCTCCTTTCGGGTGACTCTCAATAAGGCGGCGTCTTGCAACAACAGCTTAACCTTTAAAACCTAAAATATATTTATTGCTACGTAATGCACCCTATCTCTAGAATACCTTCAGTACCATTACACTTGTCAGAACAGAGAGGGTCAAATATATCTTTTACGTGTACTTGGAAGAACACCATTAGCTATCAGCAAACACTGAGTGACTAATAAGTCAACTATAGAACAAATCGACCGATAACAGCAGTAGCAAGTATCGTAGTATGGACGCAGCCTAATCCGTCTTAAGTTAGGGTTGTCAGTTTGTCTCAAAAAAATCGTATGCTGTGTTAAGTATTAAAGTTGCCTCTAAAGAATAATTTTATTGCTAGTTTCTAATTAAATTTGATACCTTCTTTAGTCTCCAATGTCTTTCAAATAAAATTTCTTTATTTCATAAAATAGCTCAACAATTATTTGAAATTCATCGCCTTATTAACAAAATTTTTTTTTAATTATAAATCAATACACACAACGTCACCGCAACTATGTATGTAGTTTGCAATGTGAAATTAATATTAAAAAGATAAAATAAATAAATATCTAAAATGTTTCAAAATGGTTGAGCCGTATGAGAAGATATCCGGCAAATGTTTTTAAATGTATATTATGGATACGGTTATATTATATGTGTATGATTAGTAATAATTAATTTTCTAATTGTTTGTTACACGAACACACACAGTCTTCTATGTAACATCTCTTACGAATAACTAATCCTAAATGAATTTTTCATGTACAAAAAACTAGTAACTGCCAGCCCTTCCTCTGAGTAATGCCAAGAATATTTAAGGAGACGCGCCTTAATAACAGTGTTCGAAGTGACGTAGCTTATTTATTGCCACCCTCATATTGCTCAAAGTTTGAGAACCAGCCTCATTACTCTACTCGGACTTTTTTGTTTATACCCTTTTAATAAAAGTTCTGGAACAGGCTACGATATAGATATAGCTTACTAACATGTGTATGTTATAGAAGTGGAAGGTTAATTTGTCTTCACGGGCTTGTATATAAATATCACTACACATAAACAACAAGCAAAGCTACATTCTAATCTAAATGAAAACCTTTTTTGTGTTAAGGTACCTATTTATACTGAAAGTTAAATGGTAAAATGAAATAAAAGCTGAATAATTAACATTCGAAAGTTCGTTTGATCTGTAATAATTAACAATGTTAAAGTAATCCTTTATTATGCAATGACTCTGTGTTCTATTGTATATTATGAAAAAGTCTGTATTTCGCTAGTAGTTATGGAAGTATATTTCTTACCTATCCTAATAATAGCTCATCACACCAACATGTAAATGATGTATATGCTCATCACACCAACATAAAATGTCTTTTTATTTGTAAAACATTGTCAAATTGTGTCTCCTCAATTCATGATCCACAGTGCATATTACGCCCAGGATCTTTTAGTGCTTCGCTAAAATCCGAACTCAAGTGCTGTCATATTTTTTTATGTCACTATAGCGTTGCTAGATACACCCGTGCTGCCTTTTCGCGCTTTTTATTGTAGGTTCTTAATAAAGGAGGCGGGTTGCACTTTTCAAAATTGCGTTTCCAGTTATCTCTGCACACTTTTTTAGTTTTTTTTTTTAATTTTTAGTGTGTAAAGGCAAAAAATATTTTGTGGAAATATAACATAATTGAGCTATTTATAAGAAAATGCATGTTATTGCCATCCAGTAATTTAAAAAATAAAATTATGTTTTTTTAAACTTCTCTAGTATAGGTAACCGAAATACACCTGTGTATTGAGTAATAAACCGTTTTCGTCAATTGAATGTACCTAACTATCATTTAAAGTGCATTATATATCATTATTTAAAACGAAAGCAATCAGTTTATTTACTTCTACCAAAAAGTCGTCAAAAGTGCCAAAAAGGCGAGTCTGTTATTAAAAAAAAACATGGTCAGTGCCTGTTGCTCAAGAAGAGGGTTAATTTTTTTATTCTTCAATAATGAAATCGTGTTTTATATTTTTTCATAATTTTACTCGTTTATTTGACCAACTCTCATGAAAACTCGTGGCAGTACAGTGTACATACACAAACTTACACTCATATCTGTATCCCCGGAGTTGTAGGCGGAGGCTTAATAATGCAGACATTTTGCAGATTACAATTCAGTCCTATTTAGGTAATAGGGGGCAAGCCTATAACCGTCATCCGGGTAATTTGGCATGTGAACATTGGGAATATATTGACAGAAAAGGAGGATAGAGAGGTATGGGAAGAATATTGTTTATACATGGGTTTATGGAACATAAGCAATAGCTCAAGCAAGTCAGCGTCGCATACTTATAATCTTGTATCTTGTATATCTGATTTCCACCACACGGTCCACAGTATATGGCCGGTAAATCAGATGTCACAGCATACAATATATTGTATACTATTATAAATAAATTAGATCTGTTGTTAAACGTATCGTGTACAATAATGTAAATATTATGAATTGTAAGCACTTGTTTGAGCTTTAAATGTGTGTCAATCGTTAATATTTATACTTGTGTTTGTATAACGGTTGCTTTTAACAATTTAAAACAGAAATGACAGTTGTATCTTTACTTTAAAAACATAAAGCGAATTGTTGACTGACGTGTATATTAGCGTGTTAGGGCCCCGCCAACCTATCTCTTCCCGTGGGTGTCGTAAAAAGCAGACTATGGAATCGGACTGTTATCTATCAGACTGTATATATACAATACCCGGTGACTGCAATAGGCTTGTCCCTATTACATAAATGCGTTTGAGATGCCAATGCTGACCTCTTCAAGGATACAGGTGTGATTTTAGGCATGTTTGTATGTATGTGTATGAAACGTTAGTGTTACTTGTGGTCTCGATGGTAGAACTGATAAAGACTAGTCACTCATTGACTGCACGGATGGTGTAGCGGTGTTCTGGGTTCGATCCGCGCACAGGACAACACTTTGTGTAATCCTCAAATTGATGTTCTGAGTCTGGGTGTACTTTGTGTCCGTTGTTTGAATGTTTGTAAAGTCCCCTGCGACACAGGAATTAATCCTAGTGCGGGCGTTGTCAAATGCTATAAAAACATTGTTTTGTAATAATTATAATATAATATAGCTATTTCTTCTACTGAATATTTACAATGGAAATTCCACGTTTTGTTTTAATTTAAAATATAAATACACAAAATTTTGCGTGCATTATCTGCAGAGTAGAAATTGCGAAGACCTAAATAGAAAAAAATAAGCTAAGTGTTAACATATGTACATATATGTAAAACGAATCTCCATTTTTTAGCTATAGATAACCTTTATCTTATTGTTTAAGTTTTAATATTCCTTTATTGTGAAAACTGTATCCTGTATCATGCCAGTAACTTTTAAACACACAGTTATCAATCAGTAATGTCGGATACTGAGAACTCAATACAGAAGGAAAATGGCAACCCATTTACGACTCTTGAGTTGCAGGTGTCCATGGGTCACCTGTTTGTTAATTTCCCTAATTCCACTTTATTTAAATAAAACCTAGAAGTACCGAGATGGTCGGAAAAATCTAAACAGAAGAGAAAAAAATTGTGTAAAAATACATTTGTGTATGTGTGTGTAAAAAATATATTTTTAGCGATACAACTAATAAATTAAACCTTACAAATAATTACTGAAAGCTTAATTCTAGCAGTGATCGTCATAACCACTCAAAGTACCATGTTACATTCGTCGAAAGATGCATAGATCTATGATCACAGACTTGGAAAGTGAATGTGTTTGTAAAATTAATTCAAGCGCTTTCTAAAGTCAACATCGACATACATAAGCTATTGTTTCGAGGCAGTCACTGTATACTGTATATTATTTAACTTTTCTTACTGTTTTAGTAACTTAATATACATATTTTGGTCGCACAAATAATTTGCATATTGGAAACCCATGCCTATGCAAGTATATTGAATGCATCGATCAGACTAATCGTGGTACCTCACAGAAAACCGGTTGCGAAGCAATGCTTGTTTTGTGTTTCACTCCACTGAGTGACCTATCTGACTCTAGGAACCTCACTAGGTTACTAGAGGTCCAACGACCGGACCAACTCTTGCGACTCTTGAATTACCTGTGTCCACCAGGTGCCCCATCTGCTCGTTTGCACTCTATATCATTAAAAAAAAACTACGGTATTCACAATCTCTATTGAGCATAGACTACAAAATAAAGAATGTGTTCTATGGAATACATTTATTTTTGTAAAGTACATAGATATATACATACACTCACTCATGTAGCAAACGCAAATAAACGCTCCTTAATTTTGAGTTATGATTTCCTCTTTAACCTGTTAAGCAACTTCAGAGCTTAGCCTTTTCTCTCAAGTAATCTTACTCCTATCATAATAACACCTCACAGATATCAAACCCGCTACTTAGACCATATCCAGTTGCTGATCGTCACCAGATCGGACACGCAACACTGCTAATACGTGTACTTTAACAATTTACTAGCAACGTTATTAGTATAACCGTTATTAAATAACTGTTATTGTTATTTGTTACGGTTAGCAAATAGCTTATGAACATAATATCTCAGGTATAAATACCGTTACATTCCGTTCCTACAAAAAGTATTAGTTTAGGAAAATGCACCGAAGGTAAAAACCTTCCGTACCTTCGGTGTTTTGAGAAATAGAGTCAACTTAAAAAAAACAGTCAACTAAAAATAATGGATATCCGCATTCAATCTATCATGATAAATTGTAAAATGATGGTTTAAAGACTCATTCCTATCGTAATTTAAAGATATATTACCCTAACCCCTAAGGAGTTAACCGTTAATGAGTGGTTCCTTCCACCATCAGCTCAGCAACATAGTACACTATCACCCATCTTAATAGTTTTTCAAAGTATGTTATAAAAAAACATTGTTAGTACCTAAATTTGAGGGGTTTCCCTAGATTTCCCTGGGATCACAACATCAAATCCTTACTTGGGACAGTGGGACCTCCGCAGAATATATTGCTTGATGAGTAGTGATCGTTTGGAATGATGAAAACAGCGCGAGCGTTACCACTTATAGTTTCGTTTACAAATTCAAATTTGGAACTTAAACTCTTTGATCACATTGTCAGTGGCACACTTTCAATCAAGAAGATTTAAAGTCAGCAGAAATGTGCAGCGGCACGCAGAGCACACGATGTCAGATTGGCCATGGTTTAGGTTGTACCACACAATAAAATATTAATTTAAAAAATCAGCTGTTAAGGATTATAATAAAGGAATTAACACTATTTATGACCGCCCACCGTGACTGACAGCTGCTCGTTTTCATTAGATACTAATTATCTGTAGGCTATGGATTACATATTATTTGCGACCTTTCTTCATCAGATTTGCTTGAGCTATTGCTTATACTCCTCATCCAATCAGTATAAGCAATCCTTTTCTTCCCCTTTGTCTCCCGCTTTCCTGTCAATGTACTAGCAATTTTACAATTTAATCTCGGCAAAATATTGGCGTTAATTAGTCCTCTATTTTTATTTTTTTTTTCTCCTCAAAAATTTATTAAATATATAAATTTATAAATTAGGCAGAAACAAAACAGTTTTATAGATTTCTTTATCTGTCTCACAATCGATTTTATTGTTTAAAATCGCTCGAATCGATTAAAAATCGATTAACCTTCGAAACGTAATAAAAATGAAAATAAATAATTGTGGTAGAAAATAACCCGTTGGGAAGCATTACTCCCTGTAAACAAACTCCGTAAATAGTCCCTCAAATATGTCAATCGTAAGCATTTAAATCAAAACATTGTCAACACCAAAATTCCTATGCTTGCTACGTCAACACATTCTAAGATACGTATACTACTAGTGCATATAGTAAACATGTATGTATGTCTGTCAGTTGTCAAGAAAGCATCATGTTAAAGTGTATGGTTACATCGCGGAGTGGACCTGTCTACTGCAGGGTGTAATAGGAGACGATCAGCGTGTTCTCACGGAGCTCAATCCTGAGATAATTATAATACTCAGATTTTTAGAGTTCCTTATACTAGGGGGAAAAATAACTATATTTTGTTAAGTATTTTCTTAAATTGATAAAATAAAGCATTAATGTCTTTCAAGTCTATGTATGTACTTGAATATATGATATTTCTTTGTCACGGCTTAAAACCTAAGAAGCTTGTTCGTTTTTGAAGAATGTAGTTTTATTTGAATCGCCTAGTGGGAGTGATGTTTTTGTCATTTTTTTATTTATTTATTCAAAATAACTACACTATTATGCTTATGTACTAAAAGAGCTTTAAACCTGTTTTAAATTTATAGAAGCGCTAGTGAATCGCCCAATGCTACAATGCTAAGTTTTGTAGAATATAATACAATATAATTGCACGTTTACAAGCCTTATATTTCTTATAATT
Organism: Tyria jacobaeae; assembly: GCA_947561695.1. Classification (NCBI taxonomy): domain Eukaryota; kingdom Metazoa; phylum Arthropoda; class Insecta; order Lepidoptera; family Erebidae; genus Tyria; species Tyria jacobaeae. Next base: position 20,472,027 of record OX387215.1, on the reverse strand, counting down.
TGAAGTTATTTTTGTGTGCAGTTGATCCCATGTAACATTCAAAGATGACATCCGCGAAAAAAAAAACATGTTTTTATATATTTTACTAGCGGTTTATGTACTTGTATAAAAGTAAAAATAAATATACATTTTATATTTATGTGTCTTACTTTTTTCAATTACAAAAATAAGCTTGGCAGACTAATCTGCTTACAAAACGTAATATTCTTTGGCGTCGCAATATACTTAAAAATATTCTGAGATTGAACGGTGATTCGTTCCTGGAAAGTACACAAACGAATTTAAAAGACTTAAGTTCTGTCATATTCTCAAAACTAATTAGCATATAATTTCTCACTGGTAACTCGAAATAATGAGGTTGTCACATAATGTAACAGGTATATATCAGTGTATTATACAAGCCTGTATCACAGAAGGCTTAGGCAGGGGCATGTTAAGCATATTGCCAATTATAATTTATATTAATTTTGATGCACGTATTTTGGGATAAACCTATAACTATTAACGACGTATAATCATTTGAATAATTTTAAAGGTAAAAAGTACACCTGGAAAGAAGGGAAGGTCAGCAATGGAAAATAATAGACAGATATATAGAATATTCATTATTGTACACGCACACATTATTGTACAAAAATAGAGTATAAAAAATATTGTCTAACAAATTAGAGTACAATGGGCGGTCTTATCGCTAATCTCTACCAGACAACGTTTAGATAGAGATAATAAAAATAGTAATTAATGGCGTATAGTACGCCAAATACTATAATACTTATATATATATATAACTCAATATATAGGTTATATACATATATATAAATACACAATCGCATAGCATACATTTTACAATAGGATAGATAGCAGCTAAGATTTACTTTAGAAATAGAATAGACTAAATAATATTGCAGATACAGATAATGTAACTGCTAAAGGTTGTAAATGTTTTTGTTTGCCCTACTTCTACCGGTGACGCATTCAACAAACGAACAGACAGAACCATAAAAGATTGGTCGAAGAATGTTATTGAATGATTTAATATCAGACTTTCTGATGATTGTAAGAACTTCGTATGTGAATCGTGATTAAACTTAAATCATCCTTTTAAATGTTAAGGTGTATAGCAATTAAACAGTATACTGTATAGCAAGGAGAATATGGGCAAAAAAAATAGCTGTTAGGTATGTCTTGTCTAATCCATAGCTTTTGCACACTATTGCAAACAATTTAACAATTTGTCTTATGTAATGGGAGACAAGCCTAAATGGGAAAATTAGAAGTAAATTAAGGAAAAAGAAAAGTAAATTAATTAAATAAAGGGAAAAAAGGTGATAATGAAAGACTGGTAGGCAAGGGACGTTGCTGGTACTTGCTGGATACGAGTACTTTTGGAAATAAGATAGGAAGTTTGTTGTATATTGACAGGAAATGGAAGATTAAAAAGGAAGGAAAGGGTTGTTGCTTATACAGATGGATTGGGAAGTATAAGCAATACCTATAGAGCTCTCTGACTAAATAACCTGCAAATAATATAACAGATACGAGTGCATTTAAACCCACAAGAGCGTATCTCCCTCATATTAATTATTTATTAACATGATTTTGCCAAGTTTTTACTATATGCAGAATTTATTCTTAAAGATTAGTGTTGAAATGTCAGCGATTGCTACATAAAGATCGAATTAAATTGTATAACGCATTTTTGTTAATCTAAAATACAAGTGTCTACACTTCATATGACTTGCCTATTAGTTTAGTGGTTAGACACCCTGACTGCCAAACCAGCGGTCGTGGTTTCGATTTAAACCCAGGACTAATAATTGTTTAATGAGCATAAGTATTTATTCTGTGTAAGGCATTACGAAGTTCTTGTTGGAATAGAATAATGTCACTCCATGTGTTTCCGTGTGTGTCGTAAAAGTCGACTAAGGGCTCAGACTGTTATATATCAGACAGTATATGTCAGGATCACGGCAATAGGCTTGCCCTGGCTTGCTCAGGCTCAGGGATATGTGTCAGGTGATTCGGTTCCCTTCAATATGGTTGAGGTGGATGATAACTGGTCACGCTCTTAAACGAGTACCGTCGGTTGGGGCTGGTCGTCTCTTTGAGTGCTATTAGGTTAATATTGTAAAAGTTTGTTCGTATATTACAAATAAATGTTACATTGTGTTCACGTATTCCTTGTGCTTATAAACGATGTAACAAGAAAGAAAAATAGTGTCTTTGGAGTTTCTTTTCTAATCTTCTTCATAGGATCTTCGTATTGGAGCAGGCAACCAGGAAACCGAATTAGTCTGACTGACTCGTACTGACAATCCAAAAATACTTCTAATTGGTTTAATTCTAATTTTGGTTTAAGTGGTCGTGGTTGTAGGTTCGATCTGATCATGGGACAACACTTGTGTAAACCTCAAATTGTTGTTTTCAGTGTTTTCTTTGTGTTTGTTGTTCCCCGCTATACAGGAATTAATCCTAGTGCGGAAAATGTCTTTCAAAAAATATTTTCTTTGTAAAGGTTAAAATTTATCATATTGGTCACCACACTAATTTCCGAGGCCGGTATGTCAATGTTAGCCATAATCGAGCGTCGGCAAAAAATCAAAGGTTACCTACAGATCAACATTTTCATACAATGCTTATTGTTTTCATACCACAATGTATCGAGCGGTGCATGAATGCTGCGAATCATAATCCTGATTTCTGATATTCATGTGGGTATGAGAAGATAGGTAAAATAAAATAATAATATGTATATCATGAGGATTTAATAAACCACAAAAACTATAAATATATGTAATTCCATACATAGGCAGACGTATACTAGTATTACACTCACGTTATATAGTATTAAATACACATAAAAGTGGTAGAGCCATACTCTGGCACAAACCGAGGCCGGCTCGACCGGAGCGATACCACGGTATTAAAAAACCGATTGTGAAGTAATGTTCGTGTTGCATTTCCCCGAAATGAGTGAGGTTTCCAGAGGCCCAACTCCCCCTCTCCTCTTTCCTCTGCCCTCATCCCCCGTCTCTGCTTTCCCCTCTCCGCATCCCCCTGACCCTCATCACTTGAGTTGTAGGTTTCCATGGACGGTTGTCACTTACCATCGGGTGACCCGTCTGTTCGTATGCAATTTGCACCTACCAACGTGATACGGAGCTGTCAACCGGGCACTATAGGAATTCAAGGTGAGATATTTGAGAGTATATTGGACAGGAAAGGTACACACAAGGATTGGCAATGAAAGAAAAGAATATTACGTAAACGAATGGACCTCGAAGTGCAAGCTCAAGTAGGTAAGGGTCGCCTACCTGTGGTAGTGGTACAGTGGTAGAGCCATGCTTAGGCACGAATGGGCCGGCTCGACCGGTGCGATACCACGGCCTCACAGAAAACCGGTTGTGAAGTAACGCTTGCGTTGCATTTCCCCGAATTGAGTGAGGTTTCCGGAGGCCCAATTCCCCCTCCCCCCTTTTCTCTCCCCTCTTCTCCTTTCTCCTTTTTACCATCTCCTCATCCCTCCTCTCTTCTTTCCACTCCCTGCATTCCCCATCCCTCATCACCCTCAAAGGCGGGCAGGCGCACTTGAGTTGCAAGGGTCCATGGACGGCGGTGTCACTTACCATCAGGTGAGCCGTCTGTTCGTCTGTCCCCCTATAGTATAAAAAAAAAAAAAAAAAAAAAAACTCGAACTGGCTGTTGCCGCGAGGTCCTAGCCAGTACCCAGTACTATAATTTCTTAAACTATGTGTATTGACTATTAAATTTAAAAGTAACGAAGGCTGTTCAATTTACAATTTTTGTTATGTAATGTTTTATTTATATTAAGTGAAAATAAAAACACTGCTAAAGCTTATTTGCAATACTCAATAAATCCTCATGTGTATGTGTGTATTTGTATGTATGTATGTGTATTTGTCTATATGTATATGCAAATGTATGTATATAGTAATGTTTGTATATGTATCTCTATATCTGTATATAAGTAGGTAGGATGTACCTAGTTTTATACGTAGACGTTGCAATTAAATTTCATTTTCTCCTGCTTTTTACTTTTACAGTGCACCAAGCTACCCATCATTCTCAAATCCACTATCAATTTTGTCCATCCAAAGGTTGCCTGTAAGAGATCGCTGTACAATACAAGTGTACAATAAAGATTATTCTTATCTTATCTTACTCAGCAAATTATGACTTAAACTTTTTTAATAATATAAACTAGACGATCCCGGCAGTTTCACCTACTTTATGCTCACTGCTCAGCTTCTAAGAGTTGCATCGTGTTTATAGTCTATAGCATTCCTCAATAAACGAGCTGACTAAAGCAAATCGTTCCTCAGATTAACGCGTTCTAACAAAGTCTTCATATTTATTATATAAGTAAAGATATGAGAGTATCACTGTCTGTCTGTCTGCTACGTTTTCCAACTCGGTACCAGTTCGGTATATAATCAATAAGATAGCTACTATTCATCTTGAAAATTAAACTTGAAACATGTAAAATCTGGTTTGTAAGTTGGTGTTTGATAGATTCGATTTAAACAAAAGTATTGTGTGTGAGTGCTAGTGACCTATAAATTAAACATCCTTATTACCAACTATACGCTTTTTATAACCTGAATCTCTTACGAACTAACTCAAAAGCTCAACACAACACAAGCTTAACTGGGGATACTAAGCTTTCGTGAGAAAAATGAACAAAATTTTAAAATTAGAATAAAATAAAAATATAATGTGAGTTGCCAGCTCAAAAATCTCTGGATTGTAATACTTAGTCATGAATGGTGGATGCACGGCCACACTTCCCACACACGCCCAACATTGGGTGCGCCGTGTGACGAATCCCATTCAACGCGATCATTGTACAATTTGTATTTGTTTGACTGATTGAAGTATACCACTCAAGTTCACGTGTATGTGAGTTTGTCCTATTGTCATGTTTTAAAAAGGCTATTCGATGCTGCATGGAATAGGCATATCTGTTTCTAACTTTGTTCTAACTCTGTGTTACTAAAGTGTAACACAGAGTGAGTGTGTGTGTGTACAGATTGTACTAAAATATACATAGTATTACATACATACAGTCATGCTTGTTTTCCCGAAGGGGTAAACACACGTGTAGTTAAAGTAAAATGAACACGTTTTGCAGAATATAATTTGCTCCAGTTATGGGGAGCAAGCCTACTGCGTTCAACCTTCCTATTTGGGAAATAAATGGGAAAGCTCAGCTTATCCGTTTTGGGAATCCGGCTAGAATGGTATGCTATGCATGATTATTAAAAATAAATTCTATGATTCTTGAAACTGGGGTAGTAAAATGTTGTTTTTTTTTTAATATGGGGGACAGACGAACAGTCTGATGGTAAGTGACTACTCCGTCCATGGACACCTGCAACTCAAGAGTCTCAAGTGCGCTGCCTGCCTTTGAGGGTGATGAGTGATGGAGAGAGAGAGATGGGGGATGAGGAGAAGGGAAAAAGGAGAGGGGGGATGAGGGCAGAGGAAAGAGGAGAGGCGGAGTTTGGCCTCCGGAAACCCCAGTAGTTTTTGGGTAATGCACCACCAGCATTGCTTCACAACCGGTTTTCTGTGAGGCTGTGGTATCGCACCGGTCGAGCCGGCCCATTCGTAACCCACGTGACTGTACCCTTAATACCACGATTGTCAAGTGTTTTTTTTTTATTTTACAAACGTATCAATATTTTTCTGTTCGTACCATCATCAATGATCTCCTTTAATTCTTTGTACAAACAAAATCAAGAAAATTGTAAAAACCAAGATGACCTGAGATTTAACAAATTACACTGAAAACTTACAACACTATCTCAAACGTGTTCTAAGAAATCTTGGATTGAACTGAACAAAGAACGGTGCCTCAAACATCTCGAGTCCCAGTTGTCCATTTAACTTTACAATGATCAGAACAGTAAGCTGATAATAAAGGGTGCGGCTATATCAATTTAATCGATTATTAACGAGACACTTGAATCGATTACGAAGTTAGTCGCTGAACAAGTTCGTTTAAATAGAAGCTCGGGTATGAAAGGGATTACGAGCTCTATTTTCATATATTTGTATTAGGTATATATGAGAGTTTAGATATACCATTCATTTTGTTTTATTGTTTAGTTGTGATGGTGCAAACAAAGACTAAGAAACGTCACACAAACACCATACGCTCTAAAAACATAACCCTCCTTCTTGCTCAGCCGGGTGAATAACGTAAATTCTCATCTTTTATTTTTTGAAATGAAAACTTATTTTAGCGCGGTACGCATATTTTTAGATGAGATAAAATCTATAGACTCGCGACACCGTTACGAGACGCATATGTCCAATAAGCGCAATATTAGCACAACGAGATATAAAAGTACAATTGATGCGGTCTTTACGAGATATTTAAATAACTTCACAAATCAAAATTGTTTATTTCCTATTTTAGTTACCATGAACTTACAGTTTCTATTTTAGATTGTAATAATTTTAATGATAATGATGATGATACAAGAGTTGTCGAAATTGTTAACGATGATTCATAAAATAATATTAAATGTATTTTAAACTTTCATTACCAAATAATTCTAAAAATGACTAACGCGCCAAAATAAGTTTTCACTTCTGTCGGCCCTCCCGGAGTGCATTTTTTTATTTTGGCTTTCTTGATTGCGGTCCTGGTCCTGAATGTAACACCATTCTGTTTTTTTACTTTTCATTTTAATTAATCATCATAATCGACATTCAGCCTATCGAAGTAAACTGCTTGATATCGGCCTCTCCCGATTGCGCGACATAACTACAACCAACTACATAAGTAGTTATTCATTTTCTGAATCAAGCAATTGTTGCAAGAATACTAAGTCAATTTGAACAGAAGTTTGTTAATTATAAAGAAAATAAATTGAATATGCCACTATAATATATATGCTTATATGTATATAGGAAAAACACGTGCAAATTATGTTGTAATTGCCTTTCACATAGTTTGAGTAAGTAAATAAATCAGCAGATGTCTTTCTGTTGGCAACTTGTCAAAGGATACCCTCACGTAGGAACAGAAGCCACCGCCGATGTCCGCACATTATAGATATATAAGAAAAACTAATATGTGGGGTTTTTATTAGAGCAAAAAAAAACAAAACAACTTTTTAAGTTTTTGTACGACTGTATTTTTTACACGCATCATCAAAATGCACTGCGTCTTTCATGCACTTTACAGCGTCTAGTAAATAAAAATATATAATATACTTAATTCTAAATTCCACGCGTACGAAGTGCATAAGTAATATTACATATTTTAAATTAAATAAGGTAAAACGCATGTTTGTAGTACAGTTATAGATTTAATTCCTAGTATAATACTTTGTTAAGCAGATTTCTTTTTTTAGAAAATAACATCTAACATTTACATTAAAAAACACGTTATGAAAATAAAATAATGCAATTTTTTTTAAATCTATTCTTGTTGTATATAAATTCATGACAATCATGACACATAACGTAACTTTAGCTTGACCAGATAATCCGCTTTTTCTTTATATTTTTTTATTTTTATTAGAGCAAAAATTCAAATTCATTTTACAATTTCATTTAATTTCTTTAAAAAAAAAATATTTTTGACTACTAAATTACTTTTTTTTTAATTATTTAGGAATTAAACTATCTAGAATTAAACCTCAATCTGACTTTATTTTATTGTTAAATATCTAAGTAAGTCTCCCTTATCATTCATACATGTTTGAAAAAGCCGAAACTTGTAAAATACGTGAGTAATTCTTTATATAATAAGTCATACTAGTAATAGTTACATAAATAATAATATACAAATATACAAATTGAGTAAACATTGCAACGGTTCAACGGAAATCAATACTACAATAGAAATCCCGGTAAAATTACATTAGCGCGTCGTGACGTCACGTATTATAGACAACTCACCTATTGGCGCGTTTTGTTTATCAGCATGTTATCTGTGCTCGGCAATTAGTCACAGCGGTACATACCTCACGTGCGAACGTTCGAGCCGAATTCAAATTTACCGAAACGCCCCCATTTTTTTCAGACGAATTTCGTAATTCGAGATTTTGTTGTTTAAATGTAATTGTATTATATATCTTCCACTAGTTGTGCGAAATTTGAAAGTGTAATTCAATTTTTATATGTAATGTGTTTTGAAATCAGAACTGACTTGAAGTGTTGTTGTTTTGTTTGTTAGTGAAGTTATTCAAATGTTTCGAAAAGTGCTATTTTGTGATTTCTTTGCGACGGCGCCCATCGAATCAAATGAAAGGTTATCTATACGTATAATTATTTTTCGTTAATGTATTGTATTTGAAAATTATCACCTATAGAGGTGATAATTTTATAAAACCTGAAATAAAGATTTTAGATTTTAATAAAACAACACATGACAATTTTTTAAATATGTTTTCCATTGCAAATTTTTATCTATAATTTTTTGTTGATGATAAATTGTAAAATATACTTAAATCAACAAGCCGTGACACAACTATTATGAGTCAATTTCTACTCTCTACATACTTACATTCGCTGCGCTTTTTAATGACGTTCAGTTAACAAATAAAATAATCTTCATACACTAATATGAATAATAAACCATATAATATAATATCAATGCTATCTACCACGTCTGATAACAATTGAATGATACATTGAGTTTGAATATAATGTGAATGTTTCATTCGTTTATCAGGTTTTTTTTTGTAACCTTCTTCCTTCACCTTCATTCTTTTAACCATCGTCACATTAATGTTACAAACCTGCTTTATTTTAGTTTGTCTCGATAAACTAATGGCTTGTCATACTAGAACTACATAAAAAAAAAACAAATCAAATCCATAAATCGAATATAATCAAGAAAAAATTGAACTAAATATATCTTAAACACGGTTGTGGGATTCATCATCATCTTATATAAAACATTTTTACTATGCGCGCACACATACAGAATCTCAAGCTTCCTTCAACATCAACTTCCACAAACTGAATTACATATTTATCGTCAGACCTATCCTTCCGTCCCGTGACCTCATGCCGTGGGTAATCATGCTTAGGAACGAAAGGGCCGGCTCAACCGGAGTAATACCACGGCCTCACAGAAAACCGGTTGTCAAACATATGCCATTAAAAAAACTTGTCAACTCAAAGAAGGTTAGAAGGTGTCAAATTGCAAATAGTGTGGCTTCACTAATACTTTCACATCCAATTATAAAAGTGCTAATCTAATTGACAGTGACAAGTTCAAAAGACATGGTTTCAAACCGGTTATGTATTAAGTACTAACACCAGATACATAAATAATTAATTTATTTTTATTCGCACTTAAGTGTGATAGTAAGAATTTATTTCCTCATTTACCTGATGTAGTATGAAAATTGCATTGCTCTTGTTTTTCCTTGACAACTTATGTCGGTATGTTAATGAAGTTGATAACTCAAACACGTTTGGTCACACCTCACACTTGTAGCTGTCATGTACATCTTTATATTTATCCTATTTCAGAAATGGATGGGTCCTCAAATGGTTTTTAACATTTATTGAAGTATACAGTATTACTCACTTGTGTATTTCGGGAATGCCCGAATAATTTCGGTCCCGAAGGGGGACCTTTAAACTCACGACTGTTTCCCCAAAGGGGTAGGCGCCCAAGAGGCGTCTAGACCGGAGTAATAGCACGCCTTCACAGAAAACCAGTTGTCGAATAAAGCTTGCTTTGTATTTACCGAGTGAATGATGATACTGGCAGCTCAAGATCCTCTCTCCTTTTTCCCCTCATCATCGTCTGCTCGTTTCATTCTACTCTTTAAAAAAAGACAACTCTCGCACTAGAAATGGGCTTTGCTTAGCAGACATATAAACAAAGAACACAATGCACACCCAGACTCAGGACAACTGTTTGTGGATCACACAGGTTTTTGCCCCTCGTATATCATAAAAAAACATAAACTTATAAAATTTAACCAATGTAACGCAGAAATAACTCATGTAGTGCTTATACCTGTAAGAAAATTTGAATACCTGTAAGAAAATTTGAATCTGGATTAAGTGACTATAAGTTAATATACATATATATATATATTATTTTTGTAACCTGTGTAAAATGTGCTGAAAATTGTTGGTAAACCAATAAATCTCAATTTTTTTTTTAACTCAAATTAAGGCAAGATTGATTTTAGCAGTCGTAGAGCGTAGTGTAACAAAAATGATTGCGCAAGGGCGGGATTCCCGTGGCACATTTGTTTTAACAGGAAAACTTTTAATTATTTCCAATCTTTCAAAACTTTCATGTATATTAGACGTTTAGACCTTGAGAAGTAGGCCGACCACGATTGCCGCACAATTCGAGTAAAAAACTCTTAACAAACATGTCATTACTTACTTTATAAATGCCTCGTAGTTAAATTTGTAGTAAATGAATGAATGATAAATAATACTATATTGTTGTCCAAACGGTTGAGTCTTATGAGAATTAATCCAATATTTTGTACTTTGTCTATCCAACTATGTACCACTGTACTGTGTGTGTGTGTGACAAGTGTGCTTATTTTAGATGACTTCAGATAAACTGACTTTATTTTTGTATCATGCACATGCATGGCAACCCCATTACTAAGAAATTACCTATTGATAAAAACACTTCTTGTTATATACGTTTTATATAAGAATGACTTTAGTATCCCTAGTGCTTTATCAACCATATGCTATGACGTAGGTTCTTTGGCCTTCCTTTTATTGTTTTGATCCCAAAAATAGTGAGTGTTCAGAATAGTTATAGTGTAACTAATTTTAGGAGCTAAAGTTGTCGGGAGAAATCTCAAACCATGTGAAAGAGTTTTACTCTGGAACTATTAGCCCGCTTTGAATGATTATTTTTATATTTGATAGTGTTTATTGTAGAATAATATTGTGACTAAAACATCACGCTGAGACCCTTAGTAGCAAAGCAGTGAGCCTAAACGCAGGTGAAATATGTAACGGTTAGTAGTGCACAGGATAGTATTTGACCAGGCGACTATACAATGCCGAGTCCCACACCTTAACCACGATTCTACCGCCGCTTAGAGTATTGCTGCAATTACATTTGTAGAAATAAGCAGATATCGATAACATACATTAAATCTCTAAAAGTAAATCGTTCATTTCCCACGCCTCGCTCAAGTTTTCCCATTTTATGAGGTCAGTAGAACTCGTAGCGGAAACATACCTACCGGATCTGATTATCAACTAATGTATAAACATATGTACGTACGGCAGAGGCGTAATTAATGCCTACATTTTGTTGATGATAATTTGGTCCCATTTATGTAATATTACGCAAGTTTTTTTTTTTAATATAGTGGGACAGACGAACAGACGGCTTACGGACAAGAGTTGCAAGTGCGCTGCCCGCCTATGAGGGTGAGGGTGATGAGGGATAGGGGGATGCGGGGAGGGGAAGAAGAGAGGGGGATGAGGAGGGGGGAAAGAGGAGAGGAGGGGAAGTTGGGCCTCCGGAAACATCACTCATATCGGAGAAATGCAACGTAAGCGTTACTTCGCAACCTGTTTTCTGTGAGGCCGTGGTATCGCACTGGTCGAGCCGGCCCATTTATGTCTAAGCATGGCTCTACCACTGTTAAACTATGTATGTATGTATATCTAATAATAAAGTTCCATAATATGTGCTCTTAGTTTATTATAGGCTTTCTAAGAGAGGTGACTAATCAGTATAAGGTATAGATAATATATTTATAGCGGTTTCTAGATACAAGAATATGGGTTTTAATTCAGGATGAACGGTAACGAATAACTTCAGACATCTCACACCTGGCCATCTGTTCCTTAACTGGACAGAACTTGTATTATGATAACCAGACTGCTTATAAACATATATATTTCTAAATACATACATAGTTATAAACACCCCGATACAGAACAAATGATCATGCTCATCGCATAATCATTTGTCCTGAGCTGGAATCAAACCATCGACCTCTGGCAGTCAGGATAACTAACCACTAGACCATGTCATTCATAATAAATACATATTGTATACGCTAAGAACACTTTTCATACAAATATTTTGATTGATTGGAAATTGAACCTAAAATATAGTCGCTTCACATTTCATACAAGTTTTTATTCACAATGAACCGCTTTAAATATTGCCTTTAAAACTATTAGGAAAAATTAAGCTCATCTCATCCACTGCAGTTCTTTATTACAAAAAATACTTGTTTTTAATAATTTTGTATACTTTTTTCGTCGTTTATATATCACTTATGTGTGAGTGAAAGCCCCATTACCCCGGTGAATCTATGCGGGCAATTAAATCGTTCACCAGCTCGCGTAATACCCCCCATGGTGAAAATGTATGATCTTTCTGTTGTATGCAAACACTGCTATGTAGGACAGGCGTGTTGATATGGGAAATCATATTTTTTAACGGTGTGCAGACAAAATCTGTAATAATAATGTAAGAAACGACATATATTTATACATATGTCTGTTGTTTTTTCAGGGCTATCGGTATCGATTTTGATAAAATTTGGTATGTGGATACTTCGAACCTTCGGGAACGACATAGGTTGCTTTTTATCGTCATAGCAGGTGATAGAAGTTGTTGCTCGCCTTTTTCTTACTATTTAATACAAATGATAATCTATAATATTCAATCAGCAAGTATTATTTTGAATCTTATACTAAATGTGGCATACTCTCTTACTTAATAGTTGCAAGTTAATAAAGATTGCGTATTTTAAGAATGTAGTTATGTATGTGAACTACCAACCGAGAAGACGATTCTAGTCATCATCTATTATCTATTAAATTTAATTGTTTTACCAAATTAGTAATTATAAAACTTTACATTTTTAAATTCCTCCCGCATTACGTATAATTACTTTTTCGCGGTCTTGTCAAGCAAAGAAACAACGGACACAAAGAACACCCACACTCGGGCCAAATATTCATAAATTACACGTATATTAGTCCCATGTGTAGCTCTACAGTAAGGATCACTAACCACACACTACATTCATATACGTAACTCTTAATTGATCGATTACACAGTGATAGTACATATAAACGCTATATATATAAAAATCAAAATTTACATATATTTTAATATTTACCCTCAGTCTGCAATCTATACTAATACAGACATCTAAATTAATATATTTGTTCTGCAGTAACTTCTAAAACAATAAGAAACCTTTGAAAATGTCGAAGGCGAAACCGGTCAGGTTTATTATAAATATTGTGGAATACTACAAGTGATGTTACTCAAGATGTGTACCAATTTACACCAAGTGCCAACAATTAACAGTATAAATAGTTTTCTTGCGTAGTTTGATCAATCAAGGTAAAAGCATCTATTTTGTGATATTTTTTCAAACGGCATCGTTGACAATATTTCGAATATCCGCCGTCAATTATTTACGTGGGTGGTGATTGCTTGACCAACACCACCCTTTTCTTCTTTTCCCTTATCTTCATTCCCCTCCTCCCTTTCCCCTACTGTGCTCTGCTCGTTTATCGACGTATTCCATAAAAAAAAACAAACTTCAAATGACTGACAACCAGTGGTAGTTATGATTTAACCCGTTTTTTTTTTTATTTCTTATTGATTCATTCATAAAGCCCATTATACACAGTTAATTTAAGTATTTGATTGACGGGAAATCTATCTGATTTACCAATTATCCCACTCCATTTATTAAACCAATTTTTTTATTTCTTTAAATTGCCATTAATAACAGCCAGCAGTTGTTAATAAAATCCATTACAAACAGGATGTTACGATCGCGACAAAAAGCTTTACAAAAACACGCCTAACACGAGAGATCACAATGTAAAAATATATCACAATAGCTTCGACCTCTATCTTTTACAATCAACAGAGAACAATGGGAAAATAGTCAATATTGTAATTTTAGTTTGAGAACAACTCTACAGGTTCACAACAAAAAAATACTATTGTGTCGTTCGGACTTCAAAAAAAAAAAAAAAAATTACGAATCAAAATTTACAAAATTGATAACGAACATTGATAATTTGACCGACGAGTACGTATAGTGGTTAATGATTCTGAGTTCCGAGTCAGAGGTTGTGGCTTAGTTTCCTACACGGGACAAAATGTTGTGTAATCCTCGAACCTTTAAACTAGTGGGACAGTATACCTTAGCCACATTATTACAAGCACTTGAAAAGATGATGCTGATATAGAACGAGTGATGACACCTGGGGTTATCCACACTAAAAAAATAGAACAGGTTTCTCGATGTACGAAACCAGAACATGGACTGAACAGAACTAAACAGATCATTTAAACAAAGTAAAATAAAAGAAACAACGGTATCTTCTAAAGTTAAATTTAAGGAAAGTTAGCAATGACAACGGTCAATACTAACTTTTATTACTATTTAACAATAATAAATTATTCTTTTGAGTTACTATTTTATTATTCATGTTACAATTCACTTCTTAAATATAATTTCATTATATTCATATTTCAGATTTCTTATTATTTTACCATTTTGACCATGTTTTTTATATGTTTATTTGTGTCTTAGAACAAGTTTCTGAGTGTTAAATGATTTTATTGATCAAGTCCTCGAAATCGATTTTCCTCGATCTGTAGGCCCTTCTTAGTAACTTATGTATAGCTATAATAATATCTAATTAGTTTCGATAAATATTAACATTACAAATTTTACATAGACAAATTGCAAGTAAAAGCAAATAATAGCTATGAATTGACCGCATTTCCTAGATACTGCGCAGAGAAAGGCTGGCAACTGGCATGTAAATTGTGAGTGTTCCTTTCCGGCACATAAACAAGGGACATAAGTTCTCTGTAATAGATTTGATAATCCATCTAAAGAAAAGAGAAGAAACAATACAATACAATACAATATTCTTTATTGTACACACACAAAAAAATATAAACAATATGAAACAAATTATATACGAGCTACTGGTACAATCGGCGACATGAATAATGAATAAGGAAACTGTATGTACGATAATTTTTAATTTAATTTTTTTTAGGATAAGGGTATGTTGTTTTTTTTTTAACTTAGTAAGTTTTTGTTTTTAGTAGTGGTGTGGGATATAAACATACTTCTAATACAATACTTAATACTATAGTAACGTAAATATGTGAATAACTTTTTTTCTCAACTCAAAACTCTTACTGACTTCTGACTCAAAACCTGATATTAAAATTCTGTATAACGCCGGTGGTCAGTTTTTTTTTATAATAAAATCTTGCAATTAATTAATTAATTAATCACCTATACCTACTAATATTATAAATGCCAAAGAAAAGAGAAGAAACTGTATGTACGATAATTACTTTTATTTTTTAGCATAAGATAATGTTGTTTTTTTTTTACTTAGTAAGTTTTTGTTTTTAGTGGTGGTGTTGGATATAAACATACTTCTAATACAATACTTAATATTACAATACTTAAAACAGTAATGTAAATATGTGAATAACTTTTTTTCTCAACTCAAAACTCTTACTGACTTCTGACTCAAAACCTGATATTAAAATTCTGTATAACGCCGGAGTTTAGTTTTTTTTTTTTACAATAAAATCTCGCAATATTATAAATTAATGGAATCACCTATCTCAAGATCAATCTCAAGATCCTCTCTCCTTTTTCCCCTCCCCTCATCATCGTCTGCTCGTTTCATTCTACTCTTTAAAAAAAGACAACTCTCGCACTAGAAATGGGCTTTGCTTAGCAGACATATAAACAAAGAACACAATGCACACCCAGACTCAGGACAACTGTTTGTGGATCACACAGGTTTTTGCCCTCCGTATATCATAAAAAAACATAAACTTATAAAATGTAACCAATGTAACGCAGAAATAACTCATGTAGTGCTTATACCTGTAAGAAAATTTGAATCTGGATTAAGTGACTATAAGTTAATATATATATATATGTATATATATTATTTTTGTAACCTGTGTAAAATGTGCTGAATATTGTTGGTAAACCAATAAATCACAATTTATTTTTTAACTCAAATTAAGGCAAGACTGATTTTAGCAGTCGTAGAGCGTAGTGTAACAAAAATGATTGCGCAAGGGCGGGATTCCCGTGGCACATTTGTTTTAACAGGAAAACTTTTAATTATTTCCAATCTTTCAAAACTTTCATGTATATTAGACGTTTAGACCTTGAGAAGTAGGCCGACCACGATTGCCGCACAATTCGAGTAAAAAACTCTTAACAAACATGTCATTACTTACTTATAAATGCCTCGTAGTTAAATTTGTAGTAAATGAATGAATGATAAATAATACTATATTGTTGTCCAAACGGTTGAGTCTTATGAGAATTAATCCAATATTTTGTACTTTGTCTATCCAACTATGTACCAAGACTGTGTGTGTGTGTGACAAGTGTGCTTATTTTAGATGACTTCAGATAAATTGACTTTATTTTTGTATCATGCACATGCATGGCAACCCCATTACTAAGAAATTACCTGTTGATAAAAACACTTCTTGTTATATACGTTTTATATAAGAATGACTTTAGTATCCCTAGTGCTTTATCAACCATATGCTATGACGTAGGTTCTTTGGCCTTCCTTTTATTGTTTTGATCCCGAAAATAGTGAGTGTTCAGAATAGTTATAGTGTAACTAATTTTAGGAGCTAAAGTTGGCGGGAGAAATCGCAAACCATGTGAAAGAATTTTACTCTGGAACTATTAGCCCGCTTTGAATGATTATTTTTATATTTGATAGTGTTTATTGTAGAATAATATTGTGACTAAAACATCACGCTGAGACCCTTAGTAGCAAAGCAGTGAGCCTAAACGCAGGTGAAATATGTAACGGTTAGTAGTGCACAGGATAGTATTTGACCAGGCGACTATACAATGCCGAGTCCCACACCTTAACCACGATTCTACCGCCGCTTAGAGTATTGCTGCAATTTCATTTGTAGAAATAAGCAGATATCGATAACATACATTAAATCTCTAAAAGTAAATCGTTCATTTCACACGCCTCGCTCAAGTTTTCCCATTTTATGAGGTCAGTAGAACTCGTAGCGGAAACATACCTACCGGATCTGATTATCAACTAATGTATAAACATATGTACGTACGGCAGAGGCGTAATTAATGCCCCTACATTTTGTTGATGATAATTTGGTCCCATTTATGTAATATTACGCAAGTTTTTTTTTTTAATATAGTGGGACAGACGAACAGACGGCTTACGGACAAGAGTTGCAAGTGCGCTGCCCGCCTATGAGGGTGAGGGTGATGAGGGATAGGGGGATGCGGGGAGGGGAAGAAGAGAGGGGGATGAGGAGGGGGGAAAGAGGAGAGGAGGGGAAGTTGGGCCTCCGGAAACATCACTCATATCGGAGAAATGCAACGTAAGCGTTACTTCGCAACCTGTTTTCTGTGAGGCCGTGGTATCGCACTGGTCGAGCCGGCCCATTTATGTCTAAGCATGGCTCTACCACTGTTAAACTATGTATGTATGTATATATAATGATAAAGTTCCATAATATGTGCTCTTAGTTTATTATAGGCTTTCTAAGAGAGGTGACCAATCAGTATAAGGTATAGATAATATATTTATAGCGGTTTCTAGATACAAGAATATGGGTTTTAATTCAGGATAAACAGTAACGAATAACTTCAGACATGTCACACCTGGCCATCTGTTCCTTAACTGGACAGAACTTGTATTATGATAACCAGACTGCTTATAAACATATATATTTCTAAATACATACATAGTTATAAACACCCCGATACAGAACAAATGATCATGCTCATCGCATAATCATTTGTCCTGAGCTGGAATCAAACCATCGACCTCTGGCAGTCAGGATAACTAACCACTAGACCATGTCATTCATAATAAATACATATTGTATACGCTAAGAACACTTTTCATACAAATATTTTGATTGATTGGAAATTGAACCTAAAATATAGTCGCTTCACATTTCATACAAGTTTTTATTCACAATGAACCGCTTTAAATATTGCCTTTAAAACTATTAGGAAAAATTAAGCTCATCTCATCCACTGCAGTTCTTTATTACAAAAAATACTTGTTTTTAATAATTTTGTATACTTTTTTCGTCGTTTATATATCACTTATGTGTGAGTGAAAGCCCCATTACCCCGGTGAATCTATGCGGGCAATTAAATCGTTCACCAGCTCGCGTAATACCCCCCATGGTGAAAATGTATGATCTTTCTGTTGTATGCAAACACTGCTATGTAGGACAGGCGTGTTGATATGGGAAATCATATTTTTTAACGGTGTGCAGACAAAATCTGTAATAATAATGTAAGAAACGACATATATTTATACATATGTCTGTTGTTTTTTCAGGGCTATCGGTATCGATTTTGATAAAATTTGGTATGTGGATACTTCGAACCTTCGGGAACGACATAGGTTGCTTTTTATCGTCATAGCAGGTGATAGAAGTTGTTGCTCGCCTTTTTCTTACTATTTAATACAAATGATAATCTATAATATTCAATCAGCAAGTATTATTTTGAATCTTATACTAAATGTGGCATACTCTCTTACTTAATAGTTGCAAGTTAATAAAGATTGCGTATTTTAAGAATGTAGTTATGTATGTGAACTACCAACCGAGAAGACGATTCTAGTCATCATCTATTATCTATTAAATTTAATTGTTTTACCAAATTAGTAATTATAAAACTTTACATTTTTAAATTCCTCCCGCATTACGTATAATTACTTTTTCGCGGTCTTGTCAAGCAAAGAAACAACGGACACAAAGAACACCCACACTCGGGCCAAATATTCATAAATTACACGTATATTAGTCCCATGTGTAGCTCTACAGTAAGGATCACTAACCACACACTACATTCATATACGTAACTCTTAATTGATCGATTACACAGTGATAGTACATATAAACGCTATATATATAAAAATCAAAATTTACATATATTTTAATATTTACCCTCAGTCTGCAATCTATACTAATACAGACATCTAAATTAATATATTTGTTCTGCAGTAACTTCTAAAACAATAAGAAACCTTTGAAAATGTCGAAGGCGAAACCGGTCAGGTTTATTATAAATATTGTGGAATACTACAAGTGATGTTACTCAAGATGTGTACCAATTTACACCAAGTGCCAACAATTAACAGTATAAATAGTTTTCTTGCGTAGTTTGATCAATCAAGGTAAAAGCATCTATTTTGTGATATTTTTTCAAACGGCATCGTTGACAATATTTCGAATATCCGCCGTCAATTATTTACGTGGGTGGTGATTGCTTGACCAACACCACCCTTTTCTTCTTTTCCCTTATCTTCATTCCCCTCCTCCCTTTCCCCTACTGTGCTCTGCTCGTTTATCGACGTATTCCATAAAAAAAAACAAACTTCAAATGACTGACAACCAGTGGTAGTTATGATTTAACCCGTTTTTTTTTTATTTCTTATTGATTCATTCATAAAGCCCATTATACACAGTTAATTTAAGTATTTGATTGACGGGAAATCTATCTGATTTACCAATTATCCCACTCCATTTATTAAACCAATTTTTTTATTTCTTTAAATTGCCATTAATAACAGCCAGCAGTTGTTAATAAAATCCATTACAAACAGGATGTTACGATCGCGACAAAAAGCTTTACAAAAACACGCCTAACACGAGAGATCACAATGTAAAAATATATCACAATAGCTTCGACCTCTATCTTTTACAATCAACAGAGAACAATGGGAAAATAGTCAATATTGTAATTTTAGTTTGAGAACAACTCTACAGGTTCACAACAAAAAAATACTATTGTGTCGTTCGGACTTCAAAAAAAAAAAAAAAAATTACGAATCAAAATTTACAAAATTGATAACGAACATTGATAATTTGACCGACGAGTACGTATAGTGGTTAATGATTCTGAGTTCCGAGTCAGAGGTTGTGGCTTAGTTTCCTACACGGGACAAAATGTTGTGTAATCCTCGAACCTTTAAACTAGTGGGACAGTATACCTTAGCCACATTATTACAAGCACTTGAAAAGATGATGCTGATATAGAACGAGTGATGACACCTGGGGTTATCCACACTAAAAAAATAGAACAGGTTTCTCGATGTACGAAACCAGAACATGGACTGAACAGAACTAAACAGATCATTTAAACAAAGTAAAATAAAAGAAACAACGGTATCTTCTAAAGTTAAATTTAAGGAAAGTTAGCAATGACAACGGTCAATACTAACTTTTATTACTATTTAACAATAATAAATTATTCTTTTGAGTTACTATTTTATTATTCATGTTACAATTCACTTCTTAAATATAATTTCATTATATTCATATTTCAGATTTCTTATTATTTTACCATTTTGACCATGTTTTTTATATGTTTATTTGTGTCTTAGAACAAGTTTCTGAGTGTTAAATGATTTTATTGATCAAGTCCTCGAAATCGATTTTCCTCGATCTGTAGGCCCTTCTTAGTAACTTATGTATAGCTATAATAATATCTAATTAGTTTCGATAAATATTAACATTACAAATTTTACATAGACAAATTGCAAGTAAAAGCAAATAATAGCTATGAATTGACCGCATTTCCTAGATACTGCGCAGAGAAAGGCTGGCAACTGGCATGTAAATTGTGAGTGTTCCTTTCCGGCACATAAACAAGGGACATAAGTTCTCTGTAATAGATTTGATAATCCATCTAAAGAAAAGAGAAGAAACAATACAATACAATACAATATTCTTTATTGTACACACACAAAAAAATATAAACAATATGAAACAAATTATATACGAGCTACTGGTACAATCGGCGACATGAATAATGAATAAGGAAACTGTATGTACGATAATTTTTAATTTAATTTTTTTTAGGATAAGGGTATGTTGTTTTTTTTTTAACTTAGTAAGTTTTTGTTTTTAGTAGTGGTGTGGGATATAAACATACTTCTAATACAATACTTAATACTATAGTAACGTAAATATGTGAATAACTTTTTTTCTCAACTCAAAACTCTTACTGACTTCTGACTCAAAACCTGATATTAAAATTCTGTATAACGCCGGTGGTCAGTTTTTTTTTATAATAAAATCTTGCAATTAATTAATTAATTAATCACCTATACCTACTAATATTATAAATGCCAAAGAAAAGAGAAGAAACTGTATGTACGATAATTACTTTTATTTTTTAGCATAAGATAATGTTGTTTTTTTTTTACTTAGTAAGTTTTTGTTTTTAGTGGTGGTGTTGGATATAAACATACTTCTAATACAATACTTAATATTACAATACTTAAAACAGTAATGTAAATATGTGAATAACTTTTTTTCTCAACTCAAAACTCTTACTGACTTCTGACTCAAAACCTGATATTAAAATTCTGTATAACGCCGGAGTTTAGTTTTTTTTTTTTACAATAAAATCTCGCAATATTATAAATTAATGGAATCACCTATACCTCCTAATATTATAAATGCCAAAGTAAGGCCTATTTGCCTGTTACATTTTCACGTCTAAACGACTAAACTGAAACAGTAAGAAAGTAATAGCAATATAACTACTAACAAAACTAGTAGGTGGGTATATATATAACATATAAACGTCATCATCTATAGGTATTATTGAAAAGTTTGTCTATGCTCCAAGGGTGGGCGTTTAATAATGGCGGGAGATGCGAGCTGCCGAACGTGATTCGAAATTCGAATGATGCCGTTCCTTTACAACTAATACCGATCGCAACAATCAATGCTGAAATGTTTACAATTTGTCTGATGTTTGCAGTCGTGGCATAGTATATTGTTTTGATGTGTCTATTTTGCAATACTCTGAAATCAACATTTTTCAAATGTTACAATACAATTGTTTGGCTACAATAACTATAAATTTATTCTATTGGTGGACGTTTATTAAGAGATCAGTACCTCGATTTAATATGTATATATTATATCTATCACTATCTTATCATCTCTCATATCTTTTTTAATTTATGAGAAACAGCCCGGCCCATTAACTCCATCCCAAGGTTGCCTGTAAGAGATTGCCTATGCGAGAAGGCCGCCAATTGTACAACTTACAGTTTTCAATCTTATGTCGTATTATTAACCTGGTGTACGGTATAGAGTTTTATTATTATTATTAAAAAAACACGATTACTTCTAGTTTTATAACAACTAAAATAGTTACAGTTGAGCATGATAAAGCACAAGAAGAAAGGCGTTGGCTTTATTAGTTTATCTTTAATCAATTTTGTTTGTTCTTAAGTAATTAATTTAGCACTAATTTTTGGCAGTGATAATTTTATTGTAATAAAAAGACTTAAAACTTAAATGATCAATATCAGATTTTTCTGAAAATTTATCTAACAATCAATGAAGTACAATCCCCTTACAATATTTTGTCCAATTCTTTGAACAAAATATTGTATTTCTACGTATGTGTTACCAAAAGACTACTAGTTAACCTTTTTACCTGACTACACCAGAATGTGCAGCTTATGTTTTTCGTTACATATATTTATGTATGTATGATATTTCTTTGTCACGTCACGAGTATCATTTGTATCTTAATAATAGTAATAGTGACATATATGAATACTATATTATTAAATTTCGTTAATACATG
The DNA here is from genome assembly GCA_947561695.1 of Tyria jacobaeae. Lineage (NCBI taxonomy): Eukaryota > Metazoa > Arthropoda > Insecta > Lepidoptera > Erebidae > Tyria > Tyria jacobaeae. The sequence goes on along the minus strand of OX387215.1, from coordinate 20,449,357 downwards.
TCGGTATTTTTTTTAAATGATATGATAGGTGTACAGATTATATACACTCAACGTAATAAAAGACAAACCCTTAAGTACAATACTACAATACTCTTGATAATGTCATATAAGCGACAATAGTTATGTAGTTTCAATGACAAGGGACACACGCCGGATACGGTGACATGTTGTCTTACTGTATACCGCCATGACACTTCATAGGAATATGGTTTATTAAACTATGAAGGAAGTATATAAGGTGGGTGTGAAGTGACTCAGTAAGGCTGCCTCCTCTACTGCAGCGGTGAGTAAGCTATAAGCTATAGCGGTGCGACTGCTACTATGAGTCATTTGTAGAAAGACATTTTCTCTGAAAAGGAATGGACTGGTCTCGAACTATTTTGCCAATAAAGACTGGTTCTTATTAGAGTAGGAACAGGCCATCCTATCGTTTGCAATACGTAGATCCTATGGAGAAGAACTGGCAAGAAACTAACTCCAAGGACGCTCTTTTTCAATTTTTTTCTTTACAAATGTTTGTTTACATATCGCTTAAATAAGCTCGTTTAAATAAGCAACTGCTTTCGTTCTATAAAGTACCGTGTTTAATGGTTCTCTAGAGCAGGGATTCCCAAACTGGGTTCCGTAGAATGGTGATCAGGGCTCCGCCAAAATTATTTATTATTAGCTAATAACCCTGGATAGCTAACGTTCCGAAGTACACATGAAAAGCTAACCATTAGACTTTTTAACGATTGTTTTATAAATGTATAATTTATACTAATGTATTTATATATTTATTGAGCTTATTATATCTTTATACAACTTAGTATATAAATGAATAAAACAATTATTAAAGAGAAATATCTATTTAATTTTTATGTACTAAATCACAATTATTAATTGGCACATGTTTCTTTGAGATCCATTATGCACTTTCACTTACCATTACTATATAAGGAACTTTCATTTAGAAAAATATATATATAAAGAAAAAACATCTGTAATAACGCGAGATATATTTGAGTTTTTTTTGCAAAAATCAACGGTATGTCCGCCACACATGGCAGTATTAGAACTATGACAATAGTTCTGTGTCATGCGCCTTTTCGTGTATGAACACAACTGCAACTTTTTCTTTTGCTCGTTGAAGTATTTTCAGATGTCAAAGTATTTGCAGAACGAGATGGCACAACTATTTGAGATACTACCTACTCGTAATTTGCCGCTTGTGTATAAGTTTCTACAAGAAAACGCGTTGGAATCACCAAAATTGAAACTATAATAGCTGAAAATTTGCTAAATCTCCTGAAATCTTTGTCCGATTACTTTCCTAAAAATTATATTGTTATCGAATGGGTACAAAATACATTTATTATATAAAATTCAACCAGCAGTGCTGACCGTCCTGGATTATGAAGCATTCATGGATCTTCAAAGTTCATCCACATTAAAACATACATTTGAATGAAATTGAAATACAATTGTCGGACATCATACCGAACTATAAAACAATTATTCATAAAACAGTAAAACAATTTAATTCTTCACATTAAAAGAAAGTTAAGAATAATGTGTTTCAATTGTATTTCACATTTCTTAAAAATAAATATCAGTGTTGATTTGTAATCATTTGATACGGGGTTCCATAAAATAAAGGGTATTTTTTTGGTGTATCGTTATCTTTAAGGTTTAGGAACCCCTGCTCTAGAGTAGCGCTACATTTTTGTTTAATAGGTATCTTCTTCTTCTTCTTCTTTAATAGGTTCTTTAATAGGTATTACAAATACAATTATTTAAATTAAATAAAATCCGACCGCTGTACCTCTTTTTGTATACCATTTGTCACTCTCACTATTAAGACGATTAAAAGGACTCGCGTGTCGAAATCATACAAACACTCAAACATACATTCTCTATCATACATACATTACCATACTTCTTATAAAAAAAAATAATGGCAAGGCACGTTTTGTAATCGAGTTCTAGTTATATCGACTCGAGAATCGAGTTATAGAGAATAATCAACAGTATGATGATGATGATGATTCTCTATCAATCGAGTTCATAGATGAATTTCTTATCACAAAATCATTTGAATCGTGACAAACATTACGCAGCAGATATGACGAAGAGGTAACGGTTGTAAAGACTCATCTATGTTGCGCAGGCGCACACAATACAATTGGATGGAATCGATTGCGACCGATTTGTGGTCGATGGATTATATCGAAAGTAATAATTTACTACTGTTATTCATATATTTGTGGAAATATCTATAATATAGTATTTATATATATATATTTATATATATATATTGATGTCAATGGTTGTAATTCCCTGGAATCTTCTATACAAAGGCTCTTCTAAACGATTAATGACATTTACTTGAAAATAAATACATATATATAAATATACTAATATTTCACTACCTTCTTGCTACTACTTATAAGTACTAGGTACTACTATTTATTTTTTGAAACTGACTCCACCGTGCCTGATGGAAAGCAATGAGTGGAATCCAAGTCACCATCCTCATTGCCAGTGCAGTCAATGCAGCATGGTGACCCATACTATGGCGGCCTAGAGCGATGCTTTTTCACATTCTGCTTAAAAGACCCGGGATCAAAGTGGGAGTGAAACACATGCGCTGGTAGTCTATTCCAGGCTTTAACCGATCCGCACAGGATGGAAGAGCTGACTCGTTAAGTTTGAGATCGTGTATTTTACACTCCTAAACGGTGACTCTTCAGGCCAGGACGTGTTTCGTTTAAAGAAAGGGAGAAGGTGGGACTGATTGGAAAAGCTCGTCAGAACATCCTCCATGATGTAGGCGATAGAGCATTGCCATAGAGGTGAAGTCTACTGGAGAGGCTCAAGGCTCAGACTCAGTGACCTCGGGACTTCGGTAATTTATCCATTTTATGAATATAATGAATAGGTTCAGAAGTTATTATACAGGGTTTTTCAACAAGAACTTTGTTTTTTAAAACAAAGAATTTCGATGAAGATAATTCAATTTTGTTATTGTATCACAAAGAGTAAGGTTTGGCAATTGTGAATGAAAAATGATATCTTGCAAATGTCCACCATTTTGTTTTAAAAAACAAAGCTCTTGTTGAAAAACCCTGTATAATAACTTCTGAACCTATTCATTATTAACCTATTTTTGTTGAAAACCCTATATTTTACCGACAGAGTCATGCTGTGGCACGAATGGGCCGGTTTGACCAGAGTAATACCACGGCTTCACAGAAAACCGATAGACAAAAAGTGAGAGTACCGGCCCAACTTCCGCTCCCCTCACCTTCAAAGGCGGCCATTGCACGTAGATTCAGGTGTACATGGGCGGCGGTGGCTAAAATGACATAGGCATTAAAACTACATATGTATATAGATGTATTCATAAGGTCACGCCTTTCTCCCTTTCATTTATAATATTACCTAAGATTTCATGTATCTATCTCTATTATCTCTTCTATACATTTACTAGATATTTTCCAAGTATATCTTTGCAACAAAAGGCATGTAAGGAAGTGTTAGATGAATAGAGCTTTATACCCCTGTCCGATGAAAGGTGACAGAAGCCTTTGTTGTGAAACTGACCCATTTTTCACTGCGTCGTCGACTAGTACGTATTATCTAACACTGCCTATTACTGTATTGGATTATCTATTTAATAATGCAATTAGAGCATTTGCTACGTGCAGGCAGTTTGATATTAACTAATTTGATTTATGGATTGAAGTTTTGAGGTTATAGCACTATAGGGTTTTGTCTGCCTTAGTTGGGTAGATTCTGATAATGTTTAACAATAGGATGTCCTCAAATTCTGAATATTGTGCGATTTTTTTGTGCGGATTCAAGTTTGCTCGTCGTTTTTTTTTTTTAAAGGCAAACCAGCTGCAAGGTTACCTGATGGCAAATTACTACTGCCGACCATGGACACCTGAAACGCAAAGTTGCTTGGGGTCCGGTAACTCACTCGTTTTCCTTGCACTTTTTCTTAACACTACATGTGTTAACACACCATCTAGCTTACAGATACCCTGTATGTACTAAATACATTATCATTTATAATCTTCTAACTTCCACAAAAAGTGAGTCAACATTGATATTGAGATGACTTTGACAGTCATCTGCCACATGTCGTCTGCATCTACTTGTTGTACTCATTACTGTTATACCTAATGTGGGACCTGTTTCATCAGATAGACCATGTGCCTTTGCAACTAAGTCGTCAAAAATTTCACACGTTAAATTTCACACTCGCGTTTTAAGATCAATGAGGACATTACACATTTTGTCACAGTGATAGGGGTATTTTATTGGCCATATGTGACATCCCTACACAAAGTTCTTTTTTTATGAAGATTGCTGAAAGTGATGTGTCAGAAATACGCATAAAATAAAAGAAAACAGTACCGTCAGTTTAATATTTTGGAACGATGAGTAAACAACGTTGCAAGTGTCTGTGTTTGTCTGAATATAAAACAGGTAATAAAATTTAATTAAATTACGCCCGAGTGTTGTTTTTTCGGTATTTTAAGTATTTATTTACATAGTATCTACTACTTTTAGTTAAAAGGAATTTAAATATTACTTACACTTATATAAACCACATATTGTAACACCCACAAACGAAACAACAACACTAGATAGGAACTACTGTTACTGAATCGCATAATTAAAGTTCTCCAGCTGTCTAGGACACACACAAATATTTATCGAAAGCTTAACTGTAATGCAAGGACTAATCATGATCACCTAGCATCGTCGGAAGATCCTTTTTTTGTTGGAGAGAAACATTCAATCCTACGCAGATATACATATGTAGAAGTACGATAGAGCAGAGTGGGTCCCACTTTAAGTGAGCAGGTACAATATGCAATCGTTTACTACAAGCACTCTTAATTATTGTGGTAAAATAGTGGCGTTAACAGTAAAAGAGCCATGCTTAGGCACGAATGGGCCGGCTCAACCGGTGCGATACCACGGTCTTTCGGAACACCGGTTGTGAAGCAATGCTTGCACTGCATTTCAACGAAATTAGTGAGGTTTCTGTAGGCCCAACTCCCCCTCTTCTCTTTCCTCTTCCCTCATCACCCCTAGCCTCTTTCCTATCTCCTCATTCTCCCTCTCTTATTTCCCTTCTCCGCATTTCCCCATCCCTCATAACTCTCAAAGTGGTCAGCGCACTTATGACTCGAGTTGCAGGTGTCCATGGATGGCGGTTGTCACTTACCTTCAGAACAAGACATCAAACTGCCTTACGCCTATATCTCCCAAGGGGTAGAGGCAGACAGACGCAATAATGAAGTCCCATTTACATAGGGGGCAAACCTATTGCAGTCATCCGGACACTTTTCCACAGTATATATACTGTCTGATGGATAACAGTCCAATCGCCTAGTCGCATTTTACGACACTTTCTTTTTAAGAAATGTGGACCTATTCTACTCAACTGAAAACCTCACCAGGTCTAAAACTGAATAAACATTTAACAAATCAACTGCCTATTGAACACAGATATTGTCTCATAGTTTAATAACCCGTAAACAAATAACTACTGCTACGTGGAAACAGACCTAACCTATATTTGCCAAAGATTTCATCTGAAATTCGCAGTCTGTATAGACGGACGGTCGCTCTAGTGAGCCTTTTATTTTATGTGCGATGCTGAAATCGGTAGTACGGCAAATTGGGCTTGGTACAAGTGACAAACTTTCCAGGTGTCCAATGCGAATTGCATTAAGTAGCATACGGCCCGCACCTCTAACTATTTCAAGACTATTTTACGTCTTGCAAGAGTTTTGATAAATAAAACTTATTAAACAAAACATTTGGCATTAAGCTGCTCTTATTCATTCATTAACAAAAATCAGTTGCTCTCAAATCAGCTGTACATTGCCGAAGACAATAAATCATATCGGTTCTGTTGTAATCACAGTTTCACTTTTGATGTTATACTGCAAACTATTGGCTTATGGTGTACTTACTTAAAATATAAATATCCCCGAAGTTGTTAGGCAAAAGTTGTCTCAAACGTTTACATTTTAAAAATTAAAATGTAGTAATGTTCTGTAATCGTAAGACATGGTTATGGGCAAGCCTGCTACCGTCCCCGGGCACTGTTTATAATTTCCAATAGTCTGTTAAATTAAGTCCGAACGTGATAAGGGATCATCGTCGAGATTTAGAGTGGTGAAATTGAGTAAGATCAAAGGAAAATAATTTTGACAATTGTCAAAAATACAAATAGAGACAAAGTGTCTGTATCGCTTGTATCTTGTACCAGGTCCTAAGGCCGTGCGTTTTATACCCGGGCAGCTCGGCATCGAGGCAATAAAAGTAAGCGCTCCACTGACGGGATTAGCCTCAGTAATCATTCGCTTTGTTTGACAATATTCTCGCGTGAATATAAGGGTTGTCGCCCATTTACAACACTTTTAGATGTTTTGTATCTAGAACATACATACTTTGACACAAAGAAAATTCAAACAATTAATAAAAAAAAATGTGTAAATCATTTCAAAAATAGTGTGTCCATGGAGTTTCTTGCCTGTTCTTCCTCGTAGGATCTACATAATGGCACAGGCAACTAGCGTTATGCCTCACTTGGTCTGGCTGACTTCTTTTCATGATAATTAAATATTAACTATGATTGATTTTATTGATATAAACAAAAAATATTTGCTTTGCTTGGAATAGCGTTCAATGTTCAGCACAATTCTGATAGGACAGGGGTTGTGATACTCAAAAAGTACGTTATATAATATAAAAGTTTAATTAAAGACAAGTACTTATATATTTTTATATTATACTAGCGGACCCGACAGACGTTGTCCTGCATGATATTTCAAGCGATTAGGATCAATATAGATAAATAACCTAGATACCGACTGCAGCGCCATCTGCCGGGCTGATTTGTGAATCTAAACCATTCCCAGATCCCCTTAAACACACACAAAAAATTTCATCAAAATCCGTCCAGTCGTTTGAGAGTAGTTCAGTGACATACACACTCACAGAAGAATTATATATATAAAGATGTACATTTATTATCTACTGTTACGCGGAGTTGTTGGCAGAACTGCATTTTAAGGAAAAGTAAATGGCAGTGGCTCTTGTATTGGTGGTATTTATAGAAGCCGTTTGACCACTTACAATAAGAGTCCTCGCTTATATAGTTAGTAGAATAAAGAGATTCGCAGCGTGATGTTTTATAAATTTTATAGCCTTTTTCAATAAACGGGCTATCTAAAGCAAAAATATTTTTGTGAGTTCGATCCCCGCACCGGACAACACTTTGTGTAATCCATAAACATTTTGTTCGGAGTCTGGGCGTTCTTTGTGTCCGAATTATTATAAATATAATATAAAAAGTATTTAAGGTTTGTAAAGCCCCCCGCTATACAGGAATTAATACTAGAGTGGCAAACAAACTCCTCAGTTTTCTTGTATTAGTATACTTTCTTCAGTTATTAATATAAAACATTTGTTACCAGAAACTTCGTTGGCGTTCAGTTACCAACATCTGCCCTAACTTTCGTATTTCTTAGTAGAAGTGAGATGCGATAGTGTTTTTCTTTGTTACGCTTTTACGTCTTCAGTACTTATACAATCACGGTGATTTTTTTTAATACACTTTGCCAGTTGTACGGCAAAGGATATTTCATGGATACTGCGCCTTCGCGATAGACAAATAAACTTAAACTCTAGCGGAACCATGGAGGAAAGGTACTCTATATTTCTACATATTGCTATATAGATCCACAAATAAATACTTATCCAAAACTATTAACTATTCTTACCGCTTACTGCCTAAGCATGACCTCCCAAGTCATAAGCAGTAAGCGGTTGCACGGCCGGAGTATTACCACGGCCTCACGGAAAAAGACGAGCAATGCTAGCATTTATTGCCGAGTGAGTGTGACCATCTCTCGTCATCCCACTACGCTTCATTAACCTCTTGACCCCATTAATGACTTTGAGTTGCAAGTGTTCATGGGCAGCGGGTGTCACTTTTCATCAGGTGACCCGTCTGTTTGCATGTCCCCCTATATAATAATAAAAAAGGAAAAAAACTCGAATGTTAAATAATGTTAATCAAATAGCAGATATTATTATATGAATACTGATATTAGCATAACGCTACCTTGAAAAAGTATACACTGTACGAATTTTAATTTACGAGTAATTATTAGTTAGGGAAATACAATTAAGTCTTAATTTGATGACAAAGGTTTTTGTCAAAAAATAAAATTATATTATTATAATTTGTTTTTATTTTTGAATTCAGCTACTTTTTTGTTACTGACTAATTTGAACTTTATTTTTGAAGATATCTTATGTTGGGGCTGTCCCCAGCATATATTTATGTATATGTTCTAGTTAGAGGTCTCAGAATTCCAGGCACCAGCCATATCGAGTCATAGGTACGCGACCCTGACTTACTTGAGATATTACTTATACTTCCCAATCCATCTCTATAGGCATATCTTTCCTTGCCTTTTAATCCTTCCTTTCCTGTCAATATACTTAAAACTTTCCTATCTGATTCCCAAAAGCTTTCGGATGACGGCAATCGGTTTACCACCGAATTCAATTATAATTGGCAAATTATGGGCGTTAATTACGTCTGCCTACCCCTTTGGGGATACAGGTGTCAGTGTATGTATGTATGTCCTTACAGATACAAGTCCTGAAAGCACCAAGACAATCCCAGATGCATCATCGTCGTGAACCCACCCCTAACACAAAAATTTAGCTTAGCTGGGGGAGTTAACGAGAAAACTAAAAATGTGTGTATAAAAATCTACCTACAAAGTCGTATTTTGTAGGTAGATTTTTTAAGATTTGTACCGTGTGAGAATAGAACCCACGACCAGCAATTAGGGTCACTAACCACTATACCAATACACTCGTCAAACTCTCTCTCAATAGATAAAGCTTTAAATATGCTGTATTAACACAGATCACACAAATAAGTTAAGTTAGTTCTGTATTTTGCACAGACGAAACAGGGTATAAGATTCCTCTTTCAGGCCTTACAGCTTGGCCTTCTTTCAGTCCGTAATGGGAAAAAATTTACTTTTTGTGTAATAGCCTTAGAATTTATATTTTGGACGCAACATATAGCACAATTCCTACTTGTTTGTCTGACAGAGAAAATAGCCTTTTGGGAAAATTAGATTTGGTATAACATTGTGTGGGAGCCAAGGGTTTCACGATGTATAAAATATGCTGATCTTGTAAGCTTGTAACAGTATCTGTGGAAAACGATCTCATTATAAGATAACTAAGGTCAAAAGTTTTTGATAATTTGTTTTTGGATATTTACTTGTAAAATTTGCTAAAGCAAGATTCAAATACAATAGTAATATAATTACTTCAAATTGAATTTACTTATACCTTATACAATTATTGAATTTAGCAGGATAGGATTCTGAGCATGATTGTAGTAATTGGAGTAGAGCACCTTGGACTCTTTACATATACAGACTTATATTACTGGACCTATTTTTTTTTGTATTTATATAAGTATTTAATATTTTCTTTATTTTTGTTTAATTAGAAACGTCTATGTATCAATAATACTGAAAAAGTATGAATATTGCAATACATTTTAATAAAATAAGCATTACAAATAAACCTATCACGCATCTTTAGTCCTTGGCCCATTAGTCAACCAAATCAATAGTTGAGTCCAAATCCAGGTGACCGTTAGGTGCAGTGAGTGGTCGAGGTACTGGCCGGTTGGTTCTGGCAATAGTAAGATAAGACATTAATACCTACCTATTATATATTTATATCAATAGCCAGTGTTCTTATTAAAACAATTAATGAAACTAACACTTTATGCATCTGGTGCAAACTTGTGTAAGAGCGTCATCGTGAATTTCCAATGTGTCATTCCCGTTGTTAAACTTTTGTCATGTCTCTGCGCTGCTCGCACGGCACAGATCACAATACATAGGTAAAACTCTTAATAATTACATATATCAACAAAGCTTCTTCTATTTATCATAAACTATAAATACAAAAACTTAGGTGTTGCAGTATTATGAACCAATAAGACTTCACAATTATTATAAATTACATTACATAATGGGTACCCTTGGAATAACACATTTAATTGAAAACTGACTTGTTGCGTTACATAAAAAAATATTGTAGGCACACTATTTCATTTTGAAAGTACATATATGAAGATTTTTTATTATGATCGCGACATCAGCTAAAGAACGCTGCTGTGAACGGCTTTTGACGCTTACGTACATAATGTAATGGTACACAGACATCTCATGATATTTGTGAGTTATTCGTATTATTGTTGTTAGATTAAGTGTGAAGCAAACGTCATTGTAGAACCACAATTAGAAATTTATGAAACAAGTATAAATATTCGGAAACCCAGTCGTGTCATTAGATAATCAAATAGGCAAACTGAACCATCCTCTCTGCGCTAGAGCTCTTACTTTTCCGTTTTGTAGAATACCCCAGAACATTTCCCGCGGGTGTCGTTAAAGACGACTGGGAACTGATCGGATTGTTATCTATCAGACAGTATTTACAGTCATATAGTGATGACGGACGATTACCTAAATTGAACTAATATCGGTTGGCAAAATGGGCGTTTCAAATTTCTCTGCCTTACCTTTAGGAGATAAAATCGTGAGTGTATGCATCGATACTTTACCTTCACTTTTTAATATTTTCATTTCACGGTAATACTTTCATTGGCCTTACAAGACAAAGAATACCAACTAAACAGTTTATATTCTAGATTCTCCTGTCTTTTCTCATCACGTTCGCTTGAGACCTATAATAATGTTTTTCCAGCTATGGCGCTATTAACAGAATACACTTACTTCACAAGAAATAAAAAAAAAAATACAAATCCCGCCTGGGGGCTATACAAACCTATCGAGTATAATCCATGAGGATTACCCACGTAAAAAAAAATAAAAATAAAAAAAATGGCTATACAAACGTTCAATCAACGGACACAAAGAACACTTAGACTCAGGACAGGGCACAGGGACAGGATTATTTGTGGATCACACGAATATTTGTGCCGTGTGGGAATTGAACCCACCACCTGCGGTTCAGCAGTCATTTTCACTAGACCATCAAGCCCGTCATAAAAATAATCCACCCGTTTCAATCACAAAGCAGTCTCGCTACAGTTGAGTTTGCAATGAACAAAAAAAATAATCTAATATCGTAAAAACATCTATCATGCTTGCTGTAGCATTTCCTTTACTAGTAAATAATTCATTACATAATTTATAAATGCTCACCCTATCAAAGCGTAGGAGAGGGGATGTAGGTTTGTACTCCTCCGAGTGGAACGGGGTTACCAGGTCACATGTATAACCTTCTGGATTGACTTAACAGAAGATGGTGAAGACATTGTTTTTACGTGGTTTGACTCTGATTCAGTACATTTATTTTCATCTAAAAGTGTCGGGCTAATAACCCGAAATCTAAAAAATCGTCTGCATTTATAACTTTTACTCTTTTACTGACGTTATTTCGAAATGAAAAACAAAACCTCTATGCCCCATTCCCATTATTAAGAAATCACTCAATATATATATATATAATACTAAGCCGTTTAGGCTATAACCCAGTCCTAAAGAACATCATACATCTATACAAATAAATAAAATTGGAGTGTCTGTTTGTAATATTAAAATAACCGTTTTTTTACTAATTGCATGTGGATGTATACAAGGTACATATACTGAAAACAACATTTTTTACAATTTTTGTCTGTCTGTCTGTCTGTTTGTTCCGGCTAATCTCTGAAATGGCTGGACCGATTTTGGCGGGACTTTCACCGGCAGATAACTGATGTAACAAGGAGTAACCTAGGCTACTTTATTTTAGAAAAAAAAAAATTTATAATATTCGATTCAAAGAAGAATTTCATTAAAATTAGCGTTTGTATTTTAGGTAGGTAGGTTATACGCGAAACACAAAATTGATAAGTCATCGTAAACTCTGCGAACTGAACAATACCTTTTTGTTAAATACCACGCGAACGAAGTCGCGGGTAGCTAGTAGCTAATAAAATCAAAGACAAAAAGAATTGTCCAAATTTGATTAGAAGAATAACGCGTTCGATCAAAAACGAATTCTTTACCTTGAATATAAGTATAGGTATAGTTTGATTTGCTAAATTAATGGCTACAAAATCAGGTTTTAGGTTAGGTCAGGTTTTAGGTTCAGTGTGGTTCTCTTTGGAAGCGCATGATACAGCGTGTATACAGTCTTACAGAGCCCGTATGACGGCAACTGGCTTGCACTCATAAGCAGAAATGCATTACGATTGCGAAAAGTATTAGGTTTTAGACGCCTCTGCGTACCCCTTCGGGTTTAAAGGTGTGTATGTAAATATAATATGCGTAAGATATAAGATGATGCATTGTATACGTCCTCAAAATTCCCTCAGGCAGTGACCGTATTTATAAGTGACTAAAGTAAAGGAAATACGTCCGGCAAGGCGGACGCGTTCACCCGACCATGTCTGCACACAATACGTAACTGCTTTACGTAACGGACTGTATAATTGTATCATCATGAATTATACACTAGAAATATTATAGAAATGAGAAATATAAGATTGGAGGTATTTGTAGCTAAGAATTTTACTTTTGCAAAGTCTTTGTCGAATCTTAATGGTTTGTATTAAGAATAGAACGTTGTCAATTCTTCGTGTGCTAGGTGCAAGGTGGTAAATAGCTTCGACGACCTGGTCGATATCCACTTGATTCATTAAACAAGAACAATCAATTAAAAGCTATTTGCCAGACATTTGATTTTATTTTTTTAATTATTTCTTTAAACATCGTCATAGCTTCAAATATTGTTACAGAAATACTTATTAACTGTTCAAATTAGTTACTGTGATATAAAGTAAGTTTAATGTTTTTTTCTTTTAATTAATATGCTATTACATGCAGTGTCTGTCTGTAAGTAAATTTACATAACGATCAACAGTACTAAAACTGTAATTATCATGTATAAATGGACACAATTGTTTGTGGGCATAAATAAATAGGAAGAAAGAAAATTAAAAAAAAAACTTTATTTACTATGTTTTTATTAGGAATAAAGTGAAGGGATTTGTAAAGTAATTTTTTTTAACACAATACACCTAGATGGGTTATACGAGTAGATAGATATAGTACACAAGGACAACGGCGGGTCATGTTTTTCGAGTGTATGTGTGTTATTTCTTTGTTAATGTTCCCTAGAACCTAGATGGCGCTTCATAAATTTCAACATGAGATGTCATTTGAATCGTCTCAATAGTGAGAGTAACATGGTTTATAAAAATACTTCGAAATAACTTCATAATGAAACCAGTTTTTTTTTTTTTCATAATTGACTACATGAATGGTGCGGTGGTTGAAGTGGTAACCTCGCCACCACGCTGTCGCGCCGAGTGTTGTGGGTTCCATCAATGCACCTGACAACACTTTGTGTAATCCTCAAATTATTGTTCTAAGTCTCGGTGTTTTGTGTCCGTGGTTTGAATGTTTGTAAAGTCCCCCGTGACTCAGGAATAAATCGTAGTGAGGGAGTTGTCTTTAAAAAAATAACACTTTTGTTGTTGTTCGTTTCTAGCCAATCGGTCTACCTTCAGCTATAACTGCTGCTGCAATAACCTATTTATGTCTTTGATCCTTCCCAACATATTAATAAGAAACTAATATAAGGTTCGTTACATTTCAGACCCCGCAGGCGATCTGGGTCGAGCATAGTGGTGCTGGGCGCGGAAGAAGAGAAGCGTCCGCCACCGAATGACGAGAAAGACATGCTCACCATGCTCTCATTATCTTCTGACACCGGTAAGAACCACACACATTCACAACCACGATATTTTGTATCTAGTTTTCGAGTGTACTAGACATGTGTCTATGTGTGCGTACATATCTAGAACCTAAGAACGCTCCATTTTATGCATTGCATGCATTAAAAAAAAAATATACTTTTGTCATTTAGTTTACGTTGTAGTTGCATTATAATAACCAGACTGCTGATAAACACACTTATTTCTAAATACAGCTGATAAACACACTTATTTCTAAATATATACATATTATAGATAAATTTCACCCAGACACAGAACAAATGATCGTGCTCATTGCACAAATATTTGTCCTGGGTGGGAATCGAACCTACAACCTCGGCTCCGCAGTCAGGATTGCTAACCACTATAACAACCGGCCAGATTAGCTTAACCGCCCTTGAAGCGGGAATAGCGGCAGCTTGAGGCGAGCACTGTGATGATGGAGTTACAGTTAATAGAGTTACAGTTTTTTAGTTCCTTTCTGATAATCACACAGAACCCTTAATTGTTAAAAAAAGCATCCTATGTATTAATTCAAGTTAAAAAATAAAAAGGGTAGGCAAATATGGGTAGGCCTAATTTCATCCATTTTGAACTATGCATTTTTCCTTAAAGGATCCCGTCCGTTTAACTGTTGTGACGTGATTAAGCAGCAAAAATGAATCAATTATTTATTAAAAGGGCCCGAAAATGATCCAGTTCCTTCAGGTAACCTATGGTCAGACTCGTCCAGCGTTAATAACATTAAGTTAATTTTGTAGTGGTAGAGCCATGCTTTCTTAAGCACGACTGGGCCGGCTCGACCGGTGCGATACCACGGCCTCACAGAAAACCGGTTGTGAAGTAACGCTTGCGTTGCATTTCCCCGAAATGAGTGAGGTCTCCGGAGGCCCAAAATCCCCCACCCCCCTAATGATAGCGCTGTTAACGAAAAGGATACCCCAGGGGGGTACCAGCGCTAGCGTTGGAGAATCCCCCCCTGGACGTCCACCCTCAGTACGGATTATGTCTGAGCGTGGACGCCCAGGCTGCCCCTCGTACTCTGGGGGGGGCTCAACTGCGCTCTCAAAATCTGCTCGGGGCAAGAGAAGGCATACCATGGCACCCCCTGTCACGTTTACCGTGGATTTTTGCAACATTAGGGGCTTACATTCGAACCTCGACACTGTCCACCACCACCTTGAGACAGCAAAGCCGGCCTTGCTCTTTTTAACCGAGACGCAGATATCATCTCCAGCGGACACATCCTACCTCTGCTACCCTGGGTACGGACTGGAACACTCCTTTGTTCCTAAGGCTGGTGTATGCGTGTACGTTAGAGATGATATCACTTCTCGCCGCCTCGGCAATCTCGAAGGTAGGGACCTCTCCATCTTATGGCTACGTGTAGACTGCGACGACCATCCCCGCATCTACCTATGCCTCTACAGGTCCCATAGCGGTGATGCCGAAACGGACCGACTCATCGACCACGTCCAAATGGCTACAGACTCAGTGCTCCAGCAGGTCCCATCCGCAGAGATCGTGATTCTTGGCGACTTTAACGCCCATCACGCCGAATGGCTTGGTTCGCGCAAAACCGATCATGCGGGAAGATCTGTTCACGATTTCGCCTTGGCATATGGCTTGACGCAGCTGGTAGCAACGCCTACGCGAATCCCAGATGCAGAAAGCCACGTGCCTTCACTGTTGGATCTTCTGCTGACCTCACATCCTGACGGCTACAAAGTATCCGTTGAGGCCCCTCTTGGCTCTTCGGACCATTGCCTGATTAGGAGTATGGTGCCACTCGTTCACTCGCTGCGGCCGCGTGTTACAGGCAGTCGCCGCGTATGGCACTATAGGTCAGCAGACTGGGATGGAATGAGAACATTCTTTGCATCCTACCCATGGAGGCAGGTTTGCTTCTCGCCGGATGATCCCAATGTCGTTGCTGACTCTGTCGCGGATGTTGTGCTTCAGGGTATGGAACTTTTCATTCCATTCTCCCTGATTCCCACAGGTGGCAAGTCCCAGCCTTGGTTTGGTCGAACCTGCAAAGCGGCGTCCCACCGAAAGCAGGAATGTTACCAAGCATGGGCTAATGCAGCGACAGCACGGGATGTAAAGACCAGCACATTAAAGAAGCAATTTAACTTTGCCTCCAGGTCCCTCAAAAGAGTAATTGCTAGGGCGAAGTCGGCTCACATCGGCAGAATTGGCGAGAGACTAGTTAGTCTCCCCTCCGGAACTCGTGCATTCTGGTCTCTTGCCAAAGCTGTCCAGGGGAACTTTTGTAAGCCATCCCTTCCACCTCTGCGCATAGGAGATAATTCGTTGGCCCACGACGCTAAAGAAAAAGCCGATCTTCTGGGCAAACTCTTTGCGTCCAACTCGACCCTGGACGACGGGGGAAACGCACCGCCGACCATACCGCAGTGCGAGACCCGCATGCCGGAAGTCCGGTTTACACAAAGGGCAGTGCGTAAAGCGCTTCTTTCCCTCGACGTTCATAAGTCGAGTGGGCCCGATAGAATCTCTCCTATCGTGCTGAAGACGTGTGCTCCAGAGTTGGCACCGGTTTTAACGCGCCTTTATCGGCTTTCTTACTCTCTTGGCGTAGTCCCGAACTCATGGAAGACAGCTCTAGTGCACCCAATCCCTAAAAAAGGAGATCGCTCGGATCCGTCCAACTACAGACCCATAGCCATCACCTCCTTGTTCTCCAAGATAATGGAATCCATTGTTAACTGCCAGCTCCTCCGGTACTTAGAAGACCACCAGCTCCTCAATGATCGACAATACGGCTTCCGTCAGGGTCGTTCAGCTGGTGATCTTCTCGTATACTTGACTCACCGGTGGGCACAGGCGATCGAGACCAAGGGGGAAGCGTTGGCCGTTAGTTTGGACGTGGCGAAGGCCTTCGATCGGGTCTGGCACAAAGCGCTCCTTGCGAAGCTTCCTTCCTATGGGCTTCCCGAGAAACTGTGCAATTGGCTCACCAGTTTTCTTACAGACAGAAGCATCAAGGTCGTTGTTGACGGTGCATGCTCCGACTCGAAGTATGTTAATTCTGGTGTCCCACAAGGCTGTGTGCTATCACCCACGCTGTTTCTTCTGCATATCAACGACATGCTGCAGATTAGCAGCATCCATTGCTATGCAGACGATAGCACGAGTGATGCCCTTTACACCGGCCGCGCTAACGTTAAACGTCATCGAAAGCCGATCCAAACTTGTGTCTGAAATCGAAACTTCTTTATCAAAAATTTCAGATTGGGGTCGACTTAACCTAGTCCAATTTAACCCCACGAAGACACAGGTTTGCGCGTTCACCGCTAAAAAGATGCCATTGGTCGTATCACCTCAATTTGAGAGCACTTCCCTAACTGCATCAGCCAGTATCGGAATCCTTGGCGTCGATATATCAAGCGAAGTCCAGTTTCGCGGTCACTTAGAGAGTAAGGCTATATTAGCCTCGAAGAAGCTTGGTGTGCTAAACAGATCGAGACAGTATTTTACTCCGGCCCACCGCCTGCAACTTTATAAGGCGCAGGTTCGGCCGCACATGGAATACTGTTCTCATCTCTATGCAGGTGCACCCCAGTACCAACTTCTCCCTCTTGACCGCATTCAACGGAGAGCGACTCGCATCATCGACTGCCAAGATATCTCCGATCGACTTGACACCTTGGCGTTGCGTAGAGATGTAGCTTCACTCTGCATCCTCTATCGCTTGTATCATGGGGAGTGTTCAGAGGAATTGTTCGGACTTATACCGGCTGCTGGTTTCCGCCATCGTTCTACGCGACAAAATATCCATCCCCATCACCTGGACGATTGGCACTCCACCACTGTGCGCTTCTCCAGAAGCTTTTTGCCTCGCACAACCAGCTTATGGAACAAATTGTCGACTGCCGTATTTCCGAACCGATACGACCTTCAAACCTTCAAGAAAAGAGCGTACTCCTACCTAAAAGGCCGGCAACGCACTTGTGACCCTTGAGTTGCGGGTGTCCATGGGCGGCGGTAGTCATTTACCATCAGGTGACCCGTCTGCTCGTTTGCCCCCTATCGCATAAAAAAAAAAAAAAAAAAAAAAAAAGTTCAAGCTTTGAAGCAATCCTTAGCTACTAATTACACAACTTGTTCATTAAAAGACAAAATCAACCATCCAAATAGAAGATTCCTTAATTTTTTGCTCGATGTAAACAGATAACAAACACATTATTTTCGACAGTTTTTTGCGAACCAAGCGACCTTCAAACAAAACAATGGCACAAAAAGTTAGGAAATAAAATATATCTTTTAGTTAACTAACATTGCTGTTGGTTAATTGAAGAATAGTTTTCTCGTTATGGTATTTTAGGTTAATTAGCTTGATTGGACAATATACATGAGTTCAAAAGGGCATATAATATATGTACGTGTTTACTTAAAATATATTTATTGTTATTATAACTTCTTACAATTGTGTAGTAGCAGTACAGCTGTATGTAATTGATGTCGTTAAATATACTCTGTCATATTCCAGGTCCCCACCGCGAGATGGCGGTGGACGTTCCGGACAGTTTCATCGGACGCAATAAGACGCCACCCCGCTATCCGCCTCCGCGCCCCCCGCAGGTACGCCTACGGACCTCAAGGGATGACGAACCGCTTCTATCTTCCGGTGGCAGTTCCACAAGCTTCGGTTCCAAACAATCTGTCCTCCACAACACAGCACCAAGCTCCGATGGATCTGGATCCTTCAAAAATAATAGCACTATAGAATTGTTATCCCTCCCGCAAAGCTCAGACGGTTCTGGAAGTTTTGGAAGCAAGAAGAGTAAAGGATCCTCAGAAACAGCCAAATGTGGAGATTTGCACTCAGAAAGATCAGATTCCATAGCCTCGAATACGACTCATAATTTAAGTGATCACAAGATCCAACTGCTTATTTCGAACGGAGAGGACTCTTTAATAGATTGCAGGGAGGGTGTCACTTATTCAGCTCGGACGGACTCTGTCCTAATCAGGGAGGCTGTCTACGCTTCGTACAAGCTGCCTCCAGGGTTCGACACGACACCTGTACTCCTGGGCAGAGAGGTGGCTGTCGATGTTCCTGAGACATTCGTTCAAATCGTGAAAACTACTCCAAAATACCCAAGTACTGTGGACAGAAAGAGCGTAGCACTTCAGGTAATGGGCACATTGCTACGCATGGTTATCATGGGACATTGAGGATAGGGTGGTATGGGTATTTTCTGATTGCATAATTTTAGTTCTTGGAGTTGTAGGTTCCTTGCTTGTTTTTAATTCAAATCTGTTAATAGAAACATTATCATGTTTTTCGTTTTTGTTATTCTCTTAGGTTTTAAAACTAAAGAACAGAATAAAATTAAAGTATGTTTTACACATTAAAACTTCTAATGTAAAAACTTTTAAAAGAACTTTAACAAAGCAATAAAATATAACTTTAACCTATGTGATCCATGTGCAAGTTCTGAAAGTTATAAAATGGAGTTCATAACTGGTTCTTACTGCTTCAGGAACTAAAATGATACATAAAAATGTATGGGTTGAATCGTAGGTATTGTAAAGGTAAAATTAACAACCAAACTAACTAACAGACATAAAAGTATTTACACTACTAACAAAGTAAGGTATCATTAACATTATGGTGCAAATGTGAGATTTTACGTAAATAGAGATTTTGAGATTGTTCGAAAAATCTTGCCTCAAGTGGAATCTCACATTGATGAGTTGAAATAGAAAGTCATTATTCATTTGCATCCAAAACATTACAGGCAACTCATTTTCATGTCATGAAGAAATTGAGAAATCTTGAAGTCAAATGGCACTTATTAAAAAAAAAAAAGATAGTTGTATCACTCTTGGCCGAACGATCGTTGTCGCTACTCAGCACTAGCTCGCTTCACCAGGCTCATTTTTTCCTCCGGCACTGCTGTCTTGTACGTGCATTCGTACATAATGAGTTTATAGCGAATTCGATTTGATCCATTCATCTCATTGGAGATGTAACTCTGGGTCTGGTATCCTTAACATTGCCCTAGACAACTACGCGGTCCACACACCATCTACTTGTCTATTATGATGATCTACTGTAGTGAATAACAGGCAAATTACGTTTCAATTAGAAAGAAAGAAAGAAAGAAAGTATTTGAACACTGAAATTATTACCTTTCTTTACGTTTAATCAAAACTGTAGTTGACTGTCAGGTTAAGGAATTTTTTTTTTGTGTAGGTACCATACTGTACCGTGCGACCGTACCACGGGTCCTCACCTCACCGGGGCTTATGGCAAGGTCCTATGTCGGACTCAATCAATCAGACAATCAATTAGCCCCCTGTAATCCATTGTTGGACATAAATCTTTTCTGACTCAAACCGACTACAACCACACTTGTTCCGTCACCGTTCACGTTACATCACATGGCTGTAAAATTAATAATCAAAATAATGTTCTACAATTCTATCATGATATAAATAAAACCTTTTTTAATATGCAGGCCTCGTCGCTACAAATAGCACCTTTATCTACACTGCCATTGAGATAAGGCAATTAGCTGTCAATATTATGAGCAGTATATTGAATTGCTGATTGGCATACCGTATGTCACCTTCACCTGATTTTTTAATACAATCATGTTTTACGGTCTTGTTAATATAATTATATTTTATCTATTTGTAAAGGTTACATATTAATACTTATGTTTTAATAATAAAATTTAACAAATGATTGTAATACTCGTAGTCACCCAGAACCTCATTAGACAAGAAATGTTTAACGTGATATGCCTAAACTTGACTAAAAAATTGCAAAACATTCACGTTTTGATTTTTATAATACTTCAATTAGATAATAAAAATACAATTGTATTTTTTTTTCGTTTTAGATTGTTAGAAACTGAATAATAATATTTAACTAAACAATTAAAGCAACAATACTAAACGTTTTCCAAAAAAAATACAAAATTAAGACCTTTACAAATAATTTTGCACACACGTGGCGCACCTATCATCCGTTTGATCACCCCATTAAGACGATTCATCATCCATCATCACGCTTCATGCACTTTACGCTCTTTCTGCTGCGATTTTGACAGTTTGGTAACTGAAGCTTCCAGAACTTCAAAGTTCAAATATATTTAAACCGCATTTGGCTGTTTCTGCTGCGGGTCTGGTGATACCGTTTCGATCATTGGACTTAATATATAGAATGAGAAGCTATACATTTAACATCATGCGCAAACTAATTAAAATTTGGATCTTAGCTGAAATATTTCTGCAATTGTTTTATAGTAAATTTATTGGCTATCCTGTTTTATTTATTTAACTATTTTTCTTAATTTTCATCTAGTGTTCTGATTTCTGATTGGTTATATTTCTTATACTATAATCTATGCTTTTCTTTTGGGGTACTATAAAAACTGTCCATATATTATTTGGGGATGTCGAGTTGATATTCTAAATAATTAATTCCTTAATCTTCATAGTCAAATTAAATACCATTTGTTTTCTTAGTATTTAAAAAATAATATTAATTATAAATACGAATAACAATATTAATATAACACTTTTTCTAAATTGTGTATACATTTTTTTACGAATATAATTATATTACAACCTCTATGTTATTCTTAATGGGACTTTCGCGCGAAATCATCAGAATCATTGTAATTCTTGGCCTTGTATATTAAATTTATATATATCTAAAGGACATTTAGAACAGGACAGGACATTTACATATACAGTATCAAAAATGGTATTAAGTTATCCATAAAGAAACTATACCCTTTCAAATATTATAACTATCAGTTCCCAAATGATTGGTAAGTTAGTTCAATATCTCACAGCTTCCAAATCGAGAGTATAATCAAATGCGGATAGGTCCCAGCCCTCCCAAGGGTCTCTTAATGGTTCCAAATATGTAATATTATCCTCCCTATTATTACCCTGTTCCACACTTTCGTGTATATCTCATGCAAATACCCAAATGATATGAACTATTGCGCAATTTTACGTCAATAATTCCGTTAACGCGATTATTTTATGACATTAACTCGCATTTTACATGGAATATTTAGGCTGAAACCTTTTGTAATTTACATTTCAACGTTATTACTGTTGATATTATGTTTAACAACATAAATGTTTTTTTTTATTTTGGTCTCTTTATTGTGTATTTATCCACAGGATTGTAAAAATGTTATTAACAAACACTTCTTTTTCAGGTTCCTAATTTCTATATTATTAATTGTCTATAGTATTAAGTATGTCCAGTATTGCATGTGTAGAATATGCGTAGATATTTTGGAAATAAGATATATTTATTTTTCTTTGATTAGTGTATGTAAAATTTATTGGATGAGTTTGATTTAAATAAGGCTAAAAGGCCAGCAACGCACTTATGACTCTTGAGTTGCGGGTGTCCATAGACGGCGGTGGTCACTTACCATCAGGTGACCCGTCTGTTCGTTTGCTAGGGTGCATATACCCTATCCCATAAAAAAAATTATATAATTGAGACCGCCTTTTTTTTTACGCCGAAGTAAGTTATTATAATGCATTTTTGTTATTACAAAAGGTTAACAGAAATTAGATTTAACTAGTGCAAGATACATACATACATACGCTCACACCTGAACACCCTAGTGGTAAGCAGAGGTGTATTAAACACTCATATTTTGCCAATTAAAATTTGGCCACTAAGCATATTGCCGTCAATCGGACACATATATGTATATATGAACATAGAAGTGAAGTAAAATATCTTAAATATATATACATATAATATTATTAATCTATGATACTATAATTATGTGAGATTTCTTCAAATTATAAACTTGATGTATGTAATCGAATTTAAATACTGCTATAAAACAGACTTAAAAGAAGGCATTGTAAAACCATTTGGTATAACTTCTACAAACTACTCTTAAAGGCGTTCACTTATATAATTTACATTAATGAAACCAATTAATCCCAAAATGTTACGCATTAGGTGTCACAATATTTTACAACTTGAGCCTTATTTAATAAAACTTAAGCAATAAATTTCCATGCACTAGACGACATGATAGCCTTTTGCTCATTTTTTGTTCTACTCTTTCTGAAACTTCTTTAATTTGTTTTTGAGTACAAATTTGTCCCAGATGGTATTGTATTTAAGTTACGACTATAAGAGAATATATTTCTATAATGTCAAAATGCATGTGAAGACAGTGTCCATTTAAGAATAATATTGGTTTGAACTAGAGTTTTAGTTGTCATTGAGCGGCGGTAGCTACTTACCATCAGGTGACCCGTCTGCTCGTTTGTCGTAATATAAAGATGACTATTAAGCGTGCTTTCTTTATCTCACAATAAATATAAAAGTGGTTTTTGTTGCTAAATTGCGCGCTTTCTTCTGAATTTTTTCATGTGGCGTCTTATGCCAAAATATAAAATGAAATATGTGTTTATTGGCCGTTTTAAAACTATATATCCATAGAGTAGATTTCATAGAATTAGTTTTCAATAATAGCATAAGCGTATAGCTTTAGAGTACATAATTTTCTGTTTCATCTGTTTTCTCATATTCTAAAGTAATATAAATAGTAATCATATATGAGTAAAAAAATTCTCAAAATTGTTCAGAAGTTAACGTTCAGTAATTTTGAGTTACGTATAAAACTCAATTTTGTAAATTTGTATATTGTTATTAAGTCATAACTTTTAACATACCCGTAGGCTCTAAAACTTAAAGAGGTCAACAGGGGTGTATTATACACTGAAGCGACGCCTATGACTTAAGTCAACCTATTATTTATTTAATCCTTCTAAGAATTATCAAGAATATAGTTTAGAATAGTCAGTCATCTCTTATAATTAGTAATTTAAATCATATTCTCAACTTTTTCTTATTTTTGTTTTATTTGCTACTTTTTGTTTAAATTGAGTGTCACTAATACATAAAAAAAATATGCACTGAGAATGTCGCTGTCGCACAAGAGGATTGTTCCTCTTGTGAACAAAAAGGTTCGTTCAGTTTTAATCCTTTAATCATCTACAGCAGGTGAACGGCACTGCCAAGACTGTTGCTCCAGCGGTGCCTCCTCGCGACTCTGGCGGCGTAGCACCACCGCGCCCTCCAGCTCATGACGTCACGAAAGACCAGATGGACTCCATAAAGAAATATCAAGTTAGTGTCACATTTTATCAACAAAAATGTCCGTGAACTCGTTAGCTTATAAACCGGGAACATGCCATCATTTTTAAACTGCTTACATTTGAACGTACTTCATGTAGAATAGACCACGTATGTATATATAAAAAAAAAATACTATGACTATTTGCTGATGACAGTACCATTACAATACCATACACAATTAATTCTAATTACAGTAATTTAATAAATAAGACCCTAAGATTGGTGATACAATAGCTGGATAATAATAATCTAAAGAAACATATCAATTAAACCAATATTATGCATTTCTACCAAGGAGAGAACCAATGCGTGATGTAATAGTAGAATATGATAACATGGAAATTGGAAAAGATAACACCATAAAATTTCTGGGAGTGATTGTTGATAAAAAATTAAATTGGAAAGCTCACACAGAAACCTTGATAAAAAAAACCACTAATGCTATATTTAAATTAACTCCAGTGCTTAGTGTTGATGCATTATTAACAGCATACCATCTACCAGCTTAGTGTCGGCTAATCTGAGATTAGGTATAATTATTTGGGGTTACTCAAGTAATAAGGAATTGGTATTCAAGGCTCAAAAAAGAAGTTTAAAATGCAAATCACCGATACCTGTAACCGTAATTTAAACAATACATATTACTTACTTACTTACGTATACTGTTCCCTCTTTATATATTTTAGAAAGTGCAATATTTGTAAAATGTTACCCTAACTTATTTCTAAGATTATCTGATAGAATCAATCGTAATAGACGTGACAACAGTAGACTCTATGTGCGTCTTCCAAAAACTTCCCTCATGCGCAAATGTTATTGAAAATTTCGTAAATGATAATATTATATAAAAGTGCTACTGCAACTATGACTTCAATAAATAAATTAGTGGTAAATATTTCATATCATATTAATTTAATCTTATATTATGTTATTGAATTAATATTTTGTTTGTCATTCTAATGTATTTAATATTATCTGTATTAGCAGTATTCTTAACTGCCGTAACTGTTAATAGCACAATAATTAATCTGCTTCGAGTTTAGTGCATGCTCTTAATATTTGCACGCCTTACAGGCACAACATGACTGACCTTTTATAATTTAATATTTTACCTTGTATACTTATGTGTGCATGCTCATGTTTAAGCAAATAAAATTATCTTATCTTTTATAATTTAGTTTCTAAAATTGCTTCAAATTTCAAAGTGATACTTTAAAAATTAATTCATCTTGTTAATTACTATTTATAATCAATATTAACTACCATCAATATTAAATAAAATAGCAGGGAATTTTCTTTTACGCTTTTTTTAACGTTGAGGTCACAATATATTTATAAATATTATAATTATTATCCCTTCCCTGATAGTATATAAATAATAGATAATTACAAAAGACTAGTGTTTTTTTCTATATTTAGTTGTAAAAGGTTCTAATGAAGTCGTTGAGCGCATTACAAATTCGAATAGACCATGGTACACCGTGGTTTTCTTCGTCTTATAATTATATCATAATTTAAACCTATTATTCCTGAGGTAACACTGATCAGAACGATTCATGTTTCTTAAAAATTCAAATTCAGAATGAAATTCATGTTTTGATTTCCAATATTTTTTTTAATTTAAAATTTGACATATTATGTTTTAAAATTATGTAATAAGGACCAGTTTACAGTGCACGGCGATAGGCTGATAATAAAATGAAACATTTAAATATTTGTATTCATAGATAAAGAGCCCTTCCCGCGCAAATATAGATCTTTTCAATTATTACAATGTTGCGTTGACACAAAAAAAAAATTAAAAGGGCGGTTTGGTTTATTACTATGACGTACGACGTCCTTTCTTTTTTCTTCTTTTTTTTTTAAATTCACTTCTTTTTTCAAAATCTGATCTACATTCACATACATAGTTTTTTGTAAATGCAGTTATTTATTTTTATATCTATTCTTAACTCAGTAAGACATGGCAACTGTTACTTAAAATATCTTATTATAGTGTTTTATAAATAGGTATCTTGTCGATATTTCTATTAACATTTAGTAAACTACTTTCATTTAGCTAACTACATATTTCTTCCTCCTAAAAGTAAACGATTTAAAGGCTATGACAAATATTTCTTTTCTTATTCAAACCCACCCGCTATACCAATAGGCAAGACAACGATACTATTTTAGTTTAAACGTAAACGTTTAAAAGTAAACTTAACTTTATCTTCTATTGAGATCCATATATACTAATATATTTAATATATCAATAATATATAAGTTTCTATTTATAATTATAGTTTATCAGTCACAATCGAAAGCATTACATTTACTTCCAGGACGTTCAAAAGGAAAACCTTCAAAGGAACATTGTGTCTTTTAATTGAACTGTGTGTGGATTTTAATTAGTCTAGATTGTCTCTGACAATAACACGATACTACAATACCTAAAGAAACCTAATTTGTCCTACAATTGTAGCAACTTGGTCCCTTGTCTAAGTCGCTATTGTAATCACCTTTTCAAGTAACTTAGATATTATTATTGGCTGTTGAATTGTAACGTTGACAATAGGATTTCTACAATACAAACGATCTAGAACACGTCTTGTCTGAAATGCAGACACTTTAATGTTTTATAAATATTATTTATAAACAGACCTCGTACATTTTGAAAGGCTTGTATAGGCCACAGTTATTTTGCTATATACGTTATATATCCGATTTTTAAATATTAACGGTAATTAAGCTTATGACGCGACGTTGTGGCTCTTCGCATACGATCACAGCTGTATCCCTGAACGATAGGCTTAGTTTAATACACAAACATTTTGCTAATTACAGATATGTTCGATTTACGTAACAGGGGGCAAGCCTTTTGCCATCAACTGGGCACATCGTTCAATCATCAAACATCGTTGTAAAACCTTTCCTTACAAATTTCATTGAAATACGAAGACATACATAACATAGATATATGTATATTTCCTTGTTGACAGCAATAGGTTATTTTGACCGAATTCTGACTTTCAAAATGTGGGTGTTTTATACACCTCTGCCTAGCCGTTCAGGAATACAGCATATATATGTGAACAAGACGTTTATAATAAAAAAAATCTCAAGTATTAAAACGTTCATCAGTCCCTTAAAACAGCTTAGACCCGGAAACCGACATGTTTTATTTATTATGTTCTTAGAATTCTGTCAAACCGCAACGAGTCGTAAGCAACTTTTATTCAAGGTCTTTTACTGGGTCTTACACGTATTGTAATTTACATTATATGTGCCTAATATTTGGCATGAGATGTGTCGGAGCGGTATGTATTGGTATGAGATGCGAATCTCTTCCTTTTTGACGTTAATTTTTTTGAGAGACCGTCATTTTAAAAAAATATCGTACCATAAAGTAATGCCCTATTGTCTATGTTTTAATAACGAAACTCGCATTAAGCTATCAGTGTGGCAGTCGGCACTATTAAAAGCACACGTTCGATCTCAAAACATCTTGTTCGCTGATAATATGTCCAGTATTCTGAAACAGACTGCTAGAAATTTATGTTTAATAGTCGTTATATTATGACCTAACTTACTTCACCAGAAAATTTTTGGTACTTATAATCTTGTATTGCCGCCTTATGTCTATGTATTAAGGCCCTGATAATAATATGAAACATTAAAAACAGTCGCTTTTATTCTATACATCGACTTTTTTTTTTTTACTATTACTGTGAAAATGTCTACGATACAAGAGGGCAGGAGAAAGTGTAGTTAGACTTGAAGCCATTTCGATTATCTCCGATCATCAGGTAATCATTACATACATTGTCAAAAATTTTATTTTTTATTTTGTTAAACAAATGTCAATAAGTTATCTATCTGTCTATATAAATTAATATTGAACCATTACTGTTAAGTTACCGTCTGTATCCCGTCCTTACGTACACAAGTTAATTAATAGTTGCGTTTCAACCAATAACAAAACGTGAGCCGTTTATTTAAATAGTACACAAATATTAAAAAATATTATTTCACTCTATACACGTGTAAAATATTACTTTGTCTTTTTCTCCGAATTTGTTCATATATGTATATTATGTTATTATATTTTTCTTTGAATATTTGTGCTTATATGCAGTTGCAACATTGTGTCACGTTTTTAAATTTTTACGATAAGTATCTGTATCGACGGCCATCTTGATATTAATTGTGATATATCGCAAGAATAAAACAGTTTCTTTCTTATTAGCTAGATATCATTAAGTAGTTGGAGATCCCGGTTGCAGAATTTTCGATGTACTGAGCTACACATTCCAATCCTTCTGCATAAGAGTTCTCCTGAGTTGGAGGCTTAGAGAGGCACGTGGAAGGTAGTAGATATTCGCTCTGCGTTCCCCTCTGTCAAGACGGACTCTCTCTGACAGACTTTGTAGACCGAATCAAGACGCGCGAGTGAACGCTGCAGAGTTTAAAATGCCGAATTGATCAGTTTTCTACTGTAAAAAAAAGTCTTGGACATCAAACTTTAAAAATGATGGTGACGTTACATTTCACATTTAAACACCAAACTAATATTATTCTTATATAACTGTAGCTTTGTTTATCAGCATAGTAATACATCTTAAGGCGCAACCCTTCCGCTACGACAGCACAAGCGACACTACACATCAGGTGACTAGTCGGCTCGTTTGCTCCCTATGACGTAAAAAAATATTCCAAACCTTCTGTTGCATTTACTTGTATACTAGCAATTTTACGCATCTTTAATTCCTAAAGTGCCCACTTGACTGCAATATGCTTGCCTCCAATTACGTTAATAAGAACAAATTATAATTCTAAAAATATGGGTGTTTAGTACCCCCTTGCCTGTATATACCCACATACAGGCGTAACAGTATGTATGTAGTTATTAGTCATTTAAAACATAAAGACAGACGTACATTACAGATATGGTCTACTGTTTTTGTTTTCTTGAATTACTTTCTGAGCCGTATCCGTTTTTGTTTTATTTAAATAACGAATTTCCTTATTCATAATACTTTATCTATAATATATATACATACACTCTAGAAGAAATAGAAAATTATATATGACAACTCTCGCAGTAGGAATTATTCTTGTGTCGCGGGGGACTATAGAAGTGAAATATTTTGTTCAGACGAGGATATTTTTTTTTATATACTATAGGGGTCAGACGAACATACGGATCACCTGGTGGCAAGAGTCAAAAGAGGTACTAGCATCGTGGGTCACACGTTACTAATATTCTGGATAACCCCACCAGCTAATCTAAATGCTTGTTTTATATGGGTTCACGAGGGTATTACACTGGGTGGTGTTCGAACCTGCAACGTACCACCGCCGGTTTATTATTTTTATGATATTTTTGGAACTTGGCCTTTTCAGACAGTTTAATATTAACACCGTTGTAAATTAATCATTTTAACAATTTCTATTTTGAAATTAATAATGTCTAAAGCTACGTGGAGGTTATTTTAAATGAAGACAATTAGCCTTCAGGCCTTTTTTACTTTTTAAAGATTCGCTTTTTTTAAATTAATTATTTATAATTTACGAATTATGTTTATGAACAAAGAAAATACTGCTTTATTTAACTAATAAAAGAAATACTTTAAAATTTAACAGATGTGCAGGTTTTGTTGTAGCACATTTTAGAACATTGGAGAATAAGTCACCTTTAGAATCGTCTTGACAGTGATAGTGACATAGGTTGTAACAACCTATAGGTTGTTACAACCTATGTCAAAGGCTTAAGACAATCCCAAAAAAAAAAAAAAACTTAATTTTTTAAATATTTTTAATGATTTTACTTGTTAATCTAGATGACATAAATATGTTCATTAACATCATTCCTCTATTCAATATAAGTTAATTAGCCTGAAGATTTTTTCTTTCGAATGATTTGGTGTCGAATACAGAGAAGTTACTCGTCGCCTTCATAAGTACCTGGGATTAATATTTCATGAATACTTAATTCATAGCTTATTTCATAATATTATGCTAATTCGGGGACAAACGTTTTACGTCTCCGAGCTTGAATACCTTTATAAACTGACCGGCCTGTTTGTCTAGTGGTTTGTGATCCTAATTGCTGAGCCAGAGGTCGTGAGTTCGATTCTCCTTTTGTGTGATCCACAAATAATCAAAAGTCCCTACTTATGAAAATATGCATCCCCATCACCTGGACGATTGGCACTTCACCACTATGCGCTTCTCAAGAAGCTTTTTGCCTCGCACAACCAGCTTATGGAACAAATTGTCGCCTGCCGTATTTCCAAACCGATACGACCTTCAAACCTTCAAGAAAAGAGCGTTCTCCTACCTTTTTTTTTTTTTTTTTTTTATGCGATAGGGGGCAAACGAGCAGACGGGTCACCTGATGGTAAATGACTACCGCCGCCCATGGACACCCGCAACTCAAGGGTCACAAGTGCGTTGCCGGCCTTTTAGGTAGGAGTACGCTCTTTTCTTGAAGGTTTGAAGGTCGTATCGGTTCGGAAATACGGCAGGCGACAATTTGTTCCATAAGCTGGTTGTGCGAGGCAAAAAGCTTCTGGAGAAGCGCACAGTGGTGGAGTGCCAATCGTCCAGGTGATGGGGATGGATATTTTGTCGCGTAGAACGATGGCGGAAACCAGCAGCCGGTATAAGTCCGAACAATTCCTCTGAACACTCCCCATGATACAAGCGATAGAGGATGCAGAGTGAAGCTACATCTCTACGCAACGCCAAGGTGTCAAGTCGATCAGAGATATCTTGGCAGTCGATGATGCGAGTCGCTCTCCGTTGAATGCGGTCAAGAGGGAGAAGTTGGTACTGGGGTGCACCTGCATAGAGATGAGAACAGTATTCCATGTGCGGCCGAACCTGCGCCTTATAAAGTTGCAGGCGGTGGGCCGGAGTAAAATACTGTCTGGATCTGTTTAGCACACCAAGCTTCTTCGAGGCTAATATGGCCTTACTCTCTAAGTGACCGCGAAACTGGACTTCGCTTGATATATCGACGCCAAGGATTCCGATACTGGCTGATGCAGTTAGGGAAGTGCTCTCAAATTGAGGTGATACGACCAATGGCATCTTTTTAGCGGTGAACGCGCAAACCTGTGTCTTCGTGGGGTTAAATTGGACTAGGTTAAGTCGACCCCAATCTGAAACTTTTGATAAAGAAGTTTCGATTTCAGACACAAGTTTGGATCGGCTTTCGATGACGTTTACCCGAGAAATGTTAGCGCGGCCGGTGTAAAGGGCATCACTCGTGCTATCGTCTGCATAGCAATGGATGCTGCTAATCTGCAGCATGTCGTTGATATGCAGAAGAAACAGCGTGGGTGATAGCACACAGCCTTGTGGGACACCAGAATTAACAGACTTTGAGTCGGAGCATGCACCGTCAACAACGACCTTGATGCTTCTGTCTGTAAGAAAACTGGTGAGCCAATTGCACAGTTTCTCGGGAAGCCCATAGGAAGGAAGCTTCGCAAGGAGCGCTTTGTGCCAGACCCGATCGAAGGCCTTCGCCACGTCCAAACTAACGGCCAACGCTTCCCCCTTGGTCTCGATCGCCTGTGCCCACCGGTAAGTCAAGTATACGAGAAGATCACCAGCTGAACGACCCTGACGGAAGCCGTATTGTCGATCATTGAGGAGCTGGTGGTCTTCTAAGTACCGGAGGAGCTGGCAGTTAACAATGGATTCCATTATCTTGGAGAACAAGGAGGTGATGGCTATGGGTCTGTAGTTGGACGGATCCGAGCGATCTCCTTTTTTAGGGATTGGGTGCACTAGAGCTGTCTTCCATGAGTTCGGGACTACGCCAAGAGAGTAAGAAAGCCGATAAAGGCGCGTTAAAACCGGTGCCAACTCTGGAGCACACGTCTTCAGCACGATAGGAGAGATTCTATCGGGCCCACTCGACTTATGAACGTCGAGGGAAAGAAGCGCTTTACGCACTGCCCTTTGTGTAAACCGGACTTCCGGCATGCGGGTCTCGCACTGCGGTATGGTCGGCGGTGCGTTTCCCCCGTCGTCCAGGGTCGAGTTGGACGCAAAGAGTTTGCCCAGAAGATCGGCTTTTTCTTTAGCGTCGTGGGCCAACGAATTATCTCCTATGCGCAGAGGTGGAAGGGATGGCTTACAAAAGTTCCCCTGGACAGCTTTGGCAAGAGACCAGAATGCACGAGTTCCGGAGGGGAGACTAACTAGTCTCTCGCCAATTCTGCCGATGTGAGCCGACTTCGCCCCAGCAATTACTCTTTTGAGGGACCTGGAGGCAAAGTTAAATTGCTTCTTTAATGTGCTGGTCTTTACATCCCGTGCTGTCGCTGCATTAGCCCATGCTTGGTAACATTCCTGCTTTCGGCGGGACGCCGCTTTGCAAGTTCGACCAAACCAAGGCTGGGACTTGCCACCTGTGGGAATCAGGGAGAATGGAATGAAAAGTTCCATACCCTGAAGCACAACATCCGCGACAGAGTCAGCAACGACATTGGGATCATCCGGCGAGAAGCAAACCTGCCTCCATGGGTAGGATGCAAAGAATGTTCTCATTCCATCCCAGTCTGCTGACCTATAGTGCCATACGCGGCGACTGCCTGTAACACGCGGCCGCAGCGAGTGAACGAGTGGCACCATACTCCTAATCAAGCAATGGTCCGAAGAGCCAAGAGGGGCCTCAACGGATACTTTGTAGCCGTCAGGATGTGAGGTCAGCAGAAGATCCAACAGTGAAGGCACGTGGCTTTCTGCATCTGGGATTCGCGTAGGCGTTGCTACCAGCTGCGTCAAGCCATATGCCAAGGCGAAATCGTGAACAGATCTTCCCGCATGATCGGTTTTGCGCGAACCAAGCCATTCGGCGTGATGGGCGTTAAAGTCGCCAAGAATCACGATCTCTGCGGATGGGACCTGCTGGAGCACTGAGTCTGTAGCCATTTGGACGTGGTCGATGAGTCGGTCCGTTTCGGCATCACCGCTATGGGACCTGTAGAGGCATAGGTAGATGCGGGGATGGTCGTCGCAGTCTACACGTAGCCATAAGATGGAGAGGTCCCTACCTTCAAGATTGCCGAGGCGGCGAGAAGTGATATCATCTCTAACGTACACGCATACACCAGCCTTAGGAACAAAGGAGTGTTCCAGTCCGTACCCAGGGTAGCAGAGGTAGGATGTGTCCGCTGGAGATGATATCTGCGTCTCGGTTAAAAAGAGCAAGGCCGGCTTTGCTGTCTCAAGGTGGTGGTGGACAGTGTCGAGGTTCGAATGTAAGCCCCTAATGTTGCAAAAATCCACGGTAAACGTGACAGGGGGTGCCATGGTATGCCTTCTCTTGCCCCGAGCAGATTTTGAGAGCGCAGTTGAGCCCCCCCCAGAGTACGAGGGGCAGCCTGGGCGTCCACGCTCAGACATAATCCGTACTGAGGGTGGACGTCCAGGGGGGGATTCTCCAACGCTAGCGCTGGTACCCCCCTGGGGTATCCTTTTCGTTAACAGCGCTATCATTAGGGGGGTGGGGGATTTTGGGCCTCCGGAGACCTCACTCATTTCGGGGAAATGCAACGCAAGCGTTACTTCACAACCGGTTTTCTGTGAGGCCGTGGTATCGCACCGGTCGAGCCGGCCCATTCGTGCTTAAGCAAGCATGGCTCTACCACTACCTAAAACGTGTGACTCTTGAGTTGTGGGTATCCATGGGCGGCGGTAGTCACTTACCATCAGGTGACCAGTCTGCTCGTTTGCCAACTATTGCATAAAAAAAAAGAAATGGTGTTCTTTGCTTGTATTTTTGTGACGTGTTCTCGCTATTGCTGTACACGACAAGAATAAAGTAGCTTATAATGCTATTATTATTATATTTTTGTCGAATTTAATAAACATCTATTGTGTTATAAATGTTTACTTAACTTTGCTTTATACTAATTTAATGTCGAATGTCTGTAACGATTTCACGGTTGATCTGCTAAACCAATCTGAATAAAATTTAAGGCATGTAGATAAACAGGGCTTAGGGAAATGACATAACCAATGTTGTTTTGCCTCGATAATAAACCTTGAAGAATACAAAACAGTGAATCAAAGTTTGCATAGAAAACCAATCTTTTCTTAAGCTTTCCGTGCTTACAACGCGAAAAAGACTACTACCACTATTGTATGCAGACGATATCGCGTGCACTAGCTAGCATTATGTTATACGATGATGGCATCAGATGGATAATGAAACTTTTCAAAGCTTACTATTAAACACCTTGAGTTTGCTTCACCCTTGATGACCTGTATCGCTGGAGACACTACACACATCTATAGACAAAATACGATATACAAAAACACCTCTTATACCACAACCTTAGAGCTCAGCGGTCAGGCAAACAAATAAAATTGAAATTGATGTTTTATTTCATCATAATCAATCATATGGACTAAGTAAAAAGCTTTTATTTTTATATTATCAGAGATTCCTTAATTTCATTTTGTTGAATATATTATTATTATTATATTATATTTTAGGGCATATTTCTTTGTTAATCTTACTGTATTTAATTATTTTGGTATTAATATTTTGGGTTAAGTAGTATTTCTATAAATGTTGCTATACTAGACGTAAAATCCGTTAATCGCGCAACAACATCGCCTTGATTGAAGCAACAACTGGTTACGTTCAACATTATGAAATAAAAATTTATTTCAAACGAGTTGCGAAGACTTGGATGTGGTTCTTATACAATTCGCAACTATTATAATGCATCATTGATATCACAACATTGCCAGAAATGAGATTATAGGAAGGGAAATATATTACATAAATATAATATATAAATATTATATAAGAATTAGCTCAAACAAGTTAGGATCGCATACCTCGATAGCTGGTTCTAAGTAGGTACTCTAACGCTGTTAGAGGATTAGAGGAAGCTAGTGATGTTCATACGTAAGGGTAGAAGCAAGTGGCGGGATTTTGTCTCTGTTTACCTTGATGGGAGAAGGCGTGGGCTTATATATGTATAAATGTTCATATTGAAAAATGTGCCCCCATCTTGCGCGTCACTTGATAACATAAGTCGAAGTAAAATCCTCTTGAATTTGGTGACTCACGCATTCAACACGACATTGTTCAAGAGTTTATATTGCGACATACTTTTTCGAAGCAAACAGTTAATTTAATTGCTTGTTTAAGTGTTTACTTATTATATTATTTATTGCTTGCCTCATATTTTTCTACGTTTTAGTAGGAGATGGTTTTTGAAAAACAATGTACAAGAATTTAAATGATTAGGATACACAAATAAAAAAAAAAGGGCAAGAGTTTTCTAAGATTTTACCTTTAATATTAAATTGTACTTATATATGGGCCCGAAGAATAAAGAGAATAAAAAAATGTGCGGATCTTTTGTATCTAGATGTTTTTGAAGTTGAAATCTGTATTTGCGTAAATTTTAAATGTGATTTTAAAGGAATTTATTTGATGCAAGACACTTATGAATGTAACATTATACTCAATAATATTACAATAAACTACTAACTTCAAGTTAATAATCGGCTCTTTATTCATGTTACAAGATCTTAACATACAAACTAGCTCTTATATTTTTAAATAAACTTACAAACAGGAAAAAAGAATTTTAACTTTGTATGTAATTACTTCTTACCCATTTCAATGGATTTGAAACCATTCGAAAAATTATCTTTAGAAAATGTCCGATATATGTATAACAAACTAACTTCAACCGGTGACTTCATGTGCAATCAATCAAATACATGATTTTGATTTGATGTTCTTTGCTTAGGTATAGTTCTTAATATAGTATGCCAAAGATCACATAGAAGTTATCCTTGTATGTAGGATCTATATATACATATTTCTTCATAAACTTGACTTCATGCATAATATTTCATTTTTCTTGTATCCAGATTAAATTCAGTATATGTTCCAAGACAGTTCAATTGCCTTTGGGATTATGCCAAGCGTCAAACATCAATGCTTTAAGTTCTTTGTTTGAGATATATGTATAGAATCTGCTAGATTTATTGTGGCCGCATACAGACTTTAAATTATAGATAATAAGCCTCA
The DNA here is from genome assembly GCA_947561695.1 of Tyria jacobaeae. Taxonomy (NCBI): domain Eukaryota; kingdom Metazoa; phylum Arthropoda; class Insecta; order Lepidoptera; family Erebidae; genus Tyria; species Tyria jacobaeae. Next base: position 20,413,276 of record OX387215.1, on the reverse strand, counting down.
TGACTCGTCTATCGCATAAGTACGATGACAGAAAGTTAGTTTGACGTCTTTGTTGGCCATTGAGAAGAGATTTTTATATTAAATCGTAATTAAAATTAGTTGCTACATACGTACCCTTACGCCAGTATCCCCTGAGGGGTAGGCAGAAGTGTGGTATGTGCCCACATTTTGCATATTAGAATTTGGTCCTACTATTCGCGTCAACCGGGCACTGTATGTCTGTATACATACTGTCTCATAGATAAAAGTCTAATCCCTTAATTACCTTTTACGACTCCTACTGAAAGAAATAACTACCAGCACTATTCTACACCGCCAAGAAACACACAGAAACCATTTCTGCTACTATTGCTCGTTATAGTTAATTAAAATACTCTCACATCACTCCATTTACTGAAATCGCAGGTAGGTATGTATTCAATCGCTTAATAAAATTGTAATACACAATAGAAAGTGAAGGAGTATTAAGCTTAATTATATAGTAAGATTACAAATTTCAGGTAGAAGTTATTGAAATAAAAATAACTTTTAATCAACTTACCTTACAATTACTGACGCTATTACTCAATTACTGACGCTTGCCCTAATAATAGTAGGGTCGTAGACACATCCTAAGTCCTAGAAAAACTAAAAGATTAAGGGTTTTTTGTAAAGGCAAGCCACTTGAATACCCTACGGAGTCTTTAGTTCAAACGCAAAACACAGTTCTTTCTTTTTGTTCTTCGTTTAAAAATAAAGTAGGTAAATCGCTCCTAGCAGACAGTCTGAAAGCTTGTTTTGAAATCAGTGTTATGAATTAAAAAGAAAAAGAGATTGCGCAGCGTAGCAGTACGGCACATGAAAATCCATAAATAGTACTTTATCTTAGCTGCCAGTACTTCGCGACAGTTCATGCTTTTTATTTACATATTCTCTGTGCTTATAATCCATTGTTGTACTAGCTAGTACCAAGCAGATATTATATGTGAGCCTTGGCAAACATCTAACACAATTGTGTCCTTTGTCTTTGTCCTGCGCCTATTCACGTGAGATTAACACAAGTTCTTGAACAAAAAAAAATCATAACACCATTCAAATTGCCACCTTCTGAGCACACTAAGAAAACAGCTCGCTTAGTAAACATAGTTCCTAGAGGGCCGGCCGGCCAACTTAACATACTACGTCACTACGCCAGTTCGGCTCCTGCTTTTGGTGTGAGTGCACGTGCGTCGCGAGTGTCAACAAAAATACGTTTTAAGTGTGACGTGTTTTACTTGTGAATAACATAACAATACGTGTTAAAGTGTGTGTTCTGAAATAATAAATATAGAATTATCAATGTGATTGTTCATTGGGTAAATGAAATTTTATGTTGATTTGATATTGTAAAGTGTATTTGAAATTTTGTACGTAATTTAGGGAACTGGTTACTGAGTGCGTGTGGGTTATAGACTATCAACCTGCCGTTTACTATGCCTAGTTGGATATTCGTCTTTAGCTACATATAGAAGCATGACCGCAGCTTCTTGATGTAGTGGATACACTTATCTGCATAGAATTATTGTCGCTTTGTCAAACAGTAAAATTTTATGTAAATAATTTCATTTATTTGTGGAGGAAATCTGAATTATAAACTCCGCGCCGTTATCAAAGAATCGCCATAAATATTAATACTTGCCGCCTTAATATTTATTTGTTTCAAAAAAGTTAAGCTGTAAATAAATCGTCTGGAAACGGGATTCGTATCGAAATAATTTTTGAAAAAAAATTGTTGAATTAAAATTTATGAAATATTTGTTTCGAAATTGGTGTCGTAAACAAAATTCATCTCACTTTCAATTTTATACGAATGTTATTTGATGTAATGTTTATTTCGTGATTGTGATGTTTGTGAAAGCGAATAATTGTTTGATGTGTTTGTCTATAGGTCATTTATCCTGATATGTATCTTTAGAATGGTCTTAAACTCGTTTGTTTCTATACTGTGTTTGAATATTAAATTGTCACTTTCTCTTTTTCACAAACTTTAAATGTATTCAGTTCAAGTAGCAGGACTACAAGTTGTTTTTAATTAGATATTACATAGGTCTCTAAAATAACTATTACAAAAGTACAACTTATATGTATGTATTTTAATGTGTAAATCTCAATCAAGACTATTTATTTATTACTTGGAAAAGTCTTAGAAAGGACTTTTTCAAGTAATAATAACTTATGTAGTATTGTAATAATTAATTTAAACTCAGTTTATCAATAAAGTGACCCATTTAAATTGATCCTGTTTTGAATTTACCACCGCACCCGGATATAATACCTATATCACGAAAATAGGGTCGGTAAGCTTAGCAACTTATAATTAATCGCACACAAAATAACAAAAACAATTATTAAAATAGAATTCTCAATAATCTGCACAAGATTGTGTTATTGGTTGGTCTTATTTTTGTTTGTATGACCTGTTGATCTATTCACTAGTAGTACTGCTAAGCACGACGTCGTGAATTGAATTCCCACATGGGACAAAAACTTGTGTGATCCACAAACAGTTGTCGCGAATCTGGGTGTTCTTTGTGTCCGTTGTATGTAAACACACATCATGATACCTAGCCCAAGAATAGTTTTTTTTTAATTAAATAAATTTTAAGCAAGGCTAGGTCAGTCAGATCCCCCACCCGTTTTTGTCGAGTAGGTATTTTTATCTCAAGTACATATTTTTTTCAGTGATCAGTGTGAACTGAAGGTCTTGAATTAATAAAAACAAGAAATGACAAGACACTTGTCTACGAAATGACAGTTGTATATTGATATACAACTGTCATTTCGTAGACAATTGATGTCAGTCAGTAATTTTACACATAAAAATATATAAAGATAGTCTCTACTGGATGCACAACTTTTGACAACCCTAAAAAGGGTACCGCTTATTAAATAGTCGGGCACAACACGGCCTAAACTGTCTGTAAATTTGTTTACCTTGTTTTTTATTAATAATACTGTAATGAAACGCAAAATGTAGGTACAACGTGGTATTTTTAAGCAGTACAGTTAATGAAATAGCCTTGTGTGTTAGTTATTGTTAATATATTACTCATTCAATAACAATTCGTGTGAATGCATCAAAATGTGTTGAATTGTCCATAAGTACTTTGTCCCAGTAGTTAAGGTTATACGTATATCTCAATATATTTTCCTGTTTTTTTCATTAAGTACTTACATTATGTACACATCGTGTTGACTATGTTTGGTTGGTTTTCCTCATTATTTGTCAGTGTATATTGAAACTAATAATTGTATCGCAAGATGTTAGTAATACTAGTTAGTTAAAAATCATAGGAATGTAGTATCTGGCCTGTTAGCAGATACTGTCAATAGTTTTTGCTAAAAGAACACAGACTGATGGTTCCAGTGAAGTGATGGTCTGAAACGGTTACTATTTGTCATGTTTGTCAAGTATATACATGTTTATCTCTTACTAGAGTTTGAGGTGCAAGGCAGTTACATCTGGCCTACATCTTTTATGGTGTGTTCTTTATGGTGCTCTGCTGCTAAGAGTCGTAGCGGGATACTCTATAGTGTATATTATTATTCAATATACACTTTATCCAACACGCAAATAATTTTTGGATTCCTACTTTAACTTTCAGACATTAGCCCGTATTAACAACTCACCCACTCCCCCCCCCCTTCATTCTCTTCAAAGGCGGTCAGAGCACTTACGACTCTTGAGTTGCAAATGTCCAGGGGCGGTTCTTGTCACGTACCATGAGGTTACCCGTCTGCTCGGGAGCCCCCATATATCATAAAAAAAAATATAGTGTATTTTTGGTAGGTTGTCTAGATACATTTAAATTTGGAACAACTTTCCAAGACTTTTTTTAATAAATAATAAACTAACGCATTCCTGTCATTCATTTAATACGCCAATGTGCTTTACGTACTGCAAGTAAGTAGGTCACATTGTGTATAAATGTTTTTTAGACTTTAGCACTTCTTTCCCACTTATTTTATTTAAAATGCAACTGTCTGCTACTTTCTGAACTATATATAGTTAAATTCAATTTCATTTTGTTGTTATATTTTAAAGGGCTCTTCTAACTTTATAGGATATTAAATATCAGAAAATCTTGAGATTTTTTTAGCTATATTTCAAAAGTATGTTATTAAAAATGTTATGGGAGTATTTTTTGCAGTTGTTACTTGTCAGAACCCGTTTCAATGCTCACGGTTGAATGGGAACAAGGTATTCTAAGTATGCCCGTAAAATTATCACCAGCGGCTATAATGGTTTGAAACGTTTGAATTTGTTATCCTTGTTAAATAGTTATTTTATTTTTGTAATCAAATGATTCTTACTACTACTTATAGGTGCAAAAGTTTATAATTACATGTTTGTTAGATTGCTAGCATTCGGCACAGAGAATAAATAGATTTAGAATATGACGTAAGATTTTATTCCTCAAAATGTACGGTTCAACATTAGTGCGCTATTGAAGTTAACAAAGAAAGACTATCTGTAATTAAAATCATTCTCACATCTTGTAAGTTACTTATAACAATACTGAAGTCGTAATAAACTCAGAGATTGTATCAACATGTATGTAATTATATATATCATGTTATCTTGTTATCGCTTTTCTGAATATATGCGGTCAACATATAACCAATGCGCTCAGTATTTGATTACTGATACACTAACACATAATGGGTTAAATGGGTATTGTACTTGCTAGTCTTTCACCGAGTCCCTTGAGTCTCTGCAGCTGCGAAGAGATATCTCCTCTATGGCAGTCCTCTATCGCCTACATCACGGAGAGTTTTCTGACGAGCACGTGTTTCCCTCCCACTTTGATCCCAAAAAGCAAAAGTAAAAAAGAAAAACAGTCGAATTGAGAACTTCCCCCTTGTGTTATCCAATAATAATTGTCTCGATATAGAAATTATTGCTAGTGCAGGAGTTTGTTTTTATAAACAAACTATGCCTGTTTATGATACATAGTGTTATACATGAATGAATGAAACAATAAAGCACTTAACTATCTTATTACTTTAACGCTTTATTTACATGAAACTATAGATATTTGCAAAATGCGTAATAATAATTAAGACGTTTGTTTTACAACTTAAGTATGAAGACAGCTTTACACGCATACTTAATCACAAGTACTTATGTATTAATATTATGTAAGCATTCTAGACAAGATTTAATTATATTCTGTAAAATTCTCATTTATATCAAGTGATTCAAGTTAAAACATGATTCGGAACATGATATTTAAAACATTTTTTTTTATATCATAAAGTAAGTTCATTATATTTTCAACATTAATTTCAGCAGTATAGTGATTATTTTCCTAAACCTATTAATTCCACAATCTATGGCCTATTCCAATTTTAACAAGGAATATTTACGACTTGTTTTGAGAACTTATATAATGGGTACCCACCCTAATTAATTACTTCTCGAGCTTAAGAAAACGAACGATCCTTTTACAAGGAATTATGCTCTTTCAGCACCAGACATGTAAATAGCGACCACTCAAATTACCGCCCATGGAAAGTCTTGCTTTACCTAACTGTGAATTCTGAAACCTCATTACGTAATCTAATTTTAACCCTTATCATTTCGCTGCTGTATACGCCCATAAATATGAAATATTTACCCTGAATTATTGAATATTAACGCAGTGGGTGTTTGGCCAATATAGCAAAACAGGTTTGAAATACGATCTTGAAGTTAATACGTTTTTAATAAGGGCAGGGAAGGTAAGGTATAGACTTATATTTGATAGAAGATACATGAGACATTTGACAAAATGTACATCATCACACTTTTTTGCGCATAGCTGAATAACATCAGTTGCAAACCAATAACTAAAGAGTTTCCTAACATATATAAATATATATATACAAATAACTCTAGTCGTCTAAAGCAACAGAATATTCCTAAACTTTGCTTTTCTGTTATTTAAGTTGATAAATAAATTACTGTGAATATATCATGTTTATAACTAGTAATATAATACGAACTTAGCATATCGATTTACAATTAAATTTTGTAATGCCGCGTATAACGACCCATGTATCAATTAATTGTTACGTAATACATATATTAAATAATAATTTTTTTGTGAAAATTTGTTCAATTAACTACAACTAAGAAATTGGGTCCTTAGTTAATTAGCTTTGTTCTGTTAACTATAAATCATTGTCGCTCAAGTAGTTGGAGAAAGTTCTTGCTCAATTACAAATGGGCTGTAAATACATTCATTCATTTTATGTGGGATCGAGTTCAATAGCTATAGTCATTATAACGTGAAGAATCCAAATCAATACTATGTGTATTTTATAAGTTCACAAAACTGCAAAGCTGTTCTTTGATAATAATATTTAACAGGATTTAGTTGAGGCAATAATTGAAAATTTTAGGTAATTCGTGTAGCAAACTTGCAACTTTAATTACATCATTTTTTTAAATTTAGGCATGACGTAACAAATAAATAGTTAAAATAACCAAATAATATTTTCTAACTCATTAATATATTCAAGGAATTTGATCCAATAAAATGTTTACTAAGTACATACTCACAAAACGACTTAAGGGACCGAACAAATTCCCTCTTCAATCGAAAGGTGTCGGATCACTAGATCGTATAGTAACAGGACAACATAAGTAGCCCGACTAGTTTCCGATCAACTTCTAATCTATACAAATAAATAAAATTGGATTGTCTGTTTGTAATATTAAAATAGCCGTTTTTTACTAATTGCATATGGATGTATAGACGGTACATATACCAAAACAACATTTTTTTATTTTTTGTCTGTCTGTCAGTCTGTTTGTTCCGGCTAATCTCTGAAATGGCCCGATTTTGGCGGGACTTTCACTGGCAGATAGCTGATGTAACAAGGAGTGACTTAGGCTACTTTTAATTTAGATAAAAAAATAGGACCTCACGAAAAAAAAATAAAACCAATTAAAATTTTATAATATTTGATTAAAAGAATTTCATTTAAATTAGTATAGGTATTTCTTAAATACAGAATTAATAAGTTATCGTAAACTCTGCGAACTGAACAATAACTTTTTGTTAAATACCACGCGGACGAAGTTGCAAGTAAAAGCTAGTACAAAATATTATTTATTAGGTATTTCGTTATAATCCGATTCTTTTTAATTGTTATCACACATAGTGTTAAGATAAAATGTGATAATTCTAAACGTCAAATGAAGGCGAACAAGTTTATCGTAGCTGTGGATAGAAACCTTAGTATCCCATTTGCTATCAAATCGTTCTTCTTTGAGTAGAGGTATTTTGACACGTGTACTCATTGTGAAAGAGAACTGCAAAAGATAATTCTTAGAAGGACTTGCATTCTCCTTAAGAGTAATATTTTCACTTTTAAGTATTTTTCTGGTGCATGTAACAAGCATGTGTTAAATTATATAATATCTTGATATATAATATACTCGTATATCACTAAAAGGGAAACAGCTTTAATCTAACTTCAAAACTTTTTTTTTAATGACGTATCCCAACACAACCAAAATATTTATTATACAGAATTAAACATAAAAACTTAACTTTTTTCTGGTCGTATTTTACTACTTAAAAATAGCTTTTTAATACTTAAAATATTATTGTAAGATTGGCTATCTGTAATAAGCTCAGTTATATGTGTTATTCGACCAGGATAAGATTCGACTTTCTTTATACAAGTTTTCTCGACATATTTCCTAAAGGTGGTAGCTGTGAGAATACGTACCTGCATGTGATTGGATATCGATATCAGGTTAATAAAATTGATGAATATATTTTACTTATTCAACGAGCTACTCGCTTTTTTGAAAACTGAACTGAAAAGTGTAATCACTCAATCAATTAACTTGAAAGTGAGAACGCACCAATTTCGTTAACAACTCTGTCAGCCTGTGTAAGTAATGTCTGTTGTGCAAAATGTCATTACGTATTTTGATTGCGGTGTAGCATCATGGCTGTATTACAGCGTGCATTCAAGGCTTTTGGAAGCGTCAACGGTCGTGTTGAGACGTTTCTCTACTGCCTATTATTTATTGCTTATGTGAAAGGATTCAAAAGCGATTGCGGATTTCAAAACTTTTTTACGACTTGAAACATGTACCTTCTACAAAACGTATTTGTATATTTCCTACACATATAAATTTATTTGACAGTTATCTCATTCAAATCCTGTTCATATGATGATGCTTTAATGCATTCAATTTATACATTGCATAGAACGTTTGACGCTGTTTCTACTTTTATAATTTATTAGTTAACAACCTTAATTAATAGCACACAAAGATAGAGTAACTTCTAATGTGTAATAAGAGAAATAGTGCACAGTTTGCCCCAAGTTGGTGAAACAGTTTAACATCTTACTACATATAAATACGAACACACATAAAAATAAAGAATTAAAGCTCGCAAATCTTTATACTCGAAGGCTTTTCACGTCGAGGCTACAGATATTTCTGTCCGAGGAATGAGGACATCCGTTGGTTGCGTAACACCATATTACTGTCGGCTTCATGTCCCGCCATTCTACTCCCAATGATACCAACAATGCGGGTAAATATAGAAAAGGTCCCTCAGATAAAGGGACTTCGGTGATGGGTAATATTAGGCCCTACACGAACGGAGAAATTATTTCAGACAAGGTCGTGTGTTTTTGAGTTGAATTAGTTTTCTGAAAATTACGGTTTATGAGACATCGATTTGTAAAAAAAATTAAGAGAAAGACAACAGCTTTTAACTAATATGTATGAAAGTTTGGCATGTTGATTGTGTAATGAAGTTGCACACTTTAGAGCTCTGTTAAGCTATAGAACTTTTTCGCTTGTTTCTAGAATCGAAACTATACTTCAAATACATTACTTAAATGGTTTGGTGAAAAGAGAAATTTGCACAATGTTATTGGCGGTTTGAAATAATCCAGCGAAAACATTGTAATAGCGAACTTCGAGCTGACGTAGCGTTGTAAATCTAGTTAGTAATTTAGAACAAATGTAGGTTACGACTGCTGTATAGTATAGTACCTAAGTAAAACTGGAAGATACCGGAGAAAATACTGTTCATTTTACATGACTTGGATTTAGTTGCGGGTAATTCAGATCCTTTTGTTAAATTTTGATGTTAGTAGCAAGACTATTTTTAATTCATGTCGCAGAATAAACCTTCCGTACTCTTGACAACAACGAGACATAAATACGAGATTTTTGCACGAGATAGCTAAAGTAATCTTCACTGTATTTGGTGTTTGTTATAAAGATCGCAAAGGTATATAACCCCGTTGAATTTCATCTTCAACTTACTTTGCTATGAAGAAGCCCATCTGAAACCAATAACTAACACAACCATATAAATTTATAACATTGCCGCGGATAAGGACGACACTGAATAAAGTAACTTCCACTTTCACATGTAATCATATTTTGACCCTTGACATTTGCTCAAGGCTCAAACATCGTAGCTTTATCGTACGTTCACTTGATGGCTTCTTACTCTCTTGTATCAAGTCCGAAGTCGAATGATGGGAGTTACTATGAAGCGGCGTACTTGTCTATTACTTGTAGCTCAAACTATCTGTTGGTGTTATTGTGTAGAATATAAAATTATGTTCTTAAAAGATCTCTCTGCTCTTTTAATTTTATCTATTTCGCGATTTGTAGCTGGCTGGATATACACATTTATATTTTTATTCGAAACTTTTCATAATATTTGAAACTCGAATAAACAGCAGCCGGACTTTATGAAGAAGCGTCCTAGATTCATAATACATGTTAATGATAAAAATCATAATTTGGCATTCTGTTCGGCCCTTCATAACCTACCCTCAACTAAAATATATACATACATATATGTATGTATGTTTTATTTCTTTTTTCTTCGGACAAGCGAATCTACCTCTCTAATGAAGCGTTATTGTTTACTGTAATTAGTTTCGTATGTACCTGACCCAATATCTTGCTTTTGCTTGTTATTTATTATATTTTAATGTTATGAGGTTGAAGATAAATATTGTAGCTTCTTCAGGTGTAAAATTCCAATAAAGACTATTGGCATTGAATAAATTAAAATATATTGAACATTTTTTCGCGGTCATTTTCCAGTCTTGTTTTTTCTAGTTCTTAAATTTTATTTTAAAACTCCTGACCAATGAAAGTATTTCTTTTAAATCATTTTTTTTCATTTGTAACTAAGACACAAGTTTCTATTAAAATCAAATGAATTATGAATCCTCGTTTTATTACCTTCTAATTTCAATGTTGTGTCGAAAATATACTTAACTTCACGTACTTCGAAAGTTTTACTATCTCCACATACCCATTTTTGCCATGTTATGCAATCCAAAGCAAAAGTTACCCACGTTTTAAGCACTACGAGTTTCAAAAGCTATAAAAATAACAAGTTGCCACTAGTAATTTAAAACGCTGCAACTTGCATTCACAGCTAACATTCCCGACCGCCAAATATGTATATTTAAAAAATAATATCAAAACATTTTAGAATGCCTTTCTGCCTACCCACATACTGCCTCTATTTGTACTCTCGCACAAAGGGTTGTACAAACAAGCAAAAACTGTTCAGTTCACGTTTGTTTAGTGTTTAGTTGGATATGCAAATATGTGTGTATGCCAACCGTGTACTGTGGGGGCAACATTTTAACTGTTAAATTGTTGGTATTACGCGGATATTGTATTGTGATTGAAACATTGTAAAATTGATATAGAAGTGGCTTGTTACCATTGAATGTTATTTTTGTATATTTTTATATTAAGTATATACTTTTTTGGTTCTAAAATAAAGGTTTAATTGATGATTTTAGAATTATTTAGATAAATGTTAATCTCCTTCTATTTTTATTCAACCAAATTCAATCACGTCATTTCTCTATAAGAATTACGATGTAAATACTATCGTAATTCTTACAAAAATATCTTAGTCTGCTTTTCGAAGATCTAAATTAAGTTTTGACATCTTAACTTACGATGAAGATGAACAATCTAAAAGCGTGTCGTCGGCCGTGTGTGTGTGTACAGTAATCAGTATCAGCCCACATGATTGGCACAAATCAGTAACATAATGCTTTGTGCCAATCATTTGGCTAATTATTATGACTGTACCGGAGTTACACGGTAAACCTAACCAAAGAATGAATAAATAATATCGGCGAAAAATAATATAGAAGAAACGAATGGTATATAACGAATTCTACTATTAAAGTGGGAAAGTTTAGAGGAATATTTGTTACGTAACACGCGAGAACGGCTGCTCGGATCTGGATCTGGCTGAAACATTTTATCATAACATAGAAAATAAATAATTGAATCAGTAAACCAGAGCATATGAATGCTTATCACATTGAACCGGTTATCAAGACGTAAACTGCATTAGAAAATAAGAGATTTTTTACGACTCATTGTTCAGAACTCGAACACAAAGTATTGATATTAAGTAATAGTATAAATACGTATGTTTGATTCTTCAGACCGATCATAATAAAATATTGTAAACACGTTGTCAGAGAGATAATGGACCTTTTCTATAGGACCTGACACATTTAATTCAAGTATTTAAAAAAAAAAACGCTGTTCCTTAATATTTTTAGCTGCCAGATTCTTATTTCATAGAGTTTTAAGTGACCGTCAAAAGGTTGTAGGTAGTTTCGTAACATGTTGTTAAACTCATATTTGGATCAACTTGCATTAACAACACGACTGTGCACGTAAAAATGTATTAAGAGTAGGTCAACTATCGGGGAAAGATCGCTGGACCGGTTCCGTCCAGTTACATGTGGCCAATCTCTTGCAACTAACGTAGTTGCCGCGACATAACAACTGCTGCAATATACATGTATAAAAACCTAACATTTTACCTTATTCATAGATAAATACTAGAATATTGCATTTAAAATTTATATAAATTTAGGTAGCATTTGTTTAAAAAAATGGTAAAGCTTTCAAGTCTTGGCCTCGCTCAAAACAGTCAAAAGCGATCTTCATGTTATGTAAGAGGTTTCTTCTCCGAGAGCCTAAACTGTTTAATGGATTTCGCCATGTGTCATTTAAACGGTCTTTATAGTGTAAAATTTCATGATAACGACCGTGCAATAAAAAATACCAAGTTACATTTTTTTAATATATATAATTTTAGTTGCTTGACCTCATTCAAAGCAATGTTTTTTTTTTATTTTTACTGTATCACTCTAAACCAGGTATATCTTGCAAAGATAAAGGATATATACTAGAGAAACGTTAAGCCTATAAGCAATTTATATACATACCCAGACCGCATCTCAAGATGGCTGACTCAGAAACAAATTACAAGCGTAAGTCCTGATCAATTGAATTTCAAATTGTGAACTAAAAATAACATGCTCAGTTGCTTTTAAACGACGTTCTCGTTTTAAATTTTAAAAAGACACACATTTTGTCTATGCCAAAAATGACCGTCATAAAATTACAGACCGTCTCAAAACAGATAATTCGATTAACGTAAGACCTGCATGATTGAATAACTTCAATAACCTTCACGGTGATAAGGTGTATTGCTTTCATACTATTTCCATCTCTCTCATTTTGTCGAATATAGAGAGAGGTAACATGACTCTTGTATGGAAAGATTGTCATTATGTAAATGAAAGGAGGCCGACCATTTTGTATAAATAATTGAATATTGATATATCAATGTATAACGAATTGTAGTATCGAGTAAGATAAATAAATAATAAAATAAAACACAACAACGTGTTTACTGTGTCTACTATGTTAATCATTCATTAGGTATATATTATATCTGTATGTCAATCCCCTTCATATGCTAATATCCGTTAGAAGAATAATCGGTATCTATTTTTCATAGCACAGGTCGAAATAAAAAAGCGAACATAAGCCATAGAAAAATCCACAGTCCAAGCGAATGCGCACAAAGCGAATGACAGAATTAGTCAAGTGTTACTAGAATATGAAAATAATTAACCCAAAATGATTTACTACTTTTTATATTTCAACAAAAATGTCTTAGCTTTTTAAAACTTTCTCAAATTAAAAACATTAGTTTAATGAAAGAAAGCAAGAAAGAAATTTAATAATAAAGCAAACACATTATAAAGTAAGAAAGCTTAGCTGGGGGTGTTAACAAGAATGTGTGACCCACGTTGCTAGTATTCTTTCAAAAATAAAAAATAAAATGGTAAACTAATAACTAATACTTTTATAACGTGATTATTTTTATTTTGGGACAGTTTCACCCAATTTGTTTAGTTTTTAGTAGTCTGGAACGCAAACAGGTCATTTACGTTGAAAATTAAAAATTTTATTATTTGTCACTTTGATACTACAAGACAAGGACCAATATTAACTGTAAGTACATATATTTAAAGAAATAATATTATAGTTGACTTTGATTACAAAATGGTTGATCATGATCTGGCGCAATATGGACGGTCTTCTCTCATTTAAATCACCATAATTTGTCCTATCAACCATTTACAATACTTATTAAGAAATCAAGAGCCCTTTATTGATGTCAGCTTGTGCTTGCTTATAAAAAAATACTTATTATTGTTGTTATAATATTCTCTGAGACAGATTGTTTTAAACTAAATGCCCTTTTAAGTTTATGGTACATATTCTCATAAGTAAGTATTACAAAGGCGTCTCCTCGGCCCTCTCTTTTTACAACATTTCAACGATTTTCATAGACAACACAATAATATGACTTTAAGAATTAGTAACTTACCTGTTAATATTATATGTATTTTATAATTCTTCAATTAATAATAATAGTAAAAACAAATCTCCTCAGGAATAAAACTTAGGTACGGTGATTGTAATTAAAAAAAAAAATGACATAGAGTAGTCTACAAGGCTGTTCAAAAGTACTTTCATTGATAAAGCATGCAAGCGAAGCCTCTAACACGTAGCTAATTTGAAGCTACGCCTGTATAAGTTCATTTTAACCTCAATAAAACACACCTGTTTCGATACTCGATTCGATTCAATAAATTGACTTGCGCGTCCGCATTGCATCTGCTGATTTTCCGGTTTGCGACAATTCCGCTTACACATGGATTGTAAAGATAATAATTCTTCGTTGTTGTGTGTTTCTTTAGGAACGTGCTATTTTATATGCCCATGTGTTATGAAAAGGTTTTTTTGAGATTTTTAGTCAGTCCTATTACATAGATACATACGCTCATGCCTGTACATATACTACACTTTTATAATCTTTTATACGTTTTTTACGACACCCACGGGAATATATGGGGGGTGGTGGGGGTACTGGTGGCCCTATTCTACTTCACAGAAGACCACACAGCGGTCCTATTACAAGAAAAATCTTAAAGCTTAATGGGCCAATAATAAATAAAGAAGCTCTTTAGTTAGTTCATATCTTTTTACAATATAACTTACATATATGATTACGAGTCCCTACTTGGGTGTAGGCCTCGAAAGCTTTTAAATTCTTGCTTTTTTCTTTTTTTAGATATCTAACACTGATGTCTGTCTGATCCCAAACTAAGTAGAACATATATGTATATATGTTTCTAAGTACAAACATATTATATTTATTTATATTATATATATTTATTATAACATATAGATTACACCCACATACAGAATAAGCACAGACTGATCATGCTCATCACACTGCTAAGTCCGAAGTAGTGCGTTCGATTCCCACCCAAGACAAATAATTGTGTGATGAGCACGCGTATTTGTTGTGTGTCTGGGTGTTATTTATTGATGTGTATGTACAGATATCTAAATATTATATAAGTATGTAGGTATATCAGCAGTCTGGTTACCATAGTACAAGCTCTGGTTAGTTTGGATTCAGACGACCGCATGGAAGATGTCTAAAGATATTATTATTGTTTTAAAGATTATTATGTATAGAAGAAAAGTTATTTTATATAATAATGTTACAATAATTTCTAGTTAATTATGAAAGTTACCAAAACTTGGCCACTTTGTCCCATTTCGTTTTTATTTTTTTAATTAATTGACAATAATGAATTACTGCTTCACAAATATCTATTTTTTTAAGTTTTCTAATTGTAAATCTTTCAAAAGAAACTAATTTCAGTTCACCTAACATTCAGCTACCGTATTATTCTGAGTTTTGGTGTTGTGTTCATTCTATCGTAATAACATCTCTATGATACATAGATTATTTACGTTTATCTTTGCATCATAGACATGTTTTTAATTGTTTTTTCTAAGCCCCGAAGCCCTTAATGAAGCACTTATTTTCCAAAATCACAGTTTCAGTGTCCCCGTTTCACCACATGTAAAGATAACTTGTTTTCTGACGCTTTTTATCACTTACTTGTGCGCTTGTCTTAATGGCTACTTTCATGTTACAAATTTTCTGTATAGGGTCCCTACATCACGTGATTGTCTATAATACCCATTATCAATTCTCACGCTTGAATGTACAACTCGATACCGGTGAAAAATACTGGCCGTTTTGCGTGTCAAATTTATTTTTAAGTTATCTATGGTTTTTTTGAAACCACCGAATGATTTTATGAATTTATTAACTCTGTGGTACATCTTTGAAGGATGCGGTGAGTTGAAATTTAAATGCGTCATCGATTATTTTAAATTATAATTCCAAACGTAAACGTGTACACTGTTTGCAAGGCCATTATCATGCTCATGTTACCGAGTATTTATTTGTGACGTAGTGCTAAAGATTGTTTGACATTAATATTCGCAGGACATGTAAAATAGAATACGCACTGTGTGTAAATCGTCTGCTGAGGATGTAAATAGCCAATCCTTCCTCTCTACTTCCACTTTTTTCATTTTTATTTAAACAGAGATGAGATGAGGTGTAGATTTAAACTTAATATATTTATCTCCTTGTTTAGTGTGAAATCTTTATATGGTTGAAGTAAAAAACTAGTTTTATAAGTGCCGTGTAGGTCTCGGTGGAGTAGAATGGGGCCACCCCGTCTCTTCCCGTGGGTCGTAAGAGGGGATGGGATTGTACTCCGACCTCCATGAGCGCTGGCTTGTTGGTAGCGGATCGGGCGGGCCTGCCCGCTACCCTAGCAGAAGCTAGGGTAGCGGGCAGGTCGGAGACGTTAGCGCGTCGTCGCTCCAAGTTGGAGGGGACAAGGGCCCCGCTTTTCACGGTGTGGTCGCCCGATGGTCAGGCGAGCAAGGCCTGCAGGGGTTCTCGGAAGCTTCCTTCTTAGGTTATACCCGAGTTCTCTGCAATAGACCCACTAGTGACGGAACACCGTGTGGTTTGTTTTAGTCGGTTGGAGTTCGACATACAACTTCACTGTTAGCTCTAGTGACGTGATGACCCGTGGGGGTTTCCAAACGATAAAAAAAGAGAGCTGAGGGGATCGGACTGTTTTTTACTAGATCCCATAAGATGTCTTGCCCCCCGTTACGTAAGTAGGAATAAATTAATGTAGGCAAAAAGTGGACGTGTGGTACGCCTCTGCCTTTTTTTATAGGGGCTATGGGCTTGAGTATATGTATGTACTATTGTTCCTTGAAATACTTAGGTAGCAAAGACGTTTATTTAATCCTTTTATCCCATTATGTTATCGTTCATATTTCAAACCATTATACACCTTTCAAATACAGTTTTAACTTTGATATTTTTCACTATTGTTCAATATCGACACATCAATGGTCACCAAGTTATTGTGTGGAGTTTTGTGGACATCGTCGCCATTGTCTAAGCCTCTCCATGCAAAAGTGAGCATTCAATAAAGTCCCCATTCATCGACCATATCAGCATTCATAAAAAGCAGGAAGCGGGAAGTACGTGACTGGTGGAATGAGGCCATTAAACGTGCGAGCCCAGGTCTATAAATATAAAGTCTATTTTTGTCATGTGCGATTTGGGAAGCTCAGTTGTCTAAGGTATGCGGGGAATTTTCTTTTGAAGTTAAGAAATGTGGAGTGTATTCGTCTTTTAAAACGTAACGACTCTTTTTGACTTAAATTAAGAACGCGGGTAGAACAAAAAAGCCATTTCTGTAGGCAGAATTAGATTATTATACTTTTTTTTTTAAATTAGAAGACTTACTTCCCGACACTTGCCAGTTGTCTCTAAATTTATGCAACCCTGACTTGCATTCCGTCCGTATAAGCATTTTCCCTTTTCCTCTCTGCCCACAGGCGTGAGTGTCTGAACATATAAATTTAATTTATTTTTTTGGTAAGAAGCGATGTTAGAATGCCAGCATTTTAAAAAATCGAAGCTTGCATTTGACATATGTTGTTATAACACACTTGTTTCAATGCTATTGTGGTGTATTAAGTATCTTAAGTAAAGCTCGCCAGTATAATCACTAGCGAGCTGAACGTAAATGGAACATTGGTCAATTACTACGAAGATAGTAATACAGGGTTTCTGTTAATTCTAGCATAGGCGTCTAGGGTTACAAGCTTGTCTTCATGGCAACATAGATTGTAGAAGATTTCGCACTTGCAAATTGTATGTATCGGTCCAAACTGAAAGCGTTAAAGTTTTGCAAAAAGTTGATTACAGTTAAACAATTTTTGTGGTTTTTAAGAGGTCATATAAAATTTAAAAAAAATTGCGCTCTAGGTATTGGTTTCAAGGATGACAGAGTTTATTACATATATATGTATATTTAATAAGAAAGAAATTAGTTAATATTTGTGATTAGTAATATATGGTTATATTCCCACTATTTTTATATAGCTGCACTAAAAAATATATTTGAATACATTTAATTATCTAGTCATACATACATTCATACGCTCACGCCTGCATCCCTTAAGTGGTAGGCAGAGGTGTATTGAACACCCACCTTTTACCAATTAGAAGTTAGTCAAACTAACGTAATCGTAATCAAACTAATAACTTGCCCCCTATGGGCAAGCCTATTGCCGTCAACCGGGTACTGTATGACTGTGTATATACTGTCCGATAGATAACAGTCCGATCTCTTAATCGCCTTTTACAACACCGCCATTTAATTATGCAGTCATTTATTATGAATTTATTTTATCACATAAATAATATAAAAACTAACAAATGTCACACCTTTTTTTGGCTATCACCACGCAAATTTTCAAACAAATCAAGTGTTCTTAGTTTCGTAACTCACAAGACCGCTTTATCTTAAGAAATACTTCGCGAATTTCGGGGCCCCAATAAAACGTATTGTCACCAAGGCAACCGAATCCCAACACTGGACAGGACGGTGTCGACGTCTGCTGAATCGATGCACGTTTATGGTCTTCCGTCTCGTTTTATCTACTTATGTGACAAGGATAGATATATTCCTATCAATGCATTCTGCGCTTAGAATGCAGGTGAACGGATTTATAAGTAGGTACTGGTAGGTTTTTGTTAAGAAATTTTATTCAATGAGTTTTATAGTGAAAAGTTTTCTTGTTACTGATAAATCTTTTACCTGCAAATTTAAGTTATTTTTCTTATGTTATAATGGAGCAAACCAGAAGCACGCTGCACACACACACGCAAGTGCACAGCACGCTTCTAAGACTAAGTGAAAGGGGAGTATGGGAGAGCGTTTGGGCCTAAAGTTAGCTCACTTACTCGTTAAACACAACATAAGCATTAGCGAATTCACTTTTAACTACTGGACTGATCGTCATGAAAATTTTAATATATTTTTAAGAGGTACTAAAAGATAAAGGGTATGTTATATAATGAAGCTGACGAATGTTTTGTTTGTTTTGAAGCGCTAATCTCAGAACTACTGATTCGATTGTTTTTTTTTTTTTTGCTGAACCGTTAGTCTTGAATAGTGTTCCCGAGTTACAACTGAATTCAGTTACAAAATCCACATACCGAGATAGTAGCAACTTGAAAAGCTATAATGAAAGCTTTAGGTATTGACCTGGGACGAAAGGGAACGTAAAAAGGGGAAAAAACTATCTCTTAAGTCATTACGGAGTTTGTTTGTCTTTCATGTTTAATGTCAAAGCTTCAGGCTGGTAACGGAATGTAACTTTAATATTGTGTAAGGAGTTTGTCTTAATTAAATATAACCTTTTTTTACTCTGCTCGGATGATATTGCGGTCAGAAATTAGAATGATATCTACTGGCTTTCTGAGTACGTTCTCTTTGTTGTTGAAGTCGGTTATAAAGGAAAATGAATTCAATTAGTTTACTGTACTGGTTAATGACATTAAATGTACTTAAGTAATGTTCCGAAACTCGGGAAAATATCCGAAAAAAAAATTGTTAGGAAGTCTCCACTTTTCGTCACTGATCAATGTTAATAAACTTTGCCATTCATAAATAAAGTTTTATTTACTTTTACCACTAATTAATACAGGCTACTAATAAATATCTCACACAGAAATAGAAAACAATAGAAAATTAAAAAAATATGTATATATGACATAAAATAGAAAGAAATATTTATTTAAATTTAATAAAAAGACATACATACATTGCTATGTTCGTTTTTTAAGGCTGAAACATTCACTTTCAGGAAATATATATACATACGCTTACGCCAGTATCCGCGATGGGCTAGGCAGAATCGTAATTAGCGTCGATACTTAGCCAACTATAATTAAGCCCCATTCACGTTACATTGCAATTCAATTGCCGGAACAAACTTTAGGAATAGAGTGGGTAAATTGGGAGTTTGTTGGAAGAAAAAGAGAGGATATATAGGGAAGGAAAGGTAGAATTGCTTATACAGATGGGTTGGGGAGTATAAGAAATAGCTCAAGCAAGTCAGGGTCGCGTACCTATTACTCGAACTGGCTGGTGCCCGGTTGATCAAAAACGGAGGTGACTTTCTAGTTTTATTTTGTTATTTAATAAACTGTTAATTTAAGAGGTAGGAAAAACCAAGTGAGTAAAGAATAGTTGATATCTAAGAGAGACAGCGAATCTTAGACATGTCTTTGTTCAGAGGCAGTCACTTAGGTGACCCGTCTGCTCGTTTGTGCCATCTATACTTTTAATATTTTAAAGCCTTTAAGAAATCATTTAGAATTACATATTAAATACACTAAAATAGCATAAGTACAAGTGATTTGTAATGAATTGTCCATTAGCTAGATCACAGCCAATCACAAAAATGAGTACACGTGTAGAAATAGTTCGTGACCGCCGAATAGTTCTGAATGCTCCCGAATATTCTCGAAGGAGGTAATTGCTATCCTAGCACTTTTATGGCCATGAAAATGGCGTTGTCGATTTTTTCTCTATTACTTGCTTGTCTACCACATGGGGCAGAATGCCGCGATTAGGCGAACTACCAACTTTATTTACTCTTCGCCAGTTAGTTTTTCGTAAAAGTATTTAATTAAATCTTGGTAGATATTACATAAAATGTTTTATAAGTGTATAGGCCATGTCGTTCTCGGTGGAGTTGAATAGTCCTCTCGTTTGTGTCATAAAAGGTTATCATTCTGTAATGAGGTGTATTCTCTATATTAATAGCTAAAGCAAGTCAGAGTCGCACACCTTTAACAGAACTGACAAACCTGATTATATACTGTTTAACTGTTTGGTCCAATAGCAATAAAGATCTAAAAATCGTAAGTCGTACAACTCGTTGTATTAATCTAATTATTCTGCTGAGTGACATAACAGTAACAAAAACAAAAGGAGTCGGGTAAACTCGTAAACGAGTGTCATGCTCCAGTTAATTCTTGCAGCGTAAATGTTATGCAGTGAAATAAGTACGTTTTATAACGCCACATAATTTTTTTTTTTTGGATATAGATTTTTATTTTATTTTGTTTTTAGGTTTACTTTCTTTTCGTAAAGGTGGAACAGAAATGTAATTTGCAAAATTTTGATGATTAATATGTTACACCTATGTTTACCCCTTAGGGAATAAATTCATTGATTTATTATAACATCATCAACAGAAGAGTAATTTTGACTTAATGATACTGGAGTTGTCTATAGAAATATATAGACTTTAGAATACCTATACATAGAAACACTAGAGAAGTGTTAAAGTAGAAAGCACATCAGAAAAAAGGCTTTGGGACATAAAACTAAATGTACTATATCCGTTCACGAAACTAATTTAGCATAATATTGAAGGCCATTTTTGTATTGCTAAAACTTGATAAAATGGGATTCATATTATCGATCGTAATTTGTAGTTAAACATATTTTTTATACCCAAACAATAATTATTTACTTTGTGAAGTCCAGTGCTGTCAATGTCAAATTAAGGTCAACTGAAACGATAGAACGAGATCATAAAACTACCAGCTGTTCCCAGTAGTTTTACTTGCGTTTACGGTCACTGCTCCGCTCTCAGGGGTCGTAGCGTTATGATTTACAGACTATTTTATTCCTACGAAAATACTCTCTTCGTCCTAGCCCTATTATTCCATTAGGATTGGATTCAAGTCCAACAAGGTATTGTCTGAATATCAGTTTTTGCGCAGAGCGACTGGCATCTAACCTCTGCAACCCTGAGGGCTAACTGAATTCTATAGTTGGACTAGTTGTCAGGATATTTTAGGGCACTGAGTTCCCAATCGACTGTAATAGGTGTTTATGACATCCGGGAACGACAGCTTAACGATAGCTCTTACGGGCGTGTAACACCTCAAACTTCCAAAATTCGTGCTGTTACTAAGATTGGCCAATGGCACTTTTTTGGTCCGACCCGGGAATCGAAAATACTCTATCCAATCCAAAGATAGCTTTTATAATCCGACTGGGACTTTCAAAGATTAGCGCGTTTGGAAAACCAAAATCATCTTCTAAACTCTTTCTACACTGTGGAATCGATTCTTTTATTTCATGTCTCAGAAGGCTTTATGATAAATATACTGTATGTGCTCTAATTTATTCACTAAAATAGTTTCTCCTTGCCGAAAACGAATTCTAATTATGCGGGCCAAAATGCAGAGGTATAAATATATAGTTCACCTACATTTATTCTCAAGTGATGCAGGAATGTAGTTAAGAGACATTAATATATTCATATTTCTCATTGTACTACTGGGACTCAGCACACTACGATTGTGTTGACAATCACGATAGTACAAAA
Source organism: Tyria jacobaeae (assembly GCA_947561695.1). Lineage (NCBI taxonomy): Eukaryota > Metazoa > Arthropoda > Insecta > Lepidoptera > Erebidae > Tyria > Tyria jacobaeae. The sequence goes on along the minus strand of OX387215.1, from coordinate 20,391,261 downwards.
TACCTACCTTCCCTACCTTCAAACCTTCAAGAAAAGAGCTTACACCCATCGAAAAGGTCAGCAACGCATTCGCGTCTATTGTAAGGTGTGCAGTTTGAGTTGTAGGTGTCCATTTGTAGTAGATACTACCATCAGGTGGACCCATCTGCTCGTTTGACACCTATATCATAAAAAAATGTTAGTCCAGAATTTCGAAACGCCGAACCTATGTTTCGAAACTCGAAACTTGTTATTTGAGCTTCATCTATGTCGTTTGAGCGTAAAACAAAAAAAATACAGCCCATTTTAAAGCTAACTCTTGCAAAGAGTTTTTTAGAAGACTCTTATTTGTGTAATTGCTCACATAAATAAACTGCATTCGTATACTGTGGTACTTTTCACGGAATTGTGAATTGTGGAGAAGAAATTGACTGTTATAGGTCATAAAGACAGACCGTTTGTTCTGAGTCCAAGTATGTGTCTTCAAGTATCGTCTTTATCTACATTATAGTCACAGGTTTACAAAATCTTATGTAGTTGGATAAATTAAGTGCAAGTAACAATTTAGATAAATCTATATTCTATTAATTAAATTCATTATTACAAACATACACTCACACCTATATCCCTGAAGGGGTAGACAGAAGCGCCTCAAAAGCGCCTCAAAAGCCCTTATTTTCTACAGTTGTTATAGAAAATAAGGGCTTTTCAGCCGTCATCCGAGCCCTTTATGACTGTACAGTAATATATACTATCTATAGAGAACAGTCCGATGTCTTAGTCGCGTTTTACGACACCCCCGAAGAGATGGCAAGGCCAGAATGTAATTATCAGTGGAGTAGATGGGTCTATTCCACCGAGAATCACACGACAATTAGTACAGATGAGCCATCCCCTGCCTCTTAAATATTTTATTTCGAGCTCGCAACATCGTGTATGCTTTTGTTTGTTTTCGGTGCCTGCCTTGCACTTACTCTGCAAACAGGTTGCTACAAGTTCCCGTATTTTTGTAGAAACTTGCTTGCTTGCATAAATCACTTCTTTGCTTACCAACTTGCATAGATTATTACCGACATTCCTAAACGGAAACAATTAGTTTATAATTAATCCATATTTCAATGTTTATTTATGCCATAACTATTAGATTATCATTTTAGACGTCACGATAAAATGATTTTTCATGGAAATAAAAGTATTTTCAACACTAGGGGGCGATTCCACCAACGTTGGGAACCTATGCTCTACAGCAATTAATTACAAATATATATGAAATCTCTGAAACTAATAATGCTAGTTCAGGGAAATAATTTGCGTTTAATAGTTATTAAATATTCATACTACAGAGTATTTAATGACTATTAAACGCAATTTACGAAAGAATATTCGAGAAAGCAAGCATCCCGATCCGGTCGGAATATCTTCTGAGGGTCGCACGGAGCTGGTGTATTTATTTGCTGTTCTGTTGTAATGACAATTACGATTGTATCTACAGCTTAATAACATACTAAAAATACCACGTTGTTTACAACTGCCCTTAACAGCCAGCGAGTACCAAGGTCAAAATCGGTTAACTATGCTCGATTTTGTTTGCGCCATAAAACCACAATTGCAAATGTTGCCGAATCATAATTTAAACTGACAGAAACAAAACAAACTATGATTTTATACCTCCATATAATGAATATAACCTTACTAATTTAAATTTTGTAATCAGACCAAAATATGTATGTATATACTTACTTTGTTTGTTTGCCGCTAACGGTACATTTTACGAGTATAATATTATTTTATCAAATGGACTACATACAAACAGAGGTAATGTTTGCCCAAAATTTTGGAAGGAATTTCAGTGCAGCGTTGATGAGCAGTATAAAAAAGTATCAACATATACGATTAACTGTCGACTGATGGAGAATTCAATCAATCAATCAATTAGCCTATTGCAGTCCTGTGCTGGACACATGCGTCTCCCAATGGCCTTCCGTGTCCAGTCTATCTCAGCTACCTTCTTTAGGTCGTCGGTCCATCTGGCTTAGGGCTGTACTTCCTTTCGTTTACCGATTCATATTGTTCACTCAAGGACTCATGTGCTCACATGGCTCGGCAAACGTGGTTAGCCCATTGCCACTGATACTAATTCTGTCGGAGAATTAATACAATTAATTTAATCATGGCTCAAACACTTAAATGTATACATACATCCATATCTTTTAAACATTTAATAATATTGTTTAGGTGGAGTTATACCGAGGTCCGTCGTCCCTCTCAGTAATAAATAAGTAGATAAGTAAACAAGTGATAATTAAATGTTCTGCCTTTATTTATGACATCACAAATCTCTAACTAACAGTTATACGTACATAAGAACACTCGCCTGAATCCCAAAGAGGATAAAGTCCTCATTTTGCTGATTGTACTTTAATCTAATAAATTTGTTCTAATTTATTTATTCTAATTAATTTATTCTATTTTTTTTTACCTAATTTGCGTAATGGAGGGCTTTTGCTTTTTCAATTTTCATGCCTTCTTTAAAATATATATGTTTTTCAAATACTAAACTTATTACATTCATACCTTGGTGCCTAAACTAAACTTATTACATTCAACCTTTAATTACTTAGTTTACTACATGTCAAACTAGAAAACCAGAGTAATCGACATAGCCCACCGGATCAGCAGGCTGGCCATATTAACCACAGAACCAACGACCGTTGGGGAAAACGAGTTCTTGAGTTTAGACCGCATCTCGGCAAACGTAGCGTATGATGGATTTGGCAGGAGCTGGATTCGAGAGGCCTATGTCCAGCAGTGAACTGCGATAGGCTGATGATGATGATGACGAAACTAATTCAGTGTGAGAACGTTTTTATTAATATACTACATACATACATATATTGATAATTTATTGGGCAACACCAAAAATTGGTGCCCTCGAACTGATTGTATTTTGGTTTGTTCTTAACGTATATTTTGAAATGCAGGCGTTTTTTGGGCCTTTGCCTATCCCTTTGGTGACAGGCGTGAATGTATGGATTGCTTTTAATTTATATATTCAACATTTTTTAATACCTGCTACTATATTTTAAATTATTATGAAATTAAATCACTAATCGTTTAAATAAGTTGACCTACTAACTGCTGCCAGTGATTTCGTTCGCGTCAAATTTTGAACCGTTTGAAAAAGCCTATGAGCTTTTGCATAGTATTGTTGATAGAATCTCTCCTATCGTGCTGAAGACGTGTGCTCCAGAGTTGGCACCGGTTTTAACGCGCCTTTATCGGCTTTCTTACTCTCTTGGCGTAGTCCCGAACTCATGGAAGACAGCTCTAGTGCACCCAATCCCTAAAAAAGGAGATCGCTCGGATCCGTCCAACTACAGACCCATAGCCATCACCTCCTTGTTCTCCAAGATAATGGAATCCATTGTTAACTGCCAGCTCCTCCGGTACTTAGAAGACCACCAGCTCCTCAATGATCGACAATACGGCTTCCGTCAGGGTCGTTCAGCTGGTGATCTTCTCGTATACTTGACTCACCGGTGGGCACAGGCGATCGAGACCAAGGGGGAAGCGTTGGCCGTTAGTTTGGACGTGGCGAAGGCCTTCGATCGGGTCTGGCACAAAGCGCTCCTTGCGAAGCTTCCTTCCTATGGGCTTCCCGAGAAACTGTGCAATTGGCTCACCAGTTTTCTTACAGACAGAAGCATCAAGGTCGTTGTTGACGGTGCATGCTCCGACTCGAAGTCTGTTAATTCTGGTGTCCCACAAGGCTGTGTGCTGTCACCCACGCTGTTTCTTCTGCATATCAACGACATGCTGCAGATTAGCAGCATCCATTGCTATGCAGACGATAGCACGAGTGATGCCCTTTACACCGGCCGCGCTAACATTTCTCGGGTAAACGTCATCGAAAGCCGATCCAAACTTGTGTCTGAAATCGAAACTTCTTTATCAAAAATTTCAGATTGGGGTCGACTTAACCTAGTCCAATTTAACCCCACGAAGACACAGGTTTGCGCGTTCACCGCTAAAAAGATGCCATTGGTCGTATCACCTCAATTTGAGAGCACTTCCCTAACTGCATCAGCCAGTATCGGAATCCTTGGCGTCGATATATCAAGCGAAGTCCAGTTTCGCGGTCACTTAGAGAGTAAGGCTATATTAGCCTCGAAGAAGCTTGGTGTGCTAAACAGATCGAGACAGTATTTTACTCCGGCCCACCGCCTGCAACTTTATAAGGCGCAGGTTCGGCCGCACATGGAATACTGTTCTCATCTCTATGCAGGTGCACCCCAGTACCAACTTCTCCCTCTTGACCGCATTCAACGGAGAGCGACTCGCATCATCGACTGCCAAGATATCTCCGATCGACTTGACACCTTGGCGTTGCGTAGAGATGTAGCTTCACTCTGCATCCTCTATCGCTTGTATCATGGGGAGTGTTCAGAGGAATTGTTCGGACTTATACCGGCTGCTGGTTTCCGCCATCGTTCTACGCGACAAAATATCCATCCCCATCACCTGGACGATTGGCACTCCACCACTGTGCGCTTCTCCAGAAGCTTTTTGCCTCGCACAACCAGCTTATGGAACAAATTGTCGCCTGCCGTATTTCCGAACCGATACGACCTTCAAACCTTCAAGAAAAGAGCGTACTCCTACCTAAAAGGCCGGCAACGCACTTGTGACCCTTGAGTTGCGGGTGTCCATGGGCGGCGGTAGTCATTTACCATCAGGTGACCCGTCTGCTCGTTTGCCCCCTATCGCATAAAAAAAAAAAAAAAAAAATTGTCAGTCTATGTTTCAAATGAGTGAATTGTGATAACGTGATTGAATAAGAAACATCCATTTTAATATTTTTTTTGTTGAGTTTATAAAATGCAACTCCCGCATGAGGAATTATTCCTGTGTTGTACGGGACTCAACAATCATACAAACAACAAACACAACGAACACAGACTTGTGACAAATATTTATGGATCACACAAATTTTCGTCCTGTGTGTGAATCACACGCCATGATCACTAGACCAATAGGCCCAGGTATCATTTAAAATGCATAATTTTGACCAGTAATTTCGATTCCAAAAAGCGTTTACGCAATAATGGCAACAGATATATCTAAAGTAGTACCACCACTCGAATTGATTTTTCCTAATAGCTACTTCTACATTCACACATAAAAAGTAATACTGCATTCATATACATTAGCTTGAGGTTCGCGATGCTATTCACTAGAAACCACTTACTACTAGCGTACATTCCTTTCTCATTCGGTGATTTGATTAAGGTCATACTTACAACTATATGTATATCTTACTTATGTTTTTGCAATAAAACTTCTTCCATTTGACTCTAAATTTCTTTCAACCTACGTATCAACACTTTGAATGGAATGTTTACAAATACACACTCACGCTTGTGTCCCTGAAAGGGTATACACAGGCGTAATTTACGCCCACATTTTGATGATTATAATTTAGTCGCACTTATGTAATAGGGGCATTTAAATTTGGATTGTAATGACAGAAAAGGTGGGATAAGACAGATAAATTGAGGAATATAAGCAATAACAGCTCATACCTATAACTCGAACTGGCAGTTCGAGTTATAGGTATATGGTGCCGGGAAGTCCGCGCGCTCTAACGAATGAAATGAAAAAAGTTTTTGAACCTAAAATGATATAACAATGCTTTCGTTGTACTACACTTTAGTTATCTAAAAATAAAGTGGCGTGTTTGTGTTACACTTGTTTATTTAGGTTTGGAAGTGGAAGCGTTTTTTTGTAAGTGGATTATTAAGTCTGGCAACACAATTTTTTTATATTTACTATTAAACCTGTTTTTTAAATAATTTATCTGATTGATGTACTATTGGAATATTTTGTCATTCCGTTCCCGAATTCTTGCTCTCTTTATACCAAATTCATTGAAATCGATAGAGCGCTTTAGGCTTAAAAACGTAAGAGACTCACAATCAAATAATTTGGTCTTGCATTTACAAAAGTAGTAAATTAATATATGTATGTTATTGCGACCCAAATTAAATGGACGTCGTGTTGCCGTCCCGTTATAAGAAGCTAGGCCTTAAAACTAAATTATAACGTACATTAAAAACATGACCTACTTCCAAAACATTGACTTTTTGTTAAATGTTTTTAACCTTGTGTAAAACAGATCATTATAAAAACTTTGTTCAACTAGTGTAGTTAGTAACAAAAACAAAGTTTTGTGTCAGGGCACTGTGCAAGGCTAGCCGGCTCATCTGACAGCCTAGATTTCTCAGCACCTAGAAACATGACATTATATATGTACTTTGAGTTAAATTGTTCCAGTACAATGAAGTTTTGTTTAAAATATAAAAAGGATTTTAAGTTTACAGTTCAGTCCGTGATACGTCTTGGCATCAATAGCGTTAGTAGCAATTAAAAGTCCAAAATTACTTCTGTGTTGACATTAAAACGAAAATTCTATTTTGTCATTAAAATATTTTAGTCATATTTAAATTTTCTTTTTTTGGAAAAAGTTAAAAAACTTTTTGGTGGTTTTTTTTTTTGTATCATTAAACAGCAGTCAGTATTCGCTTTCTTTGATAACCAAAGTAAAGAACACAATTGATTGATAAGTGCAAAAGTAAAAAGAAATATGTGGAAGTGCGTACTCAAACGTTATATTTTTAACCTTTCGACGAATGTTGCCACTAGGTATTCAAAGCTTAAAAACGATTTCGTAATTGCTGGATAATACCTCCATTCCGACCCTATTGTATTTCTAATTATAGAACTTTTCTCGAATGACATTTGCACCTACTTTATTTTTTGGGAATCATTAAATATAAATACTTTAATACACAGAATGAACAAAGCCAAAATAAATTAAGCGACGTAACTGTAATTGAATTCAGTATATTTCTATAGAATAATCGACCATGTCCTGCTAAACGTGTCCAACACAACAGACCAGATTAACTTACCTACAACTTATTTACATTTAATAGACCTTTAAATCCATATAAGCAAAGAATTCCAACTACGGATATCTTTTGACAGCTGTCTTGACACCTGCGGGCCTCCATGTTGCCATGTTAAAAATAGCACACGTTGTTATTGATTCTGTCCTTAGCTTATAGTGTCAGTGATGGAGCTATACATAATAATAGTCGATTTAGCTATGGTCTAGTGGTTAGTGATCATCTGGTTACCATAGTACAGGCTGTGCTTGGTTTGGGATCAGACGGCCGTGTGTAAGATTTCTTAAATACTAATAAGTAAAAGTAATTTAATTTGTATAAAAGCCTTATAGGTAAATCTTGATTGACGAATAAGCGATAAAAACCGTGAAAATATTGTTTATATCATTAGCATTCTGTACAAGGCCGCTTACTGATAACCTGCTCGATTTATTATGTACATTTACAATCATATGTATTTTCTAACTTACCTATATTATAACTACATAGTAAGGATTTTGTTTTTGCACAGAACCTCTTTATTACTAATTACTCTACATTCCATATGTTATGTCAATTCATGAATATTATTGTTTAAATATAATTAAACGTAAATTAGAAATTTATATGTAAAATAGTATTATTGTATAATATGATACTGAAGTGTCTAAATATAATATAATATGTTATAATAAATAATGTTACTACTCTGTCGCATCCATCTCTCCCATTGGTATCGTAAAAGAAAAAGAGTAAGCGAGCTGAACTGTTATCTATCAGACAGTATATATACATGCCTGTATGACGAAAATAGCCTTGCCTGCTTTTACAGCTTACCAACTGGGCTATATGGGCGTGAGTATATGTTAAAAATCCTTATTCAATTATTGTGCTCTGAACACCTTGAAATGTCGGGTAAACCAGAAAAGGTGTTATGCCCTATACACATTACCACGATAAAGTAAGTTTGTTGATAAGTTATTATGTAGTTTGAACAAGTGGATACGATATTTTTGGAGGTTTTGCAACGAAAATCTATTTTTGTTTTGAAAACAAAGCCGCGGTCCGCCCCTCGCGTTATCGTCATCACAACAATATCTGGCGTGACAAACTCGAGATAGTCTACCGCTGATAAGCCAGTACTAACACATTTTTCCGACAGTGTACACCATTGCGGAAAAGTCTTTTAACAAAGGAAATAAAGAAAAGTATTCGAAATTTAAAAATGGTGTTTGTGGGTTGCCAGTGATAAGTGTCGCAAATTTAAATCAAAAATGGCGAGTGTTCTGCAAACATTGAACGCTTACCTTTTGGATACGCGTAGCTGTTGCATAAATGTGGATAGATTGAAACAGTTCTGCTTATGTCGAAGGTACCAAGGTGATAATGAGGTAATTTGATAGTTGTTATTCTGTTCCTGGTTTAAAAAGAATCGGAATTATTTTTATATTGTTTTTTGTTTTCTTTTGTTAATTTCTGGGATTAATATTTCGTTGACTTTTTTATCATCTTTCTCTCAAAACACTTCATCTTTCATGAGATAGTGGCTATCAGAACGATAGTTGTGTGCAGTGTACTTTTTTTTTCTTTGTGTACATAGCACGATCATCAGTATTTATTTCGAGGCCAAAATGTATTATCTCACAGTTTATAATCTTATTCAATTTTGTGTAAAAATTTAATTGATATTACTTTTATCGATATGTTAATGAGCAAACTTTCTTGAATTTTTGGCAGAACCTTCTTATCTATACAATACATATATCTCCTCTTTCTTATCTATAAAAATACTAAGTACCTAAAGTATTAAAATTAAAACATTTATATACTTATTTATTAGTTATTTATAGGTATTATATCTATGTTAGGTATAATACATAGGGTTTAGTTTTAGTTAAAGATAACTCTCGCACTAGGAATTATTCCGTGTCACAGGGGACTTTACAAACAAAAAAAAAACGGAAATTTCATACCCAGACTCGGTCAACAATTTGCCTATCACTCAATTTTATACCCGCGCGGGAATCAAAACCACGACTTTGGTTTAGCTTTTATTCGCTTGAGCACAGTCAGCAGTGCTATTGATTCTTAAATAAATCGATTTTAATTGCATTACACAGAATCGTCGTATTAGTTCTTAGTTTTCGATCAAACCTGAGGGAGGTATTTTTTGTTATAGTAAAGGGGGACAGAAAAGCAGACGGGTCACCTGATGGTAAGTGACTTCCGCCGCTCATGAACACTTGTAACTCACAAGAGTCACAAGAGTGTTAACCGCCTTTTCGGGTAGGGGAAAGGGAAGAGGGGGAAAAGGGGTTGGGCCTCCGGTAACCTTACTCACTCGGTCACACAATGCAAGCATTGTTTAACAGCTGGTTTGTTGTCAAGCCGTTTTAAAACTCCGATCGAGGCGGCCAATACATGCCGAAGCATGGCTCTCCTTTAAATAAATGTGCCTTTATAAATCAAATTTTCCCAACCACTTTGTAATAAGAACGTTTTAACTTGCCGACATTTGCTATTTCTGTCGCATTCAGTAGATCTAGCCACATCTCGATTGTTATGGAAACTGGTAGTAGCTTCTCCTTTATTTTTATTGTCGCGTGTCTAACAATTGTTAGTATTAAATATCGTAAAATCTTGTAAAGACAAAAGTTAATCTTACCTGCCTGTTTTTTATAAATTAAGGGTGGCTTGTGTCCTCATTAGTGCTGATAAGAAATAGTGGAAGCATATTTTAATTTCCTAATACTTAAAAGAACACTAAATAGATAATGTCATGTCATATTTTTTTGGGATTTTAGTTAATTAGTTTTGTGATATTATTTATACACACATTATATACACACTTACTATACACTTATTATAAAACTCAAAGGAACAGCAAGGTGTTATACATATTTAACGAAATACATACATACAGTGGTAGAGCCATGTTTAGGCACGAATGGGCCGACTCGACCGGTGCAATACTACGGCCTCACAGAAAACCGGTTGTGAAGTAACGCTTGCATTGCATATTCTCGAAATTAATGAGGTTTCCGGAAGCCCAAATCCCCCTCTCCATTTTCCTCTTCCCTGACCCCCCGCTCCTTTTCCATTCTCCTTATCCCCCTCTTTTTCCCCTCCCCGCATACCCTCATATCCCTAATCACCATCAAAGGCGGGCAGCGCACTTACGACTCGAGTTGCAAGTGTTCGTCTATCCCTCTATAATATAAAAAAAAAATACATACAGTCACGCCTGTATCCCCGAAGGGGTAGGTAGAAACGTAAATAAAGCGTACATATTGCCGATTATATTAGTCCTATTTGCGTAATCTAGCCTGAAAGTTTAGTGTATGTAAGTTTAGTGTATTTGCTTATACAGATAGATTGGGGAGTAGGGTAACTATATTATTGTTATTTTATGGGATTCCTTAATTATTGTAATATTATACGATGCGTTGTAATTACAATAAATGCATCGCGAATTTGTTAATATTTAATTTATACTATTTGCAAGCCTAACGAATTTGTGTTTACGTATAATTTTGTATAGTGATTTATTGAAACACGAGAGAGCGAATTTCTTGCCGATTCTTCAACATAGGATCTAACTATTGGGAGGCATGAGTGTACGGTAGGCAGTAATGTACCCGGTTTTACGGGTTCTATGCCGTACATTGGGGGAGGTCCATGTCCAGCAGTCGACTGCAGTAGGCTAATTGATGGATTGATACATGAAACATAAACTACACATTATAAGCCAACTACCCTAAAGTCGAACTTCAATTAAGTATTAGTATTTAATTTAGATTACTAAGACTGCGCAGGCGCGGTTTAAGTGGTCACCATCCACGCTGCTGCGTTGAGTGTTCTGGGTTCGATCCCTGTTGTTCAAATATTGTTCTTAGTGTTCTTTGTGTCCGTTGTTAATGCTAATGCGGGAGTTGTCTTGAAAAAAAAAAAACAAATAAAAAACGAGTTTCTCAGTTAGTGACTGGGTTTATCGAAGCGTATTCGATCAATATGAGATAAAACAGATAGTATATGTATCAATATCTGTACCTACCGATAACAAATGATCCGCATTCTTGATTACAAATATTATCAGTTATCACGCTCTCAGAATTGATATTTTTTTTGTTATTTTCCTTTTAACCTACATATCTATACTCAGTACTGTCCCATAGTTTTACCTTACTAACTGCTCTATATACACACGATCACGACAGGACAGGCAATGGTGTGTTAAACACCGAAATTTTGTAAAATTTGACCTCACGTACGTGAAACTGGTAGGGTTACCGTATCTAAAATCTGTAAACCAGGGCAAGAATCATAAAAACCCGGACGGATCAACGGGTTCTTCTAAATTAAGTTCAAATTGTTATAAATTAACCTATTTAAGTTGCAATAAGTCATCTTTCTACACCTTGAAGAAAAAAAACCCTTACAGTTTTAGGAAATTCTCATTTTAGTTTTTGGTTTTAATTCTTGAAATAAATGACTACTGAATACTAATGAAACCCCTCACGAAAGCTCTCCGGACACACTGTAAACTAGGAGAAATCCGGGGAAACCCGGATGGGTATCCACCGTAAATACTGGAAAGCTTATTGCCGGGGGCCACTATAGGACTTAAATATTAGAATTAAAAGTTTTACTTCTAATGGACTCCGCTCCTAAAGGTCCTTGCGTAATATTTCATTGCCGAATTATCTTCAATAACTTATATCCATGATATATATAGAGAGAGGATAGAGATCCAAGTCTATAAGATATTACTGTTTGTTCTGTATTATCTATAAAGTTCCAGAGATGAGCGAGTTTATACGAACAAACTCTTTCTGTTTATAATATATTGACAAATCATATTTTTTTATATATCTAGAGGTACAGAGATAAAACCATTGATTTCTATAACTATTCTCAACTTCAATTTCAAGAAACGAGGTCGTATTTCCTATTTGTAGAGATTGCTAGTAGATATCAAACTATTTTCCTAGAAAATATTTCTCAGAAAATATATATTTTCAACGAAACCTTCATATACTTTACAGGTTTATTACAACTCAATTATGTAAGTATGTATCTTTAGTCGCTCCTAACATCGGCTTATACATTAGCTCTTTTAGTATTTTAAGTTCTGTCTGCAGAATTAACTCTATACATGTATACTATTGTATTATATACTACAATATGTATACTATTATAATAAAACTAAAGAGTTAGTTTGTTTGAACCAGCCAAAAAATCTGTTTGATTTAAATAGCATTATGATGACTCGAAAGGTTCAAGCCTATATTACTCCTACTATTAACACGATTCAAATGATACCTCGTATTTCAAAATCCAACAAGTCGTTTGGGCTCTAGGCCGTAACAAAGTTCACAAGCCTCAGACCTCAATGAGCACTGACCTGAGGGAAGAGGCAGCCAAGGTCGTTCCTGGAAGCAACCCTCCTAGGGCATACCCAGGTCCCTAGCAATAGACCCACATGGGCCGGAACACCGTGTGATTTTAGTCGGTTCGAGTCCGACATTCATTTCGAGTGAGGTAATGACCCGTGGAGTTTCTACAAAGGTCTTAACAAAGTAATATCATACACACACTCCAAAAATATAACTAAATATTCAATTCCGATTTTAAACAAACTGGAAGTTATCGCTTCCATTAATAATCTATTCATTAATCTATTCAATAATCTGTTCATTCATTGATAAGCCTTTATTAATCAATGAATTAACTCGAGAACGTGAAAATACAGGCATAGATGAAATTCCTTTGAACCTAATACGCGTTCAAACATTGTAAACTACAACGTTTGAGCCAAGTCAATCTAAATAGTTTACAGTTGTAGTTGATGTAAATCTGAGATGAAACCCGAACCAAATTAGAAGGACACGGACTTCAAAGTAATTAAACAATATTATACAACCAACGAACATAGTTCTTGTTTAAATCCCCTCGGATCATCACCTCACCAGAGCTGAGGGTGAAGTGACGACTAAAACCACATGGTGTTCCGACCCACCTGATTAGAATACCACCTGATTAGTATAGGTGACTACGTCGTTTAGGGGGCCGAGTTAGTGAGGGAACAGGAGGCCCAACTACCACTCTCCTCTTTTCCCTCCCCTCATCATCAAAGGCGGTTGCGCATTTACGATTCTTGAGTTGCAGGTGTCACTAAAGCCAGCCTAGTTATACAAATAAGTCCTTCTATTAATCTTGAAGATTTTTGTAAATCGACCACAATACGTTGTCTTGTTACATGAAGTGTTATGACAAGTCTGGTTTACGTTTTCTGTAACGGCCATAACTAAAAATAAATTCTTTACTACTATTTTTTTGTACGTTGACCTGTGATCTCAAATACCGACAGCCCTTTTTGCGACACATGTCTGGAGCAAGAAATTAATATTATTTTATATTCCGGATTTTGCCATTTTCATTCCAGTTGTTTTTTTAATACATTCGGCAATATGATGAAACTGTCAAAATTTTAGCCCAACTAGCAGTTAATATTTAAGTTGCAGGTAATAATAGCCAGAGGTCGTGGGTACGATTCCACACGTGATAAAAATTGAGTGGTCTTCTAGTTTTCCCAAGTCATTGTGTTACTTATGACCGTATTTCGTGGGTTTGTCAAGTCTCCAAGATGGTATTATTCCTCATGGGGCAGAAATCTTTTCCTAACATAAAATGCTAACAAAATAAAGTCAAGTGCAATATGACATTCTCCTTTTCTTTCCAAATACAAAAAAAGCAGCTATTACCTAAATAAATATGATTTATATTTGTTGAAAAGTTTTATGTTTTTATTTATGTAACTATATAGGGAACATTTGATGTTATATTTAATTAAAAACGGCTAGCGGATATTAATTTTCCCTCAGTTTTAATTAGAGATGCAGACAACTATTAGATAAGACGGAAATTGGAGAATGACAAAATATCCCCCGGCGTCTTTGGAGAACTTTTCCAAAATATTTATATTATATGAGTGGACTGAGATGTGGTTAATATGGTGGTTCTTTTCTCAATAACTCACTGGTAGATTTATCGGCTACTTACACAAAGACCTTTTCTCTAGTATCCTTCAAAAGTCTGCTAAGGTACAGATAGACAAATGAATTTATAACTACTGTAAACCATAGATATCTTTTTGGACATCGGAACATCCATCTAGCTTTCTTTATCCGACAGTCTCATCTTTAAAAATTGTCTGTGGTTTATGCTCTATAGAAAGTAGTACTTACAATATATTAATATAAAAAACTATTAAATATTCTATTTAACTTACCCGTTTTCAGTGCATAAATTACTAAATTGATACTTAACTCAAATAAAGGAATATTTACATTTGATTAAAACTAAAAAGAAAAACATTTTTTTTTTCTTTTTAATTGTATTAGATAAACTCAAATAAGGCGTAGACAAACAAATAACTAAGCATTTAACAAAAATAAACTTGCGAATAATAAGTAAACAGATTTTGTGTTTTTGTGCTACATCATTGTGACTCGGGAAAAATACTGAAAAATATTCTGGTCAACTGGAAACGTCGGAAAACTATGGGTATAATAATAAATATGGTATAACGACCGGTAGGGGAATGTATACTGTTGCTAATTTATACGGAATATATAATATATTATATATCTTTTACAGAGTATAGCTATATGTTAATTTAAAAAAATATATAATATTTCGATACATGGCGTTATGAGGGGAAATTGAGTATCCACTGATTTTTCCCAGTACATGGACCTTCGAGACACCATGACTTAGCAACTGTATAAAAGAATACCCAAGCAATAAATATATAATTACAACGTATAAGTTTGTATAGTTCAAAGCAATTGAATGACGACATCGTTAAATCCAAATAATGAATAGGTGGTTGCATATTATGGACCTGAACCTCTTTCGATTCTGGATAACTATTAGAGTTATGGCGCTATTTATGATTTTGAATTCTTGACACATTAGTGGTAAACTCTTATAACATATACATACCTTTTTGACAAGATTTAATAGTCACCGATCAGATTTGTTAGGATTAAAATGAGGCTAATGTATTATTTTTCTCGTGGGGTTATGACGCCCAGTAGGAGTAAGTGGGTAAACGCTAGAAACGAATACATGCTTGGCCTTTTTTGATTCTGAACGGTCAAAAATACAGTAAGAAATAATTAAATTAGATTTTAATGACAGATAATTTAAAAAGTATTATATAATCGTTTTTTTGACATGGCAATATGCTCATACTGTTCATTAAGAGTTCTAATTAATAATATTTAATTAAAAGTATGTCATTAAAATCTCGTTTCCTTAGAAAACGTTCTTTGGACGTTTTAGTACCTATCAGACTTGTTCCCAACAGCTTGATCTATATAATTCTGTCTCATTAATAAAGGTATTCAAGGAAAGAAATAACCATTTAAATTGTTCCGTCAAGACTTTATTGAAGCAATTTGAAGGTGATCTGCGCATTCATTTTGTTTGATACGTGGATCTTAATAGGGAGAGGTTCAATTCGTTGGTAATCCCGGCGGATTTGATTAAATTGGGACCGCCACTGCTTATAAAAGGTCAACAAGTCTTTACATTGTTTAATAAAAATGGTAGCGAGGTGAAAATTTAGTATTTTCATTTGCTATCTAGCGGTTTTTTCTTTTTTTTTTAAGACAATTCAAGCATTTGGTCTGATTCCTGTGTTGCGAATCAGACCAAATGCTTAATAAACATTGAAGTTATGGACACAAAAAACACCCAAAATGGACACCAACTATTTATGTATCACACAATTTTTTATCTTTGAAAATTTTACTTTGGCTCAGCTGTTAGGTTCCCTAACCACTAGACCAAAAGGTTAGTCACTCTATTATATCTATTATATATATTATTAAGCCATTAATTGTGCGAGGGTATAATATTATTTGAAGCTAAATTATTAAACTGGCAATTAATAGATATTAGATCAATAAATAACTGCAATTAGGTAGGTTTTATTCACGCCTACATCCCTGAAGGGGTTAGCAGAGAAGTTTCAAATTACCCCTTTTTGCAAATTCCATTTGAATCCCAACTTCGTATTAGCAGCCGTTTATTGCCTGCATATATACTGTCTCATAGATAACAGTCCGATTCCTTAGGCGCTTTCAACGACACCCCTGCAAAGAGATGGGTCGTCCTTTTCTACTTCATGATAACCACAGGTCCATTTACTATTTGCTACTTTACTAAATCGGGAGAGTAACTAAGTATTAAAGTGTTAAAGTCAACTGATAAAAGATTGACATCGTTTGAATAGAAAACAGAAGAAGGTAGGCAGCCATTTTGTTTGTGGAAAATACGTGGCAAAGACTGAGTCCGACACTCGTATTGAATCCGGCACAAGCTTTTGGAAAATAAAACGTTTGTCGTAAAAAGGAGCCTCTCTTTTCATGTGACATACTTCGTAAACTTACTTTCTAAACGTAACTTTCGAAAATAGAACTTGTTGTTACATTTCTTTAGATCCAATAAATAATTAAGTCCTATTTTCCGTCGCCATTTGTGTTAAACAGAATGCTGCAACTAGTTGGCTTCATTTGCATGCCAGTTCAGAGCTACTTTTTATTATCCTTTGTATGTTTAAAGTATAAGGTATTGGTGCGATTCATATGGCTTTTTCTTACATTTATGTTAAAATTTCGTTAAAGTTTTATTTCTTAACACTAATGAAGGTATTAGAGCGTTTTACAAACGTTTTTTAAAAGTCTTTAATGATATTGTTTTAAACATAATAACCGTGATATTATCTTATTAAATAGCGCCTTTTAGTGAAAGTTTTTGAATTAAGCTGATAATTATTGAAGAATAAGTAACGGTTACATGGTGAACCCATTTGAAAAAAAGAAAAACAAAATGTCAGTGAGAGATTTTTTTAGTCTAGCAACTTTAGTATCTGCCGTAGATAATTATAAATAAAAAATGAAATGCATTAAATTTAAAAAACTCTAATTTTAAAGAAAAAGTATGTTTAACATGAATGGCTCAGATTACACATAAAACTGATATAAAAAAAAAAACAATAAAAAATCAAATGTCTAATTAAAATGAAAAATATAACAAAGAAATCTCTATCTGGGTAACTAGTACATCTTTAAACTAAAATGGTTAATACCACTTAAACATTCGTAAAAAAAGCATTTAAAAAGTTTTTGATTGTTTATTTAAACGTTCTAGTGTACGTAAAATATCAGTCATGTTTGAATTACTCTTTTTGTATTTCATAAACTATTTATTGACAAATAATATAGGCTATAAAACATCACGCTGCTAGCTGCGACCACTAGGAGTAAAGTAGTGTCCAAAAGCTAAACTAGTAAATAATAAAACTTATCACATTTTAAAATAACTTTAAGTTATATTTGAATGTAAGTGAGATACTTTCAAATTCAGCATATTTTGGAAACTAACCTTTTTTGTATTTGTCAATTCAAATTTACAAAACATTGGTGATGACTTGTACATGTGTTTGTTTACCGCTTTCCCTGCTGCCCTTAAACATTTAACGCCTCTTCCTGCAAACAAAGTTGTTAGGATATAATTTCTAGAATTCTTTATTTGCGAAGTATTTTGAATTTAGAATGTAATGTTGACATAATAATATGTAAAGCTCATTAAAATTCATCGCAGTGCGTTTGTCCGCCATATTTCTGCGCCACAATGCAGCCAACATAATAAAACAATACACTATTTTTGTATTCCAAATTCAATATCATATTACGACATTTAACGGCTGTGTCATCGTACTCTTCACGGTTTTAATTCAAATTAGCCAACAGCATAGGTAATACAAAAATGTGTCTATTATTAAAAAGCCGTGTGGTTCACGATGCAGTAGTATAAGGCCACCACATCTTGTCCCCAGGGTGTTGTAAAAGAAGATCAGACTGTTATCTATCAGACAGCATATATAAGATTTAGTCCCATCGAGGAGTAAAAGCAATAGTTAAAGCAAGTCAGTCGCATACGTAAGTATAACTAAAACTGGCTGGTGCCGGTAAGTCTGAGACCTCTAACTAATGATAAAGTTTCATAACATATGGTGTCAGTTTTTTATACGCTCGCTAAGTAAGGTGACCATTCACTATAAGGTGTAGAGGATATATATTATAGCTGCCTCCAACAGACGTACCTACGTACAACATACTCACTCATGTATCCCATAAAACGCCAACAGTTTTGCGAATAATAACTTAGTTCCATTTACGTAGTAGAGGGCAAATCTAATGCCGTCATCCGGGCAATTAGGGAATTGAATGTTAAAATTGGGAATTTACTTAAGGGGAAATTGGTGATAAAATGAAAGAGATATTGTTTATACAGATTAATTTGGGAGTGTAAGCAATAGCTCAAGCAGACAGGGTCGCATAACTTGTATGGTTAACCGAGCCTTGTAACTGTATCGTCCTCTTAAACTTTATCAACTAATATGTCTATGTATTTGTTTCCAATTTAAACATATATACTAAACGTTAGAATGTCGCTTTGACATTTCAATAAAACAGAATGTCTGAATGCCAGTTTGTTATTCCTGTGCTGTAAATATGTCCTAATGCCAAGTCGTGTATCAGATACTACCTACCACTAGCACTGTTTGTAATAAGTAGGCAGTGGTAGAGCCATGCTTAGGCACGAATGGGCCTTCTCGATCTGTGCGATACCATGGCCGCACAGAAAACCGGTTGTGAAGAAACGCGAGCGTTGCGTTTCCCCGAAATTAGGGAGGTTTTTGAGGGCCCAATTTCCCCTCTCCCCTTTCCTCTCTCCTCGTCTCCCCTCTCCTCTTACCCATCTCCTCATTCCCCTCCCCGCATGCCCCAAATCCGTTATCACCCTCAAACGCGGGCAGCGCACTTACGACTCTTGACTTGCAGGTGTCTATAGACGGAGGTTGTCATTTACCATCACAGACCCGTCTGTTCGTCTGTCCCCCTATATTACACAAAAGTTATTAGGAATCCTAAAAACATTACACGCTGTTTTATAGCAGTCCCGAGTAACACTTCTTATATCAATAAACTTTATCTGTATAAAGGGGGTACCTGTATAAGTGTATACAGGGGGTAACTTGCTCAATATATACAGTCATTTAATCTTCATTACATAAGTACAGGTAATCAAACAATCGGATTGAATACGTAACGCCGATAGCCAAAATACATTCGTATGCAATATCGATCCTCCCTGCCCCTTATAGCCGATGGGAATTTAATTAATAAAAAATTACGCTAAAAATTGTAGTTGGCAAAATATGGGCGCTTAATACGCGTCAGCGTATCCTTATAGCGATACACCGTGAGTACGTTTGTATGTATTATAAATTAAATGCGGATTATTGCGGAAAGAAGAAAATTAAAACAACCTATGTAAATAACTTATAATCGTAAATAACAAATTACATAATTAATGTTGATTAATAATGTTCTTGATTATATAAAATAGCAAACATAAGTATATGAATCAAAAATGTTATACCCAATGAACGATGACAGTTTTCCAACATGTCTATTTAACAATTAATTTCATTTTCTAGTAAAAATAAGTTTATAATGAACAATAAATGTACAACAAAATAACTATATAAAAGTGCAATGTGATATGGAGCCGGTTTCCACTCGGATAAACCGTTACACGAGCGTATAGATCGTGATCTATAGATCATGGTGTCGTCATCGCCGCGCGCGCAGGCCCGGTCGCAACACGACGTCGACCCAGAAAGAATAAAGGCCTACTCTGTGAGTATACAAGTTTGTTTACTTTGCTGTGCATTGGAGTTTCTCTTCGTTACGTAATTAGCAATTATAATTGTAATGCTATCATTATCATTCCTTTAGGTACATATTTGTTAGTGTAAATATGAGAGATATATGCTAATAATTATATTAAATTACAATTAATTTTAATATATGTAAATGTATTTGACTAATATTAAATAATATTGAAATCATCAATCAATAAAAAAAATATTAAATGCCTACACGAAATGAGAACTTTAGGAGAGTCATGCTAGCCGTATTAGGCATATGGCAATGCTTGCGCTGTATTTCAGCGTCAACGGCGTTGGCAGCGCATTCATAACTCTTGAGTTGAGGTGTCCACAGCGGCGGTTGTCACTTATCATTACGTGACCCGTCTCCTACCATAAACTAATTAAACTATTGCCAGGTAATCACGGGTTTGGTTACAACACTCAGATTTAAGCATTTTTTTTTTATTTCTCAATTCATGAGGTAATACGCCCCCTACATACCCCTAGGAGCAAAACAAATACTGTATATAGGAATATAAGGGGGTTTCTGGAGTCTTACTTTTGAGGCATTCCAGGTTCCTTGCAATAAATCCTTGGGACACAGCACCGTGTGCTATTATTCAGTTCGAGTCCGACATACCACTTCATCCTCGGCAGTGATGACGCGTGAGGTTTTCCACAAAAAAAAAAGGTGAATGTAAGAAATAAATCTTAAAATATAAATAATTTAGTGTACCATTACAGGTACAGAGCCATTGTAGGCACGTGGCAATTGCATAGATACACATACATCGCCTGCAAAACGAAAACTAAAAAAACATTAGTATTGTTTGAAGCAGCATTGTATAGTATGGTAATCTATTTAACACACTCTCGTTGCGCCCACGCATAGAGTACATAACTATCGGTTGTATACCTTGTATAGTGATAACCTGTTTGTTAGATTGGTACATTTTGCTTGGAACGTTCTATAATTGCAGTTTAGAAATAGTTTTGTATTTATTTAAGAAGTAACTAAGTAGACAGTTTGAACCGTACTTCCTGTGTCATCCATGCTATAATCTGTCTTTCTCTCTATAATCTCTGTGCCAAATCCCATGCAAATCCGCTCTGCAGTCCTGACGTGATTGATTGTAAAATATCTGTCTAAATTGTCGCATTTATAATTATTATTAGTAAGATTAAGCTGTTATAATAACAGTGTTTGATAAGACAGAGATGTTACTTGATGTTAGAGGTCTCAGACTTCCCGAGAACAGCTTGCAAGCGAATTACGTGGACGCGCATTCGACCCTAACTGCTAAGAACTATTCCTTACCAAAATCCATCTTTGTAAGCAATATACCTTCTCAATATACTCATGTTTTGTTATCATCTTTTATTATATGGACTGTAGTACATGAGTGGATACTATTTATTATTTATAGTAAGCACAATACTCGGCCTGGTCCATTGATCTAGTGGTTAGTGATCTTGACTGCTGAGCCAGAGGCCGTGGAATCGATTCCCATTTTACACATTACTAGTCTATTACTAGTCATTACTATTCTTGATAACCCCCAAAGCTAAGCTAAATGCTTGACCCCCTTTTTTTTTTTTTTTCTCCGTGCGGCAATCCCCTCGGATACCACCTTCTGGTGGCATGTCGGACTCGAACCGACTAAAACCGCACGCCATCTTGGGTACTAGATGACGGGGAACCAGGTACACCCTAGAAAGGAAAACCCTGGAACCCCGACGTACCTTGGGCCACCTACGGTTTGTAGATGGCCCCCTCCTGTGTGGGAACCCCAATGTTCCCGTAACTATCCCCCAAGGGCGCGCACGCTCCGCAGCGTCCGCGCCACCACCCAAGCCTGCTTCTGCTAGGGTGACAGATGGCCTCATCTGTCGTCGTAGGGTGACAGATGGCCTCATGTATCGTCTATGGAGGACGGAGATCATTCTCCGATCTCCGGCGCCTGAGTCGCCTGCGGTACCTGGCCCGTTCCCGGGCCTGGCGGGCCGGAAGAGTTCTAAACCTCTCCCGATCCCGCTCCGCCGTCTCCTTGGCAAGCATAACTTGCTCGCAGAAAGAGACGGCGGAGTTCCACGCGTTCTCGCTCCGCAACATGGCCGCAATCATGTTACCGAGCGAGAGAACCACCACCCCGATGGCCGCCACGAGATCACGCCTCGGCTCCTCCCACGCCGGACATTCTGCCAGCGTGTGGAGCGCCGTGTCCCCCTAACACAAGTATTTGACGGTTTTGCACTAGGTGGGATTCGAAGTCGCAACCACTTGATCCCAAGTCCGACGCTTTATTGGGACATAATTTTGTGGGATCTACAGATAGGTGTCCCGTTTCTGGATATTTTTGTGTCGGTTGAAAAGAGTTTAGCCTACCCCTTCAGGGATACAAGCGGGAGTGTAGATATAATGTTAGTAAATATCTATTCGTATTAGCCTATTGTCGTCCGCTGCTGGACGAAAGCCTCCGCTAAGAAGCGATAGATACCCATGTGGATACTATATGTGTTCCTAAAATAGCAAACGATATCACCTTTAGCAGTTCGGCATAAACTACGTTTACAATCCAAACATAATCTTATAACTTGTAACGTAATAGAGGAAAAGGTCGCACTATACCTACACTGTCCTCTGAAGTCAAGAAATGAAGTGGCCTGCTGCTTGCGATAGGCGATATTAACTGTCAGTTATGCGAGTAAAAAAATGGCGATTTTATTTGACTTGATAAAACACCAGCTGTTAGTTTTAAAATTTTGAGGCGTTTAGTTTGCGGATGTAACTATAAGCTTTATTATATGCTATTGCAGACTATAAATTTTCTCTGTGCCAAGTTTCATACAGATCCGTTTAACAATTTTTGTGTAATTGCGTTACAAATTATTGCTGATAGTTCTCTGTGAAAACAGGAATTTTAGAACGACAATGTAAGTTTATAATTGAACCATCACCAACAAATGAACAGGCTCTTCGACCCATTTTATAAAAGTCGTGAATATTTCTCTTCAGATTTAACTGCATATAACATACAACAATACTTAACTGTATTATAATTTATTTCTACCATTTACGTACACCACACACCTTCACGCTTGCCTTTTCGTACAATTATGTCCTACTACTGAAAAACCAGTTCTAAAACTTTGAAACGGTGACTTAACATATCCCAATGTGCGCTTCTTTTTGACGCCGCCTGACATTCTGCCTTAGATTTAAAGTCGGTCGGTGGTCGAATGGTACTCATTCTAAGAGGTAACTTGACTTTTGAACATAGGCTAACATGACGTTAACCTGGTTTTACTCAGTTTGAGTCCGTACGCCATAGACCAATCAATTAAGTGGTACCCACGCCTAAAAACAAAGTTTGACTCAGTGAGAATAACCTGAATATTCTATTATTAGGTCATCAAAAATTTCAATGACATCCTTTTGCCTATATGAATATAAAAACTAAGAAAACCACTACGTTCTCAATAAATAGAAAAGTAGTTTTAGCACTTCTCCGTAAAGTAAAAAAATGGGGATCAAACTGATGACGTCTTCAATGTGGCGAAAGATTATACTGAGAGATTATATTATAACACTTTATCGTAGGGTGAGTCGTCACCTCTTTTAATTAAGTTGCATAATAAATGGACTGAATATTTTTTGCAAGCAGGATCCATCCCGCTCGGTGTCGTAGGTAGTTGAATTAAAAAGGTTTTCTTAAAAAATCTTTACGTTATGAAATACTTAACTGCTGCGTTATTAATTACGATTAGCAGAAAATAATATATTATAGTCATAAAGCTATTTTTTCGTCATTATTTAGTTTGTTAATTAGAATTTGTGACGTTCACGAATACGATAACAGCCATTTTGAAATAAAACAAAATATTAATGTAGGCAACTCTTAATCTCGTCATATCTTCCCCCTTTACATTTTATGACTTTGACATCACACTCTGAACCATTTACTCTAACGCTTAATTAAAATGTTATTTGAGCAAAAAGGTCGATTTGTAAGCTTGCTACAACAGATTATTTACTCGCAAGAGGTGTCGTAAATTTCAAAGCAACATGTAATTCAATAAAACAATTTTACATAAGGTTTCTTGAGTAAATCTAATTTTAGCAAAAAACAGGTATGTTTGTAGAAGAACGGGGTATAACCTCCTTAGAATTAGCTTATCCAATAAGAGGCATGTTTAACCTATTTGTTCAATATGCCTGCTTACTCGTAAGAGTGAAAGGTTTATTTCGCAAACCAACTCTGACCTATTAATCTATTTAGTCATTACTTTCCAGCTTCTAGTTTTACTTTGAGGTTGTAAAGTTACCTCGTAAGCTTTAATTGCCGGGGTAAGCCTATAACCAGCCATAATGCAAAAGTAAACATAAATAAACTGTAATTCAAATAAGGAGATAAGTGTCAAATGGCGGCCATATTGGTAGCGATTCTGCCGTTAACATCACTAAACTAAAATTTCACTAAAAATCTCTTATTTTAGTGAACAGATTACAAATATGCTATTCTGCTTTTACGTCGAATTAAATTTAGGTTTTAACATGACAGCTCTTAATTTGAAATTGACATCACTAAAAGTTGAGTACGAAGATGTTACCACTACTTTAAAATAAAGAATGAATGATAAAGAGTTTAATAACGAATTCTCCTTAAACTACATTTTAAATTTTCTTGCATGCCGGTGAATGTTTGTTTACGCATAATATAACACTTGTAGCAGAAAAAGTGTTAGTTTTGTTGCTCAAAGCTGAGAAAATACAGAGTTACGGTTCAAATACTAGCAACCCACCATTTAATATTTTTGTTATCTATGTAACTAACTGTCTATATCGAGGATGTACAAATCTATTAAGATCTGATATAAATCGGTCCGGAATAAATAAATACGTACCCAGTACCTACATTAGTTTATTTGTAACCCCTAAAATATAAAACTACATGTGGAACGCCTTCACATTAATATGGAAATTGCGAGAGGTAAGAAAACATTCATTTGCTGAGTGATATTATTTATAACTCAATTTTGTTAAAGCTCCAATATAAAATAAAATATTTGTGTTTCCCAAGTGTTTCAAGTATTTTTTTATTAGGTAATCAGGCAGACAACTTAGGCTGTAATAGGACTATACAGCAGCGGCAGCTTATAAGTCTCTACAGTAAACAGCATTAAGCCATACATTCTTAAGCATTATGATTAATAAATAATTTATTTTTACTTTTTAGGTTTGGAGTGTATGTGTCTAAAGTGAAAACCAAAGCTCGTAAGGTGTGTGAATCAGTAAGGGCAAGTATGACCTAACTAATATAGAAAGAAACCTGCATTTGAATTGCTGCTCCCTGTACAGTCTCCTTGGAAGCATCAAGAGGTACAGGAGTCACAGTAATCTACAGATATCTTGGCAGAACATGGACCAATATGCCAACAAATCTTGCCAAGACACCGCAGCATGACTAGACCTCATCAGCCTCCTGCTTATAATATTTAGTGTTTGCTCTACAAGAAAGCAATTGTAGGTTACAAGACACACTTGTACATAGTGCCCACGGTATAGCAGCAGCTATCTCAAGCCATAGACATATAAATCAATAACAAAATTCATAACTTTGATTAACATTATTTCTATGTTATTGTATATCTTGAAAACTGCTGCTGCTTCTTGTGAGGACTTCCTAAAGCTTGTCTGTTATCTTATCCAAACCATTTTGTTTTATTTGACATTTTCAGTTCATTAAATAAATATTTTTATGTTAAGAATTTAAATGATGTGATTGTTGATTATAAACTAATGTTTTAATTAAAATAAATTTGTTTACTAGCAGTTTAATTAAAGTGTGTTTGTATTATTTCTTCTCTAATATTCCTGCCTGACTTCTGTCAGAAAAACATGGCACTCTTCATTGATGAAGTCAAGATTTACATTCTCAGTATACAAATTATATTCATCATAATCTACATTATATATGTAGATACAGTAGATATAATTTGAGATATAAACATTATAATTTGGTATTGATGAGAGACTTTTAAATCCTAATTTCAATAAAACATACACATATATTTCTAAATACACATACAGACTCGGAACAAAATTATGACGGTGCTGATCTCACACACATTTGTTGGGTGGGAATGAACCCACACCCAACCATCTGTCATGCCTAGACCACCTCTGCTGCCTACTTATAATAATTTATTGATTACTCTACAAGAAAGCAATTGTAGGTCACAAGACACACTTGATCACAATGCTCAGGATATAGCAGCAGCTATCTCAAGCCATAGACATATAAATCAATAATAAAATTCATAACTTTGATTAACATTATTTCTATGTTATTGTATATCTTGTAAACTGCTGCTGTTTCTTGTGAGCACTTCCTAAAGCTTGTCTGTTATCTTGCCCAAACCATTTTGTTTTATTTGACATTTTCAGTTCATTAAAAGAATATTTTTATGTTGAGATATGTGATTTTTTATTGTAGTAATAGTAAAACTAATGTTGTAATTAAAATAAATATGTCTATTAGCAGTTTAATTAAAGTGTGTTTGTATTATTTCTTCTCTAATATGCCTGCCTGGCCTCTGTCAGTAAAACATAGTACTCTTCCTCGATGAAATCAGGATGTACATTCTCCTCAGTATACATATTATATTCATCATAACCTGGAAAGATACAGTAGATATAATTTGAGATATAAACATTACAATTTGGTATTGATGAGAGTTTTTTAAATCCTAATTTCAATAAAACATCATACATTTATATATTTCTAAAAACATACAGACTGAACAAAATTATAATAGTACTCATCTCACA
Source organism: Tyria jacobaeae (assembly GCA_947561695.1). NCBI lineage: Eukaryota > Metazoa > Arthropoda > Insecta > Lepidoptera > Erebidae > Tyria > Tyria jacobaeae. Next base: position 20,364,710 of record OX387215.1, on the reverse strand, counting down.
CACATTTATGCTGGGTGGGAATTGAACCCGCACCAAACATGATAGAAGTTTGGCTGAGTGCAATAAATTACCTTGTTCTACAGCAGCCTAATAGCTAATCAGTTAGCAAAAATTCAAGTACAGATAAAACCTGTTAAAATAGCACATAGATCAACCAAATTACACCTCTACCTAATATAGAGAAGCACTAGATAGAGAATACTTTATTTGTGCACTTCTATTACATGAGAAGTATCACATACATACATTTTTTTTATTGTACTGTACTATACCATCATGTTTTATGAAGAAAATGCCATTTGCCATGGAAATTCAAGCACACCGTTGAGTACTTTGGGATGTAGCCTTAATCCAAGATCATTAGAGCTTAAAAGTTTGCGAAACTTTTCCTCCTTATTTCTGAATGATCTCTTTAAGTTTTCCAATCTCAATCAATCTTGAAATTTTCTAAAAACAATGTATTTATTACTTCAGAGAAGAATGCCATGATTATATTTAATTGTAACATAAACAGTATACATACCTTTCCCCTGAAGCAGCCACAGTTCATATCAAGAATTCGTTGTTCAATTATACTAATTTGACGAAGTTATTTGGCCGATTTTGCCAAAAAAAGAACCTCAAATTTCTATTACTAAAATTAGTCGCTATGCATTTAAGTGATGTCTAATATTAGAGTGACGTTTTTAATTTTAGACAGTTTTTGACATTTAAAACGTGCGGGAGAATAGCGAATGACTAAATATGGACTAAGTTGAGTAACTTAGCGAATTTTGGTTCTGTCAAACCAAAATTAGTTTAGTCTTACGTTTTCAGAATACGAAACGTCGTTAGACAGGACTAAACTAATATTTAGAGATTTTTAGTTTAGTTTGGTGAGTTTTGCAACAGCAGAATCGCCAGCATTGTTTCGCAACTACACTTAGGAACCTCCGATCATAGAGCTGCTTATTTTATACTCATATACGTAATAATATACACTAAAAATAGTAATCGATAACGTATTTACATTACAGTAATAATTTTAAATCTCAAAAATTAAATATTTTTCTGTGTTAAGTGTGAGATTTGTTATTTTTGGAATACAGTAATATTAATATAACGCGGTACCCTTATAACGCGTTTTCATATTACGGGCTTTCAATCCCCCGTATAAAACACGGGCACTCTCCCATATAGATAGACAGATAGATAGATAACTCTTTATTGTACAACAAACAAAAAAAAAACATAATAATAGAGCAGTTTGTACACATTGCTATAAGTCTTATGAGCTAAAGTTAAAAAGGTGAAATAAATAAAATAAAATATAAAAGTTGTACAATTGGCGGCCTTATCGCGATTAGCGATCTCTTCCAGCAACTAATGGATGGAAAGGGACATTAATAATGAGATGAGAGAAGTTGCAATTTGCACATCGAAGTTCCCTGAGTTTGAAGTAATTAGGACTATTGTTAGATACAAACATACAAATAAACACACTAAACACATATGTACATAAATTATTACAAGTATACATATTATATAAAATATAATAATGAGAGATAGGCAAACACAAGATTCCGGGCATCACAGTCCCTATCGGTCAGCAATTCAGGAAATGCTCCTTCAGTATTTTTTTTTAAACTAGCAAGCGTTTGTGCTTGTCTGATGGACAGTGGCAATGCATTCCACAAACGTATAGCTTGCACTGTAAATGAATTGTCCATAAAAGTCGTTGAATGATTCGGAATTTTTAAATTTAAGTTCTCCGACGATCTCAAAGACCTTGAATGCGTGTCGTGTAAGAATTTGAACGTATATATGTGAAATTTATAATGATTTGTACAGTTCATAATTAGCTTGGTGTACCTTTGCACGTGTGTCAATTGTGTTATTATATTTAACAAAATTAAATTATTTTATTAATTTTTTGTAGGTTTAGTAAAACGTACATATTTCGTTCATAACATAGTTTTTTATTAATATTATTATAAACCCCCTGCAGGGAGAAAAGTTAAATGTGTTGAATCATTTATACGTAACGTGTTATACGAGGTCGTAAAACGCGTTATACGGGGATACCCCTATAACGCGTTTTCCTATAACGCGGAACCAATCTACCGCGTTATAGGGGGGATTACTGTACTTACTTTTTTGCCAAATCTAACATGATGTTTACCATAGGAGCACGAATAGGCCGGCTCGACCTGAGTAATACCAGGACCTCTTAGAAAACCGAGTGTCAAACAATGCTAATATTGTATTTAAAAAAATATATATAGTTCTAAGTTCAATTACTCATTGCGTAAATGGTTCTCACGTAATCCATCGGTAGAAATTTATCGTGACTCTCAACCGATAATTTGTCGAGGTCTATTATGTGAGTAGCATTTAGTGTAGGCTTAAAGAAAACAATTGAGCTATGAATAGGCTCTATACCATTGCTGCCATGGCCAGCTGGTCTAGTGGTTAGTGACCATGACTTTGAATTTAAAGAAAAATATTGAACTTATAGGTGGATCATTAAAAAATAAAAGAACTTGTACTTTTACTTTTCTTTTTTTCTCTACTTCTTTTCTTCTCTCTTTTCTTTTCGTACGTATGGGCCGCCTCGACCGGAGTATTATTGGGTCAAATTTTGCACGTCACATTTGACCCGCTTTCCGGGTCCGATTGATCTGAAGTTTTCCATACATCTTCAGTTCCGCATGACAAAAGACAATACGTCTTTATGCAAGCACTCAAAAAGCTCGTTTTAAAAAATATTTTAATTAATTTATTTATTTCCCGTCTGATTCAACTTTTACTTGTTATGTATAATTAATTAAAGCTTTCTTTAACAACATATTTATGTAACATTTATTCATTTCTCAGTTGCATATGCTAAGATGGCTCCACCATACTGGTAGAACTAGGTTTATCTTACTGGTTAAACTAGACTTTATTAATATGAAATTAGTCACTAAAATAAAGTTTCTCTTCTTCTCCTTTTTCGTGTTACAATATCAGGTTCCTATGTGTCGGGTCACAAAGAATCTGTAAATATAATCCCAATCCGTCCAGCCGTTTTCAAGCCGTCAAGGGAACCGGGAATACCTTTTAAGCACATGTATCATACCTTGTCTTAGTGACCTACGAAGTGACTGTAATCATCATGGATTGTTCCAACGGGGCCCTCCACTGTTGGCGATCATCTGTATTGCGCCGATGGCTGTTCAAGGGCCTGCTGGTGTTTATCGGGACCTACGTTGCATATTTATGGGAGCAGGCCAGGGCTCGACGTCAACCCGTTCATGCGTTATAAAATAATAAACAGCATATTATCCTAACTTTTGTGTGTACAATAGTAGTAAGATATATAAGATAGTATAACAGATTTTGACCCTGATTTGCTTGAGGTATTGCTTATGAAATGGGAAGTCCATTTCATATGTATCAACAATATCCATTTCCTTCCCTTTCTCTCCTCCCTTTCCCATCCTGGACCGCATTATTCTTTGTAAACATTCGGGGATACAGATATAAGAGTATCTACTATGAATAGCTTTTATAGAAAAAAAAAACAAAGAATTAAACAACGAAGTCATCCCAGTGTTTTTTCTTTTTAACCTACTTCAAAAAGGAGTTTTCGACTGTTTTAATTTGTGCATATATACATATCTTCAAGTTTTGTGAACCGCTATTAATGTCGGTCCCATTAATAATAATTAAAAAAAAATTCGACCTCCAAAAAACCCCTTCCTAAAAGATCAATATTCGTTCTATAGTTTCACAGCTTACCCTCTAGATTCTGTTATTATTTTTTTTTTGTTACACGTATGTTTGTTGAGGGAAACTAGAGTGAGCCATAATGGCACGTCGAAGATCATATTAGAGTCGTGAAAACATACATATACTCAAACCCGGAGGCAATCATAACTTATTGGGACTCACGTAATACGGGGCAAGCCTATTACCCCCAAACGGGCACTGTATGTATCTTGCCGGCTGACCGCTTTTATGACACGGATAGAGATAGAGTGACTATATTCTACTTCACCGAGGTCCAATCGGTATACTTCAATGCACATCAAAAGATAGGCAAACACAGGCAACCGTTGATGGACTATACTGTATAGTGATGGGTAACATTAGGTGCCCATTGAATAGTGGTCGGAAGCATTACAGGCCATTTGGCTCTGAACCGACACCTATTCGTCATTAACGTGACCGATAGCCCCCAGTGCAGGGGTTGTCTGAGCGCGGAGGAAACAGCCGCCCACGTTATCCTGGAATGCGAGGGCGTGGCTGCACAACGGGCAGAAATCCTTGCAGGCGCGAGGACGCTCCTAAAAGCCTTTGAACGCCCCAGGAGGCTTCTGCACTTCTGGAAGGAGCTAGGCTGGCTCAACTAGTCAGCCTCCTGGACGCATAATGGACCGAACATGAGTCTAAATGTGGAAACAGAGCCCTTTACCATTACCATTAGGTGCCCAATGACATTTTAAAAGTATTGTTTTTTTTCAAAGATAACGCCCTCATCAGGAATAATTCCTGCGTCGCGGGGGACTTTACAATCATTCATACAACGGACACAAATAACACCCAGACCCCGGACAACGGATTGTGGATAACACAAATTTTTGTTTCGTGTGGGAGTCGAAAGCGATGCTGCGACTGCGTCATTGTTTTCCGGTCTCATTAGAAAATCAAACCAGTAAATTTTAGGCACAACATTATTCATTTACAAACATTATAAATGCTTTTTAAATATCTATCGTGTTGTGTGGTTGAAAACCACAATGTTACAATCCTCTTCAAATAATGCCTGAAAGGTTTAGTTAGCCCATACGTATGTAATTTTTGTAGAGTTAACATAATTTAAGGACTTACCTCAATTTTTGAGCTTTAGAACACAGTCGGTACTAGGTAGGCACATTAAATTATATACTGAAAGTTTTCATGATATATAAATGTTATTTATTATTGTTTATGAGTTTTTGACACCCGACAAAAAGAGGGGTATTATAACGTGTATGTTTGTAGCATCGTAGCTCGTAAACAAAGGGGTTGATAATTTTATTTATGTGAAGCTGATTGATTGCTTAGCCAAAGTTTAAAGAGAAACAACTCAGCCGTTAGAAGATCATCGATCAGTTGATGACTTAGTTATACTACCACGTTCACTAGATTAAAAATCTTTACTTGAGCCTTTTTTTTATGCGATAGGGGGCAATTTACTAGTTATATTTGTAAAACCTTTTTTGTACCTAATATTCTCATTGAAAATATTTGCCACTTTTAAGTCCGTTAACGTTATTGGGTAACGAAAATACAAAACATTTAAAGTTTTGCGTCTTGTTCTTAACGTTTTTTTTTTAAGTTTTATAACGCCAATACACTGAAAGAAATTTGAATAAAGCTCAATCGCTTCACCTGTTATGTACCAAAACAAAATATTCCAATAAAAATATTCATAGCGCCAGTTATGCGAAAACTCGTACAAGTTTACTACAACTATGACGTATCGTAAAATCTAACTACCAAGAAGAACGACACTAAACCCTGCGCAAGAGCGAAAGAGATGTCAGAGCACAATTAAAGAAAGTAGAAAGAGACAGAAGCTATTATTACGAGGCAGTCTAATGACGTCACACGAAGCCCTAAGAACGCAAAAACATCGTATTGTCCAAACCGTTTGGCGCGAAATGTTGTGATACGCATCTTTGGCCAGCATTGTGGATATTGAAATAATTATGTCATCTGTGACGTAGTCCAAAGGCTTTTTATGAGCGTATATAGAACAGATGCTAATGAGAGACGGGGTTGATTGACTGATGTGAGGGGCAAAGTTTAACAAAGAATAAGAGTTTCATATATTCACCAAGAAAATGAAATCCTTGTATAAAACTATTGTATGAGATAACCTTCAACTGAACCGGTAGTATGGCACATAAAGAAACATTTTTCATGGTAACTTTAGTATAAAAATGTTTTGAATTCTGATGTATTCTCTACGATCACGTCACGATTCATGATTGAAAACCAAGTCGTAATTCTTTGTTTTATAGAGTGTGCTAAAGATTTTTTTTTAATACTTTCATACATACCTGTATCCCCGAAATGGTTGGCGGAGGCGTTATTATCTCGTGCGGGCAGGCGCTAGGAGGGGTCCGGATGTCTTAATAAAGCTGTTCCCGGATTCCTCCTATTTTAAGCGCAGTATGGCACACCGTGTGGTTTTAGTCGGTTCGATTCCGACACACTGTTCCAACGAAAACCCCGGTGGGATGACGGCCCGAGGGGGATTCCACAAAAAAAAAAAAAAGGCGTTATTATCTCCCACTCTTTGCTGATTATAATTAATTCCCATTTAAGTAACAGATGGCAAACCTATTGCCCTCGTCCCAGGACTTTTGCGAATTAGATTGGAAAGTTTAGTGTATATTGACAGGAAAGTGATGATAGAAAGGGCGGAAGGAAAGCAATAGCTTCAGCAAGTCAGGGTTGCATACCCATAACTCGAAATGGCTGGTGCCGGGGCTCTGAGCCCTCTGACTATTATATTTATCCTATAAAGATCCACTTTATATTATACTTTTTAACGCTTACACGTACAAACTGTCTTCTAAAGTTTTTTTTTTTTTTTTATAGTATCATCGCAATTGTACTGGTTTTAATCTTATATTTGATAAAAATAAAATATGATTGATCATTTTATGAAGTCTATAAGAAAAAATACTGAATTTATGGAACTTAATAAAATTCATATTAAACAAATCACTCAAATTGGGTTAAGGCATCTATACGGGCGGTTTAGATGCCTTAATCCAATTTGGTTTTAGGTTTTCCTTCTTAGGGTGATAAACATAAACCTTACGTTACCTCCTTACCTAATAAATGTTTACTTCCCACTTTGATCCCATGTCTTTTAAGCGGGGCGTGAAAAAGCATCTAACCAGGCCGCCATAGTGTCGGTCACCATGTTGCATTAACTAGACATGCAATGATAATGGTGACCATCACTCTTTGACTCCACTTATTGCTTTCCATCAGGCAAAGTGGAGTCACTATGGTAGGCTAATATATATAAAAAACGAAATTAAAAAAAATTGTTGCATATGTATATTGTTCTCAAGTACTTGTTTTTATTTATAGTATAGGCCTCGTTTGCCCCCAACGAGCAGACGCATCAACTGATGGTAAATGACTACCGGCGCACACGGACTCCTGCAACTTAAGAGTCGCAAGTGCTCTGAGTCGCAAGTCTTTGATGGGAGGGTAAAGTGGGAAGGAGAAGGCAAAGAGGAGAGAGGATTTGGGCCTCCGGTAACCTCACTTACTCTTATTACTCAATTTTCTGTATGAGTCGGAACTCATACGTGCCTAAACAAGAGTCTCTGACGTGTATCAATAGTTAGATATATGTTGTGATTGTGATGGATGTAATTGAATATTATTATCTCAAGCCTGTAAGCCATATGTGTGAATGGTGGCAGCTGATATTTTGTTGCACATAAATCTTGAAGCTGACACATCGTACACTTTCTCCATTACATAACCGATCTTACTTAACTCGGTTAACAACAGCAATTTTTAGTTTATGCTTTCCAGCTTAAGGTATGAAAACTTTTTATTATTTTGACACTTTATAAATTATTTCTTTGTCATTTCCACTTGGGAGATATAGTCTTGCAACGTCTGCATATAAGTGATATTGAACACACATTCAGAATTTTGATTTGTCTGATACCAAGGTTATATTGAAATCATGGCTTGCATTATTTTTCGGGTCCATTCCAGATTCCCAAAGTTGTCAATTGACCTGCATAGGAGTCCTAACAGGCACGCAAAACTACGCTACGAGTATAATGAACTATACGAGAATAAACTCGATAGTATATCTACCTTTGAATTTCCTGACGTAAATTCTCTATATACATAATATATATCGTGGGAATGGACTGCAAGAAAGAAAAACATTTATTTTCACATTCACGCGACATGACATTATTATTACGAAAAAATAAAAAACCATAAGTGATTATAATGCCCTGTGCTATGCCAGAAAAGGCACCTATCTCAGCATATGTCTGCAGCCTGAGAGACTGCAGCCCTCGTGTTATAATAGTGACAGTCTTTTATATTAATTTATGAATATCATATTTATATGTTCGTGCAATGCAACTACATTTATAAGCAAATAAAGTTATAAATGCCGTTTGGTTGTGGGCGGAGTACAATAAAGTTACCCCATTTTTTTAGGTGGATGTAGTAAAAAGCGACTACAGAATCGGACTGTTATCAATCAGACAGTATGTCTTCAGTCATAAAGTGCCCGATTGTCGGCAATAGGTTTGTTCCGCTATTACGTTAGTGGAACCAAATTCATATAGGCAAAATGGGGGGGGGGTGTTTTATAGAACTCTGCCTACCCCTTTATAAAATTTTATAGACGTCAGTCTGTCCGTGTAAGTCGTGTGTAGCGAGGTGTTTACAATCGTGAGACTTGTGTGTATCAAATAGGACTGCTAGTTTTGACAACTAAACAGTATAACAAGCTGCATACGATTTAGGAATGAGTAAAGTGAATGACGTCGAGGCTACTCCAAGAAAATTGTATAATTAGAATGGAATGCTAAGTGCAACACATCCAAGCTAATGGACTGTATTTGAAATGGGAGCAAAGTTTCCATTCCTCGTTTAAAACTTTATTTGTGAAACGGACGGTTCAAATTATACCTAATATTTGAGTGGTAAAGTTTGACTGGCCTTTTGGTCTAGTGGTTAGTGACCCTGACTGCAAAGCCAGAAATCGTGGATTCGATTCCCACCCAGGACAAATATTAGTGTGATGAGCATGGTCATTTCTTCTGTGTCTGGGTGTAATTTATCTATAATATGTATGTATGTATTTAGAAATATTTAAGTATGTTTTTCAGCTGTCTGGTTACCATTATTATTATAGTTATTAAATAATGGCCTGTTCCAGCCAGGAATAGTCTGAAAACCAACGATGAATTTAATCAGAAGGAAAAGGCTTCAATTCAGCTTCTTGTTTCAATTTATATATTTCTTATTGATGCTGTTGCTATTTAGATACGTCCATCAATTACCCTGCTCTCTATCATACATACATACGTCTTTTACGACACTTGCTGAAAGAGCTGGAGTAGCCCAATTCTATCGACCGAGAGACACACGACTACCTTCTTTAAATCTTTAGATACAATGCTGTGCATATTATATGTGGTAAAATTTGATCATATCATATTTGATATATGTTTAGAACATGATTTTTGTTCCTAACTTAACTGTTCTTAATGTTTAAAATTTATATAAAGATCATACATTTTAACGAACGCATAACTACACCTAAAGCCAGACCACTTCCTCTGGCCGTGTTTGTTCAAGAGCTATCTGTTATGTCTGACGTCATAGCAAAATGGCGCTGGTCACCATTGTATGTTAAGCACCAAACTAAATGGTACCATATTGGTTTATCTGTCATGGTTCGTGAATTTTGAATGTCATTACACTTTTAACAAAAGAATTTAACACGCTCTGTTTTGGAAAAATACAGATCCACTCCGCAACACATTTTTACGAAGGTTTTTGAGTGTGTGTATGTATATATGTATGTATGTATGTACTGGTTATTTAATGATATAAAAATCGATTTATATTGTTTAAATATGTGATGTGTATTTATAGGTATGTAGTACTTAGTTTTAATCCCTCTTAAAGAAAATGCTTTTTTCGCTCTTCTTTTTTACATCTAAGCCCATATGTTCTTTTGTATCATGTTTTTATTTTTTTTACTGTTCATCCTAAGAATGACGGGCAGAAATTATATTTAGCGATAAGGCCGTCCCCTGGTCATTTATTTTTTGTATACACACTTTAATTTTTTGTTTAAACGTGTGCTTTAAAGTTTATTCTATTCTATTATGTACAATACATTTTATTCTACGTATTCTAGTTCGTATTTTTAAAAGGTTTGATGGAATTCGACATGGGAGGTATCATTTGAATGATATAGGGTTTTTAATTTAAAATTTTGAAATAATGTCAGTAAAAAAAAACTGCTTGTTTATTAAGCTGTCGGCTTATTCTTTTTTTTTGTTTTAATTCACTAACTTATGTTCTTTATTCCTTGTCCAGTCTTTTGATTGAAGTCGGTCTTCTCGATAAAGACATCATTATAAGTATATTAGGACTCATAAATCTGTAGTTTTTCTTATAGAGGGACCCTTTCCATCTATATAAAACTAATTTCTCTTTGAGGGAAAGGAACCTTAATCTGATTTATCAATTGTTGTATCAAAGTTTTAAGAAACGTTTAAAATATTAGTACACTAGTGTTAATAAAAACGTCTAGAACAAAACTGAATCTAAAATTTGATCACCGACATGACGACAATCATTTACTGAAACATTTGGTTGAGTTCTAAGACCACTGTTTTGTTCTTTTTTAAAACTATTAAGAAACTATGACAGGCGCCAGGTAAAGTTAATTGAAAAGTGGAATCTTAGATCTGAGTAATAGTTACCTTCTCAGCAGCACAACTTCAAGAATTTTTAAGATCACTCCGAAACCTGCTCATTTCCTTGACATTAAGTTGCAAGGTTATGAGCACTTATGGTTTTGGTCTTACACAAATAATGTTCTCGCTTAAATTATATTTTAGTAAGAAGGTACTTCATACATATGAATTTCTATAGAAACAAATGTTGTTGACGTCATAGCACACTTAGAGTTACGTTTGTTAGCATTAAAGTATATTCATCGACAAAACTGAGATAATTTTGAGAAGTGATTACTTTAAGCATGTAAATAAAGTTTAATATCCTCACAGAAAACCAGCTGTTAAACAATGCATGCATTGTGTGACCGATTAAGTGAGGTTAGGGGAGACCCAATGCGCTTTCCCTTTCCTCTTTCCGTTCCTCTCTTTACTTTTCTTTTTCCCTTCCTCTGTTTCCCCTTCTCCCTTTCCCCTACCCTAAGATTAAAAGTTTTTCATATGTTTTATTTAGAGATTGATCACCATTTGGCCCTTAGTCACTTCTGTATAAATCCTAATACTGATAACAAGGATATATTAAGGAAAACTACGTGGAAACAATTTCTGCCGTACACAGAATCTGCCGTAAAGCGAATCTATCCTAACGCGAATAAGACTATATACCTATCTATTAGGTTTAAATGTTAACTAACATTAAATCATTCGTATTCCATGTAATAACTTACGGCACTGGTAATTAACACGCTATATACATAGGTATCAGATATTAAAAGGTATCTTTTAATAATTAATTTTAATTTATATTTGGCTGTGGTCAGCCTGACTCAGCCCGTGTTGACTATTTCCATCAAAGGTAGCATGTAGGCAGACAATAATTCATTTGTAAAAAAGTAGACAACCGACTTCAATGCGTCTCTCATAAAATTTAAGACTTATATGGTTGTATCATGGATGCCATTGTTAGAACCTAACCAAACTCTCATTTAACTACCCATGAAGTACATCCTTTCCAATAAAAAAAGAATCATCGAAATCGGTTGGCGTGACATTGAGTTATTCGTCCATTTGTCGCGCACATACTTATTGCAAATTTAAGACTTATATGGTTTTCTCGTGGATGCCATTGTCAGAACTGGACCAAATTAAAATGGGACCACACGGGAAGCACCAGCTTTCAAATAAAAAAATATCAAAATCGGTTCACTTAGTCGAAAGTTCTAAGTTAACAAACATAAAAAAATAGTAGAATTGAGAACCTTCTCCGTTTTTGAAGTCGTTTGAAAAATAAATAAAACTGACTTTAATATGTTTATTAAAAAAATATCTGTTTCGTTACAAACGTACAAACATTCTTGGATTACTTTGTTTACTTAGTTCTAATTTTATTTTCAGGAACAACTACGTCAACGCAAAGAAGCCGAAGAGAGGATCGCAGCCCAAAATGAGTTCCTCCGCACTTCCCTCAGGGGCTCCCACAAACTTCAGGCTTTGGAGTCCAACCCTCCTTCGTCAGGAACTGCCTTCGTCAACGACGCTTATGAAGATGATACGAGTGAAGAGCCTGCTCAACTATATGCTGTCATCGGTGAGTACAAATGGCTGGAAAACTTTTACCATTCTCTAGTTTCGTATCTTTTAAAACATCGTTTTGCCTGGACTTTTGAGATTTCATCAATTTCGGTTTCGAAAGGCAAAAAATATTATAAATTTATCGTATATTGGTAACTGTCGTCTTGTACTCAACACGTTGTTAGTCGTGGTTCTTTTTCTTTAATTCAGAAGCTTTCTTTTGTTATTATTTTTACTTCATCAAAAATATATTTAATTATGATATCTGCCTAAAACGTTTATAAACACCGATAATTATTATTATTTGAAAAGACAAATATATCACAAATATGTACTTCTCTTGTAACATAAAGTGTTCTCTAGCTGTAAATTTTAATTATATTATTAAATAAAATCGAATTTATGACTTCTTGACACAAAATACTTTGCTTTTTTAAATCGCTTATGCAAATTAGATAAGTATATTAAGAGTGACCATTATTATTATTGCTTCTAAGTGCATGATGCCACTTTGACCACTCTTGATCCTTTGTAGCATACCCTTGCGTTATAGTTCACTGCTCAGACATATTTCTTCGAGAAACCTCCAGATCTTAAGAACAGTGTTTGTTTATAAGTCCTGCGGTGTCAAGGTCTTTTTTTAACGCAAACATTGCTTGACAACCGGTTTTCTGTGAGACCGTGCCCATATCTGCCTGAGTATGGCTCGTTAACATGGTTCTCCTTGATAAAAATGTCTAAAATAATTTCTGCAATTTTTCCCATTTGTGGAGACATAAGGCCTTAAATTATAATAAAAATGTCTGAATATTTTGCCCAATCATATTATACATACTAAAAAGATTGACTTGATATACATACATCCCTCAACACAGTGACACAGACACGAGAAACGAGAAGGCCGTTTAGTTTCCAGTTCAGAGGGCACTCGTTCGGTCCTCATTCATCCGATATTAGCGAACTGGGACAAACGACTGCTAAAATATTGTTTGAACTGCACTGCATGAAACAGAGGCTTTAAAATGATCTAATATTTTTAGTTTTATTGCACACATACATTCATAAACTCAGGCATACAGAGGCAGGTAAAACGTATTGCTAGTGAATTTAAAAGGAATTGGATATGCTGTCCTCACTGTTCTTTTTAAATTCTCCCAATTTCGGTGAAGAAATAAATATTGTTTATTCCGATGTATTGGATCTGTCAAACAAACGTGCACGTGTTCTTCCGTCCACCTATTTTATAAAAAAAGGATCTGCGTTCGAGGGTACCATGCGCGGTGCACATTGACATTAATATCTAAAACGTATATAAGCATAGTATGAGTTGAAGGACTTACCTTTCATTTATTTTTTTAATTTTTTTTTTTTTTATACTATAGGGGGACAGACGAACAGACGGGTCACCTGATGGTAAGTGACACCGCCGCCATGGACAGTCGCAATCCGGAGAGTCGCAAGTGCGCTGCCCGCCTTTGAGGGTGATGAGGGATGGGGGATGCAGGGAGCGGAAAGAAGAGAGGAGGGATGAGGAGATGGAAAAAAGGAGAAAGGAGATATGGGAGAGAAAAGGGGGGAGGAGGAATTGGGCCTCCGGAAACCTCACTCAATTCGGGAAAATGCAACGCAAGCGTTACTTCACAACCGGTTTTCTGTGAGGCCGTGGTATCGCACCGGTCGAGCCGGCCCATTCGTGCCTAAGCATGGCTCTACCACTGAAAATATCTATAATATATGTATATGTATCTAAATTCCTAAAAGTGTCTGGAGGGCGGCAACAGGCTTGCCCCTTATTACATAAATGGCCCTAAATTGGCAAAATATGGGCGTTCATTACGCGTCTGCCTGCCTCTTCGGGGACACTGGCGTGGTTGTATGTATGTATGTAAAACCACTTACACGTCCCAGACGTGCGAGCGATTCTCGCCTCACCTATCCGAACATTAAATGTCATTTTGTTTTTCAACCGTTCTCAATTCGACTGTATTTTTTCGTCGTGAACCGATTTCGACAATTTTTTTTATTTGAAAGCCGGTGCTTCTCCTTTGGTCAATGGCATCCATGGGAAAACCATATAAGTCTAGAATTTGCATTAAGCATGTGGCGACAAATGGTCAATATCACGCCAACCGATTTCGATGATTCTTCTTTTATTGGAAAAGATGTACTTCAAGGGTAGTTAGATGAAAGTTTGGTCCAGTTGTGACAGTGGCATCCATGAGAAAACCATATTAGTTCTCAATTTTATGATAGACGCATTGAAGTCGGTTGTCTACTCTTTTAAAGTCCCATTATTACAACCCTGCGAGACCTTTTCTGCATAAAAAATACTGTATTTACCCTGCTATTAAATAATACTCCCAAAATGTTCAAAGGGTCTCACTTACATATAATTATTAATATACACAACAATTTTTTTTTAAGTTATTTAGTAAAGATCCCTCTTTACTAAATAACTTTCACGATAGGTTAAGGAAAATTGAATATTTTAAAAAGGCTCTGGTAATGAACTTTGGGAACGCACAATAAAACCGCATCTTGAAAGTATCAGGCCCAGTCTGAGGTCACGCATTATATACGTGTTATTACTTTTACACATAACTATCTTCTATTAACAGACGTCAGTCAAATTATACATACACAAATGTACAACATATCCTTATACCTAAATAAATTAAATAGAATTAAAAATACGATAAGGTAATTTTCTTATAATCTGTTCATCGCTTGTACTTATTGAACTTCCGAGTGAGTAGGCCGCGGAACGACCTAATTCTACCGCAATTCCTGAACTGGAAATTCAATAAAAAGCACATTCCCCTCTACCAACCTACAACTTTATAGTAATGTCATCAAACTTCGCACACAATTCTCGATACAAAATACTATTATGAACGGAGGAACAGAACAAAAGATAGGCTGGGTTCACTTCCAAAACATTTAGCTAACAAATCCTCTGAAAATTAAGTTTTGTGTTGTTACTTTTATTATACGTAAGCAAAATACCACAATACTATATAAAAATGTATTTGTATAGAACCTACTTGACATGAACAAAGTTGAGGGGTATCAAAAAAATCAAAATACATTTACTGTTCAGATTTTGTTATGGCTTACTGTTAGTCATTAACAAGCCCGTTGTTTAATGTTTTTTTGTAGTCACTGGCGTGCTGGTCTAGTGGTTAGTTATCCTGACTGCTGAGCCAGGAGTCAGATTTCGGTTTTCACAATTTATTACACTTAAGAGGCCATATACAAATATGATGATGATGAAAAAAATCTTGACAAAAATATCGAGTCTTTTGGTCAGTAGAAGTTACTTTCCACCAGGTGTCTCGTCTCCTCGTCTGTCCCCCTATACCGTAAAAGAAAAACAAAATGACTGAATACTTGCAACTGTGAATATGAAAGCGTTGATCAATTGCGGTAAACGTCGCATGTATGTACATATTATGTCATTTTATTAACCATTTCGACGACAATTCGTTCAATTGTTATCAAAGATTTTATGTCAAACACTGAACATAAAACTACTAATATTTTTATAAATAAATGTTTATAAAATATACAAAAATCTGCAAATTATTTTTCGTTTTCTTTTTTAAAACATTGGTGTATACTCATTTATTCTGGACCTACTTAGCGTGTTTGTATGTATATTGGTACCAATACATTCATCTATGTAGTTTGTGTGAACCACTAATCTATGAACCAGTCAGTAAGATCTCATTTTTTATTTTATTTTACCTCTTTAAGAAGATAATTCCTCAAGCCTCCCAAAAGGGTTAACAAACATTTAATTACGGGCATATAGAACACCTAAATTCGGGACAACTATTTGTGATTGGTAATAACACAAATTTTTATCCCGTGTGGGAATCAAACCCACACTCGATAAAAATTATACTCAGGGTCACTAACCAACAGTCCCGTCTAAAATAATTGAAATTATACATATTAAAAGAATAGTCATCAAATATATTTACATTGATAACACTTTGATTTCAGTCATTTATTCGCTATCATAGATTTGGCATTTTTTTTTATACTATGGGGGGACAGACGAACAGACGGATCACCTGATGGTAAGTGACAGCCGCCGTCCATGGACACTTGCAACTCTTCTCGTAAGTGAGCTGCCCGCCTTTAAGGGTGATGAGGGATAGGGGATGCGGGGATACGGGGAGGGGAAAGAAGAGAGGAAGGATTAGGGGATGTGAAAGAGGAAAGGAAGGATGAGGGGAGAGGAAAGGGGAAAAGGGGAGTTGGGCCTCCGGGAACCTCACTCATTTCGGGGAAATGCAACGCAAGCGTTACTTTACAACCGGTTTTCTTTGAGGCCGTGGTATCGCACTGGTCGAGCCGGCCCATTCGTGCCTAAACATGGCTCTACCACTATGAAAGTAAGTAAATTAGTTATAATTAATAATTATCTCAAATTCTTTAGTATTAAGATATAGAATATTCAAACTGGCGTGGTGGTCCAGTTGTTAGTGAACCTGATTGCTAAGAATCGAACCCACGACCTCTGGGGTCGTGGGTTCGATTTCCACCCAGGACAAATGATTGTGTGGTGAGCATTTGTCCTTTGTCTAGGTGTAGTTTATCTAAAATATGTATATATTTAGTATTATATAAGTATGTTTATCAGCTGTCTGGCTACCATAATACAAGCTCTGCTTAGTATAGAATCAAACTGTGTGTGAGATGTGTGGAGTTATTATTATTAAGTATATTATTATTATTATATATATTATTATTAAGTACGTTATGAGACAATGGATACATTATTATACAGTTTGTCATTTCAATATAAATCAAATTGTATAGACTTCTCCGTATTTATTTTGTTGAAGTAACAACATTCCTGGAATATATTGAACTAACAGTTGTCCGCGATTTCGCTTGCGTGTAAATTTTATATTGTTGATTTTTACTTGATAAAAAGTAGCTTATTGTAGACTATAATCTGTAGCTGTGCCCAATTTCACCCAGATCCTTTATGCCTTTATGCCTTTCTGTCTTGATTGAGTAACAAACGTGGATCTAAACTACGCAATTACAATAGTAAGAAGATTCTCTTTAACACTGCCTTGGCTCACCCTTTTAGGAGTTATAATGGCAAATATATACACGCTAAACTTATAACACCTCTACTTTTTGATTCAAAGGTTAAGACACTAACTATAAATATATATAAATTGATGTGTAGAAATAAATAAAGCATTATTTTTCGATGTCCATATTATGAACAAGGGGGACAGATGGCCTTCTATAGATCTCAGGTTGACAGTGGATGCAGGTCGCTTCTAACCGGCTGCATGTATATGGCATGTACAAGAGTATGGGGATGATGATAATAGCTGTCATTTACAAACACTGCTATTACTAAGGGGGGTTACAAACAGTTGGTTAACGTAACATACGTACGTTAAAGAGCGTACTAAAAGGCTGGCAACGTACTTGTGGCTCTTGAGTTGCAGGTGTCTATGGGCGGCGATAGTCACTTACCACCAGGTGACCCGTCTGCTCGTTTGCCCTATATCCCTTAAAATAAAAGTTTGCAAAAGACGTGGAATATACTTTTAATACAGTATTTAATATAGTGTTTAAAAAATTGTTCAATTAAAACAATTACGGGTATTTTTAAAATGTCAGGTGTAATAGTCAATCACACTAAGTCAGTCGTGAAGTTAGTTGCCGGTTCCAATACGTAAATCCTATAGAGTAGAACAGGCAAACAAACTCCATGGATACTCTTTTTCAACATGTGCCAAATTTAACATTTATTCGTAAAGTAAAGTAATAGTAGTCAGGAAATGACTTGCCTCGACCCACGACACTTGTTCACGAGCATGTCGCACGCGCCAGCCATCGTCCAACTTAACCATATCGAAGGTAGCCGAATGACCTGACACTCACGCCATGTTGTTTCATTGTTTAATAAACAGGTAATCACAGTTATTAGGGCTGCCTGTGGAAGAAACATTGTTACGTAATAACATTCGATGCTAGATTTTTCTAATACATAAATAACTAGCTACTGTCAGCAACACGCGTGGAATGTCAATAAAGAATAGCCTTCCCCAAGGGTCCAAGTATCGGTATAACAAATGTAATCAAAATCGGTTCAGCTGTTTACCCGTAAAAAGTAACAGACGGATTTCGTTACTTTCGTATTTAAAATATAATATAGATATGCAACGATTGACAGCTATATTTTTAACGCTTGCCTAAAGTAGACGTGAAACTACCCGCCTTAATCTAATGGTGAAGTACGTTGGGTATTCAGCCCCTTGTAATAAACCATGTTTGTGATTAAAACCAGTGATGTATCTCGTTCCAGACTATCAAGAAGTATGTGCAGCGCTGACCCGCGTTCAGAAGGCGCTTGGTGCCAGCGGGGAGGCGGCGCTAGCTGCGCGGGTGGCGGGGACGGCAGGTGCTCTGATGTGCCCGGCTCTACGAACGGCGCTAGCTACTCGCTCTGCCGTGCTTACCGCCCTGCGTCATAAACGCCCTGGCCTGGCGCCGCCACATACGCACCGAGCTACCGATAGACTGAAAGACGTAAGTGACGTAACCTTACGAGTAATAGAAAGACTGATATCATTAAAATGCACCTACATCAGAGCAGAGTTTCGTATAGCAATACTTCCAAAGATTCTATTTTCTACGTAAAAAAGGTTTTATTCTAACCTACATGTAACAGATCCTGACTTGTTCTTTAACGTCAATTCAACTCTTTAAAAGATGCAGAACCGACGAACTTTAAAAGACGCAACATCATTACGCTGAACTCTCTTACTATCTTATTGCGCTATTGATGTCCCGAAAACAAGTGCCAAATTAAATCTTTAATGTAATTTCTAATGTCAGTTGGAAAAAAATATACATTAGTACGCTAGTTCTATTTTTTCCCATATTTTCAACCGATCACTTGATGAAGCCCAACGTCTATAAAAACCCTGGCAACCAAAGCGGTGTTATATATATCCGATTAATTTAGAAATCTTTCTATCACTGTAGCTCAACGAGGTGTTCTTTATTCTGTAACACATTCTTTACTTCTTTCGAGTTAAAACCTCTTTATTTCACTACAATCAAATCTAAGGACGATGAACATAAATGTATGTCATACATTATCGCTTTGCCTTAAGAGTAAAGATGCCACTGAGATACAGTCAATGCATATTACTAAACCTAAGTTTCTTTAGTCCCCAAAACAATCTTACGACATAAGTACTTTTTTCTCCTACAGTGTATAGACGTACTAGGAGCACACACATCAACAGGAGGAGAAACGTCAGGGTTAGCCGCGGAACTACTGTCGATATTGGGTGGACTTGAACTGGAGAGTCTAATACAGGCACACGACCAAGCCGCGGCACTACTCGATCCTGACTGCTTTAGTAGGGGCAAGAGGCATAAGGTAAGTGTAGAATGTAGATGACAATGACACACGTGAATCATGGAAACCTACCTGTTAAATTGCCGTATCATTGTAAGCAAAAGTGCTAACGACAATGTTCAGGAGAACATTTATTACATTTATCAAATCTTTGTTACTTATTGTACAGCAAGTGAGCAGACCTTTACAAAAATACCTATACATTTCTAGAAATCAAGTCAAACGCTAGTCTAAAATGCAATTAGAGTACAAATCGGACAAAACTCAGCCTCGCCGTAAACCCTACTAAGTTGAAAACGTTGCTACATTTCTTTCAATATTTTATCATTTTTAATACCTTATTTTATATACAGACATACCATACCTTATTTTATATTAATCCAAACTTTGGAGTGACAACTTTTATATGAAAAGGCGATTGTAAGAGTTATCAAAATGTTTTTGACAGTTAGCCGGTGTGTAAAACACCAATTTAAACTTTCTTTTCTCAAATTATGCGTAATGACGATCGTTCGTAGCAGTCATGGAGTTTATATTGCAGTCATTTATTTTAAATTTGCGTAATTGGATTTGAAGCTTAGTTCACTGAACAAGCAATGTAAACAAAAATTTAATAAACAAATAGCCTTATACATTAAAAAGAAGTTACTAGCTAAATAAAATAGTTACTACTTTACTAGCTGAATAAAACTTTAAGCTACCAATATTAAGTGTAAGTTTTATACATATGTGCGTTTCATCTGCGTTTATGCTCACTGCGCTGCTTCCAAGGGCCGCAGTATGATCTTTTTATTATTCCTCAAAACATACTCCATGCAATACAAACATCGTCATTCAAATACTATTGATAGAGGTAAGCGAGTTTAAACAAACAAATAAAAACTATCACGATTTGAAACTTACAAATTATTAAAATATTTGTTTGACCATTTTGCAGACTGGCAATAATTACAATCACAAAGGCGAAGACGACAAAGCGCTGACAGCGCACTCACCCGACGACCCTAGCGAACACATCAAAATAATCAAAATTGAAAAGACTAACGAACCACTTGGTATGAAATAAACTGTTTTTCAAATGAAATTGAAGATTTATTTTCGTATATAATTTCTAATATCGTAAAATAAAACTTTGCAGGTGCTACAGTAAGAAATGAAGGAGAAGCCGTTATTATTGGTAGGATAGTAAGAGGAGGAGCGGCAGAGAAGTCAGGTTTATTACATGAAGGTGATGAGGTTAGTTGCAATTTTTTTATATTTGGGTTTGTTTTCTATTGAGTCACATCTTCACTCTTTTCCCAAATGCTGCAATTACTTGCTCCCCTTCCAGTCATATTTAATTTCTCATAATCAACCATATTTTCCTCTATTCCTCTATTGACTTCCTCTACTCTTGTATACATTACTTATATTCCAGACACAAAAACTTTCTTCACCATTTGCTCCATCCCACGGTAACCTATTGCTCCTCGACTTTTCATCTATTGTAAGGAAATTAATTTATTGTTAATTGTTGCAGCTTCTAGAAGTGAACGGTGTAGCGATGCGAGGCAAGTCAGTGCACGAGGTGTGCCAGGTGCTGGGCGCGCTGTCGGGCACGCTGTGCGTGGTGCTGGCGCCGCGCCGCGCTGTCCCGCGCGCGCCGCCCACGCACCGCGTGCTGCACGTACGCGCGCACTTCGACTACGACCCGGAGGACGACGTCTACATACCCTGTCGGGAGCTCGGTACTCACTCACTCTAAAACTAACCATTTGTTCGTTTAGAACATTTTTACCGCTTCTAAACATATTGCATGTTAGTAAATATAACACTAGACTAGAATATTTGTAAAACTGTTTTCTGTCACTGCGTATTAACAATTTTTACCTATGGAGCAAAACAAAGAAAAAAATCTTCTATATATCTACATATTATACCAAAAGTAGTAAAGCATTTGAAACCACACATCTTATTTAAATGGTCATATTAGTGGTTATTAGTGGTTATTTAAGATAATACTAGGACACTTCATTCCTTTTCATTTTCTGCTGTCTTTTTTATTTTATTTTTTTAAATCCCGCATTAGAAATAATTTCTGTGTCACGGGGGGGGGGGGGGGGGCTATACAATCATTCAATCAACTATTGTGGATCCCACAATTTCTTTTGGGAATCGAACCCACAACCTCTAAAAGAGTTTAAATTAAAAACAATTTACTTCCGTTACTAAGGAGTGCTCCAGGGATCTATCCTAGGACCGCTATATTTAAATGTAAATTTTATTTTTACAGGTATTAGTTTCCAGAAAGGTGACGTATTACACGTGATTAGCCGCGAAGACCCTAACTGGTGGCAAGCATTCCGCGAAGGAGAAGAGGATCAAACTCTCGCTGGGCTTATACCTAGTCAGGCCTTCCAGCATCAGTAAGTGTTATTTAAAAATAATCCAATCTTTTTATTTCTTTTTGGCACGTGTAGTGTGTTGACTGACTGAGAAATTTATTTATTTGTATTAAAAATGTGCCTGGCTATAGTCCATAAATATCTTTAGTGATTTTCATAAAGATTGTTATAATAAAAAGTCGTAAAATCAGATGCGAATTCAGCACCACCGATATCACTATGCTCCATGATTTACCAGCTGTTGCCGCGAATTCGTTCACGTAGCTATATTGAACTGTACATTTTTGGGGATATGAAGTTCATTCCATGCTATATATAGACGATACGTCTATATCTGTGTCAAATTTAACCCTGATCCGCTCAGCCGTTGCGGAATGATTGAGTAACAAACATTGTGATGTTTCAGGAGAGAATCAATGAAGCTAACGTTAGCGGGTGAAGTGGCCGCCAGGGATAAGCCGCGGAAGGGCGGTACGTTGTTGTGTGCGAAGAAGCCACCGCGCAAGAAGAAGGGCAAGAAGGCGACAAGCGAGGCCGGCTACCCTCTCTACTCCACGTCTGGAGGGGACGGTGAGTCATCAGTGATACCAACCATTATACTAGGTATTCTTTATTCAAAATTACTTTGGTATTGGGATATACAATTAAGGCCACCTAGTTTGGTTTGGTGAGAAAGATTGCGGTTAGTTAAATTTAAAATTGCGTCACGAGCTTGGTTTAAGATTGTTTCTTTAAGTTGCTTGTTATAATAGCTTGCCTTAAATTTTTGCCATAAGGGGCTGCCGACTACCAAATCATTTATTCAACATTGACTGCCTTTAGTTTTCATTTTTTTTGTTAGTAGATAGAAATGTAATCGAAATTTGTATAAATGTACTTTTACTACTAAAGTACTATTTAGTATTGTGAAAATGAATAATGTTGCTTTATTGAGGGTTTCACTACCAATATTTAAAAAGATTATGCTAAAACTAACTAATGTTAGAGGTTTGTAATAATTAATATATTTTTTGAACTTATTTTGGGATAATTGATGATTTTATGAAATAAAGATGATATATTACAACAGCTATATTATACTAATTGCTTTACAAACTAGCTTAGCCTTACTAGAAGTCGGTCGTAGCGTTGTTTTTTACAAGTAATAAAAAAAATCAGATTCAGATAGTTTCCGCTTTATTATGTTGGTATGTATCTAAATACTGATTTATTACTTCGTTGAATTCGTTAAAAATATGGTACATATTTCCAGAATTCGAGCAAGAAGAGATCCTGACATACGAGGAGGTGGGTCTGTACTACCCGCGCGCGTCGCACAAGCGGCCCATCGTGCTCATCGGGCCGCCCAACATCGGCCGACACGAGCTCAGACAGAGGCTCATGGAGGACAGCTCGCGCTTCGCTGCCGCCGTGCCACGTAAGTACCAACCTTTACGTGCAAAAAGATGGATCTTACATGTGTAAAGCTTTTTTTTTAAACTATATGTGGACAGATGAACAGACGATTCATCTATTGGTAAGCGATAACCGCCATTCATGGACACCTGCAACTCGAGAGTCGTAAGTGCGCTGCCCGTCCTTGCAGGTGAGGAGGATGGGGGGGATTGGAAAGAATTGAGGGGTGACGAGGAGAGGAGAATTGGGCCTTTTTTATATTATAGGGGGACAGACAGGGAGGGGGACAAGGGTGAGGAAACGGGAGAGGGTAGTTGGCTCCAGAAACCTCACTAATTTTGGAGAAAGGCAACACAAGCGTTGCTTCACAACCGGTTTTCTGTGTAGCCGTGGTATCGCACCGGTTGAGCCGGCCCATTCGTGCCTAAGCATGGCGCTATCACAGTTTAAAAATATTAGTATAATATATATTTATATTTTTTATAATTCTTGATCTGTGGGTTTAAAACTGTCGCAGTTTAGCTTTAGTAATATGTACTGATACCTGTACCTCGCAGACACATCCCGTCCGCGCAAGGACCACGAGGTGCCGGGACAAGACTACCACTTCATATCGCGCACGCAGTTCGAGGCCGATATACTCAACAGGAAGTTTGTCGAGCATGGTGAATACGAGAAGGCTTATTATGGTAAGCACTTTACTTGTGCCATAAGAACAGCCGAAAGTTGAAAGTTAAATTTCACGCTATCTCTTCTGTTTCTGAAAAGAAAACCTAACCTTTTTATTGGGTAGGTTCTCCGCAAATGTTGCCATGTAAGTTTGTCAAAAAAATACCCCATGATAAAGAGTAATAATTAATGACAGTTTATATACATGACTAAGTTTCGATATCACCAAATTATTTTTCACTCTATGTAAACCCACAGAATAAGTGGCTCACAAAAAGTAAATTTTGTAAAAAAAATGTGCTATAGGGGGACATGCTATAGGGGGATGGGTGACCTGGTGGTAAGTGACAGCTGTAGTAAGTGCGCTGTCCGCCTTTGAGGGATGAGGGGAGGATAAAGAAGAAAAGGGGGAAAAGGAGAGTGGAAGTTGGGCTTGGTAAACCTCACTGCTGTTAGTTAAAAGCAACGCAAGCAATGCTTCACAACCGGTTTTCTGTTAGGCCGTGGCATCGCACCGGTCGAGCCAGCCCATTATATTATCGATGGAATTATTGTTATTCTTAAATTTGAATTTGAATATTGAATTGTCGTTGCTATTACAGAAATTTCATTCATTCTCCTCATCCATTGCCAGCTTTATCTTTATCTTAGCCGAGGACTAATAATTGTTGCGCCTTAACGGTTTATTACATTATATACACTCAAACCTGCATTTCCGAAGAGGTGGGCAGTGGTGTAGTAAACAGCCCATTTTACTTACTAACTCAGACCACCGTGCTCTTTAGGAATTAAAGATTGGAATATTGGAAGGGAAATGTATGAAAAGGAAAGAAATCTTGCTTATACAGTTGGATCTTGAGGTATCAGCAATAGTCCGAGGACGTCGGGGACAGGCACGCACCTGTGACTCGAACTGGGTGTAGCTAGGGATGGAAATATCGAAAGCAAAAACATCGATGTATCGATAATCGATTTTTTAGAACAAACATCGATGTACACAAAATTTCGCCAAAAAAACATCGATTCATCGAAACATTGATGTTTTTTTTTATTGTTTATATATAATAATCTATCAAATAGTAAAATTTTGTATATTACCTAATATTTATAACAATATTATCTATTGCTATCGAATAGGTAAGTCGTTAGAAAAAGGAAAGTGTAGAGTAGAGGAAATAAAATTACATTTAACAGCATTTTTTTTTTAATTAACAAGCTTACGTTAACTGCGACAAGTTATTTATAATCAGAATTTAAAAATAACTAGATATTATATTACCAATCATTTCAACTAGATGGCAGGCAAAACATCGCTCTGAAAATATCGTATAAGATAACATTGATACATCGATGTTTTGCAATAGTGAACATCGATGGTAAAAATCGATGTTTTCTTACTGAACAATCGATGTATCGTTTGCATCAATAGGTGTAGCCGGGAGGCCGAGTATTATTTATATATGCCGAGTATTATGTATATTATTTATTGAATATTATACATTAGAACTCAACATATGGAATCTTACGGGAGTAAGTAACTATGAATGATCAATGTTGGACAATAATATCATTTGTTTAGATATTTATTATCATTAAGAGTTAGAATACAACAACGAGTACATAGTTAAATTATTTAATACACAATAATGTTACTTGAGAGTATATATATTAGCGGTAATAAAATGATAATTATTTTAACTGACGCTGTTACAACTTTGAGCACTACAAAGATGTAAGATTCTAGTGCGGTTAACAAGAAGCACCGTTTTACGAGAAGTTTTTTTTAATAATTTTCGTATAATTATCCTCGATGCCACCAACACCTTCAGAGGCTCACGTTAGGTAACTGGGTTAAGAGCCTTTTTTGAATGATCATTGTTAACTCAAAATAAATGATTCCAGGCACATCTTTAGAAGCAATCCGCGAGGTGGTGAACTCGGGTAAGATCTGCGTTCTGAACTTGCATCCGCAGTCGCTGAAGATCCTCCGCAATTCAGACCTCAAGCCCTACACCGTGTTCGTCGCGCCGCCGAGTCTTGAGAAATTACGACAGAAGAAAATTAGGAACGCTGAAGCTTTCAAGGTAATAATAGCATTTTATAAGTATGTCCTGGAATTTAATTGAAGGAAATTTCAAAGGACTTTAATATTGTCTCTAAGTGATTTGATGTCTATATCAGTAGTAGATTTTTGTTCGTAAAAAGTCATTAGTTTTCAAAGTTCAATCATTTACGCGTAGACTCTAAACTGAATGGAAGCAAAATTGATTGATTTCTTAAAGAAAGTTTAGGCATATAGTAGCCATGTGCTGTTTCAGACTATAATCATTCACTGCCACAAATTTTACCCCCCTCCCCCCGGCCCCCTCAAAGGCGGGCAGCGCACTTGCGACTCTTGAGTTGCAGGTGTCCATGGACGGCGGTTGTCACTTCCCATTAGGTGACCCGTCTGTTCGTCTGTCCACCTTTATTATAAAAAAATACATATATTCAAATCTGTTCAGGAGTTCTGCTATAACCAAGTAATAATTATCTATCAAAATGTTTACACATGACTTCCCTTAAATTGCAGGAGGAAGAGTTAAAAGAAATAATAGCGACCGCCCGCGACATGGAACTACGGTGGGGGCACCTATTCGATATGATTATAATAAATAACGACACCCAACGTGCCTACCAGCAGCTGCTGAACGAGATCAACAGCCTCGAGCGCGAGCCGCAGTGGGTGCCGGCGCAGTGGCTGCGGCACACCTAGCGCTCACTGACGCAACACACTATCGACTACAATAATCGCCACTATCGATTATCGATAGCGAGAGATTTCGCCGTGTCCAAACTCTTGCTCATGTTCGATATTATTACGCAAATGGTTTTACATTTGCTTTTCTACTTCCTAAACGTTTGCGACGTTAAAAGAATCGAATCGAAAACGGATATGAGAGTACTCGGTAGCGATAGAGAGTTATGTCTCGACGGGTGTAAGCTGTCGGATCGAAATATTGTAGGAAATATAGAATTTAGAAATGTGTTCCCGAAATGTTGTTTAGTTGAAGAACTTGAGTATTTGAATCAAAACGAGAAACCGTTTGCGTGACTCTTATCTCGATGCGATGAGCCGAATGGATTTCGTCTTATCGATTGTATTTTTAATCGTTTCAAACATCACTTTAGTTTAGAAATTATGAATTTATTTGGAAATTATTGTAAGTGTTACGTGTGAGGTGCAAATAACTTTTGAAGATGAACGTAGCGGTGGTGTTATGAAATTAAAATGAGAGAAACAATATAATATTTATTCGTTAAAATCGATAGACCACAAAATTCGTACGTTTTTATCTATTATTATCGGTAAGCCGTCACTTTGCAACAATATACTGGCAATAAATTCACTATCGTCTGATGATCGTTAAGGATATATATAGTGTTCGAACGTAATTACGTAGAGATTTCAATAAAATGTGGAGTTTTATAATCTATAAAAATTATAGGGATTTCTTTTTAAATTTTAACAACATATACTGCCTTATTCGTGGATGTTACATTTTAAACTTCTAAGTAATTGTTTGTTAAAATAAGACACGAAGGAAAGGTTCATGTTATCCTTGCTTCTTATTTTAATAATATTTAGAAATAGTTATTATATTAAAAACCCCAAGAGTCAGTCATTAAATCCTTCGGTAGTTTAGATATTTATATATAAAATCGAAAAACTTTAAATTTTTTGTCCTGACTGACTCAGACACGCACGCCCTAAACTTTTTAAACCTATGTATATATGAGTATATTTAAATGCCAATAAAAAGTAATAAATAAAATAAACTTTTGAATAAAATATATTTATATATTTATCTTTACTGCTTGGTCTATTAATTTTTTCTACCATTTATTTTTAACATGTTTTTATTGGCAACAATGAAAAATTATTACCGTACCATTTTATGATAAGTATACATTCCAATGATACTTAACAAATACATTCCTATTAGCGGTATTAATAATATAATTAAACATACTGTCAAGATCTAAAGACTGTCTCAGTAACTTTAAATATTTATTTTCCTTTTTTTGCAATCCTATGATTTTGTGGTTTTAAAATGATATATAATTTACATTTACAGCTCAAGCTTGTATTGCCACTTCAAAAATTTAAAATTACTAAACCATGACAAATTGGTTACAAGTTACTAAAACATATTTACAAAATTGATGACATTGAAATAAATGCTGCTATCATCAGAACTAATGAGTTGAAATTTATAGTTTGCCAAGAAATAAATAAACAAATAAATAAAATACGATCATAAAAATATTTCTCTATTGCCAAATTTATATGGTAGTATTAAAAAAAAATAGAATTTTTTGAAAACTTTCTCCTGTAGATTTCTTGTGGATTTCTCTTTAAGAAAATGACTCGATGGTAGCAAGTTACTAGATCCAATAAAACCAATTAAAATTAAAACTGCTGTTATAGTGAGTAGAAAAGCAATATTTTATATCCATATAATCAAATTTACCTACTGTACAATGACATATCTGTTTTTCATAGTATACCTATTTCAAGTAAAATTTTCGGCCAATAAAATATTATTTTTTGGCATATATACCCGTTTAAATCTATACCTTTAAAAAAATTTGAGTGCAGTCGCGAAAGTTAATAACACAAAGCGACGACGTGCGTATCGTATTGTAACCAGAAAATATTAATTCGTTTATTGAAATGATACTTCAGCGGCTGATTAAACTATCGCACACTTATTTTTAACGCTAGTTACTGTTAGTACAATGTTTTAGTAAGTCGTTTTACGGGAAGGATCTTACCCAGGACAATAAATATCATAGGATTTATTCGAAAAAAAGGTGATTTTACCAACGATACTTTAAATAAAACACACAACTATAATATAGATATATTGTTAGTGTTAGATGACGACTAACTGCAATAATTACATACCAGGTACAAATTATAATAAATAATTTTACAATTTATCAGTATTAATATTGTCTGGTTACGAAGTTATTTTGAAGTAGCGATGACGTTTATTGCACTAAACGATTTTTATGTAACATTAAATCTGTCATGATTTGAATAAGTTTTGTATTTGTATATCTATGTAGATAGACTTGTGCATTCCAAATAATTTAGTGCCAAATATATAAGGCCACAATGACTGTGGGTTTAATATTCATTTTTAAAGTAATCACAATTTTTAAATATGTTATTTTATATGTATTTTGTAGGTATTCATCATTACCACTTACATTATGTGTACTGATTTTGAGACGTTGTGTCATAGTTTTGAATTTAAAAAAAAAAAATCTATTAGTTGTGTAAGTTATTACGTATTTAAATAAAATAAATCAGTTGTAACCTGTGGAGGTGCTAACATTTGTAAACTATCATTTGTTTCGTTTTAATATCTCAGTGTTTTTAAATTATTGTTCATCTAGTGTGATTATGATTAATGTTTGAAAAGGACATAGATATTTAAAGTTTAAAGATCAGACAACAATTATTCAAAGATTAATCATTTTCATAATATGAAATTGTGGATTTGTCGAACTTCACAGTATTGATATTATTTATAAATAGCCATGTATATAATTTATTAACAACGGAGGAAATGATAAAATTATTATAAATAACATGTTAATAGTGAACAATTTATTGTAAATAATAGAATACCTATTAAATTTAATATCAGACAAGAATGTTTGTTTTATTTTATATTTCTCCTCTATTACATGACCGAGTATTTGTGTCATAAAATTGTTATGTGACAAAGATCTGGCCTTGAGTGAATGTAAACCTTATACCTGACATACATACCAGCCCTAAGAAAAAGTGTTCCAATTTATAGGTTGTCTAATTTCTACAATCTAATCCATATTGTATGTATTATATTGAAGCTAAGAGGATGATTTTATAATAGACGATAGTAAATTTGTGCGACTTGAATTATAGTTACTTGAAAAGGAAGGTACCAGATGTTGCAAATACACTTCACAGAAAACTAAAGTCGACCGTTTGGTTCACAAAAGCATTTTAAACTGAACTGCGGGCATGGAACATTAAGAAAAATTAGTGAGTACAAAATAAATTAAAATTGATCTGTTGTCAACACGATTGCTTATTACTTATAAAGCTTCCTAACTTGAAAGTTCAAGTAAGTAAGTAAGTACTTTAGATGCCCTTTTGTGAACTTTTTGCCCGCAAAATTTGTTAAGCGAAAATACACAGAGACATATTTAGAGGAACGCAAAAAAAGGGTTGGATTATGTTTATAATGTTTTCCTTAATATTGCCAGTATGTAACAAGATCAGCTGTTAGGGTAGCTGACCCGATAAAATGTAAGAGTACTTTCTCTATGTCTGTGCCAGCTGGCTGATCGAGGTGATGATACCTACTTAGCCGGCCAGGCTCTATTAGCCGTGGAACCGTAGCTAATGAAATAATACTAGGAATAGGAAAAGGTGCTTATATTAGCCGGCCAGACTGGTTAATCCTTGAACCGGAGCTATTGAAGTGAAACACCAGGAAAAGGTTGGAATCGGCTTGTATTTCATTAAAAGTATGCCAGTTATATGTACATTTTTGACCATTAAGTAACGTAGTCAGTTCACCGTACAATACACGAATTAACTAATAAGATTTATAATGCTATATTTACAATAATCGATGTGCAGGCAACCAATCAGGTCACATTGATGTTTTCGTTGTATGTGTGCGTGAGTATAAATTATGCATCACGCTAATAGCGTTCATTTGGCGCTTGGTATGCAGTGTAAGGGGATGCGTGTTCCTTTAATGCATGTTTAGGTCTTCACAGTACGTGGCATTTATACGCCACAGGAGCATTGTATAACTTGTAAAAATATTTTTTTATTTGTTTTCTGAGTTTTATTTGTTTTTTTTTTCCTTTTCGTGATAAGGCTATTCTATTTTTTAAAATATATTTAAAAAGATCGTATAGATTCGATTCAAAGCCTTCGCTCTGACCCCTGTAAGTGTATTTTCATCTATCAACATTCGAGCTAACGCTTTATAATCTTTAGACACTCGCTTACAATTTGCTGTGGGGGATAAGTTCAACTAGGTTAAGATTTGGGTCATTTTCGCGGTACTTTAGAGTCCATCTGGTGTCATCTGGATCGTATTCCGTGGTAAAACAAAGCTGCGAATGTAGCGTCGAGTCGACGAGTTTTGAGAACGTCATTATCTCTATCAACATCATCAATATTTCCTTTTTTTTTTTTGGAATCCACATCGTTATCTTCCTTCGCGACTTCCTCTATATTGACATCAGGGTTTTCTTTCTCGTTCCTCTAAGCTTGAACCTCTTCAGCGATTTGCTGAACCTTTACTGTTCCATCATTTGATGTCACTACAGTGACTTTTCCCGTCTTCAATTCTCGCTCATTCTTCGACCTATCCGCTATACATTCAATTACTTCGTGAGATTGGACTAATGATTTGTGCAACTCATGAGCAATCTGACAGGTACACGAAAATCAATTTAAATTATTTGAAAGGAATAATTGATCCGCCTTGTTCAATGTAGAATCAACTGACTCTCTGCTTGTTAATGAGAATTTGAACTATCAGTCAATGTTTCTTCTAAAGTTATTCTGGAGAGTTACTTCGTTCATCACTTTGCCAATCAACATTTTGCCTCAACGATAGACGAATTACCGTAGGTCGTTCTTTCATATAACTCTCTACGGACTGGCTTCAATGATTTGCATTCTTTATATGGCCATAATAAATTGATAATAGTTGATTTCCTTCTGGTTGCTGAGATTCATTACAGATTTGGTATACAAACAACTAGAGGTTTTTGTGAAGCATATTCATGCTTCATAAAAACCTGTAGTTTTTCCATCCGGCATGGAATGCGTTTCTCTGATTCTTGCTTAATCACCTAATTTCAATTTATTATTATTCTCTTTAGATTGAGGTTTGGACAGCTTGATTGTTTTCAGGGATGGACAATGTCTTTTTGTTGCCGTACTAAAACAAGATTATAATCTACAAAAATATTTTAACTACCATGAGATAAAAATCATAAAATTAAATTCGCGTGGCTGCCAACAGTACAATTATCCACCGGTTCGCATTACGGCTAAATTTCTATTCGTAGAAGCATTATGTATTTCTCCATGACAAACTCACAAGCATCATGATATTAATGTAAAAGAAATTATTCATTTAGATCCCCAGTCTTTGATAAGGGGTCCCCAGACAAATTTAGTCGTCAATATATACATAGGGCAGCTGAAAAAATTATACCATTGACAATATGTACCTGTAAAAATAAATAATCGCAAATTAGAATAACATTCATATTGAGGGTGTAGCAAATGATACATGAGTATTCGATTCGATTATACGACCTTGAATTCACTTCACCGAAGGGTCTCAGACTGAAGTTCAGCCAGATATAATGTGTTCATTAGATTGCAAAGGAACTGTTTTCAGCTTCATTTTAGAGTATCTTTCTCTTGACAGTAATGTCAACACGATATGATATGAATCAACAAATGTCTTATGTCATGTGTCAAGTTATATATCTATGGTTATGATGTGACGGCCTACTTATCAAAGGGAGCGAAAATCAACAAACATAAATCTTCTTCGTAAACATAATAAAACTGTTAAAATGCCGTCCATGAAAGTAGAAGGTGATAGTGATGGGGACGGTGATATGTCTGGGGGTGATACAGAACGCTCTAATGGGTCTTCTCGAGGACCTGATAGGGATTCCAGTGCTGAGGAAGCTGATGAACCTGATTCTGATGACTCTTCAGAAATGGATGAGAGCGAGTGTGAGCGTCGGAGGAACGAGTGCCTTGAAAACCTGTGTAAGTTCTGAAATATAAATTTTGAGGTTATGTTTACAAAACATTGCAAGTGTTTAGTTTGTTTTGTGAATTCGTTATCATTTTAGACTTGAATATTTATCTAGAATTCTGTTTTAGCAGGATTCAGGTTTAAGAAATAATTATATCTGTAGGTGTTTCAAATATATTAATAGTGTATGTAGTAATTTATTAATATAGTTTTGCAGTACTCCCCAAGAAAGCTTATGAATTGCTCTCTTATCTCACTAATTAAAATTGTCTTCACTCTTTGTGCCAATCTTTAGCCCTAGATAACAAAATATTACTGAGTATCCAATAAGAATATATTATATATAATATAGTTTTGATAGCTATACATATTTTATATTCATCTAAGTCAACAAGCAAGAGATTTTCTCAATCCGTTAAATTAAATTATGTGACGAGTAAGATTTTATTATATAAGTCAAATTGTAGTTATTGGCATGTCAAAACATTTTTAAGTAGTTGCAGGGTGATTAAAATTGTTCAATTTAAACTCCCTACAAAAAGAGTGAGGAATGGCAAACGTGCATAAAACACTCACATTATCTCTTATAGTCTTGTCATTTATATCTATTAACATTGTATTGATACATAATACTGAACCACAGATATTCAATATTGCAAAAAGCTGGTGTTAGTACATACACACATACACCCACTCCTGTTGTCCACACTTTTTGCCAACTATTGGTATTAGTATGTTCAGGAAAGGGAGGATAGAAAATGGTATCATAGAATGGGTCCTCTTACTAAATCTTCTATAAAACAAGTGATGTAGGTACCCACTAAAATTATTCAACATGCAAAATTTTTGGTTTTTTATACCTAAAGTTTTTATAGATCTTGCCATTATAGTAGTTGATACATACACACTAAAACTCATACACTCACTATATCTTGCAAAGGGCAGGCGATCATATGAAACAATCACATCCAATCAGTTTGTGTTTGCAAAGTTTGGAATACAAAAAAAAAATAATTTAAGTCCGTTGTCTACTTTACTTTTATTTACTTTACTGCTTTAGGAAGAAAGGAGGGTTATGTTTTCGCGTGTATGTATGTATAGTGTGATACAGAAACATTATGTTTCTTGATAGATTTCAATGTCTGAGATGTCATTTGAATTTTTCTTGTTAATATTTATGTTAAAAAATTTAAATCTTCATATTAACGGATGTAAATTGTCTGTTCCTTTCAGCAAACCTAGAGCGTCAGTTTACCGTTCTCCGGGAGCAGTTGTATCACGAAAGAGTAAAGCAGGTAGACCACCAGCTTGCAGAAGTTCGTTGTGGAAGATCACAGGAGTATGTAGGGCCATTGCGTAGGCTGCAGGAGAATATGAGGATCAGGTACAAACTCACAGTTAATAAAATAGAGATTAAAATTAATTGTTCTGACCCTAAATAAATTTGGGGACACTAAATTAATTTGGGAAATGAGCAAGTACATAATTATATTATGTTTTATAAGTAGGTGTTCCATACAGTCTCATTTATGCTCTTATAAATACACTTAGGCTCTGGAGACTGCTATTCGATCCATTTGTGACCATTGCATTTATTAAAATAACGCGAACTCGCGCGTGAGTATTATAAAATAGCCTGTCCCACAAAATGGAACATTTGAAAAAATATCTCTAGCATGCAAAAAAAAAATAGTGTAGAAAGTGTATACATACATACACACTCACGCCTGTTTCCCAGAAGGTGCAAGGCAGAGGCGTCTCAAACTTTATTTAGTCCCTCTTACGTTATATTATTATTGCGCAACCGCGCACTTTAGGCAGTAATGGGAGAATTTAGAATATATAGAAAAGATAAGTGAGAATATAAATGATTACTTATCCTAATGGGTTGGGGAGTATAAGCAATAGCTCAAGCAAGTCAAGCTCGCATACCTATAACTCGAGCTGGCTGGTGCCGGGGATCCAAGCACTCTAACTAACTAAGGGATAAATAAATAAATAAAAGTACAGTAAAATCAGGGTCTCTATAAATCTCCTAGCCCAGTCAAATAATACCAGAAAAGGGCCAAAGCTCCTAATGAAAGCTTTAAATAGATAATAATGATAAGTGAACTAGCCTTTAAAAGTAACAATTATAATCATTGAAATAGTCGTGTGGTTTTCGGTGTAGTGGGCCATTTCACCTGGCGGTAGCACCCGGTTAGTACCATTACCGGGTAGCACCCGGTGGTGTCGGAAAAAGTGACTATTGGATCGGACTGTTATCTATCAGACAAGATATATACAGTCATGTAGGTTGTGTCTGGATAGGCTGGACCTCTATTACGCATGACTCTAACTTGGCCAATCATGAAAGGCCGGTAGCACACCTGCGACTCTTGAGTTAGAGGTGTATATGGTACTTACCATAAATAAACTATCAAAACAAAGATTTGTACCAACAGCCTAATCATTTAATATTTCTACTATAGTCTTGGTAGCAAATTTTAGTTTCTACCATGTATCTGATAGACTTTTTTTTCTGTGCTAGGATCGAGGTCGCCGGTATCTTAAAGCAGATGCGAATAGAAAACATCAAACACAAATACGAGGCTGAGGAGCAGGCAGCGCACCAGCACTTTAAGGTAGGATTAGTTTTAAGCTATGTCAAAAATGCTAACAATGATCAAATTTGAGTTTTATGAGTCAATCTCAAAGCTCAAATTTGCTTCAATGGCGCGGAATTATTTTAAAATTCACTTACATTTATTACGAATATACGATTTATCTTAGAAGTTCCAAGTTCCATTTAATAAATTGCCCCCCCCCGTACATACATATGCTCACGCCTGTATCCCTTAAAGGTTAGCAGAGGTGTATATAATACCTACATTTTGGTAATAATAATTCAGTACCACTAACGTAACAGGGGTCAAGCCTATTGCCGTCAACCGGTCACTGTATGCCTGTATACATACTGTCTGATAGATAACATCTCGATGCCTTAGTCCATTATACGACACCCATGGGAACAAATGGGGTGGCCCCATTCTACTCCACCGTGAACTACACGGCACGTTCATATTACGATTACTTACTATGTATATTTTTATTATTAAAAAGACTGTGTCGCTTGGGACGTTACAAACATTCAAACAACGGACACATAGAACACCCAGACTCAGAACAACAATTTGAGAATTCCACAAAGTGTTGTCCCGTGCGGGGATCGAACCCACAACATTAGGCGCGGCAGCGTGGTGGCGAGCTGACCACGAGTCACTATATTCTGGTTCTTTCTTATATATAAAAATGCCTTTCGTTAGTCTCATTACATTTCAATAAGGGCATGACCCATTTGAATAGTTTTGTTTTGTCCTATTATCTTTAATATAGGCCTGATTTAATAAAAAAAAAAAAAAAAAAAAAGTTGAAATCGATATAAGTGTACAACATATATGAGCTTTGCACCCAAAGCTAATATATGTTGTACACTTAGATGAAATGATCGGTTTTGAATAACTCGTTTTATTTATATGAAGTACGAACTGGTTTCTTCTTTCAAAATAATATTGTTAATTAATCAATCCTTTCTTATTCACGTTAATACTTCCGTACTTAAAATTGCTTTCATAGTGGGGGGCAATTTTCGTCATAAAGATGTTTCATCCCTCGAATTAAAACGCATATCAAACAATGCATATGCGTTTTTCTGTTTATACTCTAGCGGTGTACTGAAATACAGACTGTCACACGTGTGAACTGCATTTCTTCGTGCTGCGTAATAAAATTCTTTTATTTTTCTCATGCTAAATTTTTAGCTTTACTTGAAAAGCCGAATGGCATAATAATAGCGAATGTGTGTGTATTTTTTCTTTTTTTTTGAACTTTTTTGATATTTATTGTGCATATGTTACATACGATATGTTTAAAGTATTTTTTATTATTAATAGATGTAAGTGTAATCAGTAAGACTTATTTTAAAACCGTTAGTAATTTATAACAAGTTGTTCTTCGAAAGTTGTTTCGAAATGTTAACAGATGTCGCTATTATCAATAACGTTATAATCGCGTAGATATGTCATATCGTTTCGCTAGATGTCACTAGTAGTTCTAAATTTGTGTGGTGACTTTTATTTACTGAAAATAATTTTATCAGTGTTCAGGGCTTTACCTAGTTTTGTATATAATATTATGTACACATTTCTATATGAAAGATTAATGGTCTTTTGTTACGTTTTCAAATATACGGTTTAGAAATAATATATTTTATTTAAATTAGGGTCTTGTAATAAGTACATCAACTTTCCTATCTGCTCGTCAACATACAAAGAAACTATCACCATAAAATCAATTACTTGATGTTAGAAAACTCATGTGATAGCTGCTCCAAGCGTGACGTAGCACTTCCCATAAAAGACTTCAACGCAATACGTACACTATTCCTATAGACCTATTACTATTTGTTTAATTTAAAATGTACGAATTAGAAACATAATCTGAAGGTATATTATGAAATGTTTAATAGTTAAAATATTAGTGTTTTATGCTCTCTTCAGAATTATACATAAAAAGGACCAGCTAAATCGAATTAAAATCGTTTAACTTATTAAAACAATTATTGGGTTTACTAATTGTTAGGTACTCCTAACATTCCTAAGACCGAGTCAGTCACACTAAGTCAGTCGTGAAGCTATTTGCCTGTTCCAGTACTCTAATCCTAATGAGTAGAACAGACAATAAACTCCAAGGACTTGCAACGTGTTTTTTACTAGTTTTTGGTTAAATTACTTATAAATGCATTTCTTTTTTGATAATACATGTAATATACACTCACACCTACACCCGTAGTTTGCGTGAGTGAATTTATTTTTGTCACTATTACTATATAATAATACAGGGCTTGGAGTTCCTGGCACCAGCCAGTTCGAGTTCTAGATATGCGACCCCTACTTGCTTGAGCTATTGCTAAAACTCCCCATTCCTTCCCTTTCTGTCCTACCTTTTCCTCTCAATATACTCCCAATTTTCCCATCGTGTGTGTAGTGTGAAGGGCAGCAATAGGCTTGCCTAGCTATTACTTAAATAGTACTTAATTATATTCGACAAAATATACGCGTTAATTACGCTTCTGCCTGACCCTTTGGGGGTTACAGGCGTGAGGGTACGTATATAGGATCACTTATTGCGAAATGCTTCGTTATAATACTTTGAATCCGGGGCATAACACGCGGGCGAAGCCGCGGGTGAGGGCTAGTAATGGAATATGATGTGTTTGGATTTTTTTAACCCCGTCTCCCCCTGGTGAGATGTCGTGAGATGTGAGTTTTATAAATGAAAGTTTTTATGTGAATAATGAATCTGGGTCCTATTGCATTGATTGATAAAATAAAATAAAAATAATATATTATTTTTTAAGTTAAGACTAGTTACGACTAGACTTTTAGATTTCTAAGCACGTAGTCTGGAATCACAGTCAGAAAGTCCAATAAAAAAACTAATAATACGTGATATGTGTCGAGATTCCCCTCTACCCCACGTGAGATATGATGCTGTTGTACAGGTCATCCATCCTTCATCCTCAAGCTATTGCTCCCCAATCCATCCTCGTCAACAATATCCCTTTCTACCGTTGCTTTCCCCATCTTTTCCTTTGTGCCCGGTTGACAGCACCCAGCGCACCCCTTCAGGGGTAGAGATACAGGCGTGAACGTATTTATGTATGTGTACACTTTTACAGAATTATTTATGTACCAAATTGCAACTTAAGCGGTCCAGTAGATTTAGGACGGACAGACGTATCCTATATACATATGTATAGAGCATATAAGTATTCCGTATTTTAGTCGTACGTACAGATATGACATGTCATCTCGACACATATAACAAATAATACCAATGGCTGCACGAATGGCGTAGCGGTGTAAGTGGTCACCTCGCCACCACGCTGCTGCGCCTACTGTTGTGGGTTCTACCCCGGGACAACACTTTGTGTAATCCTCAAATTGTTGTTTTGAGTCTGGGTGTTCTTTGTGTTCGTTGTTTTAATGTTTGTAAAGTCCCCTGTGACACAGGAATTCATCCTGTCCGCTAGTTGCCTTTTTAAATAACAAGGGAGACAGACGAACAGACTTACCATCAGATGATCCCTAGGATCATCTGATGGTAAGTCTGATGCAACTGGAGAGTCGTAAGTGCGCTGCCCACCCTTTGAAGGTGAAAGAGGGGTGAGGGATGAGAGGAGGAGGAGGAGAAAGAAGAGATTGAGACAAGGAGATAGGAAAAGGGGTGGGGAACAGGGGAGAGAAAAAGTTGGGCCTACGGAAACTTCACTAATTTCGAGGAAATGTAAAGCACTTCACAACCGGTTCGTTGTGGTATCATCGCACCTGCCGAGCCGGCCCATTCATGCCTAAGCATGGCTCTACCGTTGTCAAATATATTTTGTTTATAAGATGTGGGCTTTATTGCGACGCTCTCGCGGATATGCTGTCCATAATTGTTTATTTATTAGATACTCAAGTATAAGAGTCATTAAGTCAAGTAAGATAGTCAATAATTTTATGTCAGCCATTTATATCAACAGGTATCTGTTATGGTATTCACTGTTTTATATATTTCCTAAGACAACAGGAGTTTAGATGCACCTGATATCAGGTTATGTTGGAGCTATTTTTCAAACATTTATAACAATGTTAAACGGGTCGGACTTCCTGGCATCAGACAGTTTGCGTTATAGCTATGCGATCATGACTCGCTTGACCTATTGCTTATACTCCCCGATCCATCTGTAAAAAAGTTCCCTTTCCTGTAAATTAATCCTACATTTTTCCATCTACTCCTAAATGTGCCTCTACAACGGCACTAGACTTGCTCCCTGTTCCATGGATTGGACTGACTAATAATCGGCAAAACGGCAAAACAAGTGTGAGTGTACGTTTGTATATTAAAATAATGCTATAAATAAGTACCAGCAACTCTAATACCTTCAAATTATACTACTTATCAGTAATTATGTACGGATGGCGTCGCGTAGTGGTCACCTCCCCACTACGCTACCACGCCGAGTGTTGTAGGTTCCATCCCCGCACTGGACAACACTTTGTGTACTCCTTTAATTGTTTTTCTGAGTCTGGGTGTTCTTTGAATCCGCTGTTTGAAAGTTTGTAAAGTTCACCGCGCCACAGGAATTAATGCTAGAGCTGAATTTGTCTTAAAAAAAACAGTATAAATCCTGACTGCATTATTATTATTTATTTAATATGGCACTTCCACTCTTAAGATGATCCAAATGATACTTCCCATGTCCAAATCTTTCAAGCTGTCTCTGCTGAACGGTGTGATAAAAAAACATAATCATGAGTTATGATCTCCATATGCTTTAATACAGTCCTGTAAATGTTGAGTCCAGTTATCAATAAAAACACGCACTCCCTCTAACTTATGGATTGTTTTAGGGAATTATCATGGCATTTAGAGCATGCCATACTATCTAAAACTTACCATAAATCATAATGCAGCAGATTAAGATTGGGATTAGATCAAGTCTTCAGTTCTGATGAAATCAGAAACGTTCGTTTCTAACCACGCCTGAGTAGATCGAGCTTAATGGCACATTGAGTCTTGGTGAAAGGACCATTCTTGGTTATGGAACATTGTGTTGTTAAAAGGCTTAACCACCTTCTCAATAATCGTATCTTTTTTGCGTACCGCTTAAGAAGTTGTTTTGATTCTACCACTTTATTCATGGTTAAATTATCAGTTGAATAATGACAAGCGCGTCTCGTATAGGCTGCAAGGAATAAATCATCTTTTAAAATACTCAATATGGTTCTAGGTTATATGTTCATTTTCCGAGGTAAAATCTTTTGGGGGATTTCTTCGAATTCTTTTCTTCACTGCCACATCTTTTTCTGTCTCCAAGAGAGGAGATTTCATTGTACCCATCAATAAATGGCCCGGTACTCAAACATTAAGGTAATACCAAGCGGAGAGAGTTTAAAAAATTTCAAATTTGTCTTCATACCTACTTTGTGTATTGCTATCACTGCAATTCAGTTCTCTTTATCACCCCACTCCAATTTTATATTGCAAAAGTATTTAACACCGATTGGCGCAAAAATTAGAAAACACAATGAACATTCATAAAAGACGACGGATGACGGATTCCAATTTTTTTTTTTATTGTTATGTACATATTTATTGCCAAACTAAGTATAGCTTTTTCCTATTTAAATTGCCGCACCCTACAGGGTCAGTAACGTACTAATATTATTGTTTTAACACCTTTGTAACATGTGGAGGGCAATAAATTGCATCTATTTGATTTGAAAAATGGTGGAAACAACATAAATTATTAAAAGATAAACGTGAAACTATACACAAATATATTAAGCTAACCACAAACAAGGATAATTGGTAGTTCAAGGAATTACCAAGAAAAAAAAAAATCATACAACATAAAACATAAAAACATTAAATACCCGGACCTGTGAATCCCTTCAACGTTTACAAAAGAACAGATATATATATATATATACTGACAGGAGCTAGGATACCACAGACAGATACACACTATAAAATTCCCCTTTGATTTTCGGTATTAATGATAATGCAAGGCATGATTGACTTTTTAAGAAGTAGATCTTCTCTTTCAATGCGTCTCTATAATTCTTTTAAATCGTAAAAAGATAAATTTAAAAGTTTATTGATTACGTGTTTATGATGTATCTCTCAATTAATTATGCATTAGGTACAATGGGATCACCGCAAACTGATAATTGGTCGACAATTGGCGGAAAAAGCGCTTAACAAACATAAAAAAAAATATATATGCAGTCAAACATAGAACCTCCTCCTTTTTTGAAGTCGGGTTAATTTTGTTTATTTTTTTCTGAGTCTTAACGTAAGCCTTCGCTACCGTAATACAGTCATAACTCTAATAGTAACGATCCCCCCACATATACCTTCCTATATTATGGTAGCACAAGCTTAGTCCAATCCTATATGTAGTACGGTCAGGTAGCGACGAAAGACCGCCGAAGCCTTACACGTAAAAGTAAATCAATAACGCCACGTAAAGGCTTTCGTAAATCCAATATGTACAACGTGTTACTGAAAAGGTGTTTTCATGTTTTAGGGACGCATACGAGAAGACCCATTACATAATGTCAAACAGTAACATTTTTTTCTTTCTATCAATAGTCTTCAAAATATTGTATATAGTTGATGAATATTCGATTAAGCTTGAAAAAAAAAAATGCATTTTTTCTTTTGAACATATTTTTCTGGTGTCGGTTTTAATGGCATACTCGGTTTTTTCGAAATGGAATACAAAAAAATTGGTGATGATGATGAAACCGTGTATGCCATTAAATCCTTGGTATTCTATACGAGTATGTATGTATCTATGTATAGTTTCAGTGATGTCAGCCCTTTCTCTTTCAAGTTATAAGTGTTATAGATAAATTTTAAGGATCAACTTTCAGTCAAAGTAGGATTTCTGTATTCAAATCAGCGAGTTTTACTAAAATTCTTATCTACTTACGTTGTTCCCGAGTCAAG
Organism: Tyria jacobaeae; assembly: GCA_947561695.1. Taxonomy (NCBI): domain Eukaryota; kingdom Metazoa; phylum Arthropoda; class Insecta; order Lepidoptera; family Erebidae; genus Tyria; species Tyria jacobaeae. The sequence goes on along the minus strand of OX387215.1, from coordinate 20,322,400 downwards.
TAAATGACCTTTAAAAATGACCACACCGGTCTAAAACATCCAGTTTACATACATATGCTCACGTCTGCAACAAAGGCATGTTGTTGCGTGCTCGAAATCAAATCTTTAAACGGAAGGGATATATCTTCTAATGTCTTATTGTTTTTGTGTGCCTCGTCAGTGATCCACACTCGTGCGTGACCGATAAAGTAAAGTAGACATTATAGCCATTCGTTTTATAACTTTCTAAGTTAATCTATTGAAATCGTAACAAATTGTAAATTCTTAAATATCTGAAACTAATAAAAAATGTCGCTAGTACAATATTGTGTATTTGAAGTATATGATTTGATTTGAGATTTTCTCAATCTCAAACACACCAATTATTACCTGTGTTTAATTTGCAAATTTAGCCATAAAACCTTCTAGGCTCCAGGAACATGGAATGAAATATGTGCTGATAAAAAGGACAAAGTCTTATCCTATTTTCAAGGACTTGAAAAGAAATATTTCATCCGTTGCTACGAATTGTGCTCCAGCAATGATTGGGTGTCATAGGGGTTTCATGGTGCATTAAAAACAAGCAGTACCAAATTTACTCGCTGTACATTGTGTTATTCATACAGAATTTTTATATGCGTTTCCTTCATCATATTTGGCTGGTACATCATATTTGTGACCGATGATAACTAAACTGAAACCTGACATTAGCAAATTGTTAAAACTCTATCAGTCTCAACCATCTTATTGATTTTTTTATTATATTTTATATATAATTTTGACGTCTTATCTTTGTCTTTGTGTAGTGCCTCAGTGCATTTTAGTGCAGTTCAGTTAAGTTATAATTTTGTTCTAACTCTTTTCATAGTTTTTGTTTGAATCAAATGTTTATATTATAACATAGTTTTGTATTTTCAATTTATTAATAATCACGACTCTGCCACGACCACGAATTTTTTTATTTATTTGTGATTATTCATAGATAGAGACATAAAACTGGTATAATTAAAGACTACGTAATAATAATAAATAATCATCAATTTCAATCATGCTTGGAAGCAGGTTCGCTGCCCGCTTTTATGACAACTGGTGTAACTAACCTACTCTACAAGTCTGGTAGTGCCATGGATCCCAAAAACTACAGACCCATTACCTGTCTGCCAACAGTTTATAAATTGTTTACGTCCATTCTGAGAGTGGATGTAGAAAGGGGGCACGTGGCACTAAAGAGTTCCTTATTATTGACACGGCTATTAACCAACAAGTTCGACGCAACCGAAAGGATTTAGCGACATGTTGGATAGATTATAAAAAAGCCTACGACTCTGTACCACATACGTGTGTTAAGGGTGATGGAGTTGTATAAGATTGATACAACTTTATGCACTTTCCGCAGCAATGGAGAACAGTTCTTTGCTATCCATAATATCAAACGGGATGTATTTCAGGGTGACAGTTTGAGCCCCTTGTGGTTCTGCTTGGCTTTGAATCCTCTTAGCACTATGTTATAAGGTTCGGGGCTAGGCTATCGTTGGCGGAGAAATGGTCAAGTTATATCCCACCTCCTTTTCATCGATGATTTGAAACTGTTTGCCTGCAGCAATGTCCAGTTGATAAGATTACTAGATGTCTGAAAAACTGAACTGAACTGAACTGAAAAACTGAAACCTTTAGTAAATGTATCCACATGGAATTTGGTGTAGATAAATGTGCAGTCATGTATGTAAGCAAAGGCAGGATTGTGGAATCTGAAGGAGTTGAACTTTCAGATTTGACACACTTTAGACGTCTTTCTGCAAATGAAACGTACAAGTATCTAGGTATGACACAGGCGTTGGGTATAAATGAATTGACTATGAAGCAATAGCTAAAGGAACGTTTCTTTGGCCGCCTGAAAAAAGTACTCAAAGTCTATGTAGTCTATGTCGGGCGGTAATAAGGTGCGTGCCTATAACGGTTGGGTCATACTAGTCCTTACCTACTCCTTTGGCATACTTAGATGGACTCAGACGGAATTAGACGCCCTGGATAGAAGAGTCCGTACACTGCTAACTGCGTACCGAATGCACCATCCACGTTCATCAGTAATGAGATTGTATATCCCGCGGAAATGTGGGGGGCGTTATTTCTTAAATGCCAGGACCCTTCATAATCGCGAAGTATGCAATCTTAGAGATTTCTTTCTCTCTGTCAACGTGGAGGTACACCGGGATGTAGTGGCAGTTGATAACGGACTTACTCCGCTTGGTCTAGGGAAAGAGAACTGGCGCACACCTGTAGTACTTAATGTTACAGACCGTCGGGAGATATGGAGGAGCAAAGCGCTGCATGGACGTTTTTATCGGGCCCGATGTAGATCTATTATAATCTGTGTCTTGGCTACGTTTCAGTGATCTCATCGGAGAAACTGAAGGTTTTATCTGTGCTATCCTGAAGGATGGCACAATTGACATTTGTCGGGCATGTCATCGCCCCGGTGAAACCCTCAGGCATATAATTTCCGGTTGCTCTCGTCTTGCAAATGGTGAGTACTTGCATAGACATAACCAAGTGGCCAGGATAGTCCATCAGCAACTTGCTCTTCGATATAACCTTGTGGATGTCGAGTTACCGTATTATATGTATGTGCCCGACCCAGTTCTTGAAAATAGTCGTGCAACATTATATTAGGATCGATCTATCATCACTGACAGGACAAATGTTTTCCAATAAACCTGATATAGTGGTGATAGACCGACTAGAGCGCCGAGCAATGATTGTAGACATTACCATTCCACATGACGACAATCTCATAAAGGCTGAAAAAGATAAACAAATAAAATATTTGGATTTGTCTCACGAGATTGTCGATATGTGGAATATCGATTCAGCTATCATTGTTCCGATAGTCATATCTGCTCACGGATTAATAGCTAAGAGCCTCGACCAACACCTTAAGAGGCTCTCGTTAGATGGTTGGATCAAGAATCTGATGCAGAAGGCAGTTCTCCTTGACACGGCACGTATTGTGAGGAGGTTCCTGTCTCTAGAGCCCTAACCACCGGTAGCTTGGTCCCTGTACCCGATACCGGTGGGACACTATTTTTTATATTTTTAAATATATTTTGTTTTTATTTTATTTAAAAATGTAATTTTTATGTTTATTAATGTGAATAAAGAGAATAATAATAATAAATTGCCAATAAGCCTGATTTAGTCGTGATAGATCGATTAGAGCGCCGCGCAATGATTGTCGAAATTGCTGTTCCTCATGATGATAATCTCGTGAAAGTTGAAAAAGATAACTATATAAGATAAATAATAATAATAAAATTTATATGCAGAAAAGTGGTCACAGTAGTAAAAGCACAAGACACATTTCGCTATATTTAGGTAGCATGCAAATATTTAAGATTATACAGATAAAATTAGGATAGCATACTAAGATAAGAACATTGAATTGATGACTTGATTTGCCACTATATAATAAATACATGACAGTTGAAGAATTAAAAATCTTATTTTATACATTGACTACACTAATGCATTTCTGAAGTGATATGACTGAGAGGAGTACTAAAAAGTACGTAAAAGGGGGCGCTGTTTTTTTTCTCTTCTAAATAGGGGGTAGTCCACAAAAGGTTGGGAACCTATGCTCTAGACCAGGGGTGCTCAAACGGTCGATCGCGATCGACCAGTCGATCGCGAGTGCTTTTTGAGTAGATCTTGAGAAGAAAAAATTTTTTAATAAGTAGGTAACTAAACTACAAAAATTTATTACGTAATAACACTGCTTGCGGCAAAAGGCGGCTTTATCAAAGGAACGCGCGGTACTTGTCAAAGAAAAGCCGCGTTGTTTCTAGACTAGACTGTACTAGACCATTTCGGGCGGCGCGTTTGACGGGATCATTCGAGACTTTCGTTCACGCCGATATAAATGTTGCGCCTGCAGGAATTGGAGTCATTCTGAATTGTAACTTGAAGGCGATACTACGTCGATACAAAGTTTATTATTAAATAGTGCGAAATGAGTGCAGTGAAGAAATCTAAAACGTATTATTTTAATAACGATTGGGAGGAAGAATTTTTATTTTGTATGGTGAAGGATAAGTGCATTTGTGTTATTTGTCGTGCGTCAGTTGCAATACCTAAGCGTGGTAACTTAGAGAGGCATCATAAAACGGTTCATAAAAACTATGAAAAGGATTTTCCGCCACAGAGTGAATTAAGAAAACGAAAAGTAAGTAATTTGATATCTTGTTTGAAAAAAGAACAAACCATGTTCACTAGACCAGCCAAACAATCAAAACGTCGTCAATCTGCTATGATCGCGTCATTTAAAATATCTCATATATTGGCGAAACACAAGAAACCATTCGAAGATGGATCGGTTGTGAAGGAAGCATTTATTGAAGCGGGTGAGACTTTATTTGGAGATTTTAAAAATAAAACAGAAATCATGTCTGCTATTAGAGAACTTCAGTTATCTCGTCCGACTGTCACAAGGCGTATTGAAGTCATGAGTCAGGACATCGCAGATAAACTAAAACATGATATCATGGAATGTACATACTTTTCTTTACAGTTCGACGAATCCACCGATATGACAGACACTGCCCAGCTGTGTATTTTTATTCGGATGGTATTCAATGACATGTTGGCTAAGGAAGAATTTTTGACAATCATTCCTCTGAAGGGGAAGACCCGTGGCGAAGATATATATGACGTTTTCATCAATTTTGTAAAAAACTACAAGCTACCAATATATAAATTAGTGTGCATTACAGCCGATGGAGCACTAGCAATGACTGGAAACAAGAACGGTTTTGTGGCATTGTGTCGAGCTAATGAAGAATTCCCTTTTTTTTCATTCCATTGCATTATACATCAACAAGTTTTGTGTTCAAAAGTTTTAAACACGGAGGAAATTATGGGCATTGCAACAAAAATTGTGAATTCCATCCATCATTTAAGTTGCAGTTGGAAGATAGGGAGTCAGCTGAACACACTGATTTAGTTCTTCACACGGACGTCAGGTGGTTGAGTCGCGGAAAATTCCTAGAAAGGTTTCAAGAATTATTGCCCGAAATAACAGCTTTTCTAGACGAAAGAGGTGATGACACTGAGATGTTAAAAAACGAAAAATGGCTGACTGATTTGGCATTTTTGACTGACATCACAATGCACTTAAACACCATTAACTTGGAGCTTCAAGGTAAAGGAAAAATTGTTATTGAGATGATTAGCGCAGTAAACGCATTCAAAAGTAAATTGCAACTTATGATAGATCAACTGAAAAGAAAGGATCTGAAACATTTTCCGTCTTTGAAAGCAAGGATTCCTCAGTTGAATTATGATACGTATGAGGCTGAATTATCAAATATTTTGGGACAATTCGAAATGCGTTTTGATGATTGCAGTAAATTGGCAAATATAGCATCATTTATGAGTTATCCTTTTTCATGTAAAAACATTGAGGAATTAACCACTGAAGTAGCAAGTCAGTTTAATATGAACTCATGTTCTGTTGAAAATGAGTTGGTGCAGATTATATCAGATATACATCTCAAAGCTACAGCATCTGATACAAATTTCTGGTGTTTTATATCTGAAGATAAATATCCGAATCTAAGGCAAATCGCCCTTCAACTGACGGCAATGTTTGGGTCAACTTACTTGTGCGAGTCTGCATTTTCTGAAATGAAGATAATTAAGTCAAAATATCGCAATCGACTAACTGACGATCATATGTCATCATGCTTGCGATTGGCACTCAGTGGTTACGCACCATCTTATGAAAAGTATGCTGAGGACATGCAGTGCCACGCTTCAAGATCCAAAGTCACTCCTTAGTTGAGTTTAACACCATATGTAACTCTTTTGTTTTGTAACAACGAATAAACTCGCAATTTTGAATAACTAGGAGTTTTTTCATTGATATTGTAGAGAAGAACTTAAGTAAACCTAACCCAAACCTTGACTAAGATAATGTAAATTGTGCGGAAAGCTAATATCTATATATGCTACGATACACCCTACCTAGGTAGGTAGGGTGTATCGTGTATGTACGACAACCCTGCATCACACATACTTGCAGCCTCTCAAGTCGATCGTAAGTAGTCTAAAAATATTGAGGTAGATCGCCAGCAGTTCAAGTTTGAGCACTCCTGCTCTAGACCAACAGGCCAGGCTGTATTTATACTGCCCGATATAGATAAATCAAATACTAAAACAATAAAACGTACTCCTAAAATTTATTCTTCCTGCCTTTTACGTTAGAAGTGAAAACTTTACGCTTTTGTGAACAAGTCCTCCTGCTCAATACAACTGAAGACGCCAGCCTCGAATGATAGCACCCGGTGACTCCTATTTGAGCAGATATGTTTATCCTTTGAGATATTTAAACCCTGTTTTCGTACGCTATCTATTCTGGGAAATATTAAGGTTTATCGTTGATTCACACCATTCAGCCATGTGGTTCTCAGAGAAGTAGAAGAGCGGCCATCGAGATGGGGGCTGTTATCTTTCAGACAGTCATACAGTGCCAGGATGACTGCATTAGGCCTGCCCCCCATTACGTATGTGTATTACGTATTAAGTATGCAACTAAACTATAGTTTACAAAAGAGGGTGTTTCTGACCGATCCTCTGTCTATATGTATATGCGTGAGTGTATGTTTATGTGTCGTAATTCACGACCAAAATGAGGATGTTTAAAGTCTTCGGAAGTCCAAGTCTACACAAATTAGCTAGCTTGAATTTTTAACAGTGATTTCCAATTAGTTCTAGTGAGTGGCGGATGCGAGAATGGTGACGAATTTCTTAGAATCCACTTAAATTTAGCCGTGAAGTGTATAACTACCATTTAGTATAAAGACAAAATATTATACTTCATTCTATTGATCGTGCCGGGATTGATACTTTTATAAATACCTTCCTATTAATTTAACGCTTTTATGCTTATTGCTCCGGTCCTATGAGTCGTAGCGTGATGTTTTGTAGCCTATATTGTTACTTAGTAAATACTCTATGTAATACAAAAAGAAGCATTAAATCTGATTGATAATTGAAGGGATTCGCTCATTTAAACAGACAAGGAGGCCTCTTAATCTTTTTTAAATTAGCATACATGAGGCGGCACTAATTCTATCGGGAAAGCGGTATGCACTAACCTTCCTGTGTTTTTATTCTCACTCGTAAGACGAGGACAAGCTGAGGTTTATTTCTTCACATTATTATTATTAGTTGTTTATGGACTCTCTCTCGCGTGTATATTTAACAAAACAGTATAAAAATATGGTGCCATGTTGGTCAACCTTCAAAAGAAAAAAGGAAAAAAAAAGTGTTAACATTATCATAACGACGAAACATTTTAGACATTCTTAAACTCTCAAACGACAGCGTAACTGTCAGAAACTATAGATAACATCCTAAAGCGTAAAAGGTTTACTGTTTATGGTTGTGTGTGTGGTTGTGTGTGTTTAAGTTCAAAAAGTAAGTATGATCGTTACTCTTAGAAACATATGATTAAAACTATAAATTAGTTAAAAATAAAACTATCTTCTATCTATAATTATAAATATTTATTTAACAACTTAAAATATGTGCCTCCTGAGTTGTTATATATATATATACATATGTACTAACTAAACACATGTGCGATATACAAAATTATCACAAATGCTGCATTTATTATGTTAAAGTTGTCGATATATAAACGGGGATTGTCTGAAGCTGCCAAAAAACAATTAAACAACGTTATTGACCAAAACGTAGAAGAGTTTTATTTTTTACTAGATTTAATTGTCATATTTATTTAAAATTAAATCTTTAATTAAAATTGTAATTATTTAATGGCAACTAAAGTTTTAATAACAGTAAATAACTAGTGACTTTTTCCTTCTTAAATATCTACTCCAATAACACGAAAATTGTTTAAATATGTATATAAAATCCGAATGCATGATCAACTGCCAGTATTTTTATTTCCTTACATCGAAATGCCTACCCTATGTTCCTCCCATAATTAAGACGATTGAAATGATACCTCACATTTCCAAGTCGTGACTCTAGGCCGTGACAAACGTACATACAGACATATACAACAACGCGACGTGACAACACGAGACTTGTAATAGGAAATGCCTTTTTTGACGTAATGAGCCAATTTCATTATTATAATTGATTTAAAAAGATTTCTCCACTATTTATGATTCCTGTGTCACAGGAATTACACAGTAAACATTTAAATAACGAACACATAGATCATTAGAACTGGATCATATATTGTTTTGTATGGAAATGGAACTTCCACATTGGATGCGGCGTAGTAGCGTGACCTCTAGCTATAGTCTCGTATTGAAATTTTAAAGATTTGACTTTAGTATCTTTAGTCTAAAAAAAAACATTTATGCGACAGGCACTCAAATACACACCGCAAAAAATCTAAATAAGAAAATAAAAATATTAAATATTTATTTTTCCTCATATTTTAAACGCAGCATGGCACACCGTGTCGGTTCTATTCGAAAACTCCGGTGGAATGACGGCCTATCGGGGTTTTCCACCAAAAATAATTAAAAATTATATAACTGTCTATCAGTCTATCAGCAATCTGGTTACCACAGTACAAGCTCGGCTTAGTTTGGTATCGGACAGCCGTGTGTCAGATACACACATATAAAACTTATTAATGTATAGTTCCCGGCAAACGATTTGAACAATGCCCTTGAATGCGCAGAAACGAATTTTAGATCCCTTTGGTGGTGCGGTGCGGGGCGCGACGGCGGGTAACGTCGTTTCGATCGTCCTATTGGTGATCTACCAATCTACCAATCATCTACTACTTATCTACCGCTACGCAACCAATATCTACCAATCTGCCGGAAAGTATGAATTTAATTTGTTTACAAAATATAATAAACACTTCTTTTTGGTAGTGTTGATATCACGTAGAAAAGGATAGGAAAGCTGTTTTTTTTTTGTTTTCGCAGCTTTTCTAGCGTACACACCATAACTCGATTAGTATTTTTTTGTTAACACATAGATACATCCACGCCTATAGCTAAAGGGGTTAGATAAGGCGTCTCAAATGTCTAATTTTGCCATCCATTATTCAGTCTGACTCACGTAATAGAAGCAAGCATATTGCCATAAGGGCAGTGTATGCTTGTATTTATACTGTAATTGTTTATACTGACAGTTAACAGTCCGATCCCGTATGGGAAAAAAATGAGTTGAATATCGAATAGAAAAATATATATCGACTTTCAGAAATCTAGTTTTTTTTTTTTTTTATGCGATAGGGGGCAAACGAGCAGACGGGTCACCTGATGGTAAGTGACTACCGCCGCCCATGGACACCCGCAACTCAAGAGTCACAAGTGCGTTGCCGGCCTTTTAGGTAGAGGTACGCTCTCTTCTTGAAGGTTTGAAGGTCGTATCGGTTCGGAAATACGGCAGGCGACAATTTGTTCCATAAGCTGGTTGTGCGAGGCAAAAAGCTTCTGGAGAAGCGCACAGTGGTGGAGTGCCAATCGTCCAGGTGATGGGGATGGATATTTTGTCGCGTAGGACGATGGCGGAAACCCGCAGCCGGTATAAGTCCGAACAATTCCTCTGAACACTCCCCATGATACAAGCGATAGAGGATGCAGAGTGAAGCTACATCTCTACGCAACGCCAAGGTGTCAAGTCGATCAGAAATATCTTGGCAGTCGATGATGCGAGTCGCTCTCCGTTGAATGCGGTCAAGAGGCAGAAGTTGGTACTGGGGTGCACCTGCATAGAGATGAGAACAGTATTCCATGTGCGGCCGAACCTGCGCCTTATAAAGTTGCAGGCGGTGGGCCGGAGTAAAATACTGTCTCGATCTGTTTAGCACACCAAGCTTCTTCGAGGCTAATATGGCCTTACTCTCTAAGTGTGTTACTGTGTGTTGTACTCTCTAGTTATCATATTTATATATGTCTACTATAAAAGAATTTGTCAGATTTATGAATTACTTGTAAATCTGACAAGGGTAGCCAATAGTTTTCCCCTTTTATTATATCTGGTTCTGAAGCCCACGTTGGGAGGAGGCATATGTTCCGCAGTAGACTGAGGTAGACTGAATGTTAATGATGATGTTATAGGATATGGATCCAGCGATACGGTTGTGTAATCACATGTAACTTTTTAATTTTCACCTAATAATTAATAATTTATTACTATTTTTTTTAATATTTACCATTTCTAATGATAGAGAAAAAAGTGAAAATATTGATCGGCCTTGAAATAACCGACCTGTTGGTCTAGTGAGTGTGTAGTAGTGAGCAGGAGAGGTCGTGGACTCAATTCCCACAGGGGATTAATATTTGTGTGCTCCACAAATTCTTTCGGTGTTCTTTAGGTTTGTATGATTGTAAATCCCCCGTAACACAGTAATACTTCTAAATGCGGGAGTTAGCATAAAAAATATATTACTACGAAATTGGTGACATAGTAAATTATTGAATCAGTTATAAAATCAAAAATAAGAACACTATAGATTGCGACTACTTATTTCCAGAAATAATCTCAAATATTTCCCATTACACCCGTGAGTGACCACGATTTTCACGTCTCATATGCTTACAAGTCGCAAAAGATCAATACTTGTTGTAGGAGTTATCAATGATACGAAAAACTGACGCGCAGACTAGCTCCCAACCGGGACTAAACCAGAATGGAACAGAACCAGTTACGTGTTTTAAAGATAACCTCTTTTACACAGATTAGAAGTCGATGTTGTGCGCTGGGAAAGTAAAGACCTAAAAGGCCAGCGACTCTCACTCTCTTGTACAGTTACTCTCTCACTCATACCTATTGTACACTATACGAGTACTAATTCAGTTTGATCGTGGCAGGTTAAGCGGTACTCAGCTATGACAAATATAAAAATTAGATTAACTTCCTCTGAAGTGTTTCCACAAAGCTTATGGGTGCGGCGGTTGTCACTTACCCTATAATGTCTTAATAAGGTCGTTCTATATAATAAAACAAGGAAGTCTAGCTTTAACATGTTTCGGAATAACGAAACATATCAAACCATTATATAATCAATATACAACGATATTAAGCGTCTATGTCCTTACAATAGCCTGCATTGAAACGTATGATATCGAAACAATGGCTTTGTATTATACTGTTTCGTTTCCAAGTAGATATAACAATAAGCCGTTGATATTGTAAAAAAACATGTTCTGTTTTGTGTTTCCAATGAGTCCCAGAATAGAATTAGAATTACTTTTACCTAATCTTTTAGGCATTATTGGCATTGTCCATTTGTCTATGGCAATTGTGACCTGAGCTTGAGGAGACTGTACTGCAAATACAATGTAATCAGAAATTAAAAAAAAACTTGTTGAAAAGAGTATTCAAAGAGTTTCTTGTCCATTCTTCTCTATAGGATTTACGTATTAGAATAGGCAATTATCTTCACGAGTGACTTAGTTTGACTGACTCCTACTCCTGACACTTGAAATAAAATTGTTTGATTGGTTTACTAGAAATAATTTGAATGGGTAATTTTCAGTTGCCAAGCCGGTGAGTAGATTGCTCCCCTGTCGGCCTTACCCGACTGTTTAAAAGAACGTGTTCTTTGGTGGTTTTGGTTGTGCTGTTACCAATTCAGATATGGTCAAATTTTATTTTTTTTATTTCAATTAAATCTCTTTGTTCACCAACTATTTGAAATCGTCTTATTTAAACCGCAACTAAGGGTTGCCTTGTCAAATGTGCAATTAATTTAAAAAGATAAAATAATTAAATATCGGCCTGTGTTGATCTATAACCGCCTGTTCCCAGATGGTTGAGCCTTATGAAAATAAATCGTGCACACAAACTCATGGCCACTCTGAAATTACCAGATAGATATTATAATATTTCATGTACAATATATACTATTTAATAAAACACTATGTAAAAGTAAATAAACTAAAATTAATAAGTAAATAAACTAATATTAAACTAGGCAGGGAAAAATAAGTTAAAAAGGAAGAACAAAGAACATAATAAAAGAACACAGAAAATGAGAAACATATTAGCTCACATTACATTGTACACGTTATGTCTGTTTCATTATCCTAATCTCAGAGGGTTCGATGTACCTTAGCAGTATTCTCAAATGTATCCTAAATTTTGAAGTTCTGTTTACCTGAAATTGTGTGTGTGTCGGAGTGTTTAAGTTTATCAGTGGTGAATATAGTACAATTAGGGACTTAGGTACTACCGCTGCCCATGGACACCTGCAACGTAAGAGTTGCTAGTGCGTTGCCGGTCTTTGAGCCCAGTTACCCAATCCAGTCTGGAAGCACTGAAAGCTATACGCAACTGCTTTTACCGCGTAAAGGATCTTTATCGTGTTCGACCTTTCATCATGAGAGTCTTGCTCTGTGAATCACTCTTAGTTTCACAGTTGAACTATGCGACATGACATGCTGAAATGGGGGCATTTGCTGTCTTGGCACAATGCATATATTTTTTTTAGGTTGTGTGTATTTTTTTTTGTTAATCCCAGAGTTTTTATTTATATGTATCCTATATATATTCAAGGTATTATTAAAATAAACATTTTTCTTTCTTTCTATTATTACGGTAATGTAACAGTACACAAAGTACTCTAGCGATTTCAGCGCGCCATGAAATTGTTTTCCGGTAGCTATCTCTTCAAACGGCATGTAGCGGACCATAAATCAGTCAGTCAAAATCATCAACATAGAATATGGCAGGTGGAAAAACTTCTCATAAATGAATATTAATTAAAAACTCTAACCTGATTTTCTTCGCTTGATAAAGTTTCCGTTCAGTCGCGGAGTTATTAAAACATGAGTAAATGACCTAAAGTTTTGGGAACAGTTCCAAACTGGGACGAAGAACTGTAAAATTGATATAATTTGTAACTCTCCGTTTCACTTTATAATCTCTGAGACTTAACATTTTGTTTAGAAACTTCTCAGTGGGCATCTGCAAGACTGAGTTTGGTTTACTTATTTGCCGAAGTTTATTTAATGTTGGGCCTGAAATTAAATACTTTTGCGTTTTTTTAAAGAATACTAGCAACGAATACTAGCATTCAAAGGAAGAATAGAACGTTCTATATTAACTTCTTGTGATGTGTATTAATATACCTTATTTTTGTACGGAGACCTACGAGCCATCACCCATCACGGTGAAGTGGTATTTCGGATTCGAACAGACTAACACCACACGGTTTTCCGTCACAAGTGGGTCTATTGCCGCTGCACCCGGGATACCTTAAGCAGGAAGGCACCGGAGACCTATGCAAAAAAAATGCACTCAACCAGCTAAGCTACATGTAGTGCGTTAACATCGGTAGTGCACTGGGTGGGATTCAAACTTTGCCTACCTATGCCTTTGCTATAAAGCTATCGCCGCTCAAAACTATTTCCCATTTAATATGTATGTGTAATTAAATAACTTTTTTTTTTATTTATTCTTTAAATTAAACGAGTTTTTTTTTTCAATGTGTCTGCAAATTTCCATGTTGATCGGTTCACTAGGTATTTAAGAGGTGAAAGCGTAACAAACAGTTGTTACTGCTGTACTAGCCGGTGTCCGCCATGTTGTCGGTGTAGAGTCTTTGGTTTTCGTTACATAAAATAGTCTATATCTTTTGAAAGACTTATCTCTATACCATATTTCGAGATTTGTTTAGCTGATCAGACTAGTATCATTATCAGTATGGGTAGCCGACAAATAGTTGATTTAGCGTGAAAGAAAAAAGATTTTGAAAAACTTTCTTGGAAAAATGCTTTTAATGGCGTGAGTACAAATTTCTATACATACTATGTTTTTCTTATCAATTTCCAAGATTTTTTTTAAGAATACCATTGGAAAAAAATGGTTTGCTACTAGCATCATTGGTATTAAATACCTATAGTATCATTCATGCCAGCCCTCTCCCATTTGACACAAGCTCTATAGAGAAATTTTATAATTAATTGATACTCGTATACAGGGTGTATTATAGGATTTTAGTTAGCATAAAATATATAATATTGACCGTTTAGTTATTTACGTTATAATACTCGTATAGTAGGTATCTATAACAAACACACATATATGAACATATATACATACACGGACGCCTGAGTCGCCTGGTAGAGTCGTAGGTAACGCCCACATTTTGCCAGTTATAATTTAATCCCATTTACGTAATAGTGGACAAAGCCTTCATCCTGACCCCTTGAGAATTAGATGATACAATTTGGAGTATATTGACAGGAAAGGAATGATAGAAAGAGAAAGGAATGGATACAGATGGATGGGGATATAAGCAATACTTCAAGCAAGTCAGGGTTGCATACCTATAACTCGAACTGGCTAGTGCCGGTAAATCCATCTCTGACTGAATTCGTACCCTCTCATTAAGCTAACTTGTAAATGAAGCTCTCTGATGGAAGTGATTGAATATGAAGTGTTTAATGTATTTATCATAATGAAAGAAACAATGTCTTCTTTTTATAGCTGTTGTGTTGAAGATTTTATATATATTCATATATATTCGCCCTCGAAGGCGTTGGCAGGGGAGCCTCTAAAACCCACATTTTACCAACCATAATTGAACTTTTACAGTGGTAGAGCCATGCATAGGCACGAATGGGCCGGCTCGACTAGTGCGATACCACGGCCTCACATAAAACCGGTTCTGAAGTAATGCTTGCGTTGCATTTCCCCGAAATGAGTGAGGTCCAACTCCTCCTATCCCCTTTCCTCTCCTCTCATCCCCCTCTCCTCTCATCCTACTCTCCTCTTTCCCATGGCTTTATTCCCCCTCTTTTCTTTCCCCTCCTAGCATTCCCCATCCATCGTCACCCTCAAAGGCGGGCAGCGCATTTACGAATCTCGAGTTGCGGGTGTCTTTGGATAGTGGTTGTCACTTGCCATCTAGTATAAAAAAAAAACACGTAATATGGAGAATAGACTATTGCCGTCAACAAGTTGATATGTATTACTGTCCGCTAAATAACAATCCTATCTCATAGCTGCCTCGACCAAGAACCACACGGTCTTCAAAGATTTTATATTTGAAGCCCTCCCATGGTGCCCTGAATAATGCATTATTCTGATATTTTGAATAATATAAACATGCTCACGCTTGCATTCCCCTAGACAATTTAGGAATGAAATAGGTAAATATCAAATATATTATAAGAAAAAAAGTATTTAGGAAAGAAAATCAGTGGAGGGATCATTGGAAACCGATATTGCGTGTAAGCATGGGTTGAGGAGTTTAGTAAGCATTTGTTCGAGCAGGTGAGGGCTACGCATACTTGTACGTAGAATTCTAGAAATGTCGAAGCTACCGTACAACTGATACTTTTGTATTACCAATCAGCATTTTAGTCGCCTAACCAAACGCTCGCCAACGTAAAGGATATTACGTACTTATTATTTAACAATAACTGATGGTCTTCAATGCAAAACAATCACAAATAAAACTAAATATATAATCTGACCTAAAATTCTGTCAAAATTAGGAATGAACTAATCAACTTCGACAGTCGTTCGAAGTTAACATATGACTACATATTAATTGAATAGAACAGACAGGTCACCTGATGGTAAGTGATAACCACCGCCTATGGACATCTCCAACTCAAGAGTAGTAAGCGCGCTGGCCTCCTTTGAGCGTGATGAGAGAGTGGAAAGTGGAGAGTGGGGATGACGGGAGGGGAAAGAGGAAAGGAGTCCTCCGGTACTCTCACTCACTCGGCATTACAATACAAGCCTTGTTGGCTACCGGTTATCTGTGAGGCCGTGATAATACTTCTGTAGCGGTTTAGAAAACTCCCCATCACCTCACGTTTCAAATACGACTAAATCAAGATCAAAATATCCGTTATGGAGCTGGTTGATGCCACAGCCAGATACGTTAAACTTATAATAACTCAGCGTTTTACGGTTCCAACAAAAAATTGGTATGCCTTATTATGTAGGTTTCAGGTTTAGTAGCTACTAGCGGTTCCGCTCAGTTTCAACTGCATTTATGCTCACTGCTCCGCTCCTAAGACTCCCAATGTGTTGTAAATATTCCTATATTATTCCTCAATAAATACTTTATCCAATACATAGAGAATCATCCAAATCCGACTTATAGTTCGTGAAATAACTCTAGCGCTTTACTCATGTAAAAGATATTATCAATGTACAAAATTCTTTGTAAAATTATACAATAACATTTAAGGTATCAATTATTATAATGTTAATGTTACCGAGTAAAATACTCGGTGTTCCAGGCACCAGCCCGTTCGAGTTATGGGTCTGCGACTTTGACTTTCTTGAGCTATTGCCTAAACCCTCCAATGCATTTGTGTAAGCATTATCTTTTTCTGGTCAATATACTCCAAATTTTCCCATCTAATTCTCAGAGTGCCAGACGATAGCAATAAAAATATGTATGTGCACGTGTAAATATCGACAATTCGGTTTGGCAACGGTATTGTTTGCGCAGGCGCGGCCGCGGGAAGTGACGTATATAATTGGTGCTATTGTTTACTCCAAGTAGGTCGAGCGGAAATACAGAGATTTTTGCTATATTTGAAAGTTGCCACAATTTCTGTTCCTTAGCAATCAAACTGTCGGACTACCTAATTTAGGGGTAACCTTATCTGGAAAAAATATATCTGTGTAACAATACACATATCGTTTAGCTGGTCTAATAGTTAGTGATCCTGACCGCTGAGGTGGTGGGTTCTGTTCGACATAACACTCGGCGCGGCAGCGTACTGGCGAGGTGACCACTCAAACCACTGCACCATCCGTGCAGTCATCTGGCTCAGTGTTACGTCGTGCGGTTTTCTGTTGGTTCGATTCCCATACACCGTTTGTCCTTTCGAATGCCCCGGAGGGGGTGATAGCTTTTCGGCGGAGTTTTTTATATGTTATTTGATCCAAAAATGTTATCAATCATGGACATTTTGGTTGTTTAAGTGTTACTAAGCATATAAAAAGCCGTCGCTAAATACTTCACAACAGTTTCAGCTCTTATGGATTTTAAAGTCCGTCGTTGACATTTATATACCCTTTAGGATATTATAAATAAAAACCTTGAATGACACATAACTAAAAAAAAAAAGCGTTACGTCAGCATAAGAATTTGTTTGACGTCATAGTATTGATTTTACTACATTTTTCACAAGGTTGATGTAGTGCTTACACGAATGGGGCGTGGAAGAAACTTAAAATTTTCTACTTTAGTTTGAATTCATAAGCCTCAGACATATTGCCCTCGTACTTTTATATACATACATTAACTACCCCCAAACCGATTCACCGAAAGGACAGGCAGCAAATTATAGTTTGACCTATCTAAATAATATGGGGCAAGCCTTTTGTTGCCAACGTTAAACATACGAAAATTGGGTATATGTTGAAAGGCCGAGATAGGTAATTGAAATGCAATGCGTTGGAGGAAAGGGGATAGAAGATACTTATACCATACGGACGGATTGCGGATATACGTAAAATAGTATGTTATAACTCGAGCACCTTCGAGTCGCATATCTGTTACTCCGATAGCTGATAAACGTGGGAGAGCTATGCTTGGGCACATATGGGCCGGCTAGACCGGAGTGTTACCCTGGCCTCACAGAAAACTGGCTGTTAAACAATGCTTGCATTGTGTGAACGAGTGAGTGATGTTATCGACCCAACTCCTATCCCTTCCTTCCCCTCCTCCCTGTCCCCTACCCGAAAAGGTGAACAGCACTCTTGTGCACTTACTATCAGGTGACAAGTTTGCTCGTTTGTCTCCCAATACCGTAAAAAAATACTTTTTAATATCTTCAGCGTACTTTCAGCTTCCATTCGGTCCATACCAGGATTAAAATAACCGTCTACGAAAGCCTCATGTACTTGTTATACAAAGGCATCTATATTTTAATGCGCGAAGAGTTTTTTTTGTGTGCATTTTTAACCGACTTTAAAAAAAAGTGGAGATTCTCAATTCGGTAGTATGTTTTTTTGTTACCTCATAACTTTGTAATTTATGAACAGATATACATATAAGAATTAATTTCCCATTGGTCCCATAAAACATATCTAATATGGTCCAGTAGTTTGGTTTTTATATCAAAGTAGATGGAAAAATATGTCATCAAAGTCAACGAAATTGAGTATTTTCCTTTGCTATGACTTTCCAGTGTTGTCAATGAAAGACACGAATGCGATAAATGATTACTAAAAAGCGTCAAATAAGAACATAAACCGACTCACAATAAAATAGGGGGAGACTCGCAATTCCGTTGAATTTTTAGGATAGACGCATTGAAGTCTGTTATCTACATTTATAATGCAATAGAGTAAAGTGAACTAAACCAGCTTTTTACAGCAGTTTCTGTTCAACTGTATTGAAGCGAATATTACATAAATAGAATTATTCATATCGGTCATACCGTTATTAAGTTTTAGTGAGACTTAAAAACGGCATTTCATTTTTATAAGAATATAATGAAGCTGGTTCTATTGTAATGAAATATTCAGTAGCTGAATGGAAAATACATGGACATCCTGTCAAATATTTAAATAAATAAAACTAAAATAAATAAATCATTTATTCAAAACAAGTTTTCAATTATGGATATTATCCCACCACACTGCGAAATAGTGTGTCGGCGCGATTACCTCTTGTTTATACAAATAACAAGTTTCTTAAATTAGTAGGTACCTACTTTAATTATACAGTACAACCATGCTTATGCACAAATGGGCGTCTGGGCCGGTGCCATACCACGGCCTCACAGAAAACCGATTTTGAAGCAACGCTTGCTTTGCATTTCATCGAAATTTGTGAGGATTCCTGGGGTCAAACTCTCCCTCCCATTTTTCCTCTCCCCTGACCCCCGCCCTTTTTCCCATCTCCTCATCCCCCTCTCTTTCCCCTCCCCGCATACCGTCAACCCTTATCACTCAAAGGCGGGCAGGGAACTTACGACTCTCGAGTTGCAGGTGTCCATGGGCGGCGGTCATCAGGTGACCCGTCTGTTCGTCTGTCGCACTATAATATAAAATTCAAATTAAATTAACTAACAATTAGTGGCCATTTATTGGGATGATTATCTACAGCATGACATGTTAATTAACATTTAACTCACTGACTATTATACGTCTTAGTTTAGTTTTTAGTGTCCATTTACTAATTTCACTGGTATTAATTCTCTAGGCAAAACTATTACATATTGTTGGGACCAAGTACTTGTTAGTTCTCATGCTATAGCCATAGTAGTTTTATACTGTTGATTAAATCAATCTACGCTCTGTGACCCCTCCTAGTGATTTGTGAGTGACCTTTGGAAGGAAACTACCTAAATGTGTTTTGGTGTGTAATTGTGTGATAAAATTATATTTACCGGCGTAATGAGCAACTAAATTGCCACTTTAGTAGTGAACTACTAACTTATTGCTCTAAAAGGGGAAAGCGTTTAAACGTCCAAGCTGCTTTATAGTTGACGAGAGTTGCGTCATGCTCTCGAACGAGCGCCGTTGATCGTTGCTGGTCATCTCCGCACTGCTATTATTTAACATTTGTAGTAATTGTCGTAAAGATGAAAAATGATGTCGCAAAGAAAATTGTGTATACAATTGAAAAATAGTGTCCTTTAAGTTTCTTGCCTGTTCTTCTCCATAGGAATGACGATTTTGATGAAAATTTTTGAATGTTGAAAAAGAAGAAAAGCCTATTGCTGTAAATGAGATGGAGACGCACTATTCTTCTTCACCGATCACCAAACTGCTATAACCATAAACCTAATATCTCAGTTTTTTTTTTCATAATTCTTGCCTTAATTTTTCTGAACTTCTGTCTTTGCCCATACTTTAGTAGTTAGTGTTACCAGTACTTACTCTCCTAAGACACATAATGAGAAAGCTTAGCTTATAAAATAAGAAGAAATCTACTCGATATAGAAAACCCGAGAGACACCGCTTTTGGATCCTGCACATAAACAAATTTCCTGTTGTAAGCGAATTAATTTATAAAATCGAGTAACTGTAAAAAGTTAAATTAATTGTTTTTAATCATTAACATTGAAAGCAACCAATTGAACTACTTAATAAATAACAGAAACAGACACAATTAAATTACGTTCTAATCTTATAAAGTGCTAGCTGTTACAAAGTAGCTAGTTTTACAAGTGTCCCATGGGAGCTTCAAATTCAAAGTATTTATTTCGGACCATTTGGTTGTTAGTGAGGTTCCTACGTGTTAGGGGTTAATACATTTGTACATTATTTAATTTACTGCGGAGGACAGAGGTAGGCAACAGGCAACATCCTCACCTAATCACCGTCCGCAGTGTGTGTGTGACTAACTAACAAAAAAAAAAAAACTTTCCTCTACAGTTTTCAAGATATAAATCCGATTAATATGCACTCTTTTCAATAAAGAAACTGTCTTAATAATCGATTGGAAGCTGTCTGTAGAGGCCCGAGCACACATCTGAGGTACTGCAGAATCGCAGCAGTGGCAGCAACATTCTGAAAGTGTATTATTATACTGAATGAGGACGTCTAAGGCTCTTTTGGTACAATTGACCCACAAGTTGCTAGTTATGTTTAGACACTCGTGTCTACGGAAGTCAGTTTAGAATATATATTTATATAATATTTGCAACTTTGTTTGTTAATTTACCGGCGGCCTGAAGACAATGTGTTCACTTTTACTCACATTATGCACCAGTCCATGTGAAGTAGCATATTTTTTATGTCAAAATTAATAAAATTAGTTAACCGATGTAAGTGTAAAAACTTAACAAACAGACGAGTTACTTTTAGGCTTACAATATTAGTATAGATTAAAGTCTAGATTCATACAATACCATACATTTTAGTGTCCCCATACACAAATAACATCCTTAAATGATTACTAAGTCAAACTAAATTACTGTAGATTCAACAACTTATACTAGATAGCTCGCATAATAAATTAAGTTTGGAAACTTGTTTGAGAGCGTCTAGCGGCGGCCATTTCTATTTCCCCTGCGAAGCCAATCGATGGTCGTATATTATTTCATAATTACTGTGGGTTTCATTTTCATGCAGAGATTATTATCTTTCTTTCGTGTATTTTTTAAATACACGAAACTAATTAATAGCTATTTCGGACTGATCGTTTCTCTTTGCATAACGTACATTTATCCATTAATTTGAATGGTCCAGATCTATCAGTATAAGAAATAACCCTTTCCTCACATTTTCCTACCTAATACTCCACCAATTTCTCCATCTTTAATTTCTAAAGAGCCCCGATTGACTTGCCACTTTTATATACATATATATTAGTGGGACCGAACTTTAATTGACAAAATGCCGGTGCTAAATGCAACTCTGTCTAAACTTTCAGGGACACAGGCGTATGTATGTATTACAAATTTTTAACATAAAAAAATTTATCAAGAAAATAATAACAAGATATTTGCCTTAGATTCACAGCCATAATTACTACATATATGGATAATATTATGCAACAGCTGTGTATTATTATTTCTAACGGCTCTTATACCAATATATAATAATTCCGTGTCGCTCTCTGTGAAGTTGAATAGGGCCACCCCATCTCTTGTACATTTCTACAGGGATTGGAATATACAGTGCTCTGTTGATGGTTAAAGGCTTGCTTCCTATTACGTACATAGTACTAAATCGGTGGCAAAATGTAGCGCCCTTACGATTCATGAGTTGCAGGTGTTCACAACCGCCGTCGGTTGTCAATTACTATCTGATCCCCCATCTGTTCGTCTGACCTCCTATATCATCAAAAAAAAATATTGAATGCTTTACTGTCTTATTGGAATATCACCTTTCGTATTAGCTGCAAGAGTGATTCGATGTTGAAAAAAGTTATAAATTTCTCAGCGTTTTTTTAGCTCTCTAACAATGATTCTGATTCCATTTCATCCATTTCTCCATCCGAATGACTCCTACCTACAAAATATCCATCAATAATATACAGATTTGTGGTATGGACATGTTCTACATATGGGCCCAAACTACTTATCCAATATGGCAACAAATCCAGTTGAGAAAAAGATACTTAATTGGTATATGCAACTATTACATTATTGAAGTAAATAAACGTGTTTGTTACTTTGCATTTACAAAATGCAAAATATATTTGCACAGGACAAATAAGGATTTGACTATGGGATCCGCGATATCGAAGAAAAACTCTCTAATTTTCTAGACAACGACTAGCAAAGCAAGCAAGCAAAATATCGTCTATTTAACCTATTTGAACTTTAGCCTCAATTACACTGGTCACATATAGAAAATAAGTAATTTCTATTTCTTGTTTTAAACAACCTTTGTAAATCTTTGCAGCATCCAGCTTTGTTTCATTATACGTCACTAACTTCACAGACGCTTGAATATCGATTTATCGGAACTCGATACTCTTACATATAAATAGTTATCCATTATTTTGTTATATTTGTTTTTAAAAAAATATGAAATCTAATTTGTCATGTCAACTGTTATGCCATTCGCTTTTCGTATTTTTACGCAAGCGAATGTGTTGTTCCGTATTTCTTTGGATTTATTATTTTGTAAGACCTCTGCTTGAATGCTGCTGCTACTAATTGCCTTCTGACCCGCGCTTGAGCACTGGAAACGCTACCCTGCTGTCATTTACTGGAAAACTGGTAGTGTATTTTTTTATGGTATAGGGGCACAGACGAACAGATTAATCACCTTATGGTAAGCGACATCTGCAACTCAAGAGTCAAATGCGTTACCCGCCTTTTTGGTGATGAGGTATGGGGGATAGGGGGGAGGGGAAAGAAGAGGGGGTGAGGAGATTTGAAAGAGGAGAGAAGGAGCTCGGCCTCCGGAAACCTCTTTCAGAGAGGAGGTCTCTGCGGTAAAAATATAATAAGGCCGCTTATATTTGTACCCAAATGTATCACTCAGATGTTTATTGTTAAATTCTAGTCAAATGATATGTATATATAATGAATGATATGATATATGTATATATACAAATGTTTTCTTCAAGTAAATAAAAATGTTTTTATCTGCCATGCTTGCTGGAATCATGTCAATGCTATATCTCTTGATAGAATTAGATTAGAGGAGTGTAAACAGACACCAATAATAGGACGCTAATGCAATATTATTGCACCCCTATCATTTGCAAAAGAACCGTTGGTTGCGGTGCCCATAATGAACATCATTTGTTATCTTATTTGGGAACGGCACACACACATAACATATGTACAACAATTTATCACAATTATCTGTTTTTTATTTTAAAATATTATTGCAATAGCAGATTACCTCAATCAAACCCCATAGTAGTTACAACATTCACAAATGCAACACAGTAGTGATGTAAGTGGGTCTTGTTTAGTAAACACAGTTTTCAGCTGAGGTTTTCAGTAATATCAATCAGATAAATCTGAAGTCACCATCTAGACACTTTTTATTTGCCTAAAACCTTATCGTGATAGTCTGCAGGGGCTGCAGTACAGCGCACGTTAAAAGAAAAAAAAATTTTTATTTAAATAATAAAAATAACGTTAAATGTAAAACATTGTCTGTTTTTGTTAATTTGGCCAGTGCTGGGAGAAGTGACAATTGGGCTCGTGAAACCTTTCAAGTGCTCTAATTTATGGCCCAATGTCAGCCCTGTATAGCCAGGGCCAAGTTTCTCTTTGATAATAAAATCGTCACAAACAACCAAATTTGATGTTTTATACATATTTATGTAGGTAAGTGAAATATTTACTGAAGCATTGAACTTATAGTGTATTCACTTCTTCGTTTATAATATACTAGTTCAAATAGTGTCTGAACTATTTAAAGCACTATATATGTTAATACTGAACTGTTGTATCAATACCTATGTATATTATATATATACATATATATACAAAGACCAGCCATTGTATTACATACTAAAAATTTAAACCCGTAATTTTTTAGTATGTATTGTTTGCTTAACACCAAAAGCACCGCTCCAGGACCCGACGGCATCCCGGGCCGAGCGTGGGTTCTCGCCCTCATGGCTCTCGGACCCCGACTAGCGGGACTCTTTAGCGCATGTTTAGAGAGGGGCCAGTTTCCTAAATTGTGGAAAACGGGGAAACTGGTCCTGATCCAGAAGGTGGGGCGCCCAGCAGACTCGCCGTCTGCTTACCGTCCAATAGTACTGCTCGACGAGGTATGCAAGCTCTTTGAGCGAATTATCGTGGAACGCCTCGTCGAGCACCTATCGAGCGTGGGCCCTGATTTGGCGGATAACCAATTTGGTTTCCGCCGGGGGCGCTCCACTGTAGATACAATCATGCGTGTAAGGGCCCTGGCGGAGGAGGCGGTTTCCCGGGGTGAGGTAATGTTGGCGGTGTCTCTCGATATCGCCAACGCATTCAACACCTTACCCTGGAATTGCATTAGTGAGGCACTCATTTTTCACGGAGTGCCTCTATACCTTCGCCGTATTGTCGGGGCGTACCTAACAGAGAGAGCCGTAATCTACCCGAGTCGGGCAGGACACGGTCGGAGAGAGATATCGTGCGGTGTTCCACAAGGCTCGGTTTTAGGGCCACTCTTGTGGAACATCGGGTACGATTGGGTGCTGCGCGGAGTGTTCTTGGGAGGTGTCACCGTCACTTGCTACGCTGATGACACCCTCCTGACGGCGCGAGGCAAGACGCTCCGCCATAAAGGCCACGGCTGGTGCAGCTCAAGTCGTTGGCAGGATCCGGCAGCTAGGTCTCGAGGTGGCCTTACACAAATCCGAGGCCCTCTGTTTTCATGGGCCACGGAAAAGGCCTCCAGATGGATCTAGCCTCATGGTAGGAGGTGTTTGCATCGGCATCGAGCCCTCAATGAGATATCTTGGGCTGGTGCTCGATAGTCGTTGGGATTTCGGAATTCATTTCCGAAATCTGGCCCCCAAGCTTATGAGGGCAGCAGCTGCACTCTCACGGCTGCTGCCCAACTTGAGAGGGCCCGACACCTCCTGCAGGAGGCTCTACGAAGGAATCGTGCGATCGATGGTGCTATACGGTGTCCCTATTACGGGCCCCTATTACGGGCATCGGTCTCAGCTCCGCCAGGTCCTGCTGGCAAACTGGAAAAAGCGACTTGAGCGGCCGAGCGCAGGGCACGCCACAATTATGGCGGTAAGGCCCATCTTGGAGAATTGGCTGGAGAGGAAACACGGGAGCCTCTCCTACCGGCTAACGCAGGTACTGACCGGCCACGGCTGCTTCGGGAAGTACCTGTGCCGTATAGGCCGGGAGCCAACGCCTGTGTGCCACCACTGCGGGGGCTGCCGCGAGGATACCGCACCCCACACTCTGACGGGGTGCTCTGCGTGGGTGCAGCAGCGTGCCGATCTCGTGGTAGCTATCGGTGGGGGTAGCCTCTCGCTTGAGACCCTGGTTCTGTCCATGGTCCAAAGCGAGAGGGCGTGGGATGCCGTCGCTTCATTTTGCGAGGAGGTGATGTCGGCCAAAGAAGCGGTGGAAAGGGTACGAGAGATTATGAGTACGATTACTCTCCCGTCCCGCAGAAGACGCACCAGGCGCTGGAGAGCGCCGAACGATCTCCGGCCTCCATGAGCGCTGGCCCGGGGGTAACGGGGGAGCTGTCCGTTACCTAAGCAGAAGCGGGTCTGAGACGGTGGCGTGACGTGTTCTGCGCGCGCCTCTCTAAACTGAAGGGGGGGCGAGGCCCCCCTACACAGTGTGGCCACCTGTTGAGGTGACCAAGGTCTGCAGGGGTTCCTGGAGGCTTCCTTGTTAGGTTATTCCCGGGTCCCTTGCAATAGAATATTTGTGACGGAACACCGTGTGGTTTTAGTCGGTTCGAGTCCGACATACCACCTCTCCGTAAGCTCCGGTGAGGTGATGATCCGTGGGGGTTTCCACACGATAAAAAAAAAAAAAAGTATGTATTGTTTAATTACAATAAATTTCTTCACATTGCCTTGTTACAAGATGTGTAAAACAAAAGAATACATTTTTTTTCTATTACTTTTTGCTTTTTTTTTGACAACTCCCGCACTAGAATTAGTTCCTTTACAAACATTCAAACAACGGACACGAAGAACACCCGTTTTCATATTTTGATCATTAAATGAAATTGTTAGTCTAGTTTAGTGTTGACGGCAACAGACTTGCCCACTATTACGTAAGTGGCACTAAACTATGGTTGCCAAAATATGGGCATTAAGTACACCTTTGACTACCCGTTGTTGGATATACAGTCGTGGTCAACTAATTAAGGACATTCAAGATAGTGGACAGCAATAACCGGCTATGTACATATAAATATAAAACCCTGTTGATTTCTCAGTAACTATTATTTGCATAATTTGATCCGATTATTATACTATAAATGGCTGTAAATAAAAGATTAAATAAATATAAAAAAGTGTTTAATATCAAAGGTTAACCATGTATTCAATTTAAGGTACAATTCTGTAGCTGGACATTTAATTAAGAACAGTAAAGTAAAATGAAAAATAGAGTTAAACAGAACTAATAATCTGCAGTATTTTAATTTCTTTAACAACTTCATTTTATTACGGGTAAAATCAGTACCCAGTAGCAAAACCTTTGTTAGTAATTACCGCTTGACACCGATGTGGCATAGACATTATCAGTTTCTGACATATTTCAACAGGAATGTTTGCCCATGCCTCACAAAAAGCTTCATTAAGTTCATCTAAAGTTGTGGTACGATAAATGGCAACTTTTTTCTTAATTTCGTGCCAAAGGTGCTCGATTGGGTTGAGGTCGGGGCTATTTGTTGGCCAATCTAGCACTGATACCGACTGTCTGTTAAGAAACGACTTGACTGAACGGGCTGTATGTTTTGGGTCGTTATCATGCTGAAAAGTCCATATAATAGGAAGATGTTCCTCAGCATAGGGAAGCATAGTTTCTTCTAATATTGCCTTGTATTGATGTTGGTCTAAGTTACCCTGAACTTTCCTCACAGGTACCACTCCACGTCCAGAAAATGATCCCCACATTTTAATGTTTCCTCCGCCATGTTTCACCTGCTTTTTTGTGAATCTTGGATTCATTTCCGTCCGTCCGATCCTTTTACAGGACGCCGTACGTATTGCCTTCCATCTGAAGAAATCAAATTAACCTTGGTCTCGTCAGAGAATAATACATGTTGCCATTGGTCGTAGGTCCAATGTCCATATTTACGTGCAAACGCCAAACGTGCATTTCTATGCTCTTTCTTTAACAACGGTACTTTGCGAGCCACTCTTCCGAACAACCCTGCTTCTACCAGACGTCGTCGAACTGTCCTCGCTGATACACTGACTCTTTCGTCTGCCCCAAACACTTCATGTTTAATTAAAATAGAGCCTAGAAACGGATCTTTCTTAGCTAACCTGGTTATCATTCTATCTTCTTGCGGAGTTGTTTTTCTCGATCTTTTTTTTCTGGGCACATTTAAAGTTGTGTTATTGCGCCTGAAATGTTGCACTGCATTGCATACCATAGTTTTTGAACAATTTAAATATCCTGCTATCCTTCGGTATGACCAACCACGCTCGACAAACTTCATGATAATTTTTCGTAGTGTTGCATCGCAACTTTTATTTTTGCCCATTGTTCTTCAAAATAACTCTCAAAACTTGAAATTACAAATCTAGATTGCCGCCAAAACTACCACAAAGAATAGGAGAAGAAAGAAAATAATAATTGAGATTCAGATTTTGAAACTAGAACGCAATATCTCAGTGTCCCTAATTAAATGGCCAGCCAGCATTCTTTGAACAAATAGCACTGTGATCATCTATCAGCTATACTGTAAAGAGGTTTAATGTTTAAGAAGTTGTTATTGTTTGTATAATTAGGCACATAAATGACTAATTATACTTACATGTAAAAGATGTGGAATATTGTTTAGACTCCTGGAAAATAAAAAATAAATTCACAATTTGGATTAACTAGAGAGTGTCCCTAATTAGTTGACCACGACTGTATGTGTCAGTGTATGTATATATTTTGATAAAATACTTGAAGTTTTTAAAGAACAACTCCCGCATTAGGTATGATTCCTGAGTCTCGAAACACATACTAGCAATGGATATAAAGAACACCAAGACTCGGGACAGCAATTTGTGAGTCACACAATTTTTCTCGTGCTCTCTCTATGCGAATTGCACCCTATTCGCTTAGAAGTCCGGATCACTAACTACTAGACGATAGGACTAAGTACAAAATATAAAATACCCATGTAACCTTTTGTATTTAAGTTTCGATTTTGAATATCAAGTTGGTAAGGATATGCTCTATCTTTCTTCCTCAAAAAGTTTGGAAAAGGATACTGGAATAGATGGACAGCAAATCTGCAGTAACGCGAGTAAAGCCGCGGGCATCAGCTAGTTATAAATAAACCACAAGTCTATATTAAACAAGCCCTTCAAACAGAGGTACACGTAGTCTGAAAACGACCGCGCGGTCGTCAACCCGCGGGCCGTTGAACCTATTTCGGGGCACGGTACTGCTCTCACTAATAATATAGGGTCATTTTGTTACATACAAACACGATTAATTGCTTTTTGGGAGATTATGGGAATTCTTTTAAATAACAGGCGTTGGTTGTGAGAAAAATCTCATAATTATTAAGTTATTTATTTTTGTGTAATTAAATATTCAAGTTTAAGATACACCATTAGTAATACTATGATCCTTTGTTACTGAAGTTACTAAAATATTTTGTAGTACGACGTGACCACAATAAACTCGTTAGTTTAAAATCACTAAACGTTTATCCTTTATAAAGACCGATGATAATTAAACGAATCTATAACTATGTTTTTTGAAGAAGGCTATGAGGAAACTTCCAAAAATAACAAGACACTGTTTGTCACTAGTGCCTTGCCAATCCTGTACGCTTAAATGTGTATTGTTACTCAATATAAAAGAAACGTGATTTCTGTAGCAAAATGTATGATATAATTGGTTACTGTAATATATTACATTATTATAATTATTTTTAACTGCTAATGTTTTTAACGCTAAATAAAATTAAAAATGTTTTAGTTTATACCGGGAATCTTAATTACACAAAATGGCGATTAGAGATATTATATAACACTTATACTAAATCAAACTAAATATACGGCTGTGTACTTGAAGTATTTAAAATTCAAATCACGTACTTATTCATGAATCCTGAATGTATTTACGGCTTGTAAATAAAATGTCTTGTAAAGATATAATTTTGAAGATATTTGATTTAAATACAATTAGTATTGTTCACAATGCTGTCGCAACTGACTGGCCTGCTGGTCCAGGGGTTAGTGATCTAACTGTAGAGCCGGAGGTTGTGGCTACACGGGACAAAAAAAAATATTGTAATTTACAAATACTTGTCTCGAGTCTGAGTGTCCTTAACTCTGACCTCAATCTTGTATTTAGTTCATGAAATAATTTGTTAAACACATATTGTCTACTGTCGCAGTACTAGTTGTAGTGTGTTTGTATGTTTATATATATTAATATATACATATAAAGAGAAGACCTGACTCCCTGACTCTTCAACGCCTTGGACCTATAAAGCTGAAATTTTGCCCAGAAGTTTTGAAATTCAAACCAAACAAATAGGGGATGAAACTTTATATGGAAATCCGTCATTTCTGAAGTTAAATCCATAAAAATTGGTATTTCGACTTTCGGCCAGAAGTTAAGAAAGACTTATTTAAGAATTATACCCTTAAGGGTATAAAGTAGGGGATGAAAATTCTAAATGGTTTCTAAATTTTTCTTTACCCTTCTTAGACTTAGTGTAAGAAGATTTAGTAAGAACACTTTGTTACGTATCACAATTACTACTCAACTATTGAAAATTTATTGGACTGGTGCCTCACAACGTAATTTATATAATTGGAGATGGAGCCTATGTAGTCGTTCATCTCCCACTTCACTTCACTTTACTCATTTCTATATTTTCGAAGATAATAGAGAAAGTAATATACAAGAACATCTATTAATTCATTTTATTTTATACAGACAAATAAACTTCTGGCTTAAGAACAATACGGGTTTAGGGAAAGTAAAAACATCTATGTTGCCCTCTATGGTTTGCTTGAAAGAGTTATTACAAATATAGACACAAGAATTGCTATCGCTGTGTTATTTATGGACCTCAGCAAGGCCTTTGATTATTTAGATTTTAATATTTTATTAGATAAACTCGAATAATATGGAATTAGAGGCAACGTCCTACAACTTATGAAACGGATAGAAAACAAATTACAACTTAAACGAAGATTTATCCGCGTACCCTAGTGGAGATAACATTCATGTCAAATCTGCAAAAAACAGTGTGTGGCGTTCCACAGGAGAGTGTAATGGGCCCATTATTATTAATCGTCTATATAAATGACATGCTTATAGTTATAAACCACCATATAACTCTTATTTGCTGATGACTGATGTAAGCGTGTCGAATATGCCCTGGGACTTGGTGAATCCAGATTTATGGCTAGCCTTATCTCCGCATGCGGGGCTCTGTTGGGATGGACAAAATTCGCTATAGTTTTACAAAAAAAAAAATAACGGCGATGTGGTTCGCAACCCATCATGTCTCGTTTCCAAAAGAGGTGGACAGTGGCCCACGGAGAGCCGCTTTGCTACAATGAATGTCAGAGGAGGGATGAAAGATAAATTGGTTGATGTATGTCAGTTGATGCAAGAAATACAAATGATGTATTGTGCATAAACGAGACGAAGCGGAAGGGATGTGGCTCCACGAAACATGGAACCTATATGGAATACTGGGCTGGTGTACCTGACACCAGTCGAGCCTGTGAAGGTGTTGGACTCCTCCTATCGGAAAGAATGGCTGAGTGTGTGACTGAGTTTAAAAGTGTGAGTCCCAAACTTGTGTGGTTAAGAGTGAAAATTGGACTCATTCCAATATTCATTTTGGGTGTTTATACACCAACAGATGTGCGTTCGGGCGGGTCCTTTAATGAGCGCAAAGAAAGGGAGGATTTTTGGGATGGTGTGAGGGAGTCCAAGAAAATCTAAGCAAAGGCCAGGTCAAAAGTACCTTTAACCGACGAGCCTGTATAGGGAACGGAATGAAAGTTGAAGTAGCGAGAAAGGTATGTCAGAATCGTAGCAAATGGAAGGAAGTGGTCTCTGCCTACCCCTCTGGGAAAGAGGCGTGATATTATGTATGTATGTATGCTGATGATAGCACTGCTGTATTCTCTGGACAAGGATATTACAACACTGGAAAATAATATTAACTAAGTCCCACCCTTTTAAGTAACTGGTTATTAATGAATAACTTGTAAATTATTTTAGATGAAACCTATGTAATGACATTCAAACAAAGAACAAAAGACATAAAACTTAACATTCAATACGACAAAAAAATCACTGAGGAAGTTAATAGCACCATATTTGTGGGTTTATGGTTGGACCACAATATGACCTGGAGACAAGATACTGAACGTTTGGTAAATAAACTGAGTCAGTATCATAACGCTCTGCACAATCTAATTAGGATTGCGAATAGAGACGCTGTACTAACTGCATATCATGCGTATATATCGGCTACATTGCGCTACAGTACCACTAAAAGCTGTAAACAATATTTCATTTCTCTAAAAATAATGGCTCTTCTATCGATGTATATTTTTGAAGTAGCAGTGTTCGTATATAAACATCTTAATTTGTTTCCTATGCTGAACAATAAACGAGACTATTGCTTGATTTGTAATAAGCCACACAGTACAGCACTTTACTCAAAAAGGTTGTTAGGTATGGCTGCAAGAATTTTTAACAAATTCAAGAAATCGAAATTGCAGACAGGTTAACGATATTCAATAAAAGCAAAAGATTTTTGTTGAAAAATTCAAACTATATTAAACATTAATTTTTAACAGACACAGTTGCTTGCAAATCTGAAATAATTGTATGAATTTCTTATATTTTTAAACTTAATTTACGTAAATATCTTTGCATGAAATTAATTTGTTTTAATGTATGTACGCCATTAGTGGTATGTCGATAGAGATGCATATATTACCTTAAAATGCAACGCCTTTTGTTACCTGTGTTCATAAATAAATTAAAATAGTATTGAATTGAAAGAAAAAGAAGTGAATTTCTAACTTCACCGTCTGCGTTCCAACCAGATCGCAACTCATCTACAGAGATAGGTACTTACCAATCTTTATGTCTGACCGTTTCTCCTAATTACTTTAAAAACCGTCGTACCAGATTCTAAGACGTTATAAGGAAAAAACAACTTCTAACCGCCTCTAACAAACCAGCCGTTTACCGTGCTGCTGTGTCCAAATACCAAGACAGTCAGAGGTGTGCACCGAGAAGTAGTAGCAAAATACCAACGAATTTCTCCTGATACAAACAATAGGCAGAGGCTAGGTACTAGAAAACTCACCGTGAGGGGCACAGGTTGTCACCACGATATAAGCAAAATAATCCTGGAAAACAAATAGAAAGGACGTTCTTGAAAAACCCAAATTCATTCCGGCATGGCACATGATATAGATACAGAGGATGAAATTGCCAGCTCCGTGGCCCAAGGCTTCAAGAACAATAAGTACACCCGGCATATGTTCGTAACGTGCCACCTTTTGAACAGTTACCAGAGCCTCTTTACAGTTTGATAATAAATTTGTTGCGGTAATGCTACTGCAAAATCTTAATCGCCTAAGTTGTTCAATGGAGGTTGCGCGTAAATTTCTAACATAAAAAGGTTGAAGAACTGGCCATGGAGGTCTACTGTACTACATACTGGTCTACTACCGTCGAAGTACCGAGAAGTATTCGAGTTTAAAAGATGATTAATAAGTTTGAGGTTCAGTCACTGAATACGGCAGGAATTGATGTTAGGGGCGACTGCTTCTCGCACGGCCAGTTTTACTGTTCCTGCTCAGAGTGAGTTCAGCTAGGAGCCTGGTCATATTAGCACCTGAGGGCAGAACCTCTTATGTAATGTATAAAGAGGTACTATCGATATAAAAAAATAAAAACTCAGCTTTTGGATTTGAAAATAGGAGTTTTTAATTGTTATAAGTTTTGTCTGTTTGTTCTTACTACACAGGTTTTTATTTAAGTTTCAGCGTTTAATAGTAGTCGATCCGATTTAAAAGAAAATGTTACAACTCGATAAAATATCGTGTTATCGAGCTACAAAAAGTTTCTATTTACATCCTATTTAGAAATACGATTTGTAATAGCCAAAGTCCAATCGGGCAATGTCGTGGACAAATATACAACATGAAAAAATAACAGAATCCATTTTTGTATCTCAGTAGTTTTCTGTAGAACTCTATGAAAGAAAAAAAGGAAATGAAAACAAAGTTTTATATAATAATAAAACCCAAGGACGGACGTAAGGTTATAACCAAAGTCTATGCGGACGAAGTCGCTGGCTACAGCTACACATATAGAATAGAATAATTTTGCATGTGTATCTACATATAACTGCTTGATGTATTAATAGCGATTAGTGACACTCATCACTTACGAATACTTATGTAAATTGTGTATTTCGTGTATTTAGCTCATTTACGTCGTAATCGTATTACTACAGAACTTAAATAGTACTGCCATTTCTAGTTATCATATTTTTGCACCTTCCTCGTTTTATTTCTTCAACACCCCAAGGTTGACTGGCAGAGAATGCCTTAGGCATTAAGTGCCCCTTTGTACAATATGTGCAAGTTTTGTAAATAAATAAATATTTTTTCTATCTAAAGAAGCAAACAAGCACCTTGTTTGCTTCCTTCAATGTTCATATGGCAAAGAGGAAATTGCTTACTCTTAATATTCGTTGAGTGTGAATCACACTCTTCCGAGCTAGTGGTGTACAGCGATAATCACCGTAAGCGTTACCTAAATCTGCTTAAAACCCCTATCTCATTTGACTTGAAGAGTGAATGAATATTAATAAAACATGAAATAAAGTAAAACGCAATCCGAGACTGCTTTATATGTAAAAACATAATAATTAAAAAGAAAACAGTGATGAAGAGATTTTTCTTCGAAGCCTTGAACTTCTAATGTTATGCCTAAACCCTATTTTTCTTATGGTATTTACACGAGAAAAATAACTATTGTGTTCTAGTAGTAATTTTCATAGGCAAGCACTCATCATCATCATCTCGGACGATGACTTAATACAGGTTTTGTAAAATCAAATAATCTACCAAGATTAAAATATTGTTTAAACAAATTTTACATGGTTACTCATTAAATGGTGTATTAAAAAAAAGGCGTTCATACAAGGCGACTGAAGAACCAGACATTATTTTTCAGGCAGTATGTATATAGTCAAACAACTACCCCTACTGCCCAAGCTACTACCCAACTACTACCCAAGCTTACTTCCTACTACCCAAGGCGTGAGCGTATATATGTACTCGCATGTATCTTAAAAAAGGATTCAATAGTATACTTACACCAATACTAAACCTTTATTCTACAGCTTGAATATTACTACAAATGGTGTGTTTGCAGTTGGACCAGCCAACATTTATAAAAAGTTTCAAAAAGTAATTAAAACTGAAAATTTGTGTGAAATAATCAAATCGCCTATAGGAAACATACACTGTATGTACGGGGTACCGGATGTCAATCTGCATTTTATACGAAGAAAAGGACTTCTTGGGGTTGTGTCAAGTCTTAACTTGCGCACAGAGAGTTGCGTATGGAAACGAACTTCCCCCTTTGAAGGCAGTTATGCCCATAAAAAATATCCTACATATGTTAGTATCAAATGAACTTAAATGACACCTCATCGGTTGAAATCCATCAAGCCGTTTAGGCTTATAGGGTATGTCACAAAGGTACATCATACGTACACATACACGCACACAAAAACACACTCATACATATATATGTATATATATGTATATATCTGTAATATAAACACCTATCAATGAATACATACTTACAAAATGATGTCCTAGGTATGAAGTATGTATGTCCTAGGCTTTTGATTTTTTATTAGAAATATGTCTATTAAACAGTTCGTACATACCAATGAGTATAGTAATACTATGGGAAATACATAACCTCACGGCTGCATCCACGAAGGGGTATGCAGAGCCGCAATTAAAACGCCCTAATATTGCCGATAATAATTTAGTCCCATTTACGTGATAGGGGGCAAGCCTATTGCCGTTATTCGGGCACCTTTGGGGATAAGATTTGAAAATAAGGAGTATATTGACATGAAAGGGTGGATAGAAAGGGATATTGTTTGTACAGATGGATTGGAGAGTTTAAGCGATAGTTTAGCAAATCATACCTATAACTCGATCTTTCTGGTGTCGGTAAGTCGAACCCACTCGCTTAAGCCGTCCGTGATTGTTATTGTACCGCGCTACGTTTTTGTTTACTGCGCTATGTTCTAATGTAACTATTGATTGACTCAGTCAGTCATTATGTATCAAATTCATCAGTATATATACTTTATAGGAAACAAATATTATGGTTGGTCATAATAAGTAGAAATATACCTCAATTACAATCAACTTTTGTATAACTACCTATATATTTAGGAATAAAAAAAATGTCCGAGTTGCAGTTTAAATTTATATCAAATTCATCACTGGATATTTCACAGCCTTTTGATTTTGCACTTTAATAACCTTAAAAAAATATTGGGTCAGGTATCTATTAATTATTAAAGATCTTTAATGAGAGTATTACTAAAGTTACTACCTACTTAACCCAAACTATAGAGAATACACGTAGATTCACTTCAGCCGAGTAGGTGAAAGGTTCGATTTGAAATCGCAAGCTCTCCGTAAATAAAAAGGTACACTACGTCTTCAATAAATTGTTTTAAGTTGTATTCTTCAACGTTTAATTATCCACCACAGGGTATTTTATTTAAGTTTAAACTAGAATAACGTCGAGTAATAAAGTAATGGTAGACCAATCAATTTAATTAAAATAATAACATTTATCGGCAAATGTAGCGTAAGACACCGACAGGCCAGGTAGAGTGACGATTTGCTGATGGCTGCCAGAAGCTGGATGCAAGAAGCCGAAAATCGATTGTGGCGTGCAATAGGAGAGGCCAGCAGTGGACTGCGATAGGCTGATAATGAAAAATAATTGAAATCGGTTTATATATGAAGAAGATCTCGAAGAATCAAACGTTACTTACGATTGAGTAACGGAACCCCAAAAATAACAAAATAATTGCAAACGCGCAACGATATACTCCATACAGAGATATGAATATCAGTTCAGCCATTTAGGACTTATAATGGAACAAAGAAACTCAAACACATATATATGTACGTACATAAACCTATAAACTTTTTTAGGGCAGTCCACTAATGACATATGAAAAGAGTTCAAAACTTTACTTCTTATCACAATGACAGTGATAATAGTGTTCATGAAATGCCTAACTTCCTTAGTCGAGAGTATTTATAAACAATACAGTTCATTGCCCTAACAAATTAGACCACTTTATGCAGGTATAAGAGCTGATGGCATCTCGTAAGGTCGATATTGAGCAATTTGCATTCTGTCTGGCTGCACCAGATTGGTGCTATAAGAGATCGCAGTAAGCACGTTGAATGCATACCAAAAAGCACTATTGGCCTCTCCGGGAAGTTTTTAGAAGATCGACAATA
Organism: Tyria jacobaeae; assembly: GCA_947561695.1. Classification (NCBI taxonomy): domain Eukaryota; kingdom Metazoa; phylum Arthropoda; class Insecta; order Lepidoptera; family Erebidae; genus Tyria; species Tyria jacobaeae. The sequence goes on along the minus strand of OX387215.1, from coordinate 20,285,787 downwards.
AAATAATTTAAGTAAAATTCGCTAACAAATGTTACATATGTGAAATAACTTCTGTGATATGCGGTTGAGCGCCAGCAGCAGCATGAGTCTAGGTGACGAAGGCAGCGTCTATTCAAATGAAAATGTTGATGACCATAATTGTCGCTACTACATATAGGAGACCCTGGAACAGAAACATAATCTCATTAATTCTCCATCTGCCCATATATATACAAACACATACATACAATCACGCCTATATCCTCTAAGGGGCAGGCAGAGCGTCTTTAACGCCCACTTTTTGCCAACACACACAATTTAGATATTTCTAAACGGCGTGACACCTTGGCGTTGTGTACAGATGTAACTTCACTCTGCATTCTCTATCGCTTGTATCATGGGGAGGATTTCTTCGGAGTTATACCGTCCGCAGGTTTCCACTATCCTACGCGACAAAATAACCATCCCCATCACCTGCATGATTGGCACTCCACCACGAAGCTTTTTGCCTCGCACAACCAACCTGTCGAATAAATTGTCGCCTGCCGTATTTCCGGACCGATAAGACTTTCGAACTTTCAAGAAAAGAGCGTACCTAAAAGGCCTGCAAGGCATTTGTGATTCTTAAGTTGCGTGCGGTGTCCATGGGCGGTAGTTGTCACCTGCCATCAGGTGACCCGTCTGCTCGCTTGTCTCCTATCGCATAAAAAAAGTCCAACTTATGTAATACCGGCCAAGCCTATTGTCGTCAACCGGCACTGCGTGACTGTATATATACCGTCTGATAAATAACAGTCCGATCGCTTAGTCGCCTTTTACGACACGCACGGGAAGATATGGGATATCTACCCTTTGGGTTATTAGTGTATAATATGTACCATATAATATGTTTATTATATTATTTTTGATATGCTTTGTATACATGTCTGTGTCATTAATTATAATAAATTACCTATATTTAATTATAAACAAATGTGTCAATATTGTATTATGTAAATTGTTCCATGTTAACATTGAACAGCGATGGCGGCATATTTAGAAAGCAAGAGTTTATCCTACACACTATATTCTTTCTTTACATGTCATGTTTTATATATTTATTTTGGTATATAAACAGATGATGTCAGTCAGTCATATACTCGTAGATGATTACAAATAAAACAATAAAATAAATAATTCTTTGAGAGACTTAAGACACTTTTTGTTTAATATTTTAACTTATAGTTCTAAATCGTCATGCGTATGCGAATATATATATAAATAGTATATTCGCCTTCGCATTGTTATCATGCAACCAAACCTACATAAATTCAATGGAATGTTAGAATTTTTTCGTAAAACATATATAACGTATACACTCACTCCCATGTTTCCGAGGGGAAAGGCAGAAAGAAGCGTATCAAACGCCCACATTTTGCATTTTAATTTAGTACCGCTTACTTTAGTACCAGTTAACCTATAAACCTTATAGCTTGAAAGAGAGAGAGCTAACGTGAATGAAACTATACGTATTTGATACCAAGAATGTTGAATGTAAAAACCGTGTATACCATACACGGTTTTTTTTCCGAAACTGTACTAACATAAAAAATGAAATTATAATCATTGAAAATGACGAGAGAATGCATAGTGTGTTGTCAAGAAAGGGTACCTACATCAGAAAAAGATTTCGAAATGCTTTTTTCAAGTATAATCAACTATTTATAGCCTACACAACATACCTTTTTTTGACCACACCTTTCGGAACACAATCTGCAGACTATATATAGTGTCTGATAGCTAACAGTCCAATCCCTTATTATCTTCTTACAATATTTCAGTAAAAAAACTTGATTCACTTAAACCGTTGCTTTGATCATAACTACGGCCCTAGCCAGGTTTGGGTCAAATTAGAACTGCCACCACAACGCACGAGCCAAGCGAGCATGTCAGAATCAAATTCTTCGCATAGCAAGTTTAAATAAAATTTGTGTTCGTCAACACTTTGAACGAACGCAACTTTTTTTTCCCAATCTTCAACAATGTTCGGAGTTTAAATATCATTCACATATGTTTTAGATTAATCATTATCACAGGAAGGAATTAATATTAACTTAAAACTGTTTAGTTGTGCCAAATGGAATGATTTAATAAAAAATCCCTTATGGCACAACAGACACATCTTATTGGAAATTATTTTAAAATGATTTTCGTTTCGAAATGAAACGGTGAATATGTAGATAATTTGCATGACAATACTATACTTCGTTGTCTTGGAGCTGATCTGATGATGGAGCCTGGAGATCAGTAGTGGAGCCCTTCACTAACTAATAAATCCCTCGTGTCGGTCTTATATTATTACTTTTGATGAGTCCAATCGATTACTCTTGGCCATGGCTACTAAACACTCGAGGTTGGGCTCATTTCGTTTGTTTTAACAAGTAGAATACTACGTATTTTTTTCAACGATGATTGGAATCAAGCAGCGACGAACACTACTAAAATTTCTAATAGTTTCTTTGTGTATAACATCGTTTCAGTTTTCTTGTTCCTAAGCAAAAAGTGTTAGTCATTTTAAACAAATTAAAACTTACAATATTTATGAAACCCAGGTGTGTGCATAAATTAAAGTTTACAGTAGTTCATTGTTTTATCTATATATACTATAAGACTGTGATAGTAATTCTCTTATTATTATATTCATATATTCTCGCATTTTTGATACGTGGTAGAGCCATGTTTAGGCCCGAATGGGCCGACTTGACCGGTGCGTTATTAATTTTGATATTAGTGAGGTTTCCGGAGGCCCAACTCCCCTCTCCGTATTTATCTCCCCTGACCTTCTGCCCCTTTTCCCATCTCCTCATCCCCGTCGCTTTCCCCTCCCGCATACCCTCATCCCTCTTCACCCTCAAAGGCGGGCAGCGCACTTACGAATCTCCAGTTGCAGGTGTACATGGACGGTGGTTGTCACTTACCATCAGGTGATCCGTCTGTTCGTCTGCCCCCTATGATATAAAAAAAAATCCCGGAGTGGTAAGCAGAGGCGAACTAACGCCCACATGTTGGTGACTATGATTTAGTTATACATTTTCAAGCACTGGGAATAATAAATCAATTTTGGGAGTATATTGAAAGGGAAAGGAGACGAATACTGCTTGTATGATGGATTTGGGAGTATAATCAATATCTTGAGTAAGTTAGGTCGCCAACCTATAATTCAAACTAGTTGGTGCTTTGAAGTCCGCGCCTTCTAAAATAATTATATTGCATAGTTTTAGATAATTTTATAATTCATCTCAGGGTACCTACACTCCGTTTATGATCTAGGGACTGTATATCTTTATATATATAATTCTACTGTACGTGTGTATTCACTGAACTCCTAAACGGCTGGACCGATTTCAATGATTTTTTTGTATGCGTTTGTGTGTCGCGATGGATGGTTTAGATTCACAAATCAGCTCGGCAGGTTATTTATCTATACTGCAACTTCAGGACAACGTCTGTCGGGTGCGCTAGTATAATGTAAAGGTTTATTGATAACTAGCTTTGTTTAAATACACATTTATTCAATGAATTTATGTATTCCTAAGAAACAAGAACAGGAAATTTATGCCTTACAGTCTAGTGCTACACTACAGAAATACTCTGCTACAAAAATACTTTTTTATATGAATTGCGTGCATATAATTCTTTGCACGAGTAATTCTGGTGTTTTTACCCGATTGCGGCGAAGCAAAAAAGGGGCTCTGATTTTTACTATATCTATAGCTCGATGTACATACGGTCATCGGTTCCTTGATATTTAGGCATCAATATTGTCTGAATTATTTAGTTTGCCAACATGCTATTATTATAGTTCCTTGGATCATTGTTACTTGTCGAATCAATCTGTAGAGTTCTGAGATTGTTTTTTTTTTATTGACCAATTTGTGAACAAAATATTTTAGTAGTTTAAGTTGTTACTTATCAGATAACGTTCTTAATATTGTGTACAGGTTGTGAAACATAGGTACATAGATTAATAAACTCATCTTTTTTCTCTTAAGGATAGGTGGCGGCCACAATTAGCCACTTGCTTGTATATAACATAGATAAAACACGTAATATAATCCCTATTTCATTTACAAATTAATTATAATATACTTATATTATTACCTTTTTTTTTGTGTGGAAACCCCCACGGGTCATCACCTTACCTTACCGGGGCTAATGGGTAAGGTGGTATGTCGGACTCGAACCGACTAAAACCACACAGTGTTCCGTCAACGGGTCTTATGACCGGGGCCTCAGGTGTACCCTAGAAAGGAAGTCCCTGTGTACCCCGGCAGACCTGGCCGCCTTTTGTGCAAGGCGACGCCAATATGATGTGGGTCATGTCATATTTAGTCAGGCGCGCGTGGAACACGTCGCGCCGCCGTCACGGGCCTGCTTCTGCTAGGGCGATAGATAGCCCAGTCTGTCGCCCTCAGGCCAGCGCTCATGGAGGCCGGAGGTAATTTTGCACTTTCCGGCGCCTTGTGCGTCTTCTGGGGGACGGAAGAGTACTAACTCTCTCCCGTTCCCTTTCCGCCGCTTCTTTTGCAAGCATCACTGCCTCTCAGTACGAAGTGGCGGAATCCCATGCACTCTCGCTCTGGACCATAGCAATAACCATGGTCTCTAGCGAGAGGCTAGTTATATTACTACCTAATATTGCTACTAATAGAGTACAGTTTGTAACATAGATAAAACACGTAATATAATCCCTATTGCATTTATAAATTAATTATAATATAGTTACTAATATTGCCACTAATATTGCCACTAATAAACTACAGTTTATATAATAATTTAATATAATAATTTTGTCTACACAGAATGACTTCTTAAGTCAGTCGGTTGCAATAGTGTATGTTCATATGCTCAGGCTTGTAAACCAGAAGGGTCCTGATGTGTAGGTACATCTCCTTAAGCGAATCTCCATAGAGACAAGGTTTTTGATAATAAGCTGTTAAGAATTTATTTAAAGCCAATTTCGCTATGTTTCCATTTTATGTTTGTAAAGAATACATGCAACATGGGTACACATTACTAGTATTCTAGTTAACCCTTCCAGTTAAACTAAACGCGTTAGGAGTTAATATTCTGTTAGGGGATGAAACACGACGGTAGTGCAGTACGGCCGGGTTCGAACCCGCATACGCTTATTCACATTTGATTTGATGTTACTCTAGCACTACTTAGAAAATAGTCCGCTCATAATACCATTTTTATTTACACCTTCTGTAACACCTGGTAGATATAAACGTATGATCTTATTTTCTAATATTGATTGATACTTGATCATCTCTCAGCTCGAGGAATCGCTTATATTCCATTTCTTACTGTCAGTAATATATGTATCTATCTCCATTGCCTCCCCTTTTTACGTACCTTACCCTTAAGGGTTGATTTGGGAATTGGGAGCTAGTATGTTAAAATTAGATACCAATTTTTTAGCTTTTAGCTTCAAAAATGATCGAAATATGGAACATCTTTGAAGCTGAAAGTGCCTAGTTGAAGGCAGCATTCTTACCTCCTTGAAAGATACCGTTACAGACGTATGTCTTTAATGGTATCTTTTAACGCATCTTCACACGCCTTAATGATCACTGCTGTGCTCATAGAGGTCGTAACGTGATGTTTTATATTCCTTGTCCTCAATTAATACTCTATCTAACACAAAAATATATAATTTTCGAGTCCGACTAGTTATTTTTTAAAAAGACATCTCCCGCATTAGGAATAATTCCTGTGTCGCGGGGACTTTACACACATTCAATTAACGAACACAAAGAACACCCAGACTCGGGACAAATTTTTGTCCCGTATGGGAATCGAACCCACGACCTCCGGTTCAGCAGTCAGGATCACTAACCACTAGACCAACAGATCCGTTATCCCAGGCATAAGCATGTTGCACCTAACATACAAAAAAATATCTTTAGCTTGTATTGTATTTGTATACTCTCACGCATGTATCTCAAAAGAGGCATGCAGGGGCGTATTAAAGTCCTCATTTATTATTTATATAATATGGCTAGGCTTATATGTTTTCTGAGTATATTTTGAACAGCGATGTAACGGGGATTATATTTCAGAAATTGTACTGTCGAATTTATATTTGTATGAAATATTCGATTGTCATATATGAAAGATTTAAGAGTATTTAAATGCGTAATATCACACTTGTATCTTCGAAAAGTGGACAGAGGCGCTTCAACTGTTTAGTCTTATGTCATGGACGGTATGCTTTACCATCCGGGCACTTTGGAAATTAAACTAAAGGAATATGTACGTAACTCAAACTGTCGGGAAGTCCCAGCGTTTTAACCCACAAAAAATATGGAGGTATCTCAATATTACTTGTTATATATAAGTCAATATTTTGGATTAAAAAAAGCTGCTAAAGGATCACTTTTGCAGATGCTGGGTTATGATGATGAAGCTACCATGCAACCTGTTTGTGTGCCCATCCCTTTTTTTTACGTTTAAGTTTATATTTATGTGTATGGTTACATACATATATATTATATTATAGATGATTGCTTATATATGTATATGTTATATTTTGTGTTAGACTATCATAATAGTTAAATTATTCATTATATTTATAAATCGTACGCTGCAAGTCCTCATGGTGGTTGCCTGGAAGAGATCGCAAATAGCGATAAGGCCGCCAATACCGCCGCGCAATATTTGTTTTACCAGGTTTCATTATTTCTAGGCTTAAACTTTAGTTTGTAATACGTGTGGTGTTTGGTACGTGTAGTGTGTTATACTTTATTTCCTCTTTGATGTACAATAAAGAATACATCTATCTATCTAAAATTCAAAGTAACCAGAATATTTTCTTATTTTGTAAAACGTGTCCTTGGAGGTTCTCGCCTGTTCTTCTCCATTAAGATCTACGATATTGGAACAGGCACCGAACTTCACGACTAACTTTGACTGACTTTTTCTCCTGCCAATTAATAAATACAAATGATTATGAAATTTATTATTGATTTTATTTTGAAAATATTTTGCTATGTATAAATCTTCAGTAAAGCATACATTTCTTGTTTTAACTGCTCGCGTAATTATAATAATCAATGACTGTATGGACGTTCGCACCTAGACAAGAGTTCTCATACACGATGTCTGTTACGTTCATTAGTTTATTACGTGTCATGATATCTTTCAACTACACAAAATGACGTAACAACGTCCAGCTTATGAAAACCCCGAAACAAAATCCTCCGCACACGATACTAGCAATAAAATTTCCCATTTTTCCTCCTTGAATATAAATGTGATCATGATGTAAAAATATCGTTCACTCGTACAAAAGCAACCTGAACGTGTTTTTATAAATAACTGTACCGCAGTGGGCTTATAGTCTAACCTTGTTAGCCGTGAAGATCGTTTTAGTTCACCAAGTTATACAATAGATGGCGCTAGGGGTAACAAAGTATTAATGTTCTATTATCAGTTTTGATAATAATTGTTTAAAAAGTGTGTGATTTCTTCGTTTTACTAAAATATTTTACCTTAAAACCGGTTATTTAAGTTTCCATTAGTGTTTTTGGTACTACCTCATATCTTATCTGTTAGCTATACATGTTGATGTATATATTAATGTGAATTGAACAATTCAATATACTAATGCGCAATTACTTTTAACATCTTGTCAGTGGTACATTTGCGTGGTGTGTGACGTAACTTTGCAATGGCAGCCATACGTCACTGCTAATCTACGTATATTGTAAACACTCATTGGGCTCATTGAAATTCAATGAAAGTTTATCAACATGAGACGTTATTTCTTACAACATGTGATGGTTTTAGCAGCCATATGGTTGAAACTCATTATTTAATACTGAACATGCCTTACATACATAAATTTGTATAAATCATTCCTTTAAAATTATATCTAAGCACTGCTGTATATACAAACTAAGATTGAATAAGTATTCCGGGTTATCTAAGACTAGAATAACAAATAGCGTACCGATTTTTTTTATGTACACGTAATCAAAAGGGAAACAAGCATATTAAAAGGAACCTTTAAAATAAAGTTAACGTATAAATGAACACCCACACAAAAGAAAACATCAAAAAATAAAGTCCTTAAATTAATATCTGTCGACAAACGATACAACAAAATGGCGGCGAGTAAGCCGCGTAGCGTTTCTGAAAGCGTCTGTCTACGGACGCGTGTGTCTCGTTCTCGCGCGGTGTCTACGCAACAGTAAGAACGTGATGGGTATAGTACCCCGATGGGCCTCGTGTCAAGGTGGCATACCCTTGCGCACGCGTCTCGCAAACTTGCACAGAGGTTATTACATTTTGCGACTTTTTTGTTTCATAATTCGAGATTCTTTTATTTATTGCTTGTTCTTTAACTGAATGATTCAGTGTTTTTGGTTGACTTAAATGTTTATTTTAGATGATTCAGTTTGACCGTTATATGTTTTGTTATGTTCTAACAATATTAATCACTTGGGTGTATTTGTTTATAAGATGTTAAGTATAGCGTTAGGACATAACATTAAATCGTCTCTTATAAGTGTAAATATGATAAGAATTAATTTTATTATGTTTACTTGTTATATTAAGATATGTGATAACCTTGTGATCGTAACACAATAGCAGCAGTGCAAATATATAAGCGAAGCTACGGAGCGGTATTTATAGATGGGTTAACCATTCCCAGAAAATGCTGTTATAGGTATACATACATAGATAGACTCACGCTTATATGCCCGACGAAGGGCGGGCAGAGACGTATCAATCGCTCTCACTATTTAAGCCCCTTATGTAACAGAACAGTACTACTTATGGAGGCTAATCTACGTCAACTGGGAACTGCTACTCTCTGATATATTACTGTCCCCTTTTACGATTCCCACTTGAAGAAATGACACACTTTCTTCACCAAAAACTACATAGCTAGTATGTATATACACTACCGTCCAAAAGTTTGGAAGCAACAAGATAAAATCAAATAAAATAAAAGTAAGCCATCTTAAATTTTTTTTATTGATACAGAATTAAAAAAATAGACAAAACACACTTCTACAACAATGAAATTAAATAAGTAATATAAAAATTAAATTAAATTTTAGCTTCATCGAAGTGTCCACCCCTCTCTTTAATTACCTTCTCGCATATTCTAGGCATCCTACTAATTAATTTCATAAAATACTGTTCATCTAACTTCTTCCATTCGCTCTGTAATAGTTGCCACAAATGTTCTGAGCTCGTAGGAGATTGATTTTTCACCCTTCTATCTAGTTCATCCCAAACAAGTTCAATGGGAGAAAGGTCAGGTGATTGAGACGGCCATTGCATAATTTTCACATCTTTTTTCTTCCTTAAAAAGTTCTGGCACAGTTTGGACGAATGTTTCGGGTCGTTATCTTGCTGAAAAACGAACCCAGGACCAATAAGATTCAGTCCACTGGGTATGGCGAAATCCTTAAGAATTTTCAAATAGCGTTCCTTGTTTAGTTTTTCGGTTATCCTCACAAGACTTCCGAGTTTATTGTTGCCGAAACACCCCCAAACCATGACATTACCACCACCATGTTTGATAGTAGGCACTGTACAAGCTTCTGAAGCTCTCTCTCCTTTAGATCGGCGCACAAAAACACGTCTATTGGACCCGAAAATCTGAAACTTCGATTCGTCACTCCAAAGAACTTTTTTCCATTGGTTTATTGTCCAGTTTTTATGTTCCTTTGCCCATTCTAGTCTGTTTTTCTTATGCCGAATTGTTAGTTTTGGTTTTTTAACTGCAACACAACCTCTTAGCCCCGCAGACAGTAGTCGTCTTTTAACTGTTGTTATTGACACGGGTGTTCCTCGCGTTTCATTCAGAGATGCGGTAATTTGTGGTGCAGTTAAGCGACGATTCCGTTTAGAAAGAACTCTGATGAAGTTATCCTCTTGACTTGTAGTGGATTTGGGCCTACCAGACCTTTTTCTATCTTCATTTTTGCCAGTTTCTTTTTTTCTAGCGAGGGTGTAGTGGACACCTTTACAAGAAATTCCGAGTTTTTTTGCGATTTGGCGTTCACTGTAGCCTTCCTCACGCAGAGTACAAATAGCGCTTCGCTGTTCAAGTGTGATTTGCTTGCGTTTTGCCATTTTCAATAAAAAAAGACGGTCAAGGAAGTAGTCGAAATCTTTTGAATACAGACGATGTTAATATCACAACCTTCGCGTTCTAATGCTCAAGTGTGACTAAATAAGGTCCAAAAAAGATAAAACTACAAAATATTTTCAATAAAACCGCATCAATGCATGAAAGAAAGTCCCCGGCGGATGAAGTAATAAAACACGTGTTTCGTCAAAATCCAGGAATTTGTTAAAACTCAAGGAATATGCACTAGTAATCCTTTTGTTTTGTGTTAAAAAATCACAAAAGGTCATAAAACTTTATTTTATTGCTATTATTTACCGCAGGGAGTCGGCAATCTTTTGTTTTGTTTGAAATCAGGTGTGCTTCCAAACTTTTGGACGGTAGTGTATGTACATATAATGACTATCTGCACATAATATAACGACAGGAGACAAATTGCTTTGACGTAAATTCTCTTAGACATGATTTTAAACATTATGTAACAATGAATGATCTTAATTTTACTGACCGAAGAATGTTGACAGTTGTCTCGATTTTTTTATATTTAACCATTTTTTACGGCGCGGGACTTATCTGTTGATGTCTCATAACAGGCCTCTCATAAGGCTCTCTAGCCAAGATGAGCCTTAGTATGATTGGTTTCACTTTTAACAATTATGTACACAAATCTTGGAAGATATAGAGATAATTTTACCTGCTTCACATTGTCGACGAATGAACATTTGTATGGGTGACAATATTTATATTAAGCATCTTGATTCTGCTAATAGAGATAAGAAGATAGAGATGAGTAGTGATATATTACAGTGGCTGTTAGTATACCCCTCGGGTTTGGACCTATTTTATCATATTCTGCAGACTGGAATCGAACTAGACTATAAAAGATAGTATTTATGTTCATCATAGAGACAGTGATGTAGCTACTGCTTTCTCCAAGTTTTTTGTTGTTATATATACATATATATATATATACATATATATTACTAGCTGTTGCCCGCGACTTGTACGAAGTTATTAGTAATGTTCCCGCGAAACAAAAATTTTGTCATAAAAAAAAGATATTGGAGATAAAAAATAGATGTTGGCCGATTCTCAGACTTACCCGATAAGCACACAAAATTTCATAAAAATCGGTCCAGCCGTTTCGGAGGAGTATGGTAACTAACATTGTGACACGAAAATTTTATATATAAGATATGTACTTATTTTTAAAAATAATTTTGCTCTTCGAGGTTGAGACAAATCCAGAACACTAAAGCTCGTAAAGGCCGGTTTTGCCTATGCTTGAATTATAGATATTGTAACTTACTCTGCTTTGCTTCTTTTATATATAAGATTTTTAGGCTTGCGACGTTAAGAATATGTGAACAACGTTGTTTTGGTTCATACCCCATTCTTTTTACTCTATTTTGATTTGTAATTTAATAAAAAAATATATGGTTAATTGAATGTTTGTTTGACATGATGTTTGCAACACTGGGATTTTTAGTTTTAAACAACAAGAGAATACTGCTATTAGTATGTACATTTTATTGAAGTAGGTGACATTTGAAAGTTAGAAAACACACTTTCATTTGCGTACACACCACATATTTACTAACAGTTTAATATATAAAAACACAACTCTAAGCTCACCGAGGTCTCTGCCATATTACTAGCGGTAAAAAATAATAATTGTGTAACAAATTGTGTTCCGTTATTAGATTTATTTTAACGTAAAGAATTTCGACACTAATTACCTTATTTTTTTCTTTAACAATAATTTAGTGGAATCAGTTCGCACACTGAAGGTAAAAGTTTTACACAAATACTAAAGGACGGCCCCCAGCCAGATGGTCCGCAACCTAAAGAAGGCAGCTGGGATAGCCTAAGGACGACTATCTATGCCAGCAGTAGACTGCAGGAGGCTTATTGATTGATTGATACACATACTCTTTCGCGTGTGTTCCCAAAAGTTTAGGCAGGGGCGTAAATAACGCCTACATTTTGCTGAATATAATTAAGTCCAATTGACGTATTAGGCAAGCCCTTGTCATCCTCCGGGCACTTTGGGAATTAGATAGGAAGAATGGGAGTATAGGAGGACAGGAAAGGAAAATTACTTATACAGATGGAATGGGGAGTATAAGCAATAGCTTATTCAACCTGGCTGTTGCCGGGAAGTCTGACCCTCTAATCTTGCATTCTTATCTTTATTACTTTCTTACGTTGCCTTAAGATAAGTGATATAAATAACATATTCATTAAAGGACTTAGCAGAGTTATTGATATTCTCGAATGGGTAAAGTGATTCGCTAGAATTGATTCTGGTTCTATAAGAATTTATAAACACCAGTTACCATCTAAAATCTGTCGCAAAGTGCGTCTGCCGTGGCTGACGAAATCACTGTCGGTATGGAGTACTATATACCCTACAGTGAAGTCGCCAGCACAAAAATCCGTCCCTGGTTCAATCGCGAGTGGATACCGCGCATGGATCAGGGCCCGCGCTCATTGTGACCCAGACGTTGATCGCCTAAAAGCAGCGTTTAACAAAGCCACTAAGGAATGCAAGAGGGCTTACATCAGAGCTGATGCCCAGCGTATTGCACGGTTTGGTCAAGAACTCGTCGCATACCCTATGGGTAGCCGTAAGTTTTGGCGATTGGCCAAAGCCGTGCAGTCCAACTACTGCCAGCCTTCGCTGCCACCGCTGAAGTACCCTGACGGATCACTGGCCCACGAGCCGCAAGAGAAAGCGAAACTACTTGCTGACCTCTTTGCGGCTAACTCCCAAATCGACAACCGTGGCGCTCACCCGCCCACCATTGCATCTTGCGACTCCGCAATGCTTGATATTCGCATCCGGCAGAGGGATGTCCGTGCGGAGCTTCGGTCACTCGATGTTCGGAAAGCCAGTGGACCCGACGGTATTCCGGCGGTGGTTCTTAAAAACTGTGCACCAGAGTTGTCTCCTGTACTGACGCGCTTGTATCGCCTGTCCTATTCCTCGGGAATTGTTCCGGAGGCCTGGAGAGAGGCGAACGTCCAACCCATTCCCAAAAAAGGCGACCGCTCCGATCCAGCTAATTACCGTCCTATAGCCGTCACCTCCATACTCTGTAAGGTGCTTGAGCGGATAATCAACACCCAATTAATCCGCCACCTAGAGGATCACTCCTTGTTAAATGATCGGCAATATGGTTTTAGGCCGAACCGATCCACGGGTGATCTTCTAGCGTACGTCACACACCTTTGGGGTGAGGCTATGGATAGGCATGGGGAGTCCTTGGCCATCAGCCTCGACATTGCCAAGGCCTTCGATAGGGTCTGGCATCGCTCGCTTCTCTCCAAACTTCCTGCATTTGGTCTGCCATCTAAGCTATGCAACTGGGTTGCTGCCTTCTTCCACAAGCGCCGCATTAGGGTTCTCTGTGACGGCGCGGCCTCTGACTTCCAGGAGGTTAGCGCTGGTGTACCTCAGGGCTCCGTCCTATCGCCCACGCTGTTCCTTCTGCATATCAATGATATGTTGGCTCTTGGCAACATACATTGTTATGCAGACGACAGCACAGTACACGGGCGATACTTTGGACATCCAGCTGCCAAGCTAGCAGACGTTGAGGGAAAACGACAGGAGCTTGTTGCTGAGCTCGACCGGGTCTTGAGCCGCATCTCTCAATGGGGTTGTGAGAATCTGGTCGAGTTCAGCGCCAAGAAAACACAGGCGTGCGCGTTTTCAAACAAAAAGTCTCCATTCCTTTCCCTTCCTACTCTTCAGAACACTCAACTGCCACTACAGGATAGGCTTAGTATACTGGGTATGGACATCTGTCGGGATCTCAATCCGAGTGATTACATCGAGAGCGTCACTAAGGCAGCCTCGCGGAAGCTCGATGTATTGAACAAGGTGAGACGGTTCTTCTCGCCCGAGCATCTGTGTCTTTTATATAAGACCCAGGTTCGCTCCTGCGTGGAGTACTGCTCTCATCTTTGGGATGGCTATGCGCAGTATCTGCTTGACGCTCTCGATCGGTTGCAGCGACGCGCAGTCCGTATTATAGACTGTCCTGAGGTCACCCAGTCTCTTGAGCCCCTGCAGTTGCGAAGAGATGTCGCCTCTATGGCAGTTCTCTATCGCCTACATCACGGGGAGTGTTCTGACGAGCTCTTCCAATTGGTCCCACCTTCTCCCTTCCTCTACAGGACTACACGTGCTGGCCTGAGGAGTCACCGTTTGCGAGTCGAAGATATGCGATCCCGAACGAAACGGTTTGGCTCTTCTTTCCTGTGCCGATCAGTGAAAGCCTGGAATTCCCTACCAGCGCACGTGTTTCCTTCCCAATTTGATCCCGGGTCTTTTAAGCGGGGCGTGAAAAAGCATCTCACCAGGCCGCCATAGTGTGGGTCACCATGCTGCATTGACTAGACATGCAATGAGGATGGTGACCACCACTCTTGGACTCCATTTATTGCTTACCATCAGGCAAAGTGGAGTCATTATGGTAGGCTTACAAGTAAAAAAAAAAAATTGCCATGCCAACTTAAATAACGTTAAAATGCATTCAATAAATGTTACTTTTTTTGTTTGGAAATTGAAGGCTAAATGTATTTTATGAATTCACATAAAATTTATTACATTACGTAGCGTTATATACCCGACTTTATGAGTACTAGAGAATACACTGAAGCTCAAGCCTTCTACCTAACAACTAGAACCTGAGGAAGCGGTACGTCATTAAATATTCAAGGGGTCTTATATCAACCCAGCAGTCGGGAAGCGTTCTTCTAAGAACATTTTGTTGTGTGCTATTTTTCATCGTAATCATTGAACGGGGACGAAGTATAAAAAAAAATGATTGTTTAATTTGTAACCGACAGATAATCAGTCAATAAATGAATATCACTACGTTATGTTTTATTTGTTTTACTTTGTTTCAAAATTTTTCAATTTATGGTTTCGTTTCTATGCTGTTTTTTTTTCATCTATTTGTGTTCAATTTGTAGCTAAAATATTATGTGAAAATCGGATCGAATGGAATAAGATGATTAATATGCGCCCGTGTGGAACTACGGGTCCGTTTTTTTTCTTTTAAGGAATGATGTTATTTACATGATGAACTTGGCCATAATGCATCAACAGTTTTATATCTTTTCATTACATCATTATATAATTTTTAAGTCACATATTTTTTACAATTTTTTTATCCAGTTGGTATCTATTGTAACAAGGTGTCTACGCTTATTTTTTTTTATAAATTTCAGCATTTTTTTTATTAAAGTGTAGAATATACATACCTACGTTCTTCGTTCGATTACATGGACTGGAAATATGTGCCTAGACTGATTTTTTTCTTGAAGATTTTAATAGAACACACTTTTATGATGCGGTCTAAATAAGTATTATTTAAAACATGATGCTATCCATTTTTAGTTGTAGTTTTTAATAGTGTTAGTGACAAGACATTGTCCGATCTTAATTTCATCGCATCTCCGGCGCTTTTAATATACGTACATATACTCACGCTTGTATCCCCGAGAGGATAGTCAGGGAGATATTGAACGCCCACAATTTGCCATCCGTAAGTAAGCCTCAATAATGTATGACATAAAAATATAAAAAGGTAAAAAATGACATTATTTACGGAGATCAGTGTCATTAATTTGTAACATATTTAAAGGCTCTCCGTGTTTGTAAGTTCGTGTTGGATAATTTGATTAATTTAGTTTATTACAAAAAGGATGTTAGAAAGGTAAAGATTGATCGGACAATCCATGACCTAGTTTTATGTAGACGTTTAGTCAGCAGTTTAATTCCCTCTTCTACGAATCGGAAAATGAAAGTGTATTTTTATGAGATTGGCTCTTTTCAGATAGAAAATATTATTTTATTAACTAATAATCTTATTTACTTACTTTAAAAAGATAAGTGACAAAAAGTTTTGTGTTTATCTGTGCCCTTCACTGAATGTTTATATGTACATGTGTGAAGTTCAATATATAATAAACAATAGTTTTTAAGTTCGCAAAAACAATAATACCAGACATTTTTATATGAAATTGCAAAATAATTTTCATTTTCAGAAAATAATTACCTAATGAGATGAAACTTTTATCTTTTATTTTTACTTTAACGTATTTAAATTACTTTTATTTTTTACAGGTATGTTCCAAGTTTGCAGAATTAAACATTCACAGGTAGGGTAGAAGTTAAGAGGCGCTTTTAATATTTCTGGTAATACACCACAAGGACGAATTGTTCATCTCGTAAAACCCGTAAAACCACGGGTTTTTTTTATTTTTATAGTAAATTAAGTTGTTTAGGTATTAATTGAGATCATTATCACTCTATTGCAGCACTTATACAAGCTAGCCAGCTAGCTAGGAAATACTGACAAACGCTTAAACATACAAGGAACCATTCTGGTGGTTGTGATGGTTGTGATGGTTATATCAGAGAAAATAAAACTTACAAATCGTTACGTGATACAAATGAGAATAAATTTTTCCTAAGCGTAACAAATCCAAAACCTGGTGATATCTACTACATTGTGTGGTAAATGATTCAATCTACGTCACAGCTACATACAAGAATGGTAGAGAATAATAAATTTTAGTCACACTGCATGCAAATGTTTGTTAGTAGTGGTAGAGCAATGCTTAGGCACGAATGGGCCGGCTCGACCGGTGCGATACCACGGCCTCACAGAAAATCGGTTGTGAAGTAACGCTTGCGTTGCATTTCCCCGAATTGAGTGAGGTTTCCGGAGGCCCAATTCACCTCCCCCCCTTTCTCTCCCCTCATCTCCTTTCTCCTTTTTTCCATCTCCTCATCACTCCTCTCTTCTTTCCGATCCTTGCATCCCCCATCCCTCATCACCCTCAAAGGCGGGCAGCGCACTTGCGACTCTTGAGTTGCAAGGGTCCATGGACGGCGGTGTCACTTACCATCAGGTGACCCGCCTGTTCGTCTCTCCCCCTATAGAATATAAAAAAAAGTTAGTTATGTATATAATTGTATACAGAAAAATATTATAAACTAAAATGTTAGAAGTGGCGCAGATCGAAAAGGAAAAATAACATCCAACGGAGGTAAGTGAAACAGTACCCACATGTTTAAAAAATTTGGCTTACAGCGCTTATAACCGTTATCAATCTATGTAGTTGCCGCAGTTCTCTAGTTGCTTACGTGAATGTTATCAGTGGTATTGCCAGGCTTCACAGGAGCTGGTTACCACTAGCTGACTTAAATTTTATCACCCTAGTTGTGCAAATGTTAATTTTCATTACTTATGAAACGACTAATATTTTTATTTTTTTTATTTAAAAGAATATTAGCAACGTGAGTCACACGAGACTAGACTAGACTTACTAGTATTCTTGTTAATCCCTAGCTAAGCTAAATGTGCAGGGTTTGAATTTCTCGGCCTCTGCCAAGTATTTGACCGCCATACCTAAGTTAAACAAATGTAAATACATAAGTATAATTACGTGTATGACGGATATTCATTTAACAATGAAATATAACAAACATCTAAGGTTCGAACCCCACCTAGTGCACTGCCGTCTAGTTAGTATCCACTCCTTTTTTGTGTGAAAACTCACCCACCGGTTCGGAGAAACTGTGTGTCGGAATGGAATCGAATAAAACCAGACTGCGCCTAAAATAGCGGGAGTCCACTACTAACAGGTTTTGTACCTGTGGGAGGGGTAACAAGTATACTAGTAATAAGAGATCAACGTTGTTGCTAGTATTCTCTTCATCTCAAACATGTTTGTTGCCCGGGAGTCCCCTTAAATATATATTTTCTTCTGTTTTATAGTATTACTTGTTATAGCCTCAATAGAAATACATAATCTGTGAACATTTCAACTGTCTAACTATCACAGTTTATGAGATACAGCCTGGTGATAGACGGACAGACAGCGGAGTCTTAGTAATAGGGTCGCCGTTTTACATTTTATGAACGGAACCCTAAAAATTAATGAATATTACACTTGAAAGCAAATCATACTAACTAATAACTTTATCAATTAAAATTCTTTCCATCAGCAGTGTTCTCGCTAAGGCACTTTCTATAACTGCTACTAAAATTGTACAGGTGACAAAACTTATTAGAGAACTTTATTTCCATTTTAATATGTTTTTTGTACGTATGCGATAAACAGTGAAAATATACAATATAAAGCCTTTTTTTGTAGTGACAGGGTGACAGACGAACAGACGGATCACCTGGTATGGGGAGAGAGGGGGAGTTGGGAACCTCACCAGTCCAGAAACCTAACTCAATTCGGGGAAATGCAACACAAGCTTCACATCACAAGAACACTTCACCCTTTTTTCTGTTGCGTTCTATACTTACTATAGAAATACAGTAAATAATCCAGTTGTTTATGATGTCTACTGAACAGACAACACAGATTACATAGAATACCATTCTCGATAGTTATGCAGTATGAATTTAGCTTTTAGTTATTAGGCCGCCATTTTTGTCCGCGTTTATGACCATTTCTCCGCTCCTAAGGGTCCTTACCCCATGGTTATAATCTATAATAACCATATACATATATATCATAGTATTAGCTTTACTTAGTTCGAGATCAGACGGCCGTGTGTGCGATGTCTAAAGTTAAGTGTCATCTTACATATACAGATTGTTACTTAAGTGTGTGATTATATGTCTGGGTTGAATAATAGAACCCTTTAAATAATGTAAATCTCTACCAGTTTTAAGAAACAAGTAATTTTATTCTGGAACTGACAATTAAACTCAAAAATTGTTTGATAAATCTTATATTCTGCTAGTGAGTGGGTTGATAAGAATCAAACTTTAGGTTATATGTAAATTATATGGTGGTTTAACATGCAGATTTTTCTTCTTCGTAATTAAAAAAATTAAATCATCACACGATAAGTTGTTTAAAAATTGTACCCAAAATAATAATGTGATGTGTGGATTAAACCCAATGCGATTGTGATGCTTTATGTTTCCATTTTCTTATTAATAGAACTCCTTTCTAATCGTTGCTAGGTAGCTAGTCCAAAGCGAGTCGAATACCGAAAATTAACTAAATCCAGAACAACTAAGATATAAGCTGAGCTGAACCAAAAATATACTTTTCTAGCAGTTAGCTTTGTTAGGCGGTGTGTACACCCAAGAACATATCTTCGCATATTTTAGTAACTCACATATAATCAATCAATTAGCCCTCTGTAGTCCACTGCTGGACATAGGCCTTCCTCAATGTGCGCCATAGCAAACGGTCTTTTTAGGTCATCGCTCCATCTGGCCGGGGGTCTTCCTACCTACGTTTCCCGGTTAGCGGTATCCACTCTAGGACCCGTTTTTACTAAACTAAATCTAAGTTAGCTTCATTTTCAGTCTGCAACCCGCAAAGGCCCACAAAAAATGATATTTTTTACTCTAGACTTTACTTGTAGTATCGCTAAGCTAAATGCTTGTGCTAGAGGTGGGTTCACGACGGTAGTACAGTGGGGTTCGATCGCAAGTCCGACTTCTTAGCCATTACGCTATCGCCGCTTTGAAGGTAGGGATTATCTTTCATCCTATAAAGAGTGTAAACAGTTTTTTTTGTCGCTTCCCAGTATTTAAGGAGACCGGCACTGGTTACTGATGTATAATTTATACAGTGACACGCATAGAAGAAACATTTTATCCATACTAACATAATAATGCTAGAGAGGGTTTTTTTTGTTTGTTTCTATAAAAAGTTGTATATACACACACGCTTATTTCTAGAACTCTAAATTGGATTCGAAAATATATTTTTGTATTAAATAGAGTGGTAATATATGCTATTTAACATCGCCCTACAATATCTAGGAAATATTCCTAAATATAATAACTTATGATATACCTAATATTTTGTTTCCTCTTGTTTTCAATCCTCAATTGATTTTATGTTTCATTTTTATTTTCATATAATATATTTTTTTCCATCATTTTTATCTTCAAGTCTTTAATCAACAGTCTGGTCAGTTTTTTGAAATGTTATCAGGCCAGCTAATGTCTAACTGTTGTGGTGGAACGGACTCACGGAGCTCCATGACTTAAGACTGGTCAGCTTAAAACTGTTAGGGTTTTTGCATATAAAGACCATCCTGGATGTCTAAATAGCACTTTCAGAGTTTGAGTTTAAGTTGATTAGGTCCTTAGGTTGAGAAAAATATGCCGCTATCTAGCTACTAACAATTCATCGATGTGTAGAAGTGTCTAAAAAGACCTACATGCGACAGATGTCAAATTATTAAAATAAATGTAATACTGGATTGCATAATTAACTTAAACGGTTTTTGTTGACGTTATCTACCTTATATCCTATGTGACTGCACTATTGAAGCAAGTTAATGACACCTCACATTTCGAAAACCATCATACAAACATACAAATATATATATATGTATGTATATGCAGTAATCCGCGTATAGGGGTATAACGCGGTAGATTGGTGCCGCGTTATAGGAAAACGCGTTATATATTACGTATAAATGACTCATCACAGTTAATTTTTCTCGCTGCAGGGGGTTTAAATCGAATATTAAGAAAAAACTATTTTATAAACTGATTCAATTTTGTAATAACACAATTGACACACCTTGCAAAGGTATGCGAAGCTAATTATAAACTGTACAAATCATTATAAATCTCACAGTACAGAAATATAAATGTGAGACCTCCCCGCGTTATATAGGGGAATGCGTGTATTATACGGAGGATTGAAAGCGCGTAATATGAAAACGCGTTATAAGGGTACCGTGTTATAGGGGGATTACTGTACAAACACTCAATTTCTCACTCGAAAATGATAACGCCGAAAATTAATTTATCATAGGTGTCTAAAAAGCACAAAAATGATAATTGTAAAACCTTTTTTAAAGTTAGTTAAAACGAAATAGTTCTCATATGCTTCTTTTCCATTTTATTGGCCACAGTTTTATTCATAAATAAATGAAGAGTAATCGGAGCTCATTCAAATGTAAATAATATATCAAAGTGGAGACAATTCCGCGAATGTTCACGGTTTGTTCACACGCTAAAGTCACAATAAGTGGGTACAACAATGTGATACTTCATTAGATCACTCTTGCGTTGAGCTGGGGAAAGCGACGCATTATACCCGATGTGTTTACATAGTGTTTAATACTTTTATCCGATATTAATAATAATTTAACATACATTTATTTACCCCTGTATCTCCTAATAGATTGGCAGACGCGTAAGTTACACTAACATTTTGGGGATTATAATTTAGTCTTATTTACGTATCATACATACGCTCAGAAAGGGTAGGTAGACGTGTAATTAAGATAAGATTAAAACTAACCGTATCGTGAATAATACAGAGGTTAAAAAGCTGCATAATTATAATGTCGGTTTAAAAGCACTGATTAATATGTTATTAACGGTAGTGCAGTGATTGCATTGCAAAGAAGAGCTTTTGAACCAGTACAAGACCGGTAATCTATTAAACAAGCTCCTATTTGTCAATTTTTTTAAGAGTATATCAGACTTCCAAGCTTACATAGTTTCCACGCTCTATGATTGTAATCACAGGCCGCCATAAGCCGCAGTGCTTCAAAGATGTTATGTTGAATCTAACACAAATGTTTCCTGCACGACAATGGTCCGAGTAACATAACGTCTTATATGGAATACTAGCTGATATAGAGTTGGTCCTCGGAAACGTTACTTTGTTCTGACCTTTCTGTACTCTTGGCAAGGGGCATGCAAAATTCGAGGATGATCAGTTGAGTAAATAACAAACCTACATTCTTCTCATTTGTGTTTTCTTTTTTTGCAAAGTTTACATTAATATTTGTTTATAAACTAAAATAAAGTATCCTAGATTAGTATTACTTTTTAACCTATATTGTGAGAAAAAGATCTTGTTGACTTATTATAGAATATATTTTTTCACCGGCGATTAATTAATAATCAATGTAAATTTAATCGCAGCTATGTTTATGTATTAACAGTGGTAGAGCCATGCTTAGGCACGAATGGGCCGGCTCGACCGGTGCGATACCACTGCCTCACAGAAAACCGGTTGTGAAGTAACGCTTGTGTTGCATTTCTCCGAAATGAGTGAGGTTTCCGGAGGCCCAACTCCCCCTCTCCCCTTTCCTCTATCCCCATCGCCACTCTCCTCTTTCTTAACTCCTCTCTTTCCCCTCCCCGCATCCCCCATCCCTTATCGCCCTCAAAGGCGGGCAGCGCACTTACGACTCTTGAGTTGCAGGTGTCCATGGATGGCGGTTGTCATTTACCATCAGGTGACCCGTCTGTTCGTCTGTCCCCCTATAGTATAAATAAAAAAAAAATAATAATAGCGGATGAGTTACAATTAAAAAGTTTCATGAGTAAAGTCCCTATGATATAACTTTTATTTTTTTAATTAGGTACCACCGTATTTTAGATAACCACGAATGCATGTACCACAATTAGGTAAATAACAATTTTTAATCCGTACTAAAGATATTATCAATTCTTCTGAGTTTATTATTCTAAACTTTCGAAAGTATATGTATATGTCTCTGTAACATAGACAAATCCACCTAGACGTTGAAACAGACGCAGCTGCTATGCTTAATCTAGTTAACTCATATTAAGCTGGTTACGTCACTGTTCACTAAAGTGGTACGACAGTGTACTGGTGAGGAGCTAGACTTTAATGTAGTTACTTAAGCATGTATTATACAATATTTTGTGTAGTCAAAGTAATAGTTTTCTGTATAAATGTAATTTTGACTGGGGTTTGGCTTCTTTGAAAGTTATAATTTGTCCTGTCCCTGGTTTACGAAGAAACTATTATCTCATCTGTGAAAATGAATACTCGTACCCAGATATGAGTACTTTTTTCTGTATGAAACCCTATGTAATTTTCTGTACTCCTGACAACGTATAAACAATTTCATCATAATCGGTTAAATAGTATTATAATATACCGTGGTAGAGCCACGCTTGGCCACGTATGGGCCACTCCTCTCCTTTTTCTCCCCCTCTCTTTATTCCCCTCCCAACATCCCCCATCCCTCATCACCCTCAAAGGCGGGCAGGGCACTTACGACTTCTGAGTTGCAGGTGTTTATAGTCGCCGATGTCACTTATCATCCGGTAACCCGTCTGTTCGTCTGTCCCCTTGTATAATATATGAAAACAAATATTATTCATATTTATAAATTTAAAAAGATAGAATAATACCCCCTACCCTAAAAAAACTCCGTTTGATTTTCAGACTTTACTTAAAACACCGTATTTACACAAGTAACTTATGAAATGGTTTCCAAGATGCCTTGGAAACCATTTTATAAGTCACGCAACGTTTATTCGACCGCTTGCAAGCGACAACAAATTTCTTAGAATAAAAAGGGGTGCGCTTAGTACATACCCGAACTTACTTAGGTTGTCATTGTTTACATGCCTATTGAATAAAATATTGTATTTGGTTTTTGCCTCACCTTCAATTATTATAAATAGAATTAGTCCATAACAGAGCCTTCGTTATTTAATAAAATCTAAAAGTGTCTATGTGTGTTCATACAGGTCAAAACGATCCCTGACTATAAAGTTTGGATCACGGGACTTTGAAAGGTAACAGGTAACAAAGGTGAATAAAATTGAACCTAAATTCATTAAGGTATAGGGCTTAGTTTTATATATTTTATTTGAAACAATATAAGGAACCACACTCATTGTCCTTAAATGATAATGAATTATAATTATACTTATGTAATAGTATGAAACCTGAATTCCATATATGTATGTGTTACTTGAGGAACTACCAAAAGATGTTTTCAGATATATTAAAAGTGTACCGTAGGTGCGAGCGCGAGGGTATATGCGAGCATATAGTGCGTTCGTTCGTTTACTATTTTTTTTTTTTTTTTTTTTTTTATATTAGCCTACCATAGTGACTCCACTTTGCCTGATGGAAAGCAATAGGTTGAGTCAAAGAGTGGTGGTCACCATCCTCATTGCATGTCTAGTGAATGCAGCATGGTGACCCACATTATGGCGGCCTGGTGAGATGCTTTTTCACGCCCCGCTTAAAAGACCCGGGATCATAGTGGAAAGGAAACACGTGCGCTGGTAGAGAATTCCAGGCTTTTACCGATCGGCACAAGAAAGAAGAGCCAAACCGTTTAGTTCGGGTACGTATATTTTCGACGCACAAACGGTGACTCCTCAGGCCAGCACGTGTAGTCCTGTAGAGGAAGGGAGAAGGTGGGACCAATTGGAAGAGCTCATCAGAACACTCCCCGTGATGTAGGCGATAGAGGACTGCCATAGAGGCCACATCTCTTCGCAACTGCAGAGGCTCAAGAGACTGGGTGATCTCAGTTTAGTTACATGAACTTTATAAATCAATTCTCAATAAGAGAAATTGTTTTTTTTTTACCAGTACAGTTGAAGTCTTGTGTAAACGTGATAATTTTGGGAGCCCCGGGAGGTTATTAAGAGTCTGTTATTTAATTCGTGTAACTTCACTTCAATCGATTACGACACTTATATTCCTTATTCTAATATATTCCTACTGCTTTCTTTCATCATAATCATCTGAGTTAGTTAAGTCTACTGCTGAATGTTCTTAAGCCTTCTTTCACATAAACGTTATAAATCGAAGTACATATGTATGTAGTTATTTTGGTGTTGCCGTTTTTGCTATCGTCTTCTATAAAATGGTTTGATGTCTCTTTTTGTTGAAATTTATTTTGATGTTTATTTTTAATGAAAAAACGTCACCACGGATTTTTAATACATAGAGATAGATAAGGCTTCCTATGATTATAACTTTCAAATAGTAATACACCTTCAACTATCGGAGGCACAGTAGATAAGGCTGCCCTTTGTGCATTATCTGTCTGACATAACATGTACATATGTATGCTACTTTTACTGTAGCAATTGTGTACATATTAATAAAGCGTCATTGTAGCGCACAATCGTCATACTCCATAATTTTCCTTTTTTATATCTTATAATACATTGTATACTAAGAACGCTTACATCATTGATTACATTGGTTAGTTGCTATATAATCTATTTGATTTTTGTATGATTCCTCTGCAGACAGACATGTCCTCTTTTCTCTATATTTTTCTTGAAGAAGTTTCTCTGTTACAGTACAAAACAAGATTTTATTCAAAAGCAACATTAACCATCCTTTCGCATTTTTTTTTATTTTACCAATGCCGCATTAGATATTTTTCTTTTCCAGTTTTTTGAGTATCTTTTCTGCCATAAAAATCTCCCATTATGATTACGTTCTTGTGTGTTTGTTGTAGTAGTAACTGTATGTAGTAACTGATGACAGTTGATCTGAGAAAATATCTTTGGCCGATTTATCATACTGTTGAATTGAAATTTAACACTAAACATAAAATAGTCAGAGCAATAAGAAATAGCACGGGACCGAAAAAAGACAGAAATCAATTTAATGCATGCATGCAAAAATGAAATAAAAAAAGATTAAGAAACGAAATAAGAAATGAACGAATGGAAGAATTTTATGATATAGAAATAAACGAAACATATGTCCCCCTACACAAATAAAATGGCAAAATGATACTAGAAGTAAACATAAAAAAATAAGCAATAGTATTAAAATAGACAGGACAAAAAGAATAATATTATGTACTCAATTACCGCATTAAAATGTCGGGAGGGGTCAAAATAGCTTTGAAAGAATTAATAGAGACAAAAAAAAATGGATGCCAAACATTAAAAACAAATTATTATAACAGGAGAGGTAATACATCTCTGCCTACCCCTTAGGGAAACAGGCGTGATTTTTCCCCATAAATCTCGAAGATGATCAATTAGAAGACATACCAATGTTCCTCCAATCAGAAATAGAAAATGTTGTATAAGTGATAAAACACCTGAACTAGATAAATAGAAGAATAGATAAATAACTAATGATATGATAAAAACCTCAATAACTATACCTGGCAAGAACTAGTGGCTAAGAACAGTATTTATACTATCGAAATGGACTGTGAGTACAATTATATATAAGTTTTATCACAAAAGTAACAAGTCTATGGTTGATAATTATTCACATTACTACACACATTCATTTATGGGAGACTGGTATCTGCACTAGGAAACCAGGTATCAGGGTATAAGTACCAGGTAAAGGGGCCGTGACGCCACCCTGTGGCACACCAGTAGAGGTATTACACGAAGAAGAAAAGTTTACTCCGATGCGAACACGTTCCAGACAAGTAACTATAAAACCAATCAAGCACCGTTGGAGATGTGTTAAGAGAGCAAAGTATTGCTAATAGTATGTCGAAATCAACTGTGTGAAATGCAGTGATGAAGTCTAGCAAGCACAGTACCGTAAGATATCCATTTTCCATTCCAGATACAATGTCATCCGTAATATTGATAAGGGTTGTTGTAGCGCATGACATAGACCGATGCCGGATCGCAAAGGATTGAAAAGATTGTAAGATTGTTTTAGAAATTTATTAATTTTAATATAATTAAAATAGGTAAAATGATGTCTCAAATGGTTATAGGAGTTGGCAGAGATGAAGGATATTGCAAAGTCTTTGCTTTGGTTGTCCTGTCAGAGTAAGACGAAGCTGTTAAATGTTGATTGAGTAAATCAATGCTTCAATTGTTCTGAATTGCTTCTTTACGTAATTTTCCAACTCCCAGGTGATTTAATAAATTCCAGACTTTAGCTAGATTGCTGTTTTGAACGGACTGTTGGCGTTGGGCTTTCCTACACAACTTACTGCAGGTATTGCTTATACATAGATGTATTGTTGCTTGTGTCGGTTGGCGTTTGTACATAGTTTTAGCTACAGCCTTGTTTCCAATAATCGATTTAGTTAAATAAAAAAAAAGTAAAACTGAGTTGATGCACATGCATCTACTGCCTGCCTCGACTTCAGCAGTAATACCAGGCCACTCAGAAAGTATTGCGAAAAAAAGTTTTTCTGTATGAGAGATTGGCCAGTTATAAACTATAATAAGATAATGATTAATTGTAAGCAAAAATAGGTACGTTCCAATTTCAAAATTTCTGTCCACATTTTTACGAGCTAATTAAATTATCGTGTCTAATTGAAAATTGGATTTGTGCCTGGAACATTTTCGCGCCATGATTTATTACGATGTCAAGTGTCGCCTGAAACCGGACGAATCATATGATAGGCTTCAAATTGCATTCATGGATGAAGGCCCTTCCAAGGCAACTGTGTATCGTTGGTATAACGAATTCAAACGTGTTAGACTAACTTTGAGTGATGAAGAAATAAGTGGTCACCCTTTGACTGCTGTTATGGAGGAAAACGTGCTAGCAGTGAAAAATTTAATCCAAGACAATAGGCGAATCACGTATCAGGAGATTCAACACATACTGCAGATTGGATCGGGAAGCCTTCACGAGACATGCATCACGTGCATCTTCGCGTGAGGAGGATAGTTACGCGCTGGGTGCCGCACAACCTCACCGATGCTCAGGAGTAGGCCTGGGTGGAATGGTGTAGTGAAATGATAAACAAATTTGAAGCAGGCTCGTCTCGGCGTATTTACAACATCATTACAGGTGATGAGTCCTGGATTTATCAATACGATCCAGAAACCAAGCGCCAGTCGACGGTTTGGGTGTTTCAAAACGAATCGACGCCTACCAAAGTGAAGCAATCTAGAAGCGAGGGGAAGATTTTAATCGCGAGCATTTTCAATTTGACCTGCTACTTGGTGTCAATCCTTTTACTGAACCAAAGAAGCATCAATGCCGAATGGTATACTACCAAATGCTTGGCAGAAGTTTTCTCTCTTGTGAGCAACTAGCGACCAAACACAGGGCTCCGCGGGCTACTGCTCCACCACGACAACGCGCCCGCGCACACCGCGCTCAAAACGAGGGACTTCTTGGACAGCACGCCGGGCAAACTTCTGGGTCACCCTCCTTACATCCTTGACCTAGCACCATGTGACTTCTTTTTATTCGCGAAAATTAAATATCAGCTCAAAGGGATATAATTTTCGTCGCCGGAAGATGCGCTGTCAGTGTTCGAGCAGTCTGTAAATGAGGTGTCTGCGGCGGACTGGAAAAAGTGTTTCGAAAACTGGTTCAGATGCATTAAATTTTGTATAGAGGCTAGTGGAGAGTATTTTAAAATAAATAAATTAAAAATATTACCTATAGAACACTATTTTTTATTGTCGTAAAAGTTTCTGAGTGTCCCATGTAGTGTTTCACACTAGCCGTCTCTAAGCGCATGACGAAAATTACGGAAAATAACCCAGGTGACCACGGGTTATGGTCTTGTTAACAAACATCTATTTAATACAATGGTCACCTCGCCACTACGCTACTGCGCCGAGTGTTGTGGGTTCGATCACCGCACGGGACAACAGTTTTTGTATTCCTCAAATTGTTGTTGTAAGTTTGGGTGTTCTTTATGACCGTTGTTTGAATGTTTGTAAAGTCCCCCGCTACATAGGAATTAATCCTAGTGCGGGATATGTCTTTATTAAAAACATGAAAGAAAAACAATATATAGTTGTAACCGACAACATGTTCCTCCTCTATGCATGGAGGCAGAAGTGACGGCCGCGCACATTCGTTTCTGAAGTACACAGGAGTGACCACATACCGGTCCAAACACCCGGGGTCATCTGCGACACCAGAGGTGCGATAAATTGCTTTTAAAAATTAGCCAGCGTAAACCATACCATACCATACTGTCTTACTAGATTTGTTACAGCCAATATTACATCGCTGCTGGATTTTTTAAATGTCTGTTTTTTTTTTTAAGAAATGTTTTAAGGGTTGGAGTACTTCCCAAAAATTTAATCTACTTGACCTTAGCTCATGTATGAGTAATGGCGGAAGTGGTTGCAGAGTCTTATCTCTAGCGCATGCATTGAGATATGGAAAACAGATAAGGAGCATAGACGAGTATTGTTACCTGTCATTTAGCAATGCCGTGACATAACACGTTCGCTACTGATGTTACGTTACGTTGAAATGTTCCAGTCACTCATAACCATTACTTTCTAAGGTCTATAAAGATCCTGGTGTTTCCTACTTTATTTACATTTCATTTAAATTCATTTAAGACTTCCTGAATACTATATAAGGGCACAATTTCCATATTTTTCTCATTATTTACTGTTTTACATGCGTAAAAATATAATACGTTTTGAAGATGTTTTACCTTCAACGCGTTGTAAATACATATATTTTATAACTGTCGTAAAATACAACTTGAACATGTATTCGTTATTGTTCTGAGAACTCGAGTTTACTTTTGTTATGTCTCTTATGTTATATATACAAATTGTATACGTTACTCCACTATGATGTTTACTTCGTGGCTTTTTTGCAGAGGAAGAAAAGTTCACCACAGTTTTTTACGTAAATTTTTCCTACACATTTTTTTTCTTTATAATTATGGGAGCTGTATTTATATCGTTTATACAATTTATGGATATAAATATAGTCAAAAATTTATATTTCAACCTTTTATTTTTATTAGTATCAATAACGTCCAATTTCGGTTTTTGACCATTTAGTACTTAAAATGCGCGTACCCATAAGGATAGTGTTACTAGCAACACTTAATTTTAGTAAATAATGAAATGTAGCAATACATACTAATGATTTTTTCGTAATAAGTGTTCGAATATATTCTATTTATAGTTAACATGTACTATTTCAAAAAAGTATTAATTACTATGTCATTCGCAATTAGTCTATTTTACATATGAAAAAAAAACCAGAAACTCCTTAGATAGGTGCTTAAGAAAAAAAAAACTAAGGTGATGGATTTGTTGCTCTAAATTGTATGTCATTAATTAAAAAATTGTGTCGTAATTTTAAAAAAAGTAAAGCTATCGAGAAGAGTATTAAAATGAATAAATGAAAATGAGATTTGAAATTATATATAAATCATATGTTTAATTTTAATTAGGAATAATAAATTGGTAATCAATGCATTGAAATTATTGTATTCATAATTTTTGATAGCATAAAAGTCCACTTTTCGTGCATAAGAGTGTGCCGGGATACTGGTGAAATCTAAAATAAAATAAATACTAAAAATAAACTAACGGCATCCATTAATTTTCCTTCGTTTTATAATTTGCAAATGGGTCCCGCCTGCTACCAAACGTGTTGCGAGTATTTAACTTAGGCAGTCGAGGTTTTTTCATAATTTGTTTTAATATATATACACTGTTAAAAAAAACGACAAGCAATTACTAAACACACAACAAAGTAATGCCGCGTGGTTCTCGGTAGAGCAGAATAAAGCCACCGTATCTCTTCCCGACTGTTATCAATCAGACAGTATAAATACAGTCCTAGAGTGTTCGGACGACGTCACGTATGGCTGGCACAAAGAGGGCGCTAGAGACGCCTCCGCCTACCCCTTCGGAGATGTAGGCGTGAGTTTTAACAATTAAATTATTAAGTTTGTAGCAATTACTAAGAATAACTGAAATCATGAAAAATACGTTCAATTTTTTTTACAGCTGTTGAAACATGCTTAGGCACGAATAGGCCGGCTCGATCAGTGCGATACCACGGCCTCACAGAAAACCGGTTGTGAAGTAACGCTAGCGTTGCAATTCTCCGAAATGAGTGAGAACTTTCTGGAGACCCAACTCCCCCTAACCCCTGTCCTCTCATAGCGTCCCCCCACCCTTCATCACCCTCAAAGGCGCGCAGCGCATTTGCGACTGGACGGGACTTACGGGACACCATCAGGTGACCCGTCTGTTCGTATGTCTCTCTATATTATAAAAAAAAAAGATACAGAAAAAAATATTATATAAAAGAGAAAGCAGAAGTGTACTCAACGCCCACATCTTTAAGACAGTAAATTAATCCTATTTACGTAATAAGAGGCAAACTTTGCCGCCGTATTGAAAGGGATTGGGAGGATAGAAAAGGATTTCTCTTATACGGATAGAGTAGGATATGTAAGCAATAGCTCAAGCATGTCAGGGACGTATACTAGAACCGAATGACGCCGGAGCGCCCTGATCTGGTATTGGTATTGGTAATGGGGCTCTGTTGCCGCATTTATACTTTTAATTGGTCCGTTATGCGTACAGACAGGCTGACTAATTGAGCCAGCCTAGCTCTTTCCAGAAGCTCAGAAGTCTCCTGGGGCATTCATCATTCAGCGCCCTGATCTAATTCTAACTGAATTAATTATGGGTAGAGGAGATCCATGGAGATCTTCTAACCCGTCAACAAAATAAAAAGGAAGGTTAATCCAACACTCACCCAACGATGGCAACAGAAGAGGATATACAACAACGAGTTACCATAGGCAGGGAACGCAAACTGAACACCCTCCACAGTACTGACTGACTGAGTAGACTTAGTAGTTAGTGACCCTGACTGCTTAGCCGGAGGTAGTAGGTTCGATTCCCAAACGGAACAAAAAAAGGTGTGTGACACAATAGTAGTCCTGAGTCTGGGTGTTGTTAGTGTACGTGGTTTGTGTGTTTGTTAAGTTCCCCGCGACACTTAAGTAATTCCTGCTGCGGGGGTTGTCTTTTTTAAAAGTAGTTAAACCAGTTAAGCAATGAGATTGTTTGCACGAATTGCGTAGCTAGCGGTTTAAGTGTTCACCTCGCCAATACGCTGCCGCGCCGACTGATTTGGGTTCGAACCCCGCACGAGCCAACACTTTGTGTAATCTTCAAATAGTTGCTCTGAGTCTGTGTGATCTTTGTGTCCGTTTTTTTTAAGTTTTGTAAAGTCCTCCACAACGCAACACAGGAAGATGTATGAAACAAAGAAACAGATATGCTTACAAGACAAGGCAGGTCTACGTGATTCCGCTGGTATGATTTAAATGTTCTACACGTGTTTCACCTGGAGTCATCTTCAGGGATATCGTATTATAAATTTGTTAAAGAAACATGTTTATTCGTCTCCAGAGGATCTACATATCAGGACAGGCCACTGACTTCACGACTGACTTAGCCGGGCTGTAAATTAAAAAAATACCTGTAATTGGTTGGTTCATTAAAGTAAATAATTTTAAATTGGAACGTTCGGCAACAAAGAGTTCATTTAGTTCATTCAGAGGGATCAAAACCCCGTGTCTACATTGTATTTTAAAATACTCTGATATCTACACAAGTAATCCAAGCAATTTTAATATTCACGTATAGCTTTTATTTGTCAACCATCATAGACAAACATAGACTTAGTAGAGACATAGATTAGTCATTGGAAAGATTCTGCTCTACATTAATGATTATAAAACAAACAACACTGAGCAAAGAATTATAGCAAATAATGAAATAAGCACACGATAAACCACAATCCCTTATTTGTGAGATCCGTTCCCTATATATTATACCTATCAACAACATACACTTATAATAGTAACATTGCTCCTACATGTCTAAAGAAATAAGGGAAGCCCATTTATAATGTATTCAGGCGTACTATTCACCCCCGGAATCTGAATCAAGAGAAATATAAAACTTGCGAGTGCGCATACGTCGCTGTTTACATCGAAAATTGACATATTTTATAGTGTTTTCATCGCAAATTTAAACGTTTTATCATTTAGTGACGTCACAGCAATCAACAAAGGCACGGGTAGCGATCTCGGCTGCGATTGCGACGTTGCCACACTCTGTAGGAATGCGGCCGCGGCGTTGCCAACCCGCCACTCGATGTGTCGGGCGATAAACGTGAGTGCATTGGGCGGCTACACCCGAACGACGCAACCATTTTGTTTTATATACAACTGCTGCCCCCTTCTTGCACACTTTGTGCACTCATCTTCTCAACTCTTTCTAACTTCTTTATCATTCTCATGGCAAATACAGACGAGAATTATCAATTTTAAGTGTAAATCGAAAGTTTATTATCAAGAAATATAATATAATACTTATACTAATTGTGGTAGGGTCTCATGTCCTTTCGAATATTCGTTCCTATTATCGTGAAACATTGTGTCTTATGACTGCATTCATAACTGCAAGCGTAGCTATTTATAACATGTAAAGGCAGTTGTGCGCTTGCGCAGCTACTTTAGTTTTACTCATATTGTTCGTCATGTAACTTTAAGGGGAAAATCAACAATTAATAAGGAAAAATGTTATCTAAATACATAAATAGTTTTAAATGTTTAATACGTACGTACATATGTATTATAATATCAGTATTTTTTCCTGATATATATTTTGTTTTGTGGTGTTTAGCAAAGTTGCTAAATGGTGGATAAAATTAACTGTCGGATTAGATAAGTACGTTTGTACATACAGACATACGCTCACGTCTGCAACCTTGAAGGGGTGGGCAAGGACGTTCAAGTACAAATAAAATACCATGTTTTGTATTTTATATATAAATTTATAAGTTTAACTTAAATAAAAACAAAGTTAAAGTAATAAAAAATAAAATGAGTTACATATGAATAATAGAGAATGAGGTACATTGTTGCAATAATTTAATGATAAGGTCTTTGTACGAAATATAGGTTTATATAGATCTGTTATGTTTAAGACCATCATAATTTATGATCTCACACATATATATATATATATATATATATATATATATATATATATATATATATATATATATATATATATATGTATATATCTATATCTCACACATATATATATATATATATAAACCTATTATATGTTCTATGATGATATTGTGTTGGTGTCTATATACCAACATATAATCATATAAATACATGTTAATTAGATTAGGGAGAGAACTATGTCTACGAATTAAAATTTCTCTGATCGAAATAATCTAAAAGGAAAACACTCTTTGCTTTGCTAAGTAAAACGAGTTGCAGTAGAATGGCGTCCTAAGACACACTGATATATCATTATCGTATTTTTATTCTTTTTGTTTTTTTTTTTTTTTTAATAAAGAATACTAGCAACGTGCGTCAGGTTTCAGTAATGGGTCGTCCTATTAATGATTTACGAAGAGGTAACAGTTTATAAAATGGAGCATCTCTGTGTGCATTCCCGTGTGAAGGTAAAGTTTTGGAGGATTTTTTTAGCTCGTTTTTTATACCTTATCTATAGAATATTGTTATAGTTAAAAAAAGTGCAGTGTTTTTGTTATTATAAGATATATTTGCGATTTTTAAACGTATGTAACGTATATAAATATTAACTCTGGCTCTGTTCGTGATGTTCCAGGTGTTAGCATAATACCAGCGCTGTTTCTTACGAGGTAGCACAAAGCTGAGCTAACGGCCATTTTTGTCTCATACAGTGGTACTTGTTAGCACTGACGTTTGATGAATTTGTTATCCTTGGCTTGTGTGAGTGCATAATTAATATATTTTCTTATGTAATGTAAATACTTCGTTCCAAAATGCAATTTGATTATTTTTTTCTTCGTTTGATGAAAATTTTACTGGAAGTTACATCGATAAAGCACAATAATTCACAAAATTAAAAGCAAAAAATAAATATAAATAGATGTGTTCTTACAATTAATAGGTCTCTTTAAAACAATTGTCAACCACGCTCATCCACGGTGATATGTCGTTTAGTGCCGACAGATGGCACTACTTAGCTCGTTTGTCGATCGAGATCATTTGTCATGGGTCACGTAAGCTTGTGTAGGTGGTTGAACCATGTGAAAACGTTCTTTATATCGCACAAAGATTAATATAACCTACTAACGCTGTGTGTTTTCAGGCTATCGATAGTTATTATACGTAAGTAGATTTATTTAATTTATTCAGTGCTATGTTTTTGTATTCTATATGTATATATATTATTGCTAATATAGTCGTCAGCAATCAAGGTATTTCGTATATTGGTTTACGTCGGAATATAATAATACATACATACATACTATACGCTCACGCTTATATCCCTGAAGGGGTGGGCGGAGTCGTCTGTCTCATAGATAAAAGTCGAATCCCTTAGTTGCCTTTAGCACCGATTTTACTCCAGAGAGAACCACGCCGCAAAATAACCACAGGTTATTAATAATAAGTTCACCTCGGCCCTTCAATGATACAAGTATTTTTTATACTATGGGGGGACAGACGAGCAGACGGGTCACTTGATGGTAAGTGACAAATGCCGTCCATGGACACCTGCAACTCAAGAGTCGTAAGTGCACTGCCCGCCTATAAGGGTGATGAGGGATGCAGGGACGGGAAAGAAAAGAGGGGGGATGAGGAGAGAAAAGAGGAGAGGAAAGAGGAGAAAGGGCCAACTTCCCCTCTCCTCTTTCCTCTCCTCCGGAAACCTCACTCATTTCGGGGAAATGCAACACAAGCGTTACTTCACAACCGGTTTTCTGAGAGGCCGTGGTATCGCACCGGTCGAGCCGGCTCATTCCTGCCTAAGCAAGACTCTACCATTGTTAAGTATATATGTCTTTTCAAACACGTTATCAGACTTATGCTGTTGTTCACAGGCCATCGATCATTGGAGTTCAATGACGAAAACAAAATCACACAAATTATGAAATCAATCACGTTTATGTATTCGTCTAATGAGCTACATTAACAACAATTGTCTATACAATATCAGTTATATGTAAAGAATCTTTGTACATACATACACACACACCTATATCCCCGTAAGGGGCAGGCAGAAGCATAATGAACGCCCTTATTATGGCGATTGTAATTGCCTTGTATTAATTTGGCATTCCAGCCAGTTCGAGTTATAGGCCATAGCGACCATGATTTGCTTGAGCTGCTTAAAGTATCCAATTCCGTTCATTGTTAGTTTCTGTCAATATACCATACCAAAAGTGCCCTGATGACGTTAAGGGGGGTGACGTAATAATACGTAAATAAGACTTTTTTTTATGCGATAGGGGGCAAACGAGCAGACGGGTCACCTGATGGTAAGTGACTATCGCCGCCCATGGACACCCGCAACTCAAGGGTCACAAGTGCGTTGCCGGCCTTTTAGGTAGGAATACGCTCTTTTCTTGAAGGTTTGAAGGTCGTATCGATTTGGAAATACGGCAGGCGACAATTTGTTCCATAAGCTGGTTGTGCGAGGCAAAAAGCTTCTGGAGAAGCGCACAGTGGTGGAGTGCCAATCGTCCAGGTGATGGGGATGGATATTTTGTCGCGTAGGACGATGGCGGAAACCAGCAGCCGGTATAAGACTAGATTATAATCGATAAAATTTGTGCGTGAATGTATGTAGCACGTCATAGATAACGTACATGACTTTACTTCTTTTAAACAAATTTGTTTACCCTTAAATATGGCGAAGAAATGTTTCGGTAAGACATCAAGTTTGTGTTACATGGTGTACACCTTGAACTGCTTGAGCTGTTGTGTGCAATTAGTTCCCAATTGTACAATTGAATTCCCAAGTTGACGGCAAAAAATAGACTTGACTCCTATTCATTAAGACTGAGACTAAATTATAGGCGACAAAAGGTGTTCGTTTTGTACATACATATTTAGTGTAAAACTAAAGAGTAAAAATGTTATTTTCATATCAAGACTACGTGCTTGTGTATTATTTTTCTTGAGTTGCAGGTATCCATAGGTGGCAGTTGTCACTTACCGTCAGTTAACCCGTCTGTTCGTTTATCCACATATATCACGAAAAAAAAACGTGAACAGAGATATATCTGTATTATCCTTTTAAACCTTCTAAAGAAAACTTAACCGGATAAAATATCAGCGTGTCTGATGCATAAACTTTCTTAGTCACTAATAGATAGGTATTACGTAAGTCACTCCGCCTGTCTGTCTGTTAGCTTTTTACAGCAGCTGAACCTGTTTTGAATAAATTGGGTATGCGGATACTTCAAAACCCTTAAGAAAGACATAGAAGGGAAAACTGATGGCTAAAACATAGGAACAACACAAGATAAAACGCGCGAGTCTGCTCACTTGAAAAAATTTTGTCTGCATGAGGAATATTTTATTTCTTTGTTTGTTATCCGCCTGACATCATTTGTGGGTAAATTTCACAATTATAGATTGCGTTGTTTACTACATTTCCTTTATAAAAATAGTCTATGTGCTATTACCGTGCCACAATTCATCGTGATAAGTTTAGCCGTTATGGCGTGATTGAGCTATAAATATCCATCCAAACTTACTCATTTATAATATTTGTATACTTCCGAACTTAGAACCTTACCTACTTAAGTGTTTTTGTCATTTGGATTGGAGACGAATTCCCATGTAGAGCTGTCCTAACAATTAATGGTCTTTTCAGTAGAGTCTGATTTGTCTTAGTATGCTGTGATTTCCTTAATACTGAATTCGTTTTCTTTATACTGGAAACGCTATGTTTTTTCTTAAAGTATACTAACAACGTATGTAATCACTAGTGTATTATAATCACTAGTATTCTTGACCCCTCCCCCCCCCCCCCCCGGATTTGCTGAATGCTTGTGTTAAAAGTGGGTTCTCAAGGGTAGTGCTTGTATGAATTCAATAACATGGTTTACATGATTTGACTCTTCAGTTGCAGGTGTCCATAGGCGGAGGTTGTTACTTACTATCAGATAACCCGCCTGTTCGTTTGTATTCCTATATTATAAAAAAGCTAATATTGTACTTTTTTTCTTGTTCTATGTGTGTAATTTAACATTGTATTGACAATCAATAAATGCTTCTTGTACTCCTAATGCAACGTGTAGATACTTGATCAAGAAATAGAGTAAGAGATGAGAAGAATAGAAAATAACCTTATTGAAGTACCAATAATCCTTTTCTGCTCAAGCTGTGAGACTGTAGAGTGCCTTGCCGGTTAGTATTAGAAGTGCTCAATCTTTACCAGTTTTTATGTGCTAAAACCTTACCATCTGGCAGAACCCAATACACGTATCTTGTGTGTTTTTGTTAAAAAGCTACGGAGAGCAACCCTTAAGTACGTTATAATATCGTATACATTTATTAAATTAACAATATTTTTATATATGTATAATGTATGTTTTATTTTCATCTTTATTTTTATTGTCTCTATATCTCCCTACCAATAGACCAGACACTGTCCAATAGCTTCTGTCATTCTCGTTTTTTTTCCATCCAATGGGAGATTGCCTATGCGTGATAAGGCCGCCAATTCTATCCTCCCTCCCTCCCTTTCCTACCCTTTCTATCCTATCTTTTCTTATCTAAATCTCAAAAGTGACCGAATGACAATAGGTTGCCCCTATCACGTATGGTACTAAAATATAATCAGTAAATTGTAGTCGTTAATTACGCCTACGAGTGTATACATGTATGTATGTTTACTTACATGTTATTTTATTTATTATTATTATTCTGACATATTCACTCACGCCTGTTTTTTTATAATATTGGGGGACAGACGAGCCGACAGGTCACATGATGGTAAGACGGTAGCGTGATGGCTAATGCGTAGGACTTGCGATCAAGTGGTTGGGGGTCCGTCGTAAACGCAAACCTTTTTTTTGTCGTGTGGAAACCCCCTCGGGCCGTCATTCCACCCGGGTTTTCGGTGGAACGGTGTGTCGGAATCGAACCGACTTAAACCACACGGTGTGCCACTCTGCGCTTAAAATAGGAGGAATCCGGGAACGGCTTTATTAAGACATCCGGACCCTTCTTAGCGCTTGCCCGCACTATGCGGGCACCACCTACGGGTAACCTATTAATAAGGCGACTTCCAGACACACGCGGACGTCACCCCCTCGCGGCTAGCTATATGGCGGATGGAGGGGAAAAACCCGTCCCCACGCAGCCACACTCAGGGCGGCATGAGGCGCTGGTAAGCGCGTCTCCGCCGCCCGGTTTGCCGGCGGCGAATTGGGTCCGAGTGGATATCATCCTCCCGGGCCCGCTCCACCGCCTCCTTCTGTGAGATGACCTCCTCACAGAAGGCTGCGACCGCGGTAAAATTCCTGTCACCGCCGACCATGGAGCGTATGATGGCCGGCAGTGACAGATCCTCTCCAATGATTGCAGTGAGGGCCCGACGCTGCGCCGCCCAAGCGGGGCAATCCGCGAGCGTATGCTGGGCCGAGTCCTCACTACAGTAGCAGTGGTGACAGACGGGACTCAATTCTCTCCTAGCGACCGAGTGCAGGTACTTTCCGAAGCAACCGTGCCCGGAAAGAACCTGCGTTAGTCGGAAAGAAAGAGTCCCGTGCTGCCGCCCTGCCCACTCGACGATGACCGGCTGGAGCGCCTCCACGGTGGCTAAGCCAGCACGTGGAGCCTCCAGCCGGGACGACCAATGAGCCATAGTGGCTCGGCGAGCAGCCTCACGCCACTCGCGTACCTCCGCCGATATACTTCGACGAGCACTTCCGCCTCCAAGTCCCACGGGGGAGTTCCGGCCAACACGTACGCCGCCTCCGTCGAAACGGTGCGGTAACCGCGTATGATTCTAACCGCCATGACCCTCTGAGGGCGCCAGAGGCGTGCCTTATTCTGGACGGTCAGAGCTTCCGCCCACACCGGTGCACCGTATAGTGCCATTGACCGGACAACCCCCGTGTATAGCCGTCTTGTAGCGACGCTGGGTCCACCTAAGTTGGGCAAAAGTCGCCCAAGGGCGGACGCAGCGGCGACCAGCTTTGGTGAAAGCTGCCGGAAGTGCTCGTCGAAGAGCCACCTCCCGTCAAGGGTCAGGCCCAGATATTGAATGTGGGCCCGAACCGCTACGAGGACCGAATTGACCATGATGGCGGCGCCAGCAGGTGGACCACGACGGGGCCCATGAAATAAAAGGGCCTCCGTCTTGTCCAGGGCCACCCGCCAGTGAGGCTCCTCTGGTGGCCAGGCGCGCCGCCTCCTGAAAGCTCGCTCCCCGGGCTGTGACCAAAGTGTCATCAGCGTAACAGATTACGCCCAGCCCGGGGGGAAGTCACCTCGAAGGGCCCAGGGGGGGGGGGGGGTCAGCGCGCGGAGCTTTTGTTGCACCGCACGATTTGAGTGACCCCAGGGGTCACGATCGAGACCCTCCTGCATCTCCTTTCTTCTCTCCTCTTTGGCGCGGCAAATGGCCAGCTTCAGAGTTTTTCGCGCCTCTCGGTACTCCTCATGAAGCCGGTCCTCTTCCCCTTCTTCGCGGTGACGCCGACGGCTGCGGGTGTAGGACCTCCGGGCACGAATGCAGGCCACGCGGAGATCCGCCAACTCCTGGGAGTCGTAAATGCAACCCTAACACAAGCATTTAGCTTAGCTGGGGGGGTTAACAACGGAATACTAGTAATATGTGACCCACGTTGCTAGAAAAAAAAAAAAAGTGACGACCGCCGTCCATGAACACCTGCAACTCCAAAGTCATAAGTGCACTGCCGCCTGTGAGATATATGTATCCCGAAGGGGTAGGCAGAAGCATGTTCAGTGCACAAATTTTGACAACAACCACTTTTTCCCACTTACGTGATAGGGTTTGCCCCCTATAATATTTTGCCGTCAACCGGCCACTGTATTTATACCATTTATATAAACTATTTTACCTGATACACTTCATATTAGTCACATATTCTTACGACACCAACGAGGAAGGAATTACCAATATTTTTAAGGGTAGCTTATTACTCAAAAGTCTTAACATGCAAATGTTTTTTTTTAATATTGTCTATGTAGTAGAAACACCTCTATCTTTTGATTAAATTAAGTATCATTTCTAGAGCATAAATGAGCTTAATTTATAATACATATAATAAATAATTTATTTCTTGTAGGTATTCAGTGACCGTATATGTTTTTACATTCTTATGTGCAACTATATACGTTCTCGCTACAGACAGATGAATTATAAGTACTAAGAAAAGTACAAAGGGTTTCTCTTTTAAATTATAAATAAACCCAAATATAAATATATCCTCAGACATCATCTGACACACGGCCGTCTGATTTCTACATTTTATTCAAAAAAATTGAGCAGTTGGTCGAGTGGTAAGTGACCCTGACTGCTTAACTGGAGCCCGTGGGTTTGATTCCCAGACGGGTCTGGGTGTTCTTTATGCTTAATCGAATGTTTGTAAAGACCTCCGCTGCGCAGGAATTATTCCCAATGCTGGAGATGTTTTTTTTAAGAAAAAAAAATCATACATATTATAGATAAATAATACTAGAATCAAACAGAACGAATATTCGTGTTAATCAAACAATTATTTATCCGGGGTGGGAATCGAACCCATGACCTCTGGCTCTCCATCACTAATCACTAGACCAACAGGTCCGTCGAACTATTGTTATAATAATTTTATAATTATTATTAACTCTAACACGATTGTATTTTAACGATTGTGTCCCTCATGATTCATGATAGTGTTACAATAGGATATCTTTATTATATCACTATGCTAGCTATCCAAAATAAAATAAAGCTACAACTAGTGGTTGAAATTGAATCAAAGAATTTAATCAAACTTCATATTAAATTGCTATCGTCATTCAAAGCTAAATCAGACCTCCGAAATGAGTCACGAAATTCATGACGCTCTTTGCATACAAGAGAGTGACTCATGTATCATTCAATGTATAATGTTGGTAATCCTAAATCGTTCATTCATCAGTGGAATGAACTCATAACGAACCGACGGGGTCAAAATGTTGTTACAATTTCTTTGTTCGGTTTTAACTTCTTTTGTAGGAGGTAGAATTGACTGGTCTGTGGGTCTAGCGGCTAGTGACACTGACTGCTGAGCCAAAGGGCTTTGATTCGATTCCCACACGGGATAAGTTTTTTTGTGATCCGCACATTGTTGTTCCGCGTCTGGTTGGGTGTTCTTAGTGTCATTTGCTTGTATGTTTGTAAAGTCCCTCGATACACAGGAATCAGTCCTATAGCCGGAGTTGTCTTAAAAATACTTATTGTTAGTTCAATTTAGCTTGTATTGTGAGAACGAAATACCGGCGAGTTAGTGCCATCGATATATTAACTACCTTTATAAATAAAACCCAAAGTATTGAATTCTCACAGGACTTAATACACAGATAATAAATTGATATAATAGGTCTGGGTGTACTGTCCTTTAACTGAATTTTCGTGAAAAAGAATCTTGTATTGTTTCATATAGTTTTATTTAGTAATATAAACTAAATAAATATATACCTGCATACAGGTACATACTTTTCTTTTAACATCTGAGTGTAATTTTATAGTGGGTGAGCTATGCTTAGGTACGAGTGGACCCGGCTCGACCGATGCGATACTACGGCCTCACAGAAAACCGGTTGTGAAGCAACGCATGCGTTGCAATTCGCCGAAATTCATAAGGTTTCCAGAGGCCCGCCGACCCCGTGGAAGAGCCATGCGGTATGAGAGTTTCAAGATGATGAAAAATAGACGGGAGAAAAGTAAATAAGCCATTTATGTAATGCATACATATATATCTCATACCCGTTCAGGGTAAGCAGAGACGGTAGAACGCCATCCAGACTGTAAAATATGTAATGCGGTTTTTATAATTTTGAATACTTTCACTTGTTTTACACACGCAAAATTCTCTTAATAAAATGCAAAAGCTGAATTATAAGTTATTTTAAAAGGTTTTAAATATATTCGTTTATGTTCGAATGGAGATTTCAAATGATTCGTTCGTAATTCGTTCAATGGGTAATGGAGCAAAGTGAAGTCGATGCCAATTTTTTGAAAAACAAAAAAAAGACTTCTCCGTTGAAGCGCATTTCCATCTGAATGGCTACGTGAATACACAAAATTGTCGAATTTGGGGCTCAGAAAATCCTCATGCAATCCATGAGCAACAAATGCACCCACAACGAGCAACTGTCTGGTGCGGAGTTTAATCAGGCGGCGTGACTTTTTTGAGGATGAAGCCTTTTGGCGTGACTGTGACCGGCATTCATTACAGAAATATAATAACGGGAGTTCTTGTGGCCTCAACTGAACGGCATGGATCTGGATAACATGTGGTTTCAGCAGGTCGGAAATAATGAAATAATCGACTTATTGCAGCAACGATTTCCTCAGAACACACAATCTCACGAAATTCTGATGTCAACTGGCCACCAAGAAATCTTGGATTTATGAGAATAAACCAGAAACAATTCTTGAGCTCAAATCAGATCCAACGCGACATCGGTGAGATACAGCTACATCTCAGTGTAAAAGTCACGGAAAATTTTATGAAAAGAGAAATGGCCTGTCATCAGAGCCGTAGGGGCTATTTGCCAGATATTATATTCCATACTTAATCGGAACATGTTTTCTATACAATCCAATAAAAATATCACAACTCTCTCACAACATACGTGTTTTTATTTTAAAATGAAAAGTGCACTCTTACTGAGACACTCTTTACCTCGCGCTAAAGAATCGGCCCTGCAAACTGTCTGTAAATGCTGCCAATACAGTACGTGACTTTAAACTGTGAACACGCTGATCATATAATCTATTATGAAAAATAAACGTGACATATGCTCGCTTAGGGCTATCTTGTAATAAAAATACCAAGTTAATATTACCATGTATCGATAGGATGTAGGTATAAGAAATATGCTATGATCTAACATATAGCTTGAAATAATTGTTGTATAATTTCTTTGATGATAGTACTATATTTGTACACAATTTTTACAGTATCATACAGAGGTACACGTGAGTCAGTTTTTTGTATCGGTAATTTTCGTAGGTGTTATGTAGGTAGGTAAGTGATGATGAAGACGGAGGTGTTACATGTCGCGTTTCCTAGAGAAACCTATTCACTAGACTTTTGAATGATCCAGGATTGTAGTTCTCTTGAAAAATAGACGCAGGCAGTTCATACCAAACATTGACGACTCGAACCAAAATGGGGCTGTCAAAGGGCGGCCTTATTGCTTAATGCCATCTTTTCCAACCTTATGATAGATCACAATGATCTTACTTCAAATAAATGTTCTAAATGATTATTTTAAGAAATTTATCCTTAATGATAAATATTTATTTACAAAGAACTGACTATATAACTATAGTTTTTTGTGCTTCGGTAGAGTTTGACTGTGTGTCGAAACGCGCTATCTTTGAATGGTTCTTCTTTAGATATATTATTTATTTGCGTATAATATAGGCTTGAATCTTCACCTTGCGACCCTGAAACAGTGACCATAAACGCAAAAGAACTGTTGATCTAGCGGTTACCGATCCTGATTGCTAAGTCCGAGGTTTGGTTCGATTCCAATATTCTTAGTGCGGAAGTGGTCTTTTTAAAATAAAATAATGAATATAGTTTATTTGTATATGTATATGGTTTATTTTGTTTATTTAAAGTAAATGTGTCGGACAAGACTGAATATTTGTAATTCACTTTGAATTTTGATTATTCTAACAGTGCTCAGTTTCACAGTCTGTTTTCTCTGTAATGTAGGCGGAATGTGTAAAGCTAAACATTTTTTTTTTATGCGATAGGGGGCAAACGAGCAGACGGGTCACCTGATGGTAAGTGACTACCGCCGCCCATGGACACCCGCAACTCAAGAGTCACAAGTGCGTTGCCGGCCTTTTAGGTAGAGGTACGCTCTCTTCTTGAAGGTTTGAAGGTCGTATCGGTTCGGAAATACGGC
Organism: Tyria jacobaeae; assembly: GCA_947561695.1. Taxonomy (NCBI): domain Eukaryota; kingdom Metazoa; phylum Arthropoda; class Insecta; order Lepidoptera; family Erebidae; genus Tyria; species Tyria jacobaeae. The sequence continues at coordinate 20,241,208 of OX387215.1, read as the reverse complement.
AGGCGACAATTTGTTCCATAAGCTGGTTGTGCGAGGCAAAAAGCTTTAAAATCAGCTGTTGAGACATTCATTAAGAACTAACTTTAAAACAAATAAAAACTTTTTAACTTTTTTTAAGCAACAAAATATGAAATTTTCCCACCAAATTTTATTAAAATCGGTTCAGCCATTTAACCGTTACATGTAAGCCAACGAGCAGACTAACAGGGTTGCGTCCATATTCATAATACTGTATAGATAAGAAATACATTTCTATACCCCTGTCTTTATCATTTTATTATTTACGTGTATCGTTTCCTTCCCCCTCTATCCTCCCTTCAATGTCAATATACCCAAATTTTCCCATCTTATTCCCAAAATTGCTTGGCAGACGATAATAGGCTTGCCCCCTTATTGCGTAAATGAGGGTAATTAATTGTTGCCAAAATGTGGTTGCTAATCACGCCTCTATTTTCCATTAACCATAAGAGATTTTTACTGTGTAACCCTTCAATTAGTACTAGTACTAGTAAACCAATCATATTAGTATTAACGGTTTGAACATTGTTTAACGAACCGAAAACATTATACAAAGCGTTTTATTTTTCTTAAGTTTTTCTTTTTCTAATGGTACCTCTCTGGTTACTGACCTCCTTGGCTTTAGCAAAGTGAAAAAACGTCCGGCCGCATTCTTTATGTCTGTCCATTTAGGATTTTTTCTACGATCAGGTCTTCTCTTTCCGGACACTTTTCCCATGATAACGTCGCCGAAGCTCGTATTTAGTTTTGATCTATTGTAATTAACCATAGTATTGCACCTTAGAATACCATAAATCTGATCTGATTATATTCGTGGATGGTAGATGACACCGCCAATTTTTATGCCTTAATGTATGTTATCATGTCTGTATTCTTCAATAATGTAATGGTGTATAATAAAAATATATAAAAATAAAGAAATACTTTTTTATTTGCTTTAAATGTAACATTAATTTTATTTGTTTCAGGTAAGTTTTAATTTTTGAGCCGATAAGTATAGACGACAGATAAGGTTAGTGTATGAATTTAAATAATTATGCTTATAATTTCAAATAAAAATAAAATATTTTTTCTTTTATATTTAAATGATATCTTTATGTATGTACATTATATGTACATAGTTAGACGGCTTTGTTTTCTCAGCACGAGCCAGTTCGAGTTATAGGTATGCAACCCTGACTTGCTTGATCTATTGCTTATATTCCCCAATCCATCTATGTAAGCAATATCCCTTTCCCTCCTTTCTATCCTCCCTTTCCTGTCAATATTTCCCAAATTTTCCCATATTATTCCCAAAAGTGTTCTGATAACTTCAATATGCTTTATATTACGTAAACGGGACTAAATTATTATCGATACAATGTGAGCGTTAATTACGCCTCTGCTACCTACGCCTACGCGACACAGGCGTGAGCGTATGTGTGATTGTATATATTGTGTTAGTGTAAACATCGTAAACCGTAAAATTTAAATATAAACTTACATATGTAACTTACACTTAATGATTAAAAATGAACAGTTGATTGAAATATTTTTTTTACCTATTATTACTTTAATCAGAATGTACTCGAAACTACCTTTTTTTTTGTTTTTTTTTTATGTTCTCGCTTTTTAACAAATAAAAAATATAATGAAATCTTTGAAATCAATATCAATGAAATACGTTTCATTCTTAATCAAAGTCTGTATCGTGTCATTGCATTCGACAGATTTTAATTTACCGTACACGTCTCGTTGTTTATGAATGCATAACACGTCACTTTAAAATCAAATGAACTTGTTTACCTTATGTTCATAGGATATGTTTTATGATTTATGTATAACTAAAATAAACTACAATGGCATAGACTACACTAAAGATTCGAGGTTGCCCGTTTGAATTTGCGCAGAGACACGTAATTTCAGGTGACACTTTCCGAACACGCATCATGACGGTTTTACCAAGAATACTAGTAATGTGTCACCTATGTTGCTAGCATTCTTTATAAAATCATTTTATTACTTTCAATCAACTTAAAATAAGGAGCATATTTTTTTGCTATCGGATTTTTACATGTTTTTGTACTGTGAGACCTTACTTTCCACATTCCATGATTCTAGCTCAGTGGAAAGCATTGGTTTTAATTTGCGCTCAAAATGTACGAATTTGTTATACTTTTAGGCCTTGATGATCGTCTCTTTTGATTGCGTTGACGTAGACGATTCATTTCTTCTTCAAGCACTAAAGTAGCAAGTAAATGCTCAATTTCTTTGCTTCAAGTCACAGCGGTAGGTACCTTCATACGTATTTGATATTAAATTCAACTTGATACCTCGATGCGTTTTGAAGAAAAAGGGGTCTACACTAGATAGTCATATAGTCTGACAGAGAAACGGAAAACCGAATGATCCCGTAAGGTTTTACTGCGAATTTTTCTAGTATGGCAATATTAGATTATTTATGACAAATAATCCCATCATGTACAAGAGTCATGTATTCTGTTTCTACTTGATCAAACAACAGTACCATAGCACTCCTCTGCGTTCTTTTTTTTTATTATTATCGATGAAGAAAGTTCTGATGATAAAAACCATTCTCATAGGAAAAAAAAATTAATACTGGCTCCTCATTGTTTAAAGAAAACAAATTTCAGACCTTGGATATGTTAACACATTAAACCTCGGCTAACGAGCGGAAAATTCAGCCTCTATTCTACGATTTAGATGATGAACATTTTAATTTATACTAGGAAGAATATATAACGAGCTCAGTTCAATGAGTTGCTATCAGTGGCTATCGGGGACATTACTAAAAAAGACAACAACAAATATCTAATGCCAAGTTAAATAGGACATCAGCATACTTTTTATTTAAGTGGTTATAGTCCTTCGTCTGAGTGTTCCACAGTATAGAAAATTGTTTAACAGTTGGAATAAATTGCTCTATATTTTCATGATATAAAAAACGACCGTGTGCACGACAAAAGATGCTGGACAGCACTTGCGTAGGAAGTGCGAAGGGGTGCCAGGACAGGCGAGAGAGGCTTAGCTTAAGCACGTGTAGATTTACATCAACATACACAACTAACTTAACTTCGTATATTTTAGACTGCTCAAACAGCTTAGGCAGTCTGTACACAGCCTTCTGACAGCAGCATTCCGTTTTAGCTTTAAAAATGCAGCAGCACAATGTTGTAACTCAATATCACCACCTCTTAGATACATTAAAACAATATTCTCTTTACTTTAGATTTAGAAAGAACATCCTTGAAGAACAAAAACAGCAATAACAGATTTGCATACCTCTAATTGTATGATCCATCAACAGGGTGATTCCAACATTGTGTAGCAACTCATGGCCCACCTGCACCCGCTTTTTCCTACGACAGATGGTTATGCTCCTAATAGAGGGCTGAGCGAAATATGTAGAGCAATTTATACCTTTTTTTTATGCGATAGGGGACAAACGAGTGGTGGGGATGGATATTTTGTCGCGTAGGACGATGGCGGAAACCTGCAGCCGGTATAAGTCCGAACAATTCCTCTGAACACTCCCCATGATACAAGCGATAGAGGATGCAGAGAAGCTACATCTCTACGCAACGCCAAGGTGTCAAGCCGATCAGAAATATCTTGGCAATCGATGATGCGAGTCGCTCTCCGTTGATTGCGGTCAAGAGGAAGAAGCTGGTACTGGGGTTCACCTGCATAGAGATGAGAACAGTATTCCATTTGCGTCCGAACCTGCGCCTTATAAAGTTGCAGGCGGTGGGCCGGAGTAAAATATTGTCTCGATCTGTTTCAATAATAACAATAAATATTCTCATAAATAAGGCTCAATCATTTGGAAGCGATCGGTTATAGGTCAACACAAATAACCCGTAAGTATAAGATTAAAAAAAAATACTTATTCTTGTGATCATATAAGCATACATTAAAAATCAAGGTATACTTTTTTACAAAATAATTTTTAATTAAAAAAATATATGTCATTTAATAAAAAGTCATCTCCATTTTGAAGAAAGCATTCCAGAAACCTTGAAGGAACAATGGACATCGCACTTTGAGTTAAAAAAGAGAAAACTTGGCCCCTATGAATTGTAAGTTCATGTTAAAATATAGGAAAACACAAATATAACTACTTAGGTACGAACCATTTTATACAATAACAAAAATATGTAGTCACTTGTTAAAACAAAAAACTGGTTTTGATGTTCTAAAATGCAATATTAGCATTAATTCGTGTTTTAGATATTTTAAAATCAATTGTGGCTAGATGAGCACAGGTTTATTGCGAGAAACGTTTATATATGTGGTGCGTTTTGAATATTTGTGGTGTGTATTCTGTTGCTGTGTGTGGAAGGTGGAATCACTGTCTCAGCAGCAAGTTTGATCATACTTATTCTGGTATTCACACTCTGACCGGAAATAAGGAAATCGGATCAAAAGAATGTCGTGCAGTTGAGTATGACTCAATTTATCAATACAATTCTTGATGTCGTGGGACAACCACAGAGGTTTACAGATTTTGTTAAGTGATTACGTATCGACATAAATAATTTGAAATACTTCTATTTCGCGTTTGGTTTTTTGGCCCATTTATTCGTAACAAGGATAGCCTCCAGACGCAACCATCTTAATTAAGGTACTCACATTCAAATGTGTGTGTACACGAAGAATTTGTACAATAAAATTGTTAAACCGTGTGTGTGTATTGAGATTTTAATTTCCTTAAAAAATCTCTGGTTTCTTGGCCTGTATTCATATTGGTTATTTAGTGATTGGTTTGCTATTTATTGCAATTTCCATTTACTTTCCTGAATTCCGTGAATTTCAAAAGTTCAAAAACATCCACAGTAATTTGCTGTGTGCCTGTGATCAATCTTGTTTTATTATGTTCTATAGAATATTTTATGTTATAATTGGATGAGCAAAAACATATATTTTTTTTCATTACTCCTGTTTCATTTGTATTTAATCCAAACTAAGTAAATAATTAAAAAGTTATAAGTTGTACACATGTTGCAAATTGGTAAGACATGTCTTATCACTTTTCTTCTCGTTTATTAAACTAGCTTTTACAATTTATTTCTTCTTCCAGAATTTCAATAGATAACAATTATATTGTTAATAATTAACACTAAAACTTCTTTCAAATCTAGTTTTATGTCATAAATAAATATACTATATATTATTTTACCATATCCATTCCGGTTTTTAATACTAGAATAAGATTCTGATATCAGTAGATGTTAGTAGAGCGGCAGAGGTTTGTTAAAAATTACATTTATATATGTGGTTAAAAATTGTATTAGTTTTCTTCGTATTTGCATTCTGTAAAAGCTATAACAACATGTTTGAAATCTTATACTACTGTTGGATAGCTGGCATGGCACTCTCAGCAACAAGTTTGATCATAATAACTGTGATGTTCACACTCCGACCGACGATAAGGAGATTGGATCAAAAAATTCTCTTGCAGTTGATTGTGACTCAACTGATCAATTCAATCCTCGATTTCGTGGGAGAACAGAAGACGGCTGGAGACTTCGTGGTATTTTTAAAAGGTTACATAGCTAAACGGAATTTAAGGTATATTTTAATAACGTTTGCCTTCCTTCTTTATTTATCAAGGGCAGCTTCGAGATGCTGGATGTTTCTGTACTCGAAGAATTTGTACAATAAAATTGTGAAAGTGTTTGCATTTAAAGAGATGAATTTTCTTAAAATATCTCTGGTGTCTTGGCTTTTATCCATATTAGTTGTTTTGTTGGTAGATATGCCATTTATGATAATTGCAATCTATATTACCGACTTCTATGACAGCAATGCTTATGCAATGTCTTTGATTGATCGTATTTATTCTCTCATAAAGTGTGGTGGCTTATGTATAAATTTTGCTCTGTTCTGTAAAATGTTCTATGTTATAATTAAGGAAAAGGTAAGAAAAATGGATGACAGACATATTGCAAATGAAAACGGCACAAGTTTTACAAATATTGTTAAAATATGTGTTATATCTTTTTTTCTTATGTGTATAACAGGCCTAAAGGATATATTTCGAGATATATTTCTGATTCTTTATTCATCGAAATTAAAGACACCAAGTCGTAAAAGAAGTTACATTGTCGGCAGCCTCCAGGTTTCAGCTCATTCAAGAGCTCTTTATTATTTAACTGCCATCAATTCATACCAGGGGGTGTTAATATTTATTATATTTGTCATAATTAGTAGAATGAAATGATTTAAATTATTTGTTTTGCAGATAATTTAAAACAATGTATTATTGATGATATTTTAATATTCTTCAACTATAAACTTTAATAAATTAAAATACTATACTGATAGCTTTTTTATAATAATACATCGTTTTGGGTACAGACTGTAACTAAGATATATTAGTTGGTACTCTATGAAATCGCTGTTTAATGTACAAATGAGTAAAGTATTTTTTTGATATATCGCCTTTAATTCCTCGCATTTTATGTTCTAATCTTTCATGTCGGTCTATTTTATTATTATTTAATTCCCAACAGTCTTTGGAAAAAGGTAATATAGAGATACTTGATTCTAAATAAAATTAATTTGTGTTTAGAATTGAATGCCAGCAATGTTTAAGTTACATTTTAAATGGTCAGTATTGAAGAACGACAATCTCATAGGTAAATAAATACCTGTTATTGTTATATTTAGTGATATTTGTAAATATAATATGAACATTTTATTTTGTGCTTACAATTCATTAAAGCACACAGTCTACCACAGATTCTGAATGATAATTATCAAAAATTACAAATAAAATATAAAATAATATAAAATCTTTGATTATGTTTGGTGCGGTATATTGAGACATTATAATATATGAATGTTAATAAATTGGCATTATTAATGAATATTATTTATAATATCGATCAAAATCGGATCGAAACGGAAATCTTCAAATACAAATGTTTCTAGTTTCAGGCTATGCTAACCTGACCTGTTCTTTGTCGTTGTTGCGAGTAAATTGACATACCATACGATAGCCACAAGACGCCAGCATCTTGAGGCACACACATCCCGATGTATATGTGTACACGAAGAATCTGTATTATGCCAATCCATGTTTAGGAACGAATGGGCCGGCTCGGCTGGAGTATTACAACGGCCTCACAGAAAACCGGCTGTGAAACAATGCTTGCATTTTTTCGCTAATGAGTGAGGGTACTTAAGGCCCAACTTCCCCTCTCCTCTTTCCCCTCAATTCAAATCTTCATTGTGGCCTTTGCAAAAAGGCCCATACCATTTCGCCAATGTCAAGTTCGTGGAAGACCAATTAAGCAGATTAGTATAAAATCACAACGTACAAATCAAAATTTTGCCAATTAAACGTCTATTCTATTCCCCTCATCCCCCCTCTCCTCTTTCACCTCCCCTCATCAAAGGCTGGCACCGCACTTGCGACTCTTGAATTGCAGGTATCATGGGAGGCGGTTATCACTTACCACCAGATGAACTGCCTGTTCGTCTGTCTATCTATTTCATTAAAAAAACTGCTATAACAATGCGTCTATGATATGAGGAATAGTTATGTTTAAAGTAGCACTGGTTTTTTGGCTTGTGTCGATATATTTTGTATTGGTGGTTGATTTTCTGTTTATTATTATTTCCGTGTACGTTCCGGAACTCTATGACAGTTAAAAGTTCAAACTAATCGAGATAATAATTCTTTATGTTTGTGATAGATATTGTTTATTTTCTCATTATTTGTGTTGATCTGTGTTTATGTTTCGTCATATTCAGGATATTTCTGACCGTCTTGATATCTTGGCGTTGATACCGATACCACCTTCAAACCTGTAAGAAAAGACTGTACACCTAAATAACAGGCCGGCAACGCACTTGTGACTCTTGAGTTGTGGGTGTGCGGTAGTCACTATCAGGTGACCCGTCTGTTCGTTTGCGATAAAAAAGTCTATGGAATATTCCAAGTTATAATTAAAGCACAAGACATGCATTTTTCATTTATTTTTATAGATATGTATTCACATATGTATGTCTTGTGTTTCATTTGAAGTCAGTCTTAAAACAATTAATACATACATATGTCAAAAGTTTGAAATTTGGGACTTAACGGTATTTATCGAAATTGTAAGGTCAACCAAAAAACTAGTTTTTTTTATAAGTTATCGTACAAACTAGTTTTTTATACCATATACCTAGTATTTCAATGTATCCATACCAGTTTTATAAACGTGATATTTGTAATAGCTTCTGAGATCAGTAGTACATCAGCAGATGTTTATTTAAAATTACGTTTTTTTTTTTTTTATTATTTTTTTTTTATTTGTAAGCCTACCATAATGACTCCACTTTGCCTGATGGTAAGCAATAAATGGATGTGAGTACCAAGAGTGGTGGTCACCATCCTCACTGCATATCTAGTCAATGCAGCATGGTGACCTACACTATGGCGGCCTGGTGAGATGCTTTTTCACGCCCCGCTTAAAAGACCCGGGATCAAATTGGGAAGGAAACACGTGCGCTGGTAGGGAATTCCAGGATTTCACTGATCGGCACAGGAAAGAAGAGCCAAACCGTTTCGTTCGGGATCGCATATCTTCGACTCGCAAACGGTGACTCCTCAGGCCAGCACGTGTAGTCCTGTAGAGGAAGGGAGAAGGTGGGACCAATTGGAAGAGCTCCTCAGAACACTCCCCGTGATGTAGGCGATAGAGAAGGACAGAGGCGACATCTCTTCGCAACTGCAGGGGCTCAAGAGACTGGGTGACCTCAGGACAGTCTATAATACGGACTGCGCGTCGCTGCAACCGATCGAGAGCGTCAAGCAGATACTGCGCATAGCCATCCCAAAGATGAGAGCAGTACTCCACGCAGGAGCGAACCTGGGTCTTATATAAAAGACACAAATGCTCGGGCGAGAAGAACCGTCTCACCTTGTTCAATACACCGAGCTTCCGCGAGGCCGCCTTAGTGACGCTCTCGATGTAATCACGCGGTTTGAGATCCCGACAGATGTCCATACCCAGTATAATGAGCCTATCCTGTAGTGGCAGTTGAATGTTCTGAAGAGTAGGAAGGGGAAGGAATGGAGACTTTTTGTTTGAAAACGCGCACGCCTGTGTTTTCTTGGCGCTGAACTGGACCAGATTCTCACAACCCTATTGAGAGATTGCGGCTCAAGACCCGGTCGAGCTCAGCGACAAGCTCCTGTCGTTTTCCCTCAACGTCTGCTAGCTTGGCAGCAGGATGTCCAAAGTATCGCCCGTGTACTGTGCTGTCGTCTGCATAACAATGTGGTTGCCAAGAGCCAACATATCATTGATATGCAGAAGGAAAAGCGTGGGCGATAGGACGGAGCCCTGAGGTACACCAGCGCTAACCTCCTGGAAGTCAGAGGCCGCGCCGTCACAGAGAACCCTAATGCGGCGCTTGTGGAGGAAGGCAGCAACCCAGTTGCATAGCTGAGATGGCAGACCAAATGCAGGAAGTTTGGAGGGAAGCGAGCGATGCCAGACCCTATCGAAGGCCTTGGCAATGTCGAGGCTGATGGCCAAGGACTCCCCACGCCTATCCATAGCCTCACCCCAAAGGTGTGTGACGTACGCTAGAAGATCACCCGTGGATCGGTTCGGCCTAAAACCATATTGCCGATCATTTAACAAGGAGTGATCCTCTAGATGGCGGATTAATTGGGTGTTGATTATCCGCTCGCGCACCTTACAGAGTATGGAGGTGACGGCTATAGGACGGTAATTAGCTGGATCGGAGCGGTCGCCTTTTTTGGGAATGGGTTGGACGTTCGCCTCTCTCCAGGCCTCCGGAACAATTACCGAGGAATAGGACAGGCGATACAAGCGCGTCAGTACAGGAGACAACTCTGGTGCACAGTTTTTAAGAACCACCGCCGGAATACCGTCGGGTCCACTGGCTTTCCGAACATCGAGTGACCGAAGCTCCGCACGGACATCCCTCTGCCGGATGCGAATATCCCGCATTTCGGAGTAGCAAGATGCAATGGTGGGCGGGTGAGCGCCACGGTCGTCGATTCGGGAGTTAGCCGCAAAGAGGTCAGCAAGTAGTTTCGCTTTCTCTTGCGGCTCGTGGGCCAGTGATCCGTCAGGGTACTTCAGGGGTGGCAGCGAAGGCTGGCAGTAGTTGGACTGCACGGCTTTGGCCATTCGCCAAAACTTACGGCTACCCGTAGGGTATGCGGCGAGTTCTTGACCAAACCGTGCAATGCGCTGGGCATCAGCTCTGATGTAAGCCCTCTTGCATTCCTTAGTGGCTTTGTTAAACGCTGCTTTTAGGCGATCAACGTCTGGGTCACAATGAGCGCGGGCCCTGATCCATGCGCGGTAGGGTGACTGCTTTTGAGCGACAGCACGGGTGCACTCGCGATTGAACCAGGAACGGGTCTTTGTGCTGGCGACTTCACTGTAGGGGATATAGTACTCCATACCGACAGTGATTTCGTCAGCCACGGCAGACGCACTTTGCGACAGATCCCTGTCTTTAAAGCAGCGTTGAGCCCACGGGATGGATGCAAAATAATCCCGCATTCCATCCCAGTCTGCTGACGAGTAGTGCCATAACCGTCGCCTTGTTACCACAGGCCGTGGTGGGGCAACAAGAGGCACCGAGGTGGACACCAGGCAGTGGTCGGAGGATCCCAGAGGGGCGTGAACCGTTACTCTGTACTGCGCTGGGTGACTCGTCAGCAGAAGGTCTAGCAAAGAGGGCGCTTGACCCGATATGTCTGGTATCCTGGTGGGCTGGAGTACCAGTTGGGTAAGGTCATGCGTGAGAGCGAATGCGTGGGCAGTTCGACAAGCGTGGTCCGTTCTGGAAGATCCCAGCCAGAAGTCATGGTGGGCATTAAAGTCTCCCAAAAACACCAGTTCGGCGGTCGGGAACTGCTCCTGCGCTTTGTCCGTTGCGTGACTCATGTAGTCAAAGAGTCGAGTTGTCTCGGAGTCTCCGGAATGGGACCGATAAAGGCAAACGTAGATCCGGCTCATGGAGCCAAAATCCACGTGAAGCCAAAGGATGGAGAAGAATGCATCTTCTAGGCAGTGCAGACGGCGACAACAAACATCCGCCCTGACGAAAAGACATACCCCAGCCCTCGCGAGGAAGCACTCCTCTAGAACGTAGTTGTAAGTGTGCTTATCAGTTTTATTAGTTTTTGCTTGTATTTGTACTCTAGAAAAGCTATAACAACATCTCTGAAATTATATACTACTGTTGGATAGCTGGCATGGCACTCTCAGCAACAAGCTTGATCATAATAACTGTGATGTTCACACTCCGACCGACGATAAGGAGATTGAATCAAAAAATTCTCATGCAGTTCATTGTGACTCAACTGAACTCAACGAAATCAAGGACTGAATTAATATTCAGTCCTTGATTGATGTCGTGGGACAAGAGAAGACGACTGGAGACTTCGTGGCATTTTTAAGAGGTTACGTAGCTAAACAGAATTTAAGGTATATTTTATTCAAGTTTGCCTTCCTTCTTTGTTTTTCAGGGCAAACCCTAAGATGCTGGATGTTTCTGTACTCGCAGCATTTGTACAATTGTTTTATTGTGAAAGTGTTTGTATTTAGAGAAATGAATTTTCTAAAAATGTCTCTAGTGTCTTGGCTTGTATCCATATTACTTGTTTTGGTGGTAGATATGCCATTTATGATAATTGAATTTTATATTACTGACTTCTATGATAGACAATATTTATTACATTTGTCAAAATTAATAGATTAGCTATGCGGACGATAGCACGAGTGATGCCCTTTACAATGGCCGCGCTAACATTTCTCGGGTAAACGTCATCGAGAGCTGATCAAAACTTGTGTCTGAAATCGAAACTTCTTTATTAAAAGTTTCAGATTAGGGCCGACTTAACCTAGTCCAATTTAACCTCACGAAGACACAGGTTTGCGCTTTCACCGCTAAAAAGATGCCATTGGTCGTATCACCATTTTTTCAGTGGTAGAGGCATGCTTTGGCACGAATGGGCCGGCTCGACCGGTGCGATACCACAGCCTCACAGAAAACCGGTTGTGAAGTAACGCTTGCGTTGCATTTCCCCAAATTGAGTGAGGTTTCCGGAGGCCCAATTCCCCCCCCCTTTTCTCTACCTCATCTCCTTTCTCCTTTTTTCTATCTCCTCATCCCTCCTCTCTTCTTTTCGCTCCCTGCGTCCCCCATCCCTCATCACCCTCAAAGGCGGGCAGCGCGTTGCAACTCAAAGAGTCGCAAGTGTCCACCTAAAAGGTGGACACTTGCGACTCTTTGAGTTGCAAGTGTCCATGGACGGCGGTGTCACTTACCATCAGGTGACCCATCTGTTCGTCTGTCCCCCAATAGTATAAAAAAAAATACCTCAATTTGAGAGCACTTCCCTAACTGCATCAGCCAGTATCGGAATCCTTGGCGTCGATATATCAAGCGAAGTCCAGTTTCGCGGTCACTTAGAGGGTAAGGCCAAATCAGCCTCGAAGAAGCTTGGTGTGCTAAACAGATCGAGACAGTATTTCACTCCGGTTCACCACCTGCAACTTTATAAGGCGCAGGTTCGACCGCACGTGGAATACTGTTCTCATCTCTATGCAGGTGCACCCCAGTACCAACTTCTCCCTCTTGACCGCATTCAACGGAGAGCGACTCGCATCATCGAATGCCAAGATATTTCTGATCGGCTTGACACCTTGGCGTTGCGTAGAGATGTAGCTTCACTCTACATCCTCTATCATTTGTATCATGGGGAGTGTTCAGAGGAATTGTTTGGACTTATACCGGCTGCAGGTTTCCGCCATCGTCCTACGCGACAAAATATCCATCCCCATCACCTGGACGATTGGTACTCCACAACTGTGCGCTTCTCCAGAAGCTTTTTGCCTCGCACAACCAGCCTATGGAACAAATTGTCGCCTGCGGTATTTCCAGACCGATACGACCTTCAAGCCTTTAAGAAAAGAGCGTACTCCTACCTAAAAGGCCTGCAACGCACTTGTGACCCTTGAGTTGCGGGTGTCCATGGGCGGCGGTAGTCACCATCAGGTGACCCTGCTCGTTTGCCCCCTATAGCGTAAAAAAAAAAAATTACTTCTGGGTTTAGCAGATAATTCAAACAATGTAATCGATGTTTTGATATTGTTCAGCTGTAAACTTTGGTGTTATGGAGAAAGGACAGATCAGAATTACCCGAAACCGACGGGCTTATACATAGGTGACGTATGTAGGGATATAATCAAGAGGCGGGCTCTTGTCTCTGCTCACCCCTATGGACGAAAGGTATGATCTTATGTATGTATATATGTAAATTTTCATACCTTAAGTCTTAATAAATGTAAGACCACTGTAAAACGATAGTTGTGCTTTAAATGTTAAGTGGTGCCTCATGGAAGATAGATCGTTGGGGATTGGACTGTTAGAAAATTACAGGCTATTTCAAATAATTAGTACAATGTAAGGTGAGCTAATATGTTTCTCATTTCTATCTTCTTCTTGTTATATTTCTATGTTCTTTTATGTTTTTTCCCTGCCTAACTACTTTAATGGCCTAATTTAGTTTATTTACTTTTAGCAATTACTTTCACACGAAATATTGTAAAAGAGTGGCCATGAATTTGTTTGCCCAATTTCTTCTCATAAGGCTCAACCATTTGGAAACGCGCGGTTATAGATCAACACAGGCAGGCATTTAATTATTTTATGATTTTAATATTAATTTCACATCTGAAAAGGCAACCTATAGTTGCGGTGACGCTTTGTGCATTGATCTATAGCTTAAAGATTTTAAAGAATTGTTGAAGCAATTTTATGAAATAAAGATATTTAATTTGAATTTGAAGTATTCGGGACTATTTTAATTGCTCGATGTCTGTATATTTTAGATAAATAAAAATGGCAGGGAGGGGTTCATTGAGGTAATAGAAAGGCAATATGCTTTTGTTTTAGAATTCTTATAAAAAAAATCTAATTTGATAAAAGAGATGTAGCAAAAAAAAACCCGCAAGATGGTAATTCTCCTTTTTTAATTTGGTTAAAATATAACTCAAACACTTTTAAATATTCTGAATGAGAGAGTGAAATCTTACCTTTCCAAAGAATTTACAAGGCTTACTTAAATTTAGTTTTGTTGATTTCACAAAAGCGACCCAGTGAAGTGACTAGTACTTCGGGTAACTCTCCTGACTATGGGAAAACCTAAGCATTCATGTTGTTCACCTTTATAGGAGACTATACAAGGTAGGAACAGCTACCGTGAGAATAGACTTAGGCTTTGAAAACATGGAGATACAGAAATATCACAAAGGTCAAAATGTGACTTGCTAGGGCATACCATTTTTTGATGCTGAGACGTGGCCTTTAAGATAGACGCTGGTTATAGGCGTTACATTCTTATTCTTATTTTTATAATATAAAATAATTTCTAAAATAAGTATAGTGTATTACCTAGGTATATGTAAAACAATAAAAACTGAATTAAAAATGTAAAGAGGCTCTGCAAAATTGTACCACAAAATTTTAACCCCAATATAATTTTAACTAACTACGGTGAACGAACTAATACGGTGTAAATTCTGCTTCTGAATGAACCGTCGCTCGTGTTGTAAGCAAAACTCCAGAAACGAATCCACTTATCCTACAACTCACGAGGTGGTCAGTCTGAATACGCAAAAACGCATTTTAGTGTGTCACCACCAGCGCTCCTATTGACTGAAGATGATAGACTTAAGTTCTTGACATTAAGTAATTTACTAACCTAGTGGAATACGGGCTTGTTGGTCTAGTGGTTAGGGACCTTGAATGCTGAACCATCATGGGTTCGATTCCCACATGGGATGAAAATGTTGTTATTCACAATATTGGTGTTTTTGTGTCCGTTAATTTAATGTTTGTCTTAAAGTATTTCTAATGTGGTCTTTAAAAAAACTGAAGTAAACTTTTATTCTCCTTCTGTTGCTATTCCGTATCTAAGTATAAATTCGTTGACAAATGTTTTCGCTACTTCATCACATATTTTCGAATTCAAGGGATTTCCTTCCTTGATAGTTAAAATTGTAAAGTATATACGTATATATAATTATCATTATCATTTTTCAAGAGACCATAAAGATCTAGGTATATCTTTTCAAAAAGAGTATTTACTGTGCTTGTTATAACCATTGGTTTTTAAATTATATCATGGTAGTCTATATTGTTAATTAGTTATTTAGTATTGGACTCCTCATTTGTCATTACAGGAAAGTTCTGAAATAGATTCACCTTTATCAACTTGACACAATGCTAAAATATGTTTATGTAAATTAAAAATAAATAGCAATAATTTTGTAATAATAAAATATCTTAGGTATTATAATATTACATTTAATTGTATCGTTAAAATCTATTAATCAACTTTCAAACCACTCGTTACTTCTCTAACTCTCTAATTTTATTTTATTTGTTAGTCAGTATTTTTTCTGGCCTTTTGGACCCCATTTTTATTATTTTTTTATTAGTGTAAACTATTACAATAATATAACGCAGTTAGCACTGTAGTCCAAATTTCACTCCGCACAATGCATCTCCCAATATGGTGTCACTGCATTCTAATAAGTTGACGGTGACGTCGCGATGACGTAGATACAAGATTTATATCAATAAAGATCTACTGTTATTAAACATTTTATTTCTTAATATTATTTATTATTATTGATTGTTATATGAATTTAAACATACATTATAATATCACTTTTAACCATGAGATTCATTCTTACGGAAGATCTTACGGAAGTATACCTTGACGTTTTGCATTTTTAGTGACTTTCGTTGACGTAGGTAATCACTGCCAAAGTTGGAATTCTTTGATAATACATTTGTGACTGCTATTCGTCCACCTGGCTGTAACCATGTTTACCTGGCTGTAACAAAAAAAGACTTCACATAGAAAACAGTTGAAGAGCCATGTTTAGGCACAAATGGGCCGCGGACCGGTACAATACCACGGCCTCAAAGAACATCGGTTATGAAGCAATTGCATTTCCCCGAAATCGGAGAGGTTTCCAGAGGCCCAACTCCTCCTCTCCTTTTTCCTTCCCTTTGTCCCTTCTACCCTTTTCCCATCCCTCATCACCCTCAAAGGCGGGCAGCTCACTTTCAAGTTGCAGGTGTCCATAGACGGCAGTTGTCACTTACCATCAGGTGACCCGTCTGTTCGTGTCCCCCCCTAAAATATATAATAAAAAAAAACTTTATGTTGCTCTAAGAAGTTAATAATCCAGTGTAGTAGTGTGTAGTAGATCTTCTTGTATGCCACGTGTCACCCCATAAGACCTAACCCCGACCCCTAAGACATGTACATATGTATGCAACAAAAACCTCAAGCTAGATGTTTGGCTGTATCTTGGAAGTCTGTGACACCCAAATTTATATACTAGTGTATATGTATATTATATTAAAACTGAGATACTAAAGTTAGTTTTAATTCAAAGCAATTACGTATGTGTTGGAGTGTATGTGTACGTGCGTGCGCGAATGTGTGTGAGGATATGTATGCGGTGTGAACTAACCAGAGCGCCCACATAGAAGATCCTTAGTATTATGAAACTGAAATTATGAGACATTCGTGTAATTTAAATTTACATTTTTTCTATTTTAACACTTGACAAAAAAAAGAGTTATTAGTTTGATGTGTCTGTCCGCGTGTATGTGATCTGTCTCTGTCTGTAGGTGGTAGCTCCTAAACTATTTTTTTTTTGTTTGAACTGCCGTCACCGAAAGTGTTGTTAGTTATGTTCGCCTCACTTTGGTATGGTTGAGATGGATGATGGCTAGCGCATGCGCCATGCTCGTGAACGAGTGCCGTTGATCGGGGCTGGTCATCTCCGGACTGTTACTACTTAACATAGAAAAGTAATAAACGTTATTGCATAGAATGATGTATTGCATTGTCCTCACATGTCTTATTTTATTTTATGTACACTTGTGAACTGTTACAAAAAGCTTCTGTAAAATATTTGAAAAAGAGTGTCCTTTGAGTTTCTTGCTTGTTCTTCTCCATAGGATATACGTACGTATACGAAACATGCAACTAGGTTCATGACTGACTTAGTCTGACCGACTTCCTCTTATGACAATTCGAAAATAAAAATGATGATCAGTTGAAATAAACGATTTTGATTTTGTTTCAAGAAAATCTGCTCAGCCTCTGTAGATCATCAGCTCCTTACTAATTGCTAAAGGAGTTGTAAGAATTTCATTCCAGGACCTTATTCAGGTGGTTTATAATTTATCTGCGGATGAAGATTGGTTTGTCACCACAGTCTGGTCGTTGTTTGGCGTTTTAACACGTTTACAGTCAACACATACAACATTTTTAATCAACCAGTCGTCAAGTCCAACTTAATGTCGAATTTGTATTTAATTTTTTTTAGTACAACATAAAAAGTATTGTTTCCTTAGAATATTCGTGACCCACGTGTGAGCACGGACTTACGAGTAACAAATATCGTGACCTCATGTGGACTTGTGAACTAAATTAATTATTATTTCGTATCTGTGGCCCTGGACGTATACAGAAGTAAAAATTATTGGTAACATCGGGTCTCCTTGTCTTACTCTCCTCTTTTCGTTGCTCTTTTTCATTGCCATAATGACTCCACTTTTGCCTGATGGAAAGCAATAAGTGGAGTCCAAGAGTGGTGGTCACCATCCTCATTGGATGTCTAGTCAATGTAGCAATGTTTTTCAGTGGTAGAGCCATACTTAGGCACGAATGGGCCGGCTCGACCGGTGCGATACCACGGCCTCACAGAAAACCGGTTGTGAAGTAACGCTTGCGTTGCATTTCCCCGAATTGAGTGAGGTTTCCGGAGGCCCAATTCCTCCTTTTTCCATCTCCTCATCCCTCCTCTCTTTTTTCCGCTCCCTGCATCCCCCATCCCTCATCACCCTCAAAGGCGGGCAGCGCACTTGCGACTCTTGAGTTGCAAGTGTCCATGGACGGCGGTGTCACTTACCATCAGGTGACCCGTCTGTTCGTCTGTCCCCTATAGTATAAAAAAAAAGCATAGTGACCCACACTATGGCGGCCTGGTGAGATGCTTTTTTACGCCCCGCTTAAAAACCCGGGATCAGAGTGGGAAGGAAACACGTACGCTGGTAGTGAATTCCAGGCTTTCACCGATCGGCACAGGAAAAAAGCTTCCCATATAATTATGCGAGTTGAGTAATGAGTGAGGAAGGCTTTATGGTAATAAATTCTTGATTCTACTCTATTAGCATTTCTATTGTATCTTCATATACGAGTATGTTCAATCGGTTGATATTTTTTGTATAATGACTGAATTACTGAATTATTGATGAATGTATTTTTTAGAGACTTGACATTGTGATGATCTGGTAGTCGTTCATAATATTCTGTTAAATAACAAGTAAACATTATTCGAAACCGGATTAAACCCTATTTTTTTTTATCGTATACGTGTACGGGTGATCACCTGACTGGAGCCAACAGTGAAGTGGTATGTCGGACTCGAACCGACTAAAACCCACACGGTATTTCGTCACGTGGGTCGAGTGGGTCTATTGCAGAGGACCCGCGTATACTCTAAGAAGGAAGCTTCCTAGAAAAACCCGAACGCTACTTTTAGCTTTTTCTCATTTGTTTCTCGCGCACATCATCTTGAAGTCTTATACCCCTTGTCACTCTCGCTATTATTATGTACTGCGTTAGAAGTTTACCATTATGTACATACATACGCAAAATTAATCGATTAAATTTGCAGTTACAAACTTAAGCACTAATTCTAATTGAAACATAGAATTTATTTGGTTACTAGTTGTTTAAACTGAAGCAGTAACAATGAACTGCTGAACTTCTAAGTGTAGTAGTAGTATGATGATTAATAGCATTTATTATTCATTTATTTAAATAAACTGTTTTACTTATGTGTGTATTTCGAGGAAGCCCGGCTAGTTTTGGTCCCTACCGGGAGCTTTTCCCAGCCGCAATGGTACCGAACGTCACACTTTAGCATAAATACTCTTTCTAATATAATACTGTTTTTTTTTCTAATCCGACTTGAATAACTATGATTACATGAGACTGCAAACAAATTAAACTTCTTCAGCTTATTATATTAGAATAGATAAACAAAGATAATCCTAGGTCTATAGAAAACCTCTCGCTTGAGACCATGATTCAGCCGCCTCGTATAGCGAGGCAGTGATGGTTGCCAAAAAAGCGGAGGAAAGGGAGCGGGAGAGAGCTAGTACTCTTCCGTCCCGCAGAACACGCTCCAGCCGCCGGAGAGAGAAAAACTATCTCCGGCCTCCATCTATCCTCAGCGCTTGCCTGAGGGCGATGCACGGGGCTGTCCTGTCCATCTCTCTAGCACAAGCAGGCCTGAGATTGTGGCGTGACTTGTTCCGCGCGTGCCTCTCTAATTCATAGATTATATATAGATAGAGGATCACATCATAGTGGGGTCGCCTTGTTAAGAGGCGGCCAATTCTACCGGGGCCACAGGGTTTTCCTTTCTAGGGTATACCTGAGGTCCAGGCTACAGGACGCGATGAAGGAACACTGTGTGGTTTTAGTCAGTTCGAATCCGACACCCGGCACGACTCCATACCACCTACTGGCCCCGGTAAGGTGACGACCCGTGGAGGTTTCTACACAAAAAAAAGGTCTATAAAAATTTACGATACCCAACTAGTGGCTGCTGTATACTGAGATAGATTTTTCCTACATATAGTATTTGTTATCCAAAAGTGTATATGGTATGGTGCACTTTGGGATTATGCCCAACAGTGGACTGTGATAGGCTAAAAGATGATGATGTGCTTTTCCGCAATAGATTTCTAACTCAATAAGGCCTACAGGTTTAAATCAAATTTTAAAAACATTTATGGCGCTTATCTTCAGTGTCAGCATAAGATAAGATGGTAGCCGTTTAGAAATATTTTAAATATATATATATATATATACATATGTATATATAGCATGAGACTGTCACAAACTCTACTTTTCTTTTTACTGATTGTGGTGATTAGTTTGGTTTATCACTTCATGTACTTACATGAAAATGAAATAAAAATAATTTTCTCATCCAAAGTCAGCAATAGTCACTTTCTTGTAGGTGAAACCAATTTTATTTTATCATATGGGGTGTTCTTATTACTACTTAGTTATAAGTTGCTATCCGCTTTAACAATAAAAGAAAAATAACTGACAGCACTAAGGCTTTTGAAAATGACAGAAAACCCTCTTCAATACTTTAAATTGTAAGACCGTGCAATTTAAAAACTTAATACCCTGGTATCCATGCCCAAATTTTAATTTGGTTACAACCGGCCCACAGCTGGAGTATACTATTTCAAATAAAAATAAAATCCGTCTACAATTGGAATAAGACTCGCTTAACATACATAAAAAAAATACTATTGAAATCTAAACATCCTCCTATTTTAGGAGTCGGTAAAAAATTAAATGGTTTAAAAAAAAAACTCTGGGAGACGATTTTTAGTACACATTCTGAAGGTGGCGTTTCACCGAATCATTTTATCGTAATTGACAAATATTCTTAGAAACTCATGATTGTATTCAGTCTGTAGCTTGAGGGCTCACACTTCCCGAGATACTAGACAGAATTACAGATATGACCCTGACCTCGAGCTACAAAATTTGCATTGATTTCCACTTTAACATGACTCTCTATTTACACATCTTTATTTAATTATTTATTTTAATCTGTATGCACATATCGTACACAGGCGGACTTAATTCCTAAGGCATTCTCTGCCAGTCAACCTTGGGGTGATGCAGAGGTAAGAGTGGTAGGTGCAAAAACGCGTAAGTAAGTGAGGGATATATATATATATGTAGGTATGTAGGTGTACAATGATGTGATGAATGAATTAGGTTTGCCCACTGTGACGGGAGTGGAACATACAACAACTGTTGACAGAAGTTTTCGTTATTATAATTTGTTTTTTTTTAGTTTTTCTATACTAAGGAACGTTTTGTTTTTAGTTTTTCTATACCAAGGAACGTCTTGTTTTTAGCTTTTCTGTACTAAGGAACGTTTTGTTTTTAGTTATTCTATAATAAGGAACATGTTTTTTTTATGTTATGGAGGGACGAGCGAACGGGTCACCTATTGGCAAGTGACTTCCGCCGCCCATGCATACTTACAACTCAAGAGTCACAAGAGTGCTGTCCGCCTTTTGGGGTAGGGGAAAGAGAAGAAAATAAAGGAGCTCCCTCTCTCGGTCACACAATGCAAGTATTGTTGGTACGGACGGGCTTTCTAAATATTCAGTAGATAGCATACTCCGAAGAGGTGGACTGTTACATTTCAAACTTCCACATTCTGTCATTCATATTTTAGTCATACTAAAAAATCAATGACCAAATTTACCGTCGTCAACTGGGCATCCCAGGGCTCGAAGTATCATCACTCGAAATTAAATCAGTTTGCCCTTTAACCGTGACAAAGTATATACAGGTTAGGTAGTACATTACTGTCGCATTTATATTATTAGTATGCATACAAACCGAGTTAATGAGAGTTTATTTACTTATCCCTGTATTACATTAAGGAATTTAATTTTCAAAGGGCATAATCAAGTTTGAAATATGCTTTACTTTTGAATAGTTAAATATTTTATGTTGTGTATACGTTTATACACACATAACAATATCATAATATTATTCGAACGTGTATCATATGTGAAAACGCTCAAGTCGTTTAGGCGTGATCTAATAACAACACACACATACGTGGTTCACACTGTCATTTTTTAGAATTTAGTCAATAAGAACAGCCGATGAAAAAAGTATTTAAATTATGAATTAGGAACTCTTTAGGAATCCATATGCCATTTATTTTTCCAAATTGGTGGCAATTTAAAAAGTGTCTGTGGTGCATCGTATTTGATTTGACTAGAAATTTATTACGATTTACGGTGCGGTCTTACTCAACAACAATGTTGCGATAGTCTTCGATTGGCGTTTCATTGCAAAACCCTCTCTCGTGCTACTGTTTACAACTAGTTTAATGAGTTTAAACGTGGTCGAAGCGAACAAACTGGTGATTCTCGAGAAGGACGTCCTTATACAGCGACTACTAAAGATAACTTGAGTGTTTTGCGGAAGGGTGAAATATCAACATATTCGGACAGCTTTAGGCATTGGTATGAAACAAGTACAAAAAGTCCGTCATGGACATTTAGACTTCAGAAACCTTTGTACTAGAGACCTCATAGGTACCTCATAATGTCATGGAAGATCAAAAATGCCGTCGTTTGGATTGGTGCCGCTGAATGCTTGAAAAGTACGAGTATGACGGAGGTAACTCGAATGCTGTGCATAATATCATCACAGGTGATGAAAGCTTGATATATTGTTAGGAACCAGAAAGTAAAACACAATCTTCAATTTTCTTTACTTTTGTGCAATGGAGATCCATTGCATAAAAGTAAAGAAGGACAGAAGTCAAGGGAAATGGATGATTGACTTACTCTTTAGACGGTCGGGTCATTTTGTAACAATTATTTTAGAAGATAAAAACTATTGCTGCAGATTGGTATGTCAGTCATTGTTTGCCAGTTGTGTTGGAAAATGTTAGACAGCAGCGCCTAAGGAGCAGGATCCTCCTCCACCACGGCTAAGTTCAAGCTCACGCCAGAGTTAGTGAGTTGTGACTTTTATTTAGTTAAAAAAAAATCGTTTTATGAAACCTGAAGATGCAGTAGCTGCGTTTGAAAAAGGCGTGGAAGAGATCCCTACAGATTTTGTTTTCTAGAAACTTACAGTGTGACCTGCATATGTATTATCCTTTATGTGTATGTTTTTTAAACATAAGTGGACAACAGCCGTCCGTGGACACATTCAACTCGTCGTCGAGTCGTAAGTGCGCTGCCCACCCATGAGGATGAAGAGGTTATTCTTGATTTATATCAATAAATTGTTCAAATCGACTGTTACAGATGCGGAATTATAGAATTATATATTACGGAATTATAGCATAGAGATTACTTGGGCTTGGACTTTTAAGGATGCCCTGAGTACTTTTAATAATACCTGCATCTGGCTTGATGGTTGAATTGACAATGTGCAGACGTTTAGGTCGCATAAAATAAAATGTATGACCTTCTCCATCAGAAATTTTGGTAACGTAACTGATAGTGATATCTTGGTAGCTCACAGTTTCCTCGATCCCATGAGCAATTACTGCACTTATGCCAAATTTATTTATTTAGTTATTATTTTATTAGGTTTTCATAAAGCTTGAACTTTTAAAGTATTATACTGCTCGTTTAATTGGAATCCTATACGTATATGCATATGACAAATACACTAATAGGATTGAAAATGTACAAAGGAAGTTTATAAAGTAGGTACATACATATAACAAATATTAGAATTTATGCTCAAAGTATCATTTTCCTTTGACAAAATGACGTCATATAGATGATGTTATTTATTTAGAAAAGAACGCGGTAAGTAGTCTTGATGTTTTTTCTGAAATTAATTATTAATATACCCGTAAAATCTTCATGGTGTAATACTCTTCTTAACTTACCTTTAGTATTATCGAACTATCGGCAGATTAGTTTTATCCTGCAAGCTACATACTTTGATGAATCCGATGCGAACTTGGTGTCGATGAGGCGTGTGTTGAGTCTGGGTTTCTTTTTACAATATCAGAATATTAAATTTAATTAAGGACTTAAAAAAGTTATTGTATAATTGCTGTTTAGCCTTATTCCTCTAGTTAAGTGGACCTATGATTGGCTAAATGTTGCATATTTTGTTGTTATACACCTATTGTTATCGCTGTGGGTCTTACATCAATAATTTCATTAAAAATACATATATTAATTGTAACGTTCTGAGAAAATGAAGTAGTTATTAGTCATACTTGACCGACACTTAAATATTGCTTTGAGGTAGTGAGTGTCAGGATTCGTAAACTTATTCCCTTATTTATAACTTTTACACATGTAACCATGTCACACGATTCTCTGAATTTACGCACTAAATGAGATGACAATTAATGATGATGAGATGTAACAAGCCCATTACAACTTGGCTACAGACTTTGGGATATTATCAAACTGAATTAACACAGACCGAACCACTGTCGGTTGTGCGTAAAGTATTTGTGCTCATGCATTTACACACTCCAATGCACGTGCGCCCACGACAAAGGTAGGGTAGGGCACACACTGACAATAAACCTACCTTTTTTTTTAATTTGGCTTGCTTAGTTTTCAACGCTTTATTGGGGACTGGCGAAACGCGAAATACAGATTTCTAACATAGTTTGGCAATCTAGACAAGTTTTAATGACGATGTAAGCTTATTTTGATAAATAATTATATCGTTATTCTTTTTATTTGATAACATATACATATAATTTATATTTTTAAATACATTCGTAAATATAAAAATATTTTCAAATATAATATCCCACCGGTATCGGGTACAGGGACAAAGCTACCGGTGGTTAGGGCTCCAAAGACGGAAAACTCCTCCTCATTATCACTATACATACTGCATGCAGTCAGACAATAAACATATCAATTCCTATAAATTATTATATTTGTGTAAAGTTTGTGGTTATGTATATTTGTGGCTCCCCTTAGGGTAAAATTTATCATTGATATTATTTTTCGAACAAATTCTGAGAAAGCATCAGTATGTATGTATGTAGCCAGTTCGAGTTATAGGTATGCAATCCCATCTTGCTTAACTCCCAATCTCTTCTTTTCCTTCCCCTCATCCAACCTCTCCTCTTTCCTCTCCAAGCATCCTCCCACTCCTTATCACCCTCAAAGTCGGGCAGCGCATTTACAACTCCTGCGTCGCAAGTGTCCATGTCCAAGTGGCAGTTGTCACTTACCATCAAGTGACCCGACTATTCGTGTGTCTTCCTATATTATAAAAAAAATGTGTCCCCTGTGTATATTATTTGTCTATTTTTTTAAAAAGTAACCGTTTGTTGCTGTGGCATTATGTTGGCTTATAATTGTAACTTGTATGATTTCAAGCATTTGCTAAGGAGTTTTCGGTGTGACCAAATTTTTTCGGTGTGACCAAGACCATGGTTCTGTCCATGGTTCAAAGCGAGAGGGCGTGGGATGCCGTCGCTTCATATTGCGAGGAGGTGATGTCGGCTAAAGAAGCGGCGGATTGCCTGATATCTTATATGCCTGATATTGATATCTTAGCAAAAGCGGGTCTGAGACGGTGGCGCGACGTGTTCTGCGCGTGCCTCTCTAAAGTGAAGAGGGGGCCAGGGCCCCTACACAGTGTGGCCACCTGTTGAGGTGACCAAGGTCTGCAGGGGTTCCCGGAGCCCTCCTTGTTAGGGTATTCCCGGGTCCCTTGCAATAGACTCTTTGTGACGGAACACCGTGTGGTTTTAGTCGGTTCGAGTCCGACATACAACCTCTCCGTAAGCTCCGGTGAGGTGATGACCCGTGGAGGTTTCCACACGAAAAAAAAAGGAGTTTTATGAGAAAAGAAGAAAAAAAAACTTTTACATACGATATATACACTTACGCCTGCTTTGCCGATGGGATAGACAGAGGCGTTGTTAACGCCCATTTTGCCGATTATAATTAGTCTCGTTCACATAATAGGGGGACGGCAATAGTCTTGCCCCCATCCATCCGAAAGTAAACGGATGGGGGCAAGCCTATTGCCGTCATCCATCCACTTTTGCCAATTAGTTGCAAAGTTTTTTTAATATATAGACAGGAAAGGGAGTAATATTGCTTATGCAGGTGGATGGGCAATAGCTCAAGCAAATCAGGGCACATACATATAACTCGAACTGGTTGGTGTCGGGAAGTCCAAGCCCTCTAACTTTTACTTACTCATGAAAATCATTTGAAGGCAGGTGAGGCCATGAGTACTCTTATCTGAATAAAAATATTTTCTGCGCCAATCTAGACTTCATCCAAAGAAGAATCCAAAGTACTCGGATTAATAATATTACAAATACAAGGATCATGTCACTGTAATCACCTTCATAATCATTCAGCCTATCGCAGTCCACTGTTGAATGGGTCTTTCGCATCCAGTTCGTACCAGCTAACTTCTTCAGATCGCCAATCCATAATTATGATACGATTGCATTAGATTGTTGGATCGCCATCCATCCAACAATCTAATGCAATCGTATCATAATTAACAATTGCTGTTTGCTATGCTTATTCGACCTTCTTTTAGGAAAATAAGCAAACAAGGTAATAATAAATACGAAAATATACCGAACGCTTTCAAATTAAATTATTCAACCCACTGATTCGAAAATTATATTGAGATCATATTGGCAATAAAGACAGCTCTCACCGCGTCTAAAACATTTATATTTCAGTTGGTTTATTATGATTTGAGAGTTATGTTTACATACTTATGCTGGATTTCAATTAAAAATAGATTTATAAACGTTACGTTATAAAAAAATGTTGTGAACGAACTCAAAGCATATGAAACCATCAATTTATTTCCTCCAAAGTTGTTGTAAAGCGAAACAGATGCTTGCTGGATGCAAAGAATAATCGCAAATATACCAGTGAATGCGGTTAAAACTTCTTTCTCAATTTCATAATGTAGATGAAAATATATAAAAAGTTACAGCAATGTTGCCATATCCCATATCATTAAAAAACTCGTTTATCCAAGTAATAAGATATTGTTGGTTGATAAGCTTATTATAAAGAAGAAAATAACGAACATTGTGTCATCCTAATACCTAGTATAATCCAAATGTGAGCTTTCAGGCCTTTTCTCGATTGACTTGCATATCTGTCATTAAATCGACTACAGCTTCCACTGCAGGTCATTTTGCAGTTCAACAGGATCGGTCAACAGAGGAAAAATCAGTATTTGAACAAACATTCATCACCTATTTTTCTCATTAAATGGGACCAAATTTGAAGTATGCCCTGTCCTATAAAAAAAAAATACTACGTCTACTTTAACTTTTGCCTTAAGAACCTTCTCCTTTTTTTTTGCATTTTAGGGTTCCCAAGGAACCCTGTTGTGAAAGTGAGAAATAAAAATTTAAAAAAAAATATGTTTTACGGTTAACAAGCATCCCCACCATGATATATCTTAAGGAATGTTAAAAGAATGTCGTGTTCCCGCGGCCTAGGCATCAGGTGCGAGGAAGGAACACCTGGTCAAGTCCAGCACACCCCTTCACCGATGATCCCTGCTGAGGATAGTCCATGAGGATTTCCGCACGTAAAAAAAATATGTAAAGACGGGATGATTGTTTTTTCTAGTATTTAATATGGGTGTCGTTGGATAAGTCATTGAAGGATACGAATACTGCTTTTCAAATCTGAGATTCATCAAAAATATTAAACTCTTAAAAAAGTTTTTGTAAGAGTCACGTGTCTCCTACTATAAACTATTGGCTTTTGAAAAATATAAAAAAAATCACAATGATAGTATATTTAACGAATTTATTTTATGTGAATGACTTGTGCGTAATTGGAAAATTTAAAATAAAATATTTAGAAGGAAATTACTTAAGTACGTGAAGTCATTTGCTTATAATTCAAAATAACTACGGAGATGTCACCTATTTGAGTGGAGATAGCTCGAGAGGAGATGTGACCTATTAGGTCTCACTGAAGAGCAACTACATAAACTTGAGAAGCTCCAAAATGTCACGAGGAACATTTGGAGTTCCTCGACTGCAATGTGTGTTACATTGCAGGGACCGGTGATCACTAGAGAATTTACTGCTAAAAATGTCGCAGCACTCCACTGTAAGACAAGTCCTTTTCGGTGTAAGCGGTTATATTATGGAACAACTTGACAATCCGACAAGCTAAAACCTCACACGCATTAAGAAGAAACAAGTAAGGGATTATTACTTATCATTATAAATACTGATTTATACTATTTCTATAGTTCTAACAATCGTCAAAATGTGTCTAACAAAGCTGTCATTGGTTCTAGAGGGTTTATTGATAGTCACTACACGGGGTCTCTTGCTCAAGAGCTCACAGGGGATCATTCATTTTTTCCGTTATACATTTTACTTCTTGATGCTTCTTCTACTCAGGAATTTAGAATCAAAAATAGGTGACAATCTTTATTTCATTTAAGTTTAAGTTGAAGTTCGTATTAAACCTTAAATACCCTAAACTTACGCAAGCTCAATTAATTATGTTTTACCAATTTTCTTGAAATCCTTGTAAGTACATTCTAGAAATTTATGAAGTTGAAAATTTGTTGTTAAAATTACTAAGTGCAACAATTAATAAATAATTATACACACATACACTCACGCCTGTATCCCCGCAGGAGTATTCAGAGGCGTAATTAACGTCCATATTTTGGAAATAATAATTAAGTCCCATTTACTTATAATAGGGCAATCCTATTGCCGTCATCTGGGCACTTTTAGGAATATATGGTGTATATTTTTTTTTATATAAGCTTACCATAATGACTCCACTTTGCCTGATGGAAAGCAACAAGTGGAGTCTAAGAGTGGTGGTCACCATCCTCATTGCATGTTTAGTCAATGCAGCACGGTGACCCACACTATGGCGGCCTGGTGAGATGATTTTTCACGCCCCGCTTGAAAGACCCGGGATCAAAGTGGGAAGGAAACACGTGCGCTGGTAGAGAATTCCAGGCTTTTACCGATCGGCACAGGAAAGAAGAGCCAAACCGTTTAGTTCGGGCACGTATATTTTCGACGCTCAAACGGTGACTCCTCAGGCCGGCACGTGTAGTCCTGTAGAGGAAGGGAGAAGGTGGGACCAATTGGAAGAGCTCGTCAGAACACTCCCCGTGATATATTGACAGGAAAGGGAGGATATTGTTTATACAGATAGATTGGGGAGTATAAGCCATAGCTCAAGCACGTCAGGGTCGCAGACCTCAATATAATTCTAACTGGCTGGTGTTCGAGTCCCCTAACTATTCCTACAAATAATTATATAAAGTTACAAAGGTTTACAAAATAGCGAAATTAAAAAGTAGTTACGCGTAACAATATAAATAATAATATTATTGAACTCTTAAACAGACCTATATTTTTTTTATACAATTCAATTATATAATAATAAATAAATAAAATAAAACGCCTTTTATTTCTTGCTTTTTTACAAAATATATGTTAGTACTTAAACAATAAGAAAATAAAATATTAGTATATTTATCTAATTTAGTTTAGTTAGTACTGTTAGTATTTTTATCTATTTGTTAATTTAATGAGGTATATTTTATTAAATTAAAGCTTCAAAATTACTACACCCAGGGGGTGGGGTGGGGTTATATCACCAAGAACCATAAAGCAGGAAATTATACTATTAGTATGTGACGTCAGTTGAGCATATTCTGTAGCAATTAAGCAGCCGTGTCCTCGGCAACAGTAACGGTTTCAACAAAAATAACAACAGTAAAATTAATTAGCTTCAATGACTGAGACTCGAGCTATCTTTACACTTACTGTAAATATCGTTCATATATTAAGATGTAATTATAATATACATATGTGAATATTACTATGTATTTTGTATGCGTATTGAAATACTAGAGGACGCCTGAATTCCTTTAAATTGACATTTTACACATTTTCCGTATCATTACATAGGCATGCACCCCTGTACCCTTTGTTCTGTTTTCAATCATTTAAAAAGTAAAAAAGAACAATCTGTTCTAAGATCCAATATTTGACAACCAGCAGAAAATGGTACTTAACTGCTTTTTTCATTGCTAATATTTATATGGAAATTAGACTTAGAAATTTGTAGTAGGATTTGAAGGGGAGGATAGAAATGTTTACATCGATTATCAAAAGTGCCCGAGCGACTTCAATATGACTGACCCCTATTACGTTAATGGGACTAAATTATGATAGGAAAAATATGCTGCTTACCCCATCGGCAATAAAGGCGTGAATGTATCTATGTATGTTATTTATATAATATATCGATGAATACATCTCAATAGGCTTTTAAAAAGTACAAATGACATACACATAAACATAAATAATTGTGTCACGGATCTGAAGATCTACATTTGTCCAGGTGCAATAAACGTATCTAAGTTAGAAATAATTAATAGAACGCGCAGTTCACAGTAATTTCACCTCTTTTTTTTACGTGGGGAAATCCTCATGGACTGTCCTCCGCCCGGGGGCATCAGCGGTGGGGTGTGTCGGACTTGACCGACTAAACAACCACGGTGATCCTTCCACGCACCTGCTGCTGAGGGCCGCGAGAACACGACATTCTTCCGCGGCCAACAGGTGACCGTCCGGAGCGGACCCCATCTCGACAACCCGTAATTTCAACTGCTTTTATGTTTATTGCTCCACTTCATATTAGCATAGATGAAAGCGTCAGGGTTACAATAAAGTAATAACTCGATTGTTTATTTCTAGATCACATATTTTCTGGCAATTTACCGCACACAAGAGTTCTAATTTAGGTAACATAATATATCCTCAACCCAACAAACGGTTTCTTTTGCGGGTAGAAGGTCAATATTAGGAGCACTACAAAATACAGGTGTATCTGTTGTTTGTGTCGTAAAACGAACTTGGAACTTAATCTTAAATGAAATAAAGCTTGTCTATAGATCCTAAATTCTTGAGAAAAAAAGTATCAAGAATTGAAAATGTATAACGGAAAAAAGGACGTTCGCAACATTTCCATGACTCCTTATGAGCTCTGAGTAAGACCCCGTGTAGTAACCTACAATAAACCCTCTTGAACCATAGACAGCTTTGTTAGACCAACAAATTTTGATATTTATTAGAAATATCTGTTACTCATTTTTATCGTGTATTAATATTTATCTAGCACGATTCAACAAAACAGGCACACGGTTATCAGTTGTTATCAAACAAATAACCACGTTCTGTGACCGCAGAAGCTTCACCCGGATGTACACCTACATACCGATTCATTATATAAATATATGTGTACACACATATCTCGGCATGTGTGGCACACATAAAGGTGTGGTCTTATATATTTAATCTATAGCATACCCCTTTTTTTATTTTATTTTTGAAGGGTAAAGAGCCAACAAGCAAGCCTATAAACTGTTTGTAAGTTGTAATTTTCTTTTAATACATAAATGTCCATTTGACGGCTATGACGCTACATGGCTTATGTAATAATAAGTTCGACTGCCCGGATTTAACAAGTCAATTATGACATGTTGTACCCAGAACAGTGCATCGCGGGGTGCGTGCGGACCGGCTGTTTTACACTTCAAGGTGTAAATCGAATGCGCCGCACACATACTTCACTGAACTAGACATTTTTTCTCTTTCAACATTTAAATTTAAAAGATTAGCAAGTGATATTTTGGCTTGCAAATAAATTCTAAATTACTTAGATTCACCTATTGGGATATTTTTATCAAACACTCTAAATTTCATATCTGTGCGTATGTACAATTGCTTACTCACTCTAATTACTAAATCCGAGGACATTGCTGGGTTATACGTTTACCTAACATATGTATGTAGTAAATTTTCTTTAGGTTAAGACACAACGTGTAACTGTTTTATGTCCCTGTATAAATAAATAAATAAATGAGAAATAAGTGTAGTAAAAGTTATTGTAATGGTATATATATATATATATATCACATTAGGCTATATTATATATCACATTACCGAAAAGTGAAATTAAACTGGATACCGGAGTATATAGTATATATAGGATACCGGATAAGATAGATAATGATTCGTTTTATTATGAGTATGACACACGAACAATCGCTAGGTGTCTGCTCTTGTTTTTCTTCTGCCATGGGTTACATTCATTACTTGTTTTCAAGTTTTCTTGAAAGATTGGTAATTATAATAGTTTAATTAATAAAAAAAAACACAGTTTGAAACCAAGTGTAATGTGTTCGACTTGTTAAAACAAACCAAATGAATCTAAATACGAGATCGTTTCGGACGAGATTCCATTGAATTTAACAAAACGTACCAATCGTATGTGCCAAAACTCGAATGGGTTTACCAAAGGCAATTGAAGAGTTCTACTAGTAACGTTCAGGCTCCATCATCAGATCAGCTTAAAAATCCATAATTATTGTATTACCATCTAAAGTATATACATACGTCATTTTATCGATAACATTAAAAGTTTTTGGAAAATTGACCTCAAAGATTTGTTTACATATGAAAAAAATAAAATTAAAGTATTTCATCTACCGCAGTAAAGTTGGTAAGAAAATATTTTAAATA
The DNA here is from genome assembly GCA_947561695.1 of Tyria jacobaeae. Taxonomy (NCBI): domain Eukaryota; kingdom Metazoa; phylum Arthropoda; class Insecta; order Lepidoptera; family Erebidae; genus Tyria; species Tyria jacobaeae. The sequence goes on along the minus strand of OX387215.1, from coordinate 20,208,959 downwards.
AAAATGTAATTTATTGTAGTCTCCAATTAAAACGTATATAATAGAAATATCGGCTCGACCGGTGAGATACCACGGCCTCACAGAAAACTGGTTGTGAAGTAATGCTTGAGTTGCATTTACCCGAAATGAGTGAGGTATCTGGAGGCTCAACTCCCCCTCTCCCCTTTCCACTCCCCACTACTCCCTCTACTTTTTCCCATCTCCTCAACCTCACACTCGTCTATCCCATCCCCGCATCCCCCCATCCCTAATTACCCGCAAAGGCGGGTACGACTCTTGAGTTGCAGGATGAACACCTGCAACTCAAAGAGTCGTACCCGTCGTAACGTAACGCTTGCTTTGAATTTCCCTGAAATCGCTGGGGTTTCCAGAGGCCCAACTCCTCCTCTCCTTTTTCCTCCACTTTGCCCCTCCTACCCTTTTCCCATCCCTCATCACCCTTAAAGGCGGGCAGCTCACTTTCGAGTTGCAGGTGTCCATAGACGGCGGTTGTCACTTACCATCAGGTGACCCATCTGTTCGTCTGTCCCCCTATAGTATAAAAAAATAAAATATGAAGTTGGTTTGACGTGGAAATAGAGCGCTCCGTTTAAAATGTCGTACGTGACTAGGAGCACGACGATACCCTCAAATAGAAGAGTACAATTCTGTGTCGCATCGCTGCTACAAATTACATAATATATATTATACAGTAATACTTATAATACACGTGTCTATCTGTAGTGTGCGCTTCGATTATTTAAGGAGCGAGTAGATAGATCGTATGTGAAGGAGGTGAGTCATGTTATTGACACACAAGTATAAAGCTAAAACGGTTGTTACACCATTTAATATATGACTAATTGAAGGTGTTTAATAGTAGCCATTATAATTATTTGCAAAATATGAATTCAAGGAGTAGAGACCTCTATTTCAAGTGGAGATTTATTGTCTGCGCAAAACTACTCAGCAATCAGCATGATTTTGAAGTACATCTCCACACATTAAATGATTAATATTAAGTGGGATTTATCATTTAAATTATATTATATTTTATTTATATATTAAGCTTCCGTAAAGCATTATATTAAGAAAATTGTTTTTTTTTTTTAAGAATAAAATACCCCCGTTTATCGTCTCTGCACCATCTCTAAAAATCAGTCGCAGCGTGTTGTTTACAAGTTCATCTTATTTGTTAAAAAATACTCAATTCAATACAAAAAAATATCTAAAAGTTCACGATATTCAAATATATATTTTTATATCTACCATAGTTATATCATTTCCTAAATGACTCGGGTATACATGTAGATAACTAGAAGGCTTCACATTTGAAGGAGAAGTTAGCATAAACAAACATGTACCTATATATAACAATATTACTAACCGCTGCGTAAATAACAAGCTAAAACCAACGTGTACGTTAATTAAGTAGAGGAAAATACATCCTAATAGTTCTGTTAACAACATGTTATATGTAACTAGGTAGAGCATACGAGTAATATTAGTGTACATGAGTTCTAGTTTGAGAAATAAGAAAGCGAGCAAAGTAATTAAAAGCAGATTTCTGTTCAAATTGGAGTAGCCTGGTCTAGTATTACTTGATTATTATTTTTTTCATAGATAGGATTTTTCCGTAATGATTATTATAGTAGACTGTTTTTTACAGGACTCTTAGATTAGTAAAAAATATCTTTAAATGATTTTTATATTTTAGCTAGCTATCTCTAAGACCGTAAGAATGTAAAGGGCTGACGATAAATTATACTATATTCATATTTGCTGTCTTTGATATTTTTATGTATAATGTGGTATCAAGTTCTAATTGGCAAAATTGTGGGTTTTCAAAACACCTCTGACCCATTAGCAATATGACCTATATATACCCAATTAGGAGCGTATGTTTAAATAAAGGCCGGCAACGCCCTTGCGACTTTTGAGTTGCGGGTGTCCATGGCCGGCGGTAGTCACTTACAAACAGGTGACCCGTCTGCTCGTTTCCCCCTATTGCATCAAAAAAAAAGAATATTATTATAATATTGACACTGTACTATTGTACACATGCAATGCATCATTATATTACTCATTCATTTCCTTATCGAGGATCAGAACTAAAATCAGACTTTGCACCAACATATTTACCATATCGTAATAAGTATACTCATTCAGCTACTACGAGGTATGCCTTTTAAGTTCTGTCGTTATTTCCCAGAAATTTTGAGTTTGGAACTGTTCTATATTCGAATGTGTTTAAATTTTGAATCTGAAACAGTTGAAAGTATTAGGACTAATGCTATTGTTTAGTCACAGCGTCGATTTGAATCTGTCAGGTTACGTACGAAAATGAATCTTTCTAAGGAAAATGTTCGTGCAATAATTTTTTACAACTTTAAAAGAGGTCTGACACGGCTTCAGTGTTTTGAAGAGCTAACATCTGTGTTGAGTGATGAAGCCTCATGTCTGCGGACTGTCGAACGCTGGTATTTAGAATTCCAGCGTGGATATACTAGTGTTAGTGACAAATCTCGCTAAGGACGCCCAAATTCCGCCTTCACTGAAGATAACATCATTGCTGTGAGACAACTTATTCTCGAAGATCGTCATGTGACGTATCAAGAGATAGAGGCTCCATTATGCATCTCAGGGACCACTATTCAGAAGATCTTGCATGAAGCGCTTGGTGTGAGAAAGCTAGTTTGCCGTTGGATACCGCATCTGCTGCCACGTCAGATGGTGTAAGAAAACTCTGCAAAGTTTCAACCGAGGAGAGTCAAATCACGTCTACGACATCATCAGTAGTGACGAATCTTGGATCTTTGCCTACGATCCTGATTCCAAACAACAATCTACAATCTGGGTCTTTCAAGGCGAGCCGACTAAAGTTGTTCGTTCTCGAAGCACTTCAAAGAAGATGGTGGCCACGTTGAAAAAACCGGCCATGTTGCGACTATTGCACTTGAAGATCGTAGAACGGTTAACGCAGAGTGGTATACCAAAAGTTTGTTTACCACAAGTTATCGCCGAACTTCGAAAATCTAACTCAAAGCGACGCACCATCCTGCACCACGACAGCGCAAGCTCACACAGCGCAAGCTAACACAGCGCTCGGCAAACGATTGAGTATTTGAAGCAGGTAAAAGTAGAAATTCTTGACCATCTTCCATACATTCCTGACCTAAGCCCTAACGATTTCTTTACATTTCCTAAAATTTAGAAAAGTCTTCGTGGTCAAAGGTTCCAGGCCGGTGAAGAAGCAGTCGCTTTCAAGTTAGCCATTTTGAACACCCCCACCTTAGAGTGGAATAAATGTTACAATAACTGGTTTGAGCGAATGGAAAAGTGTACTAAGCAACGGGGTGAATACTTTGAAAAAACAATAAAAAGTACTATAAGGTTCTAGTTGTGTTTTTTTCTTCAAACGACTAATACTATGAATGCGTAAGTACCAAAACCAAATCTGTCTGCTACGCTTTCACGGTTCATTAGCTAAACCAAACTAGATACAATTATGTATGGAGATAGACATGACCTTGGGCAAAGACATTTCATTAAATTGTCACTTTCAGGGATTCTTATTCAAGTCTGTATGGGAAACCAATAAAGTGTCAAGTTTACCGAAGTACTAATTCTGTGCAGACTAAGTCGAGGGCGCCAAACAGTTGTAATATTGTATTATATATTACGACTATTTGACACGCTCAAACTCGCTCTATATATATTGAGTCTCAATAAATTGAAAGTACATATATTCATCAGTTATCAAACCGCTCACCTACACAACATCGACTTTGAAAACAATTTTCTTTTACACATAACACATCTTATACTCAAAATAAATAGGTTTTTCTTCTGCCTTCAGTTTTTTTTTTTAATTACATTCACAGTTACATGCTAAAATATTACAAAGATGTTCTTAGTCTAGATTTATAAATAACTAACCCACACTATTTACCACAAATTATATTTAGAAGCAAAAGAAACATCTTAAAAGGAAAACAGAGAAAGAGACTCATGCCTTCTCGCCGACATTTCCCAATTTAAAAGTATCTTTTAAAATCGTATTAAGCAACCGCTAGTGACTAGAGGCTAGGTTTTTTTATCTGACATCTCCAAACCACCTTAAACTGAGAGGATGTCGGCGAAAACAAGCATGAATCAGTAACTATCGAGGGAAATTACTTTATTAGGACAATAGCACTTCGATAACCATTTTTTAAACATATTGCTTGAGATAGAAAATATGTCAGCGTCTGGGAAACGAGTATTATATTTTCAAGAATGTGGATAAGAGGGGCTCTTTAACCGGCGTTTGTCCTTGTTTACGTGAAACAGCCGCGAGCTCTACGCTGGAAAACGTTTCTATTCACTATATAACATAACTCGTTTGGTTATTTCCATGAAATCAAATTTATTATTACACAAACCTATAACATTAATGTGCCAAGCAGTAAACGTGTTGACTCTAAGCTTAACAACCGGTATCACATGAGTAAATCTGTGTAGGAAGCCCTGGACCGATAACACCTGAAATTAACTGATCGTAAGGTTTTTTTCTGCACCATTTCCAATTTGTTAGAGTACTTCTGGTTAAATAGATTCCACATTGGAGCCGCGTATTCCAGCTGTGATCTGACCAGGGCTATATTTATCGTAATGTCAGTCGAGGGGCACACAAAGTAGCTTTCATGACGAAACCATACATGCGGAAAGCTTTATTGACTACTGTGTCAGTGTGTGTGTCAAAAAGTAGGGACGAGTCTAACACAACACCCAAATCGTGAATTATGTTAAATTCATTTAATTTTGCCTTATTACTGGTATAGTTAAAATTAAACTTATTTCTATTTTTTGTGAAGGATATTGTATGACATTTTGGAGGACTAATTTAGAGTTTATTGTCGGTACAATATTTATACAATTTGTTGAGGTCATCTTACAGAAATATGCAGTCTTGCAGAGATTGTCAATCTTTAAAAAAAAGATGTCATCTGCATACACAAAAAAAAATATTAAATTGATAAAACAGTGTTTGATATAATTGACTAAACAATGAAAAGAAGAAGTCCCAAGATTGACTCCTGAGGGACCCCTAACTTAGCTACTATAACATTCGACTCGAAACTATTAATTACTACTCTTTGAGTTCTGTTGAAAGTCTCTTGTTTCGCGACAAAATGCTCTTATGATGGGTTGGCCCCACTTTTTCCTATTACCGCTACTCCCAGGATAAAATAAAATAAACCTTTGTATATTCTAAGCGCTATTTGCGTAGTATACAGTGTCGCTAACTGTTTGAAAACTTCCCCCGACAGCAATTTCAAAACCCACTAAATTCAAACTAAAACTCCCCCCCTCCCCCCTTTCCCTAAAAACTGGGACACAAGTATATCATTTTCAATATATAATGAAAGAATTCCTTCCCCTAAAAACCCCTTGTATAGATTTTTAAATGCCTTATATCGTATGACTTGTGGCGTCACTTGTTTCTACCATCACACAGCAATATAGAGTATGTCTTTATTGTCTTTAGTGCGTATGTTACTCGACACGACAAATATACTTTTTTTTAAATTTAATTTTAAATACCATTTCATTCAAAGAAAATATTTAATTCCTCTTAAGGTTGAAGTTTTATATATATATGTATATATACATTTTAAGTCGTTGAGGTTTACGATTTAGACCTGAGTGTGTCCTCTTATCAGTAGTTTTTTAAATTAACGTGTGACTCATAAATATGTTTTCGTTTTGCAGGTAAATCAACAACATTCTTCCTTTTTAAAGAATCGCTTACTCGGTAAGTTCTATATAACACTCACACAAGTCAGCCACTGAAAATAAAAACTACTAAAGCGTCTAGTGCTTTGTCTGAAACTTGAATGGAACAAAGAAATTTGTCAGAAAGGACTGATACTAGTTCTAAGCTACTCCGTTGAAACATATCATTATCTATTAGCCAGAAATAAAAGCATATGCCGAAAGGACGCGAGGGCTATAAAAGTTGCCGGCTTTCACAGTAAAACTGTAAACCCAGAAATGTTTCTATACTGATCGATTTTTAACCCATTTCATACATTTATTTTAAAAAGACTCCTATTTTCTTTCCATTGTTATTTAGAGGCTCGTAAATTCGAACAATCGAATAGAATTTAACAATATGACCTACTTTTCGATACAGTTTTTTTTTACATTTGGACTTTAAAATGTGTCTTTCTATTTTCGAAAGTAATTTCTTACTACTTACTTTAAAAGTAGTGTTTAAAATACGTGCAGAATACACAGTGTGTATAAAAAAAAACACTAATCACTGTGAATCTGTGTATAAAATCACTATACTTAATCTCCTCCAATAAATTTATTGAATATTAAATAAGTATGTAATGTGTAAAATCGTCCCAGAAAGGAATCATACTATACCAACAACATTCGCAAGGTTTGTAATAGCATTATATACCGGCTTTACGCACTGTGTTCACATACATATTTATACGTGTTGCTGGTGACTGACTACTCCCTCCCCATTTTCCGTATCCGTATCTTTTGAATTATGCCGTGTAAGGTATCGTATGAAGGGTTTATTACGATTGAAAGTATTGCGGTTTTTTTAAAGTCAATTATCAAGGATGTTGTGTTGATAAGTTTTAGGCGATGCTCAATGTGCTGACAAGGTTGTAACGTTTTGCTTGTTGTAAACATTAATTACTTCGTCACCAACGAGTTCCTGACGTTACAAGATCGCTCTAGTTCCAAGCTTACAATTGTATGTTTTCCTATACAGCACTATATTAACAATTTACAGGTTTAATTAAAATTAATGAACACTTACTACACCCGAGAATAGCCTGTGTAATTTCGCGAGCAGTTGTACCATAAATTGGATCTACTTAATAGAGTGAAATAAATATTAAACGCTTGTTATCTCATAACGGGAATACTGCTGCAGGTATTCCCGTTATGAGACATTACATTAGACAGTACATTTTGTCTTCGTTCTAATTTTTTTTTATCTTTGTATATTGCTTAAGAGATGTTCCTTTTTTTTTTGTTTATTTTAACGCGCTGACCTTTGAAGCTACCTGGCATACTAAAAATAATATTGTTAGATTCATTTTCTTATTTTTTTACCGTTCTTAATTTAACTGTATACTGCAAGTCAAATCCAAAAGATATTTGTATATCTTTTTTGGATTTGCCTTTAAGGACTTCTTTATAGATTTAATGGACGATGCGTTTCAACAAAAATATGCCATACCGACAATTGAAAGTAACATTGGCAATTCTCTATTTATAGCCCCACATAGCCGCCACAGATATTTAGTATAATCAAATCTATAAAAACACTAAGATCGCTGGTTAAGATGGCATTGTTAGAAAAATGGTGGAAAGATGCACAAGTACTTATTCCACCAGTTCTAAGTTTTGTATTTAACTTACGAGTATGTATTGAACAGGGTTCTTTGCCAGACAAACTAACAAAGGCAATAGTTTAACCAATTTTTTTTAAAAAGGCAATGCTCCACTAGACACGTATTTTTTTTAAACTATATCGTTGTTGCGAGATAGCCTATGTACAAAATTCAAAAGTGAACTAGTACATCAGTCAGCTGTAAGAAGTGTCAAATTCGGAGTTCCCCAGGGAGTGTGTTAAGACCATTCCGATTAATGATGAATAAACGATTTACCTAGAAGTAGTATATGAATTATTGGATTGTTTGAACAGGGGAAGGTAGAAACAAATATTAATATAAACTAGGTGAACATATTGAGGAATGTGAAGTACCTCCTTCCCTGGGCATTCAATATGCCAATATGCGTTTGACTTATATAGGTTAAGAGGCACTGCTAATATATCCACAGTGATCACAGCATACCGACGTCTTGTTGCTTCGGTGTTGAGTACAATTTTATTTTTTTGAAAAAAAAAATGCCACTAATTGCTGCCAAGCCAACAGATTCTTGAAAGCCGTTTTTATCAAGTATATATACATATGTAGTTACACTCCCGTGCGTGTATGTATAGAAAGGAATGTGCTCTAAGCACGAAACAAAACATGTCATTATTTAGTCTCCCGTACCCTTTCCGCCGCTTCTTTAGCCAACATAACCTCCTTGCAAAATGAAGCGACGGCCGCCCACGCTCTCTCGCTTTGGAACACGAAAAGAACCATGGTCTTAAGCGTAGCCTCTCGCTTAAGACCATGGTTCTTTGGACCACACCGATAGCCGCCACGACATCAGTATGCTGCTGCACCCACGCATAGCATTTCGTCAGAGTGTGGGGTGCGGTATCCTCTTGGCAGCCCGCCCGGTGGTGGCGCACAGGCGTTGGCTCCCCCGACCTATACGGCACAGGTGCTTCCAGAAGCAGTCGTGGCCGGTCAGTACCTGCGTTAGCCGGTTAGAGAGGCTCCCGTGTTTCCTATCCAGACCCTTCTGCAATATGGGCCTTACCGCCATAATTGTGGCGTGGCGGAATGTACCTCGATCGAATATTATTTGACATTTATATTCTATGTACCCACATTCTAAGCAAGTGATAAATAAATGGAATGAAAAAAGAAATGTATAGTCTATTTTCAGTTAACGGGCACTGAAAACTATTTACTAAGGCCTATGTTTGAATAGCCAGTTAAACGACAGGCTAAAAGTCATTTCACAGTTAACAATATTCTGAATTTTTCAATTGACGGATAGGCACGTTAAGCTCTTTTATCTGGAGATTCAACCTAAATGTCTCTACATCCCAGTTGGCTCGTTATGTGTAGAGTTATTTGACATGTCCTGACAACGGAATGACTTCCGTGCGTAAATATAAATTCTAAAGCGATAGATATTTTATTCAATTGACGATGAAACAATCGAAGAGGATTATACAGTGCTGAATTATTTATATCCAGACAGAAGACAGATAATTGTTAGTAGGAGAACTGATATTATCAAATCAGGATTTACCGTAGTATTGTATACCTGCATGGGATGATAAGAGTTATTGAATGCTTGAATACATAATTCAACTGTATGCGAAATTATAAAAAGAGTAAACCAAACGCCTCGTATAGCGAGGATTTTTTTAAATATATATAATTTTTTATAATTGCCAGTCGACAGAAAAGAAATATTATCAATAGAAAGGATTTTTAATATTGCTCTAATTCTGAAGGTCATAGGTGCATTGGATTGTACTAATATCGGGTCGGAACCCACTGGTCCCCTGAATTTCGCACCCTGTGCCCACTCGTCCCCTCAAGTGTTTGAGGTTCCCACTCGTCCCTTGATCTATTATTAATTTTTAAATAATTTTATATTTCCCATTCTCTTTACTAATTTAGATATTTTCTTTCGGTCCCTATTGTTGTAGTACAGTCGCGTACTTAACGTAAAAAATAAAAATATAGTAAATATGTAGACATCATATTTATTTCAAATCACTGATATTTTTTTCCAAAAATAAGTTTTAGTGACGTAAAAAACCAACTATATTATTTCTATATATATTATTATATATATATTTTCATAAAAACCAGTGTAAAAAAACTAATATAGTGCTATGTACATATGTATGTATATATATAGCTGTGGAGCGTAAATTGTTAATATTTGTTAGTGTAGATCTATTTTCCGTTGCGGGAAACATATTAACAAAGAGGAGATCGCAACTTGGCAGTCGAACAGAACAACAACTAATATTTCTGCAACATTATGAGTGAGTCAACATAAATGAGTGAAATGAGCTAATTTGGAATCACAACTGACGTAATAAATCAAAACAATTGTCAACCTAAGTGGTACACAAAACATCTTAAATTATAAAAGCCTTCATACCTACACTCTATAATATTCTTTAACTGTAACATACACAAGGGTGTACTTTGAGTATTAAAATTTTGTAATTGAATTAGATCCCCTGATTGGAAAGTCCCCAAAACATACCTACGATACGACTATCCGAAAGGGACCCGAAGTGTATATATATAATTGTAATCGTTAAAATATCAGATAAAGTTATTAAATAGTTAGCTGTCTAAGCTTTTAACTGGGTAATGAAAAATCGACCCTAAATCTAGTTACAAGCATCTGGTTGTGTTTGTTTGCCTTTATTTATTATTTTATATTAGTTATATTAATTTTGAAACGGGTGGTTATATGATCAACAAAAACGGATACTAAATTGTCATTTTTTTTAAATATTACATTTCAACAACCACAAACAAAAAATGTCAAAGTAATCTATATTTGCGGTGATAATGTGTGTAATAATTTATAATTTTATTAAACAGAACGCTTCAGAAATTTTATAAAACGAATTAATGGAATAAATATATGCCGTAGTATGATAAAACTCATGAAATAAAACACCCATCGACCTATATTAACAGATTTCTAAATAGCTATAAAAGTATTAATATTGATACTGTGTTGATCCTGTCCAATACATTTGAAAAGGGGCCTTACGATCTTTTAATTAAATTTTAACTGAGGATGCTTTTGTATTTAACCTCGATTTGACGGTTGACTTAATTTCCTTGTTTCATTTAAAAGGTTATTATATCATTTATTGCTTGTACCTCGTGTAAATTATCAGGCATATTATAACTGCATAGAATCGTAATATTAGTTATGTAGCCGTGTTTATACCTACCACTCCTTAAGAGTTCCACGTTTGGTGATGTTAACACTTAAGTATTAATTATATAGATTATCTTTAACGAAATTATTGTTTGTTTTACGTTTGCGAAAGAAAGAGGGTTATGACTTTCGTTTGCGAAAGAAAGAGTGTATGTGGTGTGGGTATGTAAATATGAGTTTTCTTTATCAAGCCTTTTCTAGTGGTTAGTGACCCTAACTGCTGAGCCGGAGGTCGTGGGATAGATTCCCACATGGAATTGAAAATTTGTGTGATACACAATTAGTTGTCTGTTGTAAGAATGTTTGCAATGAAAGACAAAGAAAGCTAAGTAATTGATGGTTGATGGGTTTTATACATTTTTAACATAAGTTGCACAACGGTACTTGGTACGTCAGATGTGATAGGAGTATTTTTTTTTTTTTGGAAAAATGTACTTGTTAAGGCTTAAACAGTTTTATTTGTCAATTGATTGTATTAAAATGGTGATATTACAATTTAAAAATACTAAAATATTGCAGCATAGTTGCTGACTATTATTTAGATCATAGGAATAGTAAAAAAAAATATTTATAAGTACATGCTATTTATGTTGGCTATGTAATGTACTTCTTAATATATTGAATTAGTCATCAGTCTTGACTATATGATGTGTACACCAGAATTTTGTTACTGATCAAGTATCTACAGACTTTAGGTTTCTTTTTTATACGACCTGTGTATAAGCATAAGGCTTTTGAGATTCGCATCCAAAAAAACCTGGGCAAGAATCATTTTTACAAGATACAAACCCGTAATCCGTCTATCTATTGTATGAGGTATCTGTGTGTCCTATAGTTGGACGACGGCCTATATGGAGGTTGGGGACAAAATGTTTATATGATGATAAACATTTTGTCATGTAAGAGAAGTTATACTTGTTCCATTTCTCGAATTCGAGCAAATTTATGCGTTTTATCACCGCTTGGTTTTTTCGTGGGAGAGCCCTGCTTAGGCACGAATGGGCCGGCTCGACCGGTGCGATGCCACGGCCTCGTAGAAAACCCCACCCTCTCCTTTTTCCACTACCTGCATTACCCAACCTTCACCACCCTTAAAGACGGGCAGTGCACTTAGAGTCGTAAGTGGCCTTTGACCTTGAAATCAACTTCCTTTTCATATTATTTTTCACTGACTATATCAGAAGTGGTAAGACATTCAAGACCGAGAAAGATGGCAAAAACTGAAGGAGAATCTTAGCCGCTGAGAATGCCTTAAGAAAAAAAAAAGAAGATGTGCGTTACACTATGCCATTCCTACTATTAAGACAATAAATAACTGGCTCTAGAGCTTGACAAAGATAAAATCCAAATTTAAATCCGAGTAGTCCGATTCCTATAACACAATCATTAAGGTTAGTGTCCTTGAACTGTATTTCTCCCCGTTTTTGGTTAAAGGAAAAAACAAAAGATATTGATGAATATATTACTGCCATAATAGTACCTATTGATACTTTATGTTCCCAAGACCCACCATTTATTTTTGGGTTCGAACCGAACCGAAAAAACCGTTTCGTTCTAATTTGCTCATGTATTCTTACTTATGTACAAACAGATATAATTACCATTGATATCTCTTGGCAATGAACTGTGCATCGTTAAATCAACCGCATCAATAAATAAATAAACCATTTAACCTAGAGCCAACTCAAACTGTACATCTAATTGATAAACTAATTCCGATAACAAAGACTTCTTACAACGTGAAACTAGATGTCGCCACTTATTTAAGGTACATTGTCTGTGGAAACGATACAGCCGACTTACTCAACCAGTGTTCGTAAACTAGCTTTATACAATTAACTGACACAATAAGCTCATGCCTTTTTCCCATAGGGGTAGGCAGAGACAACAGCCCGCCAATTACTTCTATCTTTAGATACATCAAGAGTTCCTTCCTTAAACCTAAGTAGAAAGTTAGAGATTAACAATATAAATACGCAATACATGGCAAAGCGCCCATAAACATAATTCAATGATTTTAAAAGTCGAAGGCTCGCCTTGATATGATGCCAAGGAGCGTTTATTTTTGTAGCGAAAGTCTGCGCTTGCGCGCACTCGGGGAAAAGAGCCGTTAGCCGAACGACCGGCGGAAACTGCCGAGCGCAACCGAGCGATACCGCATGGGAATGTAATACAGCGTATGTGTTGTTGAAATTAGATTTAGAATTTTGTATAATATTATTATACGCTTCAAATTGGGTTTTGTTAACATTTTTCAAATATTATGTTGGATGTTAGAATAATATTAAAAGAAATTTGATTATAATAGTGTTAATTGATTTGGAAATAAAGGTTAAAACTGCGCACGTTTGCTGTCACATAGGGTTTATTGCTGTCACTGTCTATTTACACTATCTCACGGAAGACGTAAACCCCTCGGCTGTCGGGCGCCCGTTTTTTTTTTTTTTTTTTTCACTTTTTATTATTATTAACTCTGTCGAGCCATACATGAGGCGTACGCTAGGTAGATATCGGAACTTGGTCGAACAGTTCACTCAAAGACTTACGTGTTTTGAATTCAAATGCATTTAAGCGAGCGCCTTATGCGATTTTTGCATTATCAGTTATACTGCTCGTGCAAGGATTAGCAGTCATTTGTTCGAGTTTGTTATGTTACTGGACGTTTTTAAACGAGATTTATGGTGTTCTTTTTTAAATTTAAGCACCATGCAGGTAGTATAGGAATATTACACAAGAATATACTTACCTATTTGTGTTAATTTGACATTCTGATCAATCTTTTTTTTCTAACAGTCTAACAGTTCTAACAGTCTTTTGACAGTTTTCTTTTTAAATCATGTTCCTGTTGATCTAAAATTTTAGGTAGGTACCTCTCTCTCAGCAGCAAGTTGTTTCTAAGTCTCTGAATGTAAAATAGTCTCCTTTTTCGTTATTTCAGTTAAACTGTCTCTCATACGTTAACGTAAGTATATTGATTCAAAGAAAAGTTCTCATATAGAAATGAAATTCACGAAAATACGGCCTATGCGGTAATATAAATACTGATCTCTCTCTCTCTATTATCAAGCCTTCATGACAGGATCGTGATCATCATTGGGCGGTCTGTCTATCTGTCCATCGCATCTCTGTTGTTATTGTGAAGCTTGATGGCTGACAAGACCTTTATCTGGTCTGCTCATGGGGTTGGTGTTCGTCCTCTCGACCGTTACCTTCTGTGTTACCAACCACAATAAGTTGCTTCAGATTTACATTTTATAATATATAGTAGTATAAATAATTGCCGAATGATTCACAGTGAAGTAGAATGGGGCCACCTAACCTTTTCCCGGTGGTGTCGTAAAAGGCCACTAAGGGATCAAACTGTTATCTATCAGACAGTGTGTATACAGGCCACACAGTGCCCGGTTAATGGCGATAGGCTTGCTCCCTATTATATTAAATATGTATGACAGTTAAGAAACTTTGTAAAAAGATTGAACATCAACCACGTCATTAACTTACAGTGGGTATTGAAGGTCTTTAAAATTTAAATTAGTACATTATTCTGTTTCGTAGCTTGTTAGTGAAGCAGGAAGAGTGTTTGCTTATCCGTATTATTATCGTTAAAGGTACATACATTACCATTAGTTACCATTAGCATAAACGGACAAGGCTTTTGTCGTCCATTGGATACTCGGGGCATTAAAGAGTTCAAAAATTGGTAGTGTTTAGTTTACCTAGAACAGCTATCGGCAAGTTATACTAACTAAACGTTAAAATACTAGGGTGAAGAGGGCAGGCAATGAGAATAAATAGTACAGGATCCCACTGCTCGATTCTGCAGATGATGATTGATATCTGTGTTTTTGATTGCCGAATCGAGCAGTGGGATCTTAGACTGGTTGGAGTATATTTCCGCCTCTGCCTACCCCTTCGGTAACATAAGCGTGGGTGTATGTATATGTATAGATATTGCTTCTACGTAAGGATTTAGGAAAGTAAGATCAGGGTCGCATACCTGTAACCCAAACTGGCTGTTACTGGGAAGTCGAGCTCTCCCTAACCCTCGTAAAATGTGAATGGAATAAAATTCTAAAACAAGTAAATGTAGTCTTCTTACGGCGTATTTTATTATGCATCTTGGTTAAAAAAATAACTTGAGTTACAAAGTAATTACTATAATTTACAAAGTGTTGTTAATTCATTTAATCGACTATAAATGTACGACTTGACTTGCGGAACTTTAACATATAAAAAAGGTATTAGGTCTTCCAGTTAGTTTTTTTTTTTTTTTTTTATACTATAGGGGGACAGACGAACAGACGGGTCACCTGATGGTAAGTGACACCGCCGTCCATGGACACTTGCAACTCAAGAGTCGCAAGTGCGCTGCCCGCCTTTGAGGGTGATGAGGGATGGGGGATGCAGGGAGCGGAAAGAAGAGAGGAGGGATGAGGAGATGGAAAAAAGGAGAAAGGAGATATGGGAGAGAAAAGGGGGGAGGAGGAATTGGGCCTCCGGAAACCTCACTCAATTCGGGGAAATGCAACGCAAGCGTTACTTCACAACCGGTTTTCTGTGAGGCCGTGGTATCGCACCGGTCCAGCCGGCCCATTCGTGCCTAAGCATGGCTCTACCACTGAAAGTTTGTTTTGAGGGAACGTGTCAAGTAGCTGTCGCGACACGTCGGTACAAGTTACTTAGATATTCGATGCGGCGTGTTTTAACTCGCACTTTAATTATTCGAAGTAACTCACTTACAGTAAACGCACGCAAGTTTTTAGTGTGATTAAATATGGAACGTGATAAATATCATTTTCGTCATTTACTACTATACTTTTTAGATTCAAGAAAAACAGCAGCAGACGCTCACAGTCTTATTGAAGATACGTATCATGAATCTGCACCATCTGTTAAAACATGTTAATACTGGTTTCGACGATTTAAAAATGGTAATTTTGATTTAGAGGATAAAGAACGTAGTGGAAAACCAAAAAGTTTAAAGACGGTGAATTGCAAGCGTTATTGGACGAAAACCCTGTCCGCACACAACAAGAGTTGCCTGAAGAATTAAATGTAGGTAAATCAACAATTTCTGATCGTTTACACGCAATGGGCAAATTCAAAAAGAAGTAAAATGGGTTCCACATGTTTTATCAGAATTAGCGATTCAAAATCGAGTAACCATTTGTGCTTCACTACTGTCTCGTCACAAAAAAAAAAAAAAATTATATCAAATCGTTACCGGCGATGAAAAATGGATTTACTATGATAATCCAAAACGTACGAATATATGAGTATGAATTGTTAAAGCCAAATGAAACGATCACAACTGAGCGTTATCAACATCAATTAATCCAATTGAGTCATGCCTTGAACCAAAAACGTCCAAGAACTGCACATAGAAAACAAAAGGTAATTTTATTGCATGACAATGCTCGCCCACACATCGCAAAAGCTGTAAGACATACGCTTTCAGATCTTAAGTGGGAAGTGTTACTGCATCCCGCTTATTCATCAGATTGTTCTCATTCTGATTACCACCTATTTCGATCTATGCAACGCAGCCTTGCAGATCAGCACTTAAAATCTTACGAATGTATCAAAAATGGATCGATAAATGGATCGCATCAAAAGATGATCAGTTTTTTTTTGTGATGGAATCCATTTGTTGCCCGAAAAATGGCAAAAGGTTGAAAAGGTTGTAGCTAGTAATCGAGCATACTTTGATTAAAATATAAATTATCTTTTTTTTATAATACAAGAGTATTTCATGTTTAATAAATCCCTTAAAACTAACCGGAGGATCTAATACATACAGCCGAACCTATGTTCAAAAAATGTTTGATTTTGTAATGTTTTGTTGTGTAATGTTTGTTTTTGAAATCCGTTCAGAAAGTAATGAAGAAAGCAACAGATTTCTCATTGAATTTGACAACGTGTTGTTTAGAAACATTGCTTGGTATAAATAATAATATTTCCCCACGTAAACAAAAAATGGTGTAAATAATATTTTGAAAACACATTCAGACGTCGAGTTATTTGCGCTATTATTATTAGAATGATTCCGAGAATCTCACAGGGAAGTCTTATTTTTGCAATGGACATATTTTCTTATACCACAAATCTGATGGCCCAATATTAGATTAATTTTGTATTTTTTTTTTTCATAATACTTACTGTAATATAGATAACAACAAAATACATATATTGATAAATACAGATAACACTAATAAATAGCAAAAATATCTTAATCTGTTTAGTTTATATCATGATAACTTCCTCAAAATACATACATACATACAATAAATTATGCCTATATCTCGAAGGCGTAATAAACGCTTACTCTTTGCTGACTATAATTTTATTCCACGAAGTTAAAGGGGGAAGGCTAAAAGGCTATTTTTTATGGCCGGCAACGCACTTGTGACTCTTGAGTTGCGGGTGTCCATGGGCTGCGGTAGTCACTTACCATCAGGTGACCCGTCTGCTTGTTTGCCCCCCTATCGCCTAAAAAAAAAGGGAAAGAAAAAGATTGCTTATACGGATAGATAGTGGTGTGCTCAAACAGGACTCGCTTACCCACGACTCAAACTGGCTGATGCCGGGAAGTCGTTAGTCGGAGGTCTCCGAGTCTTCTAACGTTACTATGTAAGAATAAATAATTAATATATACTTTATTTTGTTTGTCTCTCATTTTAAACGTTGGCGGAATTTTGTAATCGAGTATTTTTTTTAAATTTATACTTATTTTATTTTGCAAACTACCATTTTAAATTTCATGATTTGTTCAAAGTGCAAAAAGTGAAAATGACGGTAGGTACGTTGCGTAACTATGACACTTAAGTGAAGTAATATATTAAACCTGTGGCAGCGCCGACATTGCGCTGTAATTAAAATCCGTCGAAGGTAGGTATGAATAAAAATCAGTTTCCATATTTATTATAGATAGTTCATAATCTCCTACAAAAACAAGAAAATTGTGTTAAAATAAGAAACTGAACTGTTTTCTTGATCTAGTAGTTGGTACATATTGTTGACGTACAAGTACATATTATGTGACATTCAAACGTTAGTCAAAGTTTTATCAGTCATTGCAATCTTATCGCAACCTCACGCCATCAAAATCTAAATAGATATTAAATAATTTACTAACTTGAAATAAAACCAATACTAAATTGCAAAATATATTTAAATGCATACGTATACAGACTATATTCCCGAAGGGGTAGGCAGAAGAGTATTTAACAAAACAATTTTATTGTCAGGCTAAATTTAGTCCCACATAATAAGTGGCAGGTCCGTGACCATCACCGGGCACTGTAGGTATACTGTCTGATAAAAAACAGATACATTTTAATAGTACTGTCTGCATCATTGGTACACATAGGGCAACTGAAACTCTTTAAAAAAACCAAGCGACATTTTTCAATAATGATCTTAATTAATGATAGAGAGGTCGAACTTCCCGGCATCAGACAGCTCTAGTTACATAGTAAGCCTGACCCAGTTGCTTACACTCCCCAATCCATTTTTATTATATCCCATTCACACCCTTTCTTGCCCTGTTTTGCCTATTTCATAATAATCATAATTATAATCATTTATTTATTTGTTATACATAGGTAAATACAATTAATGAAGGTATTAAATAATTTCACATACTTCCCGTTTGATTACCAAAGTGCTCGGAGATACCAAAGAGGCTTGCCCCAATTACTTAAGTGAGAATAAATTATAATTGACAAAATGGGGGCCCTTCAGTCGCCTCTGCCTACCTGTTTGGGGACACAAACTTGAATATATATATGTATATGTATATATTCTTATCCTTGAATACCTACTTTGAACGAATAAAAGTCCACAACATTGCAAAAGCAAGATTGTGGAAATATTTAATATTTCAATGTAGGCTTATTATAACTTTAAAATACGTTATATAAATAGAGTTGATAAATTTCTCTTTAGACGGAGTATTTTCCTTTTATGCTATAAACCACATTTTTTGGGCAAGCGAGGTGATTTTAGAAAAGTGGTAACGAAATAAGCAAAATGCCTTATATAACATGCCTATAGTTATGAGTAAATAACATGCATGGTTATTATTAATTTAGTCGAAATGCCACAACGTTTGTAAGACTTCTACCTTTTTCTCCCCGTTTTATCCATGCTTTGTTCATTTATAAATCAAAGCTAAAACAAAAGGCAAATTTTCAACAAACGCGTGCTGTCAGCAATTAACATAGAGTTAACAGTACTTAATATTTTACTTTAACAAGTTATTCAAGCAAAAAGGTTAGGTTTGTTTCAGTGTTTTAGCATCTGCAAGAAACGTGACCTATCTGCATAGCATTTAGTACACAAAATGGTCGCCAATAAATATAAGAGTTGCATTCGCTATGTGCTGTGCTATGTTGTGCTAAAATTAACATTCCACAGCGACGTTGCGAGTAGAGAGCGACACGATTTCATGTTATGAAGACATAGTATTATAGTAAGTACGGTATCTGTTAGTACACTATGTATGAGAGCGCGATAGATGGCTCTGTGTCCCTAAGGCCTTTGTTAACATTTTATCTTATTTATATTTAAAATAAATTCAAATGTTTGGGTGGATGTTTGGGATTCGATCATGCCAGAACGACTGTACCCAGACGATATGAGTTGATATGATGATGGTACAGAGAGTAATGTTCTAATTAATAGTAAAATGTATAACGAATCTAATTAAATGCGAAAACCTCCATACCCATAATACAATGGAGCATGACATGTACAGCCATTCGGAAAATCTGCTTTTGCCATAGTAAATAGATTTATAAAAGAAGGAGTTTCTTAATTCGAGTGGTTTTATACGTCGATGTCTTTAGACTAGACCAACAAACCAATATTTACATAAGTGTATGTTGTGGACCTTCGAATATAAGAGAGAATTCAATTTAATGTATTAATATCTCATTAGTAGTGCGATGTCGTGCAGTGGGTGGATGGTCTGACGTCACTGCATCACATTTTACACCCACATTGCTCCGCTTTTGAACATTTATATTTAAACTAACTGTTTTAGTTTTTTCATAAGAAATAAAAGTGCGTTGTGTATCTGAAACGAATCAAGACATCTTTGTAATCTCTAGGCAACGAAATCACGGGGTGTTGTTTTAACATTTGTAACACCGTGATTAGACGTGATTAATTTTGTGCTTTCCTTCCCTTTTTTTTGTACTATAGGGGGACAGACGAACAGACGGGTCACCTGATGGTAAGTGACACCGCCGTCCATGGACACTTGCAGCTCAAGAGTAGCAAGGGCGCTGCCCACCGTTGAGGGTGATGAGGGATGGGGGATGCAGGGAGCGGAAAGACGAGAAGAGGGATGAGGAGATGGGAAAGAGGAGAAAGGAGATAAGGGGAGAGAAAAGGGGGGAGGGGGAATTGAGCCTCCGGAAACTTCACTCAATTCGGGGAAATGCAACGCAAGCGTTACTTCACAACCGGTTTTCTGTGAAGCCGTGGTATCGCACCGGTCGAGCCGGCCCATTCGTGTCTAAGCATGGCTCTACCGCTGAAGTTTCATCAGTTATCAGTCAACTTTACTCACCCCAGCTGATACTAACTACTGGAATAAACAGAAAACTCAAATATACACAGAAATCTACCGTGTTAATTACGCGATTTTATCAGAAGAACCGTTATGATTATATATGTATATGTAAAATGTTTCAATGTCTCGCCCACATGTACATTCCAGATCCCAGTTTCTATGTAAAGCCCAGAAAATTAATTGAATGCTCTTAATAGTTGAAGTGACATGGGGCATAACATTTCCAAATAAAGTTAATATTACAGACGGGTTTTATGCATATTTTTTGATATTGCTTTTTTATTAATACTTTTAACCTAAGCAATGGCTAATGCAATTAACTTCTAATCGCCCAGTGGTAAAAAACAACCGCTATTCGTAATTTTTAACAAAAAAACTTTTATACTTATAACATAAAAGCTTGCCTGTAGCTTCCAAACAGCATTAAACATGTAATGGAAATTCTTAAGCAAACGAAAAATATAATTTTATTTATATACCAGGAATGGAGTTTTATCTATAGCTCTAAAAACACCGAGAGTGAGAGAGAGTGAGGGACGAGGCGTATGTCTACTCACGAAAACCTTGCCTTCGGCGAACCCTCTCAAAGCGCTACATCGCCATGGACAGCAATACCAATAGTGCATTAATATACTTAACACGTAGATGGCAGTACGAACACCTATATTTAGAAAACAGGCTGCATGTATTGCCAGGAGACCTTAAATACATTGATTTTCACTGCTTCTATAGGTACATCGTACAAACCTGCGGGCATATTGCTACAGACAGGGACATACATCCCTGTCTAGCCTGTCGATCTTAATATTTTCATTTAAGTCTGCGGTGAACCAATGGCTTAGGCCTAGCCTGTCGCTCTTAATATTAACATTTATGTCTTCGATGAACCAATGGCTTAGGCACTTAAAGCTGGTTACCCTTTGAAGAAATGTTCCACATAGAGATACGTCTCATGAAGTTTAATACACCCTGACGCCAACTGCCTTAAAACGAAAAGCTCTCTTTTATTAATATACTATATACCGCATAGGCTTTTCGAGTGACAGCAGCTGTCTCATAGCGCTGATTCATGGGCTCGGCGCCAAGTCGTCAGTATTTAGTTATTTATTTATTGCACTGCAAACAACATAAGCTTATAGTAAAAATCTAATAGCTTACATGTTAGTTGACTTTATGTAATGAGAATGAAAACAGAAGAAAATAATACATTGAATAATCAGATAACAGAATAATCATAACAAGTAAATAAGAAAAGTCAAAAAGCAAATTAAATAAAACCAGTTTTAATGGGCAGGCCTAGCAGCGTCACCTGGTTCTTTTGGGAATCAGATGGGAAGCTTTGGAGTATATTAATAGAAAAGAGAGGATAAAAACTGAAGGAAACTAAAACCACTGTGCGCTTCTCCAGAAGCTTTTTGCTTCGCACAACCAACCTATGGAAGAAATTGTCGCCTGCCGTATTTCCGAACCGATACGACCTTCAAGAAAAGAGCGTACTCCTACCTAACGCACTTGTGACTCTTGAGTTGCGGGTGTCCAGCAAAAGTAAAAGCAATATCTCAAGCAATTTTGAGTCGAATAACTAAAAATCGAACTGTCTGGTGCCCAAGCCTTTAAGTAAATATATATTATAATTATTTATGCAGTTCATTCAGATGTGTCATTACATATTCTTAGTTTATCAAAATATATGTAGGCTAAGTGATTTGCTTGCTTTAATTATATTATTAATACTTGCCTGCTGTTGCCTCTGATGTTGACTAGCCTATTGATGTAGTGGTTAGTGATCCTGACTGCTGAGTCAGAGATCGTGGGTTGATTTCCAATCGGGACAAAAATTTGTGTAATCCACAAATTGTTGTCGTGAGCCTGGAACTAGCTCTGCTTGTTTGCCCCTAAACAAGCAGACGGCTCACCTGAATATATTAATAATATTTATCACATAAAAAAACTCACACTTGTGAGATTGCGATAACTTAGTTAAAAATTTTGTAATAAGTTAACTTCAAACTTGAGTCCATATATTATTATACTCGTATGTACACCTTTACCATTTAGCAAGGGATGGGATGTCAGGGATATTAATTGGGGTCTAGACATAGATAAGGTTACGGATATCAAAATATTTTGAATCATCCGATAGTTTCGGAAAAAAAAAGTTTATCGCACAAAGAAAGAAATTGAATAAATTGTAACCACATAACATCCTAAAAAGCTACACCGAGAGTCAGTCAGAGTTAAGATTAGTTTTATAATAATATAAATATGTGTGCGACATCTACATAGATACATGCAGCACACACCCATACAAAAAAAAATTAACATACCTATTATATATATAGAAAAATAATTTTACACGTTATCAAGAGCCTCAACCCTTTGCCACCAAAGTAATATTGCTTAAGTTTTCCAAAATGTTGGCAGTGTTTGTGCTTGTCTAATGGAAAATGGTAATGTATTCCACAGTCGAATGGCGTACAAGCGATGTGAACACTTGGTATGAGATTTTTAGAAATTATTACATGTAAGTACAACCTGGAGATGATTTTGCTTTTTTTCTATTTATCATTAGGTACTACAATTACAGAACAAATCATTAATATTTCTTATTTATTAAAATTTTCATATATATACATATATATGTAATTGAAAAGATTTATATTGATTTGATTACTCAAATCATTTTTATGCCTTCAGCTATGAATAAATAAAAATGCCGCCACTATCCGGAATTATTCGAAACTTTTATCAGATCAGATTCAGTTACGGTTAAGGATATCCGATACTTTCGGTTACGATTTCGGAACTCAATAACATCCTTGCCTTAAACGAGTATCAAAAATATATTATGTAACTCAGTCTTCGGTCTTAGTCAAATTTCGGTTACAGTTGTAGGCACAACACACACAATGAGGCACAATGTATTAAATAACTTTATTAGAATATTAAGTTCGGTGGATAAGGCAAACCCATATCTGTGTATAAAATGTATTAATTTTAATCAACAATGATTACCCATATTTACGCCGTGTACACGGTAAAGTAGAATAGGGCTGCCCCATCTCTCCCCGCGGGTATCGTAAAGGTGACTAAGGGATCGGAGTGTTATCTACCACACAGTATGTATACAGTCATACAATGCTCTGGTGGCAAAAGGCGTGCCCGTACTAAATTATCTTTGGTAAAAATGGGCGTTAAAGACGCTTAGCCTTCCCCATCACGCTATGTTTTGTTGTATTAAAAAGTAATTAATAAAAACTAGCTTAAAAGAAATGATAAATAAGTCCTATATTTATATTAGGTACGTATCATCAAACTTGAAAGAGAAATAACTTTTATGTACCTTCTTATTCCACTTAAACTAATATCATAAATATGAACATTACCCCATTTAATAATAGAATAAACTGCAAGGGAATCGTTGCATATGTTATGTTATCATTGACTGACTTCACATGACAAAAGTAATTTTAAGACATTTACCATTACTAAAGGTTGTGTCCGTTGCTTATATGTTTGTAAAGTCCCCCGCAATACGGAAAAAAGAATTTAAAAATTTAAAAAAAAATAAAAATATTATATTGAATCTTAGAAGGACATCACACACTGTAGTGTTAAGCCCTCACCAGGATACTGCACGCCTCATAACATGCTAGTGGAGTGCTCTGCGCGGGCGCAACAGCGACATGACCTCGTGATGGCTATTGGTGAGGAAAGCCTCTCTCTAGAAACTATGATTCTGTCCATGGTCCAAAGTAAGAGCGCTTGGGCTAGCTTTCTGTCACCTCGTTTCGCGAGGAGGTGATGTTAGCCAAAGAGGCGGCGGAACGGGCAAAGGTGAGGACAAGTCCTCTCTGGCGGTGGAGAGCAAATACTTATCTCCGACCTCCATGAGCGCTGGCAGACATACCACTGCTAAGCTTGTGAACTTAGTTAGTAATAATTAGGTTTAAGAAAACGACTTCAATGCGCTTAAATCACGGTAACTTGTAATAAGTTGTGTTGTAGAGTTGTAATCTCGACCGACCTTGAATAAAAACCCTCTCCATAAAAAAAATATATATATTCAAATTGCTTCCTTAATGTCGAAGATACCGCGAACTCGTAGACGCAAAAAAATTGTCTACAAAAAAGAAAGAGGTTCTCAACCGACTTCAAAAACCGACGAAAATGAGGTTTTATGTACGGCTATGAACTTTATTATGTATATTAATAGATTTCTACGCCAAATGTCGACCGGTTTTCATAATGTTTATTTGTTCGATAGAATGTCTCGGTGATTCCATGTCATATTGTCACTGAAAATTTATTTTAATTTCAAATTAAAGTAGCTAGTAATGAATATATACAGATAAGCAATGAATCCTTAATATTCGTTTATGAATATTACAAGAGTGTAGATGCGAAAGTTTTTTGTTTGTTTGTTACGCCTTCCCACCTTGACTAGTACACGTTGCCAGGTGAACAAAAAAGGCACAGGGTTCGCTGAGTTGCAAGTAAAACATAATTGTGCAAACCAAAACTCATGTATTTCTCTCTTCTGGCGCCTTTGCTTCAATTCAAGTGTCCTTTTGGAAATTGATTACTTTGTGTTGTGTTACAAACAAACTCAATGTAGCCTTTATAATATTAGTTATAATAAGAAAGAGATATACATGATATACACGATACCTCTTCGTTCTTATTTTTAACCGTATACGGTCGAGTTATACATTGTATTATTGCGGTTTAAGTGCTAATTCTACTTTCCGTTAAGTGCTGGTTTCATTCGGGTCGTAAATTCATAACAGTAACAGCCGTTAAAAGAAGTTGTGCTGAGTTCAGTCTCAACAAATAACTTATAAAAGTAAGGTTTAAGAATAATTTACAGCAGAACTTGGTGGTTGGTATACCTTGAGAATATAAAAAGCTTTCTACACGACTGCCCAAAAAAGCGGTATTAATTACGCGGTCAATGTTTATGTATGTGTTTTTTTATAATATAGGGAGACAGACTGTCAGCTGATGGTAAGTGACAACCGCCGCCCCTAGACACCAAGTGTTGCAAGCGCGCTGCCCGCCTTTGAGGGTGATATGGGATTGGACAGAGGAGAGGAGAGAGAGGTGAAAGAGGAGATGGTGGCAAGGGGATTGAATAGAGGAAAGGGGGAGTTGGGCCTCGAGTACCCTCACTTACTCGACAATATAATGCAAGCATTGTTTGCGAGTTTTCTGTGAGGCCTTAGTAATACTACGGTCAAACGGTTCGAGCATGGCTCTTCCACGGTAAAAACGGTGTGTGTTCTATATTCTTCCATAATTTATATCAGTTAGAATCATTAATAAAAAAAAAAAACAAAGTGGCGGCGTTATTTTCAAATGAAAAAATATATTCGATGCTATTATATAATTTGTCAGGTCACATAGGTCATAGGACGTCCACTGCGGACAGGCAGACATGGCCTACCTCAATAAATGCCAAAATACGCATACACATAATATATACTCAAAATTATCCTACAACAATACCTACAAACAATCCTACACAAGTATGTTTCCATTTATTCAACCGTTAATAGTCCCGTCATGGTAGAGTAATGGCTAAGCGTCGATTAAGTTACTTGCTATGAAGTGTTCGGGGTTCAAGCTTAACCCAATATACTATCGACATAAGCTGCAAACACTAGAACATAGTAAGTTACTATCATAAAATAAATAAATTCACTTCCTCCCATACCCCCGAAGGGGACGGCAGAGGCGGCTCAAACGACCACATTATGCCATTCACAATTTGGTGTCCCACTCACGTAATAGGGGCAAGCCTATTGCCGTCATCTCTGCAATGTACGACTGTAAATATACTGTCTGATAGATAACAGTCCGATCCCTTAGTCACGTTTTGCGACACATACCTGTAGAGATGGGGTGTCTCTATTGGACTCCACGAACCACACGATGTTACTATCATTCTATGTAAACAAAATTGTTTGATGAATAGTGAACCAAAACAACGTGTTATTCCTTTTATTTGTTCTCTCTGTCCATCCAAATATTACTTATAAGAAATTGTTGTGTTTATTGATATCCTTGTAACATAATTGTAATTGGTGTACAGTAAAGTTTCATTCTGTTCTATTCCAGTGGAACTTACAATGCCACTCTCCCCAACGTGGGCATCGAATCTGATACTTAACAAACGATAGTTGCTCTTTGTTACTGAGCTTACAAGACGGTTACTTTCAATGAACATTACAACATAGCGTTGAGTGGAGTGGGGTGAACAGTTAGATTCAAGAGATTAGTAGGTTACACCGTTGTGTCGTGGGTTTGATCCGCGATTTATGCCGGCCTGTAACAACATACGGGCAACAGTGCGTAACAAAACGGATACTGTCGCTTTACAATAGTAAGTTATTCTGCAAATTAATCTGTAGTCTTTGTAAAGGAAACGTATCATTTTCTAATGACATTCTCGAGAAACAAACGGAACCAAATTACTTTACTGAAAGCCAAACGTGTAAAGGAATAGCTATGAAACTCAAGAATATACCGTTATTCTTAAAATTATTAACTTTGAATACCCCTTACTGTCGTCTAGTAGTAGACCATTGTACTAGAAACTTGTTGTTCTAACTCAAACGATTGAAAAAGAACAAGAGCGAAAAGAAAAGATGATCTTTAATAGGTAAATAGTCAAGTCTTTACTTTCAAACAAAAAATCAATCAAAATCGATTCGTTTACAGGCCATTATGTCTCAGATAGACATAGATACACGTTTAACTTACTAACAACACTCCTTTTATTTCGCACCTGGGATTAAAAACAAAAAAATATAAATGTACATTGTTGCTTATTAACTATCCATCGGATTAAAAGCATTCGTATTGCTCAGCAATGCTCAGCTTAGTAACAAATCGTCAAAAGATCAGTTACACTCACCTTGCAGGATCGCCTGTGTGACCCAGTGGCCTACTTACTCAAGGCAATTGTACAGTTTATTACCTATGTTGCTACAAGCTGAAATGTTACGTAAAACTGCTAAATGCGATTAATAGCATGTTGTTATAGTGGATTCACATAATTAAAACTTGTTTCTAATTATTGGGGTCATATTATTATCGGATGCATTCGCTTAAGCAATAATATACTCCTAAGACTTTTCTTTTTGAAGTTGTAATAGTATTTCTAATATAATTTTGTGTGATTTACAAAATACAAAATATAAAATACAAACACATTAATTGCTTTAAATGAGGATACAGAGTGGTGATAGGTAGGAGTGGTTGTTATTAAAAAATGTACAAGCTCATTTAGCCACTTGAGTAATAGCATGAAATGTTTACCTTAAATTATATTTATAAAATTATTAATTAATTATTATTACATTGTATTAAATGTTACACTATATTTCATTCTTTATGATATTTTATATTAAATTAAATTAAATTGATAATAAATACGTTTCATAATATTAAAGTTGCTTATTATAACGTATACGTAATTAATATGTTAACTAAATGATCGATTAATAACGATATATCGATCCAAATAACAATATAGGTGTTGCTCATTGCTCACTATATGCGAGAAACTCTTCTACAGAATAGAAACAAATTTCCAGCAGCCAATAACTTACTTCAATAAAATATCAACAAGGCTGGCAACTTTATTGCTTACTTTAATTATTTGTTATTTTCAGTTATACTTAGTTAAACTATTTATAACAATTTAATGACGGCTGACCCTTGTATTTTACACCAAATTTATTAATTTTTAAATGACTAATATCAATATAATTTGTTTAAATACATTAATTTGTAAATTAAATAAAAGTAAACTATAGCATTATTATGTCTGGAATATGTCTGTCGTGAAATATTGTAAAAAGTTCGATTATATAATTATTTTGTAGGTGTTTTGCTAGCATATGTATTTTAAGAGGAGTTAAACGTTATTATCATGTCTGATTGTCATGGATGAAAATAACATTTAATTACAAAACCTGTTATGGAAATTCACTTTTTACGACATCATACAAATCAAAATTGTAAAAATATTATAAACATTCTCCAAAATATACCAGTATCCCTTAAGAATTTATCGGAGTTGTATAAAACACAGACGTTAACGCAATTAAAATTTGTTCACACTTTCGTAATAAGGGACAAGATTATTGCAGTCCACCAAAAGGGACGAGTAAAACAGAGAAGCGAAACCAGGTCAGTATTATTTAAAATATTACCCTATTTTGCAGCTTCGTGTTGCAAGTTCGAGTTATAGGTATGCAACCCTAAACTCCTTGAGCTGTTGCTTATACTCCACCAATCCGTCTGTGTAAGCGACGTGCCTTTCCTTTTCTTTATATCCTTAATTTTCTGTCAATATACTGCAAATGTTACCATCTAATTTCCAAAATGACTCGTGATGGCAATGGCTTGCCCGTGCCATTCTCTTTTTATTTGTTTTTGCAAGATTTTCGGAACCTTGAAAGTGGATTCGATAGAAAATTGAACACCTGCGTCACAAAATCTTTTGTTTATGAAGCAGTCTTAATCAAACAGCTTCGAAAGTCGTGCAGTGCCTTGTTGCTACCGAACGACACACTTGCTATGTCTTGATAAATGATAAATCCTTGTAGATTTATAAAATATATATATTTGATTGATACACAAGTTACCTCACAAATGACTTCTTGTTAAGTGAATACAAATTAGCATAAATGTATAAAGTGCAGTAAATCGCTGACGCGGTAACATGTGCGGTAATTGGACCGTACATATTCCCGGGCCAGAAAAGAAGAGATGCTGAGCACTTTAACAAAAAAATAGATTTATATGTATAATAATAATAATAATAAATGTAAACCAAAGATTAATTATACAGTGCTGTCAAACAAATAGTTAATTTAGTCTGATAGTAATATTTAGAAATGTATTTACAAATACCACTCAGCTACTACAACATTTCCAGCTACATTGAAGTATATTTTTGCTGTAAATCAATTTTCACATTTACTAGCCGGTAAATATGTACGTAATACATGTTAATATTATTAACTATTATTTATGTGACTTTGCTAAAGTTGTAGGAAATATATAAATGACAAACGGATTTACTATCGGGAAACACCATTGCTATAAAGTTGTTATTTTATAAAATGTCAGCCTGCGTTTTGGAATAAAACAATTAATTCAATCAGTTGATTTGTTGGTAGGTTATTTTTTGACACAAAAATGTGGAATTTGTATAAATAACATGGGTGACTGAAGTGTAATAGTCGATCGTAATATTTATTAAAGAATTTTTATTTACTAATAAATCTTCTTTGAGACGACTCTGTCGACCACTTTGGTACTCTATGACATACTAAAGTACCTGACGAATCTCTCGCCAAAGAAACACACGCATATCACAGCTTACAGGCGACTGACTGACACATGTCATTTATTAGTTAAAATGCATGTGCATATACTACAGTATAAAGTATAGTGTGTAACATGACGTATAAGCTATAAATCAGATGATTTGAAAAAATAAATTAATTAAACTCAGATGTATTTTGATTATTCAGGTGATTTGAAGAAGGGAATCGTGCGGTCCATGGCCCTATATGGGGCCCCAATATGGGCGGAGACCCTGACAATCCGTAATGTCACAATTTTACGACGCCCACAACGGGTTATGGCTGTCAGGGTCGTGAGGGGATACCGCACGATCTCCTTTGAAGCGGCGAGTCTCCTAGCCGGAACTCCACCATGGGACCTGGAATCGAAATCTCTCGCGATACTCTACCAGTGGCGTAGGGAGGCGCGAGAGGAGGGCCCGGGGCCTGCTCTTCGTGATATCGAGGCGCAGCGGTCCCGGCTTCACCAGGTGCTCATGGCGCAATGGAAGGAACGACTTGAGCCACCGAGCGCAGGGCACGTCACAATTCTGGCGATAAGACCTGTTATGGAGGAATGGCTGGAGAGGAGACATGGCTTCCTCTCCTACCGGATGACCCAGGTGCTCACCGGACATGCCTGCTTCGGGAAGTACCTGTGTCGTATAGGCCGGGAGCCAACGCCTGTGTGCCAGCACTGCGGGGGCTGCCGCGAAGATACTGCACTCCACACGTTGGTGGAATGCTCTGCGTGGGCACAGCAATGTGCCGACCTCGTGGCGGCTATCGGTGTGGGTAGCCTCTCGCTAGAGACCATGATTATATCTATGGTCCAAAGCGAGGGTGCGTGGGATTCCGTCGCCTCGTATTGCGAGGCAGCGATGGTTGCCATAGAAGCGGCGAAAAGGGAACGGGAGAGAGCTAGTACTCTTCCGTCCCGCAGAAGACGCACCAGGCGCCGGAGAGAGCAAAACGATCTCCGGCCTCCATAAGCGCTTGCCTGAGGGATGGGGATATCCATCGCCCTAGCAGAAGCAGGCCTGAGATGGTGGCGCGACGTGTTCCGCGCGTTCCACTCTCTAAATCAGAGGTAGGATCACACCATAGCGGGGTCGCCTCGTTAAAAGGCGGCCAAGTCTGCTAGGGTTACAGGGTTTTCCTTTCTAGGGTATACCTGAGGTCCCGGCTACAAGACGCGATGATGGAACACTGTGCGGTTTTAGTCGGTTCGAGTCCGACATACCACCTTTTCGGCCCCGGTAAGGTGATGTGATGACCCGTGGGGGTTTCCACACATAAAAAAAGGGTGATTTGAAGAAACAAAATAAATAAATAGAAATTATGTTGATTTAATTCAATCAGGTGATTTGTTGGTAGGTTATTTTTTGACACAAAAATGTGGAATTTGTATAAATAACATGGGTGACTGAAGTGTAATAGTCGATGATAATAATTAATGAATAACTGATCATCTGCTTTCAGTTATAGTTTGTCTTCTTGCGACACATGTTAGTCTCTTTTATTTGATGAAGCAAAGAATAAAAGCTATGTTAGTTTCTGTGCTTTCTGGTTGTCAAACTGTCTTTCGATAATAACGTTTCTAATAATCAAGCTAGTGTAATCGGATTATGTTCTTACATGGATTTAATAAGAAAACTGGCCAGTTTCTTAACTCAGAACTTTCGACTCCGTCAACCGATTTCGACGATTTTTTTATTTGAAAGATGGTGCTTCCCGTGTGGTCCCATTTTAATGGACTGACAGTTCTGACAATGGCATCCATGAGAAACCATATAAGTCTAGAATTTGCATTAAGCATGTGCGCGACAAATGGACGAAGAACTCAATATCACATCAACCGATTTCGATGATTCTTTTTTTATTGGAAAGGATGTACTACAAGGGTAGTTATATGAAAGTTTGGTCACGTTTTGACAATGGCATCCATGAGAAAACCATAGTAGTCTTAAATTTTATGATTGACGCATTGAAGTCGGTTGTCTACTTTTTTAAAGTCCCATTATGAATTTTTTGCTCGTCTCTACTGGCTATTAGAGAAATGGTAAAAACAATTTATTATTTGGACTTCTTGATAAGTTTGTGATAGGGCATTACTTACCGCTGTTTCCAAATCTATATGAAACATTTTTGGAGTCTAATCATTTAATTGAGACTTTATCAAAGAGGATAAAATGTAGTATGATTCTTCAGTTTTGTCAGTCGCACGCAAAGGGCATCACTTTTGTTGTTGTTATTGTGCTTGTCAAATCAGCACTTAATAAAAATAATTGGGTTTTGAACAAAAAAAAAAACAGTTTTTTTATGTATCTTTAATCTTTATAATTAGTTATTACTAGTATATACATATATTCAATACCAAAAACTTATTATTATTTTTTAACAAAGTACAATCAATTTTAAATTGATAAATTTAAAAAAGTAATCAGGTGACTATGAACGCGCCACGATTAGTCGTAGCCATATTTGTGACGTCATAATGTTAAAGCAAATTCATGTATGTTACATACAGCGTTCACGGCTATTACACGTGAATTGACGAAAAATATCCCAAATTTAGTGCTGAAAAATCATTTGTTAAAATTAATTTTGAATAGCTATGTGTGATGAAGGTTTTATAAAGGCAAATTCTCATAATATACCTAATTCAGTCTGATACATAACCAAGCGCGTTAGAAAGTTATGAAAATATCAAGTTGAATCCCACTCATTAGATAAAGATATACGAATTTATTATTTAATGGTTTTAAATTGTTATTAGAAAATTATTTATAGATCTTAAATTAGCAAAAGCAAATTTTGTAATGCTTCTGCCCTTCAAGCCCAAAAAATATTTACTAAAGTCTACTTATTAAATAAGCACATTTACATGAATACGTTTTAATTACAGTATTATTATGAAATACTTACTTCGAAATGAACGTCACAACAAAAAAAAATGATTTTTGTTTTGATTTGTTTTGGGGTTATATCGGCACACTGCTTAAAACCATTTATTTCGACGCTTTTCATCTCGCGGAACATTTCAAAACATTTTTTCGGTAGTTGTTTTTGTCGTATTCGTACCTAATCGTACGCAACAAGAACGATAAATTGTGAGGCTTGACATTTTCGATATATTTTTCAATATTTTACGATAACAGCAAAATTTAATAGATCAATAGTCAAAACAATGTATTATCTATGTATACTGCAATGAGTGAAAACTAGCATTAGGACGTCACAGGCGCTTGGGTTTGTTCGGGAGCTGTCGGCGTGTTTTCGGTACTGGATCAAAAAAAAAATTGTCAATTTAATGTATCTTTTTATTATTGCAATGGATAAAAAAACAAAAAGAGTTTTGTTATAATACTTATAAATGATCTTATTAAAAAAAGATCATTAGTAAAAAAAAATCATAATCTAAATTGGGCGAATGGAACCAGGTAATGAAAAAATGTGCTAACGCCAAAAAAGTCTTTTGAATGCAAGATTTTTGTCTTGTTGCCTTCAGAGGAGAAAATCATAATGCGGCAGTTTTCTGATTATAATCAGACATAAAAAAGGATATAAATTTTTCAAGAAAAGTTACTTCTGCAAAATTATTAAAGCAGGGTTTTTCCTGTTCGTATATAAAACAGAATTGCCGCTAACAGGATATGGTTCTTTTGATTCAATGATATCCTTGTTTTGAGCGACTGTTTGATATCGGCAACAGTTCCTCTTGAATAGGGACATTAGTGTCTTTCCCTATTTGCTTCCGTTCATTGATAGTCAGCAGTACATGAGGGGTCATTGCTTTTCACCACATTGTCATCCTGAATTATAAAAAGTATGTCAATTATAAATCAAATGTAGACTATATTACTCGCTGATAAATGAGCTTTCTAATGTCGAGCTCAGCAGTACACATGCCAGCTGGTCTATTGACGGTTTCTGTGTCAATTCTGAGTACAATGTTCAAAAAAATAAGTTACTGGTAATCAAAGTAAGGTACAAAAAACCAGATTGTCTTTCGCTAGGGTGCTAAATTTTAAATACTTGGGACACATAGTTCGTGAGAACTTGAAACATGACGATGAAATGGAGAGAATTGAGGGCGCTGGCTGTCCGATGTAATATGTTGGCCCGCAGGTTTGTACGCTGTACATCAAAAGTGAAAATAACACTTTTTTAAGGAATTCTGCCAAACACTGTACAAACGGCATACAACGTTCAATCTAACAATACCTTCAGTATATGCTTGGGGCTCCCACGGTACTGTAGTGCATCAGGAATGTTTGCCGACTCACATATTGATGGCTCTGATCCCATCATGTTTTCTTATGATGAGTAGTATCCATGATGATTAGAGTACGCGGGATCGTCAACGGCAGTCTAACGGTAATTCATTAGTGATAAGACGTGTTGTGTCACTGTGACGTGTGCATGTACATATACTATAGTACTTCTGCCCAAACTAAAACTTTTCCCACTTTACGATGAATTTATTTTACATCCACTATAAAATACAGTTTACTATGTTATGAAGACATAAAACAGAAAAATAATATTATTGTCAATGAACACTGAAACCTATTTAATATATTAAAGAGTTTGTCTAACTAAAAAGTTTGTCCACAAGGAACGGAATTTTTTCTAAGATTGATATAAAACTTAAAAAATGGTAGATAACAAAGTGACAAATGGTAAAACCGTGTAATTTTTGTTTTAAAGACAGCTCCCGCACTAGGATTAATTCCTGTGTCACGGTGGACTATACAAAGATTCAAACAACGGACAAAAATAACATCCAGACTCACAACAACAATTTGAGGATTACACAAAATGTTGTCCCCTGCGGGGATCGAACCCACAACATTAGGCGCGAGATGGCCACTTAAACTGCTACGACATTCGTGCAGTAAATTTAAAGAATTATCCTCTAACAACTAACCTAGCAGTTGAACAGAAGTTGTTCCCTCCACCTTCAGCTCATCATCATCTTCTTGCTGTGCCACAGGTACGGTTCTATGCGCCAGGCAATACTGCATAACCCCTAGATAGCTTTCTATCCAGAAGTTGACTTTTCTTCTTAGATTGGTATATTTATTAATTTGTGCATATTATTATTAACATTTATGTAACAATGTAATTGTAATTTTATGATGGCTCGTTGTACGTATTGGGCAACGGTAAGTGTAATGAGTACTTGAATAAATAAATATATCATCATGAGACGTACATATACATATATGTATGTGTATGTAACATTGTTAGTACCTATTAAACTGGGGGCTTCCCTTGACTTCTCCTGGGTGTCATCATCAATCCCCGAATAGGTGACAATTGAACCATGGCAAAAGCTATACTCTTTCGAAAACAAAAAAGAATTTTGATAATCTTTAGCCAATTTGAGGAGAATTGTTCAAAGCACTTAAAAAAAATATACATACAGTAGATACCCCTCGCAAGCCGAAAAACAGCACTATGCTACGGGTAACCCCTAACACATGCAACTCCGATTCATACATACGCTTTTTTGCGGCGGTTATGGCACTACTCGTCAGCAGACTGGGATGGAATGCGGGAATATTTTGCATCCATCCCGTGGGCTCAACGCTGCTTTAAAGACAGGGATCTGTCGCAAAGTGTGTCTGCCGTGACTGACGAAATCACTGTCGGTATGGAGTATTATATCCCCTACAGTGAAGTCGCCAGCACGAAGACCCGTCCCTGGTTCAATCGCGAGTGCATCCGGGCCGTTGCTCAAAAGCAGTCGGCCTACCGCGCATGGATCAGGGCCCGCGCACATTGTGACCCAGACATTGATCGCCTAAAAGCAGCACTAAACAGAGCCACTAGGGAATGCAAGAGGGCTTACATCAGAGCAGATGCCCAGCGCATTGCACGGTTTGGTCAAGAACTCGTCGCGTACCCTACGGGTAGCCGTAAGTTTTGGCAATTGGCCAAAGCCGTGCAGTCCAACTATTGCCAACCTTCGCTGCCGCCGTTGAACTACCCTGACGGATCACTGGCCCACGAGCCGCAAGAGAAAGCGAATCTACTAGCTGACCTCTTTGCGGCTAACTCCCGAATCGATGACCGTTGCGCGCACACGCCCACCATTGCGTCCTGCGACTCCGCAATGCGGGATATTCGCATCCGGCAGAGGGATGTCCGTGCGGAGCTTCGGTCACTCGATGTCCGGAAAGCCAGTGGACCCGATGGTATTCCGGCGGTGGTTCTTAAGAACTGTGCACCTGAGTTGTCTCCCGTACTAACGCGCTTGTATCGCCTGTCCTATTCCTCAGGAATTGTTCCGGAGGCCTGGAGAAAAGCGAATGTTCAACCCATTCCCAAAAAAGGCGACCGCTCCGATCCAGCCAATTACCGACCTATAGCCGTCACTTCCATACTCTGTAAGGTGTTCGAGCGGATCATCAACACCCAACTAATCCGCCACCTAGAGGATCACTCCTTGTTAAATGATCGGCAATATGGTTTTCGGCCGAACCGATCCACGGGTGATCTTCTAGCGTACGTCACACACCTTTGGGGTGAGGCTATGGATAGGCATGGGGAGTCCTTGGCCATCAGCCTCGACATTGCCAAGGCCTTCGATAGGGTGTGGCACCGCTCGCTTCTCTCCAAACTTCCTGCATTTGATCTGCCACCTAAACTCTGCAACTGGGTTGCTGCCTTCCTCGAAAAGCGCCGCATTAGGGTTCTCTGCGACGGCGAGGCCTCAGACTTCCGCGATGTAAGCGCTGGTGTACCTCAGGGCTCCGTCCTATCGCCTACGCTGTTTCTTCTGCATATCAATGACATGTTAACCCTTGGCAATATACATTGTTATGCAGACGACAGTACAGTGCACGGGCGATATTTCGGGCATCCTACTGCCAAGCTGGCAGACGTTGAGGAAAAACGACAGGAGCTTGTCGCTGAGCTCGACCGGGTCTTGAGCCGCATTTCCCAATGGGGCTGTGAGAATCTGGTCGAGTTCAGCGCCAAGAAAACACAAGCGTGTGTGTTCTCTAACAAAAAGTCTCCATTCCTTCCCCTTCCTACTCTTCAGAGCACTCAACTGCCACTGCAGGATAGGCTTAGTATTCTGGGTATGGATATTTGCCGGGATCTCAATCCGCGCGATTACATCGAGAGTGTCACTAAGGCGGCCTCGCGTAAGCTCGGCGTTTTGAACAAGGTGAGACGGTTCTTCTCGCCCGAGCAATTGTGTCTTTTGTACAAGACCCAGGTTCGCTCCTGCGTGGAGTACTGCTCTCATCTCTGGGACGGCTATGCGCAGTATTTGCTTGACGCTCTCGATCGGTTGCAGCTGCGCGCAGTCCGCATTATCGACTGTCCTGAGATCACCCAGTCTCTTGAGCCTCTGCAGTTGCGAAGAGATGTCGCCTCTATGGCAGTCCTCTATCGCCTACATCACGGGGAGTGTTCTGATGAGCTCTTCCAATTGGTCCCACCTTCTCCCTTCCTCTACAGGACTACACGTGCTGGCCTGAGGAGTCACCGTTTGTGCGTCGAAAATATACGTACCCGAACTAAACGGTTTGGCTCTTCTTTCTTGTGCCGATCGGTAAAAGCCTGGAATTCTCTACCAGCGCACGTGTTTCCTTCCCACTATGATCCCGGGTCTTTTAAGCGGGGCGTGAAAAAGCATCTCACCAGGCCGCCATAGTGTGGGTCACCATGCTGCATTGACTAGACATGCAATGAGGATGGTGACCACCACTCTTTGACTCCACCTATTGCTTTCCATCAGGCAAAGTGGAGTCACTATGGTAGGCTAATATAAAAAAAAAAAAAAAAACGCTTTTTTCCTTTGAGACTCGCTTGCGAGAAGTAGGTAGGTACATGAGGTCGAAATCGTGGATTTCAAGTTTCCGACGAAATAAAAAATATCTATGAAAGTAAATCTGTATTGGTAATTCTTCTGCTTCTATTTTACAATACATCCATATATACGTGCACTCACACCTGTATGTATTGGGGAGTATAAGCAACAGCTCAAGCAAGGGAGGCATATTACCTCCTATATAATGTTTACTAATATTTTATAAGTCTTCAAGACATCATATTTTTTTGCAGACTCTATCTTCTATTCTATATTTTACCTTATTTGATTTTATATTAATCAATATACACTCACAGGCACAATTAACCGCCCACCTTGTATTTCTTTCAATTTTCAGTAGTCGGAAAATTTTGACCACATTTGATGGAAGTTATGTTAAAAGCAGCCATTTAGGATAAATAAAATCACAAAAGTCTTTAAACAAAACCGTTTAATAAAAAAAAATATGCCAAAAATCGATTTTGGCTATACCCAGCGTCAGCTAAAGTCACTGCCCTAGCAGCACCAGTTGCATCCAGTGGCATTTTTTTCAGTCACAAATAATAATCGTACACTAAAAACTCAAATTAAACAATGTTCGTACACGATAGCAGACAAGAACAAGAAATGTAATCAATGTAACGTTACTGCAACAATGTCAAACAGAGACTAAATTCTAAAAACGGATACAAGTTTAAGGGTTTTTAAGTGTTTAGTTTATTCCTAAAGTACCCACTTAACTAAAAACAAAACAGTAGATAAGCCACAGTTAACATAAACAAACAGGGTGACGAAAAATATAGGTGGGCGGTTAATTGTGCCTGTGAGTGTATATATACATACATATATAACGGTCTAAAACTTTCGGCCTCCTGTAACACGCCGAAATGAATTTGCCACAATACATAATTATATAAATGCGGTCTCCGGCATTAATCCCGTCCGGAGTAAGAGTTATTGAGCCCTTTATCAATAAATTTACAGCTTCTGAATCTTCTTAATACATATCAAGCAATAGAATCCAATGGAGTACTTGATAAGCTGAAATTTTACTTTACAACATAAAAGAAAGTTCTTTATTTTTATAAACTTAGTAATAAAAAATATTTATTAAAACTTTAGCCAAAATTATTGCTTTATGATGTTTCAACTAATTATGCAACCACAGATCGTCTTATCACTAAGAGTAGTTTGTAGAATTTTACTAGTTTGTAGAATTTTTAAAGAAATAATACTTAAAATACTTTACAATAAAACATGTATATATACTTAATACTTACAAAAAATACCTTTTAAAGTACACATAAGTGAATACTTCAGTTACCTTTAAGCTTGCTGTTATGCTTAAGAAGTAATCCGTTTTAATACTAACTAACTCCAATTATCGACTGATTTCAAATTACTTTTTGTTCTAAAGTGTTACTCCCAGCGGTAACCTCATTTTCACCAAGGCAGAATTTGATAACGGTATCCCAGTTAAATCAGGGTTAGGCAGTGGGGAATGAAGTGATTTTGCGAGCAGATAATGCTGGCCAAAGAGGCGACGGAGAGGACACGGGAGAGGGCGAGTACTCTCCCGACACGCAGTATATGCACCAATCGCCGGAGAGCGTGCAACAAATCACGATTTAAAAAGGAGTTCAATCAGTAATTTATTTTATATATGTATCTACATTGCGTACCAACATATTAATACGTGAAGAGAATCTGTTCACATTTTTAAGAGAAAGTTTGCAACGGAGGAACATGAAATTTTGTATTCTGACAGTATCTACATAGAAAAAGTGTTAAAATCTAAATCTTATACACAATACGTGTTATAAACATATAAGTATAAGTGGGTGTTCAATACACCTTTGGCGCAGATATAGAAGTGAGCGTATTAGGGTACATAAAACACAAAGCTTAATTAGTTTACACGCTACTAGCCATTTAAATTAAATTATGGTCTACCGCCGGGCGATAAATGACATACTATTTAGTAACTTAATTAATATAGTGTTAGCTCTGTGATCGAAATTTGATCATAATTTTTACTTTTACATTGATTATTGTAAATACATGTATTAACTCTTTTTTTCCTATTTTATTGTTAATAACGCTTCTTCTTTTTATTGTTTCTATAACAACAAAAACTGTTGGGACTCAGAACTTCGCCGCTTTGACCGCATTGTCGGTGACAGAGGTTATATTTTTTGGTTGTTAGGTTAATATCACTAGACGTAAAAAAATCAGTAGACACACATAGGGTTGGTAGAAGTTGACCTCGAAAACATACCCTGAAAAAATCGGTTATGTTCTGAAATAAAAAGCAGGTCGGAAGTACCCAAAACTGGACTGACTGGACAGACTGGACTTGTATGAAATGATGGTAGAGAAAACTCGTAAGGTTTGTATGAATAGAAGCAAGTTGCAGGCTTGTCTCTGCCTACTACCTCTAATTACAACGCTAAATTACAAATATATTCATTCTATGCTATAATTTCTATCTATAAGAATAACTCCCGCACTAGGATTAGTTCCTGTATCGCGGGGTACTTTACAAACATTCAAATAACGAACACAAAGAACACCCAGACTCAGAACAACAATTTGAGGATTGCACAGTGTTACCCTCGGATCGAACCCACACTCGGCTCGGCAGCGTAGTGGCGAAGTGACCACTTAAACCGCTACGCCATCCGTGCAGCCATATGGCACCAAAACATTTTCTAAGTAGGTCCCGCTTTAGGTACCTGTAATAATACACACGTTGAATGCAATAGTTTTCCACAACGCAATGAAAGGTTGGTCGAGTTCATTCCATTATTACCGCAAGTTAACTTGTTGCAAAAACGTTGAATATTTATATATCCCGTTCGCTCGCCAGGAATATAAACATCTCTACTAAGTAGTGCATTGTCGATTGTTGCCACGGAAGCAACACTATGTTTCGTATGCCCGACTAATACTTTTAACAAGCTTTTATTCAATTTGTAATGTAACATACATTGCGGTACCGTTCAAGATTTGTTCGGGTCACACCTTGTACGGTAGAACCGTTTCTTTTTGTCCGATTCTTCAGTTATGATGA
Organism: Tyria jacobaeae; assembly: GCA_947561695.1. NCBI lineage: Eukaryota > Metazoa > Arthropoda > Insecta > Lepidoptera > Erebidae > Tyria > Tyria jacobaeae. The sequence continues at coordinate 20,168,505 of OX387215.1, read as the reverse complement.
TAATGCATCTTTATGACAAGCATGATCTGACTCTTATTCAAAATCCGCAGCCATTTAGTTCTCGGTCTGGTAGATTATGGCGACCTCATCTCTTGTGGTCGTAAAGGTCATCGTAAAATGAGACTAGGGGATTGGACTGGTATCTATCAGAAAGTATGTATACAGTAATACAAGGCTCGGATTACGGCATTTATGAAATAGTGGTCAATACGTTTGCCCCCTATTTAACCATTAAACCCATATTTAACAAGTTAAATTATTAAAAGAATATATGAAACCCGACTTCATTGTACTCCATACATGTCGAAATCCGTTAAGGCTCTAGAGAGTGACAAAGAAACATTATATATTGCGTATTCGATTAAAAATCAGGCTTGTTTGTCAATTAAGGTATCAATTTAATTCGTTCCTACAACCAACGACCTTCTTTAAAAATTACGTGTTTTTTAATCCATATCCACTGTAGTAATAACACTAAAAAAAAAAAACCGTCTTTAGATCAGTTGCAGGAAGTCATTTACAATTTTCAACTAACAAACAGAGATGTCATTTATTTAATTATATTAAGGGCTTCACAGGGCTTCATGAAATACGTATGTTTGGATATTAAATTATTTATTTGTGTCTTCTTAGTAACAATACCTCCTATTCAAACCAAGTGTTCAACATATCAATACCAGTGATACGTAGTTAAAAGCATTCCTCTACTTTTAATTAGTTGTAAGCTAGTAATTAAGTAAAATTGAGCAAGTCATGCTTGCCTGTAATTGGTCATACAATTATATATAATCAATTCTTTTACTTACTTAACAGTATATCTACAAATAAGGAGAACCCTATTAATTTTAACAACATAAATACAATTTTGATATTATCGTTACAGCAGAAATGTGTGCTAGCATGAATGTGCGTGAATATGTGTGTGTGTGCGCGTGCGTGGGTGTGTTTTGTTTATACATGTGCATGTGATGTGCGTGTGTGGTATGTGTGTATTATTAGTACTACAATACATTGCACAACATAACATAGAATCACATATCACATACACCCTCGCTTAGCCACCCATGTTTAAGTCCCATATTCATATAATAGGGGCGGGCCTATTGTCATCCACCGGCACAAATTGCAAGCTTAATATGTATTACTGATGCGAGTTATAAAGTGGTGCGATGGTCGTTCGGTCGTTCGGTCCGTAAGCGATGACGAATAGAACGAACGATTGTTTGTGTGTAAGTGTCAAATAAGTCAGTGTTTAGTCAAAAAAATAAAAACTTACAGCATAGTAGACGCAAATACATATCTAGTCATCATAATACTAAATATACGTATCGTACGGTCGTATGAATTATTGTATACACGTATTGAAAAATAAATCATAGATACTTTTCTAGAGTAAAAAAAAAAACTATTTACATTTAAAAGACGAAAGACGAAATTAAATCTAAAATAGATTAAAAAAGGCGATTGTGTTTAAGATATTAAATTACTAAAACGCTGGTTTTAATACTCTATATTGATATATTTATAAAGATTCTTAAAGCAAGTTACTGCATTACACTTAATCGTAGTTACATTCTTACATACACTTTATTATATTCTATTATAACTAATATAAAGACTTTGATGTTAAGTGGAGCATCAGACAGACAGACATATTTTTAAGTAAAAGTAAAAGATTTTTGCTGTTAAATTAGATTTAGTCAACGTCATTCTTAATTAAGGACACGAAAAGTTGTCTTTCGATTTCCTGTTATTTCATCATGATTAAATATCGTTGTTGAATGTACATAAACATTGTATAAATGTATAACTTTCCGCTTTCTTCTGTATTATAACCGACTTTATGTCACCCCACTGCGCAAAAAAGAAGGGTTATGTTTTTCAAGTGTATGATATGTATAATATATACATATGTATAATGTTTATTTGTCACGCCTCAAAGCCGAGACGGCTTGATGGATTCCAACATGTTAGGTATCAATTAAATCGCTTTATTGAGAGCGACTCGCATCATCGACTGCCAAGATATTTCTGATCGGCTTGACACCTTGGCGTTGCGTAGAGATGTAGTTTCACTCTGCATCCTCTATCGCTTGTATCATAGGGAGTGTTCAGAGGAATTGTTCAGACTTATACCGGCTGCAGGTTTCCGTCATCGTCCTACGCGACAAAATATCCATCCCCACCACCTGGACGATTGGCACTCCACCACTGTGCGCTTCTCCAGAAGCTTTTTGCCTCGCACAACCAGCCTACTACCAGTACCAGTACTCCTACCTAAAAGGCCGGCAACGCTCTTGTGACCCTTGAGTTGCGGGTGTCCATGGGCGGCGGTAGTCACTTACCATCAGGTGACCCGTCTGCTCGTGTGCCCCCTATCCCATATTAATGAGGTGAAATTTATAATGTATTGGGGTTTTGTTTCATGCTGGGGTCCATAGACCCTCTCGCATTTTATTTCTTCTTCTTATTCCTCTTTAAGTTCTGCTAATTAACGACGTCTTTTTTAATTTTTTCGATTAATCATTTTTTTTATTTACTCTGATGGAGTTTTCTTGTTTGACTTTTCTTTCTTTCAGCTATGTTCGTAAACACTTAGCATTAATTAAGCGTTTACCACCTCAATAGTGTTTATTTGTTTGATTCATAACTGTGTTAACCACTAAGAAATCAAAACATATTTTTGTAGCATTCATATTTAACCACTGAGACAAAGATCGATCTAAAATCGATCGATCGATGTAAAATGCCCGTTAAAAATTCCATTAAATTTGATTTTGTTATCGATTCAAAGTTAAAAGTTGATTTTGAATTGTCAATTTAGCAAAAAAATTGTGATAATGTCAATATTGTGGTGCAACTAGTCGAAGCAATTCTACATAAAAAAAGAATATATATATACATATTTATACTATAGGGGGACAGACAGACAGACAAGTCACCAAATGGAAGTGACATCCGCCGTCCATGAACACCTGCAATACAAGAGTCGTAAGTGCGCTGTCCGCCTTTACGGGTGATGAGGGATGAGGGGATGCGGAAAAGAACAAATGGGGGGGGAAGAGATGGGAAGGAGGAGAAGGGGGATGAGAGGAAAGGAAAGAGGAGAGAAGGAGTTGGGCCTCCGGAAACCTCACTAATTTCGGGAATATGCAAGCGTTGCTTCACAACCGGTTTTCTGTGAGGCCGTGGTAGCACCGGTTGACCCGGCCTATTTGTGCTTAAGCATGGCTATACCACTGTTATCTATTTAAGAAAACGATTAATTCCCGAAAATATAATTTTTCTGTCGTTATTGAAAGAAAGAAAGAAAGAAAGAAAATATATTTATTTTGTACTCATACAAGGCAAGGATAACAAATTCATCAGACGTTAGTGCCAACAAGTACCACTGTATGAGACAAAAATGGCCGTTAGCTCAGCTTTGTGCTACCTCGTAAGAAGCTTATTTTTATTATTATATTTTTATATTATGCTAACACCTAGTGAATGACACGGACAGAGAGCCATCATATTAGTATATATATACATATATGTATTTATATATATATATATATATATATATGTAAGAGTGAGTGAGAGAGAAAGAGTACCTACATAGAGTATACATAACCAACTTAATCAATGCTTACTAAATTACAGATTATATAAATGACATTATTATGTGTATTTATATATAATTGTGTATATTTAAAATATACTACTTATCCGAAAATTAAAGTAAGAACATGATTTCTAGCGTATTCGTCTTATATGCGGAGACTAAACAAAACGTCATGTCATTCCTATTTAATCTGTGCCCCGTACGCGGGGTTTTCAGTAGTTCTAAACAAGAGAAAACTGAGGAAGTAAAAGTTTTAAAATTAAGTAAAAGGCAAACGTTTATCCCCGGCAGAGTGAACGGTTAATGGAAATTTTATAATCAGTAATTCAGTGTTTGTTTGTGAGTTTTGTTTCCTATATAATAGTAAACAGTAGACTTAACTTATTGAGTGTTATATGTATAAATAGTCATTGTGACTTTGAAGTAACCAAGAGGAATCAGAGATGCGTCATTCAACACAAAGCCGTTGTTTATTGTTATTATTTTTGTGTTGGTCTGGTCTTATTAACACTTTTCTTTTTATTGCGACACCAATATATTTAAAACTCATGTTATTTTATTACAGGAAATAGTACGGCGGCTTCACAATTATTTACAATGCAAAAAAACTTATTAAATTAAAATTATTGTTAATATACGAGTACATATGTAGATGAAACAAAAAGTGCAAACCTCATTTTCAAAGAATAAAAAATTTTAGCTTTCCCTACGGATAAATATATTATTGAAACTTATAAGTTCGTAAGGAAACAAAAACTTTTACACAAGATGAGATGAACACATACACGTCACAATTCTCTACGGACATAATAAGCTAAGGGAAAGATAGTATATTTAATCTTTAATCAAAACAAACGTTACTGTGTAAAAGATTATTTACAAGATAAGTTCTGGGCTTCGATATTACCCCTCATCAAAGGTCAATCACTTACGACTCTGGAGTTGGCCTACCATCAGGTGAGCCGTCCGTTCGTCTGTTCCTCTATATTATAAAAAAGCTGCTCTTCCTCTCGCCTGCTTTTGCCGTGCCCTATAGGGTCCATAATTATAATGCTACTCCACTCCCGTGTATCGGAGCGTGATGTTATACTATAAATAAGTAAGTTCTATTCTCTTTACGCGTCTATTTTAATTTATTTAATGGGAAGGTTGTATTATATCGCAAGAGAAAAGTTGTTATAAAAAAAGTTTGAAAATCATTGGCTTAGATTCGAATAACAAGAAATTTGCGTTAAAAATAACCGTTTATAAGTAGCTAAATGGACATGGTTAATTCATACGTTTCTGTTAAACAATCCAGAATAAAATACGGAGTTTTATTTGTTATCAAGAAACCTAAGAAAAATATCGTCACGTAAATATTTGAATCGTCAGAAACTCTGTCTTCTAACAACAATAATAATAAATTCATTTGTTATGCGATCATAAATAATAAGCGAACGGACCTCGCTATATTAACATTAGTCGGGAATCGATCGTTGTACTGCGCATGACGGTGACGTGCGCTGCGGTGCTGACGTAGACACATAACAAATACATACCTCCCTGTCCTAAGATTTATTAAGCCGAGAAAGGGCCACGATAGGTTATTACATAGAACAACTTATTTTTTTTATATATTTTAAATAACTTTATTTTAGACGCTTTTACACTGATTTAAAACATACTTTTATTTGTATTATATTGTTTTTTTCATACATATTTATAGTATTCACAATATAAGAAGCTCGGTTTGAAGTTTCGCCTCTTCTTAACTTGAGTGTACATAGTGACATAAATTTAAATATCAGATACTTTAAAACAAACAAATTATGTACGTATTCGTAATCCAGTGCATTTGATGTAGCCCTAAAACGTATTAAAAATATATTATTTTCATTAAAACCCTTTCAGAGCGAATGCATCGTACATCTGGGGCACGGTAGTGTCCCCGCCAAGACGAGCTAAGCGATGCGCAAGGGCACTACCTACCTTTCTCGAAGCGCGTCTTTTTTTAACCCTTATAACTTGGGTTTGGATTATACCAGCTAAACAAAATTCTCTGGATATATTGTCAATAGCAGACTTATTAAACATATATAGCTTTAATTGCATAGCTCTTATACTTTAGATTTTATTAATATCTAAAAAAAATCGTCACTGACTCACTGATGATCATCAAAATGCTTAGGGTATTTCCTAATGTCCTAGAAAGCTGTAGTTTTTTATGTTGGCAAAAAAATAATAATAATAAAACCTGTAACTTTTATACCCCAACCCCTTGAACTAGGGGAGGGAAATTTGTATGAGACTGCCACAACTTTGACCCAAGAGGTCTGAAAATTGAGCTAGGGGCCTGAAAATTGTTATTATAAATAATAACAAAAAATTATAAAATATAATTATAAAAATTATAATATATTTTTTTTTATATACTATAGGGGGACAGACGAACAGACGGGTCACCTGATGGTAAGTGATGCCGCCGTACATGGACACTTGCAACTCAAGAGTCGCAAGTGCGCTGCCCACCTTTGAGGGTGATGAGGGATGGGGGATGCAGTGAGCGGAAAGAAGAGAGGAGGGATGGGGAGAGGGAAAAAAGGAGAAAGGAGATGAGGGGAGAGAAAAGGGGAGAGGGGGAATTGGGCCTCCGGAAACCTCACTCAATTCGGGGAAATGCAACGCAAGCGTTACTTCACAACCGGTTTTCTGTGAGGCCGTGGTATCGCACCGGTCGAGCCGGCCCATTCGTGCCTAAGCATGATTCTACCACTGGAAAAAATATAATGTAATCCTTAAAAAACAACAAAATAAAATATCTTAATCGACATATACTTCATATCATAAATAGTAGTGCACGAATGTCTCCTGCCTCCTTGGTCTTAGCAGTAGCTAAAAATAATTGTCCTTAACAGCGAGTGCGTCGATTGTCTATTGTCTTAGATATACATCTTATTTACATAGATGTAGTAGGCAAAAAGTTACACTAACAGGAAACATTCGCAGAGATAGGGAGTGGCTATAAAAAAGACTCATTTGATGTGCTAGACCCAAATAAAAATACAAAAAAATTGACACAAGCAACTTGGAAAAAGAAATGCAATCCTACAAAAAAACATTTTCATGGAAAATTTTGCCAAGACGAGACTATATGACTCGCACTGTCGTGAAGTCATCAGATCTCGTGTGCTCTACACGCCCTAAATAAATATGTGGTGGAAATTTATCTACTGTTCATTACTTTTCTGTTATACAATAGTTTTGTAGTAACGAAATGTCCAAGTCACATATTTTGATAATGTGTAGGGTTTGTGAAGTAAGGCCTTGTAGAATTAGGGCGTGTTAAGTTAGAAGCTTGACTCTATTTGAGATCTGATAACTTTATGTCACTGCGAGTCATATGATCTCGTCTTGGCAACATTTTACATGTAAGTGATTTCGGTGGGATTGAGTTATTCAACAGATCGCTATTACAAAGTTGTAGCATTGACATCATAGTGTTAACACTTTTGAGAATTTTTTATTTACCTAAATAACTAAAATCTAAATATTTTGTTAAACTCAATATCTATGTGGTAATGTTTTAAATATATCATTTAATATTTTAAATTTTATGACTATGAACATATTCAGTGTTACTCTAAAAATAAAAAAATGCACGTGTTTATTTTTTGTTTCAGAACTTGTTTATTACTTAAAGTTTTTAATAAAGATTTGATCTTAGAATTAATATCTTGTAATAATAATGTAGTTAACACAATCGTTATTGACCTCAAATGTTGAAATAGCCATAGTTATTTTTAACTAAATTAATGTTATTATAATACTATAATGATATAATATTTATTTTTCCATCTATGAAACTATTACTTTTATCCTCACTCTATTTATATTATAAGTAAATAAGTTCTCCTTTTTTTTTACAAAATATAGAAACAAATTAAATATATATATAAACTAATACTGAAATGAATGGGAAAGAAATCAACACAAAAGACTGATTTAATATTCAGAAATAAAAATCAATCAAAAGCAATGTCATTTATTTCATTTAAACTAATAATAGGTATTTTCGAATTGTCAAGAGAGGAATTCGGTCAGACTAAGTCAGTCTTAAAGCTAGTTGCCTGTTCCTATACGTACTCAAGCTTGTTTACAGCATATTAAAATATAGAAAAGGAAATCGTACAGTAACGTATCTAATATTGGCCACCTACTGTTGTACTGCTTCGCTGCTGTCTGGCCTGGCCTGCTCTTCCGGTGTGATACCACGGCCTTACAGATAACCGGTTGTGACGCCAAATTAGTGAGGTCCACGGAGGCCCACCTCCCCGTGTCCTCTCCTCTTTCTCCTCCTCGCATTCCCCCAGCCTTCATCACCTTCAAAGGCAGGCAGCGCACTTACGACTCTCACTCGCTCTACACTCCATAGTTAGGTGGTTGGTGACTGGGTCAACTACTACAGAGGTCGTATTGTGTGATAAGCACAATTATTTTATGTTATCTATAGTTTATCTATAATATGAATGTATTTATAAATATATAAGTATAATTGTCAGCAGTCTGGTTACAATAATACAAGCACTGCTTGGTTTGGTATTATTATAACTTTTTATAGTTTAATAAGTGACTTCCGCCGCCCATGATTACATGCAATTCAAGAGTCACAAGAGTGGACAGGGGCATCGGCCTCTGGTAACCTCACTCACTCGGTCACACACAATTACAGTTAAACATTTTTAATAGACGGTTTTCTGTGAGGCCGTGGTAATACTCTGGTCGAGCCGGCCCATACGTGCCGAGTGGCTCCTATTAGAAAAAAGCGATTAGACGGGCATGTGGAAGACGTCTAGTTATTATTACATATGTATATATTTTTATAGTAATCATCATCTTAAAATACTTAAGCTACGTAAGAAAGTAAGTAATTACCCTTAATTAGTATGGCATCGTTAGTTTATTTTACTGAGAACAACAAGATGTTATTGATTACCTCTATTCCTGACACAAAGAACCTTTTACTCAACCTATTATTTATCAGTCACATCAGTCAGATGTGAGATTCAGACACAAACACCTAAAATCAGCTCAGGCTCTGCTTACCAACTGCATTTTAACTTTTAAGGCCGGCAACGCACTTGTGACTCTTGAGTTGCGGGTGTCCTTGGACGGCGGTAGTCACTTACCATCAGGTGACCCGTCTGCTCGATTGCCCCCATCGCATAAGAAAAAAACATCGTAAGAATATATGACAAATAATGGCGCGGAAATGAGAAAACAATGAATGTTCATATGAAAAAACAAGTTCCTAATTCAAATATAATTTTGTTTTTTTTTTTCTTATTTTTTACAGTATTTATGGTATAACTAACTTGTGGCGAGTTGTATACTGGCTTGTTTACTGTAGCTGGCTTGTACAATAACGTCCACCGGCCTCATTGCACAGAAAAAAAGATTTAGATTGGATAATTCTCGCTTGACAATCATCCAAAGAGCACTTAGACTCGAAACAACTATTAGTAGAACACACAAATGTTTGTCCCGTGTGGAAATGGAACCCACGAACTCTGGGTCACTGACTACTAGACCATCAAACCAGAACCCTACGGTTAGAGGTCATGGACTTACCGGCAGCAGCTTATTTGAACTATAAATAAACGACTCTGAACGGCTTGAGTTATTGCCTACACTCCACATTAAACCATACATATATCTTTCTATATATACTGAATTGACTACACGGATGGCGCAATGGTTTAAGAGGTTATCATATTATTATATACGTCACACTGTCTTGGCCTCAGCTTGGTGTAGCAAATGTAACCAATACCTACTCATGCAGTACTAACAGTAATGCCAGAATTTTTATTATAGGTAAATAATATGCGAAATGTAACCTTATTGTGTATACTATAAAGTCGTATAACATTTTTTTCTTGACCTATGCTTTTAAAAAATTATTACTAATCCAAAGTCGATAGACTCATTGCCGATCGGTCAGTGACCTCGTAGCGCGTAGAGGTTTCGTAGCTACTAAAGTGCTACGAAACTAAATATGTACAACTTATACATAGTATGTACATATTATATACATTTTATGTATATTATATTATTATTATAAATTAAATAAATTGTATACATAATGTGCCGTGAAGTTGATGTTTGAAATTTTAGTACATTGCAGCAATTTGTTTAATAACTTATGAATCGATATAAGTTACTAAATATAATGGTCCATACATACATACACTCAAGTCTTTGAAAGGGTATGCAGAGGCGTATTTAACACCCACATTTGGCAAACTATAACTTAGTCCCACTTAATTCTATTGCCATCAACGGGGCACTGACTGTACATACATATACATATATACCGCCTGTTAGATAAATACGAGAATATTGACACTAAAAATGCTATAGTAAATGTTTGTATATGATCTACAAACCTTTTAATTATTTATCAAACTAATGACAAAGAACACACAAACCCATAATTACTAAAACCTCGAGAGGACAGGTAGGATAGGGAGGGAAGGAATGGCTTATACAGATGCATTGGGGAGTATAAGCAGTAGCTCAATAAATAGAACAATTTTGAGACAAAATCAAACTGGTTTCTAATTGTGTTGTATAAGGAATTATATTTTTGTGACATTGTTTTACACGCAGTGATTATTTTAACTCACACACTGACTTATGACGTGTTAATATTCTCTGTATCTATGTAAATCGTATACTACTTTTACTATGTTTGTTAATGTGTGATCATGTATCTATCATAAAATTATTTTATCTGTCGTTGGTTCGCTTTAATTATTTTTACTATTTCGGTATAGTGATATTGTTCTGGGTGCATCAGTTTTACACATAATTTTAATTATATATAATGATTAATAATTTAAATTATATTTAATTATATGAATGAATGATATATAAACAAAACATTTAAAAAAATAACGGTAAAGTTTCTTACCCATTCTTCTCCATACGAAACTACATTTTGGAATGGGCGACTAGAATCAATTCTATTTAAATGTTGACGTTCAAAAGTACCTTTTGGGCGTATTTGAAATAAATGTTTTGAATTTTGAAGTTTTTTATTTTTAAAGATCAGTGTCGCATACCTATAACTAGAACTGGCTGGTGCCGGGTATTCGAGCCCTCTAACTCTTACTCTAATTTTATTAATTTAAATTGTAATTCTTACCTCTGTTCTTGGTCTATTTGTGTCAGAGGGGCAATTTCCTGTTTAGCTTTCATCAGAAAAATGACGACTGGAATGCAAGTTAATCGAGTATTAAAAAAATCCAGACAAGTGAGGGTAGTCTGTAGGCACTTCGTCCATATCGAAAGTTAAAAAATGCACTTTTGCAATTTTTCTAAACACAAACTTAATTTTTGTAGTTCTGAAAATACTCTCCCATACATGAATACAGGTCACAATCGATCACAGAAAAATGTTTTATGTTATACCACAACAAATTAACTTCATTCGGGTTTTTCCCCTTACCTACTTGTGTTGCTACTTATGACCCAATTATAGTAAATACTATAATCTTAATGTCTATTCTAAAGATGACATGTTATTTGCCTGTGAAATCAAATATTTTAATCCATTTTAATATGAAATTATCTGCAATTCTGATTCGTTCGATATTCCGATTGATTACTGGCATTAAATTTATAATTATAATAATATAATTTAAAATTATATAATATAATTTATAATTATAATAATATAATGCATAATTATAATAATATAATTTATAATTATAATAATATAATTTCATGACACCAACATTAATTAATCTAGTGACATTTTATATTTATATATTTTCATCATAAATCCTATGTACCTACCTGTATAGCCGTTTAGAAATAATTCCACGCCATACAAGGCAGAATATGTTGCACTTAAGTATATTAATACATTCTTAAATGCGACATATTCTGCCATATATGTATGGAATTAGTAGGTGTTACATTAGCGCCTACTAATACCGTACTGTTAAGGGAATAAACACATGATTTGCTTTGATTCGATCTTTATATCTGCTTTCGCGGTATTTTTTAATGCATAAGGCCTATTGCGGTTATCTGAGCTTTTTAAGGAATTAGAAGAGATAAATGACACTCTTGTACGTAAATTGGACTAAATTATTATCGACAAAATGCGGACGTTTGTCTCTGCTTACCCCTTTGGGGATACAGGCTTGAATGCATGAGGGAAATTTTGTTATAAGCTATATACAGTATTGTCTTCACCACGTGTTAATCCTCCTGCGCTTATGGTCACTGCTAGGCTCTTAAGAATCGTAGCGTGATGTGTTAAGCATATGTTATTCATTAACAAATACTATTACTAAAACAAAAATAATGTTTTAAACTAATAGTTCCAGAGGTTAACCCGTTAAAACAAGCAATTCTTTAACAGTATTTTAATATATGTTATCATGTTATATAATTTAAGTATGAAATTCGTATATAAATGTGTAGCCAACGTTTTTACCGTAAACTATTGAATTATTGAAAAATGATATTGAATTTTTTTATAAGTTTAAATATATTTGTAAAACAAAATTTAAATGATAAATTTAAATAAATAAAATATTTATTTTGTGTTATATTTATATTGTTTATGTGTGTTTATATATTGTTATATTTAGTGGTATGTATATTTAGTGTATGTATATAAACATGTCAACACATTTCTTAATATAGTATTAGAGTAACCTTCTTTTGTACTTCTACAAACTGACCTACGTACTAATCCTTTGCATTTATCCATTACAAAGGTTGTCTGGAAGAAATCGCTAAGCGATAAGACCGCCGATTGTACCATTTGCCCGTATATTATTTGTTTTATATTGTATTTCTTTCTGTAGGTTACAATTAAGAATATTGTATTGTATTGTACTCAATGTTAATTTATAAACTAACGAGGAAAACCGAATATAGATATTCCGTGTTCAAATTGTTGAGCCTTATAGAAGAAGAAATCGGGCAAACAAAACAATGGCCACTCTTTTAAATCGCCAGATAGATATTACAATATTTAGTGTACAATACAACACTAATATGTCATGTATATAATAATATGTTACTTAAAAGTAAATAAACTAAAATTAGGCCACATCAGTCCCTATCAAAGTATTGCTGGATCTGATTTACCTTTTACCCTTTACCTGCAGCCGTTGACATGTTATTAATGATGATTGGAGGATCGCCAACTAAAGAAATATGTGGGGTACATTTTTACACAACAAAATTAATCGCCGTATTCACTTGGATCTGCAATACACTGCAGAACATATTAATGCTAAAATATCCATCCTCATGACCTGATGATTGGCACTCCACTACTGTGCGCTTCTCCAGAAGCTTATTGATAGAACAAATTGTCGCCTGCCCCTTCAAACCTTTAAGAAATTAGCGTACTCCTACCTAAAAGGCCGGCAACGCAATTGTGACTCTTGAGTTGCGGGTGTCCATGGGCGGCGGTAGACACTTACCATCAGGCGACCCGTCTGCTCGTTTGTCCCCTATCGCATAAAAAAAATCTAATAAATATGTCCAAATATGTAGTTTTTCTGATTACCTGTTGTTACTAGGCTAGTACAAAATTGATGTGTATTTTTGGACCGAGTAGAGGCAGCAGGGAGTTGAGGGGCATCGTAAAAAAATGGTACATTTCGAAATGGTTGGTTTGACATGTTTTTCGATAGCAAATCCAATTTTACTATAGCTTAGGCACGACGGGGCCGGCTTGACCGGAATAACCAGGCAGGCAGGCAACGCACTTACAACTATTGAGTTGGCGGTGTCCATGGCGAGGTAATCAGTTACCACCAGATGACCCCTCTGCTCGTTTTGGCCCCCATGTGCCATAAGTAAAAAGATACTGCATATATGTATATACACTAGAGTTTGCTGATTACGTCATTTTAACGAGCCATGTCCTAACATCCGTATTGGCAAGGCAACTTGGCATTTAAAATTGACACGTGGACATGAATATTTATGACATAATTATTGTAAGGTCATTTTTAACTGTAATTATCTGCAATAATTCTGTTTGAGAGTTTAAAATTCAAATCGGTACATTATCTTTTGTTATATTGTCTAAGAAAACATGGCTCAATAAGACGGTTCTCTGTCGGCACACATCATGAACTCATAACATAATAATTTATTTATGAGTGAAGAGTTGTGTCGCTTTATATACATTTTTTACATTCATATATATACTTCGCCACGCCTATGTCTCTCAAGGGGTAGGCAAAGACCATTTAGTCCATCATACTTAATAGGGGGCAATTCTATTGCTGTCATCCGGGCAGGTTATATCTGAGAGATAATAGTCCGATTAATCTCTTATTATAACTTCACCGTGAACCACACTGAAAAACTTCTGTATTATTTATATTAATTTTTATATTACTTATTTATTATATAAACTTTTATATCCAGATTTTCAGTTGTAGTGTACGTGCAGGTTTGTAATTAATTTTAAATTGCAAGTCTATAAGAACTTCACTGATATGACTGACCTATTGGTTTAGTGGTCAGTAACCCTGACTGCTGAGCCATAGGTAGTGGGTTGGATTCCCGCACGGGGAAAAAAATGTGTGTGATCCACAATTTATTGCCCCGGTCTGGGTGTTATTTCTGTCCGTTGTATGAATGTTTGTAAAGTCCCCCGCGACATGCGAATTATTCCTAACGCGGGAGTTGTCTTTAAAAAAAAAATACTTACTCAAAACGTCATACATATTCGAGCCAATGGAAGGAGAGACACAAACAATCACTGTTCATATTAGTTGTGTTGGTTTCACCGAAGCTAAGCGAAGAGGAAATGTGGAAGTAACGATCTGATTGGTTTATTCAAAACACATTTCCTCTCGTCTCTGCTTTGTGAATCAAGCGCAGAGGAGAGGAGTTGTTTCATTTTTCTCGAGTAAGAGCCGCTGCAGTATGTGTAGTCTAGTACCTCGTAGAAATTCCTTGTTATCACGTAATTTTTTTTAAACATTCATCATCAATATCTAGAAATAGTGTGGCGTATTCGCTGTGACTGTGACATTTCATATGGTTTCTTATCCAGAATCTATGCTTCCATTGATAATTTAAATAATGAAGAATTGATTGTATTTCTTCAACCTCTAATTCCTCTTACTGCAAATTAAAACATTACTTTTGTAACAATATCACGTCCTCCTTTTCTACAGACTTCAAAAAAGAGGAGGTTCTCAATTCGACTGTTTTTTTTTTTGTATGTTTTTTACCTCATAACTTTCGACTGGGTGAACCGATTCTGATTTTTTTTTTTATTTGAAAGCTGGTGCTTCACGTGTGCTCCCATTTTATTTGGTCCAGTTCTGACAATGCGTTCGATGAGAAAACCATATAAGTCTTAAAATTGCATTAAGCATGTGCGTGACAAATGGACGAATCACGCCAACCGATTTTGATAATTCTTTTTTTATTGGGAAGGATGTGATGTGTGAACTTCAAGGGTAGTTAGATGAGAGTTTGGTCCAGTTGTGATAATAGCATTCACGAGAAAACCATAAGTCTTAAATTTTATGATAGACGCATTGAAGTCGGTTGTCTACTTTTTTAAAGTCCGATTATGTAACAACATGACGTCTTCCTTTTGTAGACAGAACTTTCTACAAGAGGAAGACGTTGACTGGTTTCGAGCTCTGAGTCTTTCCAGTGCAATATGTACTGGTACGCAAATATTGAAATTGATTGTTTAAATATTTAAGAGATTAAAGCTTAACTTGTTTCCTTCCCACTTTGATCCCGGGTCTTTTAAGCGGGGCGTGAAAAAGCATCTCACCAGGCCGCCATAGTGTGGGTCACCATGCTGCATTGACTAGACATGCAATGAGGATGGTGACCACCACTCTTTGACTCCACCAATTGCTTTCCATCAGGCAAAGTGGAGTCACTATGGTAGGCTAAAATAAAAAATAAATAAAAAAACAAGCAAATGAAGTACGTAAGCGTTTGTAATGTTAGTAGAATTAGAATAATCATTAGTTAATTTATTTATTCTGTTAATTCTACACTAATCCACTAGAATTATAGTTACCGATGTCACAGTTATTAGAAGGTTAATACTACCTGCACTTATACAATGCAATGACACACAAAAATAGAAAACTAATGTTAATTGAAAATATACATGTTTAGAATAGCAGCAATGTCTTTCTTGTATATATTAAAACAACAATATGAATATTATATTATATAGATTCAATAATAGTACTTTAAAACTTATAAAATTGTAATTAAATAAAAGTGATAACGAATGACACATTACGTAGGTTGCGGGTTCGATTCCCACACGGGAAAAAATTTTGACACATCAAATTCAAAAGAACGCAGGTGTTCTTTGGGTTATACAATCCTTCATGACACAAGAATCAATCCTGATGCGTCCAAAAGTGATAATAAAGATTAGGCATTCCAATTATTCATAGTTAATTCATATGATACATCAGCTCAAGTAATAAAAACATTTAACAAGATGGCGTCTGCGCACACACGCGCAGTGTTTCCCGGAAACGAGCGCGGTGCGGCGCGTCGGCCATTTTGCCGATGAACGACGCGTTGACGTGTGCCATGCACGAGATTGCAGGGTAATCAACTCGACGCTTTGTCGAAACGAAATGATAGTATCCACGCGCAGTGTAGTACTGTGTATGGGTTCTTAAGATTATTGTAGGTTTTTCAATTTTTAAATGATAAAAGTAATGTCCAATTGTCGTAGTCTGGCAGAGATGTCTACAATATTGAACACAAATTAATTGAATATTATTTCTAAACTTAAATTATCTAAACTATTTAAACTTAAATTTATGTATATATCATTTAGTAATTTTATATATATCCTTTATAGCATTGTCTGCTTTTTTACCCGACTACGCAAAAAGAAGTATTATGTTTAAGGTTATATGATGTTTGTGTGAAACGTTGTAAAGCTTAATAATTTCGACGTGTGCCGTGTCAACTTAATAATGCAGTCGGGTTTTATATATTAGTAATGAATTTTCTTTTTAATTTATATCTTAGGTTGTAAGCCAGTGCACCAGATTGATTGACAATTATTTTTACTAATTCACTCTTGTGAGTTGTGCGTCACAGCGTTTGAATGTTACGCGGTATATGTACGAGTATATATAACCTTGCTAATATTAATGCTGAATTCTCTAGATTCTTCAGTTAGATTACATTATAAATTAACTTTTTAAAATAAACTTCATGGTAGTTGCGATAGATTGGATACGAAAGATAAGGAACCGGGTTTTATGAGTATGACGCACTGTCCGAGGCCTATATCTAACAGCCTACTTCAGTTGCCTCATTGATCAATGATTGAAAAAAAACTATAGGTTTATAATGTGAGCCATATATTTTTTATGATATAAGATATGGGGCTCACGAACAGACGGATCACGTGGTATGACAACCGCCGCTCATGGAGACCTGCAAGTCGAGACTCGTGAGTGCGCTGAGGGGTGAGGGGGATTTTGGTAGGGAAAAAAGAGATAAGAGAGCCTTCACAATTTAGTATAATAAATATTTTTATATACTATAAACTAATACTATATAAAGTATATTAGTAATGTTAGTACACTAGAGCTTAGTTACTAAAATATTCTTTATTTGCAAATGATCTCATCTTCGCATATCGATTTTACCCATGTTTGATATAATATTTAACTGTGCTTTGCGTTTCTTAAATGTAAGGTCATTTTTAAACTTAAGATCCTCTGATTATTCATTGTCATCAAAAATACTTATCACAATAAAAAAAAACATAAAAGACGTAAATGTATTGTTTTTACCTTTACACAATAGTACAATAATAGTTTTAACCAGCTCTGTGGAGGAAAATAGCTTTTGACTAATTTTATTGGTTAAAAATACTTAGGACTCATTAAAAATTGCAACTACAAAGCATTTATATGTTTATTTAATGATTTGAACAGTAATCTTCTAACTTTGGTGCATCATAATAATCTGTTTAACCCTTCGAGGTAACAGGACGCGATAAAGGGTGATTGTAATAATTATAAACGTAATACAAATACCGTAACTCTACCCTCAGCCATTTTAGTAAAAAAACGTTAGTATATTCATTCGTGGGGTGTTCAGAGCTCATGTTCACATGTTGAATAGATAGCTAATAATAACGGGTGCAGCATCCGAACATCTGTCGGGAAATACGAACAAAGGTACATGAGAAGATTGTTACAATATTATGATGAATGGTTTGTGCTTTTAGGAACTGTTTGTACTTGAGATGACGAAGGTTGTAGATGAGAAACAGTGAATCGTATGAATTCGATTTCAAATCTCACCCATTACGATACTTTTGTTAATCTGATCATTTTAATTACTACTACTTTGTTAGTATCTACCTACTTACACTCACGCCTATTTCCCGAAGGTTAGGCAGAAGCGTCTCAAAACGCCCACTCTCGGACCAATATCGGGCAAGCCTATAGCCGTCTCCTGCGTACTGTATGACTGAATATGTACTGGCTGATAGATAACAGTCCGGTATAGTCGCCTCTCACGACACCACGGGAAGAGATGTAATACACATAATCGTGTTATAAAAGTCAATCGAGACAATTTGCCTGGTTTTGTTCAAGTAAATTTCGATAATGTCTACAACAGGTAAGAAATTTACTAAGCATATTTATTACACGACAAGAAAGAGGTAATATAGTTCTAGGGAGATATCTCTTTTGAAGAATTTACAGAAGAATCATATCAGCTTCCAAAACGGGCGACAACTGAAAGCGAAAGAAGGAAAAAATAGTCGTATGTTTGTTTGAATAGAGATGTTTTTAGTTTAACATACATGTCTAACTTCTGTGAAATATTTCTGCCGTAGTATGACGCGTCATTGAAACATACGAAGGTCGTTAATAAAACACGTTTTGCTATGCCAATGATGGCGCGGCGGCGGCGTGCGGGCTGCGACAGCGCAGACGCCCGGACGCAGGGCAATTTTCGAACAAAACCGGTCCTCTCTATCGTCACTTGTCTACCTGACATTTTATAAAAAAAAACTAACCGATTCTTGGGTTATTTTTGGTTTTGGTTTTATTGCGAACTTCTAATCACAGAATGTGTTCGGTTTACCTGTACTGATTTGATTTCACGTTGAGGAAAATCCCGATGATGTAAAATGATTTCATATTTAATTGAGCTTACCAGAGAATAATAAGTTAATTGAAATGCACACAGTACCTCTTTAGACTATAAGCTTAATACACTCCCTTTCACAATTAAAAAATACTTATTCTATTTACGCTCCATTGTCGGGTCAAAAGTAAAATAATATATTAGTGTTATCCTAAGATGTTGTCGTAATTGAACATAAACTCTTAATTAAATTAAAGATAAAACAAACAAATTTAAGGTGAAGATGGAATAGGACATTAGTCTGTTATAATTAATTAATTAAATAAATAATTAGTAAAATTAATTTTGTATTTAAAAATAACGTTTTAAAAGAGTTACGGTTTAGTTTCTTGCCCATTCTTCTCCATACGAAACTACTTTAGGAATGGGCGACTAGAATCAGTTCTATTTAAATGTAAATGTTGACGTTCAAAAGTGCCTTTTGGGCCTATTTGAAATAAATGCTGAAACTTTGACTTTAATCTGCTATTTCTTTATAAAATCTACATGAAATAAAAGCCACGAAACGCTTAGGGCCACCCCACCACTTATGTAAATAACAAACACTAACTAGTTAACAACGATCAAAGACCCTTTTAAATAAATTGGTACCTTAATAATTTCATTGGCCTGTTGGTCTAGCGGTTAGTGACCCTGACTGCTGAGCCCGAGGTCTTGGGTTCGATTCCTACACGTGACAAAAATTTGTGTGGTCCACAAATTGTAGTCACGATTTTAGGTGTTCTCTGTGTCCCTTGTTTGGAAATTGTTGCGAAACATAAATATTTCCTGATTCGGGAGTTTTTTTTTAAACTCTTCGCTTTTTTTAAAAGAAAACTACGTACAATAACTTCCATCTAACTTATCTTTTCATTGTCCACAGAGTGAAAAATGGCTCGCATACGAGAACCTAAAAGAAGAAATATTAGAAAAGATACGCAAGCTCGAAGAAGAACGTCATGCTGTCGACCTTTGGTCTTGTGGACCTGAGTGGGGTCGAAAAAGACGCAAGAGACAGGTGACAGTCTCCCCTCCATATGTAGTATACATGCTACCTGATGCTGACATCATGGAAGATTGGAGATTGGTCAGGAAACTTCTAGAACGACCAGAAAAACAGGAAGGTGTTAATTAATAGTATAGGGTAGTTAATTTTTAGATTATTTTTGTATTTTAAGATAAAAATCGTGAGGTAGTTTTAAAGAATTTGGCTTGATATATGTGATTGAATATCGAAAGGTATACAGCCTTTATCATGAAGGTATCGTCTTTGTAAAGTCTGTGGTCGGTATGGTCTGATGTCTATAGTGTTTGATATCACCGTTCTTTTCATGAATAGACTTGAGTAGAAACTTAATAGGTATATGTTTTTTTGTGTTGGCAAATCGTTTCTACAGATACTTTCTTTAAATTCAAACCTATAGAAGGCCTTCTTAGATTACAGAGAGGAAGATTACATTAATACTTAGCCTGTGATTAATAATGACTAAAGATGAGTACTCTACTCTAGCTCAAAAGCATATATTCAAACATAAATAAACGAATTTATAACAATTAAATATAAATTTATTTAACAATTACCACTTTTTTTTCGTGTGGAAACCCCCACGGGTCATCACCCCACCGGAGCTGACAATGGGGTGGTATGTCGGACTCGAACCGACTAAAACCACACGGTGTTCCGTCACAACTGGGTCTACTGCAAGGGACCTGGGTATACCCTAGGACGGATGCTTCCAGGAGCAATTACCATATATAATGACTGAGGTACTTACATATATATGTATGTCGAATTTCATAAAAAATCCAAAATATTCAATGGTTCGCATAATATTATAATAATGAAAAATGTTTGAAGTGTTGCTTGGAAGAAAGTTTTGTCATCTGTTATTACTACTGATAATAATTAATAAGTGAAATAATTTAAACTTAACATAAATAAGGTAATACTCAGGGTTTGTTAAACACTTGTCGTACTCGGTTCCTGAAAACCAGATCAAAATATAGTTCAAACAACAAAGTTGTCGAGTTAACATTCATGTTGAATGAGTTACAGTTAAAGAAAAAAAACGAATCTGGTTAAATTCATTCGAATGGCTTCTTACATAACATGTTTTCAGAATCTGCTGACACTGTTAAGTGATAACTGACTTTGCCTAATCATGGTTTCAGCAACTCAATCGTTACTCAATGACTCAGATTTGATATACGATTAGTTAAATTTATCCTTAACCAGCCTGTCAGGAATCGAACTTAGAGTTTACCTTAAAACTTACAACCATATTTTCTCTGAAATACTAAATAATATCAATTTAAAACATAGTTTTTTTTTATGCGATAGGGGGCAAACGAGCAGACGGGTCACCTGATGGTAA
The DNA here is from genome assembly GCA_947561695.1 of Tyria jacobaeae. Classification (NCBI taxonomy): domain Eukaryota; kingdom Metazoa; phylum Arthropoda; class Insecta; order Lepidoptera; family Erebidae; genus Tyria; species Tyria jacobaeae. The sequence goes on along the minus strand of OX387215.1, from coordinate 20,147,334 downwards.
GTGACTACCACCGCCCATGGACACCCGCAACTCAAGGGTTTTCTACAAGTAACTTACATACGAGCTTGAAATATTCTAAAGAAAAACTTCATTCGCAATTATTACCCACTTAAATGACTGTATAAATTGACTATAGGTATAATACGGACGGAACATATGTATGTATGTATGTATGTACGAGTATGTATGGCATTTCTATCAAATCTGTAGATATATTACTGTATCCTTGTTTTAAAAACGTATGACTGTAACCAAAATAATAGTTTTCTATTTAATAACATCAACCCTCAACCATCAACCCTTTAAGTGCTTTTCAAAGCATTCTGCTCAAATTCTTATAGCGGTAACCTTCCTTGCGGGGTAACCGATTCTTATCAATCATTTTCATATTTTTCAATATGCATAGTTTAAACACTATTGTTTAAAAAATAATTGGATTAGTTTATCTTCTATGCCTTTGTACTTGCAAACGAAGTTGTTGAGAACAGATTATATATGTTTGTGACTTTATCTCATGTAAGCATCACCAGGCCTATATGTCTAGTGGTTAGTGACCCTGACTGTTAAACCGGAGGTCGTGGGTTAGATTCCCACACGGGACAAAAAAAAATGTGTGATACACTAACAGTTGTCCCGAGTCTGGGTGTCCTGTGTATCCATTGATAGAATTGTGTAAAACCAAAAAAAAAAAATGCGAGTTTATATATGTCGGTACTAACAAATCGTTAAAACTGCTTATCATTTCAATAACAATATCTGATATTTGTGGCTCAAAAAACTCGAAAATTGTATCGTTTCCACCTTAGTAACTAGTTTTGTAATATAATATATTTGCTGCAACTTCAAAACTCTCTTTTAGAATTATTTACCACAATTCTGACACACATATATACGTTTGCGAATGTTTCAGTTATTAATGAAGGTATCTTAGGCAAAAGGGTAAACATGTTTTACAAGTAATACATGTTCCCTATTTTACCTAAGATTAGTATCGAGAAAAAAAATGTTATTAAATGTGATTACAAAATTCTTATCTTAATGTCAGTGTTATATATCTTATCGAAATGCGAGTATTTAATGGGCCTCTGCTTACACGTTCAGGGATACAGATATGATCAGATGATAAAATATGATCTCATGTATGTATAAAAAACATTGTCACCAGCTTATAGCTTCAATAATATCGGTTAACATTGCTCGTTAAAAATCCACATGTGCAACCTAATCACAAATTAACCTAAAAAATATCTACAATGTTTATTTAGAATGGTTTAGTACAATCTATTCTGAAATATACAAGTCCAAATAGTGGCTCAATGCCATACGGTTGGACACACACCACTGACAGTACAGTACTGACAAAGTAGATAAGTTGAGAAAGAGACAACAGTTTTATTTGTACATGTACATTATGCTTATCTCTCTTTAATGACGTATGCATTACGTATCTTATTTAATCGACTTCTTCTATAATGACAATGACGCTCATATAACTTCGAATCTTTTGTAATGTAATTCTCACGCATAGGTCTTTAAAACGAGAAAACAGTAAATAAATATCTATCTCTCTCTGTCTCATCTATCATAATCTCTATGGCTATTTCCATTTAAGATAAAATAACACTAAGACAGGCTTAAGCGTTATGAGATCTTTCAGACATTTGTAATAGAAGAATCGCGTCACGCACTATTACTGAACCGTGCGTGACTGTATTAAGTTAGGCGAAATCAAAAATGTGTCGTGAAAAATTGTTCATTTCTGTTTATTACAGAATTGTATCAGTCATTTTGTGACAAAACACGAATTGTGAAGTAATTGTTTGTAAACAATAAAGTTTTAATTGTATTGGTGTGGTTTTATTGTCCTCTTATAACATTGTTAACCTTTTAAATCAAATATCCTGATGAAATCTAGTGTTTTTTTTTATACTATAGGGGGACAGACGAACAGACGGAGTCACCTGATGGTTAATGACAACCGCCGTTAAGAGCGCTGCCCGCCTTTGCGGGTGATGAGGGATGGGGGGATGCTGGGAGGGGTAAGAAGTGTAGGGGTTGAGAACATGAGAATGAGGAGAGGGGGCATGATTGGAAAGGAAAGGGATAGAGGGAATTGGACCTCCGCAAACCTAACTCACTTCGGGGAAATGAGGTATTATTACTCCACGACCGGTTTTCTGTAAGGCAGTGTTATCGCACCGGTCGAGCCGGCCCATTCGTGCCTAAGCATGGCTCTACCACTTTTAACATTTTTGAAATGTCACTCACTACTAACGTAATATATTTTTTATTTATTTATTTTAATTTTCTGTTCATGGACTTTAAATGTGGATTAAATAAAGAGAATATAAGAAATAGGTGCACACTAAATATAATTACTACTACTAAATATAATATAATAACTACAAACAATTTCGGCGGGCCTGTTGTTCTAGAGGTCAGTGACCTTGACTTGAGATCCGCAATTATTTTAATAGCTTTATCAAGTATATGAAAGAATATAGTTAGTGACTATAAAATTTCAGCTTTTCCCTCGATTTCCACAGGATCTGATCATCAAATCTTGACTTGGTTACTGTGGGACATTTAGACCTCTTTCTTAACGAGCAGACGAGTCACCTGATGGTAAGTGACTACCGCCGCCCATGGAAACCCGCAATTCAAGAGTCACAAGTGCGTTGGCGGCTTACGCCCCTTTCTTGAAGGTTTCAAGGTCGTATCGGTTCGGAAATACGGCAATAATCTCACCGAAAACCATCTGTATAAACTTGTGCGGCTTCATAATGTCTGCATTAGATTCATATTTGGATTATGCAAATATGATTGTCTCTCTGATCTCAAGAAACGTTTTGAGCTCCTAAACAACACACGCTAAAAATGCCGCAGCAGTCCACTTAGTTTACAGACAAGTCCTTTTTGGTGCAAGCGGTTATGGAACAACTTGCCTGTGACAATCCGAGAAGCCTAAACCGGACGCATTTAAAAAACAAGTAAAGGATTATTACTTATCATTTTCTTTTTTTTATAGGGGGCAAACGAGCAGAATATATATATATATAACATTATTAATACTATGATATATTATTGTGTATACTAATAATATGTTGATTAGTTTCACTTGTGCCAAAAAATGGGACTACTGAGAAAGAAATAACTCAGTAGTTCATTGGAACAACTTCGTTGGAGTTAGTGGGAATGATCCTACCGAACGTTTTGAACGTATACAAGCAACGTTGCATTTCATTCCTGAATCCATAGTGCGTTAATTTTGAATTCATGTAATTCTTCAAAGCACCTGCTGCTGATATGGAATGACTGACAGATTTTTAATGCAATTGATAGTTTGTTTATCATTAAAAGGTTATGGACTGTCCTAATATGAATTTCATTTATAAGCAAGCACCTATTTATCGGGAAAATATTCATTTATGTTAATTACAAGACACAACAACATATATTACTTTAAAAAGAAACACTTTTTTGTTTAACTTAAGAGGGTAGCTCTAAATATTACTTAGAAACTTGCACAATTATTTCTTTTACATTATTTAGTTAATACTAAGTGTCTAGCTAGTATGTTAATTCTTCTTAATTATTTTGTTGTGTGTAATGTGTTTGAAGATGCAAAAACGTAAAAGTGCCGCGATTTAATGACTTAACTTGAATTAGAAGTGTTATTATGTATTCGTATGAGACATTATCAATTATGGCAAATATTGATTACCGTTGATGAGTGTTAGTGATTTGATATAAATTTTATGGACAGGCTTAAAGGCAATGGAACAGAGATGAACTGGAAAGAAGGATCATGTGAGTGGCTGTTATGCTTACAAATTTTGTTTAATGAATGTCAATATATTAAGCAGTAAAGTCTTCTGAACCAATACCAATTTCACATTTGACAATGTTTATATTTTCCTATATGTGGAGGTCGCCAAAAAACTATCAGCCGCATTAGAAAAAAAATCCTTGCATTTAATGCCGGTTTTGAGGAAGTAAAGCTAAAATAGACCGCTGCTACTCTTAAATGTACAGCAGTAATCGTAAATAGCTAGATTCAAATAAAATTGGATTTAAAAAAAAAAACACATATTAGCCGTGCGGTTTTCGATGAAGTCAAATAGGGCCACCCCCATATGTTTCCGTGGGTGTCGTAGAAAGGGTCTAAGGGATCTGACTGTTATCTATGAAACGGTATATATACAGTCTTACGGTGCGCGGATGGCGCTAATAAGCTTACCCCTGTTACGTAAGTGCAACTAAGTTATAGTTGGTAAAAAGGGAACGTTAGAAACGCCTCTGCCTACCACTTCATGAATATAGGCGTGAGTGTATGTGTACAAGTATGTACGTAAATATATCGAGAATCTGAACCGTAAAATATTATAGACTTTTTGTAGTTTTAAGAGAACGTAATTTCATTAGTTAGGCAAGGAAATAAAAATGACACGGTTAAGGCTGTTAAGAGGCCAACGACCCTATCACAACACTGCGCAGAAATATGTGTAATGTGGTTATATATATATATATATATATATTTGGCCTTTTTTCATTTATCACTTATCGAAGGACCTAGTTACAACAACAGATTTAAAATATAAAACCTTATTTACTCTCAATAATTTTTTCGCTGACGTTATATAGAAATTTTACCAATAATTAAATTATGTAATATATTTTATAGACACGTACATAATATTTTTATAATAGATAACATAGATTGACAGCATAGGCTAAAACCTTTATGAGAGCTAGAGTCCGGGCTAGGTTCGGACCTGTATAACGGATCTCCAGGCTCAGCCTTTAGACGGTACATAAACACTAGCTGGTCCATACGTAATAATTACACCAAACACTAAACCAAAACTGGGCACAAAACCAAAGAGAAAGGGTGATGTAAAAACAAAGACGGAAAGTGACAAGTGTTCCTTATTGTGAGCATGCGCGCGCGTATTTGTATATTTGTGTGTCTGTGTGCGTGTGTGTGTGTGTGTGTGTGTGTGTCTGCGTTAGTGTGTCTGCTTTGTGACATAAATGGCAACGTAGGTATGTAATATACATGTAAAATATAACTTCATAGTATTTGTTATTTTAATGTGACAATAAGTTCAACTCGAGGAGCCAGTTAGTGGAAATCACTTCCACTATTTAATGTCGAACCTCAAAGACACCTGAAATGTCGAAATCCATAAAGCTTTCTTCTTGACTTAAATGACAAAGAAACATCATACACACATACAAATATATAGACACATATAAACATTCTTCCGTAGTTGGGTTAAATGAGTAAATTTATGTCAGCTATATTTTATTAAATTCTTTAGAATACGACCGAGTTATTTTAATAGCAATTATGTTCTGGGATATCACTATTTAGACTCAATCTAAACAAAGCATGTTATCCAATATTTTTGTAAATACATACATATACACCTAAACCACCGTTTATAAATATATTCATGAATAAAAATATTTGAACTGAGCGGTATTCCTACCTGCTACTACCGCACCGTCCCACCAATATTAAATCATTAAAAAATCAATAGGTATTGTCTCTAAGCCTGTTACCGTCCTTATTATTTCCTTATCCACAAATAATTCCAAAAAGTCTTCCTCAGCCTTCATTCAAGGTAACTTTGAACAAGTCACCGTTTCACCTATTTTACGAGCGTCCAAACTTATAATTTTGATTTCTGCTCGAGAGCTATGCTTCACCAAAGATTTTCGAGCCGACGAATTAAATCAATCCACTGTCACTACTCGAGTTTGTGGAAAATATGGACCGCTTCGGGCGTTATGCTTTTGTATTTATATTGAATTGAAGCGATATGGTCACGCTACGTCAACTCAAGTGAATTTATGTACCCCATAATATATTACAATTGCAAAGATGCCTTGTGGTTGACGGTGGAGGGGATTAGGGCTTCCCGTTGGTGGCGGCGACTATTGGACTGTTATCTATCGAACAGTATGTATACAGTCATACAATGCCCGGTTGTCGGCAATAGGCTGGCCCCCTATTACGTTACTGGTATCAAATTCTATTTGGCTAAATGTAGGTGTTCTGTAGACCTCTGCCTAAAATTTTGACAAAGCATAGCCTATAAAAAATAAACACAATTTAACATTTAAAACGTAAATGTTGTTAATGATTTACATGTGAAAAAAATTGACATATTAGTTCCTTACACATGAAATTGGCGTTTTGTCGAACTGACCACTTTGAACTCAAATATCTGGCGTTTGGTTAGGAATTCGGAATTCAAATTTATTTCAAATTTAGGGTTTGGGTCTATGTAAGATTTGTGTGATTCCGCCAATGTCAATTATAAAAACAGTATAAAAAATACAACATAAATGCCTGCCATACTACATAAATTCATTTGTTTTCTCACCATTTGACTTTTCCTTGTCACCGTTCTGTTCACACTCTTAAAAACTTAAAACATCGCGTTACTTACAAACACGATTTTCACCGTGGCAACAGCGCTGCTCAAACGGCTCGAAAGATTAATGATGTGTATGGGGAAGCTACTGTAAAAAAGCACGGTACATTTATAGTGCCTAAGTTTTCGTTCTGGAAATTTTAACCTACAGAGGAACCACCGTCGGCCGGCGGCTAGTTGCCAAAAAAGAAATAAAGGTGGTCGTTGAAGTGTATACATCGCAAACTACGTCAGAGTTAGCAGCAGGCTTCTGTGTAAATGATAAAACAATTTTAATTTACTTGAAACAAATTGGAAAACTGAAAAAGCTCGAGAAATGGGTATGAATTAATTAAGGCACACCAACTAACACGCATTGAGATCTAAATTACTCAACCGTCACATTAACGAAGGAATTTTGAATCGTATCTTTACTTGTGATGCAAAAATAGGTCCTGTACGACAATCGAAAACGCTTATCGTAGTGGTTGAACCCAGGAGAACCGACCCAATTCTGTCCCAAGCGAAAGTTGACTCACAAAAAAGGATTGTTGAGTATTTGGTAGACCAGAGCTGGCTGGTGTCATAATATTTTTTTCGTTTTACTTCTTCTATTTAAAGCTTTAATTTCATATGTGAGGACCCAATGTAAATTAAATTATATTATATGCAATGAGGAGCTCCCTTTACTCTTTTGTTATTTAAAAATAAATAAAGATTCGTTCACCTTCACTCAGTCATTGTCTGACGATAACTAAATCTTCACATTAGAAGTCTCATGTTACTAAGTACAGGATAACATATTTAATACTTGCAAGCATCGCTTGTCCTGTGATCTAGAATGGGCGCAAATTTTCGGCATACACATTAACTTGCTGATTAGACTACAAAAACAGGTTATAATTAGTTTCAAATTGCTGTAATTAAATTTTAATGAGGGTTATTTACCGCTAATAAAGATTACTGTTATATTAGTATCATAATAGATATCATCATCATCTACATCGTATTAGGCGGACACATACATGACTTACTTGACCTATGCTATGTATGACCTATATATATAGGGCATAGGGCGTCCACAGTGCGCCGCCATCCCGTTCGGTCTTGTGCTTCGTGCTTTTTTTCTATCCAAGTCTTCCCTATTTTCTTCAAAATTTAAATTTTAATATTCTTTATTTTACACAGATAACAGAAATTACAAATAACACTCAGAAGGGAAAATAATATGTACAAATTAGAGCTTAACCCGTAAGTAGTTGAATTTTCTTCCAGCAAACCTTGGGTGTGAAGGCAGGACATTTAATGAAAAATCAGAGTCAGTGTGTACTTAGTAGAATGCTATAAACATACATATGTGAGCATATATAAACGTAAATATCTAAACTAAAAATATATTTGGTATACCAACACGTATACTTGAATACTCTATATAAATATAACACATAATATATCATAAGCAACATTTTAAACATTGCTACACACATACACACATGCATATCTATCTGACTATTTCTATAAGAAAAAAAATCCTTTATTCTTCTATTACAAACGCTAAGAGAACGCTTTCGACGATAGTGTCAGTGAACATTAGATAATTAAGAAAGTTAATACATAAAATTGGCGGCACGTACGGCGGCCATCTTGTTATAAAATCACTGGGTGTAAAGTGCGCAGGCGAAGCGGAAGACAAACTAATAAGGTTATCTATGTTTGTGTAGGAATTACGTAATACTTGTTGTTTGTCTTTTATTTATACTTATTTTGTCTCTACTGGATGCTAAAACATTAATAAAAATATGTTTCTTAAATGTTATTTTGAAAGAAATATTTAAAGAAATAAAATGATTAAAAAATATTAAACACAACTGCATGACATTGAATTTCCTTTCATTTTTTTTTGTCGCTGAGGGTGTCTTGAAATTTTATAAACAATTTCACTGACATGTCGTAATCCATCAAGCTATCTGGGCTCTAGGCGTGATAAAGTAACAATATACAGATTTACACTTGAAATCATAGACTTTCTTTCTTGCAGCGTCGGGTAAAATAGAAATAGGTTTTCAGCGATCGCTCAAAGTAAGGTATCGTACGTTATAGATATAACCGTGATTGAATTCCATTAAAAAAACCTATGTGTCAAATACCTATACATATTTACCATATATACATATATATATACCTATACATATTTACCATATATATATTTACATATATATATATATTTACCGTATGAGAGCCATGCTTTTGCACAAATGGACGGGCAGAGTCTAACCACGGCTGCATAGGAAACCGGTTGTCAAACAATGCTTGTATTGTATTGCCGAGTGGGATTGAGGTCTATAAGCAGTCACTCAAGCACGTCAGAGTCGGATACCCCTAGTCCCCTACTTCCACTCCTCGTCTTCTTCTTTAAGTATTTATATAATGTATAAAGTGACTTAGTTTGTGTGTCACGCTTTCACGTTGTAACAATTCATCTCGAACAGAAGTACTATTCCCTAGAGTTATATACAAAAAACGATACAACATTCATACCTTCAAGAAAAGAGCGTACTCCTTCCTTAAAGGCCGGCAATGCACTTGTGACTCTTGAGTTGCGGGTGTCTATGGGCGGCGGTAGTCACTTACCATCAGGTGACTCGTCTGCCCGTTTGTCCCCTGTCGAAAAAAAAATAACTATCTAACAAAAGTCAGCAGTTATTTAACAAACGCTATTACAGTAAACCATATATCTAATAATTGGCTCATATTTTATTAGTCCGACGATATAAATTCTCCCATAAATCTTATTTAGCTACTTCAATAAAGACAAAAGGATAACGAGCATTAGTAAATATATGACCTCCTTGGTCTTAAATGGGAAGTAGCAACAAGTCGTTAGCTATAAAAACATAAATCTTTTCCTTAACCCAGTTTCCTTACGACTTCCTTAATAATACTTAGAAAAGAAAAGAAATAGATTTATGTATTAGCTGGTAGTTTCATCTGCTTTATATGGTCACTGCTCAGCTTCTAAGGGTCACAAAGTTATGATTTATATATAGTATCTATAACAATAGTATTCATACAATATACATACATACGCTCACGCCTCTAAACGGTAGGCAGAGGTGTATAAAACACCCACAATTTGCCATTAATAATTTGGACCCACTAACCTCAACCGGGCGCTGTATGACTGTTTACATACTACCTGACAGATAACAATCCGATCCCGATCCGATTTCCTTACTCGCTCCTCCCTCATGACCCTCAGTGGGGGGCAGCGTACCTACAACTATTGAGTTGGAGGTGTCCATTTGCCGCGGCACTTTTTCTTCTTTTCCTCTTGTCATAACCTATAGTTCATTAGCTGATCACTTTTAAACAAATAAAAAGCTCTACAGCTTTTTTTTTTATTTAAAGAAAGCATTATTATGTTAGTATAGATAAGCGTAATATATTTTATATACTCTGTTTCTATAGCAGGCACAAAAAGGACATGCCCCATTGCAGCGATAAACAACGATATCAACGATATCGTTTACTAGTCATAGTACAGGAGGTACAGCAATTTGAAATAATAAAATTAGTATGTTTTTTTTTTTATGCGATAGGGGGCAAACGAGCAGACGGGTCACCTGATGGTAAATGACTACCGCCGCCCATGGACACCCGCAACTCAAGAGTCACAAGTGCATTGCCGGCCTTTTAGGTAGGAGTACGCTCTTTTCTTGAAGTTCGTATCGGTTCGGAAATACGGCAGGCGACAATTTGTTCCATAAGCTGGCTGTGCGAGACAAAAAGCTTCACAGTGGTGGTGTGCCAATCGTCCAGGTGATGGGGATGGATATTTTGTCGCGTAGGACGATGGCGGAAACCAGCAGCCGGTATAAGTCCGAACAATTCCTCTGAACACTCCCCATGATACAAGCGATAGAGGATGCAGAGTGAAGCTACATCTCTACGCAACGCCAAGGTGTCAAGTGGATCAGAAATATCTTGGCAGTCGATGATGCGAGTCGCTCTCCGTTGAATGCGGTCAAGAGGGAGAAGCTGGTACTGGGGTGCACCTGCATAGAGATGAGAACAGTATTCCATGTGCGGCGCCTTATAAAGTTGTAGGCGGTGGGCCGGAGTAAAATACTGTCTCGATCTGTTTAGTACACCAAGCTTCTTCAAGGCTAATATGGCCTTACTCTCTAAGTGACCGCGAAACTGGACTTCGCTTGATATATCGACGCCAAGAATTCCGATACTGGCTGATGCAGTTAGGGAAGTGCTCTCAAATTGAGGTGATACGATCAATGGCATCTTTTTAGCGGTGAACGCGCAAACCTGTGTCTTCGTGGGGTTGAACTGGACTAGGTTAAGTCGACCCTAATTTGAAACTTTTGATAAAGAAGTTTCGATTTCAGACACAAGGTTAGTAGTTAAGCATTTATGTGCAATATATAGTTTATTTCTTATGTCTGTGGATTACCTTTTTTAAATCAACACTGATCCCAAAGTATAATTTTAGTCCGAAAAATAGTGAAACATTCTCGTGAAAACAATATCACCTCATTCTTTTTAACCGACTTCAAAAAGGAGGAGGTTCTTAATTCGACTGTATTTTTTTTTATGTTTGTTACCTCAGAACTTTCAACTGCGTTTACCGATTTAGACGATTTTTTGCATTTGCATTAAGCACGTGCGCGGCAAATGGACGAATAACTTAATATCACGCCAACCGATTTCTTCTTTTGTAGTTAGATGAGAGTTTAGTCCAGTTGTGACAATGGCATCCATGAGGAAACCATATTAGTCTTAAATTTTATGATAGACGCATTGAAGTCGGTTGTCTACTTTTTTAAAGTCTGATTATAGTTGTCTAAAGTTAGCACGCTTGAAAAAGCCGGTCCGGCTTTTCTAAGAATCTGTCTTCTGTCGCCAAAAGTTCGGCCAAGTATTGTTGTCTTGTTGCTTTTATATCAGAGTAGAATCAACTTTTATTCTCATATATGGAAAACTTATTAAGAAAAAAATGCACTAGGGAAGTGCCGGCAGAAGTGAAAACTTATTTTGGCGCGTTAGATAATTTTTTAGATGGTTACTAGGGTTATTGGGTTATTGGGTAATGAATTGCATTTTATTTATGAATTGTATTTTATAAATTATTAGAAACTCTAAAATACATTTAATATTCTTTTATGAATCATCGTTAACATTTTGGACAACTCTTGTACCATCATCATTATCATTAAAATTATTACAATCTAAAATAGAAACTATAGATTCATGGCAACTAAAATGGGAAATAAATAATTTTGATTCGAAGTTATTTAAATATCTTGTGAATACCGCATCAATTGTACTTTTATATCTCGTTGTGCTAATATTGCGTTGATTGGACATATGCGTCTCGTAACGGTGTCGCGAGTCCATAGATTTTATCTCATCTAAAAATATGCGTACCGCGCTAAAATAAGTTTTCACTTTAAAAAAAAAACAATAAACTCTTTGTTCAAACTTGTAAGTTATTAAAAGCATTCAAAAATTAAACCTACCCGACAAAAAAAATAATTCATACATTCAAATATGTTCGGGAAGAAGTTATGGTCAAATAAAAACTCACAAATATATATGAACAACACAAACATGACACATCTTTTTTAGGCAGATATGTAAATATAGATAAATACAACATTGTAAAACTAAGTTACAACTTTCGAAAGAAGTACCTTTTTCAATTAATATAATCAAAAGTGAGCGATTATAACATAATAATAATATGAATAGATAGGTGGGCCATAGCGTCTGAGTGTCAAAAGAGTCTGTTCGATCGGAGTAATACCAGGGCCTCACAGAAAACCGATTGTCACTTACCATCAGGTCTGTTCGTCTGCCCCCCTATATTATATATATACTTATAAAATTAAGCTGAAGAATTTGTATTTAAACGTGTGAGTCTTGGAAATTTTCGATCGGATTCAAAATAATCTTTTTGAATTTGATTAAAGAAAATTATTGATTAATTATAAAGGTTTTAAAACGGCCGTTAGGAGCGTAGCAGTGCCTAAATACGCATGTTAAACTTTCGGGGATGACTAATAGTATTAATTACTGCCATTAAATACTAAATAATCGCCCCGCAGTTGTGCTTTTTTTCTGTTTTATTAGTATATAGTGATAAGTAGAGTATGTTCTAACAATTTCTTCAATGTTTAATATTATTTATTATTAGTTAGTATTATATATTAATTAATAATTTACTCTTGGTTTTACAAAACGTAGGTACAGTAGTCTGAATATTCAATAAACAGCGATATTTGCAAAGGGAATATTAAATAAAATGCAGACGGTACACGATGAAAAATCCTTGAGTTTGATTGTGCGCAAGTACATATATACATTTGTATTATTAGTTATGTCGTAACTTTTTCCTGGAGACCTAAATAGAGGTAGGTATTTAAAAATATGGTTTTTGAACCCTTTGCACTCCCTTAATCAAAATATATTATATAAAATGCTAATGTTCGTAGGTGTATCCACGGTTTTTTCTATCATCCGCACCTTTGATCAACTTCCCGTTGGGATGGCAAACCCCTTGGTCTCTTGGTGTGCATAAGGGAGTTTGGTCAGGGTGGGTGGAAGTGGGTGCTGAAAATGTAGAATAATATATATCTATCCTTCTCTAACTAATGTAAACTTCTGTAAAATTCTGAAATCTCGGGAATGATCTAGAAAGTTTCAGAATGTGTGCAACTGATGAAATCAATCTAGATCTAGTTCTAAAACTTTCTGGAATGATCTAGAAAGTTCCAAAATGTGTGCAATCGATAAAATTGATCCGAAATGATCTAGAAAATTCCAAAAAATTCTGAAATGATCTAGAAAGTTCAAAAATGGTTGCAATTATTTTAATCGAACTAGAATGCTGTAGAAAGTTTCTGAAATTATCTAGAATGTTCCAAAGGTCTGCAAATGTTAAAATCTATCCGAAATTTTCTAGGACGTTCTAAATTTGTTTGAAATGATCTATAAAGTTCCAAAATGAGTGTAACTGTTCAAATCTATCCAAAATAATCTAAGACGTTCTAAAATTTTCTGGAATGATTTAGACATTTTTAAAATGCCTACAACTGTTTAAATCGATCCGAAAAGTCCTAGAACGTTTTAAAAATTTCTGGAATGGTTTAAGTTCTAAAAATTTTCTGAAATGATCTAGAAACTTTCAAAATGCCTACAACTTGAAGATCATTCAAAGTACGAGTGAACAGTAATTAAACAAATTCAAACGAAAACGACCGAACTATTTGAATATTCTAGAGTGTTTTGGTACTAGAGATTTCGATATTTGACGATATATAAACCGAAATCCAGTGACTTTTTGTCAGTTTCATTGTGTTCTCAGTCGAGTGAATATCATCCAAAGCACGAGTGAACGTTGTACATTTCGTCAGTTTTATCGTGTTCTGAGTCCAGTGAAGATCATTGAAAGTACGAGTGAACAGTAATTAAACAAATTCACGTAATTTCGAGGAACGAAAACGTCCGAACTATTTAATTATTCTAGAGTGTTCTGGTACTAGAAATTTCGGTATTTGACGGTATATAAACCGAAATCCAGTGACTTTTTGTCAGTTTCATTGTGTTCTCAGTCGAGTGAATATCATCCAAAACACGAGTGAACATTGTACAAATTCAAGTAATTTCGAGACGCGAAAACGATAGAACTATTTGAGTACTCTAGAGTGTTCTGGTACTAGAAATTTTGATGTTCAACATAACCGAATTCTATAACCGAATGATTTTCCGTTAGTTTCATCGTGTTTGCAATCGAAAGACTAATTTTTATATTTAACTTTATTTCATTACATAGGCCCAATGCTAAAACGTAAAAGGTATTTTCGAAACCTCGACTGATTTCAAAAAAAAAGAAAGACGCACAGCAAAATGAAACAGAAGAAGAAAAATTTTCAAATGAATTCATTTGGATCTTCATTAATATGCCAGGAAGAAAATTTCAGCCCGGTTTTCAAGGTTCAAGGACAAATTTATCACCGAATAGGTTCACTTCTGCCGATGTCCAATGAACCTCCAAAATTTCTTAAAGTATATTTTGTTGGTAACGAATAACTTGAAACAGATCAACGTTGCTCTCATGTTCAGGGACTACAACGAGATATTATTAAGAAATTACAATGTCTACTTCATAATCATACTTTTTTTTATGCGATAGGGGGCAAACGAGCCAGTGGTGGAGTGCCAATCGTCCAGGTGATGGGGATGGATATTTTGTCGCGTAGGATGATGACGGAAACCTGCAGCCGGTATAAGTCCGAACAATTTCTCTGAACACCCCATAATACAAGAAGATAGAGGATGCAGAGTGAAGCTACATCTCTACGCAACGCCAAAGTGTCAAGTCGATCAGAAATATCTTGGCAGTCGATGATATATAGTCGATATATGTATATATAATAAGATCGTCATTCGAGCAGATAAAAGACCAGCCGGTCAACACGAACGAAGATTCAATGCACCTCAAACAAACGAAGTTGCCTTAGTAGTTGTTGATAACGAACTCAATCGTCGTGATATTATTAATCAACGCCGAAGTAATAAATTGCAACGTATTGCTGAAACACATCGTAGTTATGATCCGCTACAGTATCCGCTAATTTGTTGGCAAGGTGAGGATGGTTATCACTTCAATATTCAACAAATTGATCCAGCTACAGGTGTTAAAACTATCAAAAAAGTATCAGCTATGCAATTTTATGCTTATCGAATTATGACTAGCAATGGGAAACATAACCATATTTTAAACTGTCGGCAGTTATTTCAGCAGTTTATTGTAGATATGTATGCTGAAATAGAGACGGAAAGATAAGAATTTATTCGCCATAATCAACGAAAGTTGCGTTCGGATGAATACATCCATTTGAGAGACGCAATGATAAATTATGGAAACGTCGATAATATGGAAAAATTGGTCATCTTGCCATCGACATTCACTGGAAGTCCACGTCACATGCAGGAATATGCTCAGGATGTGATAACTTATGTCAGAAAACACGGCAGACCAGATCTATTCATAACATTTACATGTAATTCTTCATGGGTGGAAATCAAAGAAGAATTAAAATATGGACCTAGCTAATCCTAATCCTAAATGTAGCTGACCATGAATTCCCGGTATATGACATCACAAAATCATCAACACGTGGACAATTATTGAAACAGTGCAAAGCCATTATATGAGACGAAAGTACATTGGCCCACAGAAAATCACTAGAAGCACATTGGACACTTTAAGATTTTCGCAACAACACGAATATAATGGGAGGTGTATTGTTAATACTATCAGGCGATTTTCGTCAAACGCTACCTGTCATTCCAAAATCAATACCGGCGGATGAAATTAACGCTTGCTTGAAAAAGTCGGTCATATGGGAACACGTAAAAATAATTAAATTGACAACATGTATGAGAACGCGAATTTTAGAAGATGAAAAAATTAATGAATTTTCTGAAAAACTGTTACAAATAGGTGAGGTGTCCACCTCATCCAATAGACAAAATAATACTGGCCAAATTACATTAACCAATGAATTATGTAATGTTGTTGAAACACCGGAAAAACTTATAACTATGTAATATAAGTATGTTCTAGTATTGCTGAGAATTATACCAACTCAGAATGGTTACGCGAACAATTTATTCTAGCCACGAAGAATGACATTGTCAACGGCATTAACAACATCTTCCAGGAAATAATTCCGGGAGAAGAGAAAATTTACACGTCAATTGATACAATGATTGATGAACAAGAAAGCGCGAATTTCCCTACTGAATTTTTAAATTCATAAAATCCTCCAGGAATGCCATTACACTGTCTAAGTTAAAAGTTGGTTCACCAATTATTTTATTACGAAACCTGAACTCGCCAAAACTCTGTAATGGTACGAGACTCTGCATTAAACAGCTACAAGCAAACATCATTGAAGCCAGTATAATAACTGATAAAGAAAAAGGACAAATAGTGTTTATACCACGAATACCTTTGATATCAAATGGATGGCCCTTCACTTTTAAACGCTTACAATTTCCGGTGAAGTTGGCTTACAGCATGACCATCAACAAAGCACAGGGCCAAACATTTCAATACTGTGGCGTTGACTTAAAGGAACCATGCTTTGCACAAGGTCAATTATACGTCGCATGCTCACCTCGAAATTTGTTCATTTATAGTCCGGACAGTAAAACCATAAATGTAGTCTATGAACTAGTATTATAATAAGAAATAGTTAAAAAAATGTAAATAAAATTAAATGTTTAAATACATAATATAATAATAATAAAATGTAATATGTTTATGTGTTTGTCATATGTAATATTTGATAATTGTGTAAATGAAATATACATTTACTATTTATTAAAGTGCTTATTTCAACTTATAATTAGTTGGATTCAATAGTTAGTTATTAATTTGATACACTTTACACCGTATGTTAAATAGTCGAATAAGTGTCTATTATCTAAGATAGAAATCTATAATTTCTATCTACTTTAGAAAATAGGTCCTTAAATATTTCTTATACCATTAAACATGCGATGAATTTTTAACCGCGCAACGCTCTATATACTTTAAATATGAACAAACATTAAATTCACTCAAATAAGATAATTATTTACGGTTGGTCATTTTTTTTATGGTGTAGAGGTACAGAGAACAGACTAGAAGATTTAATGGTAAGTGACAGCCACCGCCTTTGATAGAGATGAGGGGGGGGGGGGTTAGGGATGAGTAAGAGGAGAGGGGTTATGGAGGAGTAAGGGGAGAGGGGGCGTTGTGCATCCAGTACCCTCTCGGTAATACAATGCAAGCAATGTTTGTCTACCGGTTTTCTGTGAGTACATGGATATTCGTGCCTAGTCTAAGACTCCCACGGTAATAATTTGGATGTTTATACACCGTAATTCAAATTTCTCAAACAAGTAATTTATTAAATAAATAATATAAAATCAATTGTTGTTTTATAACTGACTTGTTGTTACTTGATATTATATTGACATTTCTTCTTTTTTTGATATGACATGACATTTATTAGACTTTCATATTAATATTTCAACAATTATTATATATATTATTATTATATTATTATTATATTATTATTATATTATTTATTAAATATGAATTTCAAAGTATGTTTCCATTAGATATTCTTTTGTTTTTAATTAATTATTGTATTCCATCTTCGAGCCGATGAATTACCAATGTTATTTATGCCATTATTGTCACATGCATCAGGCCATCAATTAAATAGTTTAAGTTACTTTCAATGTTAAATGTTTGTGATGTGGCAGTACTTCTTAAATAAATAAATAAATAAATTAATAAATAAAAAAGCCGACTGAAACTTTTAACTTCCTCTCCATTTTATTTTAGGTAAGGTATCCCGAAATGACATTTGAATCGAAACCCATCAAATGTCTAGACTCGAGCAGGTAATAAAAAAAAAAACATAAAACATACCATATCATAGGTACATACACATTTAATACAACCTTCTAACTGCGCACTCCAGTAAACAGAACCAGAGGATGTCTGAGAAAAATGAATTACGGTGTCCACATTGTCATAAATACTTTAGGTATGTCTAAGAAGCCCTATATATTTGTATTTAGTTTGC
The DNA here is from genome assembly GCA_947561695.1 of Tyria jacobaeae. Taxonomy (NCBI): domain Eukaryota; kingdom Metazoa; phylum Arthropoda; class Insecta; order Lepidoptera; family Erebidae; genus Tyria; species Tyria jacobaeae. The sequence continues at coordinate 20,129,246 of OX387215.1, read as the reverse complement.
CAGTTTGGGTTATAAGTATGTAACTATTGCCTGTACTCCCCAATTCCTCTATATAAGTAACATCAACTCCCTTTTTTCCGCCCTTTTTTGTCAATATACTCCAATTTTTCTCATTTAATTACCAAAAATGCCCATATAAGGTTTGCCACCTATTAGCTAAATCGGATTAAATTGTACTCTGCAAAATGTGGACGTTAATTCTTTGTCTACAATTAGCGCAATGAATGCAGCATCACAAAATATTAATAGATGTTTAGTCACCAGCTTTAGCTTGTTTTATTCATAAGTACTCGAGTCATTTCCTATTGTTAGAGCCAAGTCCTAGGTTCGAAGTGTACCTATACATAAAACTATAGAAGTTACTTCTAAAATTGCTATTCTCTTTATCTGGGAAAAAAAGGCCTAAAAGGCCGGCAACGCAGTTGTGACTCTTGAGTTGCGGGTGTCCATGGGCGGCGGTAGTCACTTACCATCAGGTGACCCGTCTGCTCGTTTGCCCCCTATCGCATAAAAAAAAAAAAAAAAAAAAAAAAGATCTACCTGTTTATACAATGTCACGAAATCCGTGGTTATAAATAGTCCCCGTCATGCTAAAAGACAAGATCGTGCTAATCAGATATCCTCTCAGAATTCGTTAGCCACATGTCCATGTAATCGGTTAGAGGGCTCGAACATCTCAGCATCAGCCAGTTTTAATGACATGGTATGTATGCGTCGTAAGTGCCCTGACCACCTTCAACTATTGCCTAGTGCCCTGATCAACTTCAAATATTGCCTAGTGCCCTGACCAAATTCAACTATTGCCTAGTGCCCTGATCAACTTCAACTATTTACTAGTGCCCTGACCAACTTCAACTATTGCCTAGTGCCCTGACCAACTTAAACTATTACTTTCACTCCCCAGTCTATACGTATAAGTAATATTATTATTATATTACTACCTTGTCTTCTGTCCTGTTACCCTTTCAATACACTCAAAAGTATCCAATTTCATTTATTTATTTATTTCGTAAACAATATTCAATTATGTTGAAATACAATTATCCATCTACATTAAATCAATAAAAACTAAAAGAACATTCATGAAATAAAACATTATGATAACATAATAGGTAACTTCGTATTTAAATAGATAATTTCAACTTTTACGTGTTTAATAAATAAAACTTTAACTCTTACTTACTTTTGTTTTTTCTGCAATAAATAAAACTTGAAATTCCAAATTTTGTACGTGGCTAAAACGCTATCCGCGAAAAGCCAAAAAAAGGAACCTCATTATTTTAGTCTATGGCCGATCGCCATTGGAAACCTGATAATGATAATGATAATTTTTTTCCACCATTGCGAAAAAAAATTAACAACTCGTTTTCTGAACTGCTGAAATTACAGTTATTTATTAATTAAAATATCTACAAGTACTAATTATGAAGAAAATGATTTATGTTGTACACCGCCCAATAAAAGATGTGAAGCCCTTAACGTTATGGAAAGTTAACTACTTGAAAACTCCAAGGAAAAATATCTATTACCGTACCAAAATTTCATACAATGACAAACCAATATCTCGCTACTAAGGTTAGGTAAAAAGGTGTAACTGGTACTTGTAGGATACAGGAATTAAGAAATATAACTGTAAAAGACGTAGAGAACTATGGCCAGATGCTTTTAGCGAAGATACCTATCACGAAAAATAAAATACCGAGGTCGTTCACTACACACGGTCCATTACATAAAATTGTTAAGAAGTATGAAAGTTTGCGTTTACCAAAAGCAAAAAATACCGTTATTTCTAAATTTCCAGAATGGTAAATGTACCTGTCAGCCTATAGGTATAAACAAACTTGGTTCTATGCCTAAAGAAATTGCTAAGTTTTTTTAGGTTTAGCAGATGCTGAGAGCTACACTGGACATAGTTTCAGAAGAACTTCAGCTACATTGCTGGCTAATTCAGGAGCGTCCTACTGGCGAAACACCAAGTACATTCAATGATATGATTTCACTTACCTACACGAATAATGAACCATCTCAAATAACAATAGAACATGAAAGTATTTCAGTAAATAATCTATTTGATGAGACCGCTATGCCATCAAAAACAGTTAATTATAATTTTACTAACTGCACATTTACTAATTGTTTCTCTAAATAAACTCTTTATATACTAAATAAAATATTTTGTTTGTATTACTTCACCAGTGTGTTGAAAAACGTCGTATGATGTATTGATGATTACCGTCTTCGGCTATCTTAAGACCCTCACCTAACGGCTCGGGTGTCAATGGCGCCTCAGCGGTAATCACCAACATTACACACTTGTACCATAATGTACTATTATCTCTTGACATGAAAACTTTATTCTTACTTTGGACTTACTATACTATAATTTAATATTTGTGTCTGTCTGGTATTTAAATTATTTTATCATTTAAATTGTTAGCAAGCACCAGGTACATTCATTTATTTGTACTATTGAACACGATCATTTTTGTATCGAAACTTTTGAAGAACAAAACAAACTCAACCAATAAAATAAAAACAAACTCTATAACTCACTTGTGAATAATAGCAAAGAAAAAGACAGTTTGATTATAGGTGTCATTATGTGCCTAATTGTTTGGTTCAATGCATGACTCAATTCGATTAATTGATATTGATAACGCTCAGCTGTGATAGTTTCATTTCGTTTTAACAATTCATAATAAATAACTTTCATATCCCACTAAATACATAACAGTACCTACGTTTTGGATTGCATAGTAGATCCATTTTTCATCGCCGGTAACGATTTGATACAAAAAAGATTTCTATTTTTGACGAGACAGTAGTGAAGCATAAATGGTTATTCGATTTTGCATCGCTAATTCTGATGAAACATGTAGAATCCATTTTCCTTGTTTTTGAATTTTACCCATAACGATCAGAAATCGTTGATTTACCTACATTTAATTCTTCAACCAACAATCGAAAAAGTATAGTAGTAAATGACGAAAATGATATTTATCACGTTCCATTTTTAATCACACTAAAAACTTGCGTGCGTTTACTGTAAGTGAGTTACTTCGAATAATTAAAGTGCAAGCTAAAACACGCCGCATCGAATATCTAAGTAACTTGTACCGACGTGTCGCGACAGCTACTTGACACTTTTCCTCAAAACTAACCGGAAGACCTAACCACACCTTATGGGATACAGGCATTGTTTTGTTGTTATATATTAGCCGTTTCCGCAGCGTTTTCCGTTTCGTAAAAACGACAAAGACATAGTTTCAATATCAGACAACAGCCTGCCCTTAAAGATCATATAGAGTGATGTAAAACACCCTACAGGTTATGTAGTCCCGATACAAAATTCAAAAACAGTATAATTTGAGTAATTTTGAATCACTTGTACACAAAAAATGATCATTATTTACTCTACAAATATACCTGGTCTATTAAAAAATAATTAACTAATGTAATATAACAAATTACGGTACATATGTATTTGTAAAGTGAAATCATCAAAATTTTCAGTATATTTGTACATATACATAAGACATATAATGGTCGGTGACTCAGTGGTATGATCTGTCTAGATTAATAAATAATCAACTTTCACACTAGGGTTAATTCCTGTATTGGCTTGGGGGCCTTACAAACCTTCAAATAACGTGTCAATTGGCTACTGATATCAGCAGCTTAACGGACGACTGCTTATGACACTGTCAAACAGTTTTCTTAGAATACTAGCAACGTATGTCATCATTAGTTATCATATCATGAAATAGATAAATTGTGTACCATTAGAGGCTCTGATATTGTGTTGTTTTGTGATGCATAATAGTAGCGGACGATGGTAATAATGATAATGTGCAAATAGAACACATAAATTAGTTAGAGGTCTCGGACTTCCCGACACTACGCGACCCTGACCTGCTTGCCATATTACTTTTAATTCCCAATCCATCTCTATAAGCAATATTCCTTTCCTTCCCTTTCTATCCTCCCTTTTCTGTCAATATATCCCAATTTTATTAGCAAAAGTGCCCGGATGACGACAAAAGGCTTGCTATTACTTAAATGGGATACATTAATATCATCAAAATGTAGGCGTTATTCACTCCTCTGCATACCCCTTCGTTGATACAGGCGTGAGTATATATGTAAAATATAAAATCAATTATCAAGTATTTTTCGTCAAATCATACGTAAAGGTTGCCTTCATATAAAAATACGTAATTAAAACCATCCTAAACTATATTTTTAAACTAATTAAATGAAATCAGTCAACATTTATCAATTGCTTACTAATATTACCTACACTGTATATGAAAGAAACAACTCTACGTACGCAAAAGAGACAGCAATAACAGACTGAAGCAACAAGCTCGGAAGCGGTGGATTTCCTCTGACATTATTCTATCTAAAGAATATTATCTTCGGTTGAGTTCCTTAGATTTAATTGTAGCTGTGTCATCGGGTTTTCCTGGAATTACATTGAAATTGAAACATCGCAGTGAGTCAACGTTTCTCAGTATTATTTTATATTGTATAATACAAAAACAAAGGTTGTGTTAAGGGCATCTATTGACTGAGACATAAATACACTAACGCCATTATATGTAAGTAGCCAGAGACTCAATGATTCTCTTTTTGTCAGCCATAATTTTGTTCCACTTAAGTGATATAGGACAAGTTTATTGCACTCATCCGGGCACTGTATGGCTGTATATGTAGGTACTGTTTGATACATAACAGTCCGATGGCTTAATCGCTTTTTACGACATCCATGGACTGACGGAGTAGCCCCATTCTACTGCGCTTTTAATAATTACTTCACATTTATAAGAAACTTACTAGCTTGTATACTCGATATATGCTGAATCATTTCTTTTACACTCAATTCTTAAGCCGATAATAAAGTTTTATGACGTTCGTGTTTAATAACTACAAAATGCACAGCAATATAGACAAATCTTTAAGAATATAAACATAATAAAGATATAATAAAAATAAAATAAATATTCATAGTATGAATGACTATGATTATATATTTTATTAAATAATGAAATATATCATTTTATATTATTAAATCAAACTTTTCAGTATTAATGCAAAGTAGCATGATGACAGCATTTATTAATATTCATATTGTCATCATCGATAAAATCTATTTTTAGTCACTGGTATTTTTTTTTTGTATTTTCGCCAACCCGGACTAGACCCATTGGGCTGTTTAATCCTTTTTATTTTTTTTAACGTGTGCAAACCTCGTTTGATCCGTCATTCCGCCGGGGTTTTCGGTGGAAGGTGTGTCAAAACCAGACCGATTAAAACCACACTCCGGGTAACTGTCAGTCAGGGAACGTCTAACCATTCCAAGACGTCCGGCTACCCGCGGCTAACCTCAGGGCGGCACGAGGCGCTGATAAGCGCCGGCTGTTTAACCCTAACGCCGGCTGTTGATGTCGATCTTGTCACTAGAGATAATATAATAAATAATAGTTTAATCATTTCAAACATCTTACAAACCACCGTTTGATCCCAAACTAGACAACAAGAAGAGCTTGTTCTGTGTTAACCAGACTTATGACACATTCTTATATAGATATTTTTAAGTACATACGTATTATAGATCAAACACCCACATACAGAACCAGTGATCATGCTCATCATACAATAATATGTCCTGAATGGGTTTCCAACCAACTAGCTCATGCTTAGCAGTCAAAATCACTAACCACTAGACCTACGGGCCCGTTTATAAATAGATCGCCATTTGAAATAATCATCAAACTTTTCATAATTATTGTCAGTTACTATAATACTGTATGGTACTTCTTCAATATACTACATATTTGGATAATTTATCATTTTTATTAATTTTAAAAAACTTGTTCCCGCTTTGTGAATGATTCCTGTATCGCGGAAAATATCGATATCTTCCACGACTCTTTTGCAGCGGCATCTCCAGGGTTCATAAAAGTAATTTCTCTAAGTTTGTCTTTTACTTTTTGAAAACAAATAGAAGTCACAATATGCCAGGTTTGGACTGTAAGGAGGATGACTCACTAACTCCACACCTTATAGCCAAATATTCGATACAATCGGAAAAACCTTTTTGTATTATATTTATTGAGGACTTAACGTGCAATTGTTAAATAATATATATAGACTACATTATTAAAATATAAGCTTATTTGATGCCGTGTCATCTACGATATTGAACACCCTATGTCGCCCTTTCTATTCAAATGATTCAAATGAAACCTCACACGTCAAAATCCATCAAGCCGAATGGCTATGCCTCAATACATTAAGTGCAATTACGAAAGAAATAAGAATAAGTAATATATAGAATAGAATAATAAGTTTATACAAAGGCCAGCTTAACCTAGTGAATAGAAGGTAACAGACAAAAAAGTTAGAGGCAATGATGTGTACCTAAGTGAAGAGAATTGGTAAGAAAAGAAAAATAAGATTAAATAAACTACGTAACTATATATTATATACTAATACAGAGGAGGTTTTATTGTACCTATCAATAGCGGTACTCATGTGACTAACACCAAGCGGATGGAGTGTTTCAAAAATTGCATTTGACTCGATATCTACTGCGTGTATTGCTATCACAGCAACTAATTTCTGTTTATAACCCCATTCCATTTTAATATCACAAAAATATTTAATTGGCGGGAAAATTAAAAACAATGAATATTTATATAAGAATGACAGATTCCAAATGCAAATGTAATATTTTTTTAACTGTTTTTGGCCAGACTAAGTATATATATATATATATATATATATATATATTCATAATCGATCCCGCAGCGCCTTTAGTCGAAAGTCTTCAATGAGTGTGTCCTACCTTTCATCACATACGGAGCCGAAACGTGGACACTTAAGGTACGGCTGATCCACAAGCTCAAAGCTGCTCAGCGTGCTTTGGGCTATGCTCGGTGTTTCTTTAAGGGATCCCAGAAGAAGAAGGTGATCCGAAAGAAAACCTAGGTAATCGATATAGCCTACCGGATCAGCAGGCTAAAGTGGCAGTGAGCTGGTTACATTATCCGCAGAAACGTTGGGGCAAACGAGTTCTTGAGTGGAGACCGCGTCTCGGCAAATGTAGCGTAGAACGCCCACAGGCCAGGTGGAGGGACGATTTGCGCTAGAAGGCCCGCGGGAGCTGGATGCCAGAAACCGAAAATCGATCGAAGTGGCGTGCTATGGGAGAAGCCTATGTCCAGCAGTGGACTGTGATAGGCTGATGATGATACATACACACACACGAAACAAAAAATCTCGTTGCGCAGTCAGTTAAAAATCACGCTACGACCCTTAACAAGAGAGCATTACCCATAAACGCAGGTGACACTACAGGGAGAAACTAACTGCCTATACAATGTTATCACCAACCGCGATCACTTTGAAATGAATGGTGAAACGTAATCATTAATATTATCTTATCTATTTTGTTGTATCTAACAGATAGCGATCACATGAAAGAATTTATTGAAACAGCAATGCAATTAGCTTTAACTGTAATACTTTATGTACTTTTAAATGGTGAAACACTATGTTCCAAAATAGATGAATTGGATACGTTCTAAAAATTTGGATAGATATGGGTCACTCAATAACGCACAAAGGCTACTTTTTATCCGTCTGTGTAAGAAGAAGGGTTATATTTCTCGAGTAAGTATCTATTTTTAATGTATTTTGTCACACCCTAGAATGTTAAACGGATTAATGGATTTCGACATTTTAGTTGTCATTTGTATCAACTTAATAAAATTTTAATAAATGCCGTCATTTGATGATATTCTAATTTATATTTTTATAGTATAGACGAACTCAATATATATTATACAGTATATATATGAAAGGGTCGGGAAGCACTAAAACATTTCTTTGAAATTACGGAGTAAATCAATCATGAAAATAGATATATTGGACTTTCAAGAAAATTGTTGACATTCGTACACACGGATAGAATACAGATCAGATAAACTGTGCTTAGTCTGTTATCAGATAAAGTCTGATAACAGACTAAGCACAGTTTAATTAAAACTTACACATGTAGGTATCCTCCAATCCAAGTTCTTATGTGGCCTTCCAAGTCTAGTTTACCGTAGATTGCCTAGTTTGAAGTGAAGAACATATACTATTTAACTTTTTACGGCAGGTACAGGACACTTTTTACATTTGGAACCCCGAGGGAACCCTCTCTGGAACCCTCACCGTAGCCAATTTACCTACCATTTTTAACGGATACTCTTTAACTCTAGGATGTTGTAGTCAGTATAGCTCAATATGCTTTAAGGTTGATATTTTCAATGACAGTTTTAATTTATAAATCAACGAACAGACGGGTCACCTTATTTTAAGTGACAACCTCTGTCCATGGACACCTGCAACTCAAGAGTCGTAAGTGCGCTACCCGCCTTTGAGGGTGATGAGAGATGGGGTGATGCGGGGAGGGGAAAGAAGAGAAGATGAATTAGGGGATGGGAACGAGAAAAGGGGGATGAGGGGAGAGGAAACGTTGTAAGATTTGTATTAACATTTATGGGGATTTCCTTTGTGTTATAAAACGTTTTGGTGGGAGTCTTAGTTGCTAAATTTTTATTAGTGAAATCAATTCATTCATATACTTTATTTCAATGCTATTATAGAAATTTCTGAATTTTCCGCAGGAGTTGAAGTCGGTCAGAATAAATCAGCTTCATTCCGTTGATTCTTGCTGGCGAGGCTATTTTTCTATATGTTTACTTTTATTAGGTCTTCCGGTTAGTTTTGAGGAATTTATTACTTTACTTGTTTTATAAAAAAGATAATTTATATTTTATTCAAAATATGCTCCATTACTAGCTACAACCTTTTGCCATTTTTCGGGAAACAAATTGATTCCATCATAAAAAAAAACTGATCATCTTTTGAACCGATCATCGAACCATTATTTGATACATTCGTAAGATTTAAAGTGCTGATCTACAAGGCTGTGTTGCATAGATCAAAATAGGTAATAATCAGAAGGAGCCCAATCTGGTGAATATGCGGGATGCGATAACACTTCCCACTGAAGATCTGAAACTTACAACTTCTGCGATGTGCGGGCGAGCATTGTCATGAAGTAAATTTACCTTTTGTTTTCTATGTGCAAATCTTGGTCATTTTTGGTTCAATGCATGATTCAATTCGATTAATTGATGTTGATAACGCTCAGCTGTGATAGTTTCATTTGGCTTTAACAATTCATAATAAATAACACCTTTCATATCCCACCAAATGCATAACAATATCTTATTTACGTGAATGTTACACTTCGAAGTCGATGTGAACGGTACGTTTTGGATTATCATAGTAGATCCATTTTTCATCGCCGGTAACGATTTGATACAAAAAAGATTCCTTTTTGTCACATGACGGTAGTGAAGTACAAATAGTTACTCGATTTTGCATCCCTATTTCTGATGAAACATGTTGAACCCATTTTCCTTATTTTTGAATTTTACCCATTGCTTGTAAACGATCAGAAATTGTTGATTTACCTACATTGAATTCTTCAGCCTACTCTTGTAGTTTACGGGCAGGGTTGTCGTCCAATAACGCCTGCAATTCACCGTCTTTCGGTTTTCCTCTACGTTCTTTATCCTCTAAATCAAAATTACCACTTTTCGTCATCAAATCGTCAAAACCAGTATTCACATGTTTTAACAGATTGTGCAGATTCATGAGACGTATCTACAATAAGTCTGAAAATGAAAATGATATTAATTGCGTTCCATATTTAATCACACTAAAAACTTGCGTGCGTTTACTATAAGTGAGTTACTTCGTATAATTAAAGTGCAAGCTACGTACGTACACGCCGCATCGAATATCTAAGTAACTTGTACCGACGTGTTGCGACAGCTACTTGACACGTTCCCTCAAAACTAACCGGAAGACCTACTACAATTATTTGAATATATGTATGTATGTATATCCTTACGTGCTAGATTGTTATACTTTATTAAACTTAAGTTTATGTATCATGACTTAAATCCTCAGATACTTACCCGATCACCAAAATAGTGAAAACCGATAAACAAAATCCTTGTGCTAGATTGTTATACTTTATTAAACTTAAGTTTATGTATCATGACTTAAATCCTCAGATACTTACCCGATCACCAAAATAGTGAAAACCGATAAACAAAATCCTTGACACGATTAACGAAATAGACCCGCCATTTTGATAAAAAGTGATTAAAAATTTTGATGAAAGATTCGACATCTGCCAGCGTGGTCGTGGTTGTCATTTGCCAGATATCATTTTTCATTAATAACTGCCAAACCTTACTGTTTGTTATTTGTGAGTTCTATTTGAAAAACCCTATATGACAGTCGGATCCCTTAGTCGCCTTTTACGACACCCACAGGAAGAGCGTGGGTGGCTCTCTTCTACTCTACAGAGAACCACACGGACAATTTCTTTTAACAAATAAATTGTTAAAAATATGTAAAACCCCACTATATTTCCTCGCTCTCTTTTTTCTTGTCTTTATGTCGAAGAGCTATACCCTAGGCCACTTCCACTACTTACACGATAGAAATGATATTTCACATATTGAAATCCATTAGGCCTTCTATGCTCTAGGGCATGACAAAGAAACAATGATTGTGAGGTTTCCGTAGGCCCAATTCTCATCTCTTCTTTCCCCTCCTCGCATCCCCCAGTCTCTCATCACACTCACAGCGAGCAGCGCACTAACGACTCTTGAGTTACATATGACCATGGCGGCGGTTGTCACATACCATCAGGTGGTATACAATAAAAAAATCATCAAATATACATACATACGTATCGTCACGTCGGGTAAAAGTTATTTGAAATACTTTTTCATGTTATGAATCACCGCAACAAAAGGTTACTCTGATCGGAACTAAAACAAAATAATAAACACAAATAATTATCTAATACCGAAGAAGTTTTGTTTTCACCCTCACTAGGAAATTGACATACGGATAGAAAAATAACATTAACGGTATCAAATCTCCGGACAAAAGGCACTCACATATAAGGGGTACGCAAATTTCAATAGAAGTCTGTATTGTGTGTGTGTTGGTCAATAAGAAGTTGGTAATGTTAGTGTACCCCTGTAATACACAACAATGGCCGTTAGCTCAGCTTGGTGCTACCTCGTAAGAAGCAGCGCTGGTATTATGCTAACACCTAGTGAATATCACGGGCAGAGAGCCATCGTCCGGTTTTATAATAAGAGTAAGTGAGAGAGAAAGAGTACCTACATAGAATATAATACATCTATAATTACTCATAAGCATTAAAGACTAAGTAATGAGTATAGATGAAAAATATGGAATAAAGAAGTGAAATGAAATTAACTATTGCCGTCAATCAGGCACTTTATGACTGTATACGAGGTACATATTGTCTGATTGATAACAGTGATAGATAATTATGATATATAATAGTAATAAAGAAGAAACAAGACATCGCAGGTAAACAATCTACATTTATTGAAGCACAGTTGCTCCATTATGCAGCGACCTTCGCCAAGAACGGTGACGTCAGAGAGTAAACCGCCCACTCGTATTGTACTTCGTACCACGTAGCATGCATTGTAGCACATCCATTGTTTGATTAAAACTAACATACCTCTCTATTTTGGCTACATAATATAAGTCTGAACACTTAAATGTATATTTTTTTGGGTTATATGATATATGTCTGTTTGCTAGTGTATTATAACGGAAGATGGGTGGATTTTTATAGAGAAATCCTGGTGATCATCGGTCCATCTGTTACGGAGATAAGGTGACAATACCGTTTACACTATTATTATGTATTTAGTCAATGCAATTGAACCTACAAACAGATACTTCAATTTAATTTATTTGTATGTATGTAGTTACATATATTGCTATCGGGGTATTTATTTTTTATTTTGTCTTATGTGTTATTGAATAAAGTTTTTCTTTCTTATCTGGACACGTCTGAATGACATCTTTTTCGGTATAATGTTATCTCAGGATTTACTGTACATACATACAGTTCGAGCAGTCACAAAATTTTAATTCTTAGTATGTTAGATGATTCTTGTCCGACTTGACAAGAATTGAAAAATTATGATTTATTGTCTTACTTTTCGAACATTCATAGCCCTTTTTGGTTCTGTACCCAAAGGTTAAACAGGACGCTATTACTAAGACTCCGCTAGCAGTCTGTCCGTCTGTCATCTGGCTGTATCTCATGAACCGTGATAGTTAGACAGTTAAAATTTTCACAGATGATATATTTCTGTTGCCGCTATAACACCAATATGAGTTTTTGCCGTTTTATAGATAATGGTACGGAACTCGTCGTGCGCGAGCCCAACTTGCACATGTCCGGTTTTTTTTTATTTTATATGGATTTAATATCTAAAATAGATCTAATGACGGCTGGCCAGCAGATAAGCTGGAAAGCTAAAGCAGCAGCCAGGAGTATGTTTTGACAAGGAAAATAACGAATATAGTAAGTGTAAAAATTATAATTAACGAAAATACATAATACACCATACACTAACGCCTGTGTCCCATAAAAGCATGTCAGAGGCGTATTAAACGCACACCTGTTCCATATTATAATGTAGTGTCACTCTCTCAATCGGGCATTTTGTGAATAAAATAATCATCAAAAAAAGTCATCATTTTTTTCATTTCTTTAAGAGGATAACTGCGGAAGGAATTAGTAATTGTCCCTTGCGGGAATCGAAACCACGACCTCCGCCTCAGCAGTCAGTCATTTTTAAAATGTTTATGTGGATGGACCTGTAAACAATAGATGAAGCAGCTCATGATCGTACACAATGTAATAGGAAATGGCTGATGCCGGAAAATCCAAGCCCGCTAACACCGACAGTATAACAAATTAAAAATAGTTATAATCTTCTAAGAGATATAGAGCTTTCTAGATCCAGCCTTAGAATAGCCTGTTGCTATGATGATATAGCTAGATGCATACTTGCTTAGGTAAACATATACATATATTTATATATATATATATATATACATATATAACTCATGCATTTATTCCATTCTCAGGACAACTTTTTATGTATTAATACATAAAAAGTTGTCCTAAAAGGTGTGTGTAAAAGGGAATCAAATATTCTTGTTGATTCACTTCAGGTTATTGTTAAACAAGGAAGAAATGAAAAGGACTTAAAAAATGATAATCCATATTTTAAAAATGAAAACTTTAATCTAATTTTTATAATTGAAAGGTAATTAGTAGCTGTTAACCAGGCACTATAAGGCTATATACATACTGTCTGATAGAAAACAGTCCGATCCCTTGGTCGCCTTTTAAAACACCAATGGGAATTGGGAGGAATGGGGGTGGCTTTATTCTACTCTATCAGGAACCAGACGGCTGCTCCTATTTACTTAGGTAGGTTTCTTGTAAAAAAAATATGGCCACTGTTACCCCTTACTCACTCGGCAACACAATGCAAGGATTGTTGGCCTACCGGTTTTCTGTGAGGCTGTTGTATTACTTCGTGACCATTCGTGTCTAGGCATGGCTCTCCCATGCATAATAGTAATAATAACTTCAATCGTCTTTAACTTCGGTGGTAAGTGACAACCGCCGTCCATGGAGACCTGCAACTCATGAGTCGTAAGTGCGCTGCCCGCCTTTGAGGGTGATGAAGCATGGGAGGATGCCTTTAGGGAAAAGAAGAGAGGGGGGATGAGGAGACGGGAAAGGAGATAGGGGGGATAAGGCAAGAAGAAAAGGGATAGGGGAGTTGGGCCTTCGGAAACCTCACTCATTTCGGGGAAATGCAACACAAGCGTTACTTCACAACCGGTTTTCTGTGAGGCTGTGGTATTGCACGGCTCTACCACTGATAATATATAAATAGATATATATGTACACCACAGATATAAAATTATTACGTTAGTGGGACCAAATTCTAATTGGTGAAATGTTAATGTTTAACACAGTATGGATAAGGCATGAGCGTATATATGTATGTATATAAATTTATTTTCAAGTCATCAAATAATAGCCATGTTCGCAATTCGGAGAACCAAGTGTTATAGGATTTTTTTTTTCTTTTTTTTATTTTATATTGGGAGAGTGTCTCCGTCACCGGACTACAGAGCGCTAATTGATTGATTGTTCTCAACCCCTAACCTTAATGGTAAATCCACAATTGTTGCTGGACATTTGTTATTTAAATTTGATTTTCATAAAAAAAAAAGTTAGTGTTCTGTTTCTCATAAATGCACATGGAATGTGTGAAAAGGTAATCGTCTTAATAATAATAATAATAATATATTCTTTATTGTACACCAAACAAATACACAGAAACAGAATAATATAAAAGAACAAGAAATGCACAATGGGCGGCCTTATCGCTAAGAAGCAATATCTTCCAGGCAACCTTAGGATGGACAGGAACGTGATGAAAGACGTGGGTTTTGGTGTAAAAATATAAAGTGGAGCTTCATGGATGCATAAATATAATGACGTTTGTATAATACATACATACATATATATAAATATAAACAAGATATATATACCTACATACTTAAACATTTACATAGATTACTTAATTATATCTATAATAAATTAAAAATGTATATATGATTGATGTGCTGGATTATTCTAACAGATAATGTTGCATTACCATTTTTTTGAATGATGCTAAAGTTCGCGCTTGTTTAATAGATAGTGGTAGTGTATTCCAAAGGCGTGCGGCTTCAACAGTAAAGGATTTGTCGGCGAACTTTGTAGAATGCACTGGAATTTTAAGTTGCAAATTTTCAGATGATCTCAAGAATCTTGAATGTGTGTCACAGAGGAACCTAAAACGTTCTTTGAGGTAAAAGGGAGTGAGGGGATTGAATAGTATATTATAAAGTAGAGACAGGATGTGAGTATTCCGCCGAAGGCGAATTGGGAGCCACTTGAGCGAATTGCGATATTCTGAAATATGATCATATTTGCGTAAACCAAATATGAACCTTATGCAAAAGTTTTGAAGCCGTTCAAGCTTATTGAGTTGCTCCTCAGTGAGATCGAGATAACTGGCATCAGCATAGTCTAGTATTGGAAGTAAGAGTGACTGTGCAAGCGAAATCTTTGTAGCGATTGGAAGAAAGTTCCGTAGTCTTCGTAAGGACCCAGCTGCGGCAAACATTATTATCTTATTTATTTTTCTGTTTTGAAATTATTCAATCAGCTATTGAGATATACATATAACTAATGTGTCCCAGTGTGCACCAACCCTTATACTACTCGTAGTTTGCAAGTGATTTTAATTAAATGGAGCTTGGCTCGAAAACTTTTTTAAATTATTTTTTTATGAATTTAATAACTAAAATTAAAACAGTCATAACGTTTGCACTGTTGTTCCTTTTTTACCAAGTTCATGCTAGAGATGTACATTTTAGTAGCTTAAGTAAGTGTTCCATTTTTGGGACACGCTGTATAGGAGGATACGACAATCCCCCCCCCCCCACCCCTATTACGTAAATGGAACTAAATTGTAATTAGCTAAATTTTACTTACGCCTCTGCCTACCCCTCCAGGGACACAGACGTGAGTATATGTATATATACAAACGTATAACTGTCAAACCGCCATATTGTTTCACAATTGGCATGCAACTTCACTTTAAACAAGTCACATAGTAAGTCGTTTATACGAATACGCACGGTTTAGAAGTAATCATGGCTTTTAAGGTACTGTTAGTTATAATATTAATTTGTTTGTATTTATACGGTTATGTAATTGATACTTTTTTAACAAATGTAATATGAAGTTGGCGATTACCTTGCTATTAGGTATTGCATTTATTAGGTAATGCATAATACTTTTAGCCTGATGTAGGAAGAGGCGATTACGTATTGCGTATTTCGCCAATTATATCATTGCGTCAGTCTTGAATATTATTGTAAACAAAAAATGTTTACTAACTTTTGAACTTACGCGTTCCATGACATTTAATAAAATAACGACAACTTGAAGTAAATTATTGAAGGTTTATTAGATAATCAAGAAATATCTTCTTAATAATCCTTAAAAGTCAGGATTTGTTTGTGTATGCTCATTGCTATTGGTTTATATTTACGTCAAATTCAATTTCTTTATTTCATAAAACTGATTAACAATTATTTGAAGTCACCCCGTTTTAAAAAGTATTTAAAGTTAAACATCAGACATCGTCACCGCAACTATAAGATCGCTTTGTCTAATAATAATGGAACTTCGCGATTCTATCGAAAAAAGGTCAATATATCGCTTATAATAAGCGTGGTATAAGTTGAATAAGGAAAACCTCTATTAGATTTTGTATACTGTAGTAGCAATGAAACTATACGCGAATCACGACATTTGATATCAACCTCAATGATAAACCCGACCCGGACAGGTACGTAAGCTATTTCCATAATACGTGACTTTAAGAAAACTATCATTTGATATGGTGTCATTATCACTTTTTAATACATTCAAGTTATATCATTAATATAGTACTTTATACTTTTCGATTTCATGGTACTTTAATATAGGACATTGCAGTTACAATTTTTATCAAACATTAATATTGCTTGTTAAGCATTCATAAATATATTGGTAAATAAGATCGAAGTTCAGAAATATAAAAAAAATTACCCGCGATGTTTCGATTCGATTCGATTCGATGTATAAATAAAATAAGGTTAGATTCTTTTTTGTAGATTAATTCATAAAATATTATTTAAATAAAAATGTAACATGAACCGAGTTGATAAAATAAAAACATGGACTGATTTTTTATTTATTTATTACAAAACTATATTGATGGTTGATCGTCATTGATGGCAATCGATATTATCTTATCGTTTTAAATTTTGAAATTTTCAATTTGGTGGTTGACATTTGACGAATTAGATGGAACGAATATTTTGTCTTATGGCAATTGGCGTTGACGATATTCAAATTGGAATCTTAAAGTAATATAAATATACATTCAAAAACGTAATAAAATATATTTTTTAAAGAAATGTGACGTCGTGTGATGTGAATCGTTGACGTCTCTATACATATTATCTTTATCGTTATCACTGTCACTATCAAGGCGATTCTGTACCCAAATTGTGTGTGTGTGCATTATATGTATAACTGCTTAGCCCTTCAAAGCGTACAGGAGCGGTGTTTTTTTTTATGGAAGGGAGAAAACAATACATAGACATACGGTTACAGTAATAGCAGGTTATTTTCTGTTAGTTTTTGAAGATATGTTATCTATCTCCGAAGATCTTCACCAGATCCTAATATATTATATACAAAAAACTTACCATAAAAAATATCGAAAACTGCATTCAAATCGGATCAATAGCTTTTGGGAAAATCCTGTACATAGACACGTATCGAATACAGAATACCTCCTTGATAAATTAAATTAAATATCTGCATGAAACATTACACATTTTCTCGAATAAAAAACCATGTTTATTTTGCATTTTCAGAGAGATAATTAATATTTTACAACATAAATGATCAGTTTATGCAGTATTTTATAGCCTTAAATCCTGGGAGCATCGGATGCTTTCCCTCCTAGGGTGTACTCAGGTCCCCTGCAATAGAACCACTTGTGACGGAACACCGTGAGGTTTAAATCGGTGCGAATCCGACATACCATTTCACCGTCAGCTCCGGTGAGGGGATGACCCGTCTGGTGATGACCCGATGACTACAAAAAAATAATCTCAAATTTAAAATTCTAAAAGTTTATCTATATTGAAACATTATATAACGAATAAAACAGTAACTTTGTAACGTAAATAATGTAAGAAATATTTAGTAACGCATAAGCTACGTAAAATTGTGTTCGAGCAAAAGTAGCGAACTAAAGTTATTTCACAGTACCCACAACGTATTATTTATTCGTCTATGAAATATACTTGTTGTTCGTGTGTTCATTTCAGTATTTGTAGTGTTATTTTGGGTATTTTATTTGTTGCAAATCATAAAATTTTCAATATTCCTGTAACAATATTGCTCATGGAAGTGAATAATTGCATTCTTATGAGCAAATAAAGTTGTCTCGAATCACAAATTGTAGGTACCACGTTTTCCAACGTATATCAACTTTGTACACCAACTTTTAGTGTAGGTTTGATAGCATATTAGCTATTGACCTGCAGACGGGGTTATGTTTTACGTAGATAGATTATACCGATTGAAAAAACAAAATGAGTTTTTCTTAGGACTCCATATTTCTGAATAAAAAGATTATACGATTCATTGCCTTCCGATTTACTATATATATATATATGTATATATATATATCTATATAGACAGATCTATAACCACCCGTTCCCAAAATATATAAGCCATTTAAAACGTATAAAGTAATATTAGATAGTGTACTAATGGTTGTATCATTGGAATCTTTAAATCATTTCAAGTACATTGGCTGTAATTTTTTAAAATTCAAAATGGCGACTGTAGTCCACGTAGTTTGTATTTTGATAGAGTCGTTTTGATTTATACCCTGTGCAAGAAGGTGAGTTGTTTGGCGAGTTTGTGTACATTATGTGTCTTTATAACAGTCTAGAGCCTTCTACATATTAAGTATCATTTGGATTGTCTTTATAATAGGAGTGATACTGGGTAAAAGATTTCAATGAATGCCGTGAGCGTTATTATTATTATTTTTATTCTTATGAGAGTTACACTTGATGTATTCTGATAAAAATAATAAACATATATACATGAAGGCCTATTTCTTGTACATTTACGTTAAAATATTCTTATAACCCTGACTAATTGTACTCGTAGATATTGGCTTTCTTCCAACAGACCCCGTGCCTAATGATACACGCAATTGATTAAGAAACATTTACGTAATATTTGGCACTTTCTTCAGTTATGGTCTCAGTGTTTCTAATAGATGGAGTTTGAATATTGTTATTGAGATAAGAAGAACACTATATGCCATTTTAAATAAGCATACGGTACGATATAAGCTGACGGTTAGGGATCGCAACTCGAAGTCACAAGTGCGATGCATACCAAGAAGGTTATTGGAAAGGGAGAAGAAGAAAAATGGAAAAGAAAATAGGAGGGTTGGACCTTACGTAGCCTCACTCACTCGATGAAACACAGCGCAAGCATTGTTTCACAACCGGTTTTCAATATGATTTCAATAAATGTCTATATGAAGATTATAAAGACCATAATTAATTTTCTAATATTTATTACAATTCAAATACAAGATGAAAACGGATATTATAACATTCAGTCTTTGGTCAGTGTACTAGCGTTACTTTCTCAACAGAAACGAAATGCAACAAGTGAGAGATTTTGCCATCTAATTACAATTTTTTTTTTTTATGCGATAAACGATGGGGGCAAACGTGCAGACGGGTCGCCTGATCGAAAGTGACTACCGACGCCCATGGACACCCGCAACTCAAGAGTCACAAGTGTAGCAGTACGCTCTTTTCTTGAAGGTTTGAAAGGACAATTTGTTCCACAGGCTGGCAAACTCAACAATTTCCTACAGGGCTACACAGTTACAAGGTTCCAATTACCTGACCTCTCTTCAGAACATCACAGTTTGTGTAAAGCGTAGCAACTTATGTTTTTTCTTTTTTTTCTTTAAACAGCAACAACTCACACTTTAGGAATTATTTCTGTGTAACGAAGGATTTACAAACATACAAACAACGGACACAAGAAACACCCAAACTCGGCACAACTATAAGTTAGGCCTATTATTGCACGCCACTTAGAACTATTTTCTGCTTCTCGCATCCAGCTCAGCGAACATTATTTCCAATACCAAAAAAAAAACATTCAAATCTGACCAAAACTTCAATAGATGAGCAATTCAAAAAAATTAAATAATATTTTAAACTGTACGTTTTCGGCATAGAAAGGCTATGATCTGTTGCAAACTATACATTCTCTCTTTTCTAAAATTCATCCATAAGCATTCAGCCGTTCTGACGTGATTGAGTATCAAACGTCCATTGAAATGTTCGCAGTATAATAGTAAGATTTTTTTTAAACTTACGAATACGAGCATATCGAAGTGTTAACGACCTCAAATAGCTTATCTTTAAACAGTGATGGGGCAATACACGCACTGTTTACTTAACAATTAAATACTGATAGGTATGTAAGTACACTCACAAAATATATGTTGACCCGAAAATTTATTGCTTAGAATTTCTTCAGTTGTCCGCAACAAAAATTGAGTTACAATCATTTGAGAATTACTCTTATTTAAAATAATTTGTAATACTTGTAAAGAAATACATAAATATATACTAAAAAATTAAGCTCTGTGGTTCTCGAAGGAATCGAATAAATCCTGTCTCTTCCCATGGGTGTCATTAATGCGGCGGAATGGGTACGGGGGAGGATGAGTACTGTACCGACCCGTAGGAGACACACAGGAGAGCGCTGAAGAAGGTGACTGAGATTTGACTGTTATTCGTACCTTAACAACCTTTATTTCGTAAGCTTCCGTGTCTCTCTCTCTCTCTATATATATATTTGTAAAATGTAATACGGACATATTTTTATCAAATAAATATATGTACATCTAATTTTAGCACTCGCTACTTTCTACGTTGAAAACCAAACTGTGTAATACTAACACTTCCATCAGGTCACCCATCTGTTCTTATGGCCCTTTAGTATAAAAAAAAACAATTCAGTCTAGAAATTTTGGCACCCTGCTTAATTTAATTATTTTGTAATATGTTTGTTAGTAATGTGTTTGTATTTATATAGTATGACAATTCTGTTACATATATATTTCCATAATTGTGTGCCATGAAGGTTTCCCGCACATTTCTACAATAAAAAAAATCATGATTGATGGTTTATCCGATAATACCTATATCTACAGTTTATACTACAGTTCACCGCAGTTTGATTGACGGTAATAGACTTGCCCCGTATTACGTAACTGTTGCCGTGTACAATATTACAAATTGTAGCCAGTAAGTTGACCATTCAGCATCACCGCCTATAGTATATAATTTCGTAACCTTTCTGAGAGTTTGTTTTTCTTATAGCCAGAAGTTTGATCTTAGAATGGCCACTTATTGAAAATATTAACCTAGATATCAGATTTAATATTAACCTAGATATCAGATTTTCAGTTGCATTGAGTAGGGCCCCACCCCTTGTCTTCTCGTGAGTGTCGTAAAAAGCGTTTAAGATGTTTATCAGACAGTATATATACAGTAATACAGTGCCCGGATGACGGCGCGCCTCCCATTAAGTAAGAAAGACTGAGTTGTGGTTGGCAAAAATAAGGCACTTTAGAAATCTCTGCCTATTACTTCGGGAGTGTGGTAGTGAGTTTATGTATGCCAGTATTTACTTATTGAAATACAGTTTAAAACACTTATAAATCAAATTTGGTTTGTAACCATACAGTTATGTAAACTCGTAGACTGAGGAACAATTTCAACGAGTTCATTTATTATGCAATGGTTCTTCTAACGTAACAGTTCCTAGACTGTCTTTTAACCTGATAAAAATGCCTTATGGTCTATTTCTGTTTGCAAGTGATTTCGCAATTGTACTGATGGAAACTTTAATGAGAATTAAGTACTTAGAATATGTACAAGGCTTTTTTGTGTCATAAGGGGCAAATGAGCTGGCGAGTGCCTGAGATAGAGAGTGCCACCGCCACCCATGAACACGTTCAGCTCAGGAGCTCAAAGCAGCTAAAATATTCTCAATAACGTTAGTTACTTTTGTTTTGTTCCAAGGAAAAATATCGGAATTATTGATTCGACCTTAAGCTTTTCAGATTAAGTTTTTTAAAATTGTACATAATTACAATTCAATAACTTTTGACATATGTATCTTTATAAGTTTGCTAGAATCTACATTATAGGCTAGTTAATATTTGGGGTCTGGCCTAAGGGCGACGGACAGGTAGTGGAAGTCTAGAAACATGTCTGTAATATTCCCTAAAACAATACATTACATAACGTACTGTGCTTATTTTCAAGATGTGATGGCATCAAATAGGCGCCCGGTCATAAAAACGAGTCAAACCTTTTCAGCAACATGAATACCTATTACCCTAATACTTACTCAGAGACCGCCATTTCGTGAAGTAGCCCCATTGACAAGATGGCGACACATGAGTCGATAGCAACGGTTGTGCATGATTTCATTTTATTTTAAATGTGATACATTATAAGTTAGTAAATAATATTAAATAATTATGTTTGTAACTGTAACAATAAACTGAAAATGTAAAACATTAAAAAATAATTAATGGTATAATAGATATACAGAAATACTTAATATTTTGCGGCACATCTTGAACTGAAATATAAATTTATTTTATTATTATTATTTTCAAAAGTGCCCGGATGACGTAAATGAGACTAAATTTATATTGGCAAAACGTGGGCGGTAATTAAGCCTCTGGGGCTTTGAGGACACAGGCCTGAGTGTGTGTAGTTTATGTATTTTTATTTTATTTAAGAAACTGCAATTGTTCTTTGTGTCTGTTGTTTTCATGTTAAGTCCCCCGCGCGACAGTAAACATTCCTAACGCGGGTGTTGTCGCTTTTTAAGAAAGAAAATATATAAACCCTAAAACATCCGCCGTGGGAGAGCCATGCTTAGTTAGACAGGAATGAGCCGGATTGATAGGGGAGATATGCCATGGCCTCTCAGTAATCCCGTTTTTTTTAGAAGCATTTCTTATAAATTATCTAAAATCCCTATTTCCCCCGCATTCCCCCTGGACTCTTTCACATCTCCTAATCCCAGATCTTCTCTTACGGCAGGGTAGCTCAAAGGCAATTGCACTTACGACTTTTGAGTTGCTGGTATCGGATGCATGGCGGTTGTAAATAAGATATATTATAAAAAAAAACAAACAAACAATGTTTAGTAGTAGAAAAACAAAAATACCTATATTTTTTTCAGATAATATCAAATCTGTCTTCAACCTCACTATACTATCAAATAACCTCTCTTAGAGAAATTGGACATTCCGGCACCAACCAGTTCGAGTTATAGATATGCGAGCCGGACTTGCTTGAGCTATTGTTAATGTTCACCAATCGATCTGTGTAAGAAATATCTCTGTTCTTCACTTTAAATCCTTCATTTTCTGAAAATACACTCCAAATCCCAGCCACTGCCTATAAGTTTTTTTCAGTGGTAGAGCCATGCTTAGGCACGAATGGGCTGGCTCGACCGGTGCGATACCACGGCCCCACAGAAAACCGGTTGTGAAGTAACGCTTGCGTTGCATTTCCCCGAATTGAGTGAGGTTTCCGGAGGCACAATTCCCCCGCCCCCCTTTTCTCTCCCCTCATCTCTTTTCTCCTTTTTTCCATCTCCTCATCCCTCCTCTCTTCTTTCCGCTCCCTGCATCCCCTATCCCTCATCACCCTCAAAGGCGGGCAGCGCACTTGTGACTCTTGAGTTGCAAGTGTCCATGGACGGCGGTGTCACTTACCATCAGGTGACCCATCTGTTCGTCTGTCCCCCTATAGTATAAAAAAAAAAAAAGTACCGGGTTACGGTAATAGCGCTACACTCTATTCTTATATTATTATATTATATTATTATTAAATTGTAATCGGCTTAAATGTGGGTGTTAATTAAGCCTCTGTTCTACCGATTTGGGGCTACAGGCGTGAGTGTTTGTATGCATATATTATTATTACTTTTCTATGTATGTTTTTCTGAATTAAGGATGGATCATTTGTTCTGTGTCTGGGTGTAATTTAACTATAAAATCTATGTATTTAGAAGTATATAAGTATCTTTATCAGCTGTCTGGCTACCATAGTACAAGCTCTGCTTAGTTTGGGATCAGACGGCCGTGTGTGAGATGTGTCAAGTTATTATTATTATTATCTAATGTAATTAAAAATTTATAGATAACGTCGTAAAAGATAAAGTAAAATAAATGTAAATCATATGTGAAGCAGAGTAAGTAATAAATAGAATTAAATAAGACTTTCAATAAAATATATATACAGTCTAGTTACGGTCTCAAACACCGTACAACTAAAGATGTGTAAGCCGGTTTTGAAGCAAATATTAATGGAGAGTATCTCAAATTTAATAATTAGGTTTACCTGGTCCCTTGCAATATACCCATTTGTGGCGGAACACCGTGTAATTTTACTCGTTTTGATTCCGACATACCAACGCACCGTTAGCTCGTTTAGTGAGGTGACGCTGGCGCATTAGTGAGGTGATGACCCGTAGGAGTTAAAATAATGGGTGTTGTAAAAGGCATCTTAAGAGATATGACTGTGTTCTATCACACAGTGTGTATAGAGTCATATAGGGCCCTGTTAACGGCAAAAGGCTTGCCGCTTCTTACGTTAGTGCGACCAATTTCTAAGTGGTCGAAATGTAGGTGTTTAAACACCTCTGCATACTCAGAGCAGGTATTATATAATCTTAAAATTGCTTTAATTACTCTTCATTTGATTTTTAGTTACGAAAAAACTTATTTTAACATATGTAAAAAATGAACTATCTGTTTGCAATCAAAACATTTCACAGGTAAACGATACAGCCATACAATGTTTATGAAATTGGTATTGTGAACCTGCGAACCTTGAGCCTTTTGATTAACATAACCCTCGCGCGAAGTCAAGGGCGTAAACTAATATACCATGTATTATTAGATATAACAGAGTATACATTTATTATTAAATAACTACACCAGGAACTCGCGAGTTCTACAGGTTTTGCACACCTTTAAATTTGCCTGACGTTACGACCAGGTTGCATCGGCCGTGGTCGCAGGCTGATTTTATAATCTCTCGTCTCAATCTCACTCTGGTCTCGGGTAGTTCTTGGGTCCGAATTCTAGATTTACAGCTGTTTTAGCGACACTTGTATTGGGCTCATCCAATCTGCGCTAATATTATTATACTATGCTAATAATAATATTTACGCCCAGCGAAGCAGGCCGGGTTTGATAGTATATAAGTAATTAGGTACTTTTATGATATATAATGGAACGATAAAGTTAAATAAATTATATATGCTTGTGTACATTCAAAATAAAGTTATTTAAAGAAAAGCGAATTGTGAGGGAGTGCCAATTATCCAGGTGATGGGGAGGGAAGCCATTTTTTTTATATGGAATCTGGCCAAACGAGCAGACGGGTCACATCTCAAGACTGCCGCAGTTACTTGTGTTTGTGGCCACTGCTCCGTTTCTAAAAATAGCAGCGAGGTGTTGTATAGCCTATATAATAGTCAATAAAATAAATACTCTAGTTCCGGAGATTTAAAATCTACTCTAATTTAAAAAGCTCAAGGGTTTAGTAAAACTCTTATTTAGACGTGTCGTTCTCTTCCACATATTGTGGTAAAAAGTGACGACACAGATGACGGCTTCTTCGTCAGGAAATATTCCGCCATCAAGGAATAATGCCTGAATCCAACCTACGGTTCAGCAGTCAGGGTCACTAACCACTAGACGAAACAAGCCCGTCAACTGTTATCTCTCAAACGGTACATATCCAATAAATTTTCTTTTTAATGTGTTTTTTTAAGTCCTTTTGATTTCTTCCATGCTTAACAATAACCTAAAGTGAATCAACCAGAATATTGATTCACCGCTATATACGATACAAGCATATACTCGTAACAAAAACCTCGAGAATCAGGATAACTTTTTGTGTATTACGTACATTTTTGTCCCGTGTGGGAATCGATCCTAAAACCTCTAGCTCCGCAATCAGGATCTGTAACCCCTAAAAAAAAAACCGACCAGTCGTGAAAACTTTTTTTTAGGTTGTTACAATGATGTTCCAATTATTAAATACTTTTTTAAATATATTTTTAAAAGTGAATTAATTCCATGCAGGATAAAATTACTGGTGCGCTAGGAGAAATAAAAATAAATATTTAAGATTATGCGTCCGCAGAATATATTGATACATTAATACACATACATATCATTCTATCTTGCTGTAGACTACATATATACAAGGCAAGACGGCATTCTATAACGGAGTTTAACTTATAGAAGTAAACCATGTACCTAGTCAAAATATTTGAACTTTGCGCTTCAGTTCCTTTCGCATCTAACATTTTTTTCCATATTATTTTTGAATTATAAATTGATTGGCCTAGTGTATAGTGACCCTGACTGCTGCGCCGGAGGTCATAGGTTCGAGTTCCACACGAGACAAAAATTTGTGTGAACTATAAATAGTTATACCGAGTATGGGCGTACTTTGTGACCGTTTTTTAAATGTTGGTGAAGCCCCACCGGCACATTAATCATTAATAATGAGTTGTTATTAAAAATAAATCATTAATAATGAGTTGTTATTAAAAATATATATTGTGAAAGTTTTGGATGGATGTTTCTTTTCTTTCTTTTTTAAAAAACAACTCCCGCACTAGGATTAATTCCTGTGTCACAGGGGACTTTACAAACATTCAAGCAACGGACACAAAGAAACACAATTTGAGGATTACACAAAGTGTTGTCCCGTGTGGGGGTCGAACCCACAACACTCGGCGCGGCAGGCGTGGTGGCGAGGTGACCATTTAAACCGCTACGCCATCTGTGCAGTATTTTTTTTAAAGTTTATTATAAATTACGCTATAAACTACTTACAAACATACACTTAAGCCTGTTTTCCCGAGACGGAGGCAGAGGTATAATGAACTCCCACATTTTGTCAATAGTAATTTAGTCCCATTTACGTAATAGGCAACCCTATTGCCGTCACCCGAGCATTTATGGGAATAAGAATGGACAATTTGGGGAATATTGACAGGAAAGAAGGGATAGAAAGAGACGGAAAGGAATCTTGCTAAGAGGTACAGATAGGGGCGAAGTTTGTTTATTTATTTATTATACAGTTTTTAATAACACTGACTACCTAAGATTTATACTTTGATATCAAAATGTTTACACTTGTCTATAATTAATATAAAGATATAAAAGATTTAAAAATTCAAAAATTCAAGCACGGAACATAAACTTTGTGTGATCCCCAGATAGTTGTCGCGAGTCTGTGTGTTTTTTGTATGCGTCGATTGAATGTTTGTAAAGCCTCCCGCGACACAGGAATTAATCCTAGTGCGGGAGTTGTCTTTTAAAACCTAAATAATTATTATTTGCGTCACAAACAAACATTAACTATTTAACTTTCATTTAAAGTAGATCGATACAACTCTTTAGTAAACATCTGATATTGGCATCCAATTTTTATACACTAAAGAATCCAAAGACAAGTTTATAAAATTCAAGTTTAAAAAAAATATCGTTCAGGATATTATTTTCCCAGTTTAAACATTATGTGTAGGATATATTTTTAAGTGTTATGAATATTGAATGGCAATTTATTAAAAAAGATATACAGAAATTATTCCTTAAATCTTAATTATTCCTTAAAACTTAAATCCTTGCACAAAACCTAGCTTAGATATTGTTCTAATTATTTTAGAGCAAAGACCTTGCCAAATGACTTGATAGCATTTATATTGTCTTTGACAAACATCAGTCTTTTTCAACACTCCTTTCATATACAAAATACAAGTTCCAGTCCTTGTGAAATAAATTAGAAACTACACAGCGACAGAATGAACGAACCGCTCACAAAGATCACCGGTGTCGTAACTAGGACAGATCCGGAGAAATCCGCGTCGAATAGCAGCCGTTCTCGTGGCAAATTCAACATACTATATGTTTAACTTGCACACACATTATTGCATTTGATAAAAGTAGTTCATATGACACATTAATATTTTTATAATGGCAACACTGCTTAAAGAAATTGTAGAGGCCGAAAGAAAAAACTATCCAACCGCTTGAGAGCACTAGCTTTCTTTATTTAAAAGACACATTTGTTCTAGAATTTTTAAAAATAGAAAGGAGGCTGATGATTCCGTTTTATGAATAGTTGTTTTTATTTGTTAAACGATTTTATAGTATAATTTTACCAGTGTTTAGTGGTATACAGATTATACAACTATATACGAGTATATGCTCTCCACATATTGAAACTTAGTCCTATTTTTTCAAGGTTTTGGTGTGCGAACTTTATTTTTCAGGTTTATCAATTTATTTCTACTGGATATTATGCATATTTTAAATGTTGAAACGGTTTCGATTTAATAATTAGCCTGCCTTCTATTGCTGGAGCTTCGAGCTGGCATAAAATCGGTCATATCTATATAAGTTAAAAGTAAATGGCTGAATTAATTTATTTTATTTATTTATTTAAAAAACTGAATGGACAAAATGCACACAGGCGGACTTAATGCCAATGACATTCTCTGCCAGTCTGCCTTAGGGTGATGTAGAAATGCTGACAGACTGCATTACGTGCGTTAAAAAGTACTAGCAAATAAATTAAAGAAAATAAAGGAATAGGATACATGTATAACTATTATATCAGAAATAAACATAAACATATGTTAAAATACAGAGGGTGTCTCATAAGTAATGTCGGGTTTCATAACTAAAAATTTACTACGCCTC
Source organism: Tyria jacobaeae (assembly GCA_947561695.1). NCBI lineage: Eukaryota > Metazoa > Arthropoda > Insecta > Lepidoptera > Erebidae > Tyria > Tyria jacobaeae. The sequence continues at coordinate 20,100,750 of OX387215.1, read as the reverse complement.
ATTTTATACATGTCGCAACTTGTTAAGATATTCTCTAGTCCTGTGGAGAGTGCAATTGATTCACTTTAATTTAATCGTACTGTCTTTGTTTATTGACGTCGTAGGTCGTTTTGATACTAAAAAGTATGGAGTGTGATAAATATGAAATTCGTGTACTGTTAAGACATTATTGGAAACAAAAGTTCAAAGCAGCCGCGGCAGCAAGGAAAATATGTGAAATTGAAGGGGAAGACATAGTTAATGAGCGAACGGCACAGCGTTGGTTTAATCGTTTTAACAGTGGAGATTTGACACTTGAAGATCGATCGCGTTCTGGTCGTCCACCTGTGTGGGATGTTGAGGCTACAAAGGAAGCAGAAGAAAACCAACCCAGTACCAGCACTCGTCGATTATCGGACTCGTTGGGACCTTCTAAAGACACTATACATCGCCACTTAAAATCATTAGGTAAGACTTATAAAAGTTGTCGTATAGTGATCCATGAATTAGACGAGATTCATGCGAAACGTCGAGTAGAGGTGTGTAAACAGCTCCTTGCTCTGCCGAAAGGTGATCGTTTTATTAAACGCATTGTCACTTGCGACGAAAAATGGATTTATCTAAACAACCCAGACATGTCAAAACAGTGGTTAGACATGAGACAATTACCTGAACCTGTCGTGAAAAGAGGTCGTTTCGAGTCGAAAGTCTTGTTATGTGTCTGGTGGAATTATGAAGGTTTAGTGTACTTTGAGATAGTTCCGGATGGTCGAACTATTAATGCTGAGTTATATTGTGGACAGCTGACCCGAATGTATGAGGTTTTATCACAAAAATATCCAGGCTTTGTCAATCGAAAACGAGTGCTCTTACAACAGGATAATGCTAGACCGCATACGGCGAAAGTTACACGGGATAAGATTAAAGAACTTGATGGAATTGAACTCCTACCACATCCAGCAGTTAGTCCAGACCTTGCACCATCTGATTACTATTTATTCAGATCCATGACGAAGTTCCTTCGTGGAAAAAAATTCGAGTCAAGAGAAGATGTTGAAAATGCAGTGCGGCAATTCTTTGCATCTAAGCCCAAGGAATGGTTTTACCAAGGACTCAAAGAGCTGGCTGAACGTTGGGTTAGGACTGTAGAATACGATGGGCTATACTTTGAATACTAAGGTTTTCTTTTTGTATGATTAATTATTAATCAAAGTGAATATTAAAAACCGACATTAGTTATTCTCTGCGTTGAATATTCACGCGAGAAAGAGTCCATAAATAAATAATAATAATAAAAACTTGACATTGGCAAAATTGTGGTGACATCTCCACAAAGGCCAAAAAATAAGAAGAAGAAGACATTATTTATGAGACACCCTCTGTATGTATATATAGTCTATCGCTGAGATGTATCTGCTAGTTTATGGAAGTGAAGAGCTCGAACCTTAGTCTTAAACGACAGGCGACCTGGTGCCATCCTGATAACCTCCATACTAAATGTGTTGCTATGCGCAAAACTCGCCTTTCAAATACTTATTATTGTCCGAGGAAAGTTCTCATTAAGAAAAATTATTGGATTGTGTTTATGGGACTGTCTAAAACTTATGCCTTTAGACAGAACGATGTCTGCAAGGTCAGCTAGTTATCAATATCAAACAAATGTTCCTACAGAAATGCTACTAAAGTGTGAATGAATATTATAATGATAAGTTCTAGATAACGATATCACCTTCGATTGTATATGTACTGTACGTTCACTAGTTCAGGCTAAGATGCTGAAAAAATAATTAGTCATAAGTTTTCTATTATTATTAGTATTAGTAATTAAATTATCTACACGACAACACGTGCATGCGTGAGGAGTCCCCGTTTAAGAGTGGAAAATATACGATCTCGGACTAAACGGTTCGGCTCTTACTTTCTGTCCCGATCGGTAATGGCCTGGAATTCACTACACACATTTGTTCGCGGGTCTTTAAAGGGTGGGATAAAAAAGCATTTTTTTAATGCGAGTAGGGGTAAACGAGCAGACGGATCCCCTGAGTCACAAGTGCGTTGCCGGCCATTTAGGTAGGAGTGCGATCTTTTCGTTCGAAGGTCGTATCGGTCTGGAAATACGGCAGTCGACAATTTGTTCCATAGGCTGGTTGTGCGAGGCAAAAAGCTTCTGGAGAAGCGCACAGTGGTAGAGTGTCAATCATCCAGGTGATGGGGATGGATATTTTCTCGCGTAGGACGATTTCGGAAACCTGCGGCCGCTATAAGTCCGAACAATTCCTCTGAACACTCCCCATGATACAAGCGATAGAGAATGCAGAGTGAAGCTACATCTCTACGCAACACCAAGGTGTCATGCTGATCAGAAATATCTTGGCAGTCGATGGTGCGAGTCGCTCTCTGTTGAATGAATCTCACCAGGCCAACATAGTGTGACCACCACTCTTAGACTCCACTTGTTGCTTTCCATCAGGCGGAGTGGAGTGTGCTTCACAGTGGAATAAAAAAGGCCCATCCAATCTCTTCCCCGTTGTGTCGTAAAAGGCCAATACGGGATTGGACTGTTATCTATCAGACAGTATGTATACAGTCCTACAGTGATCGGTAGACGGCAATAGGCTTGCCCCCCATTATGTTAGTGGGACCAAATTCTAATTGGCAAAAACCACCGCTGCCTGCCCCTTAGAGGACACAGCCGTAAGCGTATGTATGTATGTAAAGTGAATTATTTAACAGGATTTTGCTTAGGGGCAACGATTCTAAATATTATCTTCAACATACGCAAAAAGACAAGGCGATCGTACTCTTTTATTCCGTAGATTCAGTTTTTTATATATAAGAGAAGAAATTATGGGGGACAGACAAACAGACGGGTATAGTAGCATTAAGTCATTGTCTGTGGCATTAAGTCCGCCGTGGTATAATATTGAAGTGCAATAAGTTTTAAATAAATAAATAAATAAAATAAACTGTAGATTGATTTTCATTTCCTAAATAGCAGAACAAAACAAATGACACTTGTGTAAATATTACTAGGATAGCTGCTAAAATTACAATTTACTCCAGTATATATAATAAAATAAATTCGCGTAAATATCATTACAGTGACAGATAATGTTGCTTGACAATAATTTTAAAAGCTGTAGGGGTTACAGCTTGACGTATTTCTACCGGTTATTCGTTCCACAAACGAACGGACAGTACCATAAACAACTTGTGAACGAAAGTTGTTGAATGCGACGGCATCTTCAGTATCAGATTTTCTGATGATCGTAAGAACTTCGTGTAAGTATCGTGAAGGAACTAAAAAAATAAACAGTATACTGTATAGCAAGGAGAGAATATGTGCATTCCGACGAAGACAAATAGGTAATCCCTTGAGCTTTTTTCGAAAGACACGATCAAATTTACGCAGTCCTAATATGAATCTTGTAAAAAGTTTTGGAGTTAATCTAATTGGTTCTTTGTTAGGTTTGAATACATATGTACATTTATATGCCATTTATTTCTAACCACTACCATACCGTACCATACCATACATTAGCTAGCCATTCATTGGGGCTTAATAGGTATAATGCAAAACTTAAAATAATGTTCAATACTATGGAAACATGTTACTGTAATGTTAGACAGTTGGCGACTTAAAAACAGCCTGTGAACAGATGCAAATAATCTAATATATTAACTTCATTCTCTTTGCTTAAATTCTCTTTGGCATAGTACAAAAATATTCAGTTAAGACAATTTATTCTGTAGAAAGAATGGACGAATACAACTGCAAAAATGTCTATTGTGTGAATGTTATTGTTCCTCTCTCTACCTGGGCCCCAAGTGCAGGGTAACATTGAACAAAACATTTACGTTGAAAATAAAAAATATATATTTACTTTGCTGTTATGGACTTATTAAAAGTTGAGTATAGCACCTTCACTAAGTAAGTACAACTAGCAGTTCAGTATAATTTTAATACATATATCGTTGCCAGTTCAGAAACTTCATCACTTCTTCTTCAAATGTTTTTTTAAATTTAAAAAAAAAAGTTGTGATATGGTCCTGCCATATCAGCGATTAGTTAGATTAATGCCTAATCGCACGTATATATATATATATATATATACATTAATGCCTAATCAGTTCATAGTTTGGCCATGTACACATTAATCATCATAATATCATGTAAAATTAAATACTTATAGTAGTCATTGTTGACAGACAATTAATTGAAGAAATGTTTTGCATTAAAATAGAATAAATAAATAGAAGAAGATAATCCAAATATCGTTACGACATTTTAGACTACTGTTCAAGTAGTCTAAAATGTCGTAGTTTAGAATACCTATATATTTAAAAAAAAATTAAAGAACTGTCGCGTAGGGTATTGAACCATCGACCTTTGAACATCTACTTCGTACTTCTTGCACTCGAACATATAAAAAACAATTACCTATAATAATAGTGTCACTAATTTTCTGTCGACCATGATCACCTGCAACTAGTCGTAAATGCGCTGCCCACCTTTGAGGGTGATGAGGAATGGGGGATGCGGGGAGGGGAAAGAAGAGCGGATGGATGAGGAGGGGGGAAAGAGGAGAGGGGCAGTTGGGCCTCCGGAAACCTCACTAATTTCTGGGAAATAGCCATTCGTGTCTAAGCATAGTTCTACAACTGTTAATTTAGCAATATTAATGAATGTTAATTCAATGAATGATGGGAAGAACCTTGATTTTCGTAAAATCACTGTTTTCCAGTATACAATACACGGCTTATTTATGTTAAGGCCAAACAAATGATAAAGGATAAATGATAAATGATCTTTATTTTGTAAATAGGTTATAACAACACTTTTACATGTCAATATATATTTTTTTTCTGTTAGTTTATGCTAGATGAGTCCGGTGTTTCCTAGCTGACTACCCTGAGAAGAAACACCGAAACAAACTCAAAGGTCAAAGTCTGTTTTAAAGTCCATACAGATATACTGGTCAAAAACATATGAGAACCATGCACGCTAACGTCTGAGATGAGCTTTTGAAGAAAGCACCATGCTCATTTGAGTGGACCCGTCCAAACAGTGCAAGCATTTGTCAGTTATCGTGTAGCTCAACTTAGAACTTTAAGGAGCTCAACGGACCGACGAACAGTACCAAAGCAAGGACATTTGGGTAGGCCGCAAAAGTACTCAAACAGTCAGACATCGTTAAAAAACAAACTTACAGGAGAAAAGAGAAAAAAAACAAACAAATAACCTACATAGTCCTCACATTTACAATAATTAAATTTATAAATTTAAAAAAAAAAGAAACAAATATATAATATATTATACTTAACAAAGTATTCATGTCAGAAAGTACAAAGATTAAAACAATAAAAAAAAACAATATAATACTTAACAAAGTAAGTATTCATGTCAAAAAGTAAAATAAAAAATGTCAATGTGTATAAAAAAAAGAAAAAGTATAAACGAAAAACATAAACGAAAAACAAAGGCTCATGTACATTAATGAATTAATGAACAGATTTTCAAACAAAAAAAAAGGCTGTTAACATCAATCCATCCATTTCGGAGCCTTGATGTTACAGGCAGATGCATACGTTAAACTCATAAAATATACTTTATTACGTCATTGCATGGATATGGTCGGCGCCATGGATAAGATAACAAAGAATATAAGATAAACTTGCCGTTTCCAGTAGATACAATTTTGTTTATGCTCACTGCACCGCTCCTAAAGGTCCAAGCGTGATGTTGTCTTTCAAATCTTTCTGATAGTTTCAGAGATCAGACAGTTTTAACAAAGAAACCAACTAAAATGGCGTTTCGCTTTATTAAGATACTAATAAATTAGTTTTTCATAACCATTACTTATTAACCATTTTAAAATGATCTTTCTTGAGTTGCAAGAGTTTGCTTCTCATTTCGTCTCCATTTAATTTGAAGTAAATACTCTACGTCTTAAGTTGAAATGTAGTGAATGTACCTGGTTAAGTGGTCGCCGATACGTTGCCGCGCCAAGTGTTGTTCGATCCACGCACGCACGGGCCAACACTATGTGTAATCGTCAAATTGTTGTTCAGAGTCTAGGTGTTCTCTGTGTCCGTTGTTTCAATGTTTGTAAAGTCCCCCGCGACACAGGAATTAATCCTAGTAATTAAAAACAAAAGAATATGTTTTAAGGAATTTCTTACTCAATTGAAAACCGATTTCTGTAACTCTTTTTTTCATGACTGACGAGACTGGCAAGTTTTAATTTTAAGAAAATATTCAGCTATTAGGGTGGAAAATTAAGAGATGGATAATACAGCTTTCTTCTATAAGTCATGATAATAAAGTTTTTCTAGCTTACAAAAGTTACTTTTTTATATATTTGCTCAATAGCTTAATAATTGGACACAAAAAAATACCTAAGATTTAAAATCTTTAACTCTACTCATTCCACCAACGTTTCTGAAGAACGGAAGTTATAATACCTGGAAATTATTATTTTTTTGTCACAATTTCTTGCAACTGCATGCTAGAGATGTATATTTTAGTGGTTAAAATATATGTTGAATTTTTTGGAACGTGTTGTATTCTTATGATGCAAAACAGTGAGATCATCATCGAGTCAGCAGAGTGATGCAGGACTTGTGAAAGTTTGTGAAACTAAGATAACATATATGTATGTATATAAAAGGAATGTCAGTGATGAAGACATAACACCGTGAATAAATCCTATAAAACCGGAGCCTTACTGTTTTATATTCGTAGGGCTGACGTCATTCGTATGGTAAACATGAACTCATTCATTCGTTGTTTTTTCTACCAACAAGCTTATATTTATTGTAACAATTCACTCTTCAAAGCTATTCTTCAGAACGAACGTTTATTAGAGAGAATCGTGTATCAGAGTGGTACTATGATAATCAGATTCACTTTCTCTTTTTTTAAGACAGTTCCTGAGACACAGGGAACTTTACAAACATTCAATCAACGGACAATACGAACATCCAGGCTCGAGACAATTATTTGTGGATCACACAAATTTTTGTCCAATGAGGGAACCGAACCCACGACCTCCGGTTAGGTTAATCAGAGTCACTAACCACTAGCCCAGCAGGCCCGTCTCTGATAAAAATGCTTAAAGATGATTGATTGATAAAATTACAGCCTTTCACAGAAATAATAATATTGAATATCGTGCTCATCACACAATGATTTTTCCTTGGTTGGAATCAAATCGAATCAATAGCTTAACAGTGTGTATAGTGATCCTTTCTGCTAAGCTTAAATTTTAGCGATTAGTGAACCAGTGGACATACAAGCTTGACAAATAATACGTGACTAAATTATAATGCATTATTTCCGCAAACGCAAGCTGTGTGGTTCTCGGAGGAGTGAAATGGACAACTTCATCTCTTAAAAGGCGACTGAGGGATCGTAATTCTCTAATCGTAATCTATCACAGTCATACAGTGCCCGGCTGATTACAACCGGCTTGCATCACGTTTACGCTTAAAACGATTCTGCTTACCCCTTTGGGGATATAGGCGTGAATATTTTATTCTATGTATAGACATTCAGGAGTATAATAAAGAACAATGTTAAAAACACAACCTGAGTACCTACCAGGATTGAACTGAACCACTGTTTAAATACAAGCATTAGTCTAGTTTCGAAACCAATATCAGTGCCCTGGCGACATACAGTTTTTTTCTTTTTTTTTATTATTCTAGCAACGTGGGTCACACATTACTAGTATTATTGTTAACCCCCCTCCCCCCCAGCCAAGCTAAATGCGTAATATTATTTGTAGATTAGAGAGTGAAGTAAATATTTTATGTTTTTATTTTAGCCATTTTTGGGTCTCAATAGAGCAATCTCCCCTCTTCCCAATGGTTTACGTAAAAGGCAAGCAATCAGACAGTACGATCACATTAATATAATGCCCGATTATTAGTGATTTGCGTAATATTTTCGTGTGGAAACCCCCACGGGTCATCACCTCATCGAGGCACAACGACCATGGAATACTTCCAGTTTGAGAGGCGAGCGTGGAACACGTCACACCACCGTCTCATGCCTGCTTCTGCTAGGGTTAGGGCCGTTACCCTCAGACCAGCGCTCATGGAGGCCGGAGAGCATTCTGTGAACGGTAATAGGCCTGCCCCCTATTACGTTAATGAGAAGAATCCAATTCTAATTTGCAAAATGTGGGTGTGTATTACACCTACCCCTTAGGGGATATAATTTTGCTTTCTGTTTGTAGTAATCAATGAAACATCCCCATTTAATTTCCTCAAGTATTTTCTTTTTTTATATTTTTTCTACTGCACTAGGAACAATCCCAGTGAGGGACTTTACAAACATTGAAATAGCGCACACAAAGAACTCCCTGACTCAGAATAAGAATTTAAGGATTACATAAAGCGATGCAGCCAAGTTTACTGATTAAATTGATAAATAACCGACGCCATTAAAATAATTTGATAATTGACGTTTTTAAGAAAAGGTTTAACTTTTCATGATGGTGGTACGCTTTGAATAAAATAGTAAATGACTCGTTGGCTTTATTCGGGTCTAAAGGCCGTCGTCCGTTGGAAATGCTTCCTAAAGTTTCGCTAGCACGAATGGCGAGCTTCTTCAGAGGTCCTTCCATCTCCGATACTGGATGCAGACCTCCTCCAGAAAGCCTCAACCAATTTGTCAAAATAGTAACTGTTTTTGCCTTTTTATCAGATATGAATTTTGTATTAATTAAATTTTATTTTTTAAAGATTAAATTACGTTTTTCAATCATTTATGTTCCTTTTGCTTTAATACACATATATATTTATAGAAAATACAAGTACAACTTTATTAACATTACATTTTCTCGACAAACTGTAACGTTTGATGACGACACATTACACATCACATTAATTTATAATTTATATTTAAAATATTTATATTTAACTGTAACTAAAATATAAATAGTAATGATTTAATGTCTCTTCTAATCCTACATTTCTCTACAATCTTTATCATTCCACGCTCCTCTATCTAAACGATTGCACGCAAGTGCTATTTATTATAAATTTACGTATTCGGGTTCTACCAAGTTCTTATACAAAATTTAAAATATATGTTTTCCGACCGACCGATCTTTTCCGAGACCGAGACAGCGTTGTTACTACTTCAGAATCTTGTACAGTGAAAATACAACCAAACAGCATACATTCAATTAATATAAAACTAACCCAAATTTAATTTAATTTTTATATTTTATTTCAAAATATCCGATGATCGCATATTTTCTGTGTAAATACATACATATTCTCAGCCCTGTATCCCCAAAGGCGTAGGTAATCTCGCTCTCGCGGTGGGCATAGGGAATGCCTACCGCAGATGCGTAGTTAAGGGCCACATTTGCCGATTACAATTTAATCGGCAAGCCAAGGAAAGGGGGCAAGCCTATTACCATCATCCGGCCAACAGGCATATATGTAGGTATAGTATTAAAATAAAGATGTTTTTTTTTTGTTTCTTCCAGTCCCATTTTGTATAAGATTGGATTTGAATTAATTAAAGAATAATATATGCTATAAAACATCATGCTACGACAGGAGCGGAGAAACGCCTAGTATATAGCTAAACAATTAATTATTTATAAATAAGTCAGAGGATTCGAACTTCCCGGCACCAGCCAGTATGTATTATGGGTATCTATTGCTTATACTCCCCCATCTATATAAGCAATCTCCCTTTCTTTCTCTTTCTATCTTCCATTTCATGTTTCCCTTCTCATAATTTTCTCTACTAATTGCTAAAAGTACCCGGATGACGGCAATACACTTGCCACACATTCCGTTAATAGGACCTAATTATAAGCGGCAAAACGTGGGTCGAAATCAATTTATAAATAAACACGACTCTACTTCAAATGAATATTATATTGATTTTATTAACCCTTATATATGTATACAAAAACTAATGTTAACTACGGAAATATATTTTATAGAATATGTAAATTATAATTCATAGAATCTTGAAGATAATGTACATTCTAACATATAATTTTTATTTAAACAAAATGGCGGCATGAATTCAAAATGGCGGGATCATATTAAGTATCTCGAATAGTGTTTCAAAATCAAGATTTAATTAATGATATTTTTACCTCATATACATCTTTGCATGTATATTTATTTATGTGTGCGTGTATGATGTTTCATTCTAACGCCCTAAAGCTTAGACGGCTTCATGGGTGGATTTCGACATGAAAGGTAATCTTTTTAATACTGGAAGTGACATAGGATATTATACTATTGAGATAAGTTCGACAACAAAGAGAGATAGTTAATGATGCAGCTGGAAATTAATTATTTTAACAATTTTAGTACTTTAAAAACCATTAAAAGTACTTTAACAAGAAATGCTGATGATCTAATAATATGCTCATAGGTGAACAGTTTTTACTGAATTCATAGATAAGAACACTCTCGATTAAGTGACTTTTTAAATAAACAAACTTATTCAAACTCACTTTATACGTTTTGTTGTTACCACAGACAGTAGTACACTTATTGTACCTTAGTTACTTATTTAGTAATAACTCCTTTTGCGGTGGGGGGTTTAAAACTAATAATATGGTAATATTAAAATACATATTACTGTAGCCTCTAAAATATGTCTATTGAATAACGGAATCAAATGAATCCCAATCTAAGGACAAATTAAACAGATAAAAATAGCTTCTAACCCCTAAACGCCCTTTCCTCTCAACTCCAAAGTGAGGTCACGAGGGCTTTCTTACGTAATCAATAAATTCGCCCTAGGCATAAGGATGCTACCTGTGTAATCTACAAGTAAAATGTAAACATATTATAACTATCGAGAAGTTATAACCATATAAAACTTATGGTTTGTAATTTCTATATACAGATAGACTTTAATAAAGATTATTTTATTTTTTTCTTAAATACAAATTTACAAAATATAGAATAAATATTACAAATGAAAAGATATTATATTTTTTTAAACCTTTATATGAAATATAAAATGTTGGTTAGCAACTTACGATAAAAATTCTCACGAATTTTAAAGAATCTGGCAGACTAAGAAAACAAGACGATAGAGTCATTTAGTGTCTAAGTATTATGTTTGATAAAAGGTCCTCCGGTCGAGCCTTAACATGGCTATTCCATCGTAAAAAAAAAAACATTTTGAAAACATAAAGTTCACAATTTTTTGAGGTTTATAAAATTATACTACAATCTGTATAGTACGTATGTGTACAAAGTTTACTTAACAGTTTGAAACAGTACCAAAAGTGACAAGGTATATAAAAAATATATGCGACCATTTGTATACTTTTACGGATCGTACTTCCCGGCATCACTCTCACACTTATTTCTTATCTCACTCACTCATCAGTAGTCATCACTATGTATTTATTAGCAACTTACGATAACACTTCTTACGAGCTTTATAGAATCTGGAAGACTTTGGGAAAGAGATGATAAAGTCATAATGTCTAATTATTACTGTCTTATAATAATGTTTAATTATTACATAGACTGCCCTTTGTAGTTACTGCCTCTTATCTACTGATTCTAATTATGTTTTCATCAATTCATAACGCGGTGTATAGCCAATAATTTTCTATTTCACTATTTCTATACGTTTTATATCGAAAAAATGTCGGGCCCCAAATTTCTATTTGAGCAAGGACGAATAATTTTGTTTATTAAATAGGGTGGCAAGTAGCAGTCAAGCCAACTCAAGAGCTGTAAGTGCGCTGCCCTTTGAAGGTGATGAAGGGAGGCGAAAAAAAAAAAGAGGGGGGGGGGGGCTCCGAACCATCACTTAATCGGTAATTACAAGAATTGTTTGACAACAGGTTTTCTGTAGGGCAGTGATATTGCTGTGGTCGAGCCGGGCCCATTCGTGCCTAAGCTCGGCTTTCCGGCGGTAATTAAAAATATATTTCTATTATCATTTTCTACAAAAAAGAAGAAGAAGAAGGTCCATAAAATTATACTACATCAAAAAACATGATATAATCTATTCTGAACCTATATTTTCAAGGCTCGTACTTTTCGGCATTACTCAGTTGAGTCACATGATAAGTTAACCTCTCCAGCTGGAGCTATTGCTTACATTGGCCAACCCATCCGTACAAACAATATTCCTTTTCTTCCCTTATATCCTCCCATTCAATATATTCCCAATTTTGATATTCGATTCTCAAGCTGCCCGATTAACAGTAATTAGCTCGTCCCCTATTACGTAAATATATGTATATAGGCCTTTGCCTAAAATTCGGGCATACAAGCTTGAGTGTATTTATGTTATATACATATATTTGTAGTATAAGTCGAGATAAGCCTATTTGTAGTATAAGTCGAGTTACATATTATTCGCACTTCTTGCTGAAGACCAGAAGCTTTGTATTAAAAATATAAGACATCATTAATTTTGCCTGTGAAAACTTTTTAAACAATTTCAAAACGAGGTGGATTTGTGTGGAGCGGAGGAGGTGTGTATGTTATTTAATAGGTTATAATAATTATTTTCTTTATTGAATTGGTTGTAATCAAGATTGTAAAATGAAACGTAAAATTTAGAAGATTAATTCTGTGCTACCTTTAATAAGGACAATTAAGGAATATTGAAGATACAGTTAGTATAATATGTGAGTTGGTAAGATAATTGGGTTCAAGTATGTATGTGTAACGTTAATTTCTTTACAGCTGTTTATTTTTTTTTAAAACAACGCTCTACCACGTGCACATTTTAGGCCAACTCTATATTTTTCATGACTATTTACTGATTATATGTATTTGTATCCTTACTAGTGTCAGACATTTTTATGTATACAGTATTTAAACAAACTTTTATTTTACTTAGAATGTATGTTTGTTCGAGTCAAATCTTGCACTTTAAATTATACCCGCTTCCCAGTGTCCACCTACTTTTTGTTAAGGCTAATTTGGTCCCAATCTCGGCTCCAGCCAGTTATAGGTATGTAGCCCTGGCTTACTTGAGTTACTGCTTATATATATTCTCCAACCATCTGTATAAGTCCCTTTCTGTATATTTTCCTCATGTAATTAGAGCCATACTGGGGCACGAATGGGCCTTCTCAACCGGTGCGATACCACGGACTTACAGAAAACCTATTGTGAACCAAGGTGCAGGTGTCCTTATGCTTCTGCCTACCCACGTAAGTGTGTTTGTAAAAGGGAGAAGAAAGAAGATAAAAGAATAACGCTTACATGAAGGGATTGAGGATTGTAGCAATGCGAGCCCTCAAACTATAACTTTATAACACGTTGAATAGACGTAAATATGTATAACTGAACGATAAATACATAACGATTACCCAGTATGAATCATCAAAATATTACAATTGGTGGCCTTATCACAAGCGATCTCGGACAAAGTTAGGTTGAACTGTATTGTTGTGTGTAGGTAGTCAGAATGTGGTAATATATACGAAAATTAAACATTTGAGTTACTTTTACATATACTTATTGAATTTATTGAGGGAGGCCTATGACTACCAGTAGACGTCCTTAGGTTAAGACGGACTGATGGTGGATACTTGAATAGAATATAGACCTCTAAACCACTAGTGATAATAAAAACGTTAATTTTCTAAAGGTATGTACATATTTTGTACAAAATTAGGTAGAGAAACCTTGAAAAGTTTTAGAAAAACAGTAATTTTAGTAGGAACATTTTTTTTCTTCTTTTATGCTATAAGGGGACAGACGAACAGACAGTTCACCTGATGGTAAGTGGCAATCTCCGTTCATGGACACCTGCAACTCAAGAGTCGCAAGTGCGCTGCCCGCCTTTAAAGCTGATGAGGGATCGGCGTTTCGGGGAGGGGTGGGAGGAGGAGATGGGAAAGTGGAGAGGGGAAGAGGGGGATGAGGGGAGAGGAAAGAGAAGAGGATTAGTTGAGCGTCCGGAAACTTCACTAATTTCGGGGAAAAGCGTTGCTTCACAACCGGTTTTCTGTGAAGCCGTGGTATTAAACCGGTCGAACCGGCCCATTCATGTATGAGCATAGCTCTACCACCAGAATCATACACTAACGCCATTATTCCTTAACGGGTAAGCAGAGGCGTATTAATTACACTTTACCGACCATAATTAAGATCCCAGTTACGTCTTTGGGGCAATTGTATTGCTGTTTTTTTTTTTTTTTTTTTTTTTTTTTTATGCGATAGGGGGCAAACGAGCAGACGGGTCACCTGATGGTAAATGACTACCGCCGCCCATGGACACCCGCAACTCAAGGGTCACAAGTGCGTTGCCGGCCTTTTAGGTAGGAGTACGCTCTTTTCTTGAAGGTTTGAAGGTCGTATCGGTTCGGAAATACGGCAGGCGACAATTTGTTCCATAAGCTGGTTGTGCGAGGCAAAAAGCTTCTGGAGAAGCGCACAGTGGTGGAGTGCCAATCGTCCAGGTGATGGGGATGAATATTTTGTCGCGTAGAACGATGGCGGAAACCAGCAGCCGGTATAAGTCCGAACAATTCCTCTGAACACTCCCCATGATACAAGCGATAGAGGATGCAGAGTGAAGCTACATCTCTACGCAACGCCAAGGTGTCAAGTCGATCGGAGATATCTTGGCAGTCGATGATGCGAGTCGCTCTCCGTTGAATGCGGTCAAGAGGGAGAAGTTGGTACTGGGGTGCACCTGCATAGAGATGAGAACAGTATTCCATGTGCGGCCGAACCTGCGCCTTATAAAGTTGCAGGCGGTGGGCCGGAGTAAAATACTGTCTCGATCTGTTTAGCACACCAAGCTTCTTCGAGGCTAATATAGCCTTACTCTCTAAGTGACCGCGAAACTGGACTTCGCTTGATATATCGACGCCAAGGATTCCGATACTGGCTGATGCAGTTAGGGAAGTGCTCTCAAATTGAGGTGATACGACCAATGGCATCTTTTTAGCGGTGAACGCGCAAACCTGTGTCTTCGTGGGGTTAAATTGGACTAGGTTAAGTCGACCCCAATCTGAAATTTTTGATAAAGAAGTTTCGATTTCAGACACAAGTTTGGATCGGCTTTCGATGACGTTTACCCGAGAAACGTTAGCGCGGCCGGTGTAAAGGGCATCACTCGTGCTATCGTCTGCATAGCAATGGATGCTGCTAATCTGCAGCATGTCGTTGATATGCAGAAGAAACAGCGTGGGTGATAGCACACAGCCTTGTGGGACACCAGAATTAACATACTTCGAGTCGGAGCATGCACCGTCAACAACGACCTTGATGCTTCTGTCTGTAAGAAAACTGGTGAGCCAATTGCACAGTTTCTCGGGAAGCCCATAGGAAGGAAGCTTCGCAAGGAGCGCTTTGTGCCAGACCCGATCGAAGGCCTTCGCCACGTCCAAACTAACGGCCAACGCTTCCCCCTTGGTCTCGATCGCCTGTGCCCACCGGTGAGTCAAGTATACGAGAAGATCACCAGCTGAACGACCCTGACGGAAGCCGTATTGTCGATCATTGAGGAGCTGGTGGTCTTCTAAGTACCGGAGGAGCTGGCAGTTAACAATGGATTCCATTATCTTGGAGAACAAGGAGGTGATGGCTATGGGTCTGTAGTTGGACGGATCCGAGCGATCTCCTTTTTTAGGGATTGGGTGCACTAGAGCTGTCTTCCATGAGTTCGGGACTACGCCAAGAGAGTAAGAAAGCCGATAAAGGCGCGTTAAAACCGGTGCCAACTCTGGAGCACACGTCTTCAGCACGATAGGAGAGATTCTATCGGGCCCACTCGACTTATGAACGTCGAGGGAAAGAAGCGCTTTACGCACTGCCCTTTGTGTAAACCGGACTTCCGGCATGCGGGTCTCGCACTGCGGTATGGTCGGCGGTGCGTTTCCCCCGTCGTCCAGGGTCGAGTTGGACGCAAAGAGTTTGCCCAGAAGATCGGCTTTTTCTTTAGCGTCGTGGGCCAACGAATTATCTCCTATGCGCAGAGGTGGAAGGGATGGCTTACAAAAGTTCCCCTGGACAGCTTTGGCAAGAGACCAGAATGCACGAGTTCCGGAGGGGAGACTAACTAGTCTCTCGCCAATTCTGCCGATGTGAGCCGACTTCGCCCCAGCAATTACTCTTTTGAGGGACCTGGAGGCAAAGTTAAATTGCTTCTTTAATGTGCTGGTCTTTACATCCCGTGCTGTCGCTGCATTAGCCCATGCTTGGTAACATTCCTGCTTTCGGTGGGACGCCGCTTTGCAGGTTCGACCAAACCAAGGCTGGGACTTGCCACCTGTGGGAATCAGGGAGAATGGAATGAAAAGTTCCATACCCTGAAGCACAACATCCGCGACAGAGTCAGCAACGACATTGGGATCATCCGGCGAGAAGCAAACCTGCCTCCATGGGTAGGATGCAAAGAATGTTCTCATTCCATCCCAGTCTGCTGACCTATAGTGCCATACGCGGCGACTGCCTGTAACACGCGGCCGCAGCGAGTGAACGAGTGGCACCATACTCCTAATCAGGCAATGGTCCGAAGAGCCAAGAGGGGCCTCAACGGATACTTTGTAGCCGTCAGGATGTGAGGTCAGCAGAAGATCCAACAGTGAAGGCACGTGGCTTTCTGCATCTGGGATTCGCGTAGGCGTTGCTACCAGCTGCGTCAAACCATATGCCAAGGCGAAATCGTGAACAGATCTTCCCGCATGATCGGTTTTGCGCGAACCAAGCCATTCGGCGTGATGGGCGTTAAAGTCGCCAAGAATCACGATCTCTGCGGATGGGACCTGCTGGAGCACTAAGTCTGTAGCCATTTGGACGTGGTCGATGAGTCGGTCCGTTTCGGCATCACCGCTATGGGACCTGTAGAGGCATAGGTAGATGCGGGGATGGTCGTCGCAGTCTACACGTAGCCATAAGATGGAGAGGTCCCTACCTTCAAGATTGCCGAGGCGGCGAGAAGTGATATCATCTCTAACGTACACGCATACACCAGCCTTAGGAACAAAGGAGTGTTCCAGTCCGTACCCAGGGTAGCAGAGGTAGGATGTGTCCGCTGGAGATGATATCTGCGTCTCGGTTAAAAAGAGCAAGGCCGGCTTTGCTGTTATCGGGGCGTGTCGAAAGGAAAAGTGGGGATATAAAGAAATCAAACAGAAATTGCTTACCAATGGAATGGGGAGCATGAGCAATACCTCATCCATATTGGGGTGGCATACTACGTAATGGCACTGTATGACTGTATATATAGAACTGTTATCTATCAGACAGTGTACATATATACTGCTGATACATAACAGTCAAGTTTCGTAGTAGCATTTTATGACACCCTCGTGAAGAGTTGGGATGGCCCTATTCTATTCCGAGAACTACACGGGAGCCAAAATAGACTTACAGTTAGTAAGTAAGTAATCTTTATTTTATACCAACAAGACCAAAATACAGAGACACACAAGACAACTCCCGCACTAGGATGAATTTACAAACATTTGAACAACGGACACAAAGAACACTCAGACTCAAAACAATAATTTGAGGATACTGTATATCGACGATACTGTATACATAAAATGCACACACACGTACACAATTTAGTAATGTTTTTTTTTTTTACGTTAGTATAAACAAGAATTTAATTATTACCGTTTGTGGTTGTAGTGTAAAAAGTTCAAAAAAATAATATATGTATTTGTATATTTAAACATGAAGTTATATCACTATGTACTTCAATAATATACACGAATATACGCGTGTCCATTCAATCAATTTATTATTACTGACATATATACTATTTATACAATATGGACATGTATGATATACATTGTAGGTATTTTATGAATAGTATACGTTATTGAATTATACATGAACAGTGTAGTCAATTATTTAGGTCATGCTCGCCTAAAAGTCCTGCATATGGTGTGGTATGTGTCGGGTCGTTCGGCTTCCTGCGCATGCACCATGCTCGTGAACGAGTGCCGTTGATCGGGGCTTGTCATCTCCGGACTGCTAATACTTAACATACAATAGTAATAAACGTTATTTTAGACTGATGTATTGCTTTTTCTTTATCTTATTTTGTGTATACTTATTAACTGTTACATAGAAGTTATTTAAATATTTGAATAAGAGTGTCCTTGAAGTTTCTTGCTTGTTCTTCTTCACAAGATCTACGTATTGGAAACGGCAACTAGCTTGACTTACTTATTCTGACCAACTTCCTCTCTTGACAGTTCAAAAATGTCTGTAATTGGTTCAGTTGAAATGAACGATTTCGATTCGCTGAAAATATATGTCTCTTACATGCAGTAGCAAAAAATAATAGTTTAAAAAAAAACAACCTGTGCTGAAGTAGGTCATACGTTTTAATTGCCTAGTATCAAATTCATAAAACGAATTTAAAAAAAAATACTTTAAAAAGTTGCAGTTGTATAACAAAAAGTTCTATTTGTTTATTCTAATGAGAAATTCTCAGTAACATTCGGAGTTTGGAGACGGTTTTACTACTCTGGATCTCGGAGAGCACGTTAAGCAATCGGTCCTGGTATTCATGAACACCTATGACAGTCGATATTGGTAAGTCAGTACCCTCAAATATCCTTACAACTAGTCTAGCTATTGAATTCAGTTAGCCTCCAAGGTTGCGGAGGTCAGATGCCTCCGAAAAACTGACATTAACTGGTCGGACGAGCGAGAGAGATAAAGCCATGGAATTAATAAGGCTTGGAATAAAATTCAACTTTGATGTATGCTTTATGTATATTTTCACTGCTTAAAATAAATCTCCTATTTTCTAAGACACGCTGTATACAATAATATACATTTATAATAATATATATCGACATACATACACATATATCATTTACATAGAAATATTTTTATAAATAAAAAGTAAAAATAAAATCTATTCATGTGTATTTTTAAAGCTATGAAATTTTCGTCATACTGTTGCGAAACTGTCTCTAACATATTAAAGGCTTTAAATAGCGTATTGTACATCTAAAAATGTATTTTAAACGCAGGAGTGTCATGCAGTAGCATGAGGGTGATGGACGGCTTCGGCTTCGGCTCTCTAAATCAGGACCATCTGCACATCACAGTAAGGTCGTCTTGTTCAACAGGTTTCCAAGTCTACTAGGGTTCACAGGGATTTCCTTTCTAGGGTGCACCTCAGGCCCCGGCCAGAAGACTCGATGAACACTGTGCAGTTTTAGTCAGATCGAGTCCAACATAGCATCTCGTTTGGTCTCGATGAAGCGATGACCCGAGAGGCCTTCCACACAAAAAAATGAGTGTCATTACATATGTGATTAGCTCCCTTGATTGTTCTTTGACTAAATTACGACGTGGTATTACTTAGATTGTTAAGTATTTCTACTGCTTCGTGTCACAGAGTTCACTTCATATTATATTTAGTTTCCATATAATTAATATTTTAATAATTTAACAAAATATTCTTCAATAATGTTACATATAAATATTTACACTTACTTATAACAAAATTTAAAAAAAATGGGTTTACAAACACGCTTCATAAAATTGCTACGAATCGTCGCCTACCGGTAGCGTTTCCAGGAGTCTAGCACCATTCCCACATTGAATGGCAATCTTAAATCTCTTTGGAAGAGTAAGGCCAGCAAGATCACGAGAAATGTCGACAGGCGCTTAACTAGTTCCTTATAAATGGATCGAGCACTACCCTATGACCAGTGGGTTTCGACCCCATACGCCTCAAAATTATAATTACCTAGTAAATTATTGTATTTGGAATATAAACTGAATAAAATACACTATAGTTATAACGTCAGAGGTTTAGGTGTAATACTTGACTCCAAACAACTAGTTCTTCGCGTAGATATTATTCTAAAGAAAGCGTCAAAAATGTTGAGTTTTTTTCTTATTCATCAGTCATTCCGGCCTCCAAAACCTTAATTATATAGTACCTAAACTAAAAGTGTATTTACTATGTAATAGACGTAAAAATCATACTTGTGTGTTGTCTCGTAGCTTGTCGTCCTCGCTATGCTACAGATAGCCTAAGAATTGAAAGAATCCAAAAGCGTTTCATAAACATCTGCCTGCTCTACGAGTGTTGCAAAACCCAATCAAACTATTTGAAACGCCACAAATATTTCAAAATTGTCTCACTAGAAAAAAGCGAACTCATCGAAATTATTATACAAATTTAAATTAATACACAACGTTATTTATTGCCCAGATCTGCTATCAAATTTTAAATTCAATTTCATTTAAAAATATCCTCACCCGAATGTCAGTTTTCGTTTGCGAAAGTCAGTTTTGAGCGCCATCGCGGCCGTTTCACGGCTAAGTAAGAAGAAATATGTATAATCACTACAGTAAACAGATCGATTAACCATCTACTAATTACTGTCGTATTTAAAGACACGTACAATGTTATAAGTTTCGCGATATTTTGGTTTAATCGCTATTTCGGATAACTTTTATCAATAGTTATTTCCTAAATAATATTGAATTATATGCACGTGGTTTTTACCTATACTAGTTATGCACTTAGATTAAGCATATTGTTATGTTTTGTAACGAATGTTTAGTGTAATAACTGCTTTTAAACCACAAAATATACCAACGACTAAATATTGCGTTTTTTTAACTAAACTATTTTATACCCCCTAAAGTAACAAATAAGCTTACTGCTATTCTGATTGATAGGAACCCACGCTGGAGTGCTCAAAAAAGGAATTTCATTTTGTAAGTTATTATATATATGACTGTTTTAGAATTATAATGTGATTTATTTATATCACCATAACTTATTAGTCCCTGGACAGATGTCGATTTTTGGGGTATTCGTAGAGTCCATACACCATCCCGAGGTACGAAGGCTAGAAATGTTTAAGAAAAAATAATAGGGCTACTGGCTGTTTTTAAATTAGCAAACGAAAATAGTTGTATCTTTTTACAACTCGAATTTCTTGCGTACTGTCAACCCTATCAATTTTATAAAGCATACAAGGAATGCACAAGATCGTACAATCGCTTACAGTACCTTATAAAGAAAATGACACATCAACTCGATGTTTAGATACACATACATCATTGTAATATATATAGACAAAGAGAATTATGGAACTATACTGACTAAAAACTAAAAGGATTCAAACTTCTGACTGAGAAAATACTTCTTACTTGCGATTTTAGGCTCTGATCAGTAGTTAACATCGAGCAATATCTTCAGAAGGTCGAAGAGAAGATTCATACGTTTTGAAATTACCAACAATTGAGTAAAAAAGATATTTTTATACATAAATAATGAGTGTATACTTTATAAATCACATTCAATAGCAATAGACAAATTGAAAAAACCGCAAAAAAAAAAACTCGCTATAGGACTCAATTTATGTGACTCAATTATATCTGTACAGCAACGTAACAAATACGTAAATCATCATATTTACCTCGGGAGAAAAATGGGCAAAGGAAACTCACCCACGGCCTTAAAGGTCAAAGCTACTATTTTCCTACAAAGTGTGAGACATATTTTGAATTTTATGTAGGATTCAAGTCGGAAGTTTATTACTTAGAAACGATCATGATGTTTACCTTTCATTATCACCCAAAGGTATTTATAATCTTCTTGACAATAGAAAACCAATTATAGAAAATTTGGATTAGTCATTATTATCTATCGCCATCGATTTACGGGTAAATGTTACCTACCTACCTTATCTGAACGGAATTGTACCCCTAACAAGTATAACTCAGATAATGAACTTCGTAAACAAGTAAGTTAAAATATTTGAAATATACATGTGAAGACAAATTGTAACGACACCACTCAGGATTACTGTTATATAATAGATGAATACCTACTTTTTAAATTTTAACAATAGAACAGTTCTGAAATAAAACAAATACATTATAATATCTACCCGTTCTTTTTATAAGCATTGTAGACGTAGATGGCAGCTTGGTAACTTACGATCAATACCTACCTACCTACACGTACTCTACTTAATACTTCAAGGATTAAAAACCTTTTAAGCAATATAAAATAAAATTAAAAGATTAAATCTAATAAAAGTTTTTAAGTTCCCTGAACCTATATAGAATGCTAGCAAGTAACTAACTAACAAACTAAACAACTTTTAACAAATTAAAAATAAGCAACAAACGAACTAATTTATTAATAAGACACAGTTACAAAACCTATTTGCAATAAAATTAGAAACGGTATTGCAAATTAATAGCATTAAAATCAATATGGCGTGATATTAATCAACAAATATTAATTAAAAACCATCCCTCGCTTACGTTTAATATTGATTATTGTGCACTCGTAATACATACATCGTACACGTGTCAATTTCTGAAAGCGCTTGGCCTTGAAAATCATTATAAGTATGTAACATACTTTGTATTGTATCTACCTATCATCTTACGTAATTTTACTGTAAATGTTCAATATCGATCCCAGATCAGCTCAAATGTTATGAAATGACGACTTAAAATAAAGTTTCTAACGATAACGGAGTCAATTACGTAAATATATAAAGAAATTAACGCTCGACAACAAAGTTATTACTACTAAAAGTAACCTAAAAGTTATAACGTGTAATGTAGCGTAGTTGTGATGCGAAAAGCGTGCCAAAGCGTTTTTGAACGAATATATTGTACAGAAAAGTTGTTTTTAACAAAGACGAGTGGGTTCGTCTCGAAAATATGTATCGTGGAGAGGCCCATCGGAGTCGGGCGGATGTTATATAGCTACGTAGATAAAACCTTCCGCCGTGCACAGCGCCCCTAGCGGTGGCCGAAATAAACAAACTTCATGCTGTGTACGGTCCTCCGCACAGGTTTTGCGGGCTTTGTTAGTTTAAATATATATATATATTATTTATTTTGCAAAGGATTTCCAAATTCTCAATATTCAAAAGTAAAGCGTTACTGTATATAAAGATAAAAATAGATAGAATAAGGGACCTATTACTATATTTAACGTTCCTATAATTAAAATGTATTAATATTTTTAAGCCCAAATCTAAAGTTTCTTAATATTCATACATTCCGTTAATGAGCATGATTACTTAATGATGTCAGATCGTAAGAAAATTCTTTCCGTAAATACGATACTCCATAAGGTAGTAAAGATACAAAATTGATTTTAAAGGGCAATTAGTAGTAGTATTTATGTACAAAAATATTTTAAGGATACTATAATGTCAGAACAAACTTGGGCATGCAAAAAATACAGTAACAACATCAGCCCCAAGTATATAGAATCAAGTGTTCAATATGCTTGAAAATTAACAACAGGAAGAAATAAGAATAATTGGTTAACTTTGAAATGAGAAACAAACTCAGTATTATTTTTTCAGATATTATAAAAAAGAATTAGTTGTTAACCAATAGAGGAGTGTAGCAAAGTCACGTACTTGGGTCCGATTCAAAGATGTTTAAATGTTCTTTTTACATGCAACTTCTTATTTGACTATGTAAAAAAAAATATTACTCATTTATATAATTATGTATTCAATTATTAATAAGTACTTAAGTGTTCAGTTATATAGGGAAAATAAAACCAAGACAAATATACTAAATCAATGTATTTCGAGAAACTTCAAGTGTAATCAATTAAAAACCTTTGGAATGTGCCCATTCAATTAAATCATTAACGAAATCGCCTTTTACTTCTATGAATCTACCTACTTCTTGGACACGAGTTTCTACGTATCTTTTATTTTTTTCTTTCAAGTAACTTTTTATTTCATCATTTAATAACCATATATCACCCTCAATCTTTTTAATTTTAGATATCTTACGCATACCCCTATATGTTATGTTAAGATAAATTGGTAGCTCATGAAATTTTGTTCTTGGCAAGAAGAATGGCAGATTTTTGGCTTCTTCTCTAGGGGGAACCCAACCAGACGGATAACTCTCCTTAGATGTAACTGCGGGAATTGTATTAAAAGGCAGCAGTCTCTCCACGTATGTCCACTCTGGCGGCTTTTTTACAATGTCATATTCATAATGTTCTTTTTTTATTTTAGTAACAAACGGTGAATGCGCGTAGTTGGAGTATTTTTTTGACAATAATGCCTGAAACAAAAAGATAAAACACAATTACAATCATATGTATATATCTCAATCCTTAACCTTACAGATTTTTTAAAACATGTTTACACATTCATGTTATATTTTAAATTCAGAAACTTAATTACCAATTTTAAATCATCACTTAACGACTCATTAATCAATGTCATTCTGAAAATAAATAGGTAACAAGAGTATGAAGCCGCGAGAAACCTTTGCGGAGGGGTGTACACCTATAGTTCTGTCACATGTCGCGGTCAAAACGACATTACGACTCGACGCGAGTGAAAATATAATAAAATAATTACCAATTGTGGTTCCGGAGCAAGTTTTGCACCCAAATCAGTTGCGTTGTTCAGGATTTGTCCGGTTTTTCCAACAAAAAGTCGCGCAAACGCGCACTGTGATCGCAACACGGTCGCCATTTTGAATAGCGAATAGAGAATTGCTACAAGAGCAATAAGAACTATATTATTCGTTTCGAAGGAAACATTATGGCGGACGCCTGCAGTCATTTGGGCTTTTCAAAAATCGTTTTCTAAGTTTAATCGCGTGTTTATATTGAACTTTTTCGCATATTATGGTGTGTTGTGTATCCAATTAACTGTTTATTGTGATTTTTGGAGGTTCCCTTGGATAAATTGTGAGTATTTTGTGAGGACATTGCAGAGGTGCGCCACGGCTGGGGAAATGATTTGGTGCTTTCGTTCGCTCGACGCATACGCACTTGCTCAGCTGTAGGTGGCGTTAGGTGTCACCCGCGCCTAGCCACCAAAACATCAAGTTTTTCATGAATTTTCCGGCGTGATTTTATAAGTAATGAAACAATTTAGAAGTTATTTTGTTGCATATTCTTAATGTCTATACTTTAATGTTTCAAAATAAATCGTGGAAAAGCAATTAATATGTGAATTTATTATGATATAATTAAGCGAACTTGTTGATTAGCGAGCGTTGGCTTTTGTTTACCACGATATGTAAACTCGATTTATATGTGAATTGTGCTAAATTATAGCACAATTGAATGCTCAGTAAGTTCATTTACTGTATTTACTGCAATTCATTTAAAGAAGACCTAAATTAACTTACTAAGTTAGGAGTTATTTTAGTTGTTGTTCAACAAGTGATTTTTAACACCACGTTGCTGATTTTAGGGCTCTAAGTGAGACTAAACTTGTGTTTTTTGGTTTCCAGGTTCAGATGACTTGTGATAAAGATGTATTATGGCTCATAGTCAATCCTGCACAAAAGTAAAGAAGTTAGTAAAACAAAACTACAAGTTTTATAAGTAAAGACGATAGTGGTTGTGATATCTGTACTAAAGAGACTTAATTGACATTGACCCATAGGACATAGACAGTGGAAGTCAGCCTCCAAACAGCAACAGTTACAAGACTTGGGCCATCTCGTTGATCAGTCATAGATCGACTAACAGGAGCGAAGCTGACAGCCAGCCCTTACCTGATGTCGGCAGAACGGGATCAACTCCCACCACACATTCCAACATGAAAACTAAACAATCTAAGGAAGAACAGGATAAGAGTATTGATGAGGACACTATTATAGAACCTAAGACTCGTGCCCGTAAGAAGGCCTCAGATATCATTGAAGAAGATAAAAAATCCAGCCAAGATGAACCTAAAACATCCAAAGATTCTAGGAAACCAGTAGTCAAGCCTAAAACAGTTGTCAGAAAGCGACCTTTAGGCATCAGAAAGACTTTGAGAAGCAAACAAGCAAGAGCAGTCGCAGCTAAGGAAAAAATTAAGAATGTTATTAAGCAGACTGTGAAGAGAGGCAGAAAAG
Organism: Tyria jacobaeae; assembly: GCA_947561695.1. Taxonomy (NCBI): domain Eukaryota; kingdom Metazoa; phylum Arthropoda; class Insecta; order Lepidoptera; family Erebidae; genus Tyria; species Tyria jacobaeae. The sequence goes on along the minus strand of OX387215.1, from coordinate 20,074,932 downwards.
CTGCATTGAAGTTGGATAGTTCTGCTAACTTACAAGACAAGGAAACTGTACCACTGATACCTGCCTCCGAGATCAAGAAGGAGCCATTAGACGACACCACACCTAACTCTAGGTCCTCCAGTCCCAAAACAGCTGGTAGGAGACAGAGACTTAGTTCTGACTTGGCCATGATGAAGACAATGCTTAGTGATTCCCCAAGCACTCTGGTTCTAGGCTCTCGTACCAGCCCATACTCAATGCGTTCTGAAAGAAGCAATAGCCCCTCTCTCTTTGAAGGCAAGAACCTGCGGAGTGGAAAACCTAGGAAAGTCAAAAATAACTTACTTAGTGAAGTGGTAATGAAAGAACAAAAGAAAAGACGTAGATTGCACTCTGATTCAAAGACTTCAGACACTGCAGAAACTCCTGAGGACTGTAAGAAGGTCAAAAGAGGCCGTTCATGCTCTCGTGATGGCAGTGAGATCTCAAAGTGTTCAGATAACACTGAGTCAGACTTGAGTATGAGTGAGACACTCAATGACACAGATAACAGCAAGGAGCTAAACAAAAAACTAGATAAATCTAAGACTGACCTAGATATAGATATTGAAAATAATGTACAGATCTCTACTATTGAAAAAGTGCCTTCTCATGTTGACTCCAAACTAGCTGAAACCAAACTGGATGCAGAGCCTAGTTCTAATTTAAATGCCAAGAATAAGAGAAAGTTGAGCTTAAAAAGAAGTACTTCATTGGACTCCGACAACAATAATAGTAATAGGGTTAAATTAGAGAATTTAAATTCATCAGAAGTAGAAGGGAAATCATTATCTAAGACTGATCTGACTGATCCTGAAATGCTTTTTGAAGCTCGTAGCAGTATATTAACCAGTATGTCCAAGACATTTAACTCAAAGGAAATGTCGAAGAATATAAGGAAAGCGAGGCGGGGGCGCAAGGTGGGTATGGCACCTAGGTCTTTGACCTTAGCTCCGAAACCTGTGTCGACTAAAACTGCTGTCGCCCCAACTACTGCCAACCCCACTGATATTTCAGCTGCCACTGTCACTGCAGACGAAATCGTCACTGCCGACACTGCTGACAATGCTGAAGGTGCTAACGAAACAATAGAATCTCTCACCAAGGAGATCAATGATCTCATCAACAACCTAGATCAAAACATTGATGGTGACCATGAAATGGATGCCAACACAAATACAACCACCACTGAGAGTATACCTGACCAATTACAAACAAAGACTGTTTCCAAGTTCTATGGCTTAGCCAAATCTCTGAATGGAAACAATGCAACCTCACATGATACCCCTGTTAAAGACAAAGATATTATATCTCCTTTTAGTAATGAAAATACGCCCTCAAAGGATGATGGGGAGAACATTCGCCTTCATTATGAGGAAGACTCTGTGGATAAACCAATGGAAGGCGCGAAACATGAAATTACGTATAAATGCAGCCCAGTCGCCAGTATTGATAAGCTAATGGACAGGCTCAAGGAGTTTGAGGAATTTGATAAGAGGAGACAGTTAGAATCTAAAGTCAATGATGGCAAAACTGTGATGGTGACGAGTGACGTTGTCCTCATTCCGAAGTCGGGAGATATAAAGCCACTTAAAAACATTCAATCAGTAAGATCACCAGAAAAACCATTAGAAAAAGAAAATGTTTTGAGTTGCTTTGAAAACAATTCTGCTATTTCAATAGTCAAGAGAGACCAAGTGAGGAAGTCCATAGATGTGGACTTGCCTAACTCTGTCACTTTGATAAAAAGAAATAGCTTTAGCTCAAGAAAGGAGTCAACCAGCTCAAATCACTCTGCAGATGCTATTAGCATATTTGAGAAATCCCTTGGCAAAGACGTGACTTTAACAGAGATCAGAAAATCTGTTGACAAATCAGTTCCACCATTGGCACGCGAAACATCTATGCAGGTAGATTTGCACCAGTTTGCGACACTTCATTCAAACACTTCACAAAGCTTAGTCAGCAGTCTAGATTCCAATCAGATATCAATAACACCTCGAGTTCTTGAGTCAAAGATAACAAATGATGTTCAGATCATTACTAAGAGAAAATCAAGAGAGTCCATGTCTAGTAAATCATCTGAGTCTACAAATGACATTGATGATAAGATGGCCACTATTGAGAAAATTACTTCTGCCCATAATGTATCCCCTGCTGTTTCTATCACACCTACACCAGTCACTGTAAAGTCCTCTGAAGTGACATCAACTGTCGTAAAGTCGTCTGAAGTGATACCAGTGGCCATTAAACCTTCTGCAGTGGCGTCAACTGTCAATAAACCCGCTGAAGTGATGGCAGTGGCTATCAGGTCTACTGACGTAACGCCAGCTCCAATTACCGCTTCCGCAGTGGCGCCAGTCGGCATAAAGTCGCCTGACGTAGCACCTGTTGCTATAAAGTCTCCCGAAGTGACACCAGTCGAATCGGAAGCTTTACCACCTCCAATCGAAAGTATAAAGGGAATTGACGATATTGTCGCCTCGGAGGTATCCAAAGTTGAAAGTGCTAAGTTGACTAAATCACCTAAGAAACTAGAAGAGATTAATGAAACCCCCGTGGTAGGTGATGAAAAGAATGATATTATAGCTCCAGCACTAAAGACAAATGTGGAGGAAATGCAATTAGATCAAAACAAAGAAGATAAAATAACAGATACAGTAGGAGATCAAAGTGCTAATCCAGTTGAGAAGGTTGTGGAGTTGTCAATAGAGACTAAAGATTTGAAGGAAGTTGCCAAAGGCAAGCCAATAGCTGTGGACACCAAGGTAGTTGAAGAAACTAAGCCAACCAGAAGTGCCAGGCCAAAATCAGCGCGTAACTCAATAGAGTCTCAACCAGGGCCAAGCAATGCTCTTAATGAAACACCAGAACGTCAGAAACACAAAGAAAATGTCCTCAGGACTCTTGGTCTATTGACACATAAAGCTGCAAAGGAAGCTAAAATTGAGAAGCTTAGGGAGAAAGAAAGAATATATGGGTCTAGTTATTTCATGGGTAATAAGAATAAAGCAAAATCTGCATCTGGGGATTACACCGGTACATTGAAAACTGTGATAAAGTTGAATAGAGGCGGTGATAAAAAGAAGCATAGAAGTTCGTTGAAGATGACCTTCCAGAAGAGCAAGTATAGGACGGGAAAGCCGGCGCTGGAGGTGGGGGAGGCAGCCAATGAGGATGACGCTTACTACACCATTGAACGGCGCGAGGTAAGACCCTTTCTTTTTTCTCCTACTAATTTTTTAAATGAGATTTATTTGGTGAGTACCATTTTAGCAATAATTTACTTTAAAAAAGTAGACAACCGACTTCAATGCGTCTATCATAAAATTTAAGACATATATGGTTTTCTTGGATACCATTATTAGAACTGGACCAAATTGAAATGGGACCACACGGGAAGCACTAATTTCAAATTTAAAAAAAAACATCAAAATTAGTTCACCCATACAAAGTTCTGAGGTAACAAACAAAAAAAAATACAGTCGAATTGAGTACCCCCTTTTTTGAAGTCGTTTGAAAACTATGAAAATATTTTATGGTACTTTGCACATCAGAAAAACACATAGTAATTTAAAAGTAAAAACTTGGTACAGTATAGGATGACAAATACACATTATTAGAAAATTGATGCCAGGCCACATATAGCCTTTATTAATAACATCAGCCCTCCGTTTCCAGAGAGGATTTATTGTTTTATTAATTAATTAAAATATAATTAAAAAATACTTTTGCAACCAAAAAAAAATGCACAGCAGACTTAATTAAGTGCTTATGTATTGTTACGTACTGCAAAATATATTTGTGTTATCATTATCATATTTTCAATAAGATCAGGGTTTAAGTATCCTTGTTTGCATCCCTCTGGTAAATATAAACAGCTTAGCTACCGTAGAAGCTTTAATAAGCTTTGGTTCTATTTAACTTTAGCAATATTTATTTACCTTAAACCTCATTTTTTACAATTTACGTTCGTTATTTAAATTAACCAGATTATTCTTTCGAATATACCAGAGACAAATAGATGTGGATATGTATTCCTTTTTTTTTACTAAAGGTTATGCTCTAACATAAAGAAGTTTAGTTATACTTTATTTTAACCATTTTTTTTTATTGTTTCACAGGGAGCTACAGGCGCGATGTCTGATGGTGGGCACAGAAAATCTCATTACAGTAATCGTCTTAACAATCATGGTGTGTGGAAATATTCACCCCACTACACACTAAGGCTGAGATAACATGATATTTTAACTATCTGAGATTAGTTAAAAGAGCATTTATTAGCTCTTTTTAGTTATTTGGGAGAATATGTCTTAAGACAAACTTATAGAGATGTGTTTTCCAAAACTAACAATATATACTTGCTAATTTATGTCTTTATCAATATATAAGGTTATTAGTACAAGTCTATCTTCGAAAAATCGATCGTAATTTAAACTTATCTTGTGTTTTAATGTGATTTTAATTGATAAAAGTAACCAACCATGTATATTTTGAATTAGCACGAGAAAATATATTATTAATTTGAATCCTATAAGCTTTATGGTAGTTTTAAAAACGATACAAAAATTATATAAATAAAACAATATAAACAAAACATAACAAACATTAAATTGGAAACAAATAATTCGGGTAAATATATACTCACTAAGATTATATTACCGATCTGTTACCTTTTTACTGCTAACCTGTATAACCACTATATATATATACTAACTAATAATATTTAATACAATACAATATTCTTTATTGTACAACATAAAAGAAAAGTTTACAATAAATAAAATTGGTAAAAATTTACCAATATAGTGCACACGGCAGGCTCATCGCTAATTGCTATTTCGTACAGACAATCTAGATGCATTAGGTTTGTACACAGGTTGGTTTAAAAGTGTATAGAAACTTCTAATTAGCATAATAATGCTGTAACATGAACATAATACATGAAAGGAAGAAACTATAATAGCATGTACCAACATAAATGTATATATATATTTTTATTACAGTGTCAGGTAGCCGGTAATAGGCTTGCCCCGTATTACGTTTGTGGGACAACATTTTATTTTTCAAAGTGTGGGTGTTTAATACACCTCTGCCCACCCCTTAGGTGATAAAGGAATTAGTTACTTGTATAGGAAAATGTAGGCCAGTATGATGACAGATAGTGATTACAATCAATATAGGTATGTACCTTTTAACATGTAACTATACAGGTACTTAGATTTAAAATATCATGTTCTCTCAGCAAAATTATCAGTTTATCCAATATTATACATAATATATAAACTTGGATAACTGACTAAATGAAGCTTTTATAAAACACTAAATTTAATAAATTAATTTATAAGCTTGCATGACTTTTCTAACTTATTCACCATACCAACATGATAAAACAATGATTTGACCTTTTTTTTAGAACTCATTTTGGCAACTTTAACATTTTAACCAAATTAATAATAATTAACATTAACAATTGGATCTAAAAATTCACCAAATTCATTCCATTCATAAATTGCACAGATTTGAGGCTGGATCGTTGTTTTAACAACATTAAAACTTTGACTTTTAACTTCAAATTTATCAAAATATGTTAACTCATTGGAACAGTTTTAACATTAAATCTTACAGACATGTGATGTTAATACCTTGTTCTTTAGGCACTGTTTATCCACATATACATTAAATGCACTGAATCGGACTTAATTTCGTTGGCATTCGTTACAATAAAGCCTTTTAATTCTAATTTATTTATAATTATTATCCGCTAGTATAATAAAAAAAATGGGCGTTTAATGTACCTCTGCCTACGCCTATAGGGATACAGGCGTGAGCTTATGTTTAAATGTATTTATTATTGAATAGGCCTAAGGCAGTTTTTATTGAATAGTTTGGTGGTAATCGTTTAGTTTTCTTTAGAATGGATGTGTGATGTTAGAAATTCCGAAATAAATACTAATAATATAATACGAATACTATAATTTAAACTATTCGCTAGTAGAACTATATTAATTTGTGTTCTCTTCGCACGTTTAGTTAATTTATGAGAAAAAAAAAATATTAATTTAATATAGAGCGTGCTTTTAAAAATATTGCGATTTGAGGTATGTACTTGTTTTTATATTTTATATAATGAGTTTAAAAAAAAACATGGCTTAAGGTACTGAGCAAATGGAATTTTTATTTGCATCTATACACGTTTAATAAAGCATTATAAAAGTTATGTACCGGAACTATGTACCAGTAGGTATTGATAAATGTTTATTTTATATAAAAGTTTTAATCATAAATCTACGATCGTTGGGAGCAGAACAAACAATATAATTATAATAAATATAAATGGATGTGGTTTTATGAAACGGCTATTTATACTATAAAATTGGACTTTTTATAAAATATACGCGAAACGCTAAATAACTATTATATTTAATGAATTGCTTTGGTACGACTTACGCTGGCTTTATTGTAGAGATGCGTTTTCGTTTCAAACATTCTAGATTAAAAGTGTGATGAACGTTTGAGGAAAATTTTATAAAAAGTAAGTTTTTAGATTAAGTTAAGTGACGGTTGCGATAATCTAATATTTACTCTAATCGCGATTTTCTAATCATTCCCGTTTCGCGGGCGACTCACAAATAACACACGGAGTCGGAAAAACATTCGTGGATCACACCCATTTTTTTTCCCGTATTGGAATCTAACCCACTGCCTCTAGCTCAGCAATCGGGATCACTGATTACTAGACCAACAAGCCAGTCTGATATGAAGAATTTCTTATTACACGTCTTTACTTTTTGTATGTTGGAACATTATACTATTTTTGCTGTAGAGTACTACTATTCAACTAATCTTGAACCAGAATTTGCCAAAGATAGAAATTTAGTTACATCTTATATTAAAAATTCCACTTAAAACAATCCCTAGAAGAGACCACCCATCACCGAAGCATCTTTCACAGACACGGAAGCTGCACCGGAGCCGGCTGAACCGAAAGAAACCCTCAACCTGGTGATCCCTGAGAAGGCATCCTCGTTCAGCATCCACCCTGGAAGGCTGTGCATGGACCAGTGCTTCTACTGCGGCGGAAAATTCGGCCTGTTTGACACGCCCTGCCATATTGCTCAGATCAAGAGCTCGGAACGGCAGAAGAAAGTTTTAGACAGTGAGTTGTTTAATTTTTTACAGTAAGCTCAGCTTCCCTCTTTGGAGCGAAAACGTTGATTCTTATTCTAGTTGCTTTCCAGTTATTATGTCCCTCACCCCAAGTTCCTCTCTACAAATCTTCTTTTTTTCTTTCTTTTTCTTTCTTCCTTTCATTCCCTCCGTTCCTTCTTTATTCACCCCGCTATAAAAGAAAGTAGCCAAAATTGTCTTACAATGTACACATTTCACTGACCCCAAATAAACTTTTGACTCTTTGTAACTTACTCTTGGTTTCAAGATGATAAAATAATGAAATCCCTTAAGGCAATAGACTGAGCAAGCTTCCAGCTTACAGAAGAGCAGGATGGCTGTTGTACAGAGTTTTCAGCCCACAAAAACCCTTCTGTTAAGAGTGGAGCTTATAAGCGATAACTGTTTACAAATTTTCTTATTACATCTTTTAGTGGAACTGAATTATTTGTTTAGTAGAGATCAGGACAATTTTTCATCAACTGCCTATCTAGAGTCCCGTTCGTATTATTGTTTAGAATTTATGGCAAAATACCTGAGGTCCATAAAGGTCTTACGATGCAACAAATAAACTCTTTTGTAGTAGAAAGTTTCATGCTCAAGAAGTACCGTTTAAGAATTTTCACCTGGTAACTCTTAAACTGTCGTTTATAATGATCTGTCCCTGGATATATTTTATTTAATAAATCTAATATTAAATAAAGATGGAGCAGCATGAAAGAAGAAAATAAATAGCGTCGTTTCCCAATAAATAGTATCTAACAATCTTATCTTGCTTATTTATAAATTTTATATAGAACAAGATTTTATCTTTATTCCAATTCTATATTAATTAGAATATAGATAAAAAAATCTTGCTCAAACCGGCCGTCGTACCACTGACTGTTCAACATTAATAATTAATTTATAAATATTATAACACATACTTCAGACATATCACACACGGCCCTCTGATCCGAAGCTAAGCAGATCTTGTATTATGATAACCAGGCTGCTGATAAACATACATATTGTAGATAAATTACATTTCTAGTGCTCATCACACAAATATTTGTCCTGGGTATGAATGGAACCCACGAGCTCTGACTTAGCAGTTAAGGTCACTAGCCACTACACCAATGGGCCGGTCATTACACTACTAAATACTTCTCTACTTGTCCAGATGAAGAGAAGCTGACCATAGACAGCTGTCTCTGCGACGCGTGCTATCGCCATGTGGATCGGCGCGCTAACTGTCCGTCATACAGGAAACGACCAATAGGAAAACCGCCTTTGAGTGCTGGAGAACAACCTATGCAGACTTCACCACCTCATAAGTAAGTAAAACTTCACTACTATTTTGCGTGAATGATTGCGGACTGCCCAATGCTGACTGCACGGGTGGTTTAAGTTGTCGCGTCCGAGTGTTGTGGGTCAGAGTCCCGGGACAACGCTTTGTTTCATCCTCAAATTGTTGTTCTGAGTCTGGGTGTTCTTTGTGTGCGTTGTTTGAATGTTTGTAAAGTCCCCCGCGACACAGGAATTAATCCTAGTGCGGGAGTTGTCTTTTTAAAAAATAACTGCCAAGGCCGGGCTAGTATGTACTCTTAGGGGGAGGCCTTCGTCTAGCAGTGGATGGCGATAGGCTGATGATGATGGTTTTTATTGACAACTCCCGCATTAGGAATGTTTAATGTTGTGCTTTTTGGCACAAATTATAAACAACTGTCGCAAAGAGCCCCAGACTCTCCAACATATTCGTTCCATGTCTGATAGAAAGTCATTTCTTTGTTTAAACACGTGTATACTTGAGCAATGAGCTATTTATTACTTATTACAATTGCACAAACATGTTTTGCCGTCTGTTAAAATTTCAAATTTATAAACATTTCTTTGCAAGGTCAGTAAAATAGTTCCAATAGTTTTTAAGTGATAATCTTATGCTCAAATTGGGCTTACATTTTAAAAACTTTACAATACATTAAAAAAAATGTCGTAGAATGATTTTTAAACTAACTTCAAAAAACGAAGAGGTTCTGTGTTCGACTATATGTATTTATTTTTTTTGTATGTTAAGCGAAAACATAAAATCCTAGCACCTGGTTCAACTACAGAACTTCGATATCGTATAGGACTACATTTTAAAGCCTTACGATACATAAAAACCTGTCGAAGAATGTTTTTTAACCGACTTGTAAAAAGAAGGTTCTGTGTTCGACTGTATGTATTTTTATGTATGTTAAGCGAAAACAAAAAGTCCTTGTACCTGGTCTACACCAGAACTTGGATAACGCATAGGACTACTTGTGTTGTAGTTCTAAAAATGTGTCTTGATTATCTTATTTCAATGGGGATAGATGTTTTAGAGCCGCATTAAGTTCAAGCCATAGTGCCACCAGGCACTGGTGATATTATATTTTCTGATAGTTTGATTGAACCTTCACCTCACAGAAATCCAATAGTGAAGCAACGCCTACGTTGCATTTCCTCGAAATTAGTGAGGACTCGATAGGGCCCATCTCCCCCTATCCTCTTCCCCTCCCTCTTTTCCCCAGCCCTCATAACCTTCAAAGGAGGGCAGCGCACTTACGGCTCTCAAGTTGCAGGTGCCCATGGACGACCGTTGTTACTTACCATCAGGTGACCCGCCTGTCCCCCTATCTAACATGAACAAAAAGAAAAATACCAAAGTTTTAATGTTAGTATTAAAACTTGACAAGTTTCAAATATCAATCCAAAATCGTCTCGAAAATTTTTATTGCTTGAAGGTTATTTTTATTCTAAGGAACAATTAGTATTTAAATATTTTATAGTTTCTAACTTAGAAAATAGATGCTGACTTTGTGTTTATTTTATTTTAAACTGGTTTTCTTTAAGTTTCACACGACAGCTCAACTCTAAACAATAGTTCTTTTATCGAATCTAATTATCTAGTTTGCTAAACATCTAACCTGTGAGATGATGAAACCTCCAAAATAAGTTTGTCTATGGAACCGTGCCGCTTCAACCTTCGGGGCAATAGCTCATTTTCCAAATTTATTTTGTGTCATTACAATGTGATTTCTTTATTCGACGCTTCTCTGTCATTCGTTTGTTTATGCTTACTGCCGTTCTAGCTATATCTTGTATCACGCAGTCCATCCATCTTTTTTTATCTGTCAATTTATTAACTCTTATTGTTAGTGTACTCTCTTTACCACGTACTCATTAGCCTGCTTATTAATATATAAACGACGTCATAAAAACGTGTTTACTAATAAAATAACAATACCTAGAAGTATTGTGTATTACTTCGTAGAACAATTACCGCTACGATGTCAGGTTGGTTCTACGATGGGTGATCAACTCTAATAAAATTCTTAAAATTGTATTTAGAAATATTGTTTATGTCTAAAAATTTGAAATCATAGCTTTTATGGATATAAAGACCGATTATTTCTTAATTTTTTTTTATACTGTTTCATTGTGGAGTATTTTTAGTTAAAGGGTAAAATGTGTAAAACTTTAGAAATAGTACTTTATAAATTGATGGGGCATTAAGCATTATTACTAGTAGTACTGAACTCTATATTAGAACCAATATTTTCTTATACATCGAGTCATTTATAAAATAAAACATTAAAATTCTAGTTGTACATTATTTAATTCAACAATGTGTAAAAAATCTTTTGAATACACCTCTAATAGTAGGTCAATATTGTAACATCCCCAACAGTGGTAGAGCCATGCTTAGGCACGAATGGGCCGACTCGACCGGTGCGATACCACGGCCTCACAGAAAACCGGTTGTGAAGTAAGCTTGTGTTGCATTTCCCCGAAATAAGTGAGGTTTCCGGATGCCTAAGTCCCTCTTTCCTATCACCTCAACCCCCCTCTCTTCTTCCCTCTCCTCTTATCACCCTCAAAGGCGGGCAGCGCACTCACGACTAAAGTTGCAGGTGTCATTAGACGGGGTTGTCACTTTCTTTTTGAGAAATTTAACTGCGACCTAATTAAGACTTACACCAAATACATTTTTATTTACGTTATAGTAACCAATCAGAGAAGCCTACGAGTCCACCTTTAGAGGAGGACAGCGAAGAAGAGCCACAACCGGCTGCCACAACCAACCGAGTCTCCCTCTGTCACACGGAAGGTTGCACAGTGGTCGCCGACCATTCCATTCGACGGAAGTGGCTCATAAAATTGAGATCCAGTGTCAATAAACTGGTAAGACATTACTATTATATTAATATGCTTTCAAATTAGCGTTTTGAGTGACTTAGCTGTCAGTCCCGCTTTTTTTATATATTTTGTCTTTAGTGACTGTTTTTATGAAACTCAGATTGTCTGACTCTGACTGTCAATCCCTTTTAACCCTTTTAATTAATGATAATATTAGGTGTTTTAAATTTGCTAAAACTACAATTTATGTGCAAATAACATATTGGGCCTTCGAGCTCATCAATTTGGTATTTCGAGCCGGATAGTCTGAAACAGCAAATAAGATGTTAATCTACATATAAGCTAGACGTTAAAAATGTAGGTTCTTATACCTAGTAAATACAAATTTGTACATTTATTCTTGAATTATCTAAAACAAATTATATTTAAAAATATGATTAAATTCGTTTGTTCCAGTTGAAGCTGAAATGCGATTACCCTGGGCTGCACACGATCCCGCTATGCGCGGAGCACTACCGGTGTCTCACTCCGCTCATGGCGTGTGTACTATGTCGCAGGAGACTCACCAAACATCACAATGTACATTTTATACATCACGTAAGTCGTTTACATGTTTCAATCAGTACAGCAGCAGATACTTGTTAAAGTTCGGGAAAAATGTTAGAAGAATTTCGTTGTAGCGATTTTCACATTCAGCTATAACGTACTGACGTACTAATTGCTGACCCTGCATCTCATTATTAAAGTTTTCATGTCAATTATTATATCTAGACAGGCTTGAAATGGCAATAGGCTTATTATATAAGTAGGACACTCTGCCTACCCTTTAGAGTTTAGGGAATACATAAGGCCATTGGATATCTTTCAGTCGGAAAAAGTACAGCCCCCCAGTGGAAGACACCACAACTTTTACGTTAAATTAAGTTTTTTTTTAAAACAAGTCCAAGTAAGTAGTAAGTCAAGAGCATTAGTAATAATTATTTTTTGGATCACACAAATTTTTGTTACAGCGTGTGATCTAACCCACGACTTCTGGCAGTCAGGTTCACTAACAACTAGTCCCTCAGGCTAAATATATCTTATTAAATTTGCAGGGCTACATGGAATTAAACCCGCTACTGTCGGCGGCTGGCATCCCGGTGCAGTTCAGCGAGCGTCCCGTGCTGTGCAAGGCATGCCGCTACTACTGCACGCTGCTGCAGCGACCCCACGACAACCGTCACTTCGCACTCACACACCGAGTCAAGTAAGAATAATCTTTTAACTGTAACCGACTTCTACACTCATGCTTCCTCTTAAACAGATTTACAACAATTACATTCCCACTCATTCATTGACTCACTCGTGCATTCATTCAATGAATCATTCTCATTAGTTCATTTCCTCACATATATATCTACACTCATTTACTCTGTTACCTACTTCGCTTACTTCAACAAAATTTGTGGTTCACCCACATTTTACTTTTAGGATTTTCCCTAAAAACATTTATTTTGTTATTGTTCTGTTCATGAATTGCACTTAATACATTCCTATCATTAGCACTAAAAATATAAAATATATACAGTGTAAACTCTTTATAACGTTATCCTTTATAACAATAAAGTCCCTGTAATGTTGAAGTGAGCCCAACTTGGTTGGTTTGCGTTAAAACCCACATATTGAAACACTCTTTATAGCGATACGCCATTCTCTATTACTAAGAAATGTGTTCATATTTGTAGACAGTAAATATTTATTATCGGTATTATTGTTTATGTTATGTTATCAGGTAACAAAAGACTTTGAAGCTCCGAAACATCCGAGGTCGGTCTAGCTTTTGTTATCCTTAATTGCCTTGAACACGTGCAGTATGACGCATTGTTTTCTCGGAAGTGATGGTCTTCGACCAAGCATACTGGGTACCTATCGTATTATCAGTCGTAAACCTACTTTGAAACTGTTAACATGGCCAGTAAACGGAAAGCGATTAGTGTTGACGAAAAAGTTTGTGTGATACGTGCGATTGAAAAGGGAGAAAAGAAAAGTGACGTTGGAAAGCGTTTTGAACTAAGTCAATCCACTGTTGCTACCATTTGGAAAAACCAAAAAACAATTCTACAGGCGGCGCTGGAAGGAAACTCTTCCAAAAAATTAAGAAAGCCAAAATTCCAAGACTTAGATCAGACAATGTTGTCGTGGTTTAACAATCAGCGCCAGAATAATATACCCATCTCGGGGCCAATTGTAAAAGCTAAGGCTGCAAAGTTTGCCAACCAACTCGGCATAACTGACTTTAAAGCGTCTGAAGGTTGGCTCGGAAAATTTAAGCAACGTCACCAAATTACGTACGGTAAAATGAACGGAGAGGCGCGGGATGTCGTTGATTTAGTGTCAAAAAGTCAGGAAACACCCGATAATCAATATGGAGAAGATAATCAAGTGGACAAAGCCGAATCACCACCAACAATTCAACAAGCCCTAGATGCCGCTAAGTTGGTAGAAAAATTTGTTGTTTAATCAAGACGATTCCACCACATATCTAGATATAAATAGAATACATAAAATAATACAAAACAAGTACTGGCATAGCAAAAAACGTCAGACAAAGTTATCAGACTATATGTGTAAACAATAATTTATAAGCATTTATTATCTAAGACATACATATTAAAAATTCTTGTTAATTTGGTTGTTTTCGTTATAAAGAGTTTACACTGTAGTTACTTTAAAAGTGGTCACAATCAAAATGTAATAAAATCCCGCCGATCGTATCTCACTAAAGAATTCATTACCTTCCTATTTTTATTAAAACATTTTCAATTCCAGGCTACTCCAAACCTACAACATAGAACTACCGCCTACGTCAGAGAACGAAACCGAAGAACAAACCATGGATGATGGCAAAATGAAGAAGAAGCAAAGATCTAAATCCAAACAACAGAGCTTAGAACCGGACAATAGTGAGTCTTCAGAGAGAACTAGCGAAAGTACTCCAGAGAAAGACAAACAAAGAGACCATGAAAGTGATAGAGAACAACCATTAGAAGAAGATATTGAAAGCCTCATATCTTCAAATAAAATATTAGTACCTAATGCCACGAAAACTAGCGAGTCCAATACCCATAGTGATGGCTCTGAAGCAGAAGCTATAATGGATATGGACGCACACATCCTACCTATAGATAAACAAACAGAATTACAATATCTTCTACAAAAACAGAATAACCCTGCCCAGTTTCTACCTAAACCTAATCTAACACAGAAACAAAGAAATATACTCAAATTACAAAACATATCTGGCATACAAAAACATGGACAGCAACATAGAATAAACGATAAAAATGCTAAAAGAATACATAAAATAGGACATTTCGTTACTCATAAAGAAAAGTCAAGGAAAGACGAAATCGTAGACGAAGGAATAAAAGATGCCTTGCCCATATTCAAGAATATATCGTTAAATGAAGAATGTACTATAGAATCTATACCAAACAAAAGACCAGCTGACATTAATACGCTTAAAAATAAATGGCAAATGTCCGAAAGCTTCACTCAAGTCAAGAAAAACTTGAGCGAACTTTCAAAGAACAAGGATCCCAAAAAGAATTCAGACGTGAAATACTCTAATCCGGTCAAGAGATTAGAGACCAATCCGTCTATATCGGTCCGTGAGTTGTTCCCTGGGGAGGAAGAAATGAACTTACAATGTAATATTGAGTTCAACAATGTAAAAGGTGTTACTCCGCATGGCTGGGAAAAATGCAACACAATGATTCAGTATGATGTTGAAACTAAAAAGCTGTGGAGTGAGTTGCAAAGGCCTTACGGCAACCAGTCTTCTTTCCTAAGACATCTAATTCTTTTAGAGAAATATTTCAGAAGTGGAGATCTAGTTTTATCACATAATGCGACGCCACACGCAGCCACTTATAGTGATTCAGCGCATAGTAGATTGCGCGCGTACGACAACGTTGTCAGTGAAACGCCCAAACGGAGCGAACAATCTATTAGTCTTATAGAATTCAGAAAAAAGCCGTCAATTAATGGGAAAAGTTTACTGAAATCCAATCAGAATGATACAGATAAAGACACAAAGAAATTTATGCCACCGCCTGGAGTATTACCCAAGACTAAGACCAAAAGTGACAAGTCAAAATCAAAGCCATTGCCGCCGGAGTTAATAGCAATCAACACTCCTAATGCTCAAGGTAGAAAAGCTATACAGAATGTTTTGCACAATATTCAGCAGTTGGTCAAGGGTGTGTCGGCGTCGGATCCTACAGAGATAGCGTCTGCCCCCCTCCCCGCTACAGTAGTGACCACTAAGTTGGATCCACCCCCCACACCACAGAAGGAGAAGAAAGAAGCATCTAAAAAGGAAGAAACTCCTAAAAAGACCAAGACTACCAGCAAACCATGGCGGCCGACACTTATGCCTATTACTCCGGTATGTGAAAAATATTTTTTTTTTAATTATTCGAGTCAATATATTTTCTTATCAATTAAAACAGGTATCAGTTATAGTGTACACACTTATTACGTCAGTGGGACTAAATTGTGATTGGAAAAAGAGTTCGTTTTGACGCCTCTGCCTACTCTTTCGGATATATAGGCGCGAGTCTACGTGTTTCTACTAACTTTTTCTTTCTTTTCTGTGTAGTTTTATTAAGTTCTGTAATATGCAGAGATATTAAGACTCAAATTCTATTAATTTCTACAAATTTAATGGAATTCTCTTTAACAGGTCTGTCTATTTTTATATTTTTCTTTTTTTATCAATTCTATGCCTGTTTTAACTTCAAAACTTGTAACTTATTTCCTACTTTTACTCCAGGAAAACTTAGCAAAAATCGCCCGCGAACCGACCCAAGTAGCAGTCGATGGGCGAACTCTCCCGAGCCTTGTCCAGGTGATGTCAGCTGGACAACGGTTCCACATCACTTTACAAGATTACAACAAAATGTGCATTATGAGGCGAGAGAAACTACAGCAGTTACAAGACGGAGAGAAGTCTAAACGACAGTCTACCGACGAAACTACTGTAGTTACGGAAATCCAACCGTCCACCATGCTCGGGAACGGTGGTACGGTCGTCCAAAACATATCCACCGAAGAGAAACAAGACAAAAAAGATGTTCAAGAACTTGGACAAATAGGAGCCAATGCAGCAACAATACTGAAGAACGTTGGACTTAAGAATATAACTATAGCGCCTATCCCGCCGAAGACAGCAACTATTACGTCACAAACTGTCGCATCACCAATATTGACGACACCGTCGTTACTTGTGACGACAACTCCTATCAAAATCCCACAACTGGGACCCGCCGTATCAATAGTGAGCGAAACAGTGATATCTCCTCCAGTAATGACATCACATATGATAATGCCGAAGATACCCAAATCTCTGACTGTGATCCCACAGACGGTGATGACGACCAGTCAGGTCACTAGCCCTTCGGGTCCTAGTCCAGCGCTGGACAACCCGCGTCCATAACGAAGCCTGATCTTCGTGGTGATATAGCGAAGGCCTGAGGGCAATCCTCACCATGATTGACTATGCATCATAAGCACCCGAGAGCCTTAATAATTATACTGTGTATATAACTTAGTGTAGTGTCGGATAATGTGCTGTGAAATGACATGAAGTGTTGAATATATTATACTCTGAAGATTTCAATATTTTTTTTGTTTGTGCAAATGATGCGACGTAGTTCTGGCGATCTTGTATGGTGATAGTTTAGAAACGTGATAGTTATTATTGTGCGGTTTGTTATCACAGAGCTAAGTTTGTTCCATCCTAGAGGTCATAAAAATGTTATATATTTATATAGTACCTATCAACCATTGTTCCGAAGCAACACCATAACTAACAAATGTGTTAACAATTATTTATAAATAATTTTAATTTATATTCTTTAACTTCTAAATCTGAATGTTACAGAAAAATAGAAAATACTGAAAATGTGTGCTTTTAAAATATAGAGCTTACATGAATTAGAATAAGGTCTTAATTTAAATAGCAAATAAATCCATAATCAAAAGACCAGCTAGTGACAGCTTTCATCTATGTTAGAGGGCGATCGTATATCGATCTAATTGTATATGCTTATTTATCTGTGATCAGCATTACTACACAATTCTATTTGTTCCTTCACATTTATATAAAAATCCTTAGTTCTGTGATAACATCTGCTATGCTTTGAAGCTCATCATAAAAGCTTATTGAGGGGCCTCCTAGTTCTTATATGAAGCGGCTATTCGACTGCCGACATCTGGCAGACAAATACAGGTAGTTGTACCTATATACCCTCCCCTGTCGGTCTAAATCACAAATGAATTCTGCCATTACAAGCCTGACTATTTCCCTACAAAAACTTAAAGTTCCTTCCGCAAGCATTCAAAATTCTCTAGTCAGGGGAAAAATACGCATTTATAATTTATTTATTTCATTATACCGCTAGAGGTGAAGGTTGTATGTCATTGTCATTTGTAAGTGTATGACGTCATCGCCTCGTATCATTCGCATAAAATAGACTATGTATATGTATAGTAATGTATAGCTTAACTTTGTAAGGATAGCATTCGGAACATATTTTTCCAACTGTTAATTATATTTAAGATGCATTAAAACTCATTAGAACTAAACTCCCAAGTAGGTTTAAAACAGGAATTAATAAAACACAAATTACAATTATATAATTTTAATATTGATTTAATAAAGCTATCTTAACGTAGAGGGCATTTATATTTGGATATCGTAAATAATTAGTTTCAATTAACTTAAAGTACAATAATAATTTAATTCTAGAAAACAATGTTTTATTCATGAAGGCAATTTGCTGACCGATTTGTTTACCAACATATTTGGAGCTAAAAATCCAACAAGCATGTTGGATAACAAATCTATCAATAAAAAGCTATTTAGTTTACATTGCATACACACTTTCATAAAGACAAAAACATGTATATTATTTATGATAAAAAGCGACTTAGATAATTAATTCATAAATGCCGTAAGCCTCTTCTAATAGTGTATAATTATAGGAAATGCAAACTTACTACAAAGTACTATTATTATTATTATTTATTACTAGATATTTACATTGTCCGTTAGTTAGACTCTTATAACTAACTAAATATATTTAACTAGCTACATTACATCATCATGTCATTAATTTATATTCATATACCACTCTATCCTTACTATAAATGTCCCTACAGTAAAGTATAATAAAATAAAAAAAACATTAAAAGTTGGTGATTAAATTTGTGCCTCACAAAAATATAGGTGTGTAATAAATAAAACATTGTACATAATTATATTCCAATCACGGGAGCCAATGGTAAGTTCTGACGTTTTTATTAGATAGACTTACGCTCATTGAGTGATCTGTACGCTTGTCTATATAGAAAATAAAAAATATATTTTTTTTAACGTACAATACATTGTTTATATTTAGAATGCTATAATTTTAAACAGAGTGATGTCTCGTAACGACACCTATCGCCGTCCCATGCGAAACATATATAGTGAGATTTGATGTTGTTTTATGAAACAATCTTTTGTACAACAAATTCAACCTCCTTGTAAGGAAAACCCTAATGCCTTCTCTTCTCTTATCTATGACTTCTTCTAAAGTATCTTTAGATTTTTATATATAAGAAGAAAGGTATATATATACATATATATGTCAAAAGATGGCACAGTAGGATATAGGTCGGCTTAAATTTATAGCATAGTAAAGTGTAGGATATAAGGTAGAATTTAGATTTATAATCTGGACAGGACAGAAAAGGACAAGATAGAAAATATATTACAAAGACAAATTTTATTAAAATGAATTTGAGCAGCAAGAAATCCGTTTGTTAGACATTAACTTATGTGTATATAATTAACTACAGAATATAAAGTGATGTTTTCATTCATATATATTAAAAAAAATTGACAAACTTAAGCCAAAGGAAAAAAAACTCTCAATCCAAGAAAGTGGTTTTACAATAATTTGTATTTTTGCAAACAACAGGACACTTAAAATACGATATTATTCATAGTTACAGTAGTATATTCCTTGTTATATTCTGTCCAGGTTATAAAGAAAAAGCAATAATAAATAATTATATGCAAAACCCATAATTGTATTTATTTAAGTAATTATTGTTGTAGCTACGAAACCCCATGTTTAAGCTATACAGGCAAGCGAACAGACGTATGTTAAAACATGATAATTATATATCTATATTGTTGAAATTTAGCTATTTTATTTGGTCCAACGGTGTAGCTAGGTCCAATGTTAGACGCGAGAAATTTAAAGTTTTGTATGGCGAAATTTAGAACGGCAATGCTCATATACTATGTAGGTACAGTTTCTGAAAATAGAATATAAATGCTATCGGCTCTACAACTCTGATTTTAATAATTTTATTTACTCAAACTAACGGTCCTAGAGGAAAGGTTTCTTTTTTATTTTGTAATAGCAATATTAATTGATAAGTAGTGAATTAGTGATCCTGAATTTGCCTATTTATTTTAGTTCTATAATTTTCTCAAACGCTAAAGTCGCCGTTGTCTGTAGTGAGTACTATGTCAAAAGTATTCCATCATTTTTAAATTATCATGCTGTACTACGTGTTAACTTATTATAAGAAATATGAGTGAAAGTATCATAACCCATAACCTAAATCATATATTTAATATAGCATATAGGTATATATATATTTTTATAAAATAATTTTACTAAGGCCACAAACAATATACATTACACGTTAGTTTACCAAGGTATATGGCATACACGAGGACCTTCCGTTATCCTGAGAAGACTTAGTATGTACTACAAACAATACTAGATGTCACTAGTTAGGTTGGAGTCATGTTGAAGTTTGATTGCGTTTTGTAAAAGTAACAGGTACCTATCTGCTAATAACATCATAATTATAAGATAATTGACAAAGAATATAAATTAAAAAAAAATTGTAGTAGGTCATAATGAAATCGAATAGTTAAATGTTAATTTTATATATATCTAACGAATAAAAACCATATACGATACGATATATACTAAAAACTAACTGTATAAACATGTCCAATTAAAGCTTAAAACGAACTTCATATTGATGCTGCTTACGAAACATCAGCGGATCAGTCTTGACGTCCTGACGTTACATTGCATAAGCGTTGCTTATTGATTGTTTAAATCGTCTGTTTTAGTTCTATCTATGTCCGTTAGCAAACCGATTTTCAGAAACTGTACGTAAAAAAAAATATCGTTCTATCGCCTACAACTTGAAATGTTAATTTTAGTGTTTTTTTTTTTGGAAGTTCCCCGCTGTTGTTCATATTGATTTTATATAAGTATTGAACAAATTGTAGCCCTATCATAGTCCGGATGTTTAGTTTCTTCCAAAGATAGTGCGATAGTTCACAATATTTTTATGTTTAGTTATTATTATTTTGTTCGGCGCTTCTCCGCGCCTGAGGTATGAATTGTCTAATAAACATATCTTATCTCCAGAATGCTTGATTATTTTAATTATATATACGATATAAATGTACCCTCCTATTTACAATTTACGAGAGGGTTGTCTTCCACACGTTACTTATTCCCTGTCTACAGATGGCGCTGTGTAAGTATGTAACATTATTTTAAAAACGAAAGGACTTGATTTTAGATCTTCAACAGTTTTCTACTTCTTACTTCTTCTACTGGTATCGAGTTTAAACGCCAAAAACCGCATTATCGGTACATTTCGTGACATATTTCTAGTTGCAATTGATGGAATTTAACGCATTACAATTTTCAACAATACGTTCTCTAGACAGAGAAACCAAAAAAAAACATTAACTCAATACATCTCGAGATATCATAAAAAACAGTTTTTGTAAGATGCAAGTTTTTTAATTTATATTTTTTCGTAGTTATAAAAAAATCTTTAAATTTAATTAAAAAACCTTAATCGCCTAATTTTGACTTTCGAGATCCTGTAACTTAGAGTGTTTCGAAACTCCTTTTGTTCTTTTCCATTTCATTCTTCTGTTTTGGAACCACACCTTAACCTGAAATTTTTTTTATTGTTTATTTATTAGTTGTTGAAGCCTTTTGATTGATGATTTTTGAACCGTTTTATTTAGCTTGCCCTGTTTGTTTATTTATTTCTTTGGGTCAAATCTAGTAATTGAAATTTAAAAGCAGCTTTAGTTCTGATGACAATATTATTTAGTTCTTTATGAAAATAAAATGAAAATCCAGTATGGCCGCCAACAAAGTGGCAGGTTCATTTTTCTTTTCACAACCCCTTCATTGTAGGTATGAAACAAAATGTCTTTATTAGTAGAATAGATGACAGGCTCTAACAAAATATCAGTTGATATTTTTCATTTCACTACCCCTTTAGTATGGGTTTCAAATGAAAAGGCTTGAAAAATAAAAGAAATATGGTGTCTCTTGGCATGTAATTATACACATACCCGCAACGATTTCATTTTTTGTCCAATCAATTACCCAGATTGATGATGATAGTGCTGTGACTGGTACCTAGGACCCACCGAATTATTTTAAGCTTTTAGTACATTGTCTACATCATTTTAATCTTTATTTTCAATAATACCTTTCTCTTTCTCCCTCTTTCTTACTGTTCTCTCATTCCTTCTCTTTCTGATATCCGAATCCGAAGAAACGAAGTTACTGTTACCTACCTGGTGTCCCATGACACCACTTTTTGTTTTTTTATTTAAATTTAATAAGATAACTTCCGCAGTAAGAATTATTCCTGTGTCGCGGGGGACTTTACTAACAAAAGACACAGAAAATAAATATCTAGGACAACTATTTGTGGATCACACTACTCTAGTGTGGGAATCGAACTAACGACCTCAGCCTCAGCAGTTAGGTTCACAACGACTAGACCAACAGGCCAATCACGTAGTTATGCATTTGTCTTTTTATAGTGTTAAGCTATCTATCTATGTAGCTGTCAAAAAATGCACTCCGATAGTATTGCCGGTTCATTGCAGTCGTGTTCAGCTGAACAAGAAGAGAAGAAACAGAAAAGAAAACATGCTGAGGTTACTTAAAATAAGCGCTGTATTATTATACATACTATTCCTAAAATCGTACGCAGAGGTGTCTGCTTATACGGATGGATTGTGAAGTAAGCAATAGTTCAAGGACAACGAGGTCGAAGACCTGTAGCTAGCACTTGCTGTTGCCGGGAGGTAAGAGCCCTCTACCCAAAAATATATAATATAACCTGTCTTATATATTTTTGTTGCAATACCTGTCTTTCAGTAAGGTGGAGTGCCACAGCAATCTCGTACCTCCTCAGACGAGTAAGGTAGTTAGCGCGTGTGAACTCCGTTTCCAAACTCCGGATCTGAGTCTTAGTGAACGCCGTGCGCTCCTTCCGACTTCCACTCGAACGTGTATCTGTCAACAACAATTATTTTAGAACACATACTATTTCATTATCTTTGTAATCCGAATCCAAAAAGGAAGAGGTTCTCAATTAGACAGATTTTTGTGAGTATTTTATGCGATATCTGTGCCATTTTGTCATTTGACAAACGATTTCAAACTTTTTTTTTTATTTAAAATGTACTTTTGTCTTGGTACTCAAGGTTAGTCTCATTTATTTAATTACATTATAGTATTCCACCGCTAAGAGAGGAAAATAAAGGGGTAAAGAATTGAGTGTATTAAAATTTGACTCGCTGTTGGTCTAGTGGTTAGTGACCATGACTGCTGAGCTGGAGGTCGTGAGTACGATTCCCACACGGGACAAAAGTTTGATCCACAAATAGTTGTTCCAAATCTGGTTGTTCTTTGTTTGTATGTTTGTTTAGTCCTTGTGACACAGGAATACTTCGTAGTGCGGGAGTTGTCTTGTAAAAAGAATATTGTTGTTCAATCGTGTGTGCACAGTGGTGGTAGGCGCATTGAAGTCAGTTGATATTTTTTAAAGATGATCAGATGATTGCACAAGTCTACAATGGTTTTGGTCAAGACTAAAGTAGTTTTCTTTTTCAGTTATATGCACTCTAACAGTATATCAGTTTTTCAATACTAAGTGTAGTTTTGTAATGTAGCTTATACGGAAAAAATAAAAATTTAATCTTTTTATATTAACGTTTATTTTGTTCCACTGAAAGTTATTCTCGTCACTATTCAGGATGATTCTAAATCATTCTGCATGAAATTTATATTGTTCATTAAAAGTCTTATCTGTGGTTTAAATAATAAGCTTTTAGACCCAGGATTTTTATGCTATATAAGTAACTTAAGGGCTGGCTCGTGAAAGGCAAATAGTATCTATTTCTGTGTCCCATACATGTGGTAAATTAAACATAAATGTGCATTGATGTACCTGATCACTGAGGCACAAGCCTGTTTGTCGGGATTTCAGATCAGAGTAGGTAAGTTTTTCAACAGGTACCGTATAATTATACAAACAGCACAATAATAACAATCATTGTAGAGATATTTCAGTACTGAAACATGGGTACACAAACTTTTAATGGTTTCGTTTTGCTATTTAGCTCCTTAAGCACTACTACGGTAGTGACAACTGCAGTATGTTTTTGTGATTCAATAACGGTCATAAATTAATAATAAAACTTACATATACTTTCTTGACACATTTCGCAACATGAATAATAAAACAATTTATTTTTATTATTTAAACACTTTCTCCGCTATCATTTCTATATAAAAACCTTAATAATTAACAAAATGATGGAAACAAAATATTAAAACCAGTAATTTGAACGCATTTTTTAAGTGAGGGTACTTCTAAAACTGCACTTACTTTTGGTATTTTAATACCACTTCTTGTAGTTTTTGACAATGAACCAAATTCCGCTGTTATTGCCATAAAGAAAAACGCACCAATTTTAAATAAAAAAATTAAAATTTTGTAAACTTGTGTTTTAAATATGGATGTATGGTAGGTATGTAAGAATAAAAACTTTGAAACATTGTCGTATTAATGGATACTAACCTAAAATTAAATAAAACTTAACTAGATTTCCAAATTTTACATTGTGACTCGGAAAAATGCTTAATGCGACCACTGCGGGGAGGATTTTCAGAAACTATCGCTAGTGCAAAGAGCCGGCTCAACCAATGTGATATCAAGGCCTCACATAACACCGGTTGTGAAGCAACGCTTGCGTCGTATTTCCCCGAAATCAATGAGGTTTCCGAAGGTCCGACTCTCCCTATCCTCTTTCCACTCTCCTTTTTCCATCTTCTCATCTCTCTCATCAGAAGACCCGTCTATTCACCTGTCCCACGATATAATAATAAAAAATCGTTAAAGTAAAAAGTTGTAAATAAGTATTAGAATATAATAAGAGTATAGAATCGAATTAGTAGGCCCTAGATTAAAACTGCAATATCTTGCAACTTACCTTTTCAACAGCAAGTTAAAAAAAAAAGTTAATTGTCCTCTAAACTACTAAATACTTAACGTGAAGGTCTTCCACCATCAGGTCAGCAACTTGAGACTCCTATGTCTTAATAGCTTTAATAAGTTTAGGAATATGGCTTATTAGTGCATTTTAAATTTGAAGGGTTACGTCCATCTGATATGATTACAATGGAACGACCATGGGGTATACTATTTCAAATAAAAACAATTGGCACTCGGGGACTGCCGCGGTAAAGCTATTGCATAGCATTTTTTATCAACTTATGCAATTATAATTATTCTGCTTACGTATTCGTCCGATTTCGGAGCAGCTCGTCTCGATCCGTGCGAGCTTCGTACAGTCGTACCATATACATACACGTTAAGCGAACGCTCGGCCGAGCTACATGGTAGGCGGAGTGGGGGGTGTTAGGTTTTATTTCGTTACGGAATTTCTTGATTCGGTCGCCGCGATAAAAGCTATGCAATAGCTTAAAAACAAAATTGAATATCATTAAAAAAGATACATACACTTGCCAATTTAACCTCCTTTTTTAAACTAGGATTAAAATTAAAAAGAACACTGCTAAAAATAACATTTAAAAAAAATCTAGTAGTAGTCAGTCAAGATGATAAAAGAACTCCACCGATGCCACAAACATAACACACTCCTTTTTAAACAGTGATATAAAAAGCATTATCACAGGAAACAGTTACATGTACTAAATGTGCTAGTTACTGCCTATATCCGCCGTCTAGCTTGACTAATGTATGCCATATGCTGTGCGGCGCCGGCGCTGACCGTCCACTGTTTACCTTTCAACCCTCTTGTTTGTATCCTAGGAGGTCATAAATGGCACATTTCCACTCGTAAAACTACGAGGTGAGATAGAAACATATGGTAAATATATCTGTTTTAAAGTGCACTTAGAAATACTAGTCGGTTGTATGTCATACTGGTCGGTAACATACAACAACTTAAAAGAAATGCAAAAATGATAACTTTCAATTTTTTTTCTTTTTTTTATATTATAGGGGAGCAGAAGAACAGAGGAGTCACCCGATGGTAAGTGACAACCACCGTCCATGGACACCTACAACTCGAGAGTCGTAAGTGCTGGGAAGGAAAGAAGAGAGGTAAATGAGGAGATGGGAAAAGAAGAGGGCCTCCGGAAACCTCACTAATTTCGGATAGATGCAACATAAACGTTGCTTCACAATCGGTTTTCTGTGAGGTCGTGGTTTCGCACCGGCCTAAGCATTTGAGTTTTTTCATTTGAAGCACAAAGTACACAACTTGTACATTTGTATTGTTACCTGACTGACATGACTCCATGCAAAGTATCGCAGTAGACTCTAATAAATATTTGAAATTTTAATAACGAAATCTCCTTTCGAAAAATCAAATTGAAGTTGAACATTGACCAAGAAAGCTATACCTACTTAAGACAAATTATATTTCTGTAAATAACACAAATGGCATCGTGTTTTGGATTATCACTATTTAAATGCTCAGAAATGAAACGTTATACTCTAGTTTTTAGTTATTTATTACACTAAAATTTTACTGGCATTGTTACTCAATCGAATTACCAAATAAAAAAAAAACATGCGGCGCAGTCTTTGGGGACTGCCGATAGAAGAAAACTAAGTAAATAAGCTCATGGAAAACTTTCGGTGACGATGACGCGAGTTCCATGATTTTTGTTCACCCAAAAAGTGCTCAACGCGCCTAAAGAAGTTTTCATTTAAAAAAAAACATATATAATACATTAGTAAACACCTAACTATACGCTATGCTTTCATATCATTTCAAATTTCGCAGATGACCAAAGTTTTCATTTAACTTACACAAAAAAAGGTTCAACATGCATTACGGTTTTAACTAAAAATACATATGTAGGTAATAAAAACCGAATTAATCAAAATAGTAATGAATAGAAGATTATCATCATAAAATATATCAAATATATGAATAAACTTCAATGTGAATCAATACAATAAATTTGATCATGAAATGATTCATAATTCATTTAAAGTTAACAAAGTCGAATAAAATTTAACAAAACAAATTTGTTTCATTACGCATTGATAACATTGATGTTAATGCACGGTTGAATTTTTATTTTCGAGTTAATTTATGATTGTATATACCTACTGGCTTTCTCTTTGCTTTTTTGGGCCCGTTATGTATTTAGTTTCTTATTTCTCAAAGAATTTTACTTTAAAAGTATTATAATTTTAAACGTTTAATTTAAACAAACATTATTTATTAAACGCTAGCTTAATCTGTAGCTCATTTTTTTTACTTTTTCTAAATGGAAGGTACCTATCCTATGTCTTTTTCTATATACTCCAGACATACATATGTAAAAATTCATGTATATTAAATATCACAAACAACATAGTCACTTTAACTTGGATTGAATTTAATTTAAATATGAATAATGTTATAACACGATACTCTAAAATAGCTTTATAAATACACTAACCTTCTTCTCCAAAACTCCTACCCTGATCTTCTGTTTCCTCTTTCACAACCACATGGGTTTCCCACTCTCCCCACTCCCAATCCGAAGCTTCTCTTGTCTCACAAAGTCCTCTATCAACTGCCCTATAATCGTAGAAGAAAGGCAGATATCCTGGGTGGAAAACCTCCTGGTTTCCTTCTTGGTTTAATAGAGGCTCAAACTGTTCTTGGTGTAAGGTATCCTGGTTTTCACTTAGGTCTTCTGTTTGTAGGAAATTTGTTCTAATATTGTATTCCATGGTTGTTATTTTGTCATAAAGGTTCCTAAATTTTGAATGTTAAAGCTTAAACTATAACTTGCTTGCTGAAAAGTTCGACTAGGTTCGTTATATATAATATTTAAAACGTTATGTTTACTATCACATTATTAATAATAGCAGACAGAAATTATTTACAAAAGTAATTATGTTTTATAATTGAGAAACGTCTGCACTGTACGACGTTTCAGCGCAATGATACAGCCGATGAGTCGTGATGTGTTGTTTTCTGGGTGGAGCTTAAATATTGGGCGGGGACTAGTTTTAATAGAAGTTAATCATTTGTCATTCTTATTAATGTTTGTTTTGTCTTAGAACTCCTGAATGTCTTTATATATAATAATGCACTAGCAACATAAGTTCCTAACTTCGCTCGGATTGAATTCAGAGTTGTAACTTTATCGTGACAAGTACTTATTACTTTAGAGATCAAAGTTTTATCACTACCACTGTTGCTATTGTGAGTTGACCTTAATAGTTAAAAAAGTGCGTGATTCCTATATGTCGTAGGCCTCACGCAATTTTTTATGATTTCTATTTATAAGTAGTACATTATTTAAATGTATCATCAATAGTCACGCACGACAAATTATAACTTTAGGAGACAATTTTTGGGACGTTTGGATAAGTGGAATTTTGAAAGAGATCAATTTTTTTAAATAAAATTGTAACTAAAAAAAAACTAAACATGTCACTCGCTTATAATTTTATTTTGACGGTGTTCACGAATTCGTAAAATCAGCGTAGTAGTTAAGTTTATCTGTTACAAAGATACAAACAAATCTTTCCTATTTAATGGAGTAGATTGATAAGATAGGTCTTCATTTATTTTTACGAACGAATTTATCTTTTAATTTATTCTGGGCAAATCGAACTATGATCAGAAATGTATACGGAAGTGTACATTTCTGATCACGGTTGGTTTAATTTGTAAAATTTCACTATCAGGACATCTATAGTATACTGTGAGTTGCGATGTGATGTGCGCAGTTTTCTTATATAAAGAGAAATGGGAATATATAGAAAATATATAATATGAAATAATGTTCAAGCTTGTATTTGGTTGTGAGGCTGTACCTCACAACCAAATATGTTACAAGCTTTAGGGGCAACAGACAAAAATATGTTCCAGAAACATGTGATGGGAATTACTGTCTTATTGATGGCGTGGCACGAGTTAATAACCCTTCAATTTTTCGTCTCTTATAAATGGCGTATACACTCCTAGTATCTACTATATGAAATAAAAAAAGGCGCGTTAGTTATATCATTTATCAAATTGAGAATGGATGAATAGATTTTTATGATTTTTGATTTGTTGGATTTTTGTCCAGCCAGAATAGTAAAATAAATACCTATTAAAACAATTAGAATTTCACAAAAACAATTTTTTTTTTTATGCGTCACCATCGTGTATAAAATATTGAAAAAATGCATATGATTCTGAAGGTATCCAAAAGGGATTGGACTGTTATCTATCAGACAGTATGTATACAGTCATACAGTGTATTACGTTTTTAGGACCAAATTCCAATTGGCAAATTGTGGGTGTTTAATACACCTGTGCCTACCCCTTAGGGGACACAGGCGTGAGCGTATGTATGTACTACGTATGTATGTTCAACACAGGCAGGTACTTACGTATGTTTTATATAGCCTTTAGCTTTGCAATTATAATGTAAACGGTAAACAGTAGACAGAGTCCTCAGCATGGGACTAAACCTCCGTGGTTCTTTGTTACTATTATAATAATTATTTTTGTATGTATGTACTTATATATTTTAAATAAATAAAAAAAAATCGATTATTTTTACGCGGTGACGCTGCGTGTATTGGTCTATAATTATAAATAGTTTTTAGAAAGAGGCCGATTTCGAATAATTTATACTTTATTAAATTTTGTTAAATAAGGAAATGGAATTTAAAATTAACGTTATTTTAATACCTATATTTTTTGTATACACTTAAGAACATTGATAAAGATCCAATTTGTAATCTAACACTTCCTATCAATAAATTAATATAATGCATGATTTAAGTGCGACCGCGTTGGATCATGTTGTTACAGCTACAGAGTTCTCTACAGGCACTCCCTCGGGACGTTCCTCTGATAAACTCTGGCCTCTAGTTCTCACGATGCTGCCCTACCAAAGTAATTACACCCTATTTAGTTGTGGCGATTGATTTGTGTTTTGAAAGCGTGATTTGCAATCGTATAATTTTACGTACTTTATAAGCGGGTGTAGTTGGTTCAAGTATTGGGCGTTATGAGTATAACGCGTGTATCTGTGCGTTTGTCTCTGATATCATTAGTGCTAAACGGATGGACCGATTCTAATTTAGCTTTCCTTTGTTTGAAAGGTAACGTAACACTGCCGGTGTTCTTAGCTATTATGCAAGAACATATGTGCTATTTTATAATCAATTAAACATGGCAATTTTAAGGTCGGGGTTGTTTTTATACAATTTATAGGAACTTGTGTTAATGAGAAGCCACAAATTTCAACAAATATTCATTTTTCACCTACTTCATAAAGGAGGAGGTGCTATGCTCGACTGTATGTATTTTTTTATCTATGTTAAATGATTTCTCTTATAGGTAAATGACTGTGATTAAAATAAATTATTTCACAAAGTCAGTCAAATTGTTGAGAATTGCCGTTCTGATTTACTGTAACATTTTTATTTTATTTTTATTGATTAAATTAATATGAAAAGGGAATAATTTGACAATACGAAATCACGTCGTGCCGTCACGCTTTCGTATTTCGTACATATATATATATACATAACTCACCGTTTTAACATTTTCTAAAAAAAGGCTGATGGTATTTGACAGTCATCAAGCCTAGTTTTTTTTTGTACTTTGTGGTAATTAACTAAGGATTTGATAAAGGAAATTACGAATAAGTTTTTAAATTGCTAATGTTTTTGCAATTAAATGTATTACGGTAATTAATTGGAAAGCCGTATTGAAGTCGATTATCTATTTTTATTAACACTAAACGTTGTGACAGGTCCTGTTACACCTGCCAACCCAACAAAAAAAAATAATTAAATAGCTTCGCATGGGTCCTATTAACAACATATCTGTATTGTATGTTTGTCAAATTATTTTTAAATTTGAAAAGAAGACTACAACAGCCACAATCGTCTGCCATTGCTATTTTTAAAATACATACACACATTCACGCCTATATCCTTAAAGGAATAAGCAGGGGCGTCTTCAACGCATACTTTTTGCCAACTATAATTTAGTCCGACTTACGTCAATTACTTCTAAAATATGATCATCACATATTTAAAAATGAGGAAGGAAATTTGGTTGAAGATTCATCCGATTTTAACCGCTTAAATTACCGCGACAGGGCTTAGTTAGCCACGACCTCTGTCAGCAGTATCACAAACCTTTAAACCAACAAGTTAAATTATGTACATTAAAATACAAAGACGGCAATTGGTACCGATAAAGCGGATGAGATATTGTTGCATCTGATTCGTGCCGCGGCAGCAATCCGCCGGGACTTGAGAGAGCCCTGGTTATATGCGCTGTTGCAACTTCCTCACTAGTGTGTACAGATTATTTCTATAAATGGCCTTACCATACATCGTATATAAGTCAACAAATATTATAATAATCATCATTTAGAAGACTCGAACTTCCCGGCATCAGCTAGTTAGAGTTATAGGTATGCGAGCCTTGTTTGAGCTATTGCTTATACTCCTCGATCTATATGCCTTTCCCGCCCTTTCTATTCTCCCTTTCCTGTCAATATACTACAAATTTCCCATCTAATTCCCAGGAGTGCCCGAGTTAAGGCAGTGAGCTTGCCCCTATTGAATATCTGAATGTTTGATTTCAGGGGTTGCCTACCTACTTTACCGATAATCATAATCACATTATCAAGCGCAACGCAATCTCTATCCAAACAAAATCTATTTAAATGATTGCGGTGGAGTAAATTGGAGGTTGTCACTTACCATCAGATGACCCGTCTGTTCGTCTATCCCCCTATAGAATAATAAGAAAATGAAAAAAATTGTTCCACCCCATCACTTCCCGTGGTCGTCGCAAAAGGCGACAAAGGCCGGCGCTGACTGTCTGACGTCATCCCTTAATTTATCACATTGGGGGGAAATATTTTTTTTTAAATTTAAATGGGACCAAACAGAAAGCTTACACTTTTATTTTTTTAAATCATTTGTTTAATGACGTTAGTTCCGAGTTAACAAACATTAAAAACGACAACTACAATTCCATAAAAAATCGCGCAATAAGTATTTTTTATTGCTTACTTTACCACCTTAGAGGCAGAAATATGGTGGTCTTGAAATTTAAATTCCTTAAACCTTGAGTAGAACACATTCAATCAAAAACGTTTTTTTTAATCACAAATGGCCAAGATATCGAATATAGACACAAAAAAATACACTCTTTATGAAAATGTTTTTTAAAAGCTTTTCTCTTTTCTCAATTTCGTCTTAATACCTAAAGATACCACGACCAGCCGAGTGAGTAAGGCTTTGTTATTTTCCTGTTTAGGTACTGGTCCCTTAAACATATCTTACCTATATATTAATAGGAAATATTATATATTAATAGGAAATATGCAAAAAAAATGCATTTAAAAAAATATTTATTCATATCTTACATACGTAATAAAAAAAAAATACAAAAACAAAAACCGCATGTTAAAATACTCATACCTGACGTACCTACATACTTAATTAGTCACAAAACAATGTTTATTCAATATTACACAAAATATTCATAACTCATACACAAGTCAATGATGGAACCTTAAGTTTCTATAAATTAGGCTAAAAATATATAATTTTATTTAAATGTTATTTACACATCGCCTACTGTTTAGACAAGAGACCTTGTGTAGTTATTGTTATTCATTTTGTACAATACTAGTCTCACTAACACAAAATATTAGTGTGACGTTTTAGTGTTAACATACTGATTAATATAAGAAAACAGTGTCAAAACAGTGTCAATTGAAATAAAAGCTTTGACTTTCAAAGCATTTATTTCAAATACGCCCAAAAGGCACTTTCGAACGTCTACATTTACATTTAAATATAATTGATTCTAGTCGCCAATTCCAAAATGCGATTTCTTGCCCATTCTTCTCCATACGAAACTAATGGAGAAGAATGGGCAAGAAACTCCACCGTTACTCTTTTAAAATCTTTTTTTTACATACCGTAATTATATATAACTAAAATTATGTGTTAAAACGATGCACCCAGAACAATATCACTATACCGCAACAGGTTTTATTATAGATACATGGTGCTCACACATTAATAAACATAGTAAAAGTAGTATACAATTTACATAGATATAAAGAATATTAATTAGTGGCTAAAGTAATTCCCATTTTCATTATGCAAACAGGTGCAAACTAAATTGCACTTTACTGCACAGTCGTGACAGTCATAATTTATATTATTATCAACATTAAGTTAAACTTTTTGGAATTCTATTTGTAATTTTGAGTTACTGGCATCATGGGTCGCAATAAGGCCCATTCAAAGTAGGTTCGTGTTGCATGAACTTATTAGAATTAAAACGGAGAAATGATATGCAAATTGTACACAGCTGTGTTATGTATGTGTGCATATCATTAAAATAAGTCAGATAATAGTGAGAAAATAAAACCACGAAAGGTAATTTAACGAATTGTGGTTTAGCAATAATATTGTTTCTATCACAGACACAAATTATATTGCAACATTGCATAAAATATGGGTAATATTTTAAATAAAAAAAGCTAAAATATACTAAAGACACTTATAAAAAACTAAAAGAACAGTAATACAATCTATTATGTATACTAAATATAAGTACTTACGTATGTAGCATTATTTTCTCTCAGCTAGTAATAAACTATTAAACTATTATAACTTAAGAAGTCAAATACAAAAAAAAAATATTACTAACTATAATTATATATATATTTTATGTTATAGGGGGACAGAGGAACAGACGGGTCAACTGATGGTAATTGACAATAGCCGTCCATGGACACCTGCAACTCGAGAGTCATAAGTGCGCTGCCCGCCTTTGAAGGTGATGATTGATGAGGGTATGCAGAAAGGGGAAAAAGAGGGAGAGGAGATGGGAAAAAGGGGGGGTCAGGGGGGAGGAAGAAGGAGGAGTTGAGCCTCCGGAAACCTCACTAATTTCGGGGAAATGCAACGCAAGTGTTGCTTCAAAACCGTTTTCTGTGAGGCCGTGGTATCGAGCCAGCCCATTCGTGCCTAAGCATGGCTTTACCACGTAAAAAAAAAAATTGAGATCATCCGTATAAGAAGGTTTCTTTTGCAGAAATTATCTTCTTTATTTAATTTAATTCCCACTTTTATAGAGGGTCAAATGACAAGTTATATGTCGAAATACATCAAGTTGCTTAGTCTCTAGATGGCGTAATAAAGAAACATCATAAATACATGCACACACTCGAGAAACATATCCTAGTCGAGTAAAAAAAGCCGATGAAACCAAATCATCTAACTCAATTTATAACAAACAAATAATTATCTTTCTTTTGTGGCACGCACCCTCTGTTTTGTCAGCCGTATCTGATGACCATGATGATCGACATAATATACCTATATCTTACGTTCCTTTTTTACTGCTCATACTTGTCGATGAAAGCCCAAGGTTGATTCAGGAGACATTGGCTCCACGCCGCTGTTATCTTTGCTTCTTTAATAAATAACTGAAGTAGGTACAGATAAAATATTATAGGTACCGCATATTGAGGAGGAATATCGATTAGAGATGAAACAGATAGTTGTTTCGCTGAATATGGGATACCGGATATTCGGCTGAGCATTAGTTCGGACAGCTGGTTAACCGGCCGCCGAATGCTTGGCCAATATTGTAAATTATTGTATAGGGTGTAGCGAGTATGGATAATTTTTAAACTGAGTAAATTATTTATCAGACATGAAAGTCTTATTGTTGTAGGTAAGAATTCTAATAATGAACTGAATTCGCAAAAAAACTTTTCAACTGCTTAAGTCGATGTAACTCATCAACACTATATTATTTATGGCAACTACGTGGAGGTTGTTGAATCTGAAAAAGCACTACAGACTAAAAAATACTCGAAGAGCCCCCTCAGAAAGCGGGTAACGGCTACGTTATCTTACAAATTTTTTACCATATTTTGCCAACCAAAATTTAGTCACACTTATTAAATAAAAAAAGGTATCACTTGACAATGATTGATTGTAGTAATAAACCAAAGAATAAATAAAATCTTTTTTTTTTAATATTAATTTTGGGGTAATTGATATAATGCCTATTATATTTGTAACGATACTTAAATAAAGTTGTTGTCTTTAATACCTAATACGCCAAACATAGGCACATTGATTTTTTTTTTATTATGTAACCAATGATGCTCGGAATTATGTAAAGATTCTAGCGATTCCCCATTTATCTCAATCTTATCAGGCACTAAGAAGTCATGGTGGAATAGATACACATACATGAACTCTAAAAACATTTAACAAAATTTTTGGACAAACGTGTATTAAATGAAAACTTGTTTGGTTAAACCTAAAGTTTTAAAACTGTACTTTCAACGCTATTAACTAATTTAATTTACACAATGTGTGCACTGTACCCTTAATGTACGTACGTAAGTGTAAAATATATTGTTCTCAAAACCCTACTTCACATATATTTTTTTTGCAAAATTCAATGAACGTTCATAAATAGGTTGTGGATTCAATCCTCACCCAATAATCGAAATCTTTTTTAGAAATACTATAACTATTTACTGAGTTTACAAACCTAAACAAATATGGGACCTATAAAGAATTATTCTATAGTTGAATCTAAATATGCTATCGAATTTGAAGGTACTTAAACACATCCTATTTTTAATAAGTAGAAAATTTCTTCCGTAACTCTAGTTCTGTATACTGTTAAATGACTTTATGACTAATTTAGGAATCTTTCGTCATAGGCGACCAGATGAGACAGTCCGGCGACCAAAAATAAGTAGATAACAAATAATTGAATTGTGATGATACGACTATTTTTCTTCACGAGCTTTGAGTTTGATAATTGTAGGGTTGACGCTGAGAAAAATATTTTAATTTTACTAACTATATACATTATAAATGTAACATTTATTTAAAAAAAAGATATAAAGGAGTCTTGTAACGTAGTAAGTACGTACCAAATGATAATAAGTAAATAGTGTTTAAATATAATAAGATATTTTTTCTTAATAGACGGGATGTAATATTTTAGATATAGGTATTTTATCAGCAATATCTGTTTTCTTAGTGTGGTTATTATAAGTTGTTTATGGACTCTCTCTCGCGTGTAGATTCAACGCGGATATTCCACAAATGTCAAGTATTTTGAGAGAATAAAACAAGTCTATAAAAAATTATCGCCATGTTGGTCCACTCCAACGACCAATCTTTAGTTTGGTCTACCTAATAATTTTACGCTTAAAACTGTTTTACGACAGGTCGCTTCATATACGAGTATACTATTCATATATAAAGCGCTTAATATTTAAAATGCGTCATGAACATAACAATATTTGTAAGGTATGTACATATGTATCGTGTAACATATATAACAATATATGTTGGGAAACCTGCAATTTAGGTGGTTCCGAAGGAAGTACGAAGTATGCGAAGAGTTACTAATCATTAGTAATTCAGGAGATACATTTGTTTTTCACATCAGTTCTATACAAATTTTGCTTAAAAAATATTTAATTTTAACACATTTTGTGAATATGTGAATGATGTCTATGTAAGTCGATATTCAGCCCACAGTGCGGCGTCGCCATTTTTCTCTGATGATTTTAATAATGATATTATGATAAATTCACACGGTTCTGAACTAGAGCAATGTCGAAAAGAAAATGGTCCGGCTTTTTAAATTACAATTGTTACTACTGGTTACTAGGACAGGAGGGAATAAAAAAATCCTAGCACACAGGACGTCGTCGTAGCGTCGTTTGATTGCGCGATAGGTCATAAGCCTAACGCATACGTTTTCACATTATCTCCTTGGCAACCCTGTAGATCGGAATATGCCGGTTGGGTGTCTGATGAGTTTTACAGACGCATCTTAGTCATAATATGCTTTATTTATAACCGAACACTTCATTATATTTATGTTGCATCTGATTTCGGGCACTACATACATGAAACATTTAATGTTATCATAAACATACTAAACAAATGGGTCACATAGAATAATTTAATTGTGCCTAATCTTCAGTTCAGTAGGTACTTTATATATTATTGTATTTAAGTATGTTTATATATATATTTATGAGTTATTAAATAAATATATAATAGTTGCTTTGAATGATTGATTTTTATTGTTTAAAGTTTTACAAAGTTTATTCTAGTCTTCTACTTTTAATTTAATACTTTGTTTGGGTGGATGAATAAAAAAAATGTAATAATTGTCAGTATCATTTTATTTAAATCAATCGTCATGCCAATACAGTTATTATTAAAATATTATAAGTACATAAGCCCCACTTGCGTCTGCGAGACGCTTAGTTATCACATTATAAATACAGTACACGTAGCTTTAAAAAAGCTTTGTCAAAATAATACACACCTCTGTACAGTAACTATCGGACATTAGTTTTATAACACTAACATGGAAAAATAAGCTTAGTTTAGGTGATTTTCTTTTATTGACAGAGATCGTCTTGGACAAGCAATATATATATATATATATCTAATTGTTTGTAAAACAGCGAGTCCAAGAAAGTGGAACACTGATATGAAAACTTCTAAACGATATCTTTTTAAAATTATTTTTTATTGATTTTCTCCAT
The DNA here is from genome assembly GCA_947561695.1 of Tyria jacobaeae. Taxonomy (NCBI): domain Eukaryota; kingdom Metazoa; phylum Arthropoda; class Insecta; order Lepidoptera; family Erebidae; genus Tyria; species Tyria jacobaeae. The sequence continues at coordinate 20,037,577 of OX387215.1, read as the reverse complement.
AGCCGATTAAATAATTACAAAACGAAAAAAAAATATATAAGATATAACGTGATACATTTTATTGGTTTAACTTTACATATTTTAGAAAAGACATGATACATAAATACCTGAAAATTAAAGGTATGCTAGAGCTGTTTATTTTCAGTGGTTAAAACAAGTGTTACATTTCAATATGGACACAATGTATGTATAAATATATTCGATATGAATTTAGAGTCATTAAGTTGACAACTTTTTTGTATATTTTTCTATGCCTTGCATCTTACCAAGTGGTCTGCACCGATAAAGGTGATTAAAAAAATATAAAGAGCAGAGCTGGGTGACCAGCCACTAAAATACTTAGTAGTTTAAATTTTTATAAATTCAAAATATCTGTTTTCAAATAACGTCATTTATACTATTTGTCTCAATATTAATTGTTTTAGTCCTTTAAACTTTTAATACGTAATTCACGATCAGGCACAGGTAATGATGGATGTACATGGCCAATAACCATCCGATAGTAACTTACAAAAGATATCAACATAAAATATTCGACCCTAATCTATGGTTAACGTAGACAGTAAAAGCTTTGCGTAAAAATAAACTGTAGTCAACTTATGTTATTTAAAAACTTAAATAACATACCAAAGCTAACTACATATTGTTAGCCGAGGTTACCCAGCATATTCATATTTCTAGTTATTTGTATTTTATCTATGATATATCAAATGAGACCGAGTTGATTACGGTACATTCTTATAGGATAGATAAGCACATTAGTCTTGTCATATGTAAGATATTTGCTTTAGACTTTTATTTTAAACTTAAAAACTACAAATAAATCAATAATAGCTACCTCACTATTATGTTTTTCACACAGGCAAAATGTCTATGAACCCATTTAAGCCTTATAAAAATACTTTTTATTATCTTAGACTTAAAAAGCTAGTGGTTTTTTATTGCACATGAAGTAGCAAAAGTGAGACCACGATACGTTGAGCTTCTTTGCGTAATTATTTATTTTTGTTAGAGAAATTACAAGTATTTAAGTGCTTACGGTGCACAGTAAGCTGTTCGCCGGGGTTTCACTTGCGTTTAGGTTTACTGCTCCGCTCCTAACGGTTGCAGCGTGATGTTTTATAGCCTATATTATTTCTCAACAAATACTCTATCCAACACAAAATGAATAATTATAGTTCAACTTATAGTTACAAGCAAATTAAACTGTTCCGCTTTATTAATAGATAGATAGTATAGGTAGATAATATATTAGATATCAATGGTTCAGATTTCAAGATTAGTTGGTAACTTCTCGTATAATGACTGAACTACTAACCAAATGGATTAATTTAGTAAATGCACTTTATAAAAGCTTTAAGTGTTGCCACGTATGTAACTCTCAAGTATCGTGTTTTGTTTTTTTTAATTCAAAAAACCAATAAAATAGTAGTGCACCAATGAAGGGTTCATTATTAAAATACATACACTACAAAAACATAACCCTCCTTCTTTCGCAGTGGGGTAAAAAAGACAACAGTTTGTGTTTTCAGAATGTTTTAGCTTAGACTATAGATACGGTTTTAAGGTTACATTAGTATTTGCCAATCATTTTTGTAAATATTTAGGTAGGTATGCCCATTTATTTTAGAAATATTTGTTCTGCTTGTGTAAATACCAGTCAGTAAAATTCAAGCAAGAATTTTTAAGCGTGTACATTGCGAAATAGTACCTAATATAAAGTTCTAAGTGTTTTATAAATCGCAGTAATTCAATTTTATTCTGCCTTTATCTATTTTCCTTCATACTGCTATCATTATCGTATTGCAACCTTCCTAACCGTTTAAAGTTTTCCCGCCTTTTCAGTCATAGAGAGAAGTACTCTAGCTGCTAACTTTGATGGTATACGTTCTACTCGTATTTTAAGGCAAAGGTATCACGTCTGTAATGCCAACAGCCTGATAAATGTATATGTGGTATACCTAATAATGTTGTTTGCTTTCGATGTCAGCTACCGCGGCTGTTGCGAGTGTCGTGGGCTCGCAGGGCTCGAGTTACTGAGCGCGGACAGGGAGCTTGCGCGCTTCATGCTGAAGGAAAACAATGTTCAATAAGTATAGCGTAAAATAATATCTGGACAAGTATTTTAGTTATTCGTAATACACATACATATACTTTATTCAATGACGAATTAATAACACTGGAACAGCTATTAAATGTGTAACACGCCAATTGTTTTACTTATATCTTAATATTATTATATATTTTAACATTAATATAGTTTTTACACAAAAAAAAAAATAAAATGATTTTACCCCATTTTCAGGCAACAACTTGTTTCAATTAGCCTATGCACTATGCAGACATATTTGGAACTTAGACTCACAAACTTACAATGTCCCTGTTTTAACTGCTACCTAGGCTTCACTTCAGGAAAATATTAGAATCGTGCTGCCTATAAATAAAACTATCTTACAAAATTTCGTAGCAACGTGTTAAGCAGTACCAAATTAAAGTGACACATTGCAGTTTTCATGCATTTCTAATCATTACCATTATTAAAAGTAAAAAATAATCGTTCCTTAGACTATAGGTAAATATTATTTTTACTGGCACTGGCAACTCCAGACATTTCTACTTATTTTCTTCTCACTTATCAGTGACACGAAACATTTCTTCAACTTACCAGATAGTAGTTTAGTAGATTTCACGAACCATGACATTTTATTGCTATAATTTTCCTACTTATATGTGGATGTTTCCCTACATGTATGTTGACTGCAAAGTGGCTGTTACCTTTCAGGATCAGTGAAGTCTACGTCGGTTGGCAGGTGGGCGGAGTGTCGGCCCGCGAGGCGACTGAACAGTCGCGCTGAAGAGCGACGCAACGACTCGCGAAGTTTAGAGAAACTCGCGCTCCGTGATACCGCGCCACTTTCCTGCCCCCGTGTTATGCAATTTACACTCCATTCCGTTCAAAAAAAATAATGGAAACTACTAATACAGTATACCTTTAGAAGATTAAAAAAGTTCAACATTTCATCTGTGTTTCTGAACAAATTAATTTAAAATAAGTACTTCGATTGTGTAAAAGAAATAAAATAAGAAATTGGTAAGGAAAGGGATTAAATTCGTAACATGTTGGCTTTATGGGTCGTTACCATTGTCTTAAGAATAAAAATAACTCAGAAATGGCGAGAAATAACTATAGACTACGAACTCTACCATAGAGAAGTGTAGCTAATATGTAGGGTAGAGTGATATATGAAATATACAAAACATCCATTTAGTGAATGAGATGCCACCATGCATCTACTCTAACAGCAAAAGCCGTTATACGTGTTTGTGTCTGATCGTTCGTTGGTCATGCGTTATGTTTGCTTCGTGGGCTATAAATTGCATAACACTGTAGACTCACCTTATTAAAAACAATATAAAAATAAAACCAAAAATAATATTACATAAATTATGTTTATTAACAATGTTTATATTTACCATTCGACACATAATCGACACTTTAAAAAAAAATCTCGCAAGTGTGACGTGGGCAGAAACGGAGATTCTTTTTTTTTTAAAGTACTTTGTTACTGTACTCTATAATTTACATAGAAACCAGGTTCGGAGCACCCCCATTGTTAAAAATTAATTCAATGTATATAAAAAAATACTATATAATTATAATAATCACCTAACTCTCATATATAAAGCTTAGATTGACATACGCTAACACTGGAATGAACGTTAAGCATAAAATTACTGATAATGATGAACGATAAAACATGACCTTCGGTAAATTGATAAAATAACTTTACTCAACCATGGTATTTGTAATAATAATTATGTTAATTTCACTTACATTTTATTAATTACCTAATTATAATTCTCATTTACATCTTCACGCTAGAACCAATTTGTAAGTTACACACAACTCTTTTTTTAAAAAGGTAAAGAGGTTGTAGTATTAAGTAAAAAATATACTATTTTAAAGAGGATTCTAAACTATTTTATTTATTGGTTGAGTGAAAACATTATAAAATGAATATTCACATTCATGCATTCTTACACAAAGAACATCGAACACGAATAAAAAAATTACAATCATAAAATTAAAATTGAAAAATGTAAGCGAATAAAATCGTTGTTTAAACATGCTTTAATTAATTATTAATAAAATAAAAATTGTTGTATTATTCATTGTATTAAAAATATTATAAATATATGTTTTAATGATCATAAATGCAATTTCAGCGTATAAACTTACAAACATATATATTCATTTTATATAACCATTTTAAATCACTCTAGTTATTTAAAATAATATGTAACTATGTCAGAATTGATGAATGATGATTGCAATATTTGTAACATAATAAATATTAAATAGCACAAATGTTGCACCAATACATGTTAAATTTCTTATAATAGATCTCTAACATGGTTATATAAAATGCAGTTAAACAAATGACAAACTGTCACACTACATAAAACTGTATACACACACCGCCTTGATCCTTATATTTATTCATAAACGAAATAGTGTAGACTAAAGGACGGCTCACTGGCATGCTCTCTATCACACGACATTTTTGTATTTTTTTAACTTTTTGTTTATAGAAAATGTTTACTTCACTAAAAATAAATTGCATGCTAATAAATAATTCTAAGCTACTACGACCATTTTGAATTTTATTGACATAGAAACTAGAAATATTATAATTCCAATTAAAACTTCACAAGGGCTTTGCCTGAAAATTCAAAATGGCGGGGCAAAATTAAGTGAGGAACGCACATGATCCGTAGTAACTGTGAACGATCGTTAATCTTGGTACTTGTACATGAATATACCGGTACTTCGAATTTTAAATAGAATGATACTTCGAAGTTAGAATTATATTTTTTATCTATTAAATGAGAGAGAGCTCATTCCTGCTCACACTTACGGCAATAAGCTATGAGTGCGAACGAGTCAAGTCTAATTTAACATAACCCTTGTTCATGTACCTAAGGACCACGTGCGTAAAGCGAGTGTGAACTTAAACCCTAAGGTGTACTACATAAGAGCTACTGGTGCGGCGGATTGCTCCCGGTGTTGATCCCTAGAGCATTGAACAGCTTTGACTTTAGGTTCATGCGTGGTTCGCTCGCTTGATTCGCGCCCTAAGAAAACAAACAAAAAATAAACAAAATAATAATGTGCAAATTGTAAAATGGATGTGGTGATAATAAGCTTATTACAGAGCAACATATAAAACATTTACGATAAAATATTACTTTTTTTAATAGTACAACCAAACATCTAGTGACTTTCCTAAATTCAACTTTATGCTGAAACCTTAATAACAATGAGAGAAACAGGTTTAATTTATTTCCATACTTTCAGAATGAAAGGAAATTAAGAAACAGCTAGATGAAAAGTGTACAAATGCAATACCCCATGAAATATAAGTATTATCAAAAGCAAACTAAAATACAGTAACATTCAAATTGGATGGCAGTAGAAACAAACAAAACGCATAAATAAAATAATAGTAACGTATAAATACAAAGATGGTTTTGCTCGCCACGCTGCCCACGTTAATGTTAAAATGCATATAGTAAAAAAGCTCCAATAGTTTCAGATGTAAATTCGGGAAATTATAGTCTGTAAGGCTGTGTATACATCCGCAGAAGTGCTTAATACACTTATGGAGTGGTTAAACCCTATTGTAAGCAAATCCTAAGTCATGTGTAAAATCCTCTAAATAGAATCTTCTTCTGGCTCTTGCTTGCTATCTGCTTGGTGAAGGTGCAAAATCTTGTATAACAGACTTGTACAATCATTTTTTATCGCATACCATCTGTATTTTAATATAACTTCCTAGTATAATGCCACGTTGAATAATCTTCCTACCGTATATATATATTTTGTAAAACGAAGAGTTAATCATTGATGAATAGATTTTAACCCTCAATATTATTATAAAATTAAATTACAATTTAAATTATCAATCGTATAAATTCTTGGGTAATATAATTAAATAAAGCCCTACTCTACTTGTAAACATGATTCAATAAAGTAGTGATACGTCATAACCACTGGGCGATTATTTGGTATTTGTTATTTGATTCCAATTTCAACACGAATTTGCATCTGAACATGCTGAACTTTTAGATTTTGATTTCCGCACACCAAAAAAATTAAAGGTGGTCTATGAACGCAAGATATAAAACTAATAGAATGTTTAAATACATATATTAAAATAAACCATATCTGCATCCATATCTTCAAATGGCTTATAAAACCATTTTACTACACTATAGATAAAAACATGATATTTATACACTTAATTTATTTTTAAACCCCGACAGGACAATACGACAAAGGACAATTTTATTTACCAGCTAATTTCAGATAACTTTCGAGGGAACTATCACACGAAACAGTCATAGCTGTCCCAATGATACGAAAAGCATCTTGTACACAAACATAATCTGATGTGCAACACTATACGACTTGGGACATGAGTAAAATGGTAAGCTCCCGATGACGTCGTGATTATTTAGATGGTGTGAGCAATTTCAGTGCAACATAGACACACCACAGTGCAAAATTCCAATTTTAGTTGAGAAAGCTTCGTTTCTATACCTATTGTAAATTATTATTACTAAACAATATTTTTGTAATCTCCAATCATTTCGACTTAAAAAGCGACATAATTATATATATATGTATGTATATATTTTTTACTATTTTTACTTATTTATTTATTCTTGTCTTAAAGATTACTAGCAAAACATAGTTGAAATCTTCGACAGTGAACTATGTGGTACCTTGTATACAGAGTGTTTCAGAAAGGTGTGGTCACATTTTATAGGCTTAAAAAATGCATTTTGATTTAATTTTCTTGTAATTTTTAAAGTTATAATTTACGTTATTATTTAATTATAATTTAGGTATTTATGTTATTATTTCATTTATTTAATTTAATATTTTATTTTCAGAAAAAATCCATGCATGGGACCAACGCCTAAGTATTAAATACTTCTAGTTTCAAGTTATTACTTTTATAGATAATTTAAGCATAAATTTTCAGTTTCAAAGTGGGATATCTGTATTTATGTTATTCCCGGGTTCTACTCTAAAATATTACATAACCATTCTGAAACTCTCTCTACAAATTATATGTACTTCAAAAACCAAGATACAATATTTAACAGTATTCTAATATTAATAAAGATTCAACTCTAAGATTAGAATTTGAAAACTTAGATAGGACTCATTTTGTTAACAAAAATAAAATGATGGTGCGAAAGTAGTCTTTCATATGTGTGACATATTAATAAGGATTGTATAGAAACGAAGCGCCCTCTATCGACAAGTGCAGCAAGCTCTGTACAAGTGTCAGGTCAGGCCCTAACCTCGTCGAGCGCGTCGTGTTGAGGCTCAGCGTCGCGCACGTGCCTGGCGCCGCGCCCGCGCGATTGCTTCACGATGTCCAGTGCCTAACACCCAAGCGATATCAGTACATCATCATCACCACTGTCATCATCATCTGAGCTATTCAACATATACTGCTGGACCAGGCATCACTCAATAAATTATAAGAAGACCGGTAAGAAGCGGCCAGTGTCGACCTGCGGTCGTCACTCCACCTTCTTGATGGAGGTCCTACGCTACATATTATATTAATCGGTTTTCAACAATCAACTAATTCCTATATTGACCCCATTTATTTATATATTTTTTTTTCAATTGATAAGTGAGCCAACAATTTAGTTCAGGAGAAAAAAAATATAATTTTACAAACATATACACATATATTAATGTACATATATCGATGAAGAGTAATGATTATCAATACCGATAATCAGTCAATTTAGAAAAAAAAAAAAACAATTTTTTCGCCAATTTTTCAGCCACCTGTAAATGATATCTAAGCATTGTTATTAAAATATTTACTAGCTTTTGTTTCTGACTTACTTGCTGAACGTGCTAGGCAGCGTGCAAAATTAAATATTCAATTAATTTGTGCTCAGAATTTAGCAAATATAGTATATTTACTGGCACAATATCGCCATATTCTTTTTATATAGGCAAATTTAGTCATTTTCAATGCCTTTTGTTAATATGTATATATTAAAATGTGTAAATTCTTGTGCGTGTAAAGATAAGCATAAAAATGAAATGAAAAATAAACTTAATCAATCCAAAAAATACGTTTTTAAAACGTAAGAAACCTTTTGCAGACATTAAATCAATTTAAATAGGGAAAAATTTAAAAATATGAATAGTGCATTCTCAAAAATATTCTGATTATTTAAAACAATATAGTGAAGTGGTTCAGTATAGTGGAAATCACACATAATATCTACAGGTGTATTCAGAAACATATTTAAATCCACTTATAAATAAGTTTGTTTGGCACAACAATAATATAAAGAGTATAGCCTGAGAAATAACAGATTTTAAACCCGAACACTTTCTGAATATTGCTGTAGTTATTGTTTTATTGAGAATTAAAAAAAAATCACATTAGAAATACTATTATATATAAATAAATATGAAATAATATTATGTTATTGCACAAATCAAGACACTATATATATAGATAGCGATTGGGAGAGAAAAATATTATGTAACTGTTTGAGTATCCCTTTAATGTCCCTCAATAGTATCATTAATGAGGATCGACCCTAAATTCCGCATAGGTATCAAATAGTGTGTATATTTGTGCAACGCAAAAATCCCAAAGTCTACTTTTGGTATGTTAAGAGTGATGTTAGGTAACTGATAAGAGAATGGCAATGAGTGCTGTACCTCCTTCCTGCTGCGGAGTGCACAGTCCTCCAAGGTCTCAGCCGCCTCGTACTTGCCCTGGCGCCGGTAAAGCGCGCCAAGGTTCTTTAAGGTCGTGGTCACCGTTGGGGAGTCAACCTGTTATGTGAATAAACTTTACTTATTAAGTTTTTACTGACCCCACTTTGTAAGTTTTTGTTTTACGCTTTAGGGTACATGACCGGTCTGCTTGTTTGTCCCCGAGAGGGTATGGGAAAAAGATGAAGGGAGAGATGGTAGCTGAAAGAGGAGATAGTTTGTTCAACGAACGAATGACCAGTAGAAATAAAAAAAAAAAACATAGTAAGCGACAATTAATAATAGCTGCAATTGACTATTGACAATTGAAAGTATAAACTTGTAGTTAGCCTATAAATTTACCTTCGCAGCCTTATGCCAACCACCGTATTCACCATAGGGCGCATTCTCCTTCTGCAAGTGTTTATTCTCCTCGCGTTCTTCAGCCACCTGCCAGATCGGTTTGTTGTCGCCTGAAGACACACAAACAAACATTATACTAAACAAATCACAAGTAACACAATTTAGATATAGATGTGCAATACAACTTATAAAGTGAGAAAGTCGTTGATAATTATTAAGAACAATGATAAAATGAGGATAAGATTGTCATATACCTAACGATTTCTTTTTACTTTTTCTCGAAATTCTATTTCAATCACGGGGATTTACCGTTCAGTTAACAATAATAATTCCGCCATCTAAATCTGTAACCTTTGTTATGAATATTTTATTAATAGTGTTATAAATAAATAAATTTTCAGTAGCATATTTAGTTAAAAAAGCGATTGAAGTTATTACTATACTAAAAATATTAAAAATGTGACACAAGTCGGGAAGGTGTGACACACTGGCAACATCAATCATTAACAGACTAAATAAATTTAAAAATAAATAAATAAAAAAACAATAAAATTAAAAAAATAAACAATGCCTTTCCTACCTGTGCCACACGTTATCCAAACTTGTGTCACTTACCCAATTAGTTTCTTTATAAACATCCATACACATAGCACCAAGGATATCAAATTAAGGGCCTGCGATGTTAAATATGTGATGTGACCACCTTTGGGTCAATGTATACACATTTGACTAGTAAGGTATAATTAAAGAGAATATTTGAAGATCACCATTTAATGTGCAGCAGTAGATAAATAAATACAAACTTCATAAATCAGTTAACTTAATCACATTCTGTCATATTGCATTTAGAATTATTTGGTATATAATTATGTATTTTTTTTGGTATAATGTTCAGTGGAACAACAAATTAATAACATTGCTTTCGGTTACAAAAGTAACGATTTACTAGTTAAGTTATGTTAGCTGTTTTCATTACTACTGATAAATATTTGGTAACAAAGCAAAAAAAAAACTAATTAAAATTCGCTAATTGTTTTTACTAGTAAATGCATACTTTACATTACAATATCTACTAAAATCAACATAACAATAAAACAATTTTATAGCAGCTACAAAGCGTAAGGTCAGAAAATAAAATTTGATAAGTAATATGCTACATATTATAATGAATATTTGATTGAACAAAGGATTGAGTCTCGTTTGTATAGATGCTGAAATGTTATTAAAAAATAATTTTCTTGAGTGGGGCGACGTTACTCGCAAAGTAATTTGACAATGTTTTGAGGTTTCAACTAATGATATTTCATACTGCTAAACTTCAAAAGTTACGTCCATACAAAAATAAGTATTTTGGTATTTGCATTAACAGCCTTATTGCTTTGTTTGTCAATTTCGCTACTTGCTATAACGTACTTACAATACTAAATTAAAACTAAAGGAGGCTTCATCAGCAATTGCTAAAGCTCAATGGTGTCTTGAAGTGAATATTATAGCTAATGATTGCACTATCAATCGTCCAAATTCCCTTAGATCTCAGCAAAGGCAACCGAGATTGTCAAAATCTACCAGAAATCTTGATATGTGAATTTTAATTCACGGTCAAGGATGAAACGATTTCCTATTTTCTTTATGAATTACGAATGTGCTTAGCAGTAGTGTCTGTCTGTTATTACATTACTAAAATTACTTGTAACATAAATCTCTGCGGCAACAATTATTCAAATTTATCAACTTTGAATAAATTAGGGAATAAAAATTTCCATATTTCAAGATATAAAAAAAAAGTTTTGCAAGTACATTAAAAATAAAGTTTTTTTTTTTTTATAAATAGAAGGCACATTCACTGTCTATATACTGAAAAAAAAAAAACTATGTCTACTGCTATCACGCAAAGCTTTAAGCTAACTTAACCTAATAGTAACCACATTTTATTTCAATGGCAAGCCACAAGAGTATCAAAAGTCTACTATTCAAAGCTAAATGAAATGCATAAAGAGATCTACAATATAAATAAAAATACTAAACTATATTAATAATATATATGTGTATAAATATTTTTTTAGAGTTTTATTAGATGCAATAACTCGTTTTTAACATTTATGATTTTTTTTTATTTAATTTGTTTCATAGGGGGTTTTTGGACGGCTGTAATACATATTTTATTTTATGGTCGAAAACTTGTATAACATTATTATCTTAACACTATAATAACAATCTTGCAAGAACTAAAAAAATATAAAATAATTCGAAAATAGAGAATAGCTCAAGAATAACTTTCAAGAATAACTCTCACTAATACAAAAAAAAACTAAAATTCAATGTTTCAATATTTTTCATAGACTATTTACATATTCGAGCTACTTACTTTTTTACATATAATAGAACCCGAAGGTTAATTCTGTACAGCCAATGTTCACTTATACGTTTTTAAACGATATAAATAATAATACGTAAACAAAAACAAAACAACCTCTATTGTGACAGATATGATCAAAGCTTAGGCCATGCAAAATCAACGCCAAATAGCAATAAGTATCTGTAAAGATATATATTTTGCGCTTTGATAGATAATATGTATATTAATACAATAATGATGTAACCTCCACCAACAGCTTAGATGCTGCTAAGAAATGGAAAAATAAATGATTATTTTAAAATCTAATATTATTATTCTAATGCTCATGGAGTACTGCTAATTAAACTGACTAACGTATTTACTTAACTTTTATTTTTAGAATTACGAAAATGCCCAGAAAAAAATAGACAGGTCATAATTGTAAAAAAGTATTGCTGTCATTTATTTTCTCATTTCACCGAGGAACATTGAGCAGCCATTTTATAAAGAATATTATGCTATAGGAATGTACAGTGTGCTTCCTTGTAATATCGTTACTCTTAAAATCTAACGTATATCTATCTATTAGCTAGACGTTTGTTACTTTTTAGGTTTTTTTAATGATGCTATATACTCTGAAATGATAAATAAAATATAAATAAAAATTTTAAAATATGAAAATCAGTAATAAATATTGGCATATTTTAACAAAGAAATTATCAACTTTCAAATTATAAAAGAAGTTTTACAATAAGGTGAAGTCAACTTAAAAAATGATGAAATAACATAATTTAGTACAACAAACGGAGGCGCGTACGATATTCAGCTATATTTCAATAGAATAAGGTCAATAGTTTATTCACATGAAACGACGAGCACTTTCTTGGGTTTTTGGGGTCAACTCAGAGTTGACAACAAGAACGGAGATTAGTTATAATTAGCTAATACAGTATTAAACTAATAATTGTTTTATTAAAAATGGAATATAATATAAAGCGAATTATTATTATACGGGGTGTAAGGGTCCGTGTAACCGAAAACTGAAACAGTGGATATCACTATTCTGAGTTGTATACAGGCTGTTTCAGAAAGGTGTGGTCATGTTTTAGGGTCGTATAGTAAGAAATGAAATACGTAAATTCCTATCAGTTTAAGGATTTTTTTTTTATTTTTTATACAAAAATCCTACTTTGAAACTGACAATTGATTCTTAAAAATGTTGTTTTTACATTATTTTGGTCTCAATAACGAGTCATTACAGTCAATAATGATCTTATAAGGAGTAAACCGAACATTTCACCACATGTGACCAAGAATCTGCAATGTAATCAAAACAAATGACACATAAATATTTTATTGCCGTATTGTTCACGGTGGAATGGAATACGACCATCCCACTCTTCCCGGTAGTATCGTACAAGGCGGCTAAGGGATCAGACTGTTATCTATCACACAGCATGTATACAGTCATACAGAGCCTGGTCGGCGGCAATAGGCTTGACCCTATTACGTTAGTGGGACCAAATTCTAATATGCGAATTGTGGTTGTTGCATGCACTTCTGCCTACCCCTGAATGGATACAGCCGTAAGTATATATATGTAGGTATGATTTTTTTTTGATATAACTGACTTATGTATATATCGATATGTGTCCACAGTAATGCGTTCTTGTGAGTTATTCGGTGCGCTGTCCCTTACACGCAGTATATGTTTAGTTAATGTAAAGTGTAATTATCATACAATGGTGTATGTAACTCACCGTCGATAGTACCAAACTCTCGTTCGTGTGCTCGTGTAAGCACTTGCTTGTATAGCGTCTCTGCTTCCTTGTACTTGCCCTGTTAAATACAAAATTGAACATTATCACATACATAATATACAAGACTATTTATATAGACATAACAATAATGCTTTAGAATGGAAATCGTATGAAGCGAATCGGACTTAAATCCCTAAAAAAAGTAAAGGACCGAACATATGGAAATGGAAATCAAAATTTATAAAACATACCTGATAACAACGGATTATGACGTCACAAGACACAAAGAATAAATAATTTACTTTTTAAATTGACTTGTATTTCGAATTCATACTGGAATACAATATTAAAAGCCAGCCAGCCAAGCCAGTATAAAAAAAATGAACACAATTAAAACGTTTTAAAACCTACACTGTCCCCATTCAGTGCATTTGAGTTCAAGTCTTATTATTTGGCAACTTAGTTTCAAACTTACCTGTTTCAGATAGCAAGAGGCGAGATTATTTTTCGTCTTGGCAACATTGGGATCGTCGGGGCCCAATTTACTTTCATAAATTTCCAATGCACGCTGATAATATTGCTCTACTTCTTCATATTTGTTCTGTAAAACCATAACATAACATTTTTATATATACATACATATATCATATCTGTTTATTATTGGTTGTAAGAGTTTGTGATTTTGGACATTCAATTAATAAATTATATATTGAAACTTATTTCCCATGAAAAAAGTAGTGGAGATAAAAGAGTTAATGAGATGAATTTAGAAGAAATTTAAAGAATCAATTAAGAGTAAAATAGTAGTGTTTGGTGAGAATGACTTTTGTTCTTGTAACAGTTTTATACTAATAAACCAAATTGTTAATGACAATTTTATATATTAGTTTAAATGGTTTCCTAATTAGGGTTACGTGTTTTTTTTGACAATATTATTACGGCATAACAATATTTTGGTTAAACGACATCCGAACCGAATAGATACCTATTGATAACGTTTTATTTCAGAAAAATCAATAAAGGTGTGCATTGTACATTTGAAGTTTCTTTATTTATACTATTATGACGTCACGATAATAGCGACTACTTTTTTTATAAAGTGATATTATTTTTTATAAAGTGATATTATTTTGAGGAAATAAAAATACCAGTTGACTATCGCATCTATAGTGTTATTTTACAATATATTAAAAAGAAATATGTTTAGACTTTGTTAATCCCGTGTTGCAATGGGTAAGGTAGGTAGATAGGTAGGGAACCTGTCAGTAGAATGGTGGAGTACCTGGTTCTGGCAGAGCAGAGCGAGGTTGTTGAGCTGCTTGGCGACGTCGGGGTGGTCGCGGCCGAGCACGGCCTCTCGGATGCATAGCGCGCGCTTGCACAGTGGCTCCGCCTCGCGGTATTTGCCTACAACAACATTAATCAATCAAATCAATCATTCATTATAATAAAAATAGTATAAAAGTATTTTCGATTTGCCAAGAGAAGAAGTCAGTCTTTAAGCATTCGTTGCCTGTTAGGATATGCAGCTCCTACAGCTTAAAAGAGTCGCAAGATTATTGACGACCTTAGAGGGTGCCTCCAGTAACCTCACTCACTGGGCGAAACAAAACTAAGACTCGTCTTTCCTGGGTGCACCGGCCAGCTAGTCATTATGCATTAGTTGAAACATACATAAAACATATTCTTGTACTGATATTTAAAATACGCACACTAAATACATAATACGTATATACATATGTATCTATGATTACATTTAACCAAAAACCCCTTAAACATAAAAAATAAACTTATATATTCATATAATATTTATTTATTTCCTTTATCTATTCTATTTTGCTTATCTATGATATTTGTGTGTATATTTTTTCCACACAATCTAAAATCCTACGGCGTGTATACCTTACTGCCTTCAACATTCCCTATTTCCTCTTATTGTTGAACTCGGACTTTCCGGCAAAAACCAGTCGGAGTTATAGGTTATAGGTACGCGAGACGACTTACTTGAGCTATTGAGTCAATATACCCCAAATTTTCCTATCTTATTACCCAAAGTACATAAATGGTACTAAATTATAATCAAAATTTGCAAAATGAGGGCTTTATGCCTTTATTCCTTCGGGAAAACAGGCGTAAATGTGATGTGTATTTCCCATCCATCATATGGTTGATTGCCTCAGGGTGACAAGGCCGCAAAATTCTTGTATTGTTAGTCTGTGGTAATATCAAGGTGTACAATAATGATATTTATTATTATTATTATTGTAAATGTCCCTCACCTCGCTTGCCGTAAAGTACAGCCAGATTGTTGAGCGTGGCGGCCACGGCGGGATGGTTCTCGCCAAGCGTCTTCTCACGAATAGAGAGCGCATCATTCAACAAATTAGCCGCCTCCTTGTATTTGTTCTGGTCTCTGTAAATAGTCATTTTTCTATAAACACAAAAGCATTTGGCGACACTCCCTAAATACTGAGGTATTTATGTGAGACTTTATTACTACCATGTGGTCATTATGTAGATAAGATAAGGATCTCACAAATATACATAAATTCTAGACTAAACATACGAACCACTACCACTTAATTTGGAAATTAAATTAAAAAAAAATTAAGTTTGAAATGAAAAGATTTTTTTTTATGCGATAGGGGACAAACGAGCAGACGGGTCACCTGATGGTAAGTGACTATCGCCGTCTATGGACACCCGCAACTCAAGAGTCACAAGTGCGTTGCCGGCCTTTTAGGTAAGAGTACGCTCTTTTCTTGAAGGTTTGAAGTTCGTATCGGTTCGGAAATATGGCAGGAGACAATTTGTTCCATAAGCTGGTTGTGCGAGGCAAAAAGCAAAGTTAAAATTTTTAAAGTTTTTATATCATTTTAAGGTTTTTTTCTCATATTTTTTTATGGTTTTTTTTCAATATCGGATTGAATAATTGCATTACAAAAAAAAAATACGTGAAACCTAAAATTTTGAACTTAATTTATTATTATTTTAATTCTTTTCACCTGAGAGATACATATATTTAAGTGTTCCATTTTCTGCGACACGCTATATAGTTATCTAAAGATGTTTTAAATTGACACACTATATTTTAGTCACTACAAGATAAAATATAGAGAGAAAATGGCAAAACAAACATTTAAAGCGATCATTAGTGGATGGCCGGTAGGGGTCGATAGAGAAGAATATACTGTCATCAGATTGGTGACGTTTAAAATTGATGATTTCAGGTGTGCAAGAACAGAAGCAAGTGGAGGTCTGCTGTCTCTGTCTATCCCGAAGGGAGACAGACGTGAGTTTATGTACATACGTATGTTTGTATGTATATTAAACAATACACACAGTTGATTTTATTACTAACTAGTCAAAAGCTAAAAAAAATACTTTGGCAGCGTCCCAAAATAATCCTACAATTTTCCTTTATAAGAACCTTCCTGGAACTTCAAATATTAAAAAAATATATATATAGGTCTAGCCGTTCTTGAGTTACACGCTCTGAGCGGATGGGAACGAGACAGTAAAATGTGTAATAAAGACTTTCCGACACTTCTTGCTATAGTTACAGCCGTGTATGAACTTCGTTCCGACCATAGACGCTCACGCCATTTTTTCTGCTTAGCATCACATTTAACAATTCAGTTTTATTTACATATTATATATAGGTTATTAGTAGCTAGTACCTCACATCACAAAACAACATTGCTAAAAATATATATTGAGACTTCGAAGAATGTAAAATGACAACATACCTGTACACTAGGGCCAAAATATTGAGCATAGTGGCGACATCTGGATGATCGTGTCCAGAAGTCTTCTCCAGATCTTCAAGAGCTTGTTTGCAGAGAGGCACGGCAACCTCGTACCGGCCCTGGGAGGCGTACTGTATGACCAGGTTGTGGAGAGTTCTGAGGCGAGCTGGGATCTCGTACCCTGCGTTTACTTGCTGTGCGAAGTGCATTGGGGGGGTTGGTGACATGGCTGGAGGAGAAATAGTAAAATACATACGAGGTTAAAAACCTAAAGTAGATTTTTAACCGATTTCAAAAAGAAGGAGGTTATTATTTCGCGATCTTCGCCATATGTAAGCCAATTTATTTTATAGCTGAAGGGGCAATATTATTAGTATTAGTAGTATTCGCTGTTGGTTTCATTTCAATTTTAAAAATATATGACACCTCTTAGGTGGAAAAAAGGCAGTATTGGTAGAGTAGTTATGACGGTATTGCAATCAAACTCATATTCTAGTTCATAGTATTATTTACATATAGAAACATCATGAGTACGAATATATGCATTAAGTGAAAATCGAAAGGCGAAGTTCCTACGTATTAGCCAATTGCTTGACCAAACCGTGAATACACATTCAGTATCTATATTTTAATAAAATTCCTCAACTGTTATTTGCAATCGACCTTTTTTAATTAAATGAAAGACAATTGATCAACACATACAATGTTGCCGCAATAATAGATTGCTAGTTAAAACATAAATGGTAACAGTAGTAGAGCCATGCTTAGGCAAGAATGCGCCGGGCCGAAATGAGTGAAGTTTCCGGGGGCCCAACCTCCCCCTCTCCTCTGTCCTCTCCCATCATTCCCTCTCTATTATTTCCCCTACCTGCATCCCTCATCACTCTTAAAGGCGGGTAGCGCACTTACGACTCTTGAGTTGTAGATGTCCATGGACGGTTGTCGCTTACCATCAGATGACCCGTCTGTTCGTCTGTCCCCCATAGTATAAAAAAATTTATAACAAATTGTGGTTGATCACTAAACGCCCGTTTAAAATGGTTAATGGCTAAGTTATATATTTGATAACACTGTCATGAATTCGTGGCACTTAAGCCTCGCAAAATGACACGATATGCAGTAATTGATAACGGTAATGATATAATATTTGCATCTAGATTGTGTTAGCAGATAGCTTATTAGGTGAATGTATCAGTATGTTTTACAAATAAACTTGACTTTTAAACACGATGGGGGGCACGTAATTATATGGGCGGGTTAAATATATATAATATATATATATATATAACATATTTATTGTACATGTAACTGATAACTAAACAAAATGTAAAGGGCCTGAAGATATCTAGGTACTGAATTCCTAAAGGAAGAGTAACACATTTTTTCATTGACACAAAAGGCTTTAATCTATTATATGTTCTTTTGTTGTTACAAACAAAGCTGTAAAAAGATTTTCTAATAAAGAATTAACAGTTCTAAGTAAGTAAAGAGTAAATATAAAATCAGTGGAACTCCGCCCATTCCAACTCCATCGAGCAGAGCCATGCTTAGGCACGTAATGGCCGCCTCGATCGAAATTATAATCTCTTACTGTGAAAAGAGGTGAGTGAGTAAGACAGAAGACAGTTGGGTAGATCTTCAATATTTTGACCAACCATTGACAGACAAAGGAGAGGACTTACATTTATTGTTCCTGTTGTCCTCATGGTCGTCATCAGGGAACAGATCAACCATCGGATCATCTCGCTTCTTCTCGTTCTGTCCGCTACGATTCGTGTCAGACTCCTCGTTCACATCGCTGTCGTATTTGCTGGAGTGACAAACAATTGTCATGGTAAGAGGTTGTTGTTATAATCACAAATTATAAGTAACGCAGCCTTAGATGGGCAATGGATTCAATGACTATTGTAGACAGTGACATCAAATCACACCATGTCAGGTCTATAAGTCTGTACTCTACTAAAGATTGCTTGCCCGTAGGACAGCAACGCTTAGTACAGGCTTGACCGGTTTATAAACCAATGCTGCCAATCCCCTCTTCCTCGTTCCTGCGGCTCTTGAGTTGCAGATGTTCAAGGGCTGCGGTAGTCACTTACCATCCGGTAACAAGTCTGTTAGTTGACCCCTACACCATACACAAAATAATGATGTTTGTAGCTTCTTGCTTTTTGAAATTTTATTTGGGTTTGAATGGTATGACAAAAAAATATACGAAAACGTATTTTAATCAGTCATGGCATCTAGTTTAAAGACGTTATGCAATGTATCTCGACAGAGTAATATACTATTTCATGAGTCATAAAATACATGGCGCCTTGGCTTTGGAATAAAATTTCATACGGTTTACGATTAGAGGAACCTTAAGAGACCTCTAAAGCGGAGTTTCACACTGAGAAGCACTCTTAGCTTCAGTAAAATACCTGGTAAAAAAGATATTCATTCTAATGACAATATAGTGACTTTTGTATGAGTCAACTGTAGACACTATTGAAGTGTACACCCACACAACTGAAGTACAGCAAGAAATTTTATAATACATACCGGATTGAAGCCATGAAGTCCAAATGCTTGTTCTCCTCCTCCAACTGTGCAACTCGCTGTTCCGAAGCCTGCAGATGCTGTTGAGCAGCTGCGAGCTCGTCACGGAGCCATGCGTTCTCTTGGCACAGCCTCCTTACTTGGGTACGAAGTTTCTGCTTTTCAGCCTCCACAGATTGTAAATGTGAGGCTAATGCCATCATCACCTGGAAAAGACATGCAAAATTTATTTGGATGTTAGATACAGACATACACTCATAACTAACAAATCTAAGCGGACTATAAATATAGTTACGTAATAGGGGGCCACCATATAGCCGTCAGGTCTTCTACTTTAGAAATAAAATGGAAAAATTGAGAGAACTTCCATTTCCCTTTATATTAAAAGGGAACGTTGGAAAAGTTGGGAAGATAGGGACAGTTCAGGAGAAGGGAAATTTATGGGTACTAACTATTTAATAAGTGTCAAGTGTTTGTTTCTTTAAGTGGGGGAGTCTCTGAAGCTGCTACACAAATGAGCAGTGTATAGAGAATTTATAGTTAATATAATAAGTCTTCGAATATTAATACGAGTTGCCTCACTGGGGAATCACAGAAACCTTACCTTCCCAAGGCTCTTTTAGTCTAAACTGAAAAATCTAAATAAACATCATATTTAATGATATATGTATAAAGATCAGCAATTACTTGAAAATAGGTTAGTAAGATTGCTGTTGAATTTTTCCCCTCGATGTCTGCAAAATAACTTACACTTTCTTATTGCAAGTATGCAAACGTTCCTGATAGCACTCCTCTTAAAAATGTTGCCTTTGATAAAATAATGCCGTTGGTCCGGCAGTGAAAATTTTAAACAACCAAGACAAAATGTACAAACGCTAAAATATTCATTTTATTTCATTTTTTTTTATATATAAACCTACCATAGTGACCACTTTGCCTGATGGAAAGCAATAAGTGGAGTACAAAAGTGGTGATCACCATCCTCATTGCATGTATAGTCAATGTAGCATGGTGACCCACACTATGGCGGTCTGGTGAGATGCTTTTTCACGCCCCGCTTAAAAGACCAGGGATCAAAGTGGGAAGGAAACACGTGCGCTGGTAGGTGACTAGCACGTGCAGACAGCGCATTAGTTATATCATATAAAAGCTATTTTATTTGGTACTATCATTACTATGATATTGCGAAACTCAACCGCAGCTTGTAAATACTTATTGTTTGTTGTATTATTAAAAAAGTCAATTAATCTATTAACCAGTATAACCACTTATGCATCAGCCATTCTTTGCGTACAAAGCCTGCAATGCCATTTGTAGGGAACTAGATGTGTAATAACAAATTTACACTTTTCAAAAAAGTTGTTTTGACATTGTTAATTTGTGTAATTTGTTAAGAGTTCATTTTTTATGTTTATGTTTTTGTCTTTTGTTTTATTTTCTTTCATTTTATGACGATTTTTTGTTAACCTATAAAATGTCAATTTTATTTTCTTGTAAATCGGTGTTACTTTTTTACGCAAGTTTTGATATCTTAAAATGTTGTGCATTTAAGTTTACTACTGTAATTTTTTTTAGATGTAAATGATAATCCAGACTAAATGACAACCAGTAAATACTACATTTACTGGTTGTCACAATAAATACATGCCGTATAAACAAGTTTCATGTCATAGCTTCACAAATTCGTTAGCAGTAGATAAATTCTCCAAGACGTTACTTGGTGTGTAATATCTGGAGCGCGAAACAGACCAGGCAATTTCCCACTAGCGCAACGGAAGTTCGGAACGGGAGCTAAGTGCATTACGAGATCGCCGCAGTTGGTCCACGTCTAAGCAGGAAGTCTTAATATAATGATTGAAAATACATACTCTGGCACTTTGGAGGTAATACGAAGTATTATTAAAGGGTCTCAAGTTGCCACTAAGGAATTGGACTGTAATCTGTCAGACAGTATATAGTTATATAGTGCCCGATTGACGGCAATAGGCTTTGCCCCCAGTACGTTTGTGGGACCAGATTCTAATCGGCAAAGTGTGGGTGTTTAATACACCACTGGCTACTCCTTCGGGTATAAAGGCGTGAGCGTATGTACGTATTAGCGGATATTTAGCTCTATAGTATTTTATTAACCAAATTGTAGCAGTAAATTTTATCTACTTCTGTGTTATCAAACATTACATAGATGATATATACTTCACGACCTACTCTCATACCTACCAAATATACATAAAAAAATCATAATTATTGGTCGCGCCGTTTCGGAGGATTAAGACCACAAACACCGTGACACTAGATTCTTATATACACTACCGTCCAAAAGTTTGGAAGCACACCTGATTTCAAACAAAACAAAAGATTGCCGACTCCCTGCGGTAAATAATAGCAATAAAATAAAGTTTTATGACCTTTTGTGATTTTTTAACACAAAACAAAAGGATTACTAGTGCATATTCCTTGAGTTTTAACAAATTCCTGGATTTTGACGAAACACGTGTTTTATTACTTCATCCGCCGGGGACTTTCTTTCATGCATTGATGCGGTTTTATTGAAAATATTTTGTAGTTTTATCTTTTTTGGACCTTATTTAGTCACACTTGAGCATTAGAACGCGAAGGTTGTGATATTAACATCGTCTGTATTCAAAAGATTTCGACTACTTCCTTGACCGTCTTTTTTTATTGAAAATGGCAAAACGCAAGCAAATCACACTTGAACAGCGAAGCGCTATTTGTACTCTGCGTGAGGAAGGCTACAGTGAACGCCAAATCGCAAAAAAACTCGGAATTTCTTGTAAAGGTGTCCACTACACCCTCGCTAGAAAAAAAGAAACTGGCAAAAATGAAGATAGAAAAAGGTCTGGTAGGCCCAAATCCACTACAAGTCAAGAGGATAACTTCATCAGAGTTCTTTCTAAACGGAATCGTCGCTTAACTGCACCACAAATTACCGCATCTCTGAATGAAACGCGAGGAACACCCGTGTCAATAACAACAGTTAAAAGACGACTACTGTCTGCGGGGCTAAGAGGTTGTGTTGCAGTTAAAAAACCAAAACTAACAATTCGGCATAAGAAAAACAGACTAGAATGGGCAAAGGAACATAAAAACTGGACAATAAACCAATGGAAAAAAGTTCTTTGGAGTGACGAATCGAAGTTTCAGATTTTCGGGTCCAATAGACGTGTTTTTGTGCGCCGATCTAAAGTAGAGAGAGCTTCAGAAGCTTGTACAGTGCCTACTATCAAACATGGTGGTGGTAATGTCATGGTTTGGGGGTGTTTCGGCAACAATAAACTCGGAAGTCTTGTGAGGATAACCGAAAAACTAAACAAGGAACGCTATTTGAAAATTCTTAAGGATTTCGCCATACCCAGTGGACTGAATCTTATTGGTCCTGGGTTCGTTTTTCAGCAAGATAACGACCCGAAACATTCGTCCAAACTGTGCCAGAACTTTTTAAGGAAGAAAAAAGATGTGAAAATCATGCAGTGGCCGTCTCAATCACCTGACCTTTCTCCCATTGAACTTGTTTGGGATGAACTAGATAGAAGGGTGAAAAATCAATCTCCTACGAGCTCAGAACATTTGTGGCAACTATTACAGAGCGAATGGAAGAAGTTAGATGAACAGTATTTTATGAAATTAATTAGTAGGATGCCTAGAATATGCGAGAAGGTAATTAAAGAGAGGGGTGGACACTTCGATGAAGCTAAAATTTAATTTAATTTTTATATTACTTATTTAATTTCATTGTTGTAGAAGTGTGTTTTGTCTATTTTTTTAATTCTGTATCAATAAAAAAAATTTAAGATGGCTTACTTTTATTTTATTTGATTTTATCTTGTTGCTTCCAAACTTTTGGACGGTAGTGTATATATGTAGATAGATATATAACTTGGGTGACAATACCATAGACAGTTCTACACCTTGGAGGTGATCTAATGATAGAGCCAGGGCATGGTTTGGGCGGATTTTGTTTGTCTTAAGGAGTCGAGTATATAACAGTTGGTGACAAATAGTGTTTTTTAGTTTTTTAACTAACATAATTACTTGTTTACTTAAATGATGATGAAAGTGACTATCAGACACATCGTAAATCTCTCGGTTTTGGAACTTTTTTTTTAATTCGTAACGAATTCTAAGTGTTAGATGTAATTGAAATAACGTCAATGTCAGTATGTAAATAGAGAATATAAGATACGAGAGAGAAGTTCAAAAAAAAACTAAAAATAATGTTATAAAATGCACTGAAATAATATTAAGCAAGACTAAGGCAAATTCAAACTGAAAGTAACAAATCTAGCGCCAATAAAAATAATATAAACGATAATTTATAATTTTAGTTTTATTTTTTTAAATATTGATATCTCTTTCTAACCTTCCCTTCCTTTACCCTTCAATTCCAAAAAGTGCCACGATGACTTCAATAGGTTTGCACCTCCTATTATGTAAATGAGACATTTTAAACGACGAAACGTCGGCGTTAATTACGCCTCTTGAGTTTATGTATGTATTGATATAAACCACTAATGCAATATTTTTTACATATAATATTGCTTGAACTTATGTTTGTATTTAGAATAGTGCCAATTAAATGCACATGCTAATAAATCCTCTTCGATAAGGAAAAGCAATAAAAATTATTGATAGAAGCACTCGACATACAAACCATTTCAACCAGACGATGACCGCAAAGTGCACTCTTAATACTCCTTGCTAGCACTTGTAATTGTAAAGGCAGCTTGCCTGCATTTATTGTATTAAATATACAATACGGATATGTAAATCTATATTTAATTATAATGAATTCTAATAACGCCTTAGTACACTGATTATGCAAGTTTTAGGTTTTTATCTAAGTATTTCAAACCAGGTCTCTCGGACCGCTGGTGACTTAAGTGCAATTATACTTCATAAAATCATAATCTATTCAATGCATTGCATCACTATGCCTTGAATGCTAAATGTATCATGCCCGCGCGCATGTATTGGTTAAAGGTTAAAAAAGGGCTCGAATTCAAAACATCAGGCTGTTCGAGTTACACGGCGCCCAGGCTTGTTCAAGCTATTGCTCCTCAATCCATATAAGAAATATCCGTTTCCTTCCTTATTGAAAGGGAAAGGGAGGATTCTCTTTCCCTTTCAACATACTCCCAATTTTCTCAACCTCAACCTTCTATTATATATTATAAGTGCGAAGGTCCATCCGGGAGATGGCGTGAATGACGTGAGCTTTTCTTTAAACCCAAAAGAAGCACCTCTTAACTTATCGAATATAGATGTTCTTCAATAACTTTGCTGTAGCAAATTGAACTTTTTTTTTAAATTATTTGATGTTATGCATGCATTATAAATACATTTAAATTATATATGTTAAGAGTGTACTAGAATCTTACTAGTAAAGTATACTAAGTTAAACATGATCACATAGATTTAATTTTTCTTTCATCCATATTATCCTAAACTGCATCCAAAGAGATTTTCGAAAGAGACAATTAGGTATTTTCTACAAAGGGCTCTAATAAACAATATAAGACTCAATATTCTTGCTTTTGAAAATCATTAAAATAGATTTTAGTAATTCTCATCATAGGTCAGTTTTTAAATTTACCTCCCGCAACTTACTTAGTGAGATTGACTGGTCATGTCAACAACTCTTTTGTTCACGTCAAAGCAAACGAGAAGTGTTTGAATACAGCCGAGGGCTGTGCGTGCGGCACTGAGGGTGGGTAATCTCAGACATAAATAAATTGAGTTGATGAGACGCCGTTTATCGTGCCGTGTCGTGCAAGCCTCGTTTAAAACTTTGGTTCTATGTAAATTAAAAAAGCTTTCATTTCTCAACAAAAAAACAGAAAAAAATATATTAATAGTACATTTAATAATAATAATACTATGTGAATTGAAGGGCCCTGCGAGTGATATAAGTTGGGAAATGATATTTTACGCTTCTATCAGGCTTGTAAACGAGAACTAATAAGAAGGCATAAAAATTAATATATATATATATATATATAAGCTTCTCGCCATAGGATCTACTATTGGAACAGGCAACTAGCTTCAAGACTGACTTAGTAAAACTAACTTCTTTTCATGATAATTCAACAAAACCTATAATCGGTTTTATTGGAGAAAGCGTCATTGATTTGAATTGATTTAATAAAATATGAAGTTCCAAACTACTTGTCTAGAAAAATAACTTTGCACTACAAAGAGAAAAATGTACCGAGCTTACTAGCACGCATCCCTTTGTATTGAAAAAATAAACATTCCCACGTTCATCACTCTATTTTGTCGAGTTCGAGTCGAGAGTTCATTGTAGGATGGATGCGGTGCAAGATAATAGGATGAGAGAATTATATAAACATTAACTTAATGACTAAAATACAAAAGGAAAGTATGAAAAACGATACGTGATATTTTACGTTCCCAATACGATAAACCGAGCTAGCTAGGTGAATTAAAAGTTAAACTGAAATAACTATATTATCTACAAATAACTAGTATTATTAAAAGGAGAATAGCGCCCCTGTAATTTAACGCTTGTTAACACATATTTACTTGACATAAAGAAATTACTAGTTAGTAGAATTAATAGTTCGTTTAAACGTGCTCACCTAAGGAGCCTAAGCCTAGCCTAGCCTAGGCGAATTTAGGTGATTATTAAAATGGATAGAGTATTTATTGACGATTATTATGAATCATTACGACCCCTAAAAGCGGAGCAGCTACCAACAAACCCTAAGCCAAACGGAACAGGAACGACTTGTTGATTATATTCCAGATTAGTGTGCGTTTGAGGTTGTTAAAGTCAGCACGGCATTGACCTCTCACGGTCAAGATCTGCACGATATAACACGCGAGGTAATTATAACGTAATTTTCTTATTTGATGATAGTAAGTCTAAGTCTTAATATTCTTCATATCGCTGTGACCTCTGCAGCAATTAAGTGCCTATATCTCAGGGCATGTTTGCAGGATGACATAACGCAAACACAATTACAACTTGCCGCGACACTACAACATTAACCGTAATGGGCAAAAAAAAAAAATTTAAGCGAAGTACTGTTCCAAGCAACGCCCACTGTGCTATTGTGTATAACATTAAGTTAAATTAACAATGTCTTCCACACAATTTTTTTAATTTTAAGATTTCTAAGAAAAAAGCTTGCATTACAGATTAGCGAATTAAAAACCTCTTACAAATTAAGGCAACAGTATATTAATGATTTTTTTTAAATAACCAAGACCCAAAAATTAATCCAAAGATTAGAAAAGTGCTGATAATGAAGCTAAAAAAAACTCGAGTAAGACACCTTTCACACAAAAAAAAAACCAACATCGGCTTATCACTTCAGAAGCTATGATGCCACAAATACACAAACTTTTAATGAGGGGTTAAAAAGACCTAAAGGGTAAATGCTATAACTTTCTGCTATGTCTCGCATGAAACCACTCAAACGCTACTCAATGTCTTATATATCATTAAATGTAGAAAAAGAGGACCTACGAGCCTACGACCAGTGACCAATTAAGATCAGTTTATTATAAACAAGTGCCTGGATGACAGCTATAAGCCTCTTATAACGTTAGTGGGACCAAATTATACTTGAAAAAATGTAGGTGTTTAACGCAACTCTGTCAACTACTCCGGGGCGTTAGTGTATGTTTGTATATACATTGAAGGGATGTCTTCAAAAGCTTTACTACAATGTATGACGGGCCTGTTAGTAAAGTGGTTGCTGAGCTAGAGTTCGTGGGTTTGATTCCCACATGGGACAAAAGTTAGTGTGATCACAAATAGATGTACTGTGTGTGGGTGTGCTTAGTGTCCGTTGTTTGTATTTCTGTCAAGTCCCCCGCGACACAGAATTCATTCCTAACAAAGATACATTACATTTCCCAAATGATTTAAAGGGTATTCCTACAAAATTTAATATACTATCGTAGTTATTAATTATAGCGAAAACTGTATTAATGTTGTCACATGATGAATTGAGTATTTTCGGCCCTAGGTCATTGGATCACCAAAGATGTCATTGATTACAGGATAAATAGGGTCGTAAAGAGTACAGGTTTTATAAAAGCTGGGGTGCTGATTGGTGGATTATGACATTTCAAGAACCCTGAACTTAAGCGGTTTCAGACTTGTAATGCATTTTAGTTCAGTCAGTTCCGTCTTGAGACTTGATTCAATAGTTTAATTTTAATCCAAGCCATGTCGTGGAATAGATTTCAGCCCCCTCATATCTGGCTACCTGCCATAGGTATCGTAAAAGACATTTATATATTATGTAAGTGGTACTAAAAGTATGGTTGGCAAAATGGGTGCTTTATACGTCTTTGTTGTTTGTAAACCTCCAAATGTCATCGCCGGAGCTGCCTGTGAAATGGTATGTCGGACGCGAGCTGACAAAACCACACGGTATTCAGTCTAAAGTGGGTCTACAGCACCCGTACGCATTGCGAGCACAGAGTGCTGAGTGCATCATAAAAGGTATCAACCATCAATCCATGCGGTACTGGCGATGCCAATATCCACAACCAATGTCTTCTATAACTACTGTTTTTGATACTGAATTTAACGTCAAAGATTTTATGTATTATGTATCTTAAGTATTATGTTATTTTCTGTTGTGTATAGATAACTACAATATTCGATTAGTTTATATCTTTTGCAATATTAATATTAATTATTAGTCACTAATATATTATTTATGAGAGTAAAATGAGGTACGTGCGTGCTCAAGATCGTGACGAGCATTGTAAAACAGTTAACTGGAAAAAAAAACCTTAATTTAAACGTATGTATTTGTATTTGAAAATTTTTATCAATTCACGTCCCCAAAAGGTAGGCAATTATTAAATTATCAATTTCTGTTAGAGCCATTAGTCATTATTGAAACAGAAACTTTTTATTTTAACTGCAATGTTTAACTTTTTACACCGTCTTAAAATAAGAAGTTGCATTTAAAACTATAACTGAATAGTAGTAATACCGGGTGTAGTAACATGTAACTATTCAACAAATAAATCAGATTTCCTGTCCTGATCGCCATAATCTCAATACTTGGCCGGCATCCAACGTCGACAACTTCAGAAGAGGGGTGTCGTGTCCTTTGTGTGTGAACTAGGGGCGACTCATTAATTATAAGCTTAATATTAATTTAGCTTTAATAGCTTTAATATTAATAATTATAAGCTTAGACTAAGCCTGGTAATTAACAATTTAACAATAATTTACGATAAATGTATTGGGACTAAAGTAATTAAGGGATCTCTGATATCTATCAGAATGTATGTATACAGTCTATAACGTAAGAGGGATTAAATTATGGTTGGCAAAATGTAGGCGTTTGAGACTATTTTCCCTACCCCTTCAAGGATATAGGCGAGTGTATGTATGTATGTTATCGATTTAATCATCAAGCAGGTTGATTGAAACTACTTGGTCAGAAAGAATGGAACAATTTTGTTGACTGTAACAGTTCAACATACAAAACAGCCTTAAAAACAAAGTTAAAAAAGAAACGTTACATTTCAAATGCTTTCATAAGCATTGCGATAAAAAACTTAATACTTTTACTCAGACTTTGCAAAGTATATATGCAGCATTCAGTTGTATATAACAATTTGTGCTCATTATTTGTTTTCAACAAACGAAACGAACAATTTCGAAGATGCTATGTAAGCATTCCTCCGTGTAATGATAAAGAAACAATGAAATACAAATACGTTTTCTTTTATGAGTTGCAGTTCGTTTACTCGCCGGTGCCCTCAAGGTAAAAGGTAGGTGTGACCTAAATGACGCTCGACGGGAAGTCCTTAAAGTCATTCAGCGAATGTAGGCTAGCCCTAAGCTGTATGTCTGCGCCCTCACATAAAACAGCCTTTTCATTTAACATTTCAAAAGGTGTTCGAAGTGAAAATTCTTGACCTTTTTTTAAACTGTAAGTACAAAGGCTGAAGTTATTTTAGGTTCCTTGAAAATTTGTATCTTAATACTAAACCTATAATAATAACGTTTGAGCAATAATTTTTCACCTTAGGCATCGCGTGTCGAACCCTAAGGAATCGTGTTTCTTATCTACTGAAAATGCTAACAGTTATAGGAATTTTAGTGGCTTAGCTACGAAAATAATGTCAGCTAGATCGTTCACTTTGTCCTTACCTGTCTTTTCGATACCCTTATAAACGAGTTCCATTTACAGGCTGTATTGTGTTAAAAATATTTGAAATGAAAAATATAATACAAAAACAATTAATTACTCGTAATTGTGTAGTGATAGATTTGTCAAAGCCCTTCGACACAATCTACCATCCAGATACTGTATCGGTATGATATGTAACGAATTGCATGTGGGCCTTAGACGACGAGTACGTAGGTACATACCGCAAGCCACAGAAACCACAAACGCGATGTCTTCTCACTACAGCATGTGCTTGGGAAACTGAAGCGGTCCATCACGTTTTGTTTGCAACTTTACATTGTTCGGTATGTTTGTTACACGTGGCAAGAAGTCATTATGGTTGAATTTTATCTAATGTGAGATAAATAATATTTTTCTTGTTTTTTACCTAAGCTATAGCTAGGCTAGAGGCTATATACATAGGTATATATGTAGGAGTCTTTTATGGAGCTTTGATGACCCACATTAGAGCAGAAAAATACAACATGATTCCTATACCTCATTTTGGTATAGGTGTTAAAAATAAAATGATAAGTTTCGTCAAAGAAACTATATATGGCAGTAGCAGTACCCCGTTCGTGGAATTTCGAATGGTAACACACATGCCAGGCAGTAGTGTATCTAATTGGAATTTTATTGCAATACCTTATTCAAAGGAAATCTGCAGCTGAAGCACATAGAATTCTTGTTGAGACTTATGGTGACAATGCTTTGTCGGATACGACATGCAGAGACTGGATTTTGAACTTGAAGATAAAGAACCTTCTGGCGCACCGAAAAAATTTGAAGACGAAAAGGTTGGAGGGAATTACTCGATCAAGACCGATGACAGACGATAGCAGAACTTGGAAAAACATTACAAGTAGATGAGTCAACTGTTTCAAAACGTTTAAAAGTTTTAGGAATGATCCCGAAGCAAGGACATTGGGTACCGTATGAATTGAAGCCGAGAGACGTCGAACGGCATTTTCTCACGTGTGAACTACTGCTTCAATAGCAGAAAAGAAAAGGTTTTTTGAACCGCATCGTGACTGGTAATGAAAAGTGGATACACTACGTTAATCCAAAGAGTAGTTAATCGTGGGGTAAGCCCGGCCATGAATCAACATCGGCTACAAAACCAAATATTCATGGTCCTCTCAAGCTTCTTCTCTGTATTTGGTGGGATCAGCAGGGTTTAATTTATTATGAGCTGCTCAAACCGAATGAGACTATCACAGGGGATACTATACGAGCAGAGACACGACAAAGTGATTTTGATACATGACATCGCTCGGCCTCATGTTGCAAAACCAGTGAAAACCTTCCTGGAAACGCTCCAATGGGAAGTTCTACCCCACCCGCAGTATTCACCTGACATAGCGTGTGTCACCTGACCGCCGTAGTCACCTGACTTCTGATTTTCACCTATTCCGTTCGATGGCACATGGCCTAGCTGATCACCAGCTTTCATTCTTATGAAGAAGCTAAAAAATGGATCGATTCTTGGAAAGCCTCAAAAGACGTCGTTTTTCCGACGCCGAATTCATATACTGTCAAAAAGATAAGAGAAAGTGGTCGCTAGTGATGAACAATACAACACATAGATATATATAATACACTAATAGATGTATACACTCACGCCTAAGTACTCTAAGGTGTAGATAGACACGTATCTAGTTATACACTGAAGTGGAACAGACCTGACATGACCTGAGGAAGGATACGAAAGGCGATGGGCCGGGTATTATCGCAAACATTACACGCTAGACGCGCTAACATAACAGGGGACAAGCCTATAATTAAATCAATAAATACTTTTAAGGTAGTTCACAACTAGAATTCAGGTACACCCAAAGAATATCATTACTTTTGGCAAAACTCACCTGTGCCTCTCCAAGTCCGAGTTCAATAGCGTCAATGCTTTTCCTGACGAGGCTCGCCTTCTCATGTTCATGATCTGTGTTGGATGCTAACCCCGCGAGAAGTTGAGCGTGTTCTGCCCGTAGTGCCTCAAGGCCAGCGGCGACAGTCCTTGCACCCGCCACCATTTCCTCCTGCGTCATCGCCGTCATCTTGCCTAGAGACTCGATCTTCTTTCTAAGAACAAAGAGAAAAACTTCAGTTAGCTAAATGTTTTTTTTTCTATGAGAAAAGGGGCAAACGAGCAGACGGGTCACCTGATGGTAAACGACTACTGAATCGATGGACGCCTGCTATTCAAGAGTAGCACAATGTACAGATATAATAAACTAGCTTCCGGCCGCGGCTTCGACCACGTTTCGCGATCATGTCGATAAAAAGTAGTCCATGTCCCTCCAGAGAATTCGAAGTATCCACAAACTAAATTAAATCACAATCGATTTAGCCATGACAAGATAATAGGCAGATAGATGGTGTTACTTTCGCATAATTCAAGTTTCGTGTTTGGCAACCAAGTAATGCAATATACAGCTACAAATAGGTTAAAATTATCTCACAAAGTTCATTTCGATAATGCTGTCATCAATTTTGATAAAAATGTAACAAAGATAAATGACAATACATATTCTTGAAACCTTAAAAGCAATGACATTTGATATAAGTAATTATGGAAATTGAGATGTAACATTGGAGCTTGATTGAATCAGAATGCTTATATAGCATATGTCCCTAACCTTATTAAAATGACGTGAATATTTAAGTAAAGGAGACAAGAATATTCGAATGCATAGTTCGTTTCTATTGCAGACTAACTTGACAAAAATAGGACAATAGATAGAGAGAGAGAGATAGGGTATACTTAATGTACACTAAATGATAGGTGAAATACACAATTACGTAGTAGTACAAAGGGAGGTTTTAAAGCAGTCTGTATTACACAGACAACCCTTGATGGACTATACTGTATAGTGATGGGTAACTGAGGAGCACAATCACCGATTGTATCATATAGACAGCGATATCGATATCTGTCGCTAAAACAAATTTTGCATCGTTAATGTTAGTTAGTCGAGCAGTTCATAGTACAGGGCTGGTGAGCGACGTGGCGTGCAGTCAAGTAGAGAAAACAACCTTTAAAAAAGTTGACTAGCATAAATTAATTGAATATTTTTCAAACTGCAACTGAATAAGAGTACAGTACATACAATGTAAATACATATATCCATACATACATATATACTTGCCAACCACTATTTGAACCCCATAATTTAGTCCCACTTGCTTAATACCCCTATTAAAAGCAAGCTGGTTGCCGTCATCCGGGCAATGTATAACTGTCTGATATAACAGTCCGATCCCTTAGTTTTCCTTTTACGGAATCCACGGAAAGAAATGGAATGACACTGTTACTCTTACTCGGAACAGGCTTTTAAAATGGGATCGTAATACCACGCCATTCTTATTTAAGTCATTTCGGCATTACAAGGTGACGCAGCATAAAATTAAGAACTTGGCAAATTATATGCCCTGTAAATACTAATGGTAGACTAGAAGTATAATATGAGATACAGCAAAATTACTGGATAAAATATACTGCTCGGTCATGATTCTTTTAGACTAAAAGAGATTTAAAAATAAGATTAAGTACCCTTTACAGTTTTATTTGATCCACGCTTTGAAAACTGTTTTTGAACTTTGATAGAAAACTTTACAACAATTTACATTATTTTTCTGTAAATTTGCATTTATATAAATCCCACAGCTATAAAAACATGTTATTTCACCAACTAGAATTGTGGATAACGAAGCACGTAAACCAAATTCTAGGAATGTAATTTTAACATATTGCTCGCTACTGAAACGCATGATTATCTTTCAATACATTTTATCGTTTCTCATAGCATTAAGTCTCTCTAGCATTCTAAACAGCCAATGTGTCCATTGTCAGTTTAGGCGGCTGAAATTGCTACTAGCCACTATATCACCCACAATATTATTTCCAACACGGTTGATGTGTTGGGTACAACAAATAAAGTTAGCTCTAATAGGTCCCTGGCGTGCTATGTTGACCTTAAATAACACTGTATCGAGTTTATACATGTACTTCTATTTAAATACCAACCTATGAAGTTACTCAGCTCGCTGTTAAAATTATTGATCGTTCAATAGTGGATAGCGGTTCTAAAACTAGAGTAAGGTTTGCCCTCATTATATATGAAGAAAGTTTACTTTTGTATTTGCGTTTTTAATATCAATTGGTATCTTGGTTCATGCTTTTTGACAGCCGAATAAAGTCAAAAGCCAAAGTAGATACTTGAACAAAAGGCAAGAAGTTTTTACTATCTATATATATACGATATATATAGCCTATGGAACAAATTGTCATCTGTACTATTTCCGAACCGATACGACCTTCAAGAAAAGAGCGTACTCCTACCTAAAAGGCCGGCAACGCACTTGTGACTCTAAAGTTGCGGGTGTCCATGGGCGGCGGTCAGCTGACCATGACCTGACCATGTCAGGTGACCCGTCTGTTCGTTTGCCCCTATCGCATAAAAAAAAATACGCATAAGACAGCCATAGAGTACACTCAGGGAACAAAGAATGGCATCGATTAATTAATTAGATTTCCACCACATAATACGAGTCCTAACTCATAAGAAAAAAAAGAGAATGCTACTTCGAAACTAAAATATGATCAACTACTACTATCAACAACTACATAAAAGTCAACCATTATTATTGATCAAAAGACTTTACTAACCAGTTTTGCAATCAACTCAGTAATATTAACTTATTATCCGCAATACATAAGCCTACAGATTCTAGTCACAAAAACAAGAGGAACTCTAATAAAAACAAACTCCAACACATCAACTCCAGACAGTCAATACTGATCAACGATAACATTGAAAAACCTTTTCTTTGAAACAATCAGTACAATACTAACACTATTCTATACCAACAAGTTATAAAAGAGGAAACGTTACATTACCGCACCCAGTTTCAACACAGCCATGCCGAATGTATTAGCTACGAGAGCACGGTTCAATGTGGAAGTGTTGAAACAAGGGTGGGTACCGGAACAATATTGTGAGAAGCAGATCACGCCGCGTCACAGTTTAATGAAATAAACGTCTAAATGCATCTACTAATGTTTGCTGTAAGATATTTTAAGAGACATATATTTGACAACCTGTCAAATATATGTAAGGCATATAAATTCTTCAGGCATTTGTTCTATGACAATCCAATTAATTCTCAACTCAGACGCAGACTTTTTTTTAAGGTACTGAGGATTTGAAAATTTGAATACTCGAAACTGTGCAAAATGATCCTTTGAAAAAAAAACTATATTTTTAAGAGAGGAACGTTGAAAAACTGCATTATATATACCACGCTTATAGTTAGCTTGAACTAAAGAAAATTAGTTGTTAATTGTGAACATATTATGTTTTTTTAAGTGACAACCGCCGTCCATGGACACCTCCACTCGCGAGTCGTAAGTGATGAGGGAGGAAGTTAGGGGAAAGAAGAGAGGGTTGGGGAGGGGTATATGAGGGGATGGTAAAAGGGGAAAATATGCAAATTGAAATATAAAATGATAGTATCTAATATATTGTCAAGAAAGAAAATTGGATTGTAAAGTCATCTTTTTTGTTTAAGATATGCCTATTAAGCATCCTAGTGCTTATGAAAACGGTTTTAGTTTAAAACTGGTAGCATTCGATTAGTAACTGCTGCAGTAGAGCACTCAATGTGTTTAAAGTTACTCATAGCTTTCATACATTATTGATTTTTCAATATGTAATCTCATTTGTTGTTGTTGTGTTTCGTGGATTATTTATAATAATCCACGAAACATGCAAAGCTTGCTCCTAAATAAATCGAATAACGTGAAAAAGGCTTTTGCGCACCGTTTCCTTGAAATATGATTCGGAAACGAACCCATTATTCCTGATGTTAGAGCTGTACAGTTCTTAACCCGGCCACGTTCAGACCATAAACTTTATTTGCCAATTTTACGTCTTACCATTTCGTCTAAAGGAGACGGTAGAAAATGTGAGTAAAAACTTTTATTCTGCTGTTTAAGCAACTTTAGTAAGAGTTAAAGCGAATCTCTTACGACAAAACTCTAGTAATTTATTTTTGGTATGATTTCGAATATATTAAAAGAAAATATTTTTTGACAGTTTGTAACTTCAGTAAATAATATTTACATTTTTTTTATATATATAACTCCCGCACTAGGATTAATTTCTGTATCGCGAGAGACTTTACAAACATTCAAACAACGGACAAAAAGAATACAACAATTTCAGGATTACACAAAGTGTTGTCATGTGCGGGGATCGAACCCACAACACTCGGCGCGGCAGCGTAATGGCTAGGTAAAACGCTACGCCATTCTTAAAGGCTAGATCAGACACGAAATATGCAAATAATAAAATAGAATAAGCAACATGTCAGTACTGAGATAACAGCAAATGAAAGAAAGGATTGTTTAATTTTTTTACCATACACACAATTACAGTTGACAGGATATAATAAAACACAACATATTACAGTAAGGTTTCATGGAAACCATATTATGCGGCAAAGTTTTCGTACAATAACAAGGACTAAACATGGTAAAATCTTTATAATTTAATAAGAGGTGGTTCAGATTTCATCGTTACGTAAACTGAAAAGGAACTTATAACAAGATTATAGTAAAGAAATGAGCTTAACGAAAACAAATGTTATTATGACCTACAAATGCCAGAAAGTCTAGTCCGCAATGTCAAAATGTTACCATAATTGGATCAGTTTTTTAGACACAGGAAGCAGTATTTCCTTCTGTCATTAAAAGTTTTCTTAGTGACTTAAATCTATATGTAACTTAAATAGACTTCGTTTTTTTGTTTTATCTTCTGTATGTCAACTGTTTGCTTTTTTAATTTGTTTATGAAGTATAGACAAGCCTTAATATTTCTATTAAAAAATAAAAAAAGAACCCTTAAAATCAATACAGAGCTTCATAAGCTTTATAGGTTTTTAATTAATTGAATGTTTCTTGATCGAATTTAAAATTTGTGCCATGTGTTCCTTAGTTATTTTCTACGAAAATGTCAAGACTGCCATTCTAGACCAAAGACAACAATAAACCTTTCCGTAAGTTCAACAAGTAATAACCGAGCATTTATAAGTTAATTGTTCGTGTAAGTGTTATTAATCGGTCAAGTGCAAGTGACGACAGAATATAAGGAAACTTAATATAAGGAAAATCAACTACTTGATTCAGTGTCAAGGTATTCCATTTCAATTATAGCAGTTAACACACTAGGCCTGCTGAAGTCAGATGATGTTAACTGCAGAATTTAAATAAAGATTAAAAAATGACAAGTTTGTGGATGACCGAGCGTGAATAGTGCGAGCGTTATCTTTCTAAAAAAATTAAAAAAAAATGAGGTGAAGATGCAAGCCTGTTCTCCATTTCCTTTGAATTTGTAAAAAGTTCAGAAAGACAGGTAAGCACTTGCCAGTAGTGTAACAAAAACTTAGAAATCGGAATAACAAGTAGGTACATATTTTGTAAAATATTATACGAGTTTCGCTTTAAAACTTATAAATATTGCACACCCTGCTTCCTATTCCAAATCTATCATGATAGGAATCTTTGAAACGTATAAATATAGATAAAAAACTAGAATTATTTACGAGTGTTAGTATTCGCAAAGCGTAACAGACATGAATCTAATAAAAACTTTCCTATTTTAGATATGTGTATATATATGTAGGTTTGTGGATTTATAATACTTCCTCTGTGAGGTCAAGTTTCATAGATATGGTTAAGCTGTCTCAAAGCATATATTTGACATCCACGTGACTTGCTTGGTAATAAAGAACACATTATACTGTTTGCGTTTGGTTATAGAATTTCATTAGTTATTTATATACATATGTATATGGCACCCATATACATATGTATATAAATACGGGCGGACAGGTCACTTGCAACTCTGGAGTCGCAAGTGCGTTGCCGGCATTTGAGGTGGGAGTACGCTCTTTTCATTAAGGTTTGAAAGTCGTATAGGGTGGAAATCTTACAGGCAACCATTTGTTTAACGCATTTATTCCAGGGGTTCTCACTTTTAACTGAAATTACATCTATCTCGTCTCTCTCTCCATTCAATAGTTGCCTGGAAGAGATCGCTCATTGCGATAAGGCCGCCAAATGTTCATAACATGCAGATAAATAATGATATGAGTATTATATTGCATTTTAAACATTATTTCACTATAAACTCTTAAATTATAATTGAATAATCTTAATCTTACTTCTTTTGGTATTGACATACAGTTATTTTACCGACGTTAATAAGGGTATACCCCCGTGAAGCTCGATCCAAACTCACTAACGACTAAATCATTAGAATTCAAGTCAGTTTTCCATTAACTGTATTCAGGGAAGGACGTCTGTATTGCCTGCCACGAAATTGGTTTAAGGACAGTCACGTAATAGCAAACAGGTCGCTTCCTTTCTATTGGAGCTTTATAGAACACTGTCTAGATTTGAGTGATTCGTACACTTATAATTATATTTACTAGTATGATGCAACAACGGGAGAACTCAAAAGAAAACGCTGCTTTCCTCCTAGAAAAGCAATAAAAGGTAGAAAAAATTGACACGATAATATTCAGCGGTTTGTTCATAGAACGAAAAGAAGACCATTGTATGTAATGTTGCCTAGTATATGGTTCAATTTAACACGTTTGTCTTGCGAAATACCTACCTTTCTTTTTATACTATAGGGGGACAGACGAACAGACGGGTCACCTGATGGTAAGTGACAGCCGCCGTCCGTGGACACCCGCATCTCAAGAGTCGCAAGTGCGCTGCCCGCCTTTGAGGGTGATAAGGGATGGGGGATGCAGGGAGCGGAAAGAAGATGAGGGGAAAGGAAAGGGGAGAGGGGGAGTTGGGCCTCCGGAAACCTCACTCATTTCGATGAAATGCAACGCAAGCGTTACTTCACAACCGGTTTTCTGTGAGGCCGAGTTATCGCACCGGTCGAGCCGGCCCATTCGTGCCTAAGCATGGCTCTACCACTGTTAGTGGAAGTGAAAAGACCTTCCAAATATCCCATATTTATTGTAGTAAATGGACAACACAACAATGGACAACAAACACAGATAAGGATGTTGTTTTAGACAAAAATTCTTGTTTATAAATTTTATAAATTTCCTCTTTAGATTAAATAGTTGCAGAAAGTGGAGGACCGGATGCCAGTGAGTCGCACATTGGGGGAGGGGTATGTCCAGCAGTGGACTCAGTAGGTAGTACGTTTCAAGTATTTTCCTTGCGATGCGTGGCGGAAATCTGTTAGCTTTTAATTAACAAACACCCCAAATATGTGTTATATCCATAGTACATAATTTTAAGGTTATCTTAAAATAATATTATTTATTACGGATTTAATGATATAGGAAGCTACCGAGCTGACAGATTCGCTGATATTAAGTGACTTGACCAATGAACAACCACAAGTGTCGCAAGTACCTTTGAGGACATAAGTCTCTTTTGTAAAAGATAAATGGAATTTCTGGTCCTCAACACAAGATGTGGTTCCAAGCTACATGTTCTTGAAAAATAAAAAACATTATATTACTATTAGTTTTGAACCATATTTTATCCGGGATAAGAAATCCGAGCAAATTGAGTAATAAACATCAATCCCAACTTTCGCATCAATAATAGCAGTAATAGAAGCAAGGATGCATCTAAAATTCCTTCTTAAAATACACATTTTTGTTATATGACTTGCAAAATACGAAAACACGCGAAACCCATCTCTACTCGCTATTTGCCTCTTCAATTCTGCACCACTCCTCTGTAAATTGCAAACATTCTCTAAATTGTCGAACCTTGTAAAGGAAACAGTAGGCTTCATTGTTTAGTTTCCAAGCGAATGAGTAACACTCACTAAACTGGGGTTAGTACATTCTTTACAAAGGCATGGGTCTCTGTCCTAACTCGTTATGGTCGAGTGGATATCATTTTACTTATATTTATATTTTCTCTGTTCGATGTCTGTTTCAGAGTTTAGTAAAGATTAATAAAATGTTCTTTGCATATATACAGCCATTATAATTCCTGATTCGCGGGACTTTATAAACATTCAAAAAATGGGCACAAAGAACACCCAGACTCATAACAACAATTTGGGGATTACACAAAGTTTTGTCCCGTGCGGAGATCGAACCCACAACACTCGGTGAACACTTAAACCACCGATGCAGATTTCGCCACCCATGCAGTCAAAGAAGTACTTTTAATGTTTATTTTTGTTATCTGAGGATCTCGACTTATTTTATTAAATTTTAATGAATGTGACGCTGGGGTAGCGTATTGCCTAAGGTGTCGACTAGTCATTACAATGTACACATGTTACAAGCTTTTAGTTGTACTGTATGAAAAAACAGGAATACTAATATTGTATAACCGAAATTAAAAAAAACATTATTTAAAAACAAACAAGAAACAAATAAGTGAACTTTATACATTATCACTACTCTATCAACTCAAGTCTAGCAAAATCACTTTACTACACACACTTATAAAGTTAATTGTTAAAAGTTAAAATATTTATTACTGTAATACGTTAATTACGTTATATTACTGTAATCCAGGGCTTGTTTGACAAGCCCTGGATTACAGTAAGAAAAGTACAAACAATGGTTTACGATCTACATACACAATGTCAAGATTAATCTTACATTTTATCTCAAGACACACCAAGTTGTCATTATAAAATATTCAATAGTATTTCAAGGAATAAATTCAATTTAAGTTATAACAAAGAAAACAAACCAAAAAGATTTATTAATAAAGTTGTATTTTAGGTTCAAACGCTTTATCTCAGTAATCTTGTTTCTGTTTCGGAAGGAGTATAAATGCGGAATTAAACCGAATAATTTAATTGCTTTTGCTTTAAAAGGTGGTTGTAGTTGATTAACAGAAATTGGTAATATGATATAATATAAGTAAGCATTATTATTATTACACACCGTTTATGGTAAATAAGACAAAGATACATTTAAATTTATACCTAAGCTGCTGATGGAAAGTTGTTGCTGTTTTAACTGACTGGAATGTTGGTCTAATGGTGATCTAATGGCGATTCTGAATGCGGAGCCTGTGGGTTTAATTTTCGATTTTCATTTTTTAATGACAGTAGCGATGATGTGTGTAAAGATAGAAGCAGGCGGCGGTCTGTTGCCTCTGCCTGCCCCGATAGGAAAAAGGCGTGAGCGTATGTGTGTAATATTTCTATGTAAAAGGTTGTGTTAATCTCAAATAGTTGTACAGAGTTTGGTTGTTCTTATTGACCGTTGTTTAATTGTTCATTCATCACAGCCCCCGTGCCACAGGAATCATTCCTAAATCGACAGTTAACTTTACAACATTATGACCTTATATGTAAGGTGCTTATTGTAACTCAATGATAACAGCACCGTCTTCGAGGCAATATTTTATATATAATATTTTATTATGTCTCAGTAGTGCTTTAATGCCTATTTCCGTGTCAATGAAATATCTGAAGAGGAAGGAGCTCGTGATAAGGTGGTAACACTGGCAACCGCTTTCATATAAGCCGGTTTTTTATACTTCTCACTCTCAGGCATAGCATATGTATGTTATGTGTATAGTAGATATAGCATACCCCACCAAGCAAGCGATTATCTTGAAATACTCTCACAGGTGATAAACATTTACTTTATTGCAACCACACACTTACGTAATAAGAGGCAAGCTTAATGCCGTCATTTGGGCACTGTATGATTTGAAGGTGTCGGATAGATTACAGTACGATCTTATAGTCCTTTTACGATAGGGTGGCCCTATTCTACACACACAGAGTACCACACGGCGAACTTCACTTGGCATTACGTAAATTCAATGTCAAATAAAAGTTACCACACAAAGGTTTAAAGAACTTTCAATTTAGAAGTATGAATGACAACCATGTCGCAATGCGGATAACACAATTACAAATAAACAAGTCAGCACATGCAATGCAGTGCGGATGAACGGATATGGCTTTAGGACGAATGAACGGAAGCGAGTGTTTATTCCAGGTACGAATCTACTTCATTTGAAGCGACATTTATATAGAATACATATACATATATAAATAAGTTAACTAATAAACTATAGGACACAATGGCTTTGACTGTACGGATAGCGCAGGTTTAAGTGGTAACCTCGCCACTACGATGAAGGGTGAATTGCAGACTACCTTTAAAAAATAATATGGCTAGACACCTTTTTAGGATTTAGTTCATCAAAAGAAAAATATAACTTTTATAGGATTATTACGTTGTCCGTCGATCTGTCTGTGTGCCTGTCAAAACCTTTCTTCAAAGGCAATCTTTTTTAAGTATCGATTACTGTTATTAACTGTTTTGATGGAACATATTTCTTGTTTATATTGCTCGAGTCGGACACTTTTTCAGCTTTGACAGAGGATTTAAAATGGTATCATTTTAAATCTACCCATACAACAATATTAAAGTGTAAATTTGTTACAAATTGATGTTATCTAACAGTATCTAAAACGTATTGATATATTGTCTAGTTGTTGCGTAAAGGGCAACACATGTTTTAAAGTGTTACAGTTTCCAACAGGCTATAGTATATTAAGATGTAAGACATAGTTATCTATGACAATATATCACGTACTCTATTATCACAGATAGTTAAGACGAAGGCGTAAGAAGATAATGAATGAGAATTCATCGAAATTGACTAGAAGGGCCTGTTCTTGGCTGAAGATTTCTACTTTAAACTTATATGCAATGAATATAGAATACTGGTTAACAGTTATAAGTGAAAACACTTAGATACAAGTTAAAATAAGCAAGTATTACAACACTTCAGCCTCTTGACTGATAGTAATGATATAACATAGTGTAAACTATACTTCTTCATTTGTACATCTACAAACTGACCTATGTACTAATCCATTGCACTTGTCCATTACAAAGGTTGTCTGGAAGAAATCGCAGCTAGTGATGTTCTAGTAGCCAGTTGCTAGTATATTATTATTTGTTTTTCATTGTATTTTTTTCTGTGGTGTACAATAAATAATATTCTATTTTATTGTTTTGAATATTTTATGATTATAAAGCTTGAGTTCCTAAAACACACACCAATTGATTTGAATGTTCTAAATTTACACACAGATATTAATTAGGGAGCTTTTTTTTTCTGTGATTGAAGCTAGTGCGACATCAAAGGGTTGGAACAATTGACGGGTGACCTCTTAGCAATTCCTTTATAAATAAAACTCATAACTTAAGTTCAGGAAAAGTAAATAAAGCTTAGAAGAAGAATACAAATAATATTCTTTTATTTAAAACTAAAACTCGTCATTCAAAATTCTTACCCTCTTTTTAAGAAAATACTGCTATTTTCCTGTTCACTTTATATACTTTCATTTTATTGGTCTCGTCAGTCCCAGTCTAGTCAGGGGTCGCGAGTTCTGACTACGTGTCTAGAAATTCTGAATTATTACCGCGTTAAATTGCAAGAGCCGCACTCGGGTACCGTTTGTATTCATACTGTATTCCGCACGCGGCTTAATTTGGAATATGATATTATACTAGTTCCTCTCAGTAACGTTGCCAGGATAGCTGGCTGACGATGATATATTGGAGACTAAATGACGACTTTTTTAACCCATGGTTTTTTATTAATAGTAATATTAATAGTATTTTTATACACAAATGTATGTATATTTCTTTATTTGCATATTTGTGTACTTAATTATTTCAACCAATATTTATTTTACAATGTAAACAATTACATGTAAGAGTTCTACCAAACAGAACTCAAGTGATGATTCTAATGCTACCTTACATACATTTAGAAGTACTAAAGGATACTAGAAAAATCTAGTTTACTCAAGATGTCCTAAGTATTGTACATTACAGCTCTCGC
This sequence comes from Tyria jacobaeae, assembly GCA_947561695.1. Taxonomy (NCBI): domain Eukaryota; kingdom Metazoa; phylum Arthropoda; class Insecta; order Lepidoptera; family Erebidae; genus Tyria; species Tyria jacobaeae. The sequence continues at coordinate 19,993,942 of OX387215.1, read as the reverse complement.
CTGTATCAATGAAGGGGTAGGCACAGACGCATAAAACGCCCACAATTTAGTACTTACGTAATAACGAGCAAGCCTATTGTCGTAATCGGGATTGTGTATAAACTGTATATGTACTCCTGTGCTATCAGAACGAGATAGGGTGGACCTATTCTACTTCACCGATAACCACGGCAAGGCTATATTACACAACAAGTAGTCAAAATATAATGAAAAGCGCAAGTAAATGTTGTATAAAATTGAAAGTTTAAACGTGATTAGAACCAGTAACCGGTTGTCAACATCGTGGTTTGAGGAAGGCCATATCAAACCTGATTAGCGTACGATTGATATAGCTAAATATAGCAATGTCGCATATAAGGAAAAATAACGGCGACTGCTAATTTTGAATAACAATATTTACATTTCATGCGAAAACATCAGCGTGTAAAGTAATTATGGAGAAAAACGTGCGGAGCTCAGAACTTAGACATATTAACGAGACGAGGGGAACATTCATAATACACTTTTAAGTACAGAAAATTGTCTGTTTAGTCCCCAAGGATCTATATCTAGACTTTAAGGGGTGGAAACAGACTGAAGTCAACTAATGAAACGAAATGATGACCTGAAACTATAGTAGCGAATTAATTTCTATTAATCAGAACAATTGCCCTCTTTTGATGTATTTGGTCAGAAATGTTATATGACACATAAGCAAATTTGAATACATAATATTTTGAATAAAAAGGATTTTTTCGTGTTAAAGTGTTGTATATTATGGATTTCTAGTCGAAAATTTCTGCTAATTAAAAGGAATTTAAAACAAATAATGTGATAAAATGTATACCTTTGTTTTTCTTAATTATATTTTCTATTGGTATTTCGTCAAAGGGGATAAGACATCGGATAACCGTACAGAAATAACAAACACTACGACGATAAATAAGTCCGACTCATTGGATACCCTCCAACCCAGAGAGGGTGTTGGGAGGGAGGTAACCTTGCCGAATTCATAACGGCCCCCATCGGGTAGAGAGCAACGTGGGGCCCATAAAACGTCCGTCTCCATGACAACCAAGGGCGACAACCCTCGGATAGTACGCTGTGTTTGCAGAGCAAAATTAGGAAATCCTGTAGACATGAGACATGTTGATTTAATGTAATGTTATTTAAGATACTGGGTGGTTAAATATCTGTTTTGAAGTGATATCATGTATTCAAAGTTTTAATGATTACTATATATATTATATACTAGAATATATATGTGTATGATATACATAGGCTTACGCTTATATATCTGAAAGGGTAGACCGAGATGAATTCAACACCATCATTTTACTAATTAGAATTTGGTCCCACTAACGTCATAGGGGCAGGCCTATTGCCGTCAACCTGGCGCTTTGGAACTAAAGATGAGAACGCTAGAATATATTGAATGAGAAATATCTTTTTTAACAAGATTATTGGCAAAAGATACATTTATTTTTAAAGGTATATTTGTTAAGACGATAAGATATAAATTAAATGCTTGTGTTGGGAGGGTGCGTCAGTAGAGAAATAGATGGGTTCAAATCCACATTCAGGTGTCCACTACCGCTACTTGAACTGCTTACCACTACATATTATTTACATAATAGATATAATGTTCAGCAAAGGCAGTCCTATAACTTATTTTAAGGCATTTTTTCTCTATGCTTTGTTTGCCTAACTGAGATAAGGCCGCGAATTGTAGGAGTCATGTACACTTTTTAATATGTAATATAACAATATTGTATCATTAATATGGTGAATAATAGATTTATCAATGTATTACTATTATTTATATTTGACAAGTCCCCCGCGACACAGAAATCATTGTTCTTTTTTGTAATTTAATACATTCAAAGTAATAGTTTGTAACAAGTAATAGATTTGATTGAAAATTCTATAATTTCACAACCAAAAGTAATGCATTTCCAGTCTCGCAGAGGAAATCCGTTTACCTAAGATATTAATTAATATTAATAGTATGTTCCCTTCCACGTTTTGAAGAGGACATTAAAGGACGCTATTTTTTATCCGACTGCGTACGACTGTATGTTTTTCGAGTGTTTGTTTGTAGATAATTGATAATTAATTTTGTCATACTCTAGAGCCTAGACGGCTTGCTCGATTTCGATTCTAAATCGATTTTAAATCGTCTCATCATTTAAATATTTCGAGAAAACAGCAAAAAAAAAGGGGACGTCAATATTGCTGCAGGTTATTATTGTACGTTTTTCTTTTTTTCAACAATTTCACTGGTTTTCGGTTTCTCAACACGGAAATGCAAATACGTGTTACACGGACTTGTGTTCAAGATGTAGCTTCGCATATGCGTTATTAAGTCTTAAACACATTAGTGTACCAGGTGATAAACATTACACATATGCGGTTCCTTAAAGGTAGCGACTTGTTTTTATATTTTTTTATATCAAACCGCTGTTCAATAAACAATTAAACAGGTATTTTTAATACTAATTTAGTGTTTTTTTTTTTTATGCGATAGGGGCAAACGAGCAGACGGGTCACCTGATGGTAAATGACTACCTCCGCCCATGGACACCCGCAACTCAAGAGTCACAAGTGCGTTGCCGGCCTTTTAGGTAGGAGTACGCTCTTTTCTTGAAGGTTTGAAGGTCGTATCGGTTCGGAAATACGGCAGGCGACAATTTGTTCCATAAGCTGGTTGTGCGAGGCATTAAGCTTCTGGAGAAGCGCACAGTGGTGGAGTGCCAATCGTCCAGGTGATGGGGATGGATATTTTGTCGCGTAGGACGATGGCGGAAACCAGCAGCCGGTATAAGTCCGAACAATTCCTCTGAACACTCCCCATGATACAAGCGATAGAGGATGCAGAGTGAAGCTACATCTCTACGCAACGCCAAGGTGTCAAGTCGATCAGAAATATCTTGGCAGTCGATGATGCGAGTCGCTCTCCGTTGAATGCGGTCAAGAGGGAGAAGTTGGTACTGGGGTGCACCTGCATAGAGATGAGAACAGTATTCCATGTGCGGCCGAACCTGCGCCTTACAAAGTTGCAGGCGGTGGGCCGGAGTAAAATACTGTCTCGATCTGTTTAGCACACCAAGCTTCTTCGAGGCTAATATGGCCTTACTCTCTAAGTGTCCGCGAAACTGGACTTCGCTTGATATATCGACGCCAAGGATTCCGATACTGGCTGATGCAGTTAGGGAAGTGCTCTCAAATTGAGGTGATACGACCAATGGCAAAATAGCGGTGAACGCGCAAACCTGTGTCTTCTTGGGGTTAAACTGGACTAGGTTAAGTCGACCCCAATCTGAAACTTTTGATAAAGAAGTTTCGATTTCAGACACAAGTTTGGATCGGCTTTCGATGACGTTTACCCGAGAAATGTTAGCGCGGCCGGTGTAAAGGGCATCACTCGTGCTATCGTCCGCATAGCAATGGATGCTGCTAATCTGCAGCATGTCGTTGATATGCAGAAGAAACAGCGTGGGTGATAGCACACAGCCTTGTGGGACACCAGAATTAACAGACTTGGAGTCGGAGCATGCACCGTCAACAACGACCTTGATGCTTCTGTCTGTAAGAAAACTGGTGAGCCAATTGCCAAGTTTCTCGGGAAGCCCATAGGAAGGAAAGGAATCATTTACCGTGGGATAGCGGTGCTTGTTGCCATATTACGTGAGACCAAATTCTTATATGCCAAATAGGGGGCGTACACCTAAGCGTATGTATATATATATTATTAAGTTGTGTGATTCGGCAATGAGATAAAAAAGACATCGACAGCCGACTATGCTGGTAGTGGACAGAAATGTTCTCATAAATTTACAGATACATAACATTTGTAACAAGTTGACTAACAAATTATGCCATGACCAGTAATTTCACTAGCCATAATGCAATCCGATTGTAATACGACCACTGTATTATAATTGTTTGATGACTGGCGTGAAGGAATGTCTTCACGTCGCACTTTAACTGTGATTAATGCGAAACAAGTAAATTTAAACTATAATGTACTAAAGATAGGATGCATTTCAATAAATTATAAATTACAAGGCTTAACTACTATAAACTGGTGACATCAGTAGTGCTGTTTGTGTTTACAACCTTGACCTTCAAATGCAGCTATTGCTACCTTAATACACATATATTCATAATCCTGTATCATCAAACGGTTTGGCAGAGACCTACGACCAGATATTGGAACTTTCGGGCACTTTGGACAGTCACTAAGAGTGCTAAAAATTAACCACTATATATAAAATTAAACCTACAATAAATTAATCAATCAGCCGATTAGTTATATACAATATTTATGGTAGTACTTACTACTTGTAAGCTTCAAAATTACCAACTTTTACTTAGATTAGATTAGATTAGAATATTCTTTATTGTACACTATAGGAATTACAATAGATCTTAATTAAACATTAACGTACAATGGGCGGTCTTATCGCTAAAAGCGATCTCTACCAGACAACCTTAGGATGAATTTAGTGTCAAGAGAGAGTGGGTAGCGGAGGTGTACAATATTGTACTTAATTATCAGTATAAAGTTAAGTAACAGTATAAACTCGCGTACATAGTTGTAGCTACTATTGCCGGCCATGAAATCTTTTTCTTAACATACAATAACTAATTAATATATACAATGTGTCCCAAAATTCAACGATAAGCGGGCGCTAAAAGGTAGACCTGCTCATGAGTACATAAGGAAAAAAAAATAAAAAAAATATACCTAGTTTTTTTTTAGTTACAAGAAAAATTTAGAATTTCTTTGAAAATTTACACCCTTCATGATATTTTGAACGACCACGATGACAATTTCTCAAATATGCTTAAGATTTTTTTTTTTATCTTATACCTAAATAGTGCTACTATTCACCACAACTCTTAAAAACACCAAATTGCCCGCAGTTTTTACACAAGAAACAACGACAAACGAACAAGAACAATTAAGAAATTTGGGTCTTGTTTACAAATGGTAGACATATTTTTTTTTCTCTTCTCAAAGAAAACCGGTTGTGCATTTTCCATAAATTAGAGAGGTTTCCGAAGGCCCAACTACCCCTCTCTTCTTTTCCCGCCGCCATCACTCATCAAGTTTCTCGTCTAACCGTGCTACTGAGCAAGCAAAAAACTAAAGTTTGACTTTTAGCGAACTATAAAGCTGTATGTTATACATTGACATGTAAATTTACAGACTATCTAAGAATCAGAACACTTAAGAAATCCCGAAACACAATAGCGACACTTCCTGCAATCGGACATACTCTAAAAGATTTTGTAACGGCATACAGCAGTAGCCACAAAAAAAGAGTTATTGGGAGTGCAAACCTTGCGAGTGTACTACATATTTGAATAGAGAATTTGGCACTGCCAACCCCTTCAAGGATACAGGCGTGAGCGTATGTATGTAATATTATCTGATCTTTGAACCCTCCAGGCGAGTTATTGACAAGTATTTTTTTAGAATTCAGCTTACAGGGCTTTACGGCATCAGCCAGTTCGAGTTACGTGGTATGCGACTGTGAATATATATACCTAATGTAGCTAATTAAGTTGTTAGAAACAATAAGGAATATTTTAGAATTCCGTCAGTTCTGTCAAGTGGATGAAACAGGCCACTTTCGACTAAAAAGGATCCAGTATTGACAAATGGTCTTGGTGACGGCTATAATTGGCGTTTCCCTAGTAATTGAGAGTAAAAATATCCGAGGTAACAGACATGACTCTTTTTTTATGTCTCTTTCTGAAAATCTTTAGAAATAGACATTATTTTGCAATGGATCTTTGATGGCCAATTTATAATTATGAATGAACAAGAACAAGACTAAACAATTACTTCCAAACACAAGGTTTATAATTAGTTATTTAGATCTTAAAATCTTCCACTACAAATTAAACATTCTAAAGCATACAAAAATAAAGTAGTAAAAATACATTCGATAAAAAACGAAATGTAGAATAACTGTGCAAACAAAGGGCTATGTATGCCTTTAATGGAATTATTAACGTCCACACGAAGCACAGGCAATCGATGCGTCTAGACAACGGACGACCGCGGTGGTAAAAGCCATTAAACATTCTACCATATGTGGATATATCCTGAGGTTCATAAACTGTCGTGAATACCTTGATCAAACGTCTGAGTTAAATCGTCGATATGGTCCAGTCTAAAAAAACTTTCAAAAACGTTGTATCTTTTAAGTATATGGTATTAGACTCTATAAAACAAACCATTAGTAGCCACTGAATGAAGAGTTCCACTACCAAACTCCATGCTCTATCATCACATCAGTTCAAAGAAGAGATCAAAGATGTAGACAAAATGAAGCCACTGTCCTGTGATCACCAACAACAGGAGGCAGGGTGCTAGTGTATTGCAACAAAGGCTATGCCATAAAAAAAGTTCCAATTCCTGATTTCCCGGCGCCAGCCAGTTCGGAGTTATCGGTATGCGACCCTGACTTGCTTCAGCTATTGTCTGTACTCCCCGATCCATCTGTACAAGCAATATCCCCTTAGTTCCAAAGTGCCCGGATGACGCCAATGGGCTTGCCCCATACGCTCTGCCTACTCCTACTACGGCGATACAGGCGTGAGATATCTATGTATTTATTTTATAGACTACAAATATGTAGATACAACGTTCGTTTCGATATGACAATCAACTTGTAGGATTTGTTACCCCAGTTACTTTTTTTAACTAAAGCTTTCTTCTATATGAGTTTTTCAATAGTGGTGATTTATTTCACTTTTATACCAACGAGTGCAGCTAGCCACATAAATAATGCATACACAGTTGAAACTTTAACTGTAAAATATTTTAGTGTACAGAGGGGAACAAACTCGCCTGTGTTGCACGTTTAGTTATTGCGAGTGCCTGGATAAACTGAATCCTAGATTCTGTTACAAAGTATTCTTCGTATAAAAGCGTTACGATGAATAACTCATAGCTATCTTCTTTAGGTAGATATGTATGACATAGAAGTATGAGGAGCAAAAAAAAAAGTATTTATATTTTAAGGAGACTGTTTTTAGAGATAAGATTATTTATTACTGGCGTTTCTATTTATGTTAGTCCGAGTAAAGAACTAGCTTTTTAAATCGCTTTTTAACAACTATGGTCATTAACGACCACAACAGGTAAACATGTAATACAAACACAGATACAATATTTTTTTTTTATAAACAGATCAGACGGGTCACCCGATGGCAATTAAAGAGTCACAAGTGCGTTGCCGGCCTTTTTGGTAGGAGTACGCTCTTTTCTTGAAGGTTTTATTTGAATCAAGGATTCTCTCTTCTTTATCATTTTTAGCTAATTCAAGATAAATAGGAAAATTATGCTTTAGCCATGGACCGTTAGATAGTATTTTTTTAGTAAAACTGGTTGGACGTTAAGATGCATGACTTTAAAATATTTTGCTGCTCTGATTTGAAATAGTTTCAATAAATAAGGTCTACGTTCATATGCGGCTCTTATCTATAGTTGTAAGTTTAGTGAAAGTATTATAATTTTAACTTTCAGGTTAGCACAAAATATCTAAAGCATGTACAATCACAAGTCCTTTCCTTCTAAATTCCAGTGGCATTTCTCCAGCTTTTAATTGGACTTGTTTTAAACGTACCAATACAAAGTAGCAGTATGTATTTTCCAAAATACATGCTGCGACTTTGAAGTCGACATGTGTAGACGAACAAACGTGTCATCTGATGGTAAGTGACAACTGCCTTCCATAGACGCCTGCAATTCGAATCACCCTCGGGAAGGGGGGATGCGGGGAGGGGAAAAAGAGAGGGAGTATGTGAAGATGGGAAGAGGAGAGGGGGAGTAGGCCATCTGGAACACTCACAAATTTCGGGGAAATGCAATGCTGGCGTTGCTTACCAACCAGTTTTCTGTGAGGCCGTAGTATCGCACCGGTCGAGCCGGCCTATTCGTGCCTAAGCGTAGCTACCACTTTTGTTCTTTTGGAATCTAGATATATACAAATGCGCGCATTGGATATTCGGGATATGAATCGAATGGACGTCGCTGGTGATATCAACGATAAGGTAATAAGATACTCTCTAACTTTCATCTATTGAGCCCAATATTAATGCTTGGGAAACTTTTCCGTTAGGCGATAGTTGAGATTGTGTACGATGCTGAGACATTATGGATGATAGAGAAGTTAGGATTGGGTACCTAATTATTGAAATTGCCTCGCGTTACCAGGGGGTACCCTGATTATTCCTGCGTTCTGCTGATTTCTGATTATATCAGCGAGCGAGCGACTAAAAGGCACGATTACCAGTCTAGTGGAGTAAACCACACAGAACTGGATCAGAGTTTTACATTCACTTTACAATCAATTAAATATGATTTAAAGTTTATAAAGATATAATTAGATATGGATAACACAAATAATTAACTATTGCACAGTTAAAAGTTAAAATTATTTGTAAAAAATACGAAGTACCGTTGCCTTCGAAATAAATGCAGAAAATTAAACTTTATGTTACCAGAAATACACAGAAGAGGGATTATTTAATACGGATGAAATATTTCGCAAAGTTGGATTTAAAAGGTCCAATGAGAGCGGGCCCAGATGAGCTTGAGAGACGGAAGAAAAGGTCAAGGACGGCTGATCGATGAAACACAATATAATAGCGAGCGAAAAATCTTTTTGGTGATCAAAAAAATAAGAAAATACGTGCAGAGGGTAATGACTAATAGTCATCATGGTGAGACAGCAAAAAAAAACAGGAATTAATGAGTTATTGACGAAATTTGTAAACAGCTTTACTCTCGACTGATTAAATACGGATTTTGTACCATGGCTGATTGCATTATACTTTTGCGATTGATTGTTTTTTTTTATAATTGTGTTGCGATTGCTTAAAAGTACTTTATTGCGACAAATCTATTGTTAAAATAACTTGAGCTTGTCTGATTGGCGGTAGTGTTCATGTGTATGTTTAATTCAATGTAACCCGCTATAATAACGAAAAAAAATTAACATCACTCAAGGTGAATAAACGTCAACCATTTTTTCGTTGGTTAAAAACAAAAATATCTGAAGTAAAGTAATAAAAAAACAAGAAGCTAAGATAGCTAACGGTAAGTTTATTAGATGACTTCTTTTGATTTTTTTTTTAATGTTTGGTGCATTAATATTACTGTTATAGCTCATTACAGAAGTTCTGATCTTGATCCCACTTGATTATACGATCAGAAACTGTAAATTACATAAAACATAAATTGTAGAGATTTGACAGTTACCGAACGCAGGGGTCAACGTTGATTTGACCACCAAAAGGTGACAGTCAACAAAGGTGCATTGGATCCATTTGAAATCTGAGGATTAACTACTGCTGTCATGAACATCTAATACCAGATATAGTCACATTAACCTAAGAACTATTTAAAGTCAGCCATGCTTCGGCACGTATAGGCCAGCTCGACCGGAATATTACCACGGCCTCACAGAAAACCGGCTGTAAACAAGGCTTGCATTGTGTGACCGAGTGAGTGAGGTTACCGGAGGCCCAACTCTCTTTCCTCCTCCCTTTCTCTTATCCTAAAAGGCGGACAGCACTCACGTGTCCCTCTATACCATAAATACATATGTATATATGTATGTATTTATTGAAAATGAGCATGTATAGTCATTTCTATGATCTCACTCTTAAACGTGGTTTTTATTTGATTGTAACAATTGTGGTGTACTGTCAATGTCAGAATAAATGCTTTCTTTCTTTCTTTCTAAAAACCTATCCTATCTCATACGATACCAATCCCTATTCACAACTAAATTACTAATAAACGAATTTACTATTAGGAACTTTAGCATTCTTAACAAGATATGGGTTAACATGGTTATATTTTAGAACAAATGTACATTTAACCGTCTTCAATCATAAATTTTAATAAGCTGTATTTAAAATCGTTTAATTTACAAACTTAAAAGTGGAATATTTTTTTTACATTTAAATGGAACTAGCCTCGAGTAAACCCTTTCAATTAAAAGAATTTTAAAATATTTTTACAGACGCTATATTAAGCTACGCTATGCTATATATGCAAACAAAATATAGAACCTCCTCCTTTTTGAAGTCGGTTAAAAGACCATGACATTTTATATTAGGGGAACCTGTAATGACAGTAATGTTGTAAAATAAATACATATATGCTGTCTTAGAACATAATGTGTGAAACGAAAATCTAAATAAGCTAACGATAAATAAATATGTATTAGCCTTCAAGGTTTTATCTCTAGGCTGCCAATAATATTTTACAGCCAACATCGTAGAGGCAATAAATATGATACAAGCAACATATTGTCTGAATAAGCCGTGTACAGCAAGTGCGACACAATTTATGGTCTAACTTAGATTACTTTTTGATAAGGTCTGCATTCACTGTATAATAATATATATTTATATAAATTAAACGTTTATTAAATAAACATAGTTTTGTAACGTTCTTTTATTCTGAGTCTAAAATAGATCTGATCTGATCAGCCCTCTGAATTAAGGTAGATTACAAATTTACTTCGGTTAAGTATTTATTGGGGATTCCCCAGCATGCATTCAATCGCAATTACACGCCTAACCTATAACATTACTACTGATTTTGAAAGAGAATAGGATGAGGAAGATACCCATATGATGATAATACGGTATATTTGATGCGTTATGGATTTATTTTTTGTAAATATTTTTGGTACATAAAATATCAGGTCAAAAGCGTTTACTCAAAAGATTAGAAAGTATTTCTTCTTCTGAAAATGAATGAATAATTCAATAGAACTTTAACCAAATAAAGATAATCACATTAATTAGAAAGTGAATGAACTAATTGATCTCTCTAATTAAAGTTAATAATAAATCAGCACGCTCAACAACTACACAACAGTACGATGTTGGTGACCAATAATATAATTAAAAGTTATTAGCTTTTCACTACTGAAATGTTTTAATGTTTAACAAATTTTAGGCTAATGGTTAAATCGGTAAAGAATTATTTATTAAACATAATAATACATTAAATGTTTTAAAATAGTTTGACGTTTGATAAAAAAAATATGAAAGAGATCAATCCATTACGGCAATTACCCATAAATCTGTCATTTACTAATTAAGAGTAGATTCATGTTGCTTTTATAGTTATTAATTAGTTCGCCGCGAAATGTGTTGTCGTGACGAATGATAATTGTCTGTTTAGTTGACCATCTCAATGTGATACGAATTACTGTGTTAGATATCACAAAAAGCTAATAGCCGTGGTTCTTGGTGTAACACAATAGACCCACTTTTATCTCTTTTCGTGGGTGTGGTGTTTGTTGTATATATGTGTGCTGTTGTGCACATATATACCTGTTTGTCGGCAATAGGCTTGCGTTATATATATGTACTGTTGTGCACATATATACCTGTTTGTCGGCAATAGGCTTGCGTAATATATGTATGTGTACTGTTATGCACATATATACCTGTTTGTCGGCAATAGGCTTGCGTTATATATGTGTACTGTTGTGCACATATATACCTGTTTGTCGGCAATAGGCTTGCGTTATATATGTGTACTGTTGTGCACATATATACCTGTTTGTCGGCAATAGGCTTGCGTTATATATGTGTACTGTTGTGCACATATATACCTGTTTGTCGGCAATAGGCTTGCGTTATATATGTGTACTGTTGTGCACATATATACCTGTTTGTCAGCAATAGGCTTGCGTTATATATGTGTACTGTTGTGCACATATATACCTGTTTGTCGGCAATAGGCTTGCGTAAGTGTTACATAAGTGGGACTATTTTATAGTTGGCAAAATGTAGACGTTTAAAACGCCTCTGCCTACTCCTTCGGCTATATAGGCATGAGTGTATGTGTGAATCACGAAACGAAAGGAAAAGTAAATAAGTTGATGCAAAATTACGTTTTTTTTAGATATTAGTATTAAAACAGATATTTTCATAGCTACTTTAGATTCGTTCGCAATATACAAACTTTAGTTTCGTATATATCTTTTAGTTTGAAATAAAAATAATAACATCTAAACAATTTTCACAATCCTTAAGCTAAGTATCCACTAGAGTCAGCCTCGGGTTGAAGACGAGACTTCTCAACCTGAGGGAATTCCTCACCACGGACCAGCCATATTTAGTGAAGGAACCTCAAGTTGAGCCGCGCGTTTAGTGGAGACGGGCGTGTCGCCTCAGGTCGAAACTTGCAAAGGAGATCGACAGCGATACTGCAGTTAAATTAATAAGATTATACCAAAACGATCGTGTTTGGGATACCTTAAATAAAAAGTAATACGACAAAAACGTTAAGCAGTATGAGTGAGAATCCCTAATTTTGAAATAACATTGTTATGTTAGTTTAATATTGAGGCTTCCAGTTGACGCCATCAAAAAGAATCAGAAGAAGATCAGTAATCTCACAGGCTCTAAGACAGTTATCGCCACTTTCAAGAGTAATGTAAAAAACAAGTGCTCACTTCCATACTGAACTCTATTGCGATATAACTTTTTTATCAACCATCAGTGCTTCGTGTTTGTATTTTGTGTTAATGACTTTTAAAGCAGCGTCTGATGCCATCTAGCTTTTGCTCTAAACTGGATCGCGTCGCAAGGTGAGCAGCCAGTCTACCAAGTAGAGGTCGCTTGGCTTGCAGCTACTCAAATCGATACACAACTTTACACTCACAAAGTAAACATAGAAGATTATAAAAAGAAACACTTATTTGCCCTTAGCCGTTTGCCTTTTATAAGTACATCGTACGTACTTAAAGATTTAATACCAATATAAGGTGAAGTCTTGGATAAATAGCCGTATTGTTATAGATAAAATTATGACATAAATAAGCTTTGTGTCCCGAAGGATAACAGTATAAAATTGATTTTATACTTTTTCCTTTGATGACAATTGGGTTCAAGTTATAATCGTTAGGTTATATTAATTTGAGTTTGCTTTACTAGAAAAACTCATTACATATTGATCGATGTCTTTAAAAATTCATTGATGTTATGTCTCCGTCTGCGTAAACATTTACATGACACAACTTTTGTAAATATTTTAGATTATATTTTTATGTGAAATGTTTTAAGAAATTTCACTAAACCATTTATTTTAGTTCAACATTAACAAGAGCACATGCATCGCACTCTAAATGGCTCTAGAAAGATTTTGTCCGATATTAATAGTTATAACTTCAGCAATTTGTCATAAGAAAATAGAATATAATTAATTTTCGTTTACTACGTAAAAAGGTAGCAAATATCTTATTACTTTAATATTAATAGGCAGTAAAACAAAAAAGGATACAATAGACAGTATATCGTAAAAAAGTGGACGACAAAAAAAAAACATGGCTATTAAAATCTAGTGAACATTCAAATAAATTATTTAGAAATGAATACGTATACTTACATTCTGTAGGCGTTGAGAGTCTTCGACATTATACAACTGTTATAGAACTAACAAATCGAATTCTTTACACTGCACTAGCACGAAGTAATCATAATGTTATCACACAATAACTGCACACTGAATATATGTATAGAAAAATACTAAGCGAATGTTTCATATACTAATGCTGTCCACTTACACAATTGGTTTATACTGCGTTTATACTTGAGGACCTTGAAAGGACTCAATTGTAGTGGTTGTTTTTGAAAATGTACCTTTAATAGAAATTAGTAGTTCACTCACTTCATATCTACTTATATCTTTATGTACATATATTGATAAGATATGGAACTATTGACTGGCTGCGCTTTGCTGGCTTGTTGGTCTAGTGGTTAGTGACCCTGACTGCTCAGCTAGAGGTCGTGGACACACTGGACAGAGATTTGTATGATCCATAAATAGTTTGTCCAGAATTTGGGTGTTCTTTGTGTCTGTTGCTTCCGTGTTTGTCAAGTCAACCGCGACACAGGAATTCTGACTAATGCGTCGACATTAAAATGAAAAAAAATAATTGTAGCGAACAGAATAGCTTCAACTCTCATTTAGTAAAACAGAAGTAAAATGTTAGTCACATTTGCATATAATATGTACTTTTAACGTTAATACTTTAACAAATGTTAATTATAAATTGCTATTAAAAACGAAATTGCTAGAAGGAGAATTAGGTTCATTCGGTAACGAAAACCAATAACTACCAGAGGTTTTTTGATGTGTATTAAGAGAGGCGTGTTGTCAAAAAGGATACACATATTTTAATTTAAATGAAAATCAAATCAAATCAAAATAGTTGAGCATTATTTCGACAAATGTGGATCTATCACGTCTCAACTATTTAACTCAAGTCCAGTCTAGTACACTTAGTGCCTGTGTAGTGGTTGTTTATAAAGTTAAAAAAATAAGGGCGTTGAGCTTAACATTTAAAGATTGCACAAAATAGACAATACGGGAATATCATTAGCCTCTTTATCAATTTGCTATATAAGTACTATATGAAACCATACGTAACTTAAATCATACGCCAACTTGACTCATAAATTGGTCTTAAACGTAATAGATGTCTGCTCATATTCTATTTACAACATAAACGGTTTTGAAACCGCTGCGAAGAAAAAGTGGAACCCACTTACAAAATGATACTATCTGGGTTCGGGTCATCCACGTGCGATATTGGCACAGTATAAGCGGGAAAAATAAAGGTTGCCAATTCTTGCACAATATCTGTAGAAGACGGAGTTATACATTGCTGATGTGCTAAAGCGAGACGGATATATAAACTAAGATTAAAATAGACGACTCCTACGCAACCCGGTCAGTCGAGTTTTTGTGTCGTTGATCCCTTCAAATAGCTACCTTTGTTTGTTTTGGTTTTGATACCACGATACAGCTTTGATAAAAACAAAGATTTTTGTTATGCTGCCAAGTGCGTCACTTCAATATTTTTTTTAACCTTTTAATTAAAGATAATATATGTAATCATTAATGACGATTAGTGGCCTAATTGCTATGAAACGCAAAATATAAAGTGAAATATTTATCACAGAAGACTGTCGTATAGGTATACCATTCCAAAGCTGAAGCTGAGCTTGCCTTTTACAAAAGTTAATGGATATGGGCCTTAAAAAGGCTAAATCAGTAAGTGTTTTACTTTAAAAGCTTTAAAACAAATCAAACAGATATTACATCTTGATTTATTTTACCGCAGTGTAAAAGTTATTAACGGAGTGCCTTAAACTTATAAAATAAAGTATTCTTGTCAGTTTTGATTTTACCTTTGCCATTTCTTAAAATATTTAACTACTACTACTAACCGTAAACTAGAGTGGCACATGAGTAGGATAGCCATCATTTCAAAATGTCAACGCTAAACTAACTTAACTTTAAATTTTCGTTGTCCTACTTATCTTACGTACAATGATTCTGACATAACTATTTTAAGAAATTTTGGCACAATGGGTAGTTGAACAACGAGCTAAGCTATTCTCGGGTGGGCAATATGAAACAGCTTGTCTTCGTTACAGTATTGATCGGCCCAAAGAGCTCGTTCTACATTATGAATTCTGAAAGGAACTCCGAGGATATTTTATTTTATTAAAAAAAAACTGCTTAAATATTTTTAAGTGAAGTGACTTTTATGAACAATTTCAGATAAAATAAGTTCATTTAGTTAGTTAGTAGTTAGTAGTAGTATTGCATATTATCAACAGACGGCGCAACGGCTGAAGAGTAAAGATGGTATGGATAATTGTATACTGCTATTAAATATCAGCGACAATAGGCAGATCTAACTATTTCTAATTGGACAACATTGAATCGTTATAAACATAATACAAGTGGTGTCATTAGGCGTTGCGAAACCTTTCCTTCTATTCTAACACTACTACTTGGTGGTCTGGAGATAGTACTCTCCAACAGAAAAACGACTGTACGCAGAACGAATATAGGCAAAGATAACACAATAGCCGCCAGCTTTTGTTCCGTACTTGCTTAAAGTTTGTAACTCATATTGGTGCATATTCACCGGTATGCTTCCAGCTGTTTTAATACGTTACAAATACGGTGTTCAGTTTTAAACTATATTGCTAATCACTACTGTGATTCTACAAGTGACTTTTGTAAAAATTAACCAGGTTCATCTTAACTTCTTAAACGCACGTATTAGGTCTTACTCCAATAAGATCGTAACTAAGACACAACGGAATTATTAATTGTTATCAATTGTAAAGTTATTCTTTAAATATTTTGCAACATACATACGTGGCTTAGAATATAATAAAATAAAACTTTATTGCAATGCTTCAGGTAATTTAAAGATCTGTAAATATTTTAACTTCATTGCAATACAAGAGATGTTAATATAGGCTGTAGGTATGTTTAGTCAAATCATAATTTTGTCCAAAGAACACTATACTTTTTAGCCATCGGCAAATCCATTGTTTAATGTATAGATGTAATACAATTTTTGAACCAAGATATTTGACAATATGGCTATGCACGTACAATTTACAGATAAAGTAACTTTTAATTAAGAATTGCTAAAAAGTAAAACCTCAAAAAATATAATTAAGCTAAAAAGAAAATTCTAGAATTGCCGTCAACGAAATTGTATAAAGAGTATGTAGATTATAAGGAAGCCTGACAAGTCTATCAAGAGTGCTCAACGCGATCCCGGTGGGAAATCTCAAGGAACGAAAAAGAGCCTTTCAAAAGGAAGCTGGGAAATGAACGCTTTGATGTAACGAATTCAAATCGAGTGGTGGATCTATAGCACTACCTGAATAGATAATGAAGTAATGGAACGTAAACTTCGCTTTTCAATTTACATGTAAGTTCAAGATGTTTTGATTAACAAGCACGTTCATAGAGTCGTAATTCGTAGTAATTGAGATATGACAATGTTTAGAATGTTTAATGGTAGTTCTGTTTATTTATTCTTTATATATAACACTATACTATACTTCTCAGTTTATAAAAGCGAAAGCGTGACATCACGGATATGTATTATTAAATCATTCCATTTTAATGGTGATTTGATGAATAAAAATAAAATAAAAACGTTACATTAAAACTAAACGACAATTGTACACTATTTTTTAGTAATTTTATTGTCTGATTTAGTGAAATAAATTAATTTTAGACAACCATCTATCCAATTTTTGCATTAACTTGAGAAGTATAGAGGAACATCGGATTTATTGAATACTTGTCGTTCGACGAAGTAACAGCTGCCTTTATACTCATTGCTCCGCTCTTAAGGGTCGCAGCATAATGTTTTATTGTCTATATTATTAGCGTGTTTAACCAAAACAAACAAAATAACTCTGTCTCTTTATTAATATAGATTAATAAAAAATTAAACGATATAATTCTCTTTGAATGCTGTCAGGAATAAGAATTTTAGTTTTCGTCTGCAATTCCGTCTTCTTACATCTTCTATGTTTATTGCGGGCGCATCTATCGGAACCCCTAATTATATGTTAATTCTCATAACTGTAAGATCGTTATTAAGTAACAAAAATGAAATTAATATATAATAACAAAGTTCATCAAATGTTAATCACAGATAAAATCTTTTCAACATTAATATGATCGTTTCGTTCAATGCATTTTCTAACAAGCAATTTCCTTAAGGGACTACGTGAGTTATTTGTTGCCAGATTAGTTTGCATTTTTTTAGGGTGTATTAGGAACTTTTTTATTCTTTGAACTTGTTGCAAATGTCGTACAAATGTACCGCTGACTTGTCATTCTAGCCTAGGCATCGGGTGTTACTTAAGTAAACAATTGGAAGCTACATTACACATTTAGGTATTAAATGTAGTAGATTGGTTACTAAACACGATGATTGATGATTATCGAATGTTGTTTTCGCATGGGTTATATAATAAAATAGTGGTTAAAATATTCGTAATAAATTTCGTAGATCGAACTGCCTGGGAGAATTATTTACATGCTGTGGACATCTGTTAGCTCTGCAATCATATCTAAAACAGTCTCTCGGCTAAATGGGTCAACGGTTGGCGAATTATTTCTGGTCTGCCCCAATGGTCATTACGTTATCGCTCTCAATAAACTTTATTAATACTACAGATAACCTACAACATCCAGAAGATAATGTACCGAAAATGACGGGCATTTCAGTGTGTCTAATTTAAAAACAATAATCCGTCTAACAGTAACACCAACATTCTGATATTAATATGAAAATAAAGCTGCAGTGCAAAGGAATACATAGGACATTAACATGTACAGACATAAGTTATTTACTGATGGAAATTTAGTTCCCTTATACTTCATTCTCTGAGATCATGAGAGAAGTATAATATCTAATAAGGTTGAATTAAAAAGTTTACAGTGTGATTTAACGATGCATTGAACCGCAAACCATAGGGCAGTAATAACTTAAGCGATAAAATGGCGGCTTTAAATTCATTTTGTATGCAATTTATTCACAATGCAAATTAACATAATATATGTTAGCGGATTTCGATAAAGAGAGTTTTTGATAATCAAAACTCTAAATATATGGTAGTGATACAGTTATAGTGTCGTGAATACGGCCATTTATGAAGATAAAGATTATCGTCGAAGCGTGGTCAAGAATTTTAATGATCTACCTGAAAACTGTTTTCTATTCCAATTAAAATGAATTAACCGTTATCAAATAAGAAATACCTACTTTGAAATACATATATAACAGCTTACAAGTTCAAAAAAATAATATCTATAATATGTACTAAAGATTGCGAAAACGTTACAACGCGTTCCCTAATCAATATACAAACAAACCTAAATAAACACGCAATTTGAATATTTCATACAGATATAAAAATAACTGTTAGTAACCATAAATAGAGGCAAAATAATAGAAAAAAAAGTCGTAAAAATATACGATGAAAGCCGGTGGCATTCCCGACATAGTTGTCTGATAAGTCCGTTCAGGGTCCAGTTGTAATCTTAAGAGCACTAACACTGAATAATTACGGTAGAAAACTGAGGACGGTTCCGTGGGACGCGCGAATGTTTTGTAAATGTGATTATTATATTGCCGGCACGATCGAGCGACTCGCGACGATAGACTGCGTCGGTCGCTCCTTGCGTACTGACTGGACTAAATCGAATGGTGGGCAAGTCTAGTGTGGCGCACGCAGCCAGGCGCCACTCGATTAGCATTATCGAGTCGATAGATACAGAAAAATAGTGACAGCTGGATTGGAACTATGAACAGTAAAAAATAATCAACGCGTGTATAGGTCTCTGTGTTTAAAGTAAAATTTTAGATAAGGACTTTAGTAGCCTATTAACATAAAAAAAGGTCTCTCCAATACGAAACATAGTCACTGACGGACCACTATGCTTGTTTGCTTGCTTTAGGTGACAAAGGTGACATGAATTTAATAACAAAATTTTTCATAACTGTAAAATTTGCTTACTACGATTAATTCATGAAGAATCTCTGCCGACAATGGACGGCATATACCTAAAAGGATTACTTTTATTTTTTTTCAAAGTGTTAGATAGTTAATGTATTCATTATAATCATGACTATCAAGCCACTGCTGCAATTTCTAAAACTTTCGATTCTCACTTTTTATTCGAAATCAAATACAATTACAAAACGAAAACAATAAAAAATAGTCATTTCTCGAGCGATTGCACCGCCCTAAAGTTTTCCAATCGCGTTAGGGAGTGTGAACCCCTACCCACGCCCCTAACCACCACATGTACGCATTGTGCAAGTATACACACACACTTGAACATATAGCTTTCGCTGCAGAGGGTTTACCATAGACCATTGTAGACTTTTTTTAAATTTTCGAGAACTACAACGGGGTTAACATCAAAGTTGAGGGGTCGTTATCTTTGTAATTTATGGTAGTGCTCGTCTAATTTACAAATGGATACACTTGGAGACGTATTTTATTAATATTTCATTCGTTCAGATATATTAAGTGTTTCTACATGAATTATGACAAATTAACGAGACTTGGATTAAGACCCAAAAAACTAATACATACTTCTAGTATCATGAGAACGATCTCAAAATTATACAAGTATTTTGTATTCAATAATGGACTAATTTTACATTATACATTTAAATATCATAATCGTCATTGTAGAAATTAAAACGAAACAAAAATGGTGTGCAGTGATACAGTAAGATCTGCATGTTATGCCAGTGATGGGGTACAAAATTTACATTTTGGTGTGCAAAAACACCCAATTTGAAAATAACTTAACATCCAAGCATACAAATATTTGCTGACCTGCTATTTTAGAGTCAATCAATGATTGAGAATATCATATAAACCATAATAACACTCTATATAAGTAGCTTTTTTGAATGAAACTTAATTCTGAAGTAGACAACTGCTTGTTTTAGGAATTTGATTATAAATGATGAATGCCAAACAAAACACGCTCTTATGTTTTAGTGCTAACTTAGATTCCACTACACACAATCTGTTACTGTCCCGGCGGTATACGCTAACATGTAGATCGACTTGAATGTGACTAATTAATCTACATATAAGGATAACAATATTGCACATAAACAAAATAATATTATTAAATCATAATTGTCTGTAAACACCGTCACAGACCGTAATCAGTCTAAAAAAATACTTTAAACTTTCAGTAAGTAATACCTTAGCCTTATTTTTATTTATTTTTTGCGACAAACCTGAAGATACTTTAATTATAAAACAGCTTCTTTTCTGAAATAGTTTAAATATACTATAACTCCTCTTTTACGTAACTACAATTCAAGAGTTTAAGATCTCAATCTTCTCTATTCTGCTGTCACGCAACAACCTTGCGAATAATCCTACGTCATACACAACAACTAAAAGGAGTACTTACTAGGATAGGGGCGAGATGGTGAGACCTTCAAATGAAGAGTTACATAAGGCAAGGTCACACAAGAACAAGAATCGATACGGAGGCGCCGAATTGTCTGCAAAGTCAACAGGCCAAAACGCATTGCAACAATTGGAAAGGTAAATTTAATGGTTTTAGCTTGTAATTGAAATAAGAAGAAAGGCGTTTTTGTAATATTTGTAATGAAAAGCAGTAAGTTTTGGACATTTAATATGTTTAATATATTAAAGAAAGAAATGCAAAGTTATTAGTAATTGTGGTCTAATTAGTAAGTAGAACACATTATACATTACATTACAAGTATACTATTACGAATCTAGGACAATTAGTTCGAATTCGAATAAAGTATCTGCGCCTACATGGTGTACCATGTATCAACAATTACAAAAAAAAAGGCACTGGCTGCTTATCTGGTCACCATATAAAAAATTCCAATAGACATTATGTTACATAACAATGTTACCCACGACGGCCGCGAGGAAATTTTGAACGATACATTTTCCGGGGAAAAGAGATCGGGCCGTGATTAAGCAACAAACATTTTCGCATTTATAACAGTTGTAAAATTAATCTGTGCCTAAATTCTTTCTTTCTACACGAGTTTTTTTTTATCAGCAGTTCCTGCTATGTTTATAAGAGAGAATAAGAAATCTGAGTAAATTAACATAATATGACTAGCGCGTGCGGTAAACATAACACGTAGTTTTGTTTAAGTCGGTATAAACAAATCATTAGTGTATATGTGTCATGCATGCACAGATGGCATAGCGGTTTAAGTGGTCACCTCACCACTACACTACCGCGCCCAGTGTTGTGGGTTCGATCCCCGCATGGGACAACACTTTGTGTAATCCTTAAATTATTGTTCTGAATCTGAGTGTTCTCTGTGTCCGTTGTTTGAATGTTTGTAAAGTCCCCCGCGACACAGGAATTAATCGTGGTGCGGGCGTTGTCTATGAAAAAACGAAAACAAATTATTAAAAGTTCTCCGACCTTCTATCTTTCACGGCATTACGGTTCTTCTTCTAATTAAAACAATTACAGGTTACTATCTAATGAAAGTTTTTCGTGTGATCACGACAAAAAAATTACATAATTTGCCGGACAAAGGTATGATCAATTTTAATTAAATCAGAAATAGTTGATTAAATTCTTGAGCTTTCACTTCTGATCCAGGTGTACCATTATATTGTTATCGGTAGAGAAAAAAAAAATCTGATATCTCTAGATTTTAAACTATGATACCCACCGATACAAAACTTATGATATTAAAAAAAAATAACAAACGGTGAGTATTGTCGAGACAAAGTTTTAGTTGTCAGCCTATTAGCGATAATAAACACGCTTTTTTAGGATTCATATCTAGACTTCGTTTTCTATTTTATATCTGCAACCGATATACTTGAGTTTGAGAGTTAAGAGTTTGTCACAAAGTTTAAAATAGAACAACACATATTTTCTCAAAACCAAGGAAATATACGTGGTATACGGAATGAACCATATTACTATAAGCCTTACAATCCACACCAGCTAAGTAGTGTATATGAGAAAATGTAACCATGAGTTTGCAGTATAATACAAACTAATAGTTTTCATATGTCATTATGTAGTAGTAACGGAATCTTTATAGCACATTATAAAAGATATGCATGCCTCTTTGGGTGAGAAATGTTGGAATGTTCAGAGGCATGTGTGTGATCATAAACGATCTGAATTTTGATACTTTACATACATACATAGATACATACATACACTCGTGCCTACATCCCCAAAGGGGTAGGCAAAGGCGTCTCAAATGCCTACTCATTGCCAAAAACAATGCAGTCCAACTTACGTAGTTGGGGGCAAGCGCATTGCCTTCATCCGGGCACTATACGACTATGTATACCGACAGATAACAGTCCGATCTCTGAGTCTCCTTTACCGCTGCCATCGGGTAGAGATTGTGTGGTCCTATTCTAGTCCACCAAGAACAAACCCGTAGTATGTTCTATGTTCAAAAAAAAAATCATATTTTTTTAAACAAATATCAAACTAACTATACATCTACCAGCTAAACGTGACTGCAAACGCTTTTATTACCAATAGCGTATGTGCGTTGCAAAAAACTCGCTCCCCTCCTGGATCTCTGGACCCTCATCACCAGCACAAAAATACACACTAGTGCATAGAACCAAACCATGACATTTGTTTTACTTTATTTCTAGACCATGTTCAACGATATAGGGAGACGATATACATGAGCGTCTACTTATCTATCGTTCATAATAATTTTGTGTGGTGTGCAGTACATTAATGAGGATTCTTAAGACAGATAGTATTTTTGGATGCTTGGTAGCTTATTTTTTGTGATAAATGCCAGTAGTGACGGAAAATTGCATTTCAATTGCGGGCAAATTAAAATATATTATTTTTATTGTTCGTACAAGAAGCCTTTATAATGGTGCGAACAATCACTACGAGATGTTGCAAGCAGGAAATAAATAATCCAATGTAAAATTTCCGTTCTGATTTTATCTTAGAATTATAAAAGTTACCGATGTTATGGCGTCACTATACCAAGAAGTAATTTTAGGTATACAATAGTTTCTTTCTTAATAGTAAACGAACAACAGTGTTAACTTGTGAAAGTTATGAGCTAACTGTAATACAACTGCAGTCTTATAGATAGATGATATGCTAACTGCAGTTCTCCGAAATGAATGGAACCAATAACTAGCCGATGTAGGATTCTGAATAAAATCTTTTAGTATCGGATCTCACTCTGAAAAGTTTAACTTGAGGATTTAGAAAGGGAACTGTTGAGAAGAGAATTGCATTATCAGTAAGGACTTTTAAATGACTTCTTCAATGAAAGTAGAGCTACACTAACATTTTAGATACAGTGTTGTTATATATGATTCTCTTTAGAGACTGAACGGTTTCACAAAAACATTTTAAATGATTGACAAAGTCAAGATATTACATTTATCAATCCACTATTAAACTAAGGCTGTTGTAAATACACAAATAAACTAATATTCGTCATAACAAGTGAGGGCAACACTAGGGACAGTCCAGGTTCATTTTACACATTACGAGAGCGGCATTTTTCTAAACCCTTGCGGTCGGTGAACGGCTCTAGTAAAATTGAATTATTCTTATCAGTAGCTAACACTTACGCACTGCATGATACTATCGACTTTCTATTAACCTCTAAAAGCAAAGCAATTTACGTACAATAGAAATTCAGTCCCCAGTAGTCTTTGCTCCTTTTTTATGTTAAAGCTGTTTTAGGAATATGACTGTGTATTTTATTAGGTAATCATGTGGCTTATGTTGGAATGAGGAAACAATACATCTCATCGGTATACGGTAAGATAGAAAGTCATTATCTACCAATAAATAGCAAAATCAAAAGAGTTTTTGCTCTCCGTCAATCAACTTTCCCTTGCGATATAGTCAATTATAAGAAGTTTATTAAAATAACAATAACTCATTATAACCGCAGTTATTCATCAAAGATGAAATTATGATTGTTATGCTTCAGATAATCATATTCAAAACATAGTACCAGTATTATACTATGTATAGAAGGATTAATAATTCAACAGTGAAAGAAACAAAACAGCTGTAAGAAAGAAAAGAAATAAGCGAAACAGGTCGTAAGAAGGTAAAGGACATTAAAGAAATAGTAAAATTTAAGTAACTACGAATAAGGTTTGTAGGTAATTACTTTCTATAACTAGTCAGACAATTCTTATTTAAGAGCGAAACTAGAAAACTAAACATTAAGATATAAATTCACGACTATGAACAAGAACGTTTCACTTTTAAGAGCATTAAAACAAATACTAATTACAATTGATGGGGGATGCGGGGAGGGGAACTATTACTTATATTTTAAAATTATTTGCTATAACACAAGCTCTTTTACAGTTATTATTATCTCAATCCTTGATTGATTGATCTTTCGATAAACAAAATGTTGTTGTTGTGTTGTTGTGTTAATTCGGAGCAAAAACACCGATAACGCGACGATTAAATTTGCTCTACTGGGTGATAGCTGCCGTTAGGTTTAACTACCAATTTCGATCTGAAAGATCGGAATGGGATTAACACCATTTGTGGATACCATAGATTTGCCAATCAAGAACTATATTTTCTTGAAAGAGGTACAATTTGTAGAATTATTTTGACCTAGATTTAGCATTTGTCGCTGTTTCAAAGGCGTGCTTATGAAAAGTATACTCTTATAGTTTCTGTCTTTCATACAATCATATACCTAATATTAATATTATTATGTTAATGATAAGTATTTGTGACCCTATAACCTGGCCAATAAACAAATTCATTGCATTTGTTAGAAGGCAGCCGATTGTACAAGATTGGTCAAAAATTATATATTGTAAACTTTTCATTATAGTGTATACAATCAAGTATATTGGAGGTTATTGTAAATAGCTTTAAACACCCAACAATATCTTAATTATGTCTAAACCATTTCACATTCACATTTCACACACACACATGAACTTGTTTCTGCGCAGCGCGCGTAAAACGTACATTTATGAAACTTAATTAGTCCTGCGCTTGGGTTAATAATTACACTTAAAATAGGCGCTAAAAGCAGTTGAAAATAAGATGTCAGTTCAATGTAATAAGTTTTTGTTAAAACATTTAATTTTTCTTTAACAATATATATATATATATAAAGTACCAAATACGTAACAAGCTTTAAAAAATGACAAGTTATGTAATAGAAGACGACCGAACGATTTATAAAAAATAGCAAAATAGACACAGTATAAACAGTGGTAGAGCCATGCCTACGCACGATGGGCCGGCGCGACCGGTGCGATACCCCTTTTTTTTTTTTTGTTTTTTTCTCCGTGCGGAAATCCCCTCGGATACCACCTTCTGGTGGCATGTCGGACTCGAACCGACTAAAACCGCACGCCATCTTGGGTACTAGATGCCGGGGAACCAGGTACACCCTAGAAAGGAAAACCCTGGAACCCCGACGTACCTCGGGCCACCTACGGTTTGTAGACGGCCCCCTCCAGTGTGGGAACCCCAATGTTCGCGTAACTTCCCCCAAGGGCGCGCACGCTCCGCAGCGTCCGCGCCGCCACCCAAGCCTGCTTCTGCTAGGGTGACAGATGGCCTCATATGTCACCCCCAGGCCTGCGCTTATGGAGGACGGAGATCATTCTCCGATCTCCGGCGCCTGAGTCGCCTGTGGTACCTGGCCCGTTCCCGGGCCTGGCGGGCCGGAAGAGTTCTAAACCTCTCCCGATCCCGCTCCGCCGTCTCCTTGGCAAGCATAATTTGCTCGCAGAAAGAGACGGCGGAGTTCCACGCGTTCTCGCTCCGCAACATGGCCGCAATCATGTTACCGAGCGAGAGAACCACCACCCCGATGGCCGCCACGAGATCGCGCCTCGGCTCCTCCCACGCCGGACATTCTGCCAGCGTGTGGAGCGCCGTGTCCACGGTCTGGCCATCGTAATGATGGCACTCAGGCGTTGGCTCCTTGCGGATCAGACACAGGTGATCTCCGAAACATCCCTTTCCAGTGATCACCTGCGTCAGCCGGTATGAGAGGGTCCCATGACGCCTCTCGAGCCAATCCTCCATAACGGGTCTTACCGCCGTAATAACAGCGTGCCCAGCGCTCGGTTGCCCAAGTCGTTCCCTCCATTCCTCCACGAGGACCTGGCGGAGTTGGGATTTCTGATCGTCGATTTCACGCAGTTCAGGACTTCTACCCAACTCCCGCGCCTCCTTGCGCCACTGGTAGAGAGCCGCAAGGGCTTTCGCCTCCAGGTCCCATGGTGGAGTTCCGGCCAGGAGACTCGCCGCCTCACAGGAGATCGTGCGGTACCCCCTTATGATCCTGATAGCCAGCACTCGTTGCGGTCTTCGCAATAGCGCGATATTGCTGGCCTTCAGGATCTCTGCCCATACAGGGGCCCCATAAAGGGCCATGGATCGCACAACCCCCTCATATAGTCTCCTGCAGGAGTCATCGGGCCCCCTCATGTTTGGCAACAACCGTGCTAATGCACGCGCTGCGCCAACCAACTTGGGGACCAGGCTTCGGAAGTGATATCCGAAGTCCCATCGGCCGTCGAGTACGAGCCCCAAATACCTCATAGAGGGCTCGATGCCGATGCGAGTGCCTCCTACTATGAGGCTGAGTCCTTCAGGCGGCTTACTCCGAGGCCCGTGAAAGAACAACGCGTCGGATTTGTGCTGAGCCACCTCAAGACCCAACCGCCGGATTCTCTCAACGACTTGGGCAACCCCGGCCGTGGCCCGCAGGGTTGCCTCACGGTGCGTCCCGCCACATGCCGTCACAAGCGTGTCATCCGCATAGCACGTGACGGCGATATCATCTAAGAATGCACCGCGAAGCACCCAGTCGTAGCCAATGTTCCACAGGAGTGGCCCTAGGACCGACCCCTGCGGGACACCGCACGACATTTCACGCCGACCGAGACCGGCCCTACTTGGGTAGATGACGGCTCTCTCCGACAGATATGCCCCGACTATGCGGCAGAGGTAAGGAGGCACTCGATGATACACTAGTGCCTCCCTGATGCAACTCCAGGGCAAAGTGTTGAACGCGTTGGCGATGTCTAAAGACACCGCCAACACTACTTCACCCTGGGAAACTGCTTCCTCTGCCAGGGCTCTCACGCGCATGATCGCATCTATGGTGGAGCGCCCCTGACGGAAACCGTACTGGTTGTCCGCCAGATCCGGCCCTACCCTGTAGAGATGCTTGACGAGGCGCCATGCAATCACTCTTTCAAAGAGCTTGCACACCTCGTCAAGCAACACTATGGGCCGGTAGGCGGATGGTGAGTCCGCCGGGCGCCCCTCCTTTCGGATGAGGACCAGTTTCCCCGTCTTCCACAATTTCGGAAACTGGCCCTGCTCGAGACATGCGCTGAACAACCCTCTCAGTCGGGGCTCGAGAGCCGGCGTCTCATCATCTAGAGCCAGGACCCACGCTCGGCCTGGAATGCCATCGGGTCCTGGGGCGGTGCTTTTAGCTTTCAGCCGTTGCACCGCCAGCGCTAGTTCTGCCCGAGTGACCTCAGGCACGTCGTCATCATCCACGTTAGGCACCTCAGGTGTCGTAGGCGGAGCCATCGGTGGTGGGGTGGGTTCCACCAACCGTGATGGGAACAGGGCGCCGACGACCCCCTGAAGCAGGTCTGGCTGAAGACACCGGGTCAACGGCGGGGCCCACGGGCGCATCTTGCCTCTAACCATACGGTAAGGGCGCCCCCATGGATCCCGCTCCAGTGTCTCCAGCAACTCGCAGCGGGCCTCACTCTTGGCCCGCTTTATCGCTGCCTGAAGGATTCTCTTGGCACCCCTGTATTCCACCAGCAGCTCCGCCTCTCGGGTGACCGCGTCCGCAGGACGGCGACGCCTCCTGCGGAACCGGGACCACCGGCGGCGTGCGGTCACGCAGGCCTGTCGCAGCCCTGCAATCTCCGGCGACCACCAGTAGGCCCGGCGCCTCGCTGTATTGGGCTTAGCCCTAGGCATCGCCGCATCACAGACACGAGTCATAGCCTCCCGGAACCATTGTGCCTCGGCACCCACATCAACAGGCCCATCCGGCGCAGGGGCCCAGGCCTGTACGATGGCGGCTTCCAGGAGGAGCTCCCGATTTAAACGCTTGAGCGCCCAACGTGGCTCAGGTGGAGCCGGTATGGCCGGCACGCCGGTGCGATACCCCTCACAGAAAATCGGTTGTGAAGTAACGCTTCGTTGCATCCCCCCTCCCTTATCATCCTCAAAGGCGTCAGCGGACTTACGACTCTTGAGTTGCAGGTGTCCATGGACAATTGTTGACACTTTCCATCAGTGACCTCTCTGTTCGTCTGTACCCCTATAGTATAAAAAAAAACAAGAATAATTTGTGGTTTCGCTCTAAAACGTTGCATCGGGTGAAAGTTTCTCTGGAAAAATGAGTTAGGCAACAAGAATAAAAAACAATAGCATTATGTGTACATAAAATATGTATTACATAAGGCCATAACATAATTCTAATCTTCACTTAGACGACAAAAAGAAACCTACATAAATATTGGTATGCTCAAAAAGAGCTTACTTCGCCGCTTTCATATAACATGAAGTTGCATGGTACGGCAGGAATACATACCTCTTTTAGTAAATGTCTATAACCAACAATGGATGATAAAATTGTAACCAATGGGGAAAATAATTAATATAATGTTGAAAATAAAGGTTGAACCTAGATTAAGCCTATTGAACTCATATATATAGATAAGATGTACCGCAGAAGGGAGCATGAGTACAACTACAGTGAGTTACAACCCAAATCATGGCCCATCCAGCATCGTGCCCTTAGGCCATGACAGCTGCACAAAGAAAGATATAATCTCACAAGTTTAATCAACAATTTAAATTTGTTTGTCATCACAACTGACATCGAACGAGATAAGAATATTTATTCGTTCGCAGGGTTTAATACAATTTGCCAATGCCAAAATTCAAGGGTGCACGGCTAGTTCTGCAGAAACGTACATCATAATACTTGACGTACTCTGGGTTCTGTCCAGTTCTATACCTTTTGCTATTGTAAAAGGTAATAAGGGACTAATGCGAGTGACACATACCTTTGATTTTGCAATTGACCGCCTACCATTAGACGGCGGCATGACATGCTCTTACATGATATGTACTAACTATACTTAATTACGACAATTGGCCTTCAGTTCTTTCACTTGTAACAGATGCCACAATACTGGTGTAGCATTGCACTGTGAAGCACAAATACAGTAAGTATGCACGTTCTACTTTTTTTTCAAATCACCGTTCGTTCGCGAATCGTGCATCTAACAATTCAGAGATATGAGTCAGACAACTTGGTGTTGAGCGGTCATGGACATTGTATGCGAGTTAAATTAATTATTTATAAACAGCTGGCGCATTGTATTATTATTCTTTTTGTTTATAGAATATAGCTAAACTTTCATATGGCGGTAAATCATTATCGTTTCTTGATAACCGACCCTTCGGAATTTCTCCTTCCACTTACCTTCTTCTTTATATAGGGGCGTAAAGGGTTGTTGACGACATTTAAACTGCGTAAACGACAAATACTTATTGTAAAAAATGTTTAAAACTTTTAAATTATATAAAATTAGCTTAATGCTTTGGATTCACAGACAAAGTATAAATTTAACCTCATCTGTTTTCTTACTCGGAGAAATGCCTCATCATGAAGGTAGAGTAGAGCCTCGCATTCAAATAATTGTGCAGCAATCATATTGTCTCATGGATCTATCATTCAATCTTGATAGATTCATTATGTTCATCGTCAGTCAAATGTCAATGTTGAAAGCTAGAAAGTATTATAATATCGCAATAAAACGGTAAAGAACAAAGAAAGTCGTAAGAAATTATCACGGAGCAAATTAAGAAAGATTGTGTATTAAAGATAATTGTAGTTATTGTACTGTCTGATATCATGTTATTTGGAAGAAGGTATTGTCCGAAATTTAAACACCAATCTTTATCAATCATTTGAGATTTAGAGGGCGAAACGTGGAATATGGCACGATATTGACCGATACGACACAGAGCCGTTTAAAATATTTTATACAAACATGTATTGAAGTGATAACTGCTTATGGAAGGGTAAACTATGTATAAAATTTGTATAATATATGAGATACAGAAACAATTCTTAACGATTGTCCAACATCGAGGTATAAGATTGAAATCTGGCTAGCTAGCTTTAGGTTCTTTGAAATATTCCTTTGAGCTTTACATCGTTTTTTTAGGGATAAAAACTTATCATAGTAGCTGAGTTAGTGTCTTCTACTTATATATACGAGTACAAAGAAAATGACGTTCGCTAGTCTCAATAATGTCATGACCAATTTGAATAATTCTTATCTCGTACACGCTTTAATACAGGGCAGGTTTATATGCAAACACTCATAAAAACACCATTCAAGCGAGGGAAGCTTAGGGCAAAAGCTAGTTAAATATAAATACCACTCATTAGATGATAGATAAAGGAATACAAACACAAGACCAAGCGTCATGTCCAAATTAAACAATATGTTACTAAGTGATGTAATGCATTGATGATCGAAGTCTGTGACAAATATGTGGTTCTCATGCTCTATCTACGTAATATCTATGTAGTAATCACAGCAAGTGGCAAAATCAAAAGAAATTATTCAATTAGAAGCTTACGGAGAAAATTGGGTTAGATCTTGAATTAAAAAACAAAAGCTTTCTATTCCATCTGAGATGGAATACTTTCCCTTTTGGAGCTTTTAAGCTTAGGCACTCTGTTCTTAAAAGTGCGCTTTTTTTCTTGACTGCTTTAACGAATTTTAATACAGTAGAATCAGTAATAATAAATTGAAAAAGATAGAAGATTTTAATGACTATAAATAATAGCATTGCTAGAGAAACGTGATATGTCTGTTTGTTTTTAATGTTCAGGAAAAGTTATTAAAGAGCATGATAATTTGACACAGATAAAATTGGGTCATTCTGGGTGTAATTTATAGAATACTAGCACACCTGTTGACACCCCTGCAAAATCCCTTATGGATGGAATTTCGTAAAATCCGTTCTTAGCTGACCTCTACTCGGCGAAAGGAATATTCCTACCAAATTTCAAGACTATGCCTTATGGTTCCAGAATTATCGTGATAGTGAAGTCAATATATGGGTGGAAATCTCTTTTATATATATATATATATATATATATATATATATATATATAGAAATATACAGGTGTTTCAGAAAGGTGTAAATATATTTTAGGAAGGTACAGTTGACCCGGTGAATAAATTTTATCGCTATCAATTTTAAGAAACTTCGTGAATTTTTTAATACAGAAACCCTGCTTTGAAACTGTCAATTGATTGTAAGAGAAAGGGCTGACATTATTGAAACTATAGTTCGGATTCTTCCGAAAATATATGCATAACAAATTATAAGTAAAATCTTTCGAATGGCAAGTAAATTCACCTGTATAAGTATGTTTATCAGCAGTCTCATCTCGGTGGACATATTAGTACATACTTTATGTGGAGTCAAGTTATCGGCAGACTGGTTACCATAGTACAAACACTCTTAATTTGGTATCACACAGGCGTGTAACGTCTGAAGTTATTGTAAGCAGTATAAAACATGATGCTAAAATATGAGCTACTATAATAATTCTTTGATAAATTCCATGCCCTTGAGATTCCCCAAAGGTCAAGGTCACGGTACAAGAGCTATAAGAGAGAGAATGGAACAACATTCCTTTAAGGGAGCGAATTAACGCAAATGGCTCGGGAATGTCGCATGCGACAAAACATGTTTCGTGTAATTCATTTACAGTCCTGGAGTACAAATGTTTTGTTACTAATATATTCATGTGTTTTTAGATCGACAGACGAGATTTTATTATTTCTTTAATTTTATATTTAGTCAAACTTGTAAAATCGTTAAGGCCGAAAGCAGTTTATAAGGTCACTGCCCGTAAAAATCATTCATTTAATAATTCGGCTCAAGCCAATATCTGTAAAAGAGTTAAGTTATGTGACTGTATAATGATACAGTGTATACTTATTGAGTAGTTAATACAAATAAATATTTTATAATAATAATTTATTTAATTTCTTTAATGAGATGATGATGCAGCTCAGAGCTTATATTTAAAACCAACATTCAATTTCCACCTATAAATCTACTATAAACAGAGCGACGAGCGTCTATTTCCCCCACAATTAGCAAAAAGTACAAATTATGATCGCGCAGACGCCAAAAAAAATACTACTATTTTCAGTTTTAATTTCGCAATGTATTCTCAAAGTGCCATAATAAAGAGATAAATTAAGAAATTGCATATTTAAACTTATTTCGTTTTTTTATCTAATTTGTCATAATAAACTTTTACGGGGAAAAAAGTTCAAAACCAAAATCATTAGGATTTGAATTGTTCTGCAAAACACCACGCTACGACCCTTACGAGCGGAGCAGTGACCTTAAAGGGGAAACCTGTGGGGAAAAGCTAGTTCACAATAAAAGGCAATATTAAACTTTAAAGGTCAAAGCCCCATATGAGGGTAGCGATGCATAAATGGCAGTACTCGCTTTGTGAGTGTTCACGGGAACTGGTAAGAGATATTAGTTAACCTGGCCGTATGTTTGATATTTATTTAAAAATACTAGTAAACTTGTATGTACAAAAACTACCATCAAGTGTACTTACTGCAAATTCTTTTTACCTATAAGCGTAGAAATTCTCCTTTTATTATTGAATTTTAAAAACCTGGAATGGAATAGAAGTCCTTCCATTCCAAAGATGGAAACTGAAATACGATTTACCCTATTCAATTTTATTCATTTCACATTCATTTCATTCATACATATTATAGATAAATTACACCAAGACATAGAACAAATACTCGTGCTTATCACACAATTTTTTTGTCCTGGGTGGGAATTGAAGCTACGACATTAGGCTTAGCACAGGTTTAGTCACAACAGTCATTTTATAGCAAGCAATTAATTTTAAATGTAACGATTTAACACCAATATTCACTCCAGATACAGAATCGTCCATATATGTATGTACATTTTATTACTCGAATGTGTCTAATTGCAATCAGTCGGCAACCATAATATTGTGGTGCACAACTTTTCACCTTAATGGTACTGCCTAAATGAT
Source organism: Tyria jacobaeae (assembly GCA_947561695.1). Taxonomy (NCBI): domain Eukaryota; kingdom Metazoa; phylum Arthropoda; class Insecta; order Lepidoptera; family Erebidae; genus Tyria; species Tyria jacobaeae. The sequence continues at coordinate 19,960,391 of OX387215.1, read as the reverse complement.
CTTCAACGTAGTTTCTTGGGAAATTTGTAACCCAATCTCTTTCTACATATTCAATTTTTATGCTTCACTAATTGTTTATGATCTAAACAAATTGACTAAAAAATTTCAATCTTTTGATAAATCAGAGACAATAAGAAAATGCATTACCCTGTATCTTGGAATATGCGAGGCCGATTGTGACAATTTTAAATTCAAAACGGATCAATAAACAGGCAGAAAGCGTCTGACCGTAACTGCGAGACTGAAAATAAGAAGAATTGTCTGTAGTCGCAAATAGCATTGGAATGCAGTTTACCTACCACGCATGGGTAGGACATTTTTACCAGAAGCTGCTTGATATTCTTGAATACGCTTCTTTATAAAGGAAGAAAAAAAATGCAAAAAGAATGCTAGATGCCCAATATAGATAGATCGCAATAGCTTTAATCTGGATAACTAATACTTTAATCTGGATTAAAAGCATGATTGTGCACGTAGACAATAGAAAAAAAGAAAATGAGAGAGCAAAGAAAGGAGACAGCGGGACCTAAGGTATCAAAAGTGGTAAATTTTTTGGTATTCCTAGTCAAAAGCCTGCCAGTCTTTTTGGGATTGGTTGTCAATTATTCAAGAATCAAAATCATTTTAGAAATAAAGGTTAGAGCACGAGCATCTGTAATGGAAATTTGCAGCATCCACAGTAACTTTATAATACATTTCTACAATATACCCAAGGACGATCCAAATCAATCAACTAAGCTTCATACAATTCTCAAGCTGAATTCTTTACACTTGTTACCGCGCAGACAGGTATTCTAGTGGCAATGCGCGCACGACCGTGAACTCAACGCGAGCGAGGGCGCCGCAGCCCTACGTCGGCGCACCGTCTGTCTGTCTTTGTGCTCTTTGTCCCACAACTACTGAGTCCGAATCAATAGGAACTGACCAGTTATTTTTAACATAGCCATTAGTATTGTGCTACAAACAAGATTATTAAAAATTAAATTATTCACTTTCTCTATTTATTTGCTGACGTTATCTCGAAATGTTATTTAAACCTTGTCACTTCCACTACTGAGACACACATATCATACCTCATATGTCGAAATCCATAAAGTGGTCTTCGGTCAAAGAATCATAATGATTTAGATGGGTGGGCAGTTGGGTAAATAGTATCATTTTTTAGTGGAAGTGAAAAGACCTTCCAAATATCCCATATTTATTGTAGTAAATGGACAACACAACAATGGACAACAAACACAGATAAGGATGTTGTTTTCGACAAAAATTCTTGTAATAATTATTTTTCATATCACATTTTAGAGATATTTTTAAGCGGCAGGTAAAACTCGAGAGTATATTTTTTGAGGTTCGCTTGGTAAATTCAGCATCAAATATAATTCTACCTGGTTCAATTACGTTTCTAGAGGTCACGACAAATAAATGCAAGAACAAGATTGTCCTTTAATATTTGATCAGCACAGTTAATCACCCAACGGCCGGTGACGGTGACTCAATGTGGGAGTACCTTAACCAATTACATCACTTATATTTGTTACAATATCAATTTATTAATCACTTCGAGATATCCGTGAGTCACATGTTATCCTTTCATTTAATGTTATGATAGTTTTAGAAATAATACTATATGAAAAAAGGTTTATTTCGTGTATACGCTATTAAATATTTTTCAGAAATTTGACTCATATAAATTTCCTCTTTAGATTAAATACTTGCAGAAAGTGAAGGACCGGATGCCAGTCAGGCGCACATTGGGGGAGGGGTATGTACATGTGTACAGCAGTGGACTCAGTAGGTAGTACGTTTCAAGTATTTTCCTTGCGATGCGTGGCGGAAATCTGTTAGCTTTTAATTAACAAACACCCCAAATATGTGTTATATCCATAGCACATAATTTTAAGGTTATCTTAAAATAAGATTATTTATTACGAATATTGTTACGATCATCTGTTTAGCACACTTCATTTGACATATAGGCTATTTCTTTTAAGTGCGGGATGACGGCATGCAAATATGAAAAATAGTCTACGCGTGTACATACACTAATATTCAATTGACAAAATGGTAAATAAAGTGTAAGTGCCAATTAAAAAACTTCTTTGATTAATTTATATTGTTATAAGTTCTATTTCAAAAATATGATAGTCTTTGCCTTTAACATAATAACAGTTTAAAAAACTAAAAAACACGTAAACCAATGACAGGATAAAATGGCAAGATGCTATAATAATACATAGAAGGCTGTTGTTTAATGATCCAAGATGAGCTTATGTATTATATCATATTCACTTGTGACAGACAGTTATTCACTTGTTGCATTATTTAAAAGCTGGTTTTTGGGCCGTCTAAAATGCGACGAGAATGTATTTAATTTTTTAGAAAGAATGTGGAAAATCAGGACCACGGTGATTATATCAATGGTAAGCAGGCGTGTTAAGAATTAATAAAAAAATACATAGGTATTAATAATTTAAACAAGTAAAATTATCAACTTTGAGATGAAAATATTAAAATAAAAAACCTTTTATAAACTTTACATATCCAATTTTAAATATACATTTTATGAATTTTGTCAATCGATAAGGTAGTATTGAAACTTATTACACTTAATAGTCCACAATGTTCCATATGAACAAATGTATTTATAGAAGAGATCAGAAATATATACCTAAATAACTTTCGTTGATGCCAGACGCAGCAGTTTTAGACCTGCTGCAACCTGCATACATTTGCTTGTAACCCAAAGAGGAGTATTATACGCCCGAATATTGTAGACTACAATTAAGTCTTACATACGTAAGAGGGGGCTAGCCTATTGCAAGTACCAGCCTATTACACAGTAAATTATTAATTTGTCATTAGCATTGCAAACATTGTTTTCATGACTAGCTTTATACCTTAGTTAAATAATTTAATATCCAGGTTACCTATTAATGACATAATAAACCAATGACTCATGAATAAATATCAAAATTGGCAAAGCGTTAAGAATAAGCTAGCTAGCTAGATAACTTGTAAACATACGTATAAAAGTAAATTACTTTTATACGACTTAGCCATGTTTTAGTGTTTACTACACACAAGTGTGTGCACAGAACTTTTTATTTATTTTGAATAGAGGGACAAACAAGTAGAACACTTGCAACTCAAGAGTCAGAAGAGTACTGTCCGCTTTTTAAAGTAGGGCAAAGAGAGGAGGGGCAGAAAAAAGAAGAAGGGGAAAGACGGGAAGGGAAAAAAGGTTTGGCCTCCGGTAACCTCACTCACTCGGTCACATAATGTAAGCATTGTTTAACAGCCGGTTTTCTGTGAGGCTGTGGCATAAAACTCCGGTCGAGCCGGCCTATACGTGCCGACGCATAGCTCTCCCACGTTAAATATGATTATGATCAAATCGAAGCCAAAGGCACGAAGTTTTGTCAGCCGTTCTGTGCTACGATTCGCGCCTAAATAAAACGGCATTGTTAAACATTTTTGGCGGGCAGGGATATACAATTAGAAGGTTATAAATGACATATCTGGTGTTGCGAGTCTAGTAGCACCTGATTAGTACGACGGCACACCCCATATGACGTCATATTTTATTCGCTGATATCTGAGTCTGTAGAACTATGAAGTAACATGCATTGTTTTAGTCATTAACTTTGACTTTCTCTTGAGTATTTGATCGGTAATTATAGGCCACAAACAAACCATTCAATTTGTGAAAGGAGTCTAGGACTACCAGTGATAATAAATCCTTGTTTATGGTATTATCACTGGTAATCCTAGACTCTTCTGAACTGACTGACTGACTCAAAAGGAGTGTATGTGTTGATTTTCAAATTATCCGCATAAAGGCGGTAGGATGAAATATGTTTAAAGGAAATATGGTTAACAAATATAATGTAGAGTAAAATGGATACAACGCCACCCTGCAGCACACCATTAAAGATATAACAACACAATTATGATATATTCATGATGACGGCAGCCAGACATTTACAAGTACTATTAGATATATATATATAAACTAATGGAGCAACGTTGGAGGTATGTAAAGGAGAGAGTAGAGTGCCTAGTAGTATATTGAAATTGACAGTGTTAAATACATTGTGTACTGAAATCCAGCAAACCGCATACCATAAGATAACCATTATCCATACCTGATCTACTGTCATCCGTAATATTGACAAGGGTTGAAGTAGTACTATGTCAAGGCTGGAAGCTGTACTGGAAAGAATTTAAGAAGTTGTTATGCTATAGGGGTCTCTTGCCAATAGCGTAAACAATTACTACTAAAAAAAGGGTTATGGTTTTTAACCAATTTCAAAATAGGAGAAGGTTCTATGTTCTGTGCAATTAATTGGCAGTGAAGGGTAGACTGATTTTCAATTTTTTTTTTATTCAGAGTACTCCTTCAGTGACCAAATCAGGACTTGATCATGAGGTATCAGGGAAATTACAAATAATATTTTAGTTTTTACAATTTAAATGGAATAGGTTTTTATTTTCTTAATTTATTCAATTAGTAACTGACATTTAAATTCAACAATTTACCCTACATTGTAGATTTCCTTCTAACATTTTTTTTTTTTGTATTTTTAACAATGTCAGACTATGTATTCATTTACTCTCAATCTGTTTGTTTCCAAAACAAGAAGTATTTATACTTAGGATTATTTCAAAGGAATTTATGCAAAATACATGATTTGTTTGGTTAGTACTGTAGTGGCATAGCAGTGTTATAATGTAACAGAATATTACATTATAATAAGATCATTTTAATTAGATTGTTTAAACTTGTTGCTAGTGTGATAAAACTGATAAATAAAATAATGACAATAATTCTATTCTATTAGACTGTCACCCATTAACAGAACACAAGAGTAAATCACCTGGAATTAAATAGGAAGTAATAATAATTGTCTTGTTGCAATCTATCATCTGACAGAAATAAAATATGTATAATATACATTTACATAAATAACTTCAAGCTGCAAAGTCACATGATAACAAATACAACAAATCTGAGAAAAAAATCTTATTAGATTATCATTGCTTTAAAACATAAAAAAAGTCTGGCCCTTAATCAGCTTTGTAAGATGTTATATGTATATTATCTGTATTTAATTTATATATTTATACACTAGAGAGTTCTATCTATCTATCTATCTACAATTCCTTTATTTACAAGCAGACAAAACTTTTGTATGAAGATTGTAAAAAACACAAGACTTTATGAAAAGGGATCAAACCAAATGAAAAAAAAAACAATCATTTACAAATTTGCATTTGTATGTAAATTATATTCACATGTGTGAATTTAGTTCATAGTATATAGAATATATTAGGTAAACTTTCGCCTTCAACTCCGTAACATCGCAATGCTACATACTGTGATAAAAAAAAATCTCAAACGTCTTAGAAAAACGCAGTACAACTAGCTTTCCTTCTAAACGAAGGGCTGGATAATTAACACTAATCAATAGTAGGTCAGCAATATAATGTAAACGCGATCTGCAGGTTAGATGCCTTCGCGAAATTGGACCTTGTTAGCAGAGATTAGTCATCAAAAATGAATAAGTAATCAAAATAATACAATGCCCACAAAGTTTAATTATTACAACAACCTAAAACTTCTGAGTGCGACTGACAGAAGAAATAAAAAATATTATCGGTCACGGCGATTTCGATAAAAAAAAATACAGTAAAATAGATCCCTGAAGCGGAAAATGGCGTTATAAATTTACGGTTATATCGTTATTTTGTTCACCGTTGTGAGATGTAATTTGTATATCTAAATACCACTATAGAAGGAAGCTAACGATATAAGTAGTAGCATATGATATTCCTTTAAGAATTTATTAAAAATCACTTACCTTTCTAATAAATTGACAGCAACACACAGCACTAGAAAATTCACTATTTTCAATGTTGCCACTTTACTTACTTTAACCAACAAACGACTTAGAGCATAATTATTATTACGTTGCAAGCTTGTCTGCGTTTAATTGTGATTAAGATTGCTTAAAACAATTGTGTTTTTTTAATAGATATCTAACTGATATCCTGAAAATAATCAACATTAGTCAATTATCAGTGAAAAATCTAAATATTAGTATACAATCACATTACCTGTTCACTACACCTGACTTTAGAGTAGTGTACCTACCTACCCAAGACTGAACCTGTGTACCTCTTGTTTTATTATTTACTAGAACCATATTTAATTATTGTGATTACAATAAATTTATTCATATATCACCATAATCACCTATGTTGAACAGAAAACACATGGACTACTATTGTTACTATTGCTTAGATTTTTATTCATAAGAATAAAAAAAAAGGAGGAACCTTGGTTCAGCAGTAAGATAATGAGTGCATTATTTTAATTTGGATGTTAGTGGTTTATAACATTCAACATCCCTGATCTGCTTAGTCTTGGACCACTTTTGGATTGGCAGCACAGTTTCTGGTCTGTCAAAAAGTAGAATACGATAGTGTTGCCAATTTAGCAACTTTATCTCTAGAAGTGACCTTGGCTTAAGTATTAGCAACAACAAAAGTTTTAACCACAAATATATTTATTAATTAAATTATCACTTTTCGAATTCCAACTTAAATAGTTTAGGTCAATTTAATTTATAATTTAAAGTTATTTTTTACAAAAGTACATACATTAGAAACAATAACACAGAGGTAAATTAAATACCCACATAATGCTATTTTAGAATTTGGTCCCACTAACATAATAGAGCATTTACAGGGTAGAGCCATGCTTAGACACGAATGCGCCGGCTCGACCGGTGCGATACCACAGCCTCACAGAAAACCGGTTGTAACACTTGCGTTGCATTTCCCTGAAAGTAGTGAGGTTTCCGGAGTCCCAAGTTCCCTCTCCTTATTCCTCTCCCCTGACCTCCCGCCCCTTTTCACATCTTCTCATCCCCGTCTCTTTCCCCTCCCTTCATAGCCTCATCCCTCTTCACCCTCAAAGGCGGGCAGCACACCTTCGTCTTTCCAGTTGCAGGTGTCCATGGCCGGTAGTTGTCACTTACCATCAGGTGTGTTCGTCTGCCCCCTATAAAATATAATATATATTTATATATATATATATAGAAGGCAAGCCTATTGCCGTTTACCATGCACTTTAAGGAATGAAAATTGGGAAATCGGGAGTATATTGAAAGAGAAAGATAAGGTAATTTAATGCAATGGATGCAAGAGATATGCCTTATGTGGATGCATTGGGAAGTAATAATAATAATAGTTGATAGCGGACTGTGCTGGCGCAAACTTGCAGTACTTAATGTTACATGTGTTAAGAGCAAAGACCTCCATTGTTCCTTATTATCGAGCCTTACAGGGCCCCGATGTAGATCTATTATTATCTATGTCTTGGCTACCCCTGCCTAAATCTTTCAGACCTCTTTGGAGAAACTGAAGGATTTATCTGCGCTACAGATGAAGTTGTAAAATATAGGAGACATATCCTGAAGGATGGATGATATTTGACCAGCATTTCATCATCCTGGTGAATCCCCTTAAGCATATAATTTCCGGCAGCTCGCGTCTTGCAGATAGTGAGTCCTTGTACAGACATAACCAAGTAGCCAGGATAGTCCATCAGCAACTTGCTCCTAGACTAGGTGGCCGTCGAGCTACAGTAATATAGGTATGTGCCAAGTTCTTGAAAAACGTGGTGCAAAATTATATTGGTATCGATATGATCGCTGACAGGACTATTCTTGCCAATAAACCCAATATAGTAGTGACCGACTAAAAAGCAGAAAATTCTATAATCATTGTGCCGATAGTCAGCGTGCCTGTAATACCACACATATATGTATTTCAGAAGAAGAATCTTATATGGGACATAGTCAGTATACATTACATACTTCAGTACAGACGTTTTAATTTAGCCATTGATGTATAACTGGAAATATTAAATTAAGAACTAAGTTAAAAACATGTCTTAAGTAGTCAGATAAGCAAACTATGTTAAAGGTATAAAATCTGTGGGATCTCTGTAAATTAAACTTTATCCATCACTTTTCTTGCATTTATATTTGCATTATTATCTATATATTAAACATTATTATAAAACACTTCTCTAAGATAAACTTTTACATTACAAATTACAACATCTTAATTCGATGATCCTCAATACAATACTCCAAATTACAACATTTTTATTAGATGGTCTTTCATACAATACTATTTTTGGCAATGCAACCGATCTGATATAATAACTCTTTTCCCAATTTCAAAAATATTCGACACATTATACGAGCCCCGATGCAAAATAGTTCATCTAGTATGGAAAGTAGTGCAAAGCGTAAAATATAGAAATTAAAAATTGGTAAAATAATTCATTGAGAACGGTTAATAAAAAGTAAACCACAATTTGAGGAACATTTTAAAGTTTATTTTAACATAACTGAAATTCTTTCATGACTTTACATAACATAAAAAAAAAATAAAAAAATATTCTTAAACATAACGCAAAAGTATTCGTCTACCACATAGTTGTGTCGCCTTTGCTCTCAATGACAGCTTTAATGCGAAGAGGCATAGTTGCAACCAACGCTGCACACTCCTCAGGCGTAATTAACTCCCAGACAGCCAAGAGTTTAGCCTTTAAGTCGCTCTTCGAGCTTCGGATTTTTACGGAGAACTTTTTTCATTTTCCACTATAGGTTTTCGATTGTCGGGATACTTTTCGCCAGTAGCCACGTCTTTGCTGTCCTTGCAGTATGGCAGGAAGCACCATCCTGTTGAAAAATGAAGGAATCTTGATGCTTAAGTGACGAAATAGAGGGCAGTAAATTCTCTTCCAAAAGTTTTTGATACCTTGCAGCATTGATAGAACAACCCACAAACTGCATACCACCAACACCTTGTGCAGACATCCAGCCCCATATGATAAGAGACGCCGGAAACTTCACTTTGCGTTTGAGACAATCAGTATGAAATGCCTCATTTTTGTTACAAATCACTTTTTTCCTTTCATCGCCGACTGTCACTTCAAATTTGGACTCGTCACTCCAAATCATACTACGCCACTGATCGGAAGTCCAATTTAAATGATCACAAGCAAACTTCAACCTCTTTTGTACAGCAGTCAACAGTGGTTTCTCCTTAGCGGTGTAAAATCCGTAACCCATTATTTTTAGGACTCTTTTGCAAGTATCAACTGAGACGTCTTTGTGAATCGTGTCCTTCCATTGCGCCGTGAGTTCTCCAGCTCGAGCACGACGATTATTTTTGATAATTTTCTTCAGGATTCTGTTTTCTACTGCACTTGTGATGCGTGGTCGACCAGTTTTCTTCGAACAAGAAGTCGTTCTATTATTTTTATAGTGCTGAATGATAGATTGGACTGTAGACCTGGGAAGTATCAAGTCTTTAGATATTTGGTAATTTGATCATCATCATCATCGACCCCACAAACTATTCGCTTTCGAAGCTCTTCACACACGGGTTTGCCACGACCCATTGTTATTTGAAAACTAATAAAAAAAACTGAAAATTTTCAGAATTTATACTGTCTCACTGGACAAATGAAACATAATTACTTTTACAAATTTAAATTATGCAACATAATTGTACAAAGAAGGAATAATCTTATTTCACTCACCGATAGACGAACTCTTTTGCATTGATTAACAATTAGACGAACTAATCTGCTTACGATTGATATGGCCAAACTAATGAGGATAAGTACTACGTATATTAGCTAGTACTTCTTCTTCTACTTCAGGTATAGTTTAACCATGTCATATGACACTCTACTCCACCTTTTTCAGACAGCAAATCCTAAGCCCACCTGATAGAATCAGATTTAGCGAGTTTCTAGCTACTTGTGATATTAAGGGTAGCGACTCGGCTCTATAAGAGTTGGCAATACTATCTGATTTGACTGAGTGCTGACTTTAATCTTTGTGTTTTATATTCTGTGAATTTCTGTGTGTGTGTGGTCGTGTTCTTGCCGAAATCTAACCATTATCAAGGTTTTTATTACTATTATTTTATAGTAAATACATTTAAATATTCCTTGTCGGAAGCTATTCGAACTAATATTTATGTGGCGGCAACTGTGAATTTTACAACAGTAATTTTACTAACTGTCATGCATGGTCATTGAACTATTTTTACTTCTTATCGACACTTCACTTTGTTTATTCGTAAAGAAATGAGTAGTTTCGGTGTAGGGGTGTATTTTTTGACTGTATTATGGTTCGTAACTATTATGTTGTGCTGGGTATCCGTGCGTACGAGTCATAACATTGGTAAAATATGTTTAGTCGTAACTTCTTTAATAACTGTGATTTTGGTATGTTTGCCAAAAGGTGAAACGCATAATTTAGACAGTGCCAATTTTTACGACAAATTATACATCCCTCGTTACACGATTTTGGCATTTTTATTAATAAGTGGGGCGGTTGGTGCTATGTTTTGTTTTGTACATGTATGCCTAGCGCCTATTGAAACTCGCAAAGTTAGAAGTTTTGGTTCCTTCAATTAATTGCTTTGGTAAGTCATGAATTCGGTTGTCAACAAATACATAGTAATTAATTTACTTATACTACATATACACTTATAAACACACATACAAAGTTTACTTAAATATGTGTATATTGGTTAGTTTATTGCAGTTATCAACCAAACTAAATATTTCAATACTTTCCATATTTCATTTTCATAATATATAAAACCAATGTTTTATGACACTCAATAAATAATAATTCTTTCCTTTTTTAAATGGTGTTATAAAGAACAAATTAGTTTATTAATATCTGCCAAGTGAAAGCTTCTTATAATTGGTTGCAGACTTGCCCCTTTTTACTATAATACCAAAGGGAAAAAAATCTTTTAAAATACTTAATAATTTGTTATGAAATTAAATGCATACCCACATACTTTTGTACAGTATCATTTCTAATATTATAATAATAAAAAAAAAACAGTAAAGCACAAAGAAAACAATAGTATTTGTATGATCAAATACTTAAGTAGCGCTCAGGTAGCAATATTCATCTATCATTCAAGTTCATCAACCTACTTTGACACCACACTTCATGTCATTATATAACTGTATGCTTCTTATCATTTATCTATTTGTATATCTGTCACTATCATCAGCCTCTAATGCTTGCCTTCACTGCTACTCATTATAGTGAGACTGTGTTATCTTGTTATATTTGTTAGTTGTGTAAGTATAACAAATAATCATTATCATTCATACAGTTAGTACTTCTTGATTGAGATGTTTTATTGTACTCAACTACTTGGAAGACAAATCCAATTCAAGTAAACAATAAAAAAAAACACCCTGAAGTTTTTTCTAGTTAGGTTTTATTTTTAATTAGTTTAATTGTCTAAAAGACTGGTTAAGCATTTAGAATATAAATATAAATAAATAAATAATAATAAACATAATTCAGATTGTTGACTTTTTATAAAAGCTTTTGTTAATTTGAAACATGTGGTTTGCATCAATTTAAATTGAAGGTTTTGAAAATCAATTTCAATTTACTGAACAAATGGGTCATTTATAAGTTTTTTTATTTATTTATTAAATAAGTTTTACAATATCAAAAAAAATATATAGTTATACAAAAGATGTATTACAACATTTTTTGTTCTGCTTCTTTTTACAAATCTATAGATTATATCTAGTAATTTAATATGTATTATATAGATATTACTTACTTCATACCATTTAAGAATCATTTGTTTCTTTCACTGAATAACTTGGTATCTATTCATACATTTTAGTTTTTATTTTAATACAGCTTATTTATACAGCATAATCATTATTTAGTGCATTTAATTTGTAACTGAAGCTTTGGGGAAATGAGCATATAGTTTTTGATGTTCTTTTTTCTTTCCAGTTGAAATGTCTAATGCAATTTGTCAAAGTTTGCGATCTCCTATCCGACAACTTGCATGCCTCACAAGGGCACATCCTATATCCACATCTATTGTCCACAATGAAACTATACTAGTAAAAAATAATGATGAATTTGTTAATAAGGTATGTATGTGATAATTATTTTTAATCATTAAAGAGAGCCATGCTTAGGCATGAATGGGCCGTTTCGACCGGTGCAATACAACAGCCTCACAGAAAAGCGTTAGTGGAGCAATGCTTGCGTTGCCTTTACCCAAAATTAGTGAGGTTTCCGGAGGCCCAACTCCCCCTCTCCTTTCTTCTCACCCTTGTCCCTCTTCCCTTTTCCTATATCCTTATTACCCTCTCTTCTTTCCCCTCTTCTCATCACCCTCAAAGGCGGGCAGCGCACTTACGACTCTCGAGTTGCTGGTGTCCGTGGACGGCGGTTGTCACTAACCATCAAGTGACCCGTCTGTTCGCCTGTCCCCCTATAATATAAAAAAAAACACAAAAACAAATATTATGTATATAAGTACAATCTGTGTTTATTGCTGGCGGAAACACATTCAATACGCAATCTTTATGCAAATATATTTCTAAGCCTAAATGTTTTTCAGGTAATGAACAATGAAAAGCCAGTTATAATCAACTTTCACGCGGATTGGTGCGAGCCCTGCAAGATATTAACGCCTAAACTAAAGGAATTGATTGAACCATTGAGTAACTTGGATTTAGCGGTAGTTGATGTAGAGGATAATGCAGACTTAGTACATACATTTGAGGTTTGTGTCACATCAATTCCTTCTGGACACTTTTCATTATACTGACATCTTCATAGGTAGACAGAGTTTATTCAAGCCACATGCATCTCAGACATTCAAATCTTTACTAAAAGATTTTTGAAAATACTAGGCACCAAAACAGGAACCTAAGTTCTCTTTTAAATACTTCCTATCTGCCTAATAGTTGAGTTCCCATATAAAAAAGGACTATATCTAAAATGGTCCACTTCCCTTTAACAATAGAAAAAATAAGTTGTTTAGAGGACTTTGATTTCCAGGCTTCAGCCACATCGAGTAACATGCTATAAGACCTGGACCTGCTTGAGCTTAATCCCCCCAATCGATCTGTATAAGCTACACCTTTTCTTTCCCTTATCTTATATGTATATAATTTCTTTCTTTTCTTTAAATACAGTACCTGGATGTTTGGTTTTTGGTAAATCGTGTAAAAGAACGAAAAAAAAAAGTAAAATAAAATAATCATCAGGACTCGAACCGGAGTAACCGGGTTACGGGACCGCTCTAGTTCCCACCTGACCTATTACATCCTTGTAGATGTTGGCGAAATTTATATTTGTATTCTAATGATATTGTAGCAGTTTGTCATTCCCTGAAAACACGGATGAAACGAAGTTTTCTTAAAATGAAACCCAGCTACATCGATTTATCGGCCCCGAAATCCCCTGCATACAAAATTAACATAATTAGCATACAGAATTTCTCGTTTAAAGATATAAGATAATACAATTGATGTAAATTAAAATTACAGGTGAAGGCAGTTCCTGCAGTAATAGCAATTAAAAATGGTTTAATAGTAGACAAATTCATTGGTCTGGTCGACGCAGACATGATCACCGGCCTCATAGACCGGATGTCCGGTAAGAATAAAGAAAACGCGTAAACTTATAGCACAGATAAACTAAATAAAAGGGTTATTTAGAGATGTCAGCTTGTTTGTAATTTAGAATGCTCAAAAACATTTGTTAGGGCTATTGTCTTGATTTTTTTTAAGTATTACATTAGTGTCTCTACATACACACACACATATCGTCAGGCCTGTACCCCTTAAGGGGTAGGCAGAGGTGTATTACACAGCAAGGTGGCAAAACGATTACGTTCGTTCGGGCAATATATAACTGTTTATGTATGTATACTGTCTGACACATAACAGTCATAACCCTTAATCGCTTTTTACGACACCCACCGAAAGAGCTGGGTTGGCTCTATTCTTATACACCGTGAACCACACAGCTCATGTATCTAAATCTATTACTACATTTAAGAACTACACCAAGAAATTGGTAACTTTCTAACTGACATAGAGGGAGCCACTGAGTAACGTACAAAGTTCATATCTTTACTGCCTTGTTCAGGTTACTATATAGACATTAACATTCAAGTGTGAACAGTTTTGACTTTTTTGATCCAAAAATAGTCATTGTTCTTGTAAAAATAAAAAAATATATATCCATCAAGATAACTCTTAAATATATTTTTATTTCTCGTTTAGAAGACTGTTTAGAAGTATAAATATTTTTCACACGCTGACATCTCAGTTGTAAATACTAACTGTAAGTAAATAATCGGTTAATATGTATTTTAATTTTTTTTATAAGAATAGCAATACCAATTGTTGGAGCAATAAGTTTTAAGTGTTTTAAGTTTGATTTTAAATTAGTTAAATAAATTAGAAGATAAATGTTTGTTCACAAACTCATGGCATTGTCATGGCCAGATGGATCAGATACATAGTTTACTGTTTTTTTATTGATTGCACTTTTAAATAAATTATGTTATCCATCCAGTTATGGGAGGTCGTGAAATACCGTGAAAATCTACGTAGAAATATTATTGTTATGATGGTATTTGTTGAAAATTATATTAATGAATTGAATTTATTATTATTACCGAACAGAACTATTAATTATATTAGTATCCAAATGAAATTTTAAGATAAATTATTTTTAAACTGCAAGAATACGGAATAAAATAATATAAATAAAATCAGATTAATATTAAAAAAATCATTTTACATAATGCCTTGTGAATACCTCATAATTCTAAATGACCTTTAAAATTATGAGACTAAACAATTGTCGACATTCTGAATTTATTTTCGAAAAATATAGACTTGTGTAAGTTGCAAAAATGTACACCTTGCCCTGGCTTATATTGAATTTATAGTAATAATAATATACATATATATTATATATATATATATATATTCAATCTTAAAACTATAGTTATAAGGCAACATGTTATTGTTCCTATGGTAGTTGATCACTGTTATATTTATTCACCAAATTAGTTTAATATTGTTAAGGTTGGTGCACTTTATTTGTAGGAGATGTATAAATATTATAGGCCACAAAAATAATGAAATATAAATGATTTGAAATGTATTGTCTTACCCCGACGCTGATAGTGAGTTTTGAGTGGCAGTCTTTAACGTTGATCAGTCGTGTTTTATGTTGATCGTTCATGTTGAATGTTGATTGGTCGTGTTCAATGTTGATCAGTTGTGTTCAGTGTTGATCGGACTTGTTGAATGTTCATTGGATTGAATGTGTGTATCGAGAGGCCGTGTGGTTTGGCCATTTTTTTTTGGGTTTATTGTCATAAGGATTTCTATTGATTATTTATTTTCGGAAACAAATAAATGTTTTAATGGTATCAAGTTCTCCAATATTGTGCCCCAACCTTTATAAAAGATAATTTAATTTAAATGTAAATTTATAACATATACTATTACGAAAAGTTTTATTTTTAGGTTGCTTATTTTGAATGTTTAAAAAAATAGGCCTAGTCTTTTGTGTCTGATTTTTTTTATCTTAAAAATACATTCTTTTCCATGAAATTTTCTTTTTACTTCATCACTTGGCACTTCTTTCTTGTGTTCTTTTGGCTATGTGTGTATGTATAGTATTTTAAAATTTAAAAGTGTGGCTTTCTATTTTGAATTATAAATCTAAACATATTTTGGCTTTGCAATTCAAGCCTGCCTTATGTACCTATGAGACCTAGCACTCGTTTCCTGATTTTGCACAAAGTCACTAAGGGCTTGAAATATAAAATATTTATGGCATTGCGTAATAAACAGATTGTCATTATTGGGGTTGCCTCTAGAAATAATATTTTTTACATAGTGATGGTAGATGAAATATTTTTCTAAATTATAAATGATAGGTAACATTTGACAGCTCCATTTTGACTAATACGCATGGTAAAGTACCTACATGTTGTCGTTTCTTATATAAATAAAACTTACTTTACCATAGACAAATCGCTTTACATGTGATACTCTTTTATTTACGATGCGACAGTTGAATATAAATTTAGGATAAATTGTGCTTAGTAAACAGTGTAGTGTTTGTCCAACTATCTTTTATGTCCTATTCGTCAATTTTACATCTATTTCACTATAGTTATATATTGCTATTTTACTATCAGAATAGATATTTATTAAAAGTGTTTAGAAATACCCACTAAACTTCTTCCCTTTTTCTACTTTAGCCTTTTGTACGTGAGTGTATTTAGGTAACACTGTCAGTTACACAAATATATATATATACACTCTACATTCAACATAATATACTAGAAATAAGTATTTATCTAAATAAAACTCTTGACTGCTTGTAGCTTTGTAGGACTGGCTTTTTATCGTCGCCTTTACTTCCTAGTCTATAAATGCATTTGGTTTTTGGTTTCAATTTTAAAAGTAAACAAAATAACCTTATACAAGTCAAATTTGGCAAATTAGAATAATATGGTTTATCTACTGTAAGTTTTACCAGTTAAATTTTTAACCCTTTAGGAGCTTTACAAATCCATCCCTAAGTATTTATAGATAAGTTTTAATTATTTTAGGTAAAATAACGATGGACAGTTCAGACAGACAGGACGTTCAGAGTAGATAAGAAATAGCGTTAAAAATATCGATCACATCATTATATACTGAAATATACCAGCGCCCTAGGGTCATCCATAATTTACGGCACCCATTGATGGCCAACGAAATGTGCCATTGTCTGACAAGCTTTGTGACGTTACATGTTATAATCTAAAATATTACCAACTCGATTTACACTTTGTCCTAAAAGTTGCTGCAGTTAGAGACTGAATATCAGATTATGCTATATTAATTGAAAAATATGTGACGTCACACCAGGGAAAACTGGGTTTCACAAGTGTAACCTCCTGTGACAGACAGTGTGAAGTCAGTAAAGGAGAAAAGCCGACTAAGCTGAACTGAGTTTAGTCGTTTTCTATTCTTCTATTGTTCAACAAAGGTAAGAAAATGTTTTGCTCTGTAAACATTTTCTTGCGGTAATAATTACATCAGTGTCTGAGGCTGTCCATTAAGCTTCGTTCACGTATACGCAAATCGTAGTAGCTTAAAAATCGAGCTTAGATAACCTTCATACCGTGATTGGGTCCATTCTTTAGTGTAGAAACCAATTTTGCTTATTAAATATTAGGCTTAGTAATAATAACATATACATGATGTTTACACCAAGAATTTAAAACGAAAAAGAAAGCTAGTTAGTTTCTAATAATTTTGTTTAAACGCGGGTGGGGGGGCTTGTTAATCAACTTTAGAGATTCAATTGTTAATTTCATAACATTCAAAACCGTTAGCGTTTTATAGTTATACGTTATTCATAGTGTCTGCTAAAAGGCACTGAAATACACTGTATACTATGTTCAAATAAGAACATAACTGTCAAACCGACAATTGTTGCCATGCAACTTCACTTCCAAACGAATGGTCTTAAAGTACGTTTTTCTATGAATTTGTGAATCTGGAGTGACGTTTACCTGGTTATGCTATTTCCATTTATATATTACTAATTTGATTTGAGTTGCTGTAAGTATCTATATCCGTGCTCACAATTACACAGGATTCTTGTAAATTAGCTTAAGAACCAACAAATTCAGTATTAAACGTAAGATGTGGCGTCTAAATTTTGAGGTTTGTCATTTCAGCCCCATGCCCCAGTAAGAGATAATTTTGTAGTGTTGTAGGATTTCACCGGGACTTTAAATAATTACCTAAAAGGTGTGTATTCTAACTTAATGGACAAATTTATTATAGTATATATATAGAATTAATAAACCCCTAACTCGTCCAATTTCTTATATGTATTCACGGTTCAGTATTTTGCAATTTTTGTACACCTATAGTTCTCAGTGATATGGAATTGAGATTAATTTTAAAATATACACCATAATTTGGAGTTGTGTTTATAGAATGAAATATATTTTCTTGGATCGTGTTACTTTTGTTTTTTATTATACTACCTATTTTTATAATAGATTAGTTACCTTATGGTAAAATATATAGGTAAGTAGAGTTGTTCTATAAGGATATCTCTAAAATTTCGATTTCAATTGTATCGTAAAAGCATTAAGATATGCTAGTGTGAATAAGCACATGCTATGGATTTGACACTAATAAGGTTTTAGGGCTTAACGTGTTTGTTGTCTGTTCGATTCGACCCAGGGCACATAATTGTGATGAGCACGGTCATTTTGCTGTGTACTCTCATTGTAGGATGCAGACGGCAGATGTTTCCTCAACGTTTATACATCCTATGCATAGAGGGATGAGTTTATAAATGAAACTACTAAAGATATTCATGTACCATTTTAATTCAGTATTATTGAGATATGATGACACAAATAAACGGAGGTCCATGCGGCGGCTTACACCTACGCGGCTACGTCACAAAATATACCACGTCCATGGGCATAGCTGGCAGTGGGAAACACTTCATAGAAAAAAATAATAATGATTATCAACATATTCTTTCTATTCTATTCATCATTTCAGTGTCCCAACTAAAGCCATGACCACGACTTATCTGCATATGCTTTTTTATTTAAATAGTTTTATAGACTTCGAGAGCTGCAAGACCGAGTCTTCACAAAATTTCAAAAGAAATACATATTGGCTCTTACTTTGGACATAAATTGGAAATCAGTAAATTTGAAATTCATTTTAAGTATTTATTACCTATTTTGTCATAAAAAAAAGTGAATGTAATTTCTTTATTCATGGTTGTATATAAAACCAATCATCACTTCCGTTTCTCATACAAGCAGCTGGAAAAGGTTTTCTTTTATATACTGCAATGTTTCAAAATCTACAAATTAGTTCTTAAGGATTTTCATTTTTTCATTTGCATATACATATGTCAATGTATGTCATGTAAAACGGTCATAATCTTGAAACGGTTTCTTTTACATGTTCTTATGAACTGCATGCTAGAGTTGTATATGTTCCGTATTTAACACAGGAGTTCTATTTTCTAGGCCACGCTTTATAGTGTAATATAGAAACTAAAGTCAGCGACGTCTATAAATAAAATTACAATTATTCATATTTTCTATGTAATTGGCGAGTCATAAACAATAGTTTGTCATAAATATTCATTAACTAATGAAATATTACACAACTGATATAAATGCATTACTATCTGAAATCGATAAAACTTAAGTTTAAAAATGAAATAATTAGCATATGCAGAATCATTACATGCGGACGGATTGTGCTTTCCTACTGTACAAATATCTACTCTTTTTACTTTGAAATAAATCCCATTTATACTAACACTCAAACACGAAACCCCAACGCAACTCTACCATTATTGCAAAGTAAGAAATATAAATTCGGATTTTTACAGATATTTGTCGTAAATTGGTAATAACTACATATGTTGACAGTGAGACAATGTTGCCATACTGAAAAAGTGAACAGATTAAAGAGTATATTAGTGTTTTATTCACTAATATTCTCAGATAATTTTTAACATAAAATAAGTTTTCAATATCACATACATATACATTATTTATTCCTTACAAATGTTGATAATCGAATTGAACATTAAAGGTACAACGACAAATATCCGTTAACAACGTACAGTCCTACGTAGAAGTGTAAACCCGCCATAACACATAC
This sequence comes from Tyria jacobaeae, assembly GCA_947561695.1. NCBI lineage: Eukaryota > Metazoa > Arthropoda > Insecta > Lepidoptera > Erebidae > Tyria > Tyria jacobaeae. The sequence goes on along the minus strand of OX387215.1, from coordinate 19,940,764 downwards.
ATATAAGTACACTGCGTTTGTCCTTACAGTTAAATGATTTAGCGCATGCGCCGTACGACACCTTAACATTTATTTATATCGGCTTAGACACACTCACGATTATAAAAAATCAGTCTAAAATATATTAAGGCAACTTGAGAATATAATATATATATTCATATAGATATTTGTGTGATCCGTTTGCGTTTATATAATATGGATGATTATTTGCAAATCTGCGTCTCCTCTTATTGCTAAGAGAAAAAACAAAGTGTCTGTACATTATGTAACTGCATTTGTTAAAACCAGTTTACATTAAAATTTACCAACTTTTTTTTATTTAAGCGATACATAATGTTCATTAGCTTGATGTATGTATATGTTATTGTAGTGTCAAGAAATGACTTTTATAAGAAAAGAAGACAAACAGTGAATCGTAAAACGCAAACGGACACAGCGAGTGTTAGAATGTATAGAATCACTCATTAATTAATTACCGTCTGCTGAATAAAAAGTAGCTACATATAAAAAAAATAACACTATTGATTGATTAGAGGGCTCTGACATCCCAGCATCAGCCAACCCGCAGACCTGCTTTAGCTATTGCTTAAACTCCAATCTATCGGTTTACCCTTGAATATACTCCAAATTCTCCCATTTCATTCCTAGAGTGCCCTGATGACGGCAATAGAGTTGGGCAATCGGGGCAAGTATATTGCCGTCGTACTAAAATATAGTTGTGGAAATGAGAGTTTTCAATACGACTCTGTCTTACCCTTAGGAGTTAACAGCGTGAGTGTATGTATGTACTATTGATTACGAATGCTACTATCATGCTGGCCTCCTATCAAAATATATAGTTTGAAGATAATATAATTATGGTGCACAGCGATTACTACACTGAATTAATTTTACTGTTCAATATAAAACATTTATAAAAAGTTTTAAGTAATGTGAGATCCAGGGAGGTTGGAATTATATAATTGGTCACTCCTAGTCGTCTGCTGTTTTTATACATAATGTAGAAATTTCCAGGGATGTTCGAACTCAATAACTATTATTTAAGATAAACATCTTACTAACCGAATATTGCCAGTGTAATTTAATATCAGCAAATAGTAATAAATCTAGAGTGATATATATAACGTAAATCAATGAATTATAATTTTATAAATTATCTCAACGCTTTGGGGATTATGTGAATGTTGGAACCACGGAATAATAAAAGCAAGGGGACACGTTGTATATTTAATTTAACCTCAATAGAAAATTAATTATGGCATTTTAATACACTGGGAAATGGTAATTTCATAAAGAACACTATTGAGTTGAGAATCTAGCCATAATTGTGTGATCCTCTTGCATTTATTATTTTGTTGTTGAAATCAGGGGGTTTACCTACATTTGATTGGCCTTATATTTAACACCAAATAAAAATGATATGATATGAACTAACACTATATATTTTTTGGTAATACAACATACTATACATATTTCAAGGCATACTTTGAACATCATAAATGATTGCAAATACTACTCAGAGTTGTTATAAAAACAATTAATGATTTCCTTTTAAAGTTTATAAAATGGAATCCAATTTGAAATGTTTTTATAATGATACTTTTTAAATAGTGTTATTTCATATATCAAAATGAAGTTTAACATTTTGACATCAACAATCAACATTTATAATTTCACTCCCCTTATATTTGCGAAAACACAACATTATCAATATAATTTGCATTTTCTTGTAAACAATACATATACAGTAATATATAAAATGCACTAGTATACATAACAACAATGAACAAATATAGATCGTGGTTGAATGCTTATAGAGTCGAAAATAGAGAGAAAGGAATGTAATTAAAATCTTTCTAAGAAGTGTGCAATCTGGTTTAAACACGAATATTACTCAATATTTTCTTCTGCTTCTTTTCATTAATGCGGTACAAATTTTTTATATGTTATGTCATAGTCCATCTTACTAGGCGTTAAATAAAACGTTAAATTAAGCTAGACGATATTGTTCACAAAATTTAAAGTTATAAAAATAGTTTATTTTATAGTCATATATCCAATGGTAGATAATTATGCTCAAAGTATATTATTTTGTGTATACATATTCTTGAAGATCTGTTAGCAAAGATTGAAAACAATTTTCGACCACACATTCAACGACAATTACTTTCACAATATTTTTTATAAATAATTTAAATACACATTCATTTGGTGTCAGAGGACTTAGGTATACAGCGGTCGGCATATACAAAACGAATTTAGAAAAATAATGTGATAACAAAAATAAAAAAAATGATTCTCTCTACTTATGAATGTATTGTAATAAGTTTTTTTCTCGTGTAATAAAGAGACGACTATACATTTTTTCGTTACATATTTTTTTACATTATTTACATTTATTTACATCTTTAAGCTAATTTAAAACTACCCACTCAACGAAGCATGTTATCGTTCAGCAAGGTTTTTTTATGTTACTTCTATTTTTTTATCATACATTTTTACAACCAGTTTAAGAAAGGCCTAAAGATAGTCGCCACTACAATCAATACTGAACATATTTCCTGAATCGATAAATGATCGTTTCAATCGATATTTAATTTTAACAACCTGATTGGCCTAATAAGGTGTTTACACAGTTTGACACAAGACGACTGACACAATTATTATCAAATGTGTCCTATTCACAATGTGTCTAAACTTGGAGTGACAAAAATCGAAGAAATAACAATAAACCTTGCATGGCGAATAACCACAATAATGTACAACATGTATTGACCCAAAGCAACTTATTTAAGAATACATTACATGTACATATATTACAGTTAAAAATTTATATAATATTTTAAACGAAACAAGGCATAGTGCGAAAAATAATAATAACTTATAGTAGATACATTTATATTTAGTTTCTACGACGAAGTCGTGTCAAATGGCATACGCTATCGTAAACTGAACCTTATTTGTTGATTATAAGGTTACATTTCATAAGTATTTGTGGCATAAGGGAGTCATAACCTGGAAAATTCATTAATTTGCCAAGAATTTCATACATTCCTATGTTTCTTTTGATGGGTTTTGAAACTTTGTCTAAAGTATTGAACATAGTATTTGTTATGTCAATATAGTCCAATCGGTAGCATGTACTATATTGATATATAGTAGTGGTAAGTAATTGTGACCTTTACTTAGGATTGAGTAAGAAATATAGTTGTTACTCTCCTATTGACGTTTCATGTTTGTATTTAAAATCAGTGACTTTTAGACTTAGAGGGTAAAAATCGTCACCAGATCAAGAATTTAATTTGATCCCAGAAAAATAAGAAGTGCTAGGAAAAATTATAAAGTTTATAGTCAATATCATCTGGTTTCTAACTAGCTACGCATCATAAGTAATTGTTTTTTGTGACAAAGACGCTTATTTAACAATAAGATAAACTTACAGAAGGTGTAAAAAAACTCATTTTTACTGAAGAGATTTCATGTGAACATGTGAACTTCACTTACATGTGAACTGATATACACTGAGTCAGATATAAATATATAGTACAACGAAAACAAAATAAAAAAACTAATATTCTGACATCTAAAGCGTAGGGTTGCCAGATAAAATAATCATTAAAAATATTAAATATGGTGTAAGTTTTTAATTTTTGCCGCGAGAAATCATACTCTTACATTTAGGACATCTGGCAACTCTGTCTTGGGTGATGATTTTGAGTACCATAGATACATTTCGGACGGAGATAACCATAAAACTAGCACCTAGCCCGAGTATTCAAGTAACGTAATAGTAATAGTGAAAAGTGAATGTCCCAAATTCGATGAATTTTTGCAGTCAATTATAGGGCTTATTTTTATAAACATAAAGCTTACACTTCATCGCCCAAGTCTTGCACGCAGTTTTCGGCGATAGGCACGAATTTGTCATCAATTTGTATAAGAAGAATGTTCTTGTCAACGTGAGATCTTAGTTTTGGGTCTCTGTGGTTTGGCATCCATTTGTGTACAACCTGAAAATAAAGTTACTACATAACAACGAAATCGATTTTATATGATTATGAGCAATCCTGAGAATTTTAAAGGAATAAAGGAGGTGGGCACAATTAATGTGTTTACACATTCGAATTGAACAAGTAGAATTGTTAAAAAAGATTAGACACCAGCTGCATACATATTTTTTTTTTTTTGCTGGTGGTACCTCGAAATGTTATGTCACTCCCACTATTACGATAATCCAATTGATACCTCACAATAAGTTGTCGAGACTCTAGGGCGTGACAAAGACATATATACATGCATACACTGTATCTCTACCTAATGTGTTCTTATGAGATCATGTTAGTGTTAATAAATTCAAAACCTCTGAAGAAAACATTTGAGGTAGAACAAAAATATAAACAAAACAGAGATAATAGAACAAAAATAGAAACAAAACAGAGATACTAGAATAATAAATACATGGTAAGTTATAACAGCCGTCCATGGACACTGCAACTCAAGAGTAGTAAGTGCGCTGCCCGTTTGAGGGGGATGAAAGGAGGGGAATGAGAAGATGGATATATATTTTATATGGTATATGGACAGGTCAGTAGTACCCAAAACTACTGGGCTTGTATAAAAGTTTTAATGACAGTAGAGGAAACTCATGTGTAAGGATATAAGCAAGTGGCAGTCCTTTGTCTCTGCTTACCCTTTTGAGGATATTGGCATGAGTGTATGTATGCATATATAGAAAATAATGAATGAACTTACTAATCCATCCATCCCAGCTAAAGGCACCCAACTCCCCCAGAAGTTCCTTCCTCCCCTCTCCCTCTGGTACTCCGAAGGCCATTGGACATCAATCCTCCTTCCTAAGTTAATACAGTCATACACTCCTAAAGGTTCAATTATCAACACTTTACTTCCCACACTCACATTCACTTTTAACTCACTCCGGCCAGAATCTGACCGTTTAATTTTGGTCTTTATTTCTTTAGGCTTAGACTCTTTTTTGGCTTCCTTTTTGAGGATAGATTCCTTGTTAGATAAATCCGAATAGTGCGTTTCTTTTAGAGGTATTGCTTCTGGTTTTTCTATATATCTGCCGGTGAGTTCTCTATAACTTTCTCTTTCGTGGCGAATTTCTTTGCTGAGTTTTGACAAATCTTTTGGTGTCATTTCGTTGACATAATATCTGTGAGCAAGGTGACACTTTATAAGCACTAACTTTTGAGCCGTATTTTAAAGACATGCATGCAAAGGGTAATGTCGCTTTGGTTTGAAAGAGGTAAAATGAATTGCAATGTGTTTTATGAGAGTGCAATAGATTCAATGTATTTTATAATATTTTTAAATAAATATAGAGCTGGTCAACATTATGCAAATAATATTATATTTAAATTTCTAGAATTAAACCTACATATTTTGTTTTTGTGGTGTTTAGTTGTTATTTTTTTTTTTCATTTATGTTTATAGACTACTTTTGATCAACTAACTATTTGTAATGGCAATGAATAGGAACGGATCAGATGCACAACGAATCGGTCTATCTACCTACAAAAAAGGAAAATAAATAAGAATAGGTGTGAGATGAGTGGAGTGGAGTGAGGGGGTACCTTTTAAAGTCTCTATCTTGCCTGGCGTTCCTGTTGGCGATGATCTTGCAGTCCGGTAGGGACAGGTCCAGGCCGCTCGGGCTCAGGGTCAGATCCTCTAGGGATGACTCAGCGCTGCAACCGCCTCGACTTGACACCTGCCATATATACACATTACTCCTTTAAACTAATTTCATGACATGTTATATGCATACATGTGTAGTTCCGTGTTGTTCAGATTAATAAAAAAATTAAATATAAAATTCCTTAATAAAATATCAACAAAATTATTGAGCTAATGAGTGTAACCTTATGATAAAATTTCATAACAGTTAAAAGACACCAAGTTACAAACGAAATAATAAATTTAATGTATCATAGTAAAATATTTTTTTTTTTTATTTTAGTTTTGTTACCTTAGCACTGGCAGCTCGTCTTGGCTGGTCCCGCCATCCACACTCCCAGCCGCTACCCGCCGCGCTCTTAGATATACACAAATATTTTAATGATAAATTAATTTATTTTCAACCGACTTCAGAAAAAGAGGAGGTTCTCAATTCGACTGTATTTTTTTTTTGTTTGTTACCTCAGAACTTTCAACTGGGTGAACCGATTTTGTTTTTTTTATTTGGAAGCCGGTGCTTTCCGTGTGGTCCCATTTCAGTTTGGCCCAGTTTTGACAAAGGCATCCATGAGAAAACCGTATGATTCTTAATTTGCATTCTTAATTTGCGTTATAACTCCGGTCGAGCCAGCAATACTTGCTACTTGTGACTATGGGTAAAAAATTAAGTTAAAAAAGCATTTCGATTTCGAGTTGAACATAAGGTTAATATATTAAATAATGATATGTTGTTCTAGTGGTTAGTGATGACTAAACCAGATGTCGTGGGTTCGATTCCCACTGTGGAAAAAAAAATAGGGTGATTCCCAAAAAGTTCCCCGAGTATGGGTGTTCTTTCTTTGCTTGTTTTTATAGTCAGCCACCCACGGGAATTAGACAGTAGTGCAGAAGTTGTTTTTTTAATTAATAAATAAAAAAATATGTGTTGGCTGTATACATACCTGTGTATCGTCGCCGGGGTGTGAGGCACACACGCTGGGATCAAGCCGCATGTTATCAGATGCTGCGAGCAGACGGAACGAGATAGACGCCGGGGTGTTTGCGCGACGCATACGATTTCGGTTACCACCCTGTAATTTATGTTCGTGTTTAAAAAATGTTAATTCGTGATGTAATCTTTATTAAATAGATTTTTTGAATTGATTGATTTTAAAAATTGAATTGAATCTTTAAAAATTGGGGGTTTTTGTCATTAACCAATCGAGAAGCTGCTGTTTCGCACTAGTGTCATTTATACAAATTAAAACCGTTAATCATGACAGAAAAGTTTTTGGTTGTATTGTAAATCATTATTATTTTTAAGATAATCCAAAATCGGATCAACAATTTTAGAGATTACCAACATACAAACTGTCGAAATTAAATTTTAATTTCTTTAGAATAACCACTAAAGTCATTAGGAATATATATATACAGTCGTGGTCAACTAATTAGGGACACTCTCTAGTTAATCCAAATTGTGAATTTATTTTTTATTTTCCAACGAGTCTAAACAATATTCCACATCTTTTACATGTAAGTATAATTAGTCATTTATGTGCCTAATTATACAAACAATAACAACTTCTTAAACATTAAACCTCTTTACAGTATAGCTGATAGATGATCACAGTGCTATTTGTTCAAAGAATGCTGGCTGGCCATTTAATTAGGGACACTGAGATATTGCGTTCTAGTTTCAAAATCTGAATCTCAATTATTATTTTCTTTCTTCTCCTATTCTTTGTGGTAGTTTTGGCGGCAATCTAGATTTGTAATTTCAAGTTTTGAGAGTTATTTTGAAGAACAATGGGCAAAAATAAAAGTTGCGATGCAACACTACGAAAAATTATCATGAAGTTTGTCGAGCGTGGTTGGTCATACCGAAGGATAGCAGGATATTTAAATTGTTCAAAAACTATGGTATGCAATGCAGTGCCACATTTCAGGCGCAATAACACAACTTTAAATGTGCCCAGAAAAAAAAGATCGAGAAAAACAACTCCGCAAGAAGATAGAATGATAACCAGGTTAGCTAAGAAAGATCCGTTTCTAGGCTCTATTTTAATTAAACATGAAGTGTTTGGGGCAGACGAAAGAGTCAGTGTATCAGCGAGGACAGTTCGACGACGTCTGGTAGAAGCAGGGTTGTTCGGAAGAGTGGCTCGCAAAGTACCGTTGTTAAAGAAAGAGCATAGAAATGCACGTTTGGCGTTTGCAAGTAAATATGGACATTGGACCTACGACCAATGGCAACATGTATTATTCTCTGACGAGACCAAGGTTAATTTGATTTCTTCAGATGGAAGGCAATACGTACGGCGTCCTGTAAAAGCGGAAATGAATCCAAGATTCACAGAAAAACAGGTGAAACATGGCGGAGGAAACATTAAAATGTGGGGATCATTTTCTGGACGTGGAGTGGGACCTGTGAGGAAAGTTCAGGGTAACTTAGACCAACATCAATACAAGGCAATATTAGAAGAAACTATGCTTCCCTATGCTGAGGAACATCTTCCTATTATATGGACTTTTCAGCATGATAACGACCCAAAACATACAGCCCGTTCAGTCAAGTCGTTTCTTAACAGACAGTCGGTATCAGTGCTAGATTGGCCAGCAAATAGCCCCGACCTCAACCCAATCGAGCACCTTTGGCACGAAATTAAGAAAAAAGTTGCCATTTATCGTACCACAACTTTAGATGAACTTAATGAAGCTTTTTGTGAGGCATGGGCAAACATTCCTGTTGAAATATGTCAGAAACTGATAATGTCTATGCCACATCGGTGTCAAGCGGTAATTACTAACAAAGGTTTTGCTACTGGGTACTGATTTTACCCGTAATAAAATGAAGTTGTTAAAGAAATTAAAATACTGCAGATTATTAGTTCTGTTTAACTCTATTTTTCATTTTACTTTACTGTTCTTAATTAAATGTCCAGCTACAGAATTGTACCTTAAATTGAATACATGGTTAACCTTTGATATTAAACACTTTTTTATATTTATTTAATCTTTTATTTACAGCCATTTATAGTATAATAATCGGATCAAATTATGCAAATAATAGTTACTGAGAAATCAACAGGGTTTTATATTTATATGTACATAGCCGGTTATTGCTGTCCACTATCTTGAATGTCCTTAATTAGTTGACCACGACTGTATATATATACTTTTTTTAGAGTATAGGATTTAATAGTGGTTGAGCCATACTTACGCGCGAATGGACCTAAGCATGGCTCCGGTGCGATACCACGACCTCACAGAAATTCGGTTGTGAAGCAACGCTTGCGTTGCATTTCCCGAAATTAGTGAGGTTTCCGGAGGCCCAACTCCCGCTCTCCTCTTTCTTCATCCCCCTCCATTCTTTCATCTCTTGCATCCCACATCCCTCATCACCCTAAAAGGCGGGCAGCGCACTTACGACTGTTGAGTTGCAGGTGTTCCGTCTGTTCGTCTCTCCCTATATACTATAAAAAAAGAGGGGCAAAAAGCAGACAGTTCACCTGTTGGTAAGTGACTTCCGCTGCCCATGGACACCTGCAACTCAAAGTCTTAAGTGCATTGCCCGTATTTGAGGTGTGTAAAAGGGAGCAGAGAAGGGGGGGATCGGAGACCTCACTCCTTACCTTACTCACTCCGTGAAATGCAATGACTGTATTGCTTAACAAGCAGTTTTCTATGAGGCTATTGTAATAATCCGTTCGAGCCGGCCCATACGGGCTTAAGCATGGCTATCGCATGTCACATTAAAATCAGCAAACATATGTATGTATATTTGTCACGTTAGTTGTACCCACCTGTCTGGCGGGCTCCTTGGCTGGGGTGCGAGCTCTAGTGCGCTCCCGGCGGGCTCCAGGAGCGGAGGACGTGGTACTAGCGGCCCCTGCCGGGCCCCCTACTCCCCCCGGCCCCCCCACTCCACGCTCTTCACTCCGACGCCGCGCCCCACCTTGATCGGCACCCCCGCACGCTGTGTGATAACGTATAAGGTACACCACACTATTCCAAGTGCTCACGTAACCCATTCTCGAAAATTCATATACTATTTAAGCATTTCAAATAAGAAGATAACTGTCAGACCACCATATTGCTTCGAAATTAGCAAGCCACTTCACTTAGAAACGTACTGTCACATTTTATTTTTTTTATATCAATTACGGTTAAAAAATAATATTTGATAAAGTATAACAAATTATACTAGTAGGTTATATATGAAATATGCGTTGCGTTATTTCGAACTCGCCACTTTCATCTCAAATATCTGGCGTTTGGTTAGGAATTCCAAATTCAAATTTAGGTTTGTGTATATGTGCTTCGTATTTAGTGGTTCATTTGTTTTCACTCAATTGGATTTTCTTTGAAAGTTCGGGTCACAAAATAGAAAACTTTAAATATAATAAAATAGCGTTATTTAATAATTTCGATTCAGAGCACTGTAGGTGAAAATTTCCAGAAAGAATACGAAAACCCCGTGGACGGCCGGAGTCCTTAGTTGACAATGAAGAATTACAAGTGATCGTGGAACCGGATCCATTGCAGCCTAAGTCAGTGATAAACCATTTTAATGAACTTGAAACAAATCGGAAAAGTTGTAAAGCTCGAGAGATGGGTTCATAAATTAAGCGAAGCACATAAACCAACAGCAATGAGTGCTAAACATTTATAATACACTCACAGGCACAATTAACCGCCCACCTATATTTTTCGTCACCCTGTTTGTTTATGTTAACTGTGGCTTATCTACTGTTTTGTTTTTAGTTAAGTGGGTAGTTTAGCAATAAACTAAACACTTAAAAACCCTTATTTCGACCCTTAAACTTGTATCGCCGAAGCGTTTTTAGAATTTAGTCTCTGTTTGACATTGTTGCAGTAATGTTACATTGATTACATTTCTTGTTCTTGTCTGCTATCGTGTACGAACATTGTTTAATTTGAGTTTTTAGTGTACGATTATTGTTTGTGACTGAAAAAAATGCCACTGGATGCAACTGGTGCTGCTAGGGCAGTGACTTTAGCTGACGCTGGGTATAGCCAACGTCGCATCGCTCGTACGCTTGGTGTACCTCGAACTACAGTGCGGGATGCCATCAGACGCTTTCGGGAGACTGGTTCATACACGAGAAGGCCAGGTCAAGGCCGACATCGGTGCACCTCGGCTCTGGATGACCGCTTTGTTGTCAGTAACGTGCTAAGAAATCGCTTTTGCACCGCTACTGAAGCGCGCACACGTCTGTTTGAGGTGAGAAATGTCACTGTAAGTGAAAGTACGATAAGAAGAAGACTGGCTGAAAGGAATCTGAGAGCTTTTCGTCCAGCTCGCGGTCCACAGCTGCTTGCACAGCATCGTAGAGCAAGACTTGCCTTTGCACGAGAATATGCTGACTGGACTACGGAACAATGGAAGAACGTACTGTTCTCAGATGAGAGCAGAATAGCCTTAAGGGGTCCAGATGGACGTCAGCGTGTTTATAGGCGCCAAAATGAACGGTTTGCTCCATGTGCAATAATCGAAACCGTGGGTTATCAGGGAGGATCCATAATGGTTTGGGGAGGTATCTCTTACGAGGCTCGTACCGATCTAGTGGTGTTTGACAGAGGCAGTGTGACTGCTCAAAGATACGTGGAGGAAGTCTTACAAGACCACGTCATACCTTTCGCACCATTTATTGGTGAAAACTTTAAATAAATGCACGACAATGCTCGATGCCATACCGCAAGATCCGTCACTCAATACCTCGATGTGGTCGGGATTCAAGTTTTCCCATGGCCGTCACGCAGTCCCGATCTGAACCCAATTGAGCACATTTGGGACAACCTAAAAAGACGTATTCGAGCAAGAATATCAGCCCCTGCGACCTTACAAGAGCTCAAGACGGCTGCGATAGAGGAGTGGCATAATATCCCTCAGTCGGATATTCAAGACCTCGTAGATGGATTGCCAAACCGACTACAAGAAGTCATCAGGGCCCGAGGTAGTAATACTCATTATTAAAATTTAAATAAAAAGAAAGCGTACGATTTTTTCAAAATTAAAGTCATCACATTTTCATGCAAATTTTTTGCAAAATCGATTTTTGTCATATTTTTTTTTAAACGGTTTTGTTTAAAGACTTTTGTGATTTTATTTATCCTTAATGGCTGCTTTTAACATAACTTCCATCAAATGTGGTAAAAATTTTCCGACTACTGAAAATTAAAAGAAATACAAGGTGGGCGGTTAATTGTGCCTGTGAGTGTATATTTATAATAAAAATAACTTAAATAAAACTCAAAGTTATTATTCTCCTATAACGACACCAAACTCAACATACAATACAAAATTGTACCTGTGTATAAAAATTCAATTTCTAAATTTTTTATATGAACGAATATTGAATGAATTCTAAATAAAACAAATAAAATCAACGAACGTGTGTGATAACGTAGTTGATTTTATTTGTTTTACGTATTGAATCTATAAAAGGGCACATAAAAATAAAAAAATAATTGAAGCAAATTTGGACAGTAAGGAGACTATAATATAATGCGAATATTGAGAAATTATGAAAAACATATCTCTACATACACACATACATATAAAATAATAATTAACTCACAGTTATAAATCTTCAATATATCTAATCCTTATGATTGTGCGGAAAAGATAAAAGCCAATAAGTTTGTGTTACATTATGTACACTATATACTTGTTCACTTGTTTAAACAATAACCATAATAATTTAGATAATAAACAATACGCACTAAATAATTACTTACTTAACAACAACTAACACATACTTATATACCAGATTGCAAAATAAAAGAAAAGCAAAGTGGTTTAGGGTTCAAACCTCCGACATATAATAGGTGACCCGTAGGGGTATCCACGCGATTAAAAAAAAATGGGTTCAAAGCTTAGCTACCTACGTATATTTAAAAAGAAAACACGTGAAGGATACTTTAAGTCTCTACGTGCTAAATACACACTTATAAGGCAATACTATGCCTTGCCTTATAAAAAGTAAGATTGTCAAAACAGTAACTTATATAATAATTCTTTCAATACGAATATCCTATAACATCACAACAGGCCTAATTCCATACTAGTATAACTAAAATTGTGGTCTTATTAAAATGATAAAATTAAATTATATATGTATATGACTTGAAATGAAATAAATAATATAACATACATAGTTATAAGTGTAATAACTTACCGGTTTCTTCAGGAGTGCTACGTTCATGCGAGTGTTCCCTCAGCAGCCCCGCCAGAGACGCTAGTGTGGACGACGTGGGTTTGCCTGCACTCGCTAAACTGCCGCGCGTACCACCTGACACATTTTAATATTGTACAAATTTTGTAGTAATACACGGTGTTGGGAAATCTCGAAAACGAATACAGGCATACAGGATACAGGCATATGGATTAGGAAAAAAAATCAATTCTGATGAAAAAAAAAAAACATCGCTTTAAGTTTTATTATCATTATTCCCGCTTCATCACAGCTAAATGAAACACTATACTTATATAAAAAATACATCACTTTGATGAAACGGCGCCAACCTAGCGCCAATAACTATTGTTACTCGGAACGCCGATCACTCTAACGTCCCGCGATTGCAACGTGGGAGAGCCATGCTTCGGCACGTATGGGCCGGCTCGATCGGAGTATTACCACGGTCTCACAGAAAACCGCCTGTTACATTGCGTGACCGAGTAAGTGAGGTTACCGGAGGTCCAATCCCCTTTACCTTCCCCTCTTTTAAATCCTCCGTGTCCCTTCCCCGCCTTTCCCTTACCCTAAAAGGCGGACAGTACTCTTGTAACTCTTGAGATGTAAGGCGGCGGAAGTCCAAACCAAACTAACCTTCAGGTGACTCTCGCTCGTTTGTCCCCCTATAGTATAAAAAAAAATCCTTTGACCCTAGCGTCAGCTGTTTCATTTCACTACTGGCTTATATTTTTAGCGAACCGACGTATTTTTATGAAGTTCTTTTTCATCAGGATCGAGTTTTTTTCTCACCCATCATCAAAGGTATCATCAATACTACTATCTTACTTCGTTTTGGGGAGCGTTTCCCTAATACCGTTTTTAAGTTCATCTTGTACGAGAGTGGTTAGTACAAAAAATATATTATTAAAAAGAACTAGTTTTTTTCATGAAATATGTATATGTTTATTTTGGAGTTTTTTTATATACAATATAATTATGTTTCGATGTGTCTTTGTACTGTGGTAATTTTTTTAAGCTGATTATTTTATCTTCACTGTACAATTATAAATGGTCTATACTGTATTCTTAATAAAGTTGTAAGTCGTGTAGTATATATTGTACACAATTTAAATTACCGAGTGAGTTTCTGGAGAGGTGTAGCGTGTTGTGTCGAGGCGTGTGGTGTCGAGCCGCGCCTGCCTCGGCCGCGCCCGCCTCGCACTGCGCCGCGCCACCCGACGAGCAACCCTCTCCGCAACGACGACGGATACTGCTCACACACAACACACTTTAAAATATCACTGAAAACCTTCCCATAGCCTAATTTCAAAATTAACTAAAAACATGGCTGTTACGAAAAACACCAAAGGCATCAAAATCGACATTTTTGTAATACCTGGAAATAAATTGGATGATGACTAAGAATATAATTTTCAATTTATGTAGTACTAGATCGGACTTGTACTTTAGCTGTCCTACAGGTAGTGGGCCCAATTGCCTAAGATGTAGGCAAAAGCATATGACTTCATGTTCAACTTCTTAAATAACAACATGGATACGAAACTTTCGTTTTTGTGACTGTACATAAAATATTTACAACAATTGACATCTAGCACCCCACGTTATTTTACGATAAAATGCTTTTTTTTTCTTAATCACTCAGTTCTTTTTGTCTGAACTTATAGAAAATTATTTTCTTCTTTTTAGCTCGGCAAGTTGCAAAGGCGTTTTTAAGATTTTTTAAATGATTATTTATTGTCTATTTTTAGTTCAGCTGCCTACAAAAGTTTATATTTATTTGTAACTATTATTTATATTTTGTTAGCTTTTCAGATTAATTAAACGTAAAAGGTGAATTTAAAGCTTCATACACATACACACTTTTGTACGTGGCACAAGACACTATGTGATTTCAAATATAAAAAAACGTTATTCCTGAAAAACCTGACCGGATCCATCCTTCCTTCTCATCGGTCCTTGACAAGAGCGTGTGAAGTTCCATGAAAATCACGTTTAACGATTCCGTTACATACATAGATACAGCCCAAGCTAATAAAAGCATGTAAAAAAAAATATTACTATGTAATTAGCGTTGTACGACCTGAATTGGACTTTATTGTGTAGGATCAAAGGTAGATATTAACTTGACGATACGATATATTAATAACATACATCCACAGATAAACAAATAGTGATAATATACTGACCGTCGCCAAGCGGCTGCTAGTCTAGCTCTGATAGCGGAGACAGTAAGAGGGCCGCCTACTAGCGAGCACAGCTGCAGTGAGGTGTCGGCGTACGACGTCGTGAGCGGCGACACGTAGATCGGGTACCCGATGGGCTGGTCGCACGACGAGTTTATTATGTTGCGGAGAGCCTGGATATAAACCGACATAACATCATCTATTTCTCACTAACAGTTTTGCGTTCCATTCAATATAGTAAAATGACAGATAGACAGTTTAGCGCACTTACGACTCTTGAGATGCGGGTGTCCATGGACGGCGGTTGTCACTTACCATCAGGTGACCCCTCTGTTCGTCTGTCCCCTATAGTATAAAAAAAGACACTTGCAGTGGTTGCGGCACTGGTCGTAACATCAATCAAATGTATGTAATACGTATAGCGAGAATATGTTTTATAAACACCCTGAAATTTTTAGTTATCTTCAATCAATTTTATTTTTGAAAACAATATATATATACAGTCGTGGTCAACTAATTAAGAACATTCAAGATAGTGGACAGCAATAACCGGCTATGTACATATAAATATAAAACCCTGTTGATTTCTCAGTAACTATTATTTGCATAATTTGATCCGATTATTATACTATAAATGGCTGTAAATAAAAGATTAAATAAATATAAAAAAGTGTTTAATATCAAAGGTTAACCATGTATTCAATTTAAGGTACAATTCTGTAGCTGGACATTTAATTAAGAACAGTAAAGTAAAATGAAAAATAGAGTTAAACAGAACTAATAATCTGCAGTATTTTAATTTCTTTAACAACTTCATTTTATTACGGGTAAAATCAGTACCCAGTAGCAAAACCTTTGTTAGTAATTACCGCTTGACACCGATGTGGCATAGACATTATCAGTTTCTGACATATTTCAACAGGAATGTTTGCCCATGCCTCACAAAAAGCTTCATTAAGTTCATCTAAAGTTGTGGTACGATAAATGGCAACTTTTTTCTTAATTTCGTGCCAAAGGTGCTCGATTGGGTTGAGGTCGGGGCTATTTGCTGGCCAATCTAGCACTGATACCGACTGTCTGTTAAGAAACGACTTGACTGAACGGGCTGTATGTTTTGGGTCGTTATCATGCTGAAAAGTCCATATAATAGGAAGATGTTCCTCAGCATAGGGAAGCATAGTTTCTTCTAATATTGCCTTGTATTGATGTTGGTCTAAGTTACCCTGAACTTTCCTCACAGGTCCCACTCCACGTCCAGAAAATGATCCCCACATTTTAATGTTTCCTCCGCCATGTTTCACCTGCTTTTTTGTGAATCTTGGATTCATTTCCGCTTTTACAGGACGCCGTACGTATTGCCTTCCATCTGAAGAAATCAAATTAACCTTGGTCTCGTCAGAGAATAATACATGTTGCCATTGGTCGTAGGTCCAATGTCCATATTTACGTGCAAACGCCAAACGTGCATTTCTATGCTCTTTCTTTAACAACGGTACTTTGCGAGCCACTCTTCCGAACAACCCTGCTTCTACCAGACGTCGTCGAACTGTCCTCGCTGATACACTGACTCTTTCGTCTGCCCCAAACACTTCATGTTTAATTAAAATAGAGCCTAGAAACGGATCTTTCTTAGCTAACCTGGTTATCATTCTATCTTCTTGCGGAGTTGTTTTTCTCGATCTTTTTTTTCTGGGCACATTTAAAGTTGTGTTATTGCGCCTGAAATGTTGCACTGCATTGCATAGCATAGTTTTTGAACAATTTAAATATCCTGCTATCCTTCGGTATGACCAACCACGCTCGACAAACTTCATGATAATTTTTCGTAGTGTTGCATCGCAACTTTTATTTTTGCCCATTGTTCTTCAAAATAACTCTCAAAACTTGAAATTACAAATCTAGATTGCCGCCAAAACTACCACAAAGAATAGGATAATTAGTTGACCACGACTGTATATACATAGTACATAATTCATAGAATCGATACATACCTGTTTGGCGTTTTGTATAGAGCCTCTCTCAGGATTTCTATTTCTTAGATAGACAAGCTCTTGCTGTTGTCCCGCCCACAGTCCACGCACACACTCGCGGTTCAGTTTGATAACCCTGAACCCTAGATGGCGCTTGTTCAACATTATTATCTTGTAATCGTCGTTCCCTTCATCCATAACGTGCCTAAGGAAGACATATTGAATAAATTTATATTATCTTTCTGAAGCTATCATCAAATGATCATTTCGCCAATATTTGCCAGAAGTAGGTTATTTTCTATTGAGCCTTAATATCGCACGAGTGACTTTATACGCGTATCAACTGGAGCAAGTATTAAGACCCGAAACATTATAAAAGTAATATCATCACCAGAGTGCGGCTTATTGCTAAAAGACGCAACACAAGACAGAAGTTTATACAGTATACTGCAGAGTTATCTGAAAGCTTAGATTCGTGTAATGCAAAGCGGATTTGCTAGCGTAGATGACATGTTACAGTGTCTACGTACTGCTACTATTTTAGTTCTATGGGGTATAGATTTTAGGTGTATTTTTTAGCCAAATGACGTAAAACTTAAAGTATGAAGCAGTACCCTGTGAGGAACAATATTAAGTCCTACAAATTGCAGACAGACAGCAGACATAAGACGTTATATTACCATACACTATATGCTCGGCGCTACAGAATGTGTCGTAGTACTTTACAGACCCAGATGAGTGAGTCTTGGTAGTAAATGACGCAATACAAGTACAGTAGAGGTATAACAAACCGGCGAGAGAAGGCTTTACAGCTTCAAAAATCAAAATCGTTTATGTCAACTGAACCAATTATAGGTAATCCTGAATTGTTAAGAGGAAGTCATAAAGCTGGTTGCCTGTTCCTATATGTAGATCCTATGGAGAAGAACAAGCAAGAAACTCCAAGGAAACTCTTTTTCAAATATTTTACATAAGTTTTTTGTAACAGTTGACGTTCAGTGCGCTCGTGCAGTACACTGCAGATAGTACCTGAGCGCTAAGAGGTGTGGGGCTCCTCGCAGCACGTTGTAGCGCCAGGCAGGGGCCGCTTCGTGGCAGATGACCAACCGCTGTGCGTGAGACGCTATAGCGCAGTACAGGGCCGAACTACTGCAATACTCTTCCGGAAACATGAAATGATCCTGAGAAAGAATAATAGATCTCTTATTTATTTAAATATACGGTTTTATTAACGTGTATTTCAGGGATGCCCGACTAGTGTATGACGTCCGGTTCCGTGCGACTGGACAACTTACTCCTTGAGATAGGTCTCCTGTCGGGACCGAATCTGTTGGGATGGCCCAATAGATTCGGTCCCGACATACACACGTGAGTAAAACCGTTTTTCAAATAAATATGAATGTAACTCACGAAAGTTTTTATTCTAATAGCTCTCTTATTTCTAACTTTATTTATTAAACCCGATTATCATGATTTTTTTATAAAAAATAGTGCTCCTGAGCAATAAAATAATACTTTTTAAAGGGAGCGAAGCCGACTATAGCTATAGGTAGACCGTTTAAGGACACACGGTACAGGGGTATTGGGGCAAAGGAGTTCGTTGGGGTACATGCCATGCTTCAATACGAGGGGACCGACTCGACCGGACTAAAACCACGGCCTCACTGGATACAGGTTTTCTTTTTTTGATATTAGCCTACCATAGTGATTCCACTTTGCCTGATAGGAAGCAATAAGTGGAGTCAAAGAGTGGTGGCCACCATCCTCATTGCATATCTAGTCAATGCAGCATGGTGACCCACACTATGGCGGCCTGGTCAGATGCTTTTTCACGCCCCGCTTAAAAGACCCGGGATCAAATTGGGAAGGAAACACGTGCGCTGGTAGTGAATTCCAGGCTTTCACCGATCGGCACAGGAAAAAAGAGCCAAACGTTTAGTTCGGGTACGTATATTTTCGACTCTCAAACGTCCTCAGGCCAGCACGTGTAGTCCTGTAGGGGAAAGGAGAAGGTAGGACCAATTGGAAGAGCTCGTCAGAACACTCTCTGTGATGTAGGCGATAGAGGACTGCCATAAAGGCGATGTCTCTTCGCAACTGCAGAGGCTCAAGAGACTGGGTGAACTCAGGACAGTCGATAATGCGGACTGAGCGCCGCTGAAACCGATCGTGAGCGTCAAGCAAATATTGATAGTAAAATAACGCCCATGGAAACCTGCAATTTAAGAGTCGTAAGTTCGCTACCCACCTTTGAGGCTGATTAGGGGAGGGGAAAGAGGAGAGGGGAGTTGGCCTACGCTTTAATGACTCTCCGCAACACAATGCAAGCATTTCTTATCTACCGGTTACCTGTGCGAGCGGCACCATCTGTGCTTTAGCATGGCTCTCCCAGGGTAGATACGATTTCGATCTTTTATGTAATTGCATGTACCTACTTTGTATTTTACAAACTCTTCCTCCAAGATGAATAATCACGGAATGAGGAATATATTTATAAGTCTGCAATAAGTGAATCAAGGTTGGTAAAGTTTAATTTAGAAGAAATGATTAAACCTCCAGTGTAAAATAAAATTAAGACATCAAGAATAAGCATAAAGAAGTCGCTTACATACTTTTTTAAAGTAATACTTGTTATTAGTTGCATTGACGGAACCCTCTATCCGCAAGTGGAGTGTCTAATTTATTTATGAGCACATGACACATTATCAAAGGGAATTATTTTGAAGCAAGATTTTTCATTGCACACTACCTTATTGTACCCGAAGTCACAATTTCGGATGTAATAAGATTAATAAATAGAAAATCAAACAAATAATTTCTTATCAATCAAAGAGCTCAGTTTTTTACTCTCATATGTCACATTGTCATCTACATAATTAAAGTTTCGATTTTATAAAAATAATGTGTAATTTATTAACAAATTAGACAATATAAAAAAAAAAAACAAACAAATCTACTATATAATCGAGTTTCGGATTAGTCTTGCATAAATACGCCAATCCCATTTTTAATAAAATTTAAAATCATTCTTAGAACTCAGTTTCATGTATCTTTCACATGCCTTTTTACTTCTTAGAATGTTTCTAACAACCCAATAACTAGATTTAAAAATTTAATGACGAGGCACAACTTGGAGTGAACATACTGTACTTGTCTTAAATCAGTTTTTTTACTAATAAGTAATTAGTAAGTAAGTGGATTATATGCAAAATAAAAAGCTTGAAATATGCATGCAAATAAGCATGAAAAATAGGTACAATATGCGTTTGTAAAATATGCAACATTTAAGTTTTAACGAAAAAAAGTGAGAGGTATTAATTTTTTAAATTCCAAATCAGCATACAACTAGTTAATTATTCAATAATAAACATACCTGATGTAATTTGAGTGCCATTCGTATAGCAGGCGCGAGTACCGAGTGTAGCAGCGACATGTCGGTGAAAACCCACTCGTCGCGAGCGCAAGTGATGCGAAAATCACCCTTGAACAGCGAGTGTAGACCGTACAAGAAGAACTCCACACTGTTCGAAAATATTTTTTTACGTTGAGTGTGTTCTATTATTTATTGTATTTAAATCTATAAACATTATCGCAAATATAAAATAATAAATGATAAGATTAGAGTGAAAGCGAGTTGGTATATATCAGTTTTTTGTAAATATGGATAAGAGATTAATTCCAGTTTTGCGGTCACTTAGAGAGTAAGGCCGTATTAGCCTCGAAGAAGCTTGGTGTGCTAAACAGATCGAGACAGTATTTTACTCCGGCCCACCGCCTGCAACTTTATAAGGCGCAGGTTCGGCCGCACATGGAATACTGTTCTCATCTCTATGCAGGTGCACCCCAATACCAACTTCTGCCTCTTGACCGCATTCAACAGAGAGCGACTCGCATCATCGACTGCCAAGATATTTCTGATCGACTTGACACCTTGGCGTTGCGTAGAGATGTAGCTTCACTCTGCATCCTCTACCGCTTGTATCATGGGGAGTGTTCAGAGGAATTGTTCGGACTTGTACCGGCTGCTGGTTTCCGCCATCGTCCTACGCGACAAAATGTCCATCCCCATCACCTGGAGGATTGGCGCTCTACCACTATGCGCTTCTCCAAAAGCTTTTTGCCTCGCACAACCAGCTTGTGGAACAAGTTGTCGCCTGCCGTATTTCCGAACCGATACGACCTTCAAACATTTAAGAAAAGAGCGTACTCCTACCTAAAAGGCCGGCAACGCACTTGTGACTCTTGAGTTGCAGGTGTCCGTGGGCGGCGGTAGTCATTTGCCATCGGGTGGCCCGTCTGCTCGTTTGCCCCCTATCGCATAAAAAAAAAATGCAACACCCTATAAGTTTTTTTGTATCCTCGAATTGTAGGTGTCCCGTGCAGTGTTGGTCGTCCGTTCCATAGAAGTAAAAATCGTGGTGGTATATAGTACCTGGAGGCAGAGAGGTGTTGGGCTGCGGCCAGAGCGCGGCGGCCGAGCAGGCTGAGCGCGAAGCACAGCGTCGTGAGCGGTGACGCACCCGCCGCCGAACGCCGCCACGCAGCTCCACGCCGCGCACCGCAGTAAGCGATCCACTCACCATACATCGCGCAGAAACGACTCCTGCAATAATATCATATAATAGTCATTTCTTTCTTTCTCTTTACGTGGTAGAGCCATGCTTAGGCACGAATGGATTGGCTCGACCGGTGCGATAGCACGGCCTCACAGAAAATCGTTTGTGAAGTAAAGCTTGCGTTGCATTTAGAGGAAATTAGTGAGGTTTCCGGAGACCCAAGTCCTCCTTTTCCCCTCTCTTTTATCCTCTCCCCTTACCCCCGCCTCTTTTCTAATCTCCTCATCCACCTCCCCGTATATCTTCAGCCCTCATCACCCTCAAATGTTTTTTTCATCACCTCCACCGGAGCTAACGGAAGGTGGTAAGTCGGAATCGAACCGACTAAAATCAAATGGTGTTCCAACCCAAATCTACAATATGGAAGAGGATGAAAAATAAATATAGACTTACCGAGTTATCCCTGAAGCCCTAAAATCGTAGTCCTCATCCAAATTAACGTTAAATATAGGGTCTAAATCCACAAAATTTCTTTCGTTCATAGGCTTCAATGCTTCAGCGATGGTAGCGGATGACAACCATTCTTCTAACTTGCTCGATTGCATGGTGTAGTAGATAATACTCTGTAGACAAGACAATACATATATATGTATATAGACAATACATATATATATATATATATCTAATTATTGTATATAAGAGATCACAATGTGGTCGAGTTTTAATCATATGTCACTGAAAAAAACATTTTTTATATTTAATTAACTTTCTACAAAGGACAAAATATTTTACTGATATAGGCATCGTAAAATAGAATCTGATAAAAAAATGCGTAATGCTTGTTCAGTCATGTCGACTTATGTAGACTGGCCTGTTTGTCTAGTGGTTAGTGAACTTGGCTGCTGAGACGAGAGTCGTGAGTTCGATTCCCCCATATGGACGGATAAAAATTTGTGGTATCCACAAATAGTTGTTCCGACTTGGGGTGTTCTTTGTGTCCGTTATTATTACGTTTGTCCCTTTAAACAGGAATAGTTCTTAGTGCTAGAGTTGGTTTTTTATAATAGAGTGACCAGCCAGTTGGTTTAGTGGCTAGTGAACTTGATTGCTAAACCATCAAGGTCGTGGATTTGATTCCCGCCCAGGACAGATATTTGTGTGATGAGCAGGTTCATTTGTTCTGTATGTGGTGTAATTTATTTATTTATATATATATTTATTTTAGTATAAGTGTGTTGTATGACAAATAAAAATCATTTTTTTCTCTCTTTCTTTGGTGCCCCCTTGTGTGCCAAATAAATATTTTTCTTTCTTTCATTCGCAAAGTTTGGAATTAGATGGCATCGTGTGAGATGTGTCTTGTTAATATTTTTATTGTTAGTCACCTTGACGTAGTAGGTCAGCAGCACCTTGCGAAAGTCGAAGACCTGCAGCATGGAGACGGCGCTGTTGTCGCTGACGGAGTAGCCCTCCAGCACGTAGCGCGCGGAGACAAGCTGCCACGCCAGCCAGCGCAGCGCCCAGCCCGCGCCCGGCGACAGCACGCGCCCGAAGCACCACCACCCCACGCACACGCCCTCTGACACAACACTCTCATTGGATAAGTCCGAGGGTTTTCAGTTAATACATAACGAGGAGCAAGCCTAATGCCATCTGTACTGTATGACTGTAAATATACTGTCTGATAGATAACAGTCCAATCCCTATACATACAGGGTGTCCCGAAATTCAACGTCCAACGGCAAGTGGGGGGTAG
This sequence comes from Tyria jacobaeae, assembly GCA_947561695.1. Classification (NCBI taxonomy): domain Eukaryota; kingdom Metazoa; phylum Arthropoda; class Insecta; order Lepidoptera; family Erebidae; genus Tyria; species Tyria jacobaeae. Next base: position 19,917,397 of record OX387215.1, on the reverse strand, counting down.
GTGACTGTATGACACCTTTAAATAAAATATTTATAAAAATCCGTTTCAATTTTTTTTTATATACGAGTATTTTGCTTAAAATGGTGAAAAATTCCGAACTTGACATTTTTATGCACCATAACGACAAATCTGCGAGTTTCGGCGATGGTTTTTTTTTATTTATAGCGTAGTTAACTGCTCTATCGACCAAAAGTATAATTACCACCAGACACAACACAAAAAAAAAATATAAAAATCGTTCGTATCTAATAAAAAAAAATGTTTTTTTTTTATATTTTATTTAAAGATGTCATACAGTCACCTTCCACCCCATTTGCCGTTGGACGTTGAATTTCGGGACACCCTGTATATATATATTATGGTCGACTGAAAGTTTGTATTTGTGATGAATGTCTGCCCCTTCGGAGAAATAAAAGTGAGGGTATATGTTTTTTTCTTTAAGTGTCTGATATTTTTATTTTATTGTATTGCTAATTTTATTATATTTTTTTTACTTTTTACTAACACAATAGCTGTTAACAAAACAGTGCTGGAATCCATTTTTCTAAATATTGTTATAAGCTCAAAATGGATGGTGCTTTAAAAGAGTGGCCATAAGTTTGTTTGTCAGATTTCAACTCAAGACTCGTAAGTGCGCTGCCCACCTTTGAGAATCATGAGGGTAGGGTAAAGAGGAGACGGGGAATTGGGCCTCTAGTATCTTCACTCACTCGGCAATACAATGCAAGCATTGTTTGTCTACCGGTTTTCTGTGAGGCTGTGGTATTACTCTGGTCGAGCCAGCCCATTCGTGCCTAAATTTAAATTCTAATTATTTCAAATATCCAAAACAAATAATTTATCATACAAATAAGAAGTTTATACACTTATAGATAATATTTAAAAATTCTTACCGCTACTCTCCTCTGGTCCCTCTGAGATGGCCTCCACCTCTCTCTGTTGGCAGTAAGTTCCTCTGAACTCGAGTCCCCGCAGTTGGAATGACACAAGTCCATTGCCCATCTCTACTATGTGGACTAGGCAGTTGAGGTAGTCCGATGCCAGTACTGTAAAATAACATAAAATATACATATGTATATTATTCAAATGTTGTCTCATACTTCCAAATCAGTCAACCTGTTTAGGCTCTAGGCGGTGACAAGATACATCATACACTGGAAAACCATTACCCTTCTTATTGTTCTGAAGGGAAAATCCTAAATAACTCTTCTATTTTAAATACTACGGTAGCTACATGTGGCTTACCGAAGCAGTCGCCTTGCTGTACTTGTCCCCAGCGGCCCAGCATTAGATCTCCACACAAGTAATGTTGTAACGATCTTGTTAAATGTTCGTAGAATATTGAATTTAAATTATTATCATCTGGAACATAAAAAATACATTAATTATGTACATGTATATTGTTAAACTATGTATATGTTTTTTTTATGGGATAGGGGCAAACGAGTAGACGGGTCACCTGATGGTAAGCGACTACCTCCACCCATGTTTGTTTAATCTCTCGAAGTACCAGTTACTTGAATTTTTTTTTTTGTGTTTGATAGAGTACCTTTAGGAGTAAAGCAGTGACCATAAACGCAGATCAAACTGAAGGGAACGAAAGTGTTATTAAATACTATTAGACAGTCGACTATGGAGTATAATGAAGTCTTTCTATTTCTTCTCGTCGGTGTCATAAAAGGCGACTGAGAGCTCGGACTTATTATTGTGTGGACTAAATTCTTATTTTTTTAAATATATAAAATCGTATCTGATTGAAAAATTGAAAAAACCGACACGATCAGTTTTTTATGCTCTACAGCTCCCGGTTACAACAGTACCGCAACACATAGCGAAACAGCAACCGTCTTCATCCGCTAGGTCCGAAAGAATATAAAAACAAATGCCAGCATCGATTAATCAGTGCACCGTCCGGTACCGTCGCGGCTGGACGAGTTACTCCTTGAAAAAGGTCTCCTGTCGAGACTGAAACTAGTAGGGCATCCCCGAAATACACACGTGAGTAAAACCGTATATTTAAATAAATATGAATCTAATTCACGAGAGATTTTATTCTAAATTCTTACCCTATACTTGCCTACCCTTAGGGGATACAGGCGTGCTAGTATATGTATGTAGATATATTATATTATAGAATAGAAATATACTTTATTGTACACAAAAATAAACTGTTTACCAAAAATAAAACAGATAAACATGTATGTACAAACGGTAGCCTTAACGCTAAAAGCGATTTCTTACAGGCAACCTTCAGAGGGACAAAGACAACAATAGTTAGATGTAATTAAGGGTAGTTTTGGTGTCTAAAGTAATTTAATCCCACCTTAAATTACAATTAAGGGAAACCTAAGAAATATTGGTAATAACATTTATATGAAGTGTTATATAGTTTCTTTAAATTCAATTTATCATAGTAGAGCCATGAGCTTAGACAAGTATGGGCCACATCGACCGGTGGGATACCATGGCCTCACAGAAAACCGGTTGTGAAGCATACGTTGCATTTTACCGAAATTAGTGAGGTTTCCGGAGGCCCAATCCCCCTCCCCCTCATCACCCTCAAAGGCGGTTAGCGCACTTACGACTCTTGAGTTGCACTTTTAGGTGAAAAATCATCCAGAGGCCATAAGCATGGTCTTTTTTGTTCTTTGTCTCGGTGTAATTTATCTATAATATGTATTTATTTAGTAATAAATAAGTATGTACTGCTTAGTTTGAGCTGGTCATGTCTGAGGTGTTTATTATTATTATACTCATTGAAGTACTCACCAGCGCCAAGGTTGCGTTCTAGCTGTGAGGAAAGCCTGGTGTTGCTTTGATCCACGCGTTTGGTGTTGTAATCTCTCTCCCAGAACTTGACTGGACGAACGTATGACGTCATAAATATTGCACTACCTGCAATAAAACAGTATTTAGATAAACAGATACTATGTATTTGTTAAAAGGGCTTGATACTTTATTTAACCATTACTAATATTATACTAGCGAATGTGTGTTTAGTTGCTGGTATGGTACGCTTTCTCGTACTAACTTACTAAATTGAACATAATGAAGTTTTATATGCACTGACAAAAAAAAATATACGGACAGTCTTTGAGGACTGCCGATAGAAGTGAAAACTAAGTAACTTGTGAATTGTATCGTCGAGCTGTTAGATTATACACAGTATACATATAGCTCATGGGAAGCGTGCGGTGACGATGACGCGAGTTCCATGTTTTTTGTTCATCCAAAAAGTACTCAACGCGCCTATAGAAGTTTTCACTTCAAAAATGAAATGGGACATGTTTTTTCAACGAGAAGAAAGTTCCAGACCTAAGGGAACGATTGATTGCCAAAATCTACTTTGAAAAGCATGTTCAAATGCTTTTGGAGTTTGAAGGGGACCGACCTAAGGCAGGAGTGAGCGGCGACGAGAGAAGGGCGGAGAGCGCGGCCTGCAGGAACAGCATGGCGGAGTGCGGCACGGAGAAAGGCTGCGCGAACGCGTGGAACGCGCTACCCCACGTGATCTGCCACGGCGCTATGTATGTCACCACAAACTGCACCTACAGACAAACATTTATTTATTATTACCAAGCAACCAATGTATGCTAATCCTATTTGGGGTAATTAGAGCCGATAGAGTGCCATTTACTGTGATCCTACCATACAGCTTATGCCTTAAGCCTTTTCTCTTCTAAAAGATTTAAGTGCTTTTTAATTGGCCCCTTTTCAGTATAAATATGATATAAATGCCGCGGCCGTGTCATCATTGAAAGTTCTAGTGAGGATTTAGACAGGTTGTCATATTTATGATTTAGATCTGACGTTGGATTTAAATTAGACACATTTAAATTAGTTAGGTGAGAATTTTGGTAGGACGAATGGAGTATCTGTTAAGACTATACCTCAACACATCTTTTACATTCCTCATTTTTAAGTTAGGAGGACCAATTTAAGGCGGCGGTAACGTGATGGCGCAGGCGTCGGACTTATGATCAAATGGTTGTGGGTTCAAACCCCACCCAGTACACTACCGTCGTAAAACCCACCCCTAACACAAGCATTAAGCTTAGCTGGGGGGTTAACAATTTTAATCTAATACTGCACAATAGTTTGATTCAATTTATTTCACAGTCAAATGCCTATTTTACAAATATAATTATAAATTATACTATTTTTTTATCGTGTGGCTCTCCAAGTAGCAGGGGTAGGAATAGGTTGGCTCGACCAGTGCGACACCTCAGAGAAAACCCCTTGTGAAGCAACCCTCATTCCCCCTCCCCACATCCCCCAATCTGGAATGGATTGGATCTGGGAATGGTTTAGATTCACAAATCAGCCCGGCAGATGGCGCTGCAGTCGGTATCTAGGTTATTTATCTATATTGATCCTAATCGCTTGAAATATCATGCAGGACAACGTCTGTCGGGTCCGCTAGTATTTTATAAAAATGTTACTTACTTTCAATAAAAACTCGTACACCTTGTTGAATATAACGGCAGTGATGAAATAGTCCACTAGGAACGTCTCCGACACCTTCTGACTGCTAAGATCTTTTTGAAACAGTAGCACCGCAAATATTAATATTAAGTACTGCGATTCTGGTTCCGAATACGCATTTCTAAGACCTGTGAATAGATATAAAATAAGTATTATTAGAATGGAATGAGAATACAAAAATTTCATTAAGCGCCATCTAGCGAAAACCATTCGATTGTAGTAGTAGCTAGTGGTCCAGCATCGCGCAATTCAAAAGTTTTTCAAACTCATATATGACCAGTAAAACGTAACATTGATCATTTACGGTAAGTAATACTGGTAGCAAAACAAATTACTACTAATAAACTACCTAACTACTTCAAAAAAAATTTTATTTAAAAATCCCTCTAACATATGGTAAATAAAGCAAATTTATGATTAAATATATTAAAAGCCACTTACATTTAAGTGCGCACACGCATATAATGAGTGCACCAACTGCGTCTCCATACTTGGCGGCGATTGCGGGCGCGTCCTGAGTCGCAGCTATCACTACAGCTGGGTACAAAACGTTGCGCTCCAGGAAACAAAGGTACACGAAGATCTACCAATAACATTAACTTTACTCGAACTGTTATCTTTCACAGAATATATTCAGCCACACAGATGACTGGTATGCAGCCAAGAGGCTTGTCCTCTATAACGTTTGAGGGGCTAAATTACTATTGGTAAAAATAGGGCGTTTGAGAAGCCTACGCCTTCGGGGAAATAGCAAGAGTGAATACCTAGGTACCCTAGGAAAAAAAATATGTTTATATGCCACATATATTTATATATTCAAAAATGTGTGATCATATTTTATGGTTGTATGAAGTGGAATATTCGTGATTTTAATCCTTTTTTAAGTGACAACTTAGCCATCAAATTGATAAATAAAGATAAGAATACATAAGCTAAGCTTTTGTAAAAGAGAGGGCACGACATGAATGAAGCTAGGGTATTTAATAGCGAGGATGTTGGCACAATCATACATATATTGTTTATAAGTTTTCATAGACACAAATAACAGGTTATTATAATAATAAAATAAAAATTAAGTAATAGGTTTTTGGCTACAGTTCTCAAAATCCAACTACACTTGTTTTATTACACCATCTATATTTAGTTGCATATAATATTGTCACGTTTTAATTAGCATTGAGGGTAATAAAATATCCTGGAGGACTTATATACAAACGAGGAAGACACACACACAATAATTCCAACTCTCAGTATCCGGACCAAATAAAATTCAAATCCATTTCTATGACCAGAATAATTTTCTATGCATACCTTCTCGAAACACATAAGCTTAGCAGGTTCAGTGACTTCGAACTGTGCATGCTCATGTTGTTTCAGCACCGGTCCAGCTAGACAAAGCCAGGGTTGTTGCTTCCGGAGCTGAGGGGTCAGGTAGTGGAGCACCCAGCCGAGAATGCCGGCGATTATCCAGAGAACCTAGTAAATAAGAAAAATAATAAAGTGGTCCATGGTTAAAACTCATAAAAAATAAAATTACTGTATGCTAATCTATACTAATAAAATAAACCCAAATAGTTTATTTCTTTGTTTATAAGCGCTAATCTCTGAAGCTATCAGTCAGATTAGAATATTGGATCCAATAATTTATTGGTGAATAAGATAGGTTATAAAACTTCACGCTGCGAGCCTTAGGAGCGGTGCATATATGTAAAACATACAACTCTGGTTGTAGCATGCAGAGGTGAAACTGGCAAAAACAACTAGTATGCTAGTAGCTAGGTATGTAAAAAAATCCAATTAAGAAAACCGCTAGTAGAGTAGAAAAGCCCATCTCTTCCAATGAGGTCATAAAAGGGGAGAAATGAATTGGCCTGTTATCAATCAGACAATATATATAGCAATTGGGCGATATAACTCACGAGTGAATTTATGAATGTAATTAGTTAAAAACACTAATGCAATTAAGCATATACTTTAACTTACCGTATTAAGCTGCGGTCGGAGCGTTGTAAAAACCGTGGTACAATGTAGTCCAAATACGAACAAAGCAAGAAAAGTGCAAACAATGACGTCATTCTTAAGTCTGGCGTTAACGGTCGCTTGTAGCTTCTTTGGCAAAGGATCCTCCATTTCTTCATCAGGCTTGTCTGAATCCGCCTTTACGTTAGAAGCACTAGTGTTTGTATCTTGAGTTTTGTCGTCTTCTGTGGGAGGATCAACTTTCAAAGACATAGTAGAATTGATTGTGTCCCCCCCTCTAGGATCCATTTTCAAAGAATTGACGCTTGAGGCTTGTGAGCGTTTTTGCTTTGCAATATTCGTCTCAGAACTAAAGTTAATCTTGGAAGCAGAACTGCCAATAGAATTCTGTTTAGATATGTTACTTTCAGAATTGTTTTTTTTTTCTTCGCTCAATGTGTTAGGATCAGACTTTTCAAGTTCTGGAGAAATTTCAGGGTTATGTACAACATACAACTCTGGTGGTAGCAAATGTTTTTTGATAAGATTCCATATTAATGTATAATCGCTCGCACTTCGACTTAAGTGGTAGGCGATTGGCACTAAAAGGCCGCAGAATATCGAGAATAGTATGTTATGTTTCTGATGCTGAGATTTTTTGCCTTCCACGAGGCCGCTGTAAGCGAACCCGTAGAGAACTCCTACAGCAGCTAAAGATCGCACAACGCAATATACTGCTGCACTCAGACTGCTGGTAGCGTTACCACCAAACACGTGCATATCAATTTGTTCAAGTAAGTACATGAGAAACGTATTTACTTGAGGGAACAACCCCAGGCTAAACGCCAAAGGAAAAAGCAGTAAGAATTTTGATAACACCTCTTGTATGACGTATAAAAAATCTCTCTCGTTCATCTCAAAACCATATATAGTTATAGGTTTACTGATGTCAAAACTTCTTTTACGCCTTGTATGACTCTCATCAGCCAACGGTACTGTTTGTTCTAAATAACTATGCACCAAACACAATAGCCCTGTACACAAACAAAAGTATACAGGCCTCGAGAATACGACCATTTTGTTAAACCCGTGAACAGGTGAGGCTGAGTCTGGCTGGACACTCTTCAGCAATGAGTACTGACTGCCCGCCATTATGAAACAAAACCAAAATGCGTATATATCCCTGTAGAAACCGAGGTTCAAGACCATGGACCCTAATACAGCTACCATAACAGCTAACATTATTGTTATAAATGTTTCTTTGAAAGTTAAGTTTCTATCGAATAAAGCCATCAGCTGTAGTCTGTCCAAGGTTACCTTTAACTCAATACATTTCGACAATTTAAACTTGTAATAACTCTTTGGCTTCGGTTGGTTAGCTTTCTCAATTTCGTTAATAAGTTTCGAAAATCTATTTCTTATATTTCTTTCGACAGATTCCTCTCCTATCGTGGCCATCAAACTGGGTATGTTGGCGTATGTATTTTCAACCTGCTGCTGGGCTAACTGTTGCGCTCTTTGCTGATTCATCAAAAAATTTATGTGCATACTAGGCAGCCCCATTCTAGATTGTCTTTCAGCCTCTATTTGCTCTAATAAACTATCAGTCACATAGGCTACAGGAGATCTAGGTTGGTCAGTATGAGGGCCAGTTCCACCATCAAACACGTAGAACCGTTTGTTACCATTATTAGTATTTATAGGAACAACTGTTGATATATTATTATTACTCGACAAGAGGGGATTATTGCTTCCCTGATTAGAAGAACTTTGGTCGATGCTGTCACCACGTTTAGTTTTAGCTATACTTTCGCTGTTACCAGCTTCGGATTCTAGAGAGCCACAGCTGCCTTCTCCAGCTGTTTCTTGGGAATTATCAGGGTTGTTATCGATGGGTTTAACCCTGTTAATTCGCATGCCATCCTCTTTCTCTGGTAGAGGGATAGGTTGAGCCTGAGCTCGTCCTGAACTATTTTTGTCAAAGGTATACGACATCCAATTGCCATATTCGTCCATAAAGCAATGTATTGCTCCATCAGTCGTGTCATCAAAAGAAGTCGCAAAATGAACACTATTGGAACTATTTGAACTGTCAGCAACTGATGGGACGTCTTTCTTCTCTGCACTATTTTGCAAAGATGGATTATTTCGCTGACGGGTCGATCGCTTTATTTTCCTTACACGATTTCTGTGGTTTCTATCCATCAATGGTCTAAGTCTTTGACCCTCTTCTGCAGCTTGCACATTCTGAGGAGTGGCAGTTTCGTTATTCGCTACATAGGAAGGTACGCAACATGGCCCAAAGTCTACCCTGGAATTCAAAAAGGCTGCTAATAAAGGCATTGACGTCGGGAGAAGGGTATTAGTTGAGGTTTGTGCTACTTCCTCTATGGAGCGTTTCCTTGTTTTGTGCGAGTGTTCTCTTTCGCCTCTAACACTCTGTCGGTGTCTAGGCCTTTCCTCTCGGTTAGGAGGGGGCATTACAACAGTATTGGCATTCGTGGCCGCGAACAAACATTCTAATCCTTGTACCAAAGCAGCCTGAGCTTCCACCGCGTCGAATAAGACTTCTTCATTTTGATTTTCATCCTTTTCTTTTTTAGAATCTCTCTTCTTGTTCTCCTTCTGCGAGGAAGCTCGTGAACGAGCTAAGTTTTTTATCTGCTTTGGTATAGCGCCTAAGTTTTTTGGAACATTGGAAGACGACTCGCCAAGGGCATTGGCTAATTTCTGACAAAGAACCTCATCTGGCAGAGCACAAGCGCCTGCTTCTTTACAAAAATCTGAAGGATGTTCCATTTCTTCAAATAGCCAGTCTAAACTGTACACACTTCTTTCATCTGCACTTTTGCTGTCACAAGTCAGTTGAGGTTCTTCAGGGTCTGGGGCATTCGTTTTCTCTCCTTTATCTTCATCTGGGGGTCTGTCTATATTGGTATCGCTACTACTGCTAGAATTAGATATATTGTGGTCCCAAAGTTTCTTTTCTACAACTTTTTTCGCATCACGCTTTTTTTCTCCTTGCTCAGCATTCTCATTGGATTCTAAACTAGACTTTTCTATCAGTAAGTCTTTAGAACTCGCACTAGCCTTATCAAAATAATCACTGTTTGGATTGCCTTTACATTCGCAAGCTGCAGGTTGCCTTTCCGGACGTTTGGCTTCATAATGATGTTCATGTTTAGGCTTTTTTAGTCTTACAGGTTTGGTTTTGTCGTTTGGACAATCAGGGTTATGTTTACTAGAATTTCTTTCACAGCAATGCTTTTTACAGTCATGGGTTTTGCTGCGTACTACTCGAACATCCGAAGGTCTGTCCAGTAATGGTGACCTAGACCCATTATTTTCGTAATCAGAATCACTAGAACGCATTGCAGAGGACTGTTCAGCATCCCAATCAAAACCCCGGAATTGTTTCTCGTCTTCATAATCACTGTAACTCTCCCCACTAGAGTCCAAATCGGTTTCCTTCTGCGATGTTTGCATTTCATCCGATATTTCAGCTATAGGATAAACTATTTCCGACCCATACGTTAAATAGGGATAACTACACCCTTCCCCATTTTCGTTTTTCGGGTACAGATTCAGATGAGGTCCACGAGTTAAACTTTTGCTAGGAGGTGGAATAACAGCATTTTTTGGATTTTTCAACATCTGACCGCCAATGGTCTCTGCACTATTTGGATGAGGGGATAAATTTGATACACTTGGAGGTGGACAGCCTATTTCTAAAGCAGCGCTCTTTATTCTCCTAAACCCTGAACTTTTTCCTTTAGTTTTTTCAACATCGCCAGTCGGCGCTTCAGCTTTTACCATCATATATTCTCCGAGCTCAACGCTTGCGAAAAAGCCAGTATCAGCGTTGTTTGAATGCCTTCTCATGTGTGAAACAAGTTGAGCAGTAGAATTCAGAAGGGGTAACTGTATCGTGGACATTGTTGAGTTGGAATTTCTTCTCATATTGGAAGACTGGGCCTGCGTTGCTAAAGCCATTGCCGATTTTGTACAGCTTTCATCTGGGTAGTTGGTGTACCTTCTACGATGTGCAATACGCTTTTTGGGAGAGGGCGGACCTACACTAGGTTCGGAATTATCCTTTGAGTCAGAACTAAGTTGTCGTGCAAATTTTGATTGGTATGGTTCTCCTGCAGCCTCAGTACCATCTAAATAAAGCCACTCTTTAAAAAAGTCTTTATTACTCGAACCACGCCTATGGGGGCACTCATGATATCTCCGACTGACTTTTGCAAAAGGACCGTCATCGACCACCATATATCCGGGCAGATTATTGTCTACCCGTGAATTTCTAGAAGCTTCCACTATCAACTCATCAATTCGGGTACCATGCGTCCTTCTTTTAGACGTCCTATGTTCTCTTCTGTGGCCGGATTTAGACCGGCTCCGGTTTGCTGGACGGAAGGAGGGTCCAGCTATTTCTGTGCACTGGGACACGCACAGGTCTGACTTGGTTGTAGCAACAGGCTCTGCCTGTTTAGCAGACATCGTGCTTTCCTCTATACTCGATTCCGAGCTATTTTTACGATGGACGTCTACTTTTAAATCTGGAACAATATGATTCCTATAAAGCTCGGTTTTGGTTAATATGTTTATTTATTAATGCCTAAACATGTTTAAATTTAAAACAAATGTGATATATTCTGTTTTGAAATAGTTTACTAAAGAAATATTTCAATACCTATAGTACTGCTGTTTGGTTTATGATACTCCAAAGAAGTGACAGACTCATTGTCACTACCTGTAGTCGGCGCACCACCCAGTTTCAGCATTTGCATTTCCATACCTTCATCAGGACTGCAAGAAATAGTACATGTTATGCATAAACATATAGGCGATAAGAAAATTGAGGGCATTATCTTAATTTAGACACCCTTGATATTGTATGTAAACAGCTCAATAATAAAATATTGTTGAGACAAAACAATCCATCCTAATGTTGTATGAGGGAGATGCAAGACTGATCTAAAGATCAGAGATATCCTTTTAAGATTATAGGGATTTGGCAATTAATTTGTTGCCAATGTTGTGATAATAAGCAATATTGGTTTAAAAATGGCATGTCTACCGTAATTTACATTTCAAGTACGTAAGTAATACTCACGCAGCGTTCTCATTAGCATTGTTCGGACTTGTTGGTGGCTGCACAACAATGCACTCTGTGGTATCGTACATATGGTGCAACTGATGGTTCAAAAGCTTCAATCCGGTGAACAGCAGTGCCACTAGAGCGCAGTATATAATCCAGCCGAAACTTGCTGGTGGGAAGTACTGGAAAATAAAATATATTCATGGGTATTATATACAAAACAAAAGGGTATTTATATGCCTTTGCTATAAGTTTATAAAAATCTTAAATAAAATAAGAAAAATAATTTCAGGTCCTTATCTGACTTAAGGATTGTCCTTCATTGGCCTCTCTAACCATTAAGTAATAGACAGCATTACATCATTTTTCTACTGTTTTAGAATTACTAGAGAAATATATATTACAATGAAAGACATTTGAATTTTACAGCTTGTTTGCAATGGCTTCAATTTTGTACTTTGTTGTTACAGTGCTTTGCACCTAGAAAACTATGTTTGATGCTCAGTTACTGAGTTATTTAATAATTAACCGTGATAATAAGTAACACTGTAGACAGCTAAATGTTAGATAGACAAAAATGATCTTGAATTAATGCTTTATCCAATCCAGAAAGATCTAATCCTTATCAGAATGATAATTTCAGTTTAGCACTTAAAAATTAACAAAAAACTACCTACCCACCTACCATTTTATTGATTTTAAATAAACATAATGGATATACAGTTTCCAATAACATATAAAAAAAATCATAATTCAAATTGAATTTTACACTAAAATTAAGAGTAGTAAAAATTTATTATATATACCGTTGTCTATAGCCATGTTTTTTTTTTTATTGACACTACTATGGTAAGCTGATAAACTTCTACTTCACAACCTTAGCAGGCTTAGCAGTCAGGGTCGCTAACCACTAGACCTTAATAATCATAATCATGATGATTTATTCATTTCTTTAACATAGGTAATGAAATATAGGTGACAACATTTACCATCCATGGCGCATACAAATGCAGTAGTACATAAAATTAAAACTTGCCTTATTGCTGATACAGGTGTAAGTGTATATATTTTTGTAAATTAAAAACTTTATTCATTTTCTTTCAGCAATAAGGCTGCCCATTGTACATATTGGTGTACAACAAAGTTTATTTTTATTTTATTTTATTTCTATACTTCCTGTAATGCTATTTTACCCATTGGACTCAAGAAAGTAATCAATGTGTAAAAGGCAAACTTTTGTATTCAAAAACATAATAACAACATATAACATATATCTTATCTTACTGACAGATAACTTTATATAGATATTTAGTTTATTTATTTTACTAGTTTCAAAATATTAGAATAAATATAAGCATTAAATACACTTTAAAACCACATTAAATACACTTTAAAACCTCGTTCCCTGCACTGATTCACCAAATTGTACAATGAGTCACCAATGTTTGCTTAATAGATAGATAGCCTAGACATAGATCTAATACAATTTGGCTAGAACTACCTTAAAACAAACAAAAATGTTGAGTCATCTAATAATGGTCAAGCAGTAGTGACACTCAACATAACTATACAGAATTAATACAATAATATTAGGTTTGAGGTAAATTAAAAAAAAAACCTTTTTAAAGATCTAGTTTTTGATTTTGTTTATAATGTCTATTGCTTCAAGGTTAGGAGTATCAATCAAAGATAATTGGAGACAAAATAATTGACCCTTAGGAGACATACATTTACAGTTGAATGTTTTGTATAACTATCACTGTAGGTAATTGTTGCAATAGATATCACAATGCCTTCCTTTTGGCTTTGTACAGTTACATAGTCAGTTTTGAGATTTATACATCTTCTATTTTTTTTTTGTCTTATTTATTTAAACAAAACATAATAAAATATATATCCACCTCCCAAATCACTCTCATTGGTGAAAAGTGATTGAAAATCAATTTGGTAGTTATTGTATTTTAATACTACTGGAAATAGTAAACAATAATATTTTAAAACTTCCAGAAATTACTACAAATATATTATTTTTCTGTTTACTTCAATTTATAAAAAAAAACTAAATATATTAAAATATAAAGACAAAAGCACCGAGTCACTATTTTCAGAGACCAGAGACTCACTTTACATAATTTTTTTTATACATATACATATCTAAACTAATTATTAATTACATAAGTAATTGAAATTGGAACCCACACTTCTATAAATGCAATTGTTTTAATTGCAATTATGAAAACAATAGAAGCTTTTTGATTATGTACTACATATTTATTTTTTAAAATCTCTTTAAAAATGCAATGCCAAGATAAGATTAGTCTTAAGCAATTTCTAAGGTTTCATGAGGGCAATGACCATAATGACTCAAGCCACAATGCTGCATAACAATGATGCTAAACACTATTGACCTGAATTTGATTACAACCTTTTTATAAACAAATTGTTTAAAAATTAATGCAACAGTAAATCTTAACTTACCAGATATACAGAAAACGGCAAACATAGCAAGAATAACCAAACATACAGGTGCACTGTGTTGCAAAACAAATTTTGATGAGGGTCATAAAACCATCCCCCTGTTAAAGACGCCCAAACACCTTGGCGCAATATCTCTAGTGTCTGGGAACCCATTTTACACTTTATGTCCACATTTCCGCGTTTAATTCACCTTCCACCCACATCAACACTGTTCATTACTCACGAAATAATTTTTCACATCTGCAAATTGTTAATACCACTGCCATTTTGAATGATAGATTACACGCGAAATTGAACTTTATTGACATCGACTGTTTGTTATATGTTTGCGTCTTCCTACATTAACAGAGAGTCCCTATTATAAGATTTTTTTGTAAATAACGATTACAGGAGATTAATTAAATTATAGAAACTCTATATTAAGGATTTTAGCTAAGAATTAGGGATGAAAATGATCGAAACAACACTTTCCTTCGTACTGTGACTGACAGCGAGTGACTGGGTTACCATATAATTCGACTTTACTTTTAGTGATGCGAGTAATCAATATTTTTAAAGCCGTCTAATGTCACTTTAGTAGATCAGCTGGCTATACAATTGTTTATTCTGGTTTGTAAATTCCTTGTGCTGTCAGTTATTTATCATCATTATTTATGTTTCTTCGGGCTTGATATTTCTAGTCGTCGGACCACTGCCGTCGTAGTGGTTACTCCTACTTGAATGGTGAATTATAAGTTTTGTGTTTTTGTAAATATCCTGTGAACAGTGCCTTTATAAAATGAGTGATGTCGAGAGACTTTTAAAGCAAGCTGCTATGCAAATAGGCGCTGGTGGCAGTGCAGGCTTTGTGGAAGTTTGCATTATGCATCCTCTAGATCTTGTGAAGACGAGGCTACAACTACAGTCCACTAAGCAGAAGATAGCTAGCTCTGATCCTCATTATTACACAGGAATAGTAGACTGTATGAACAAAATGTACAAGTATGAAGGCTTTACATCATTTTGGAAGGGTATCCTTCCTCCTATTGTGGCTGAAACTCCTAAGAGAGCTGTGAAATTTGCAACATTTGAGCAGTACAAAAAGTTGTTTATGTTTGGCTCGAGTACTCCAACACCTCTAGTGAGAACATTTAAATATTTTCAATTTAACTTATTTTTTTAAGAAAATAATTATAATAATATTCACCTACACATCTCCACATATAAAATTGTTTTTTTTTTTAATACAACTACTGCACTAGCAAATATTCCTGTCGTGGGTACCTGCTTTACAAATAAAGGACAAGAACAAGTCCCAGACTTGTACAGACATCTATTAGTGAAAGTTAGTCAGCAGTCAGGATCACAAACCAGTCTAACCACTAGACCAAAAGGCCAGTCAATTAAAAAGAAATTAATCTGACTAATATTACTCTCTAAATCCCTTCTGACCTAAGGGATCAATTCAATAGTTACATATAATTTCATTGCTTGTGGTGTGCTTAAATTTTTTAATTCATTACAATACTCATTAAGATATTGTTTAAGTGATAAAGTTGGCTCTTAGATTTATTATTTAAACTTAAACTTTATATTTAGTTAATATGATTTATTTGTGTGATCATTATTAGGTGTCTGATAGAAGCTGTTATTGGAGATATTATTGTGGTAAAATTTTGCATACCTTGGACTATAAGTTTAGTTATACACTAAGACTAAGATAACAATGATATCTCTGTCTTGTCTGTATTATGTAATGTTTGTAATTATATGAAGGTACATATATACAAGTATTGTCAATTAAAATTAAGTCAAATAAAATTATCAGTCAGCTCATTAGCGTTGAAAATGCAGTTACTTACTGCATGTTACATAGAAAATTGACAGATAAAATCATTTTGAAAGACACAGAAAAGTTGAAAAAAACCAAGTTTGATTCATTCAAACTTGTTTTTTTGTATTTCTTAATTAGTGAGATATGACACACAATAGATCCATCTAGCTCTTCTCTGCCAAAATCTAAATTTCACTGTATGAAGAATCATCAGCATCACCAGTCTGAAATTCGAAAGTTTCTTTTTCAGCTTGCATAAAAGGTAAAATTGATCACACATAAACAAGTTTATTAAGTCACTCTGTAAGTAGGCGAATTCCTATCTTTTGTATATGTATGACGAAAATTTTACCAAATTCTTTCTTTTGGTGATAAAATCCTTAACACCTGTTGCAAGGGTGTAAATCATGTCATCATCATGTAAATCATTTCCAAATTATTTCCTTGGCCCAAAAACCACCACTACTTCTAGCTTGGTATTTAGCGAAGTTTGCTATTATTTCACATCAATTTTTTTTTGAAAAACTTAAAAAGCTTAGCTACAAATTGGGACACTTTGAATAACTCTTGTCATTAAAGGGTTTGTAGTGAGCTTATGAAATTGTGGAACCGAGGATCAAGCATATATGCATATAAACTTATAATCTGCCACCATTGTGTCAGATAATATGCTTGCTTAGCACCTCACTTACTTATTAATATACTTACTAGCTTTTTCATCATCCTTTAGGGAACCGGAGTCTGAAACCCACCTTTCGTCTTTCTCCTCTCCTCACTCATTCCCCCTTCTCATCAAACAACTTTTGAGTTGGAGGTGTCTATGCGTGTTTTCCCCCTATACTATAAAAAAGGAAACAGACGCTACTATTTTATGCGTAATTCAGCCCATAACACATTTAAGAAAACCAAATATTTATTTCAGACATTCTCATTAGCTGGTCTTGGAGCTGGTATCACAGAAGCCATTCTCGTAAATCCATTTGAAGTTGTGAAAGTGACTTTGCAATCTAACAAGGCATTAGCGACACAGATCCCGAGCACATGGTCAGTGACCAGACAGATAGTCAGAGAACATGGTTTAGGTCCTAGAGGGCTCAATAAAGGATTGACAGCAACGATAGCCAGGAATGGTGTTTTCAACATGGTGTATTTTGGATTCTATCACAGTGTCAAAGGGATTGTTCCGGAATATGAGGTAAATAAAGCCTTATATCTTTGTATAGTTGTTGCGGCGACAGCTCGTTATATTATAATGAAGGCAGTGGACTGTATCCTTTAAAAAAATGTAAGTATTAGAAGTGATGGTTACAATTTGAATGTAAATGGATTATGAAACGCGTAACATGCGGTCTTCTAGGCTTGTGCAGCTTACTGCTGTACACCTTACTGCTTGCAGTGCCTGTCGCTGTAGGCCGATGACCCGCCCTTCCTCTTCACCGCCGATTTTCTACCATCTGAGTGAATGACTCAACAATAGTATAAATAGCTAGTAACTTCAGTATAAACACAGATGTTATACAAATGTAATACATACACATACACAGGCGTTATTTAATCCTAATTACGTCGCCTTTTGTCATTCACTCACTCTTGGGAATAAGATGCGAAAACCTGGGGCATATTGACAGGAAAGGGAAGGAATACTTACAGATTGGGGAGTATAAATGCTCAAGCAAGTCAGGATCCTTAATACCTATAACTCGAACTGCAGCCGGGAATCCGAATCTTCTAACAATTTTTTTTTACTATGATTCTTTTTTACGATAACGTCAGAAAAACAAACACATGATAAGTACTTGTGTTTGTTTTTACCAGATAACGATTGGCCTAAATATAAACAGACAAGTTTCTTTAGATTAAATATCTGAATATGTATATCTGTAACTCAATATACACCGATAATGTCATGATAACGGATCTTCGATGTTTTTGAAGGTGGATCGATTTTATTTTTTTATAATTACCAAATTTTATTAAACAAAGTTGACCTGCTGATTTGTACAGGTCCTGGCCAATTTTAAGTCCGATCAGTTCTTTAAAAAACATCTAAAGTATGTATTAATCTTTAATACATATGGATGTATATACAAATACATATATTCATTTACATCCAATAGAACTGTTTATGGGTAGATCTCCTCAAAATATTATTCGTGTTCTAAAACGTACGTTACAGAATCGCGGCAATGAAGGATTACTGTTATATATTTTTTTAATTGTTATTGATGCTTTTTAGTGAAATTCAGTATTTGAAAAAAAAAAATTGGAAGCAGGATCAAATTTTATTAAGCAGTTCATTCATATGGAGAGGTAACAATAATGGTTAGGGCCGGTGGAAGGACCGATCTCATTTAGATCATGGGCAACCTCAATGCTCAAACTTATGCGGAGAAGATAGTTTCAGACATGATCATCTTCCTTTTGCGTAGCCGCTTCGGTGATTCGCTTCGACTAGCGTACGACAGTGCACGTCCACACACGGCTGCACGCGGCCTGTACCCCTACTTATCTTAACAAACGTTTTACATTCCTCACCGACACACCCACACTAGAACATTAATATCGTCGGAATCATTAGCACTGGCAGTACCTCCTCTTTCAACCACTTTGGTACTATCACCAATCTTTTAGTGTACAGGCTGTACGGCTATAGAATACTTTACCTTTATCCATTATAACGTGCCCAATAGCTGGCCAGAATATCACTTGGCTTCGTTGTATATTTATATTATTATCTTATTTATGTCTCGGGCGTCAGTCCGATCCCATAGTCTTTATCTATCAGACAAGCCATACAGGTCACGGATGACAGCGATAGGCCTGCCTCCTAAATTTTAGTTGGCAAAAAGCGAGCGTTTGAAATTCCTCTTTTATAAAAATATATCAATCGTTATATTAGTTCTGCTATATGATACCTATCATATTATTTGACGTGTAAGTTTAAAAAGACTTTCTTGGTTTTAGGATCCCTTCTTAGAATTCGCACGGAAAGTGGCGATAGGTTTTACATCAGGAGTATTGGGCTCGTGTGTGAATATACCATTTGATGTTGCCAAAAGTCGGATCCAAGGGCCGCAACCAACTCCCGGCATTGTGAAGTACAGTTCTACGACGGGAGCGATAGCTCTGGTGTATAGAGAAGAAGGGTGAGTGAGTTATTACATTACACACACATACAACACATTAACAAAATGTAAAGCATATACATCATTCAAATCTGTATTCTAATTCTAACTATACACATCACTTACTACTACTAAAAAAAGGAGAGAGGAGAACAAACCGTTTACCGTGGGAGAGCTAAGCTTAGGCACGAATGGGATGGCTCGACCGGAGTTATATCACGGCCTCACAGAAAACTTCTAGACAAGCAATGTTTAATGCCGAGTGAGTGTTTGTACCAAAAGCCCAACCCCCCCTCCTCTTGCCCCTCCCCTCAAAAGCGACTTATGACTGTTGAGTTCCAGGTGACCATGGGTGGCGTTGACTTTGACTCTTTATTTTTTTTTAAATATGCATATTTTTAATGATAGTATAGATACTGTTTTATTTTTTTTATAATATTTTTTTAATTACTATAATAAATAAAGATTGTTTAATATAACATAAAAACTTAAATTTAAAATTAAATTATGATAATGCGTCCCCTCGACCAAACGTACCCATGAGGCTAGCGGCGTTTCCCCGTTGTACGCATATAGCGATGTTTTGGGTCAGGTATTGAGCAGAGCGTGGGTCCCGTCCCCTACTCTGCAGTCGGCGCCCCAAATCAGCAAAGAAACTTTTGGCCTCAGAGCCCCACAGACCCGCCGTCTCCACGGCGAACGGGATGAAGTCATACCCCGCTTCCTCCAGGGCTGCGTATTTTCTGTGTTTGCCCAAAGCCGCTGACTCGGCCGCCGAACCGGCCGCCCTCCGAGTAGCAGAGAGGTGACAGGACTCATAGGTACAGACGCAAGTAGCGTCCCATATCAGAGAGCGACCTCTCCGCCATGGGACGAGGGTGAGTCCGTCAGGCTCTTTCCCGCCGAAACATGACAGGCCAGGGGGTCCAAAACGCAGGGGATATCCGCGGAAACGAGCGCCCTTCTTAATAAGTCGTTAATAGAGTAGTGTCGCTGACCTCGTCCGGCGCTTCGGGTACAACTTAGCCCATGCAGACCATTTGCCTCCACCTTTGCCCCACAAACGCAAGTATGGGGTTCGCAAACAGCGCAGCCAAGTCGGAGTCCGGCTGCCACCCTAGGGAGTCGTCGTCCAACAGCGTGCCCAAGTTAGGGGATGGTAGGGCATGCAGCCAGGCACCTGACTCCGGCTCACAGGCGGCATTGAGCCGAACCAACTCGACTCCGGACTCTCCGCTGCGCAAACAAGCGAGGATGTGAGCCCCAGACACACGTCATCTCAACCCCTCTACGCTCCAGGTCTTGTGGGCAGATCGGTACCCGGATAAAGTTTGGTCCAAGTCTCAAGGGCTTCCTTAGCATAGGGAATAAGCCTGAAACGCCAAACGAGGAAGCGAGAAAGGCGATCGGGCCGCACCCCTTCAAACGGCGCACTCCCAAACCTCCAAATCGAACCGGCAGGGCAGCCTGGCACCATTGCCGCTCACTTAAGCTGATGTTGAGCATCCCCTCAATAATACGTCGCATTATGCAAAAAAATATGCTTGAAATTAAAACGACGTCGAGGCAAAAAGGTACCCGCTATTAACGGGACGTCATGAGATCAGAACAAAGATACTTCAAATGTGCAGAGCGTAGTGACAGAATTTTATTGATTTTTCTAAAACGAAAAATGAAATTACGATTAACTAGAATTTAAAGTCACAAATTCACAATATAAAGATATTTAAATTGTTCACTCTTGTTTACAAACTTGTTCTGCTATATTGACGTCAATCACAAGTAGAAAATGGTCCGACCACCTTTTTCTTGTTGGTTTTCGGTCACATGAAATACAGATAAGATAAAGTTTGAAAATATTATTAAATCTGGTAGTTTTATAACAAAATAGTATTAAATTCGTTTTTATTACGGTTAAAACTCCATAAATAACACTTTAATAATAATTTATTTTTTATAGATGAGACTCCTATTGTATTCGAGTAGAACATTTTTAGTGGTAGAGCCATGCTTAGGCACGAATGGGCCGGCTCGACCGGTGCGATACCACGGCCTCACAGAAAACCGGTTGTGAAGTAACGCTTGCGTTGCATTTCCCCGAATTGAGTGAGGTTTCCGAAGGCCCAATCCCCCCTCCCCCATTTTCTCTCCCCTCATCTTCTTCATCCTTTTTTCCATCTCCTCATCCCTCCTCTCTTCTTTCCGCTCCCTGCATCCCCCATCCCTCATCACCCTCAAAGGCGGGCAGCGCACTTGCGACTCTTGAGTTGCAAGTGTCCATGGACGGCGGTGTCACTTACCATCAGGTGACCCGTCTGTTCGTCTGTCCCCCTATAGTATAAAAAAAAAAAGTATCGAAGTAACATTCTTTCACATTACCCAAACTTTATGATTCACTTTATGTTTATGTTCATTTGTTCATTTTTAGTTTTAATGTTTGCAAATCCATAAATCATTTCGATATACTACAACTCTTGAGTGTAGTTTTGAAGTAATATTAGCTACTGACCAACGGACGAAGATACGACTCTTGCGAAGGTTATTAGCCTCCTAGCCCTAGCCTAGCCTCTTAACAAGACTATGTTCTATAACCAAGGATGGTTCTTTCAGCAAGCCTCAGATATCAATCCACCCAAGCGTGGTTGAAATAGAACGTTTCTGACTTTATCAGAGCTGAAGACTGGCCGTCATCTAGTTCTGATCTTAATACGCTGGATTATTGGCTATACGCTGGATATTGTTTATAGTTAGATTTACAGAGTATTTCGTGCTCTAAACGTCATGATGATTTGGAGTCTCTCAAACAATCCGTGAGACTGGCAGTGAAGAATTTTCCCATGGAGTTTCTATTGATAATTTCATCGTTTAAATGATATGAGTATACTAATAGATACTGTAAAGCCAATAGAGATCATTTTGAAAGAGCTTCATATATTTTTATGTAATTATATTAATATATAAACTACAGTAATAAATGTTTTAAGCAAAATAAAAAAAAACATTTATCCTTGTAACAATATTTATGGCAATACTCGGTATATAGAAAAAACTCGTGTCACAGTGTTTTTGATCGCAATCCTCCGAATCGGCTGAACCGATTTTGTTATTTTTTTAAGTATATTTAGTATGCACGAGAATAGGTCGTAAAGAAGAATATATTGAGTGCGCAACATTTTATTCAAGACATATAAAAATTATATATTGGCACTTCTTTGTGCACCGAGAATACTTTTGTCTCATATATATATTTATAGATTTAAGGTGCCTTTTTCTGTGACAAGTAACACTGTATTTGGGGTAATTATTATTTCAAGTATTAGTAAAGTCCGCCACCTAAAAGGTGACATTTATCTTTGCTCACAACGCAGGGCAGATACCTCGTTACATGTTAACTATCATCCTTTAAATACATTCAAGTCTCATCTAAATATAAACTAGCACTTTGTGTAAACTGTCTCTTACACAAACTCAGGCAGAAAGCCAACTACCTAAGCTTATGAATATACTGTAAACAAAGAAGAGACATTGTAAGTGGTCTGCGAAAATCGTCATCTGCAAAATCATTGTCACGCGTTATTTAATTATGCACTGCGCAAGGAGAAGCGTTATCTTTTTCTAGTATATGTATGTATGTATAATGTTTTTAGAACTCCCTAGAGCCGAAACATAGTAATGAGAGAGACATATGTTATAAAATTTAAAGATAACGTCGTCGAAAAAGGTAAGGAATTTTTTCATACTTTCCTGTGTACTGTTACTCGATGTCTTCAATCCTGAATAGTAGTTCAATGTTTTTGCTATTTAACAAAATATTTAGCTCTTGAACAAACAACCACTAATTTTATCATACGTCCTTTAACAATTAACAAAGAAGCCCCTTTTGCTTCATTAATGTATATACAGGGTGTCAAAAAAGCCCCTTTTGCTTCATTAATGTATATACAGGGTGTCCCGTAAGAATGTAAAATCCGACTGTAAATATTATATATTTCGACCTTTTTTGTTGAAGTAATCTTAATATCTTATACCCTATGTCATTTCTATCTGTAAATTGATTGCAATGACACTGAACATTTCGAAGTCCCACTGTTTAGGCTCTAGGGCGTCATCATAAGTACATACATACACTCAAAAAAAACAACAATTTATTTTGAACCAAGTTTTCAATTAAATCTTGATTAAAAAATCATTAAATAAGAATAAAAGAAGCAATCATTTTACATACTATTTACATATTAACCTTTTTGATTATGTAAATAATGAACTCGTTTTACGTGATTTCTTGTCAAACGTGATTTCGACCGAATAATTAATTATGAATGTTTATTTCAAATATTGTGATACCGTCAATGTACTCCAAATTCTCCCATCTAACTCTCAAAAGTGTGTGTGTGTGTGTGTGTTTGTGTGTATATGCGTGTGAAAGTACGACGGCAATAGACTTGCTTATTGCGTGAATGGGACTCTGCCTATCCTTTCGGGGATACAGCCGTGATGGTATGAACGTATAATATTTTGACTTGTCAGAAGTGGTAGTCAGAAACAGCCAGATGTAAAGCTTTACCATAGCAAATAACAATAATATCGTTTTGCCACTAAGCCTATGAAAAATGTAGTTGTTTGCACGAAGTATTAGGTTCCAGATATGTTCAACAATAATGTTAGTACAAAATTAAATGTTCTAAAATAGAGGAATTTAATGAACTTATTCGTATTAAGGTCGTCAATTACATTTTTTTAATTAGACCTTATTTGTGTTTTGCTCTGTACAAATTAGCTAAGCACTAATGCGATCCTTACAGCATACTATGGGCTCATTGAATCTGTGCTCTAATACGGGATTTTGGGGATACGGGATGGTGTTCGAAATGCAAAAACATAGTATACGTGCAATGTTCGGCATTAAACAAACTGACAGTTGCACACCTCTATTTGGAAAAAATAAAATAATAACTCTACCCTCATTATATATATTGCAAGTAGTTTTATTTGTTAAAAATAATCCACCACACTCATTCCCAAGACTATCAGATAATGTAGTTGGTAGTCGACGTGACAATAACACGTTACAAGTACATCCAGCGAAAACAGCGCTGCTTCATAAGTGTTATATGCAGGGGTCTTGTGATTTTCAATAAGATTTCAAATAATATAAGACAATTTAATTTAAATTTGTTAAAATCAAAGCAATATTAATTCAGAAATGTTACTAAACCACAATGATTTTTTCAATGAACTTTAATATCTAGATTGACATAAATTTTATTTGTTATTTCTGTGGTTGTGCTTAATATTATTATATTACGTGTTATGTGTGTGATGCACCGCTCTATGGGTTTTCAAAGTGAATATAATGTACCTAATTAGTCTTAAGTATCCGCCTAATTTGTATCTACTTAATATACCTATTTGTACGCCGACCACGGTAAAACATGTTGTACTATACGAAACATTTTATACTACATGACATTTAAAATATGTATGTATTATGACTAACACATGTTTAACAAACAAATAAATTTATTATTATTCTCTTTATTTACTTCAATAAACATACAAATGACATGTATAAATATAAAATCAAAAAACAAAATATATTTAAAAATATAAAAAATAGTGTCCCACCGTATCGGGTACAGGGACCAAGCTACCGGTGGTTAGGGCTCCAGAGTCAGGAACTTCCTCTCAAAACGTGCCTTATCAAGAAGGACTGCCTTTTGCATGCATGCCTCTTAGCGATCAACCCATGTGCTGATATGACTATCGGCACAATGATTGCTGAATCCACATCCCACATATCGACAACCTCATGGGCTAAATCCAAATATTTTAATTGTTTTTCTTTTTCAGCCTTTATGAGATTGTCGTCATGGGGAATGGTAATATCAACAATCATTGCTCGGAGCACTAAACGATCTATCACCACTACGTCAGGTTTATTGGCAACAATAGTCCTGTCAGTGATGATTATTAATATTATTATTAAGTGGAAAATTAGAATGTTACTTACCTTACGCCTTAGAATAATTACCTCACTAGTGAATTGACTTTATTGTAATTATTTTTAGTTATATAACTTATACAATTTATTGATAACACAATACAATAGACTGGATGCAAAGGTTATTGGACCGGGTGCTATGGCGCACGTTGAGAGATGCCTATGTGGACCTCGATAGTCTGGATTATGATGTTATAAGTAAATAATATGATATACTGAAAATCTTAAAGTTAAAGAAAATCAAATGTTTTCTCTTTGATTCTAGATTCCGCGCGTTATACAAAGGTCTCTTACCAAAAGTATTACGGCTGGGTCCCGGAGGAGCAATCATGTTGGTCGTATACGATTATGTGTACCACTTTTTAGAAAATAAGTTCAACTGAAGAAACTGAATCGAACAGAATCATATGGAAGTAACAAATGAATCTGTAACCGCACAAATATTTAGATTATGACTGAGTTATTTGCATTTGTTCATACATATTACTATTTTGAAAGAGAATATTATATGTATTAATTTAAATAATCTCGTTATCTGGGAGACTGTTTCGCAAAAATCTTGCCAAATAGGTTTACTATAGAATGACGTAATCCTTACGTGTTACGAAAAATAAAAACAAATATATTTTGTACACACTTTATACATATACTAAATTGTTTTGTATATATCTATAGATGTTTTATAATATTTGTCAATATTTCGTAATAGGATTTTTAAAAGTATTTAATAAAGTTGAATAGAGTTTTATCTGATTGTCTTTATGTAAAATAAATGTGTTGAGTGTGAGACAACACAAAATAAAGCTTAGGCCGTATGGTTATTTACGAGGCCGTTAAAGTTCAAACAAAAAAAGTGCTCAGATAGTTGCTATTTGGAATAGTGGTGTGTTGATCGTTTTCGTCTGTTTTTCAAATTCTAAGACATGCAGGTATCTATTTTTTTTTTTTGTTAGTACTTAATACAAATTTGATAGGAATAATAGTAATGGAAAAATAATACTGTAATACAATTTTCTTTTTAAAAATAACAAATATAAGAAAATCGTAGAATACCTATTAAATATACTTATATAATTTAAATAAATATATACAATAAACATCCTTGTCATTGAAGGTACGGCAAAGAATATAATTAAACAATGCAATGTAAAGTAAGATGACACTAAAATCTTAAATTTACCTTAAAAAATACAATATTGTGCAAAAGCATTTAGTTATTAAATGTACCTAATCATAGACAACAATTAACGTTTAACGTGACGAATATATACATGTTGTTATCTAGCTCAATAAGGTGAAATGTTGTTACTGTTATGAAACTGAAAACAATAAATGTTTTTATTTGATTTTATTTCCACATCTTATTTACCTTATAAACCCGTGCCTCCAACACCAATCCTCGACCGCCCAAGGCGACCTCTTCAACTCCTTTCTAAATGTCGTTAGTCTGCCCTAGTATGTGAGACGTAGACGATCTTATTTATATATTATTATATCTTATTTATATTTTTTTTTGCGGGGATGTGAGCATTATTAATATAGTTGTAGCTGATCGCACCGTGTCGACGGAGGCGGCGTGCGCGTTGGCCGGAACTCCCCCGTGGGATTTGGCCGGTAGCGACAGGAATTTCAGCGCAGAAGGAGGCGGCGGAGCGGGCCCGGGAGAACGATCTCCACTCGAACCCAATTCGCCGACGGCGAACCGGGCGGCGTAGGCGCGCTTACCAGCGCCTCATGCGCCCTGAGTGTGGCCGCGGGTGGTCGGGACGGGTTTTCCCCTCCATCCGCCATATGGCCAGCCGCGAGGAGGCGACGTCCTGGTGTGCCTGGACGTTGCTTAATTGAGAGTTACCCGAAGGTGATGCCCTCTCTGTTGCGGGCAACAGGCGCTAGGAGGGGTCCGGATGTCTTACCAAAGCTGTTCCCGGATTCCTCCTATGTCAGGCGCAGGATGGCAGACCGTGTGGTTTTAGTCGGTCCGATCCCGACACACCGTTCCACCGAAAACCCCGGTGGGATGACGGCCCGAGGGTGTTTCCACACGTTAAAAAAAATGGCCATCTGGGCAGTCGGTCACAAAGATCCTTTGTATATACGTTTTCTGCAATCATTGCGAAGGACACTTTTGTCGGATTCCTTCAGGAGTTGTCTGCAAGACCTCTTGGACTACGACTGCAAAATATAACGCAAACAATGTGGGTGCGAGGACACACAGTTGTTTTACCCCGCATTTCACTTGAAAACAATCTGACTGATCAGCGTTTATAGCGACGAAACTCTGCATATTGTGTTGCAGGACTCTCAGAAATCTCGCAAACTTCTCAAAATGTTAACTTAGATACGTACACGAAAAAAAAAACCGTGAGGATTTGATTGCCTTGTAGGGTCTGAAACATGTAGGTAATGGTACCTGCAACATGAGTGATTTAGTCATTTGTCTTTATATTATGTCTCTATAGAACCATAGAGTGTTATATGTTATAAGGCCTATGATATGTGTGTATAACATAAAAGGTATACACACAGCGTAGAGTGCTTTGCACGTACAATGCTGACATGACACCAGTCGGCGTTAATATATGTAATAATGTAAGTTTGTCGTACACATGCCATGTACTGTGAAGTCCTAAACATGCATCAAGAGAGTGCTCACACTGCATATCAAGCGGCGAAAGAACCCGATCCGCGCGACACTGCGTTTTTATACGATGCATAATTTATACTTACGCACATAGACAACGAAAACAGCAACGTAATGTGATTGGTTGCTTACACATCGATTATTGTAAATATAGCATAACAAATCTTATTGGTTAATCAATGTATTGTGTTGTAAACTGTCTACGTTACTTAATGGTCAAAAATGTGTATATAACTGGCATACTTTTAATGAAATACAAGTGGATTCCAACCATTCCCTGGTGTTTCATTTCAATAGCTCAAGAACTAGCCAGTCTGGCCGCCTAACATAGGCAAATTTCCTTGCTCCTAGTATTATCTGCTTAGCTATTTTTCGACGGCTTATACAGCCTGGCCGGCTAAGTAGATATCCTCACCTCGATCAGCCAGCTGGCACAGACGTATCGAAAGTACTTTTAACAACTTATCGGGTCAGCTACACCAACAGCTGATCCCGAAAAGTTAATATATCATATTCTATAAATATACCTCTATCTTTATAATTACATGTATGTAAACTTCTTTTTAGCGATTATAATAAACGAACTTTTTAAATTACAACACTAGCAAAGTGTTCTATACAGTAGCTCTCGTTCCATACTGACACTTCTTACAACAAAATTCTGAATATTAGCATAAAGCATTATTTGCGATCTCTATTTTCTTATGGAATGTGTTCATTTGTAAGAAAGACTGCACTATATTATACCTTCTGATTAGTTTTGATATTACCATTATGTTATGACGCCTTGCTCTTCGTTTGGTATGCCAAAGTTGTATTTGGTTTGATTACGATAACATTGTAATTTTGGTTGTTTACGTATTTTTTCCAAATTTGGAACCTTCAGTGTTTATTTTTATAACTCAAAGTGTATGTAAACAACTACAATATAAAAGGTAAAGTATATGGAATTTATTAATATTGTTAAAATATATTTATTATAAAGTTCAATATATTATTAGAGTTAGATATTCAAGAATACACTTAAATTACCATCCAACTTACATTTTGTAGGTCTTCCAAATCAAAATTCGTACTTATTTAGTAAAATAATAGTTATAACTTTTAAATGTTCACTCTAAGTCTATTCTAGTTTAATTCCCTGTCAAGATCTGCTTACTTTAACTTACGAAACCCACGGAATGAGATAGGATTGCACAATGTTCTCATTGAAATACAACCATGATACCTTAACCTTTAATATGTACATATGTATGTGCATGTTCTATGTAACAAAACATACCTGAGCCATTTGCTTTTGAAATATAACCATAATTGTTTTCTACATTTCCAGGTTTAAAGATGGAACAGATGCAAGCTCCCATATCACACTTGGTGCAGGTGTACCAACCATCTGTTTCAAGTACAATTCACATTTCACATCCTACACTACCAACATCAGGAGGCAAACTCACATACCAACAGGCAATGTCATCAGAGTCCCTTTCAATACCAGTGTCATCACACCATGTTGCAGAAATACAAACGCAGATACAAATATCTCAAAACCAAATTGTTATGTCTTGTCAGCAAGGATTGCAGAGTTTGCAACCATTGCAGAGTCAATCCCATGTTCTGCAGAGTTCTGACATGACTCAATCTCTGCAGATTGCATCCCATGTGCTATTGCCACAGCATATGCTTGTAAATGGAATACCGCCTTACTATAACCAGTATGAATACCCAAAGGAACATTATGTTAATCATAAGGATCAGAGTCTACTCGCCAAACTTGAACCTGTGATGCAATTGGTTGAAAAGGATACTGAGTTAGTACAATATTATTGCTATATATTTACTTCATTTAAATAACATTACTTTATGTCAGCTTTATTATTATACTAGTCATTATGTTTTATTAATTTTTTGTTTTTTCGATAACTCTCATATCACAAATAATTCCTGTGTCACTGAGGACTTCACAAACAATGATACAACGGACACTAATAACACCTAAGACAACTATCTATAATCGAACGCACAACCTCTGGCTCAGCAGTCAGTCACTAACCACTGGAACAACAGGCTATGTAATGTAATAGGGGGCTCATTGCCATCATCTATTCATGGAAATGGATATTGCTTATCTGTATAAGATGGATTGGGGAGTACAAGCAATAGCTCAAACAAGTCAGGGTTTTATACTTGTTATTCCAATCCTCTAAGGATAAACAAACATACAAACAAAAAACTCATTTGTTTTATTATAGTAGTATAGATAATAAAGCTGTAGGTTCCTTGTTTGTTTGATAAAATAGTTTTATATGGTTAGATTATTTATTGAAAAATAATAAAAGCATAAAGAAGAGATGATGCATGCATTTGAAAGTACAGAGAATGGCTAATTAACATTAAAATAATTTACTAATTTAATTGATTAATTTAATCATATATTAATTTAGAAATATGTACTGACTGTATCTCTGTGTAATTCTATTCCTTTATATTTCAGATGTGAAGAAGACGAGGCATTGTCCGTTCATAAGAAAAAGAGATCTCGGAGTCAAACATCAAATCCCACAGCTTGGGCATGCAATGTTCGTAAAGTAAAACACCAAAGAGGCGAGGCCTACATCAGTAGAAGAGGCAAATTCGTACCAGAAAGACAAATCAAGAATACGAAAGATTGCCTTCAAAGCTGCAAATACAAATGCAGTGAAAAAGTTACAGATGCAGACAGAGAAAATATATTTAAAGCATTTTACTCTTTAAATGTTAATGAAAAGAGATTTTTCCTATTAAACACCACAGAACGAGTGTACATCAAACGCAACACATCTGATACTCATAAAAGAAAGTTTTCTTTCAAATATTTCTTTTTATTGAAGTCTGACAGGCATACAGTTTGTAAAAAATTCTACCTAGGAACTTTGGCTATTTCTCAAAAGCCTGTCTATAATGTTCATATGAGGAAAACAGATATGAATATACCGAAACCTGATGGAAGAGGTCATAATAAGGCCAGTACACACTCATTACCATTAGAAGTGAAAGATAGAGTTAGAAAACATATTTGTTCATATACAACAGTTGACACAAAGCCTGTTTTACAATATTCTAAGAAAAAGCAGTTTTTAGATCCAAATTTAAGTATCAAACAAATGTACAACATGTATTTCAATGAATGTAACACAGAGAACAATGTGCCTGTGAAAGAATCTATGTACAGAAAAATTTTAAAGTCGGAATTTAATTTGAGTTTTCGCAAATTGAAAACAGATTCGCAGTTGTGTGGTCGATGTAAAGGTTCTATCAAGAAAAAGTAGTTTTTCAGGGAAGTTTGGATATGTCATAAACTCAAACATTTGGAAACGCAAATGTTGTTTTGTGTAAGAGGGACGCATCATGACATACACGTCTCAATGATCCCGTCTCGTACCGAAAATTGTTTTAATTTGAAGTTAAGAATTAAAGTCGTGATTTGAAGTTAAGAATTAAAGAAATATTACACTTGTGTGTTTAAAATTTTAAAAACTTTCAGTTTTATAGATCTCATCCACACTTCTGTAAAAAAGTGTTAATATTCAATATGATGTTTGGTCGCCTGACAATCAGGCAATCTTTGGTTATCCAGTGATCTTTATACACACCGCAAGTCTATTTATTCCTGACCATGGTAACAATAACACATTCATAAGTATATTTAAAATAT
This sequence comes from Tyria jacobaeae, assembly GCA_947561695.1. Lineage (NCBI taxonomy): Eukaryota > Metazoa > Arthropoda > Insecta > Lepidoptera > Erebidae > Tyria > Tyria jacobaeae. The sequence goes on along the minus strand of OX387215.1, from coordinate 19,886,100 downwards.
AGGAATGTCTCAGTTATATTTTTTAACATATTTTTGTATTAAGACATATTAAAATAGAGCTTCAGTATATGTTTTTTATAAATTATTAGAATGCGTTTTCAATGTTTATCATTACTTGCGCTGTGAAACTGCTCTGTATGTCCTTTATGGGAGATCTAAAATAAATAAACTTTAAAAATATTAAATCAACATATTCTCAAGGTCCAATACATATAAAGAGTTCATGGTGGTATAGGTGACGGAGCCAATCCTGGGCACTGAATCGGGTTATGCCTATCATAAGAATGCATTGTCGGAACTGACGGACGGTGTATGCAAAATTGCAACTCAATCAGACACCAGCAAGATGGTCAAATTAACGTGCAAAATTTGACCTTAACAAACACATATTACATATTAAATAAAAGTTTTGAAAAAGTAAATACTTCATCATCAATTTTTTATTTATTTCTCGTAAATTAAAGAAATGCCCTCTGACATAATAAATATATACTCCATAGGTACTCTAGAATTGAAAGAATCATATCAATCAGAGATAGCCATTGTGTTTATCTTCAAGAAAACTGGTTTTGACTGGCTTTTCGGTCTAGTGGTTAGTGACCCTGACTGTTGAGCCGGTGGTCGTGGGTTCGTATCCCACGGGATTCAAATTTGTGTGATCCACAATTAGTTGTCCAAGGTTTAAGTGTCCGTTGTATGACTGTTTGTAATGGCCCCCGCGACATTAGAATTATTCCTAATTGTTCTTTTTAAACAAAACCAAAAAGGCAAGTAAAATGTTTAAAAAATATTAAATTCGACTGCATTCCATTAAAAAAGTGCAAGGGCCACTACTATAAATGCTATCTTTACTTCAAAATCCAAGTCGTTTTGCCTTTAGGCCTCAAAGAAACATCCATTGCGGACTCGTGGTCACACCAGTGTGACTCTGTGGGCCAGGTTTTTTTTCTTGATTGCCACATATATTTACTCTAAAAACATAACACTCCTTGGCAGTCGGGTAGAAATAAGTGTCATATTCATGTTCGAATGTACTTTACGAACTTATTTTATCCGTGTGGAATCCCCTACGGGCCGTCATTCTACCGGCGTTTTCGGTGGAACGGTGTGTCGGAATCGAGCCGACTAAAACCGACAATCGACAATTAAGTAGCTTCTATAAAGACAACAAACTCTACGTTGTATAGTACAAGATGGCGCTAACTGGTGTTTGTTCGCTGAAAAGATGACTAAACAGGACTTGGAAAATAAAACAACTTAGTATCACAGAATACTATTATTATAATGTACAAAACCACATTCCTTCATTTTAAATTAAACATTTATTATGAGTAAAAGTACAAACAGTGACATGTGTTTTATAATAATTTATAAAGAAACGTGACAAAAAAACAAAGTGTACAAACCGAAAAAGTAATAGTTACCGTTAAAAGTGTGTAAAAAAACTCCGATTATCAACCGTAGGGTAGTGTGATATAGGTATAAAGTATAGGTATGTTGGTAGCCTCTATAAGGTAAATAAAGCGGTTACATCTTTGGGAGTTTCTTTCCTTCACTCTTCTTCTTCATAAACTATTTCCATGACTTGCGTGTATTAAACTATACTGTCTAATTTCAAAACAATATTAATGTACCGGAAATGCAATGTATACACATCCTGAAAATAGCTTATGACAATAAATATTAGGATGAAGAGATCTACAAAAACAAATTACAAAGTTTTAGAAGAAAAACAAGAACGTTCTTATTTTAAAACGACCATTACATTTAGAAACAAACCGACTAAAAACATTGAATAGAAACTAAAATATAATTCTATGGTTTATTAATTATAAAGTACTTATTCGCTTTTATTAGTATTGTATTATTTTATTGAAGATTCTACTTTCTTTTTAGCTAGGTGATTAAGTAACGGTAAATCATCGAGTTGTAAAATGATCGAAAATTCATCTAAAATAAAAACCGAAATTGTAAATCCCATCTCTATTTTAAATTTTGCTACCAAGAAATACAGTTTAAGTATTTGAAAATAAGGTGTCGTTAAGTTATTTTAATTTAATTGATACGGGTAGGAATCATGACACAAACAAACTCATCATCTTCATTATCACCTTTTAGCTCCCATTTGACGTCAACTTTGACCTTGGGATACGACTTGAGTACAGGCATCGTTGTTTTGAAGTAGGCTTCCTTACCCGGCTGAAAAATAACGTGTCGAGTTGCAAATTACACTCCTTAACGATTGAAGGTGTCGAATAAATAATGATTTGCGCTTTTTTGGGGGTTGAACTTTGTGAAGTTCATAGGCTGAGTGACATTGCTAATCTAAGTAGGTAGAATAATATAAGTAGGTCGTAGGTAGATACCCATACGTGTTACCCATATATGTTTGTATGTACATACCTTCGAACTATCGTGTTTATTTGTGTATAGTTTGTGCTTGAAATTTTTATAACTGTTCTGAACTGAATTAATAACATATGTATTTCTTTATTATTATTGTTAATTAGTTAATAATTTCCTGCGTGTTTACAGTCATCACAGTAACTAGATTATCTTTGGTGGGGTGGGGTGGGTATTATGGTTTAGGTTATTTTTTCTATTCGTTTAATTAACTTTTGGTAAGAAAACAGCTTACCAAGTATATTGTATGGCTTTTTAGTACCTAGTTTAAAACACAGAAACACCCTGATGTTTATACTTACTGGTAGAGGACAGGAGAGGTTGTTATCTTTGCAGGCGTCGGGCTGCGGCATCGGGAATGGAACAGGTAAGTTCATGATCACTCCGTGCACTATCGTCTGGAGGGTTTTTACTTCAACCGCTGGAATTATATGGGATACTTTTTAGTATTAGGTGTAGTCACAGGTATTATATAGAGGTGTAACTACTCTGGTATTGTGAATTACAAACAATACTGTCAGTACTTTGAGTCACATATTTCGTCTAGAGTTGTAGCTAATATGTAGCTACTTATAATCGTAACAAGTAACGTACAGTATAAGTACTATGATGGAATGATTTAAATGATTGCAGACCCGTCTTTTCTTTTATCATTTACTTTGTAGCATGTAGGTAATGATGAAATGGTTGCCTATGGACTGTAAATAATAATATAATAAATAATATAATATAATAAAGCAGATCTTACTCAGTTAAATAAATGTTTCCATTTAGAATAATAGAATAATTTAGAATAAAAGGGACAGAAAATGTGCTCATGTAAAAACTAAAAATTGTAATAATGTTAATGTTTAACTTTTTAAGTATAAGTAAGATAAATTAACATAAGACGACTAAATAAAAATTAATTGTAATGAGTAAGTATTCCTTAATCGTAATAAACCTTGAGTAAGTATATTAAAATACATATGCCCTTTCAATAAAAATATAATATTCATATCAACATCACAAATGACGAAGATATCACGTACAATACACACAATAAAAAAAAGAATATTTTTTAAAGTCAGTAAAAAAGGTTATCTCAGAACTATGAATTATTAATAACCCTGGCCAAGTGCGAGTCGGACTCGGGCACGAAAGGTTAAACCATTATCTATAAAACGGCAAAAAAATCACGTTTGTTGTATGAGTGCCCCCTTAAATATTCATTTTATTCTATTTTTTAGTATTTGTTGTTATAGCGGCAACATAAATACCCCGTCTGTGAAAATTTCAATTGACTATCACGGTTCATGAGATAAAGCCTGATGACAGACGGACAGCAGTCTTACTAATAGGGTTTTTTTTACCCTATGAGTACGGAACCCTAAAAAATAGGAGAATCCGTATCTCAGGTATAAAATTGATAGACGACGGCAATCACCTCATGAAATTCGAATTGCCGTGCCTGGTATCGAATTTAATTACTAGAGGAAGAGAAGTAATCCCAGCCAACAACCAACGTGTTTACACAACTGTATGATCTGTATTATTATTTCAAATATGTTTATGTTAAAAATATTCGTCTATTTTAAATAAAAATAAATTTTATGATTTAAAGTTAAGAAGACAAAGTTAGAGCAAATTTTCTGTAACTACGACCATAGACAATGATTATAAGCACGTTCATGCTTGTAAAAACAATTATACTTCTCTGTACAAAAGAAACAAAGCCCTCACGTAGGCACAGATAACGAGGTTAATAATAATTGTCTTATGTGTGCTTTAGTATGCAAAGCAGCATTCTAACCAGAAAAGGTTTATATTTCAGCTAAGTATAATGAAATAAGAAAATATTCAGACCATTACATTCTTGCTTGAGTAGAATAGGGATGGAGTGGCCCTTCTCGGGGGACTAAGGGATTGGACTGTTATCTATCCGATAAAAGCTTACTTGCGGTTCCTAAGCACGGATTAGCTTATATAATTCATTTTATAAATAGACACACTTAGACCCGCTAACTACCTAAAATATTTGTTATACTGTACATACATACATACATACACACACCTTTACGCGTCTAAACACTAACATTTTGCCATTGCATTATTAAGTCTCATTTAATATGTATTTGTTATCATGTTGACCTGCATATATAATGTACGTATTATGTAGTATTAATTTATATCGATCTATTTATCGTATCGTAAGTATTAGTGTACATATGTCTACTGCGATTTTAACTAGTAAATTTATATAAATAATGCTTTAGTTAATCTTACTATGAACCTACCGTATTATATTATTAGACAAATTTAAAGTTGTAAGCATTGAGTCTGTCTTTGTACAATTTGTGTAATGTTTGCCCTGAGCAAGAGTCGAAACCGTAAAGCTTCACCGTGAAGTCACAGAGGTCGTCAAAGAAGGAAGTAACTTACAGGGTGTGAAGTTGATGCTGATGGTGGCGTTGGTATTCCTTTTGAGGACGCACTCCTTTGCGTCTTCTGCGCAGCCGCTGACGCCCACATTCTGTACGGTGGCAAGTTTTGATCCTGGAATTAAATATAATAGTTCATATTATTTTTTGTTATAGTTTATTACTAGCCAGGATAAAGCTAGTTACTTGAACGTGATGTGTATTTTGGATTAGCGTTTCGCAGCTCACCGCTCCTAGGGCAATATGATGCTCTAGCAAATATAATTAATCATTAATCCGACTGCTAGTTCTTATTATTATATTAGTTGTTTATGGAATCTCTCTCACGTCTCTATTTAACGCAGAGATTCCTACAATGTTAAGTATTTCGAGAGAAACAAACAGTCTATCAACCTTAAAAAAGAAAAAAGAAAAAACCGACTGCTAGTTCCCCAAAAAACAAAAATAGTCTTCCGTTTGGTTAATATCGATATATTGACAGATTACAGTATGTCAATCGACTGTAATTTCCACAGAGCATTTCATTACATTTAAAACCTTACCTACCTAAATACACACACACACACATATATGTACATATATATGTATATGAAAACATACATAGATATCTATATATATAGATATATGTATAAACATCCGCAATGTTCTAGAATGCTTAATGTTCAAATGAATTGTGCATTAGGAACACTAAAAAAACACAAAAACCCGAGTACTTTTTATTAGGAACGGATGTATGTTCGTTACACTCATTGTGTTTGATTGGCGGTCACAGCCCACGTATCTACTCAACATTGTTATCACAATCTGTATTAATGTTGGCTGTTAAATGGAAGAAAAGAAAATAAAACATACACTTTTTTGTTACTTTTTTGGTTCATCACAATCATTATTTAGCTTATCGTAGTCCCCTACTGGACATAGGCTTCTTGCAACGTGCGTCAAAGAATCCAGTCCACCGCCGATCGCATCCAGTCCAAACCAGCTATTGTCCTCAGGTCAGCATCTTTTTTTTTGGTTTTTTATTTATACGTAATTCTCGCGAACTATGTAAGCTAATCAGCAAGTGTTTATTTTCTAGTGGCCTCTTTAACCAACGCCAACGCGACTCTGGTATTTGCGAGCTCCCGCAGTCTCAGTACCATTTTATAACCCAAAGCTAGACGTATCCCTTAGCTGAAGTTCCTTTCCTTAAACATTATCCTTAAATTAATCTCCCTTTCTTTTTTCGTTCCGATCTTGGAGCGACATTTCCAAGAACGACTAGAGCGAAGTGAGCGCCCCATAAACCGCAAATAAATCTGGGCGAAGGGTAGAAAGATGATGATATGAATCATAAGACGTGTGTAAAATGATGATAACATTTGCTCGTTTTCACAACCTTGATCAGACCATAAGGAGTTGTACCACTACAGTTTTTACTGCAGTACCGTTCAGCGAAAAATCGGCGTCGAGTATTGTATTCAAAATATATTTCAGGCGTAGACTAAACAGTTAATCCTATAAGCCGGTCGAGTCGCTTAGATGTCCTGTCCAGATTGTTTTACGTATTCTTAGACTGAGTCCATTAATCATCATATTCCAACCAAATAATGTATTTTATTAGTTATTTATGGACTCTCTCTCGCGTGTATATTCAACGCAGAGATTCTGCCAATGTCAATTATTTCTAGAGAAAAATCAATCTATAAAAATATGATCGCCATGTTGGTCGAAAACCGAATATCCCCAACCAAATAATCTACCTGGGTGATCATTTGGTAACTGATAACATAATTGTCGAAGTGAAACAGATAAAAAAATATTAGTGAAACTTTGTAAAGTCTGCATGTCCTACTTTTGGATGCTTGCAATTAAAATAATTCAACAAAAAGTTCTTCTGCCGTCGTAATTGAAAGCATGTTAACATACGAGTTGTTAAGCTCTGTTCGTTTCGAAGTTTTGACTAGTACCTGTATGTATCGATAAAAAGTAGTCTGACATTTTTATTCTTCTTTTAGTGCCTCTTTATTGCTGAAAGTCAGCCGTTAGCCTTTCCCTGTTTATTGGCAAGAACAGATGTTTGACGGTCCAGACTCGGATGCAATACCAGATTTTTATCTAACTCTCTGCCAAATTTCATCCCGATCCGTTCAGACAAACATCCAGTAATATTTTTTCCATTTATAATAGTAACAATTTATTTTTATTATTATAAATATTTCCTAACAAAATAACTTGTGAAGGATAGGCCTTAATTTGTAGTAACTGTAAGTAAGTATTCTGCCGACTGTTACTTGGACGAACCTCAGTGGTTTATTTGGCTATTATATATAAAATACTGTCTGAGGTATGAATGATTTAGTTCTAAGTCCTATTTTAAATACAGTACATCTTATAGTTAACACAAAGAAACCCAGTGATAATGACGGGACTATCGACTAGGACTCGCCAGACTCGCCTTGTTATCGAGTGAAATTCGTGACTTTTGTAGTAAAACAAACCACATGAGCCTAAACTCGAGGGCAACTGTAGTCCGTTCAATTTAGACATCTGAGGTTACAAAAATTCGCATCCAGCTGTAAATTTTTAGGATTGTTCAAAATACTATTATAAATGAAATGTGAAAAGTTCTCATCGATCCGACACTTGGAAAAAAAATTACTCAGGGTCAAAGGTCACAACGGGTTTTTCGAGATTTTTCATCAAAACGGTAAGTTTAATATCATAAAATTAGTCCAGAAAAAAATTGTAGATCAGATAATCTGTTTACTCTATAACATCCGTCCATATAGTATATATGATAAAATTTTATCTCTCTGCCTTACTCCTTTACTCTCACTACTTTACTTTTAACTTCAATTCAATTCTTCATTGTGGCCTTTGTGGAGATGTCACCACAATTTTGCCAATGTCAAGTTTTTATTATTATTATTTATTTATGGACTCTTTCTCGCGTGTATATTCAACGCAGAGATTTTGCCAATGTCAAGTATTTCTAGAGTAAAAAACAGTCTATAAAAATATGATCGCCATGTTGGTCAAAAACCGACATGACAATCCTACTTTTTACTTATTTTATAAACAAAACAAACTATTTGTCACCTTGAATTTTTATGTAGTAATTGACAGCACAAAGACATTGTCAAAGTGACATTGTGTTGGTTTCATGCATTTAGATATCGGATAATTAATCCACGTTTGCATTTAACCGTTTATTTTTTTTAGATTTTATTCCTTATTTTACCTATGCATAAATGTATGTGATGTTTTTTTTTCCTTTGTTTTAGGTTAATGTGTACGGATTTTATTGTAAACAACTTAATTAAATTTATTTAATTTAGTTAGATTAAGTTACTGTATTGTAGTTATATTTATTTTTATAGTTTGTATAGTCTTCGACACAACTGGCAGATTCAAGCTCAGTGGAAACTAACTGAACTTTTTATTATTATTATTATTTACTTTGCTTTTTAATATTTTATATACTTATTTATAACTTCTTTATATCTATTACCCCATATACATGATATTCCCCGACTACAGTAGTGATACCGACAGTTTTTATTCTGTTAGCAGCGATGATAGCAGCTTTACTAGTATTCCTTCACTGTCTGAAAACCTTGAAACGCAGTTTTCTGATGAACCTGGAAATTTCAATGTTGTGCATATCAATGCCCAAAGTGTTCCGGCACATTTCCCGGATATGCTGGTGAGTTTTGATTGTAATAACCTACATGGTATATATCGGAATCATGGTTAAAACCATGCCTTTCTTCCACCTCGTATTCCCTTCCTGGATTTAAGCTTATCAGAAACGATCGCGCGGTTGGCGGTGGTGGTGGAGTTGCCATATATCTTCGTGCTTATATTCCTTACAAAATCATTGATATGTCAGCGCAACCACCACCTGCCAATGCCGGTGAGCATCTCTTTCTGGAAGTTGAGCTATACCATACCAAAGTCCTACTCGGTGTCTACTCCTGTCCTTCTCTACACATTAACTTCTTCTCCTCCTTTGAATGTCTTCTTGAAATCTGATCCCATCTTATTCTTACACCATTGTAATGGGTGACTTTAATACTTGCCTTCTAAAGCGTGACTCTCGGTCCGCCGCATTTCGTGCCCTCTCTGACTCTGTCAACCTGTCCATTCTTCCTCTCAACTCTACACATCACTTTCCGAATTCAGCTCCTTCGCTCTTAGACCTTATATTGGTTTCCTCTGAAGATCGCGTCGCAAAACATGGTCAGTGCACTGCCGACGCGTTCTCCTATCATGATCTACTTTACCTTTCCTACAAAATTCGTCCTCCTAAGGCCAAAACTAAAACTCTACTTCTACGCAATTTTAGTGGCATAAACCTTAACGAGTTGCGTAAAGATGCAAGTGAAATTGATTGGTCGCCTTTGTTTACCTATGACTCAATTGATGAACAAGTTGAGTACTTTAACGCCAATATTATCAAGCTGTATGACAAACATTCACCACAGCGACCTGTAAAGTTGAAACATGCTCCATCACCATGGCTGACAGAGGACATTCGGAAAATTATTAATAGGAAATCTGTGGCAAAGCTAAAACTTAAAAGACAACAAAACCCTGACAACCGTGAGAGATATATCGCAATCCGTAACCATTGCAACAAAATGTGTGGAGGGATGCGCAACGCCAATACATCCATAAATCAATCAATAACGAAGATCCAGCAAAGGTCTGGAAATTTCTAAGATCATTAGGGGTTGGCAAATCAAAACATGATATAAATTCCAAAGGTTTAAATTTTGATTCACTAAATCAACACTTCTCGGCCGTGTCCACTTTCGATAGGACTGAAAAGGCAAATACTTAACAATATCTTTCATCTTTGCCTACTCCTAGCTTTCCGCAATTCGTGTTTAATCATTTATCGGCTTTTGATGTTAAGAAGAGTATACTGTCTATCACTTCTAACGCTGTTGGCAGTGATTGCGTAGGTCGCAAAATGATAATGCCTATCCTTGATGAAATCCTTCTTTCAATTTCTTTTATCCTAAACTACTCCCTTGCTAGTGGCACCTTCCCATCAGTATGGAAAGAAGTCCAAATAACTCCCTTACCCAAAAAATCTAACCCCTCATCCTTTTGTGACTATCGACCCATTGCTATCCTACAATTCCTATCCAAAGTCATTGAACGCCTTGTCCATACCCAACTTCACTCTTTTCTATGTCATAATACCCTTCTCAATCCTTTTCAATCTGGCTTTCGACCTGCGCATAGCACAGTAATAGCCTTAGTCAATATTACAGACGATGTCAGAGTCGAAATGGAAAGAGGCAATCTGACAGTACTCACGCTCCTGGATTTTTCCAATGCGTTTAATACGGTGGATTACGATATTCTGCTCAGTATACTTAGCTCACTTAACATATCTCCAACGGTAACTGATTGGTTTCGTAACTACCTGTGTGGCCGCCAACAACGTATCCGCATCGACGATATTCTATCTGCTTGGTGTAAAACGTCAGTTGGTGTGCCCCAGGGTGGCGTTCTCTCTCCTTTACTCTTCGCAATCTTTATAAACTCTATCTCAAACAAACTTCGTTCTTCCTACCACTTGTATGCTGATGACCTACAGATATACACTCATGCACCATTGGAGAAATTATCTGAAGCCCTTAATATCATTAACTAGGATTTGGAAGAGATTAGTTGTTGGAGTAAATCGCATGGTCTTCAAGTGAATCCTTCGAAGACTCAGTTAATTACTGTCGGAAGTTCAAGAAGGTCTCAAAGATTGAGTGGACACTACTTCCACAGGTCCTATTTGATGGCACTGTCATCAATATCAGTCAAGTAGTGAAAAACTTGGGTATAAATATCGACAGGGAATTTACTTGGACTGCACAGATTCAGGAAATAAGTCAACGAATGTTTGCATCTGCAGGATCCTTGAAACGACTACGGAATTTTCTCCTAACCGCCACTAAAATTGCACTTGCTGACTCTCTTCTTCTTCCAATCCTAGACTATGCAGATGCCAGCTATCCCGATCTCACCGAGAACCAACTAGATAAACTTGAGAGACTACAAAACTTCTGTATATATATATATATATATGTGTATTTAACTACTCTATGTACCTCCATATTTGTTGTATTATCGCTCAGTCCCTTAACATCTATAGTACGCCACCATCTACAGCTTTTTTCTGTCCGTTGTTTCCATACAAAGGTTGTCTGGAAGACATTGCTTTTAGCGATAAGACCGCCCATTGTACATACATGCCGCCTTGTATCAACTGTTTAACTTTGCGTCTGTTTACATTTGTGGTGTACAATAAAGAATTTTCTATCTTCTATCTATCTATCTATAATTATCTACAAAAAATTACTAAATACTGTTTTCCTAAGAGCCACCGTTTTTGACATATAACGATTCAAAAAGTTGAAAGAGTTGAAAATCATGTACTATTTTTACACGCAACAACTGGCTGTGATACGACACCTGTATTTTTCAGGTATAAAACAATTGTTTTTAAAATGTTTGAAGAACAAGATTAGTTCAACGTGCTGAAGTTTTTAAAAAGAGTAATTCAACTTTACAAGAAGTACTCACCAACGGAATTCATGTATGTATGGAGCTCCTAAAAAAACTACGTGCTTAGATAAGTTTAGATATGCATTTTTCGTTAAAAACACTTGAAATAAAAATACTTGAAATAAAAAAACAAGCGCAGTTAGCTGGTCTATATCCGCTCTATTATCCTCAAAGGTGAAGTGGAAACGTATACATATTATGACGAAGTCAAAAGTCAAAGTCAAAGCATTTATTTCAAATAGGCCCAAAAGGCACTTTCGAACGTCAACATTTACATTAAAATAGAATTGATTCTAGTCGCCCATTCCAAAATGTAGTATCGTATAGAAAAAAATGGGTAATAAACTCCAACGTTACTCTTTTATAATGATTTGTTTACATACAATCATTATATATGATTAAAATTATGTGGGAAAACGATGCACCCAGAACAATATCACCATACCGAAATAGGTAAAAAAAATTAAAGCGAAGCAAGGCCAGATAAATTAATTTTATGATAGATAAATGGTGCTTACACATTAACAAACATAATAAAAGTAGTATACGATTTACATAGATATAGAGAATATTAACAAGTAATAAGTCAGTGTGTAAGTTAAAATAATCGTAAAACAATGTTACAAAAATATAATTCCTTATACAATACAATTAGTAACCAGTTTGATTTTGTCTAGACTCTAAATTGTACTATGGAGCAGGACCAGCATGTTTACAAGCGTACTTATCTTGGATATAATCCTCTAATTTGTAATAATACGATAACAACTCTTTCAACCTTTTGAATCGTTATATCTCAAAAAGCCCCCTATTACGTAATAAATCTGTATTATTATCAATATGCGGAAACCACAGGAACGAAAATGAAGGCCTGGACAATGGCAACATTGTTTACATACACTATGACGTCAGTAAATTATAAATTATCATTTAAGTGGCTCTGTGTCAGGACGCATCAACTCAATTGTTGTTTTACGCGGTCACTGTTATTAAATAAACATTATATAGTAAAACTAATAGAGTCAGACTATACTTAGACAGGCAAAATTATATGTGTGTGTAACACTGAAATAGGAAATTATTATTAGTCTCAAAATGACTAAAGGTGTATGGATGTTTGGCATGCAAAAAGTAATTGGTGTTTATACACCTCTGCTTACCCCTTAGGAGGTTAATTCGTGAATGTAAACGATATTAGGTATACTATAGTATTGTAATAGATATATGTACATATATGAAATGTAAAAGAAATAGTGATGTCGACTTGAGCGACTAAAACCACCACCACGGTGTTCTTCCCTTGCACCTGACGCGGGAACACGTCATTCTTCCGCGACGAAAAAATAGAATATATAAAATGGGAGATAATTATTAACTGTAAATGTTTTAAGTTCAGGTACCGTCGTTTAGGCCCTCTTGTTAAAGAAATATCATAGGCACGTAGTTAGTTCTTCGTGCGCAGTCGGTTAAAAATAGACTTGTGTAAGGTCAGATCTACTCCTGGTTTAGCTACATAGTTGTCTATTTGATTCACAATGAATTGTATCATGCACCCAAACGGCCGCTCTACGTTTTATATGATTCTAAGTAAGAAAGGGAATACGAAATGTATATTTATCTGGCTATTGTCCACGACTTCGTTAACTGGGAAATTTTTAGAAGTGCATTTTGTGGTGTCTTATTAACTTGGTTCTAGTCCAGGTTATATTCTATTTCTGTGGCAAAATTTATCCAGCACAGTTCGTCCGTTACAGCGTGATTGAGTTACAAAAATCCATTGAGAATTTCACATTTATCTGTACTTAATTTTATAAATGTGAAAGTAACGCCATCTATCTATTTCTCTGTTAATATTTCACAGCCACACGGCTTAACCAATTTTGACAAAATTTAGTATTTGGATACTTCGAACCCTGGGGAGGGACACAGGTTACTTTTTGTCGATATTAGAAGCCAAAAACAGCATAAAGTTAGATTTCTAGAATTGTAGATATAATACTTTTTAACGGTAGTTTATTAAGAAATTGATTCCTTTTGTAGGATACATACTAATGTTTAAATAATGTAAACATGCAAAATAAGTTTAATTCAGAAATTTTATTACTATACAATTACTACAGGTTTTCCTTCTATCACCTGAAGTTTGACTGGCAGAGACTGCATTAGGCACGTGTATCCCCAAAAGTGGTTGGCAGATTCATAATTAAAGGCTTAATTTGACGACTAAAATTAAGTCGAGTTTATCAATAAGAGGCCTATTGCCGTTATCCAAGCATTTTGGGAATTAGATGGGAAAATTTTCATGCCTACATACAACTCGCAACGTTTCAACGTTCCCTTAATATCAACTACGTACATATATGCGCATTACTCCGCTGCAAAGCATCTTAGCGTGATGTGTCATAGTCTATATTATTTCTCAGTAAATTCTCCAGCCAACTAAATAAAAATGTTTGGAATGTGACTGATTTATTCAGACGTTTTGCACTTCAAGCAAACAGAAGAATAATAGATTTCAGTTATCATTAAAACCGGCAAGTACAACGATTGTAATATGGATTTAATTAAATATCACATTCGTTAAAATAAATAAATTCGATAAAAACAATATGGCAGCTGATAAATACATTCACATTATAATAGTTATAAATCTGCATGCAACCGCTAACCGGCGATAAGGCCAATTAGGTAAGGATTAAAAACGATACTAACGTAAAACAACTACGAATGGTTCTATTAAAAATTACACTAATACCCGCGATTACCCACATCTACAGTATAGTTCATCAAAGGTTGTCTTTAAGAGTCTCAGTAATAATACAGCCTGATATGTATGTTAATAAGAGTACCTGTCTATCTATGTAATCCGGAATTCATATTTATTTAAAATGCGGAATTAAATACTTTCGTTTTGGTAGGTATTATAAAAAGAACCGATAAATGCCAGGAAAATTAAGTAACAGGATAAACGTATTTATTGTTTATGAATACGTTACGGTATAACAAGTAGATATAAGGTGAAGATTTGCTTGTCAGATGGCAAATATATGACACAATATACTTTTTTTTACCTCCTTTAATTATCTGTAACAGACATTTTTATTGACGTTGCACTTGCTGTAAATGTATAAGCAATGTAAACTGAAGCCAAACCAGAAATTTGCGAGTAAAGTCATATTCGTAACTCGTCGCAGCGCCGAATCTTGCAATGCAGTGCAATGTGTGCAATTTGGCAAAAACACAATTCTTGATATTACTAGTTAAAATGTGTTATGTTCTTAAGCAGATATAAACATTAAAATAAAGTGAATACCTACATACAATGTTTTGTTAAGAAATTTGTCCTTTACATTTTATAGTTTGAAATTCTTGTTGTGACTATGTTTAAAGCACAATAAAATAAATATGGAGGCTATTTGAATCGGAATGTGTTTACAATCGTAAACTTTACAAAACACTTTATACCATAGTGTTTATGCGTCAAATGCAAAAAATAGTGTACTATACTTCAAACTAGCCCATCTAACGCCCAAAACTGCCCGCATGACGGCAAAAAGTCTGCCCCTAAATACGTAAATAGGATTCTTTTCTTTTTTTTATTTGTTTTTAAAAGACAACTCCCGCATTAGGATTAATTCCTGTGTCACGGGGGACTTTACAAACATATAAACAACGGACATATTAAATTTTTGTCCCGTTTGGGAATCGAACTCACGATTCAGGCTCAGCAGTCGGGGTCACTAACCACTAAACCAACAAGCCAGTTGTGTGTTGTTGGTGTTGTTTAGTATATTTAATACTAAAAACATAGCTGCAGACTTAGAGTTCGTAATAAAAACTTACCAAATTAATTGGAAATTGGTGCAGGCAAATAGTTTCAAATTCAAGGGACGCAAACTTTCCCCCTGAAATTTACCTGATCTTTACATACTCACTGTAACCTGGAGGTTGTCGATATCCTGGATAGCAAAGAACCGTTATCCATTGCAATCTTATACAACTTCATCACCTTCAGCCCGTACGCGGCACAGAGCCATAGACGTTTTTATAATCTATCCAACATGTCATCTAATTTTATCAGTTACGGTGAACTTGTTGGTTAATAGTCATTTGTAATAGGAACTCTTTAGTGCCACTAATATTCTCGCACGACATTAACATTCATTGACGTGATGATGACGCATATTACCACTAGTAGTGGGGACCCTATTCGAAGCCATTGGGTCTGAGAGTCTTAAACCATTCGGTGGCCGGCCTCTCCCCTGCCGACGCACCTGTGTTGGGGAGTAAAACCTCGTCTCTTGAAGTGCGATGCCTCAGCAATAGCTGGTAGGTAGTGGATACGGTTTCTGACAGTAGCGAAGCAGAGCTTAGCGACGAATCCGAGGATGGATTGGGTGCATTTCTCGCCCTGGATCTTGCTAACATTGAGCAGCTGCTTTATTATTGTATTTTTTTCATTTTTGATGAATGATGACATGCCGTCTGAAACGTCATGTCTCACATTTTACATTACATATTTATTTATGGTATTTGTTGCAGATATGCTCCTTCTAATGGTTTTTCTTCATATATATATTGTTTTAGATAAATATATGGTAGTAGCTTTTAATATAAAAGCTGGAAAATTATTATTTTATAGGAACGGAATGAAAATAATGAACGGAACGGAATGACAACTGTCATAGAATGTTGCCAGGCTATTTTTATTATTAGTACATTTATTATATTAATTAAGTAATTTGATTAAGTAATTATAATGTGTGGTTCTCGGTGAAGTGGAAGATGACCTATCTCGTATCGTGGGTATCGTAAACAGCCTATCAGACAGTGTAAATATATACAGTGCCCAGTTGACGGCCATAGGTTTATATACCCAATTAGTGGTACCCCGTAAGTGGAATCAAGTTATGGTTGGCATAATGTAGGCGTTCAAGACGCCACTGCTTACCCCTTTTTGGGTGTTATAGGTATTTTACTTTACATCGTCGACTTCTCTAATAAAAATCGAGACTAATGCGACAAATAACTCGCAATTCAATTAGAGTGGAAATTTCCTGACATGCATTTTTTAAATTAACTAACACGCTCTAATTAAATATGTTATAATCTTTAAGTCATAGTTAAACCAGTACTATTCGGTGATTATGAACACGATTTAATTAAAGAAACTACTGTTTATCAGTATAACATTTTAATATAACATTAATAAATACGTTTTTATTAAGTGTAAGCATCCCGTTCAACATATTCATAAGTAATTTCAAGATATTATTTCAATACAAGAGTAATGAGCTGATTAAGTCCGTTGACCTTTGAGTCATACTGATTGTGTTATTTATCGGTCTATTAATAATAATATCAAAATACCTATTGAGGTATGAAGGTATTGTATTTATATATGAAATATGTCAACATAATATTTAATTTAATTTAATGTGTTTGCGGTTTGGTAGAATGGGCCTCCCCTCGGTTGTGTGACTAAGGGCTTGGACTGTTATCTATCAGACAGTATGTATACAGTCATACAGTGCCCGATTGAAGGCTAATAGCGAATAGGCTTGCCCCCTATTACGTTAGTGGGAACAAATTCTAAGTTGCTGTTGTGTTCTGTTCTTTAGAGGTTCAGGCGCATGTATCTACATTTGTTTGGTGTTTGTTGGTTTGCAAAGAACTCCATAGACAAAAATAGACAATAGATAACCAACAAAGACCAAAGAGTCTAAGTACATACATACATACCCTGTATCCTCGAAGTCTAGGAGAGAGAGAGAGAGAGTAGGTGTAGCAATAAGCGACTATGGGGTCAGACAGTAAGACGTAGACGACAGGCAATACGTAAGTGGAACTAAGGTATAGTTAGCTAAAGTGGGCTTTCGAGACTTCTCTATTTACCCCTTCGGGGATATAAGAGAGAGTGTATCCATATATATGTAAAATATACTCTTATATATACATGTAACTGTAGGTACCGCATTAAAATATCTGTGGTAACAGAATCTCGTCTCCGTCTCAAAGACCTACTTTATGGTAGTTATTATTTTGAACCTTATGTTCATAACACATAAAAGTGTTTTAGTAGTGTGAATTGTACAATTTTGTTGAGAATGTACATAAAACCCATATTAATTAGCTTAATATTAGTTCAACACAACCATGTTTTTTTTTTGAAAATATCCGTATCAAGGTTGTCTTTTAGAAATCGCCGTGTCAAAAGCCGCCCGTAAAAAGGTTGTTTACATGTAAATATTAGAAAGAGATAAATAAGTAATAATAATAATTTGTGACTTTATAATAAAAATACTTCTTGTTTTGAGAAATGGCGGGCTCATGCTTATCTGTTATACACTCAAGAGCAATTCGGTCACGGGTCACACAAAGATACTCAAAATATCGGAACTAGTGTAATAACTTAGTGAAATAAATTGTTTAATAGACTTGGTTTTACATACAGTTAATTTAATAACAACAATTAACCAGTAACAAACTTTTTATATAACTAATAAGTAGTCTTGTTAATAGTGTATTACAGACCAAATATCTCACACCTCAATAGGTGTAGAAGTATAATCTCAATAGATTCTAGAACCTAAAGCCCTATACGCAATATATTCTAATGGTATTTTGTAATACTGAGGGCTCCGATTTGAAAAGACGTCAGCAGTGATCACATTTTAACATCTCTTGTGTATCATCTGTTTCTTTATTATGAGGATATATGTTGATGATAGATCAGGGAATGTAATGGGTATTGTTTAGACACGTACTTAGTAGTCATATCTGTGTAATAACTAAATTCTGGTATTTTACAAATAATAGATACGGAGTGCGGCAAGTACAAAGCGATGAGGAGAAATTGTAGTGATTACTTGATTAGTTATAACTCAGTATAGAAAGGTGTGAATAGTGTATTATAAATATAACGATTAATAATTACATTTAATTATAATGTTTCTGTCGAAACAAATCTCAAATAGTGGGTAGATTGAAATTATATTTATTAAAAAGTAAACTTTTTATCTGCTTTACGTTTATACATATGTTTCACGCACAAACAAATCTTCCTTATCACATAATACTCAATTTACTAATACAATAACACATTGCCTATCAAATATGCTTCCAACAAACGATTTAAATAGAAAAAATAAAAATAATTACCACAATCCGTCCAAAACTTCGCGTTAGCACTGGCCAGCAAAACTGTTACTGTTATGAAAAACAACATTTTTGAAAATAGAATCAATTAGCAGAGTTTAAAATACGCGCGCTAACGTGCTATCGACTCGCGCGTTTCTGACGAACTGACCGAACGGATGAGTGCTGTTGTGTCGACCTTTGTTGCTTTATAAAATGTGCCGGCGCCGGTCATAGAACAAGTATAGGTCAACGGCGACGAGTCATTCGTTGGAATGTTTTTAATATTGATATATGTTATGTTAAGTATTTAACTATACCAGGGCTTGCAAAAGTAATTTAAGAAGGAATTTTTATTGGTATAATGTCCCTTTATGTTTATTGTCCGATGTTATTCTAAGAAACTGTATATTAATCCATAAAAAAAATAGTTTACATTTCAACCTAATTCAAAAATGTGATTATCGTAGTGAATATGACAATGAATATGAAAAAGCCTTATCGCGACCAACAGGCATAGTAAAAAAGAAAGTATTAATTCAGTTATTTCAATTTCATTAATTTTATGACATTAGCACTTATCTACGTTGTATAAGTAGGATTTTTTTTTTAGTTCTGTTACTTTAGGTACTGTGTGTTTCGCCCACAACCTATGGGGTTTGAAGCCCCATAAAATAACGGAAAAAGAGCAAAACATTTAATCAAAAAATAATATTCAGCAGTGTGTTGATGTGGGCTGAGAATGATTAAGAACGAAAAAAATGAATAAACACCATCATCATCATCATCATCATCATCAGCCTATCGCAGTCCACTGCTGGATATAGGCCTCTCCCATTGCACGCCACTTCGATCTATTTTTGGCTACTCGCATCCTGCTGCTGCCAGCCATCTTGCGCAACTCGTCACTCCACCTGGCCTGTGGGCGTCCTACGCTACTTTTACCGAGATGCGGTCTCAACTCAAGAAGCCGCAGCCGCAGCCGCAGCCGCAGCCGCAGCCGCAGCCGCAGAACCGACGACCGTTGGGGAAAACGAGTTCCCCAACGGTCGTCGGTTCTGCGGCTGATATGGCCAGCCCACTGCCACTTCAGCCTGCCGATCCGGTGGGCTATGTCGATTACTCTGGTTTTGGGTCAGATCACCTCATTCCTGATGATCCTCCTGATGATGATCCTGATCCGATCCCTTAAAGAAACACCGAGCATAGCCCTATCCATAGCACGCTGAGCATCTTTGAGCTGGTGGACCAGCCGTACCATAACGTGTCCACGCTTCGGCTCTGTATGTCATGACGGGTAGGACACAATCATTGAAGACTTTCATCTTAAGGCACTGTGGGATCGACGATGAGGAGACTCGACGTAGCTTCCCAAACGCTGCCCAAAACAACCGAATTCTTCTGTTCACCTCGTCCCCGAAGTTGTTTCTACCTAACTGCAATGTCTGCCTGAAGTATACATATTTTTGAATAACTTCCACTTCTTCATACTTCTTCTGTACTTGGATGGACAAGGTGGCGGCTTCGTAGAGACATCTCATCACTTGGATATATCGCCAATCTACTTGGCAGAGCTGCAGTGTCTCCATAACAGCCCAGATCTTGATCTAGTCAAAGGCATTCTCATAGTCCACGAATGCTAGACACAGGGGCTGATTATATACTTCGGTCTTCTGTATAATCTGCCGCACTGTGTGGATATGGTCGATGGTGCCACATCCTCTCCAAAACCCAGCTTTCTTCGGTGGTTGGAATTCGTCGAGTCTTTGGGCAAGACGTTTCGTGATGACTCTTGAAAACAGCTTGTAGACGTGGCTTCGAAGGGAAATGGGTCGATAGTTTTTCAACATGGTATTGTCACTCTTTTTGAAGAACAAGACGATGACACTCCTACTCCACGCCTCCGGAGTTCAGAAACATGAGAGCGTTGAAGACCATTTATTCAATATTTATATTTTTTCCGTAGGTCAGATTTGTTAACAAATTCGTCAAGGACACTATCATAATTAACGGATTTTGACAGTGGTAGAGCCATGCTTAGGCATAAATGGGCCACCTCTACTGATGCGATACCACGGCCTCACAGAAAACGGTTTTGAAGCATCCGAAATCCGGCATTTCCCCGAAATTAGTGAGGTTTCCGGAGGCAGAACTCCCCCTCTCCTCTTTGCAATCACCTCATCCCCTCTACCTGCAGCCCGCACCCCTCATCCCTCATCACCCTAAAAGGCGGGCAGAGCTCGTACGTTTCTTGAGTTGTAGGTTTCCATGTCCGGCGGTTGTCACTTACTATCAGGAGACCCTGTCGGTAATTTGTATCCCTATACCATAAGAAATATTAAGACTAGCTAACTGTTTATACGTTCTTCGCTTAAACACGAAAGTAGATATTTTTTTTATTCCTATAAAATAAAAAATAAAAAAATAACCGTTCCGCATTGCAATTTGTCACCGCAGTGCACAGAAATATGCTATTTTATACCGTTCACCTCACATCCCCCGCGTGCCTATCAGTAATACGATTGCAAAATTAGGTATGCTATTTTTAATTAATTGAAGCATATAAAGTCAAAAAAGCTGACCATGACCCTTTTGGCTTTAGGATTAATACGCCATTATATGTACCCAAAAACTTGTTGACAATTTGTAATAAAAAACATCGTCTATGGGGGATATTCATTTTGATGGTAGTAATAAATGTTCGTTTTAACACATACCTTATGCTTTGAAAGGTACTCAAAAACGGTATTATTTTACACGAAAGAGTTTTTCAGTTAAACACAAAACCGCTTTATACTGCGGCCACACACTCGATGACTCGATGTGACTTACACGCTTAGCGGCCACACTTCTGTGGTCTCTGCCCACTTTCTTGGCTACTTTCCTTACCACACGTCTAGTATGCGGCCAGAGTATTAAATGCATATTTAATGCGTCTTTTTTGTCTCACACATACAACATGGCAACAGTACGCACCATCAAAGAAATAAACTGTCTGTAAAAAAATATTTATTCTTTGTACATGACCGGAAGAACATCGGGCCACTCATGCGCACGGTTCAGGAAAACTTGCGATATACAGTCTGTGTGTGTTTGTTTATGTATGTATATTAGAGTAAACAATTAACACATTTGGATCATTCTGTGTTATTTAAGAAATTGTTTTTATGACTGACATTCAATCAAATCTTTATTTAAAAAAATGTTTTAGGAACAATAACATTTCACTTAAAATATCTTCGACTTGAAAACCGCTCAAACATTTAAGAAAGACCTGATGACCTTACACCAGCTGAAGCAGATTTTCTAGAAAAACATCAAAGAACACTCTCGATCACGTCAGCTTTCAAACAAACGTACTAACAGACAGATAAACATACTCACAAAATGACATGTCAAACTTACAACACTCTTTTTCGCTGGGGGTTGAAAAGTAAGAAAAAACTTAAAAACCTGTGTTTGTTATATCATAGTGTTGATAATATGGATAATCATTTAGAATTAAATACGAAACGTATCATTCTTAAGAAATCCATAGATACAGTTCTAGAGTAACGTAAATAATTGATGAGTATCATTCCCTTATCACAGTAACACCCGATCTTGATGTGTTCCACGATAAGTTGCGTATCTTTAAAAACAAAATAAAAAATGCACCTTAACTTTAATCGTTAATAATTTGTTGTTTTATAACTGACTTGTTGTTACTTGATATTATATTGACATTTCTTTTTTTTTTTTGATATGACATGACATTTATTAGACTTTCATATTAATATTTCAACAATTATTACTGTATAGTTATTACTGTATAATATATATTTGTTAAATATGAATTTCAAAGTATGTTTTCATTAGGTATTCTTTTTTTCTTTTTTTTTTTAATTAATTATTGTATTCCATCTTCGAGCCGATGAATTACCAATGTTATGTACGCCATTATTGTCATATGCATCAGGCCATAAATTAAATAGTTTAAGTTATTTTCAATGTTAAATGTTTGTGATGTGGCAGTACTTCTTGAATAAATAAATAAATAACTAACGACTGAATAAAAAAAACATAAACCAATAAAATGATTTATTGCAAAAATATAAAACCCGACGGACGGCATTGTTTTCTGGCTTTATCGATTCACTATGAGCCACAATGACACTAAAAGCCATGCCAGCCACATATGTACACTCGAAAAAGAAGTGAGAATCTTTGAATCCTCTTTCTTACGAAGTCGGGTAAAAGTAATAAACATTAATAGTATAATAAGCAATAACATGAAAATTAGTAACGCCATGATTGTCTATAGTCTGTTATAATTACAGGTGGGAAAACGGACAAAGATCCCTTGCATAATGTTTAAGACGCCGAAAACTATATCAATAGTTTCTGTATCTTTAATGTTCAATAATGCTGTGCATTGGTACAGGCAGTTTAATTGTTGACTGTAGTACAGGTCGTACAGAGAAAACAAATTTAAAACCAAGTTTTTACCTGTTTGACTTGTATGTTGTTAAAGAACATTGTCCGTTTATCCGCCTCCAATAGATATGGAATGTACTACAGTGTATATACTTCTAAAATCCTTTATAAGTACTAGTTATGTAAGGGCTTGTATGTAAGTTTTAATGACAATAGAGATAGCTTGATGTATGTAAGTATTGAAGCAAGTACGGGGCTGTTGTCTCTGCCTAAACCGATCGGAGAAAGGCATGATCTTATAGATGTAGCTATATAAGTCATAATTAACATATAAATACTAATAAATAAATCAATTTATTCCTTTTTTTTATAGAAACCAGTTGAACACTTATCGTTGTTTTGTCACTGCAGTAGCTAAATTAGAAAGTTTTTTTTTTTAATTATTACGTCCGCACTAGGAATAAATAATTGCTGTGTAGCAGGGGACTCTTCAGACATACAAACAAGAGACACAAATAAGAACCAGACTTGTGACATTTATTTGTAGATCACACAAATTTTTGGAGAATCGAACCCACGTCCTCCGGCTCAGCGGTCAGGAGCACTAACCGTAAGACCAATAGGACACTGAGTTTTTATATTGCACTAAGGACGTTATAGCGTATTGTTCGTAATTAATTTTTCCGTTAATTATCACACATTAGTGACCTTTAAGACTAATTTAATACTGAGAAGACGGCAATCAGTAAGACAGTGATTATTATATTATTCGGACGGATAAAAGTATGTGAAATTCGTTGGACATCAGATAACACACGTGGGTTGACACGCAGTCATAAGAACTGTTTGGACCAAATTATGTGAAGCAGCGGGGACAAACAAAGATACTAGAAGTTTATCTATACAAATAAATAAAATTGGAGTGTCTGTTTGTAATATTAAAATAACCGCTTTTTACTAAGTGCATATGGACGTATACACGGTACATATACCAAAACGATTTATTTTTTATTTTTGGCTGTCTGTCTGTGTGTCTGTTTTTTCCGGTTAATCTCTGAAATGGCTAGACCGATTTTGACGGGACTTTCACTGGCAGATAGCTGATGTAACAAGGAGTAACTTAGGCTACTTTTATTTTAGAAAAAAATAGGACCTCACAAAAAATAAATTAAAACCAACTAACCAATTGAAAACTGTGAACTGAACAATAACTTTTTTATTAAATACCACGCGGACTTTTTTTATTAAATACAGACAGACACACAGATATCTACTACAAATTTTTCGTCGTGGGTAAATAAGGTATCTTCACTAATGAGTAGGTTTTTATTTTCTTAGCGGAAGAATGCAACGGCGAATCTCGCTCCCCCAATCATAGGCAAACAGGGGAACACCGGAGTGGTTTTTAGTCGGTAATAGTCAGACATACCCCTTCCCTCAGCCCATGGGGGAAGGATATCCAGGAGGAAAAAAAAAATATTTATTTTCTTACCATATTTTGTCATCGGAGTATCAGAGTCATCAGATTGTGGTGTTCCGTGTGCATTATCTATTTATCTGTTTATATTCAACCTATATTTTTTTATGATATAATTGGAAACAGACGAACAGATGGGTCACGCGTTGGTAAGTGACAACCGCCACCCATGGAAAATTGCAACTCAAGATTCGTGCGTTGCCCGCACATGATGGGGAGGGCAGGGGTACCCTTATTACCCTCATTCCTCCTACCGTCATTCACTCGGCAAAACAATGCGCGCATTGTTTGTCTACCGGTTTTCAGTGCGTCCGTGTTATTACCCTGGTCGAGTTCACCCATTCAGCTGACTGAAAAACTCTTGGTGGTTCAGTTGTGCTACATCCGGTTAAGAACATAGGTCATAGGCTCCATGATAGAACAACATGGCGTTGTAGTTGACAGTATTCAAAAATAACCCGTTCCTGGGAACTTGCCCCTTCCTAATAGGGAAACGAAGTATTGAAATGAACTCAGGAATATATTGTACTGTTTGAGTAATATGTTTTATGTACTGTGAAAAAGTATAAACCTTGTTCTCACGCTCCTTCCAATGATGGCATATCAGTCGGGTCGTTCGGCTCCTTTTAATATGGTTGGGGTGGACGATGGCTGGCGCGTGCGTCATGCTAATGAACGCTTGTCATTTCTGGACTATCATTACTTAAAATATACCTGGTAGTAATTTTTAGAATTTATATTTCAGACATTGTCCTCACATTTAATTTTAACTTGTGAACAGTAACAAGAGAATTGTATAAAATACAAATAAAATACAACTCAAAAAGAGTGTTCTTGGAGTGTCTTGCCTTTTCTTCTCCATAGGATATACGTATTGGAACAGGCAACTAGCTTCACGACTGACTTAGTCTGACCGGCTTCTTCTCTTGATAATTCAAAAATACCTATAATTGGTTTCATTGAAATAAATAGTTTTGATTTAGTTGATAATTTAGTAATTAAAAAAGTGGATAACCGACTCATGATAATATCTTAATAGCTTTAGGAAGAATATGAAAGAATAAATTGTCAAGTTCTCTAAACTTTGAGGGTAACATCGACTACCCTCGGATACCATTACCAACTATATATACTATTCCAAACAAAAAATAATTGAAATTCGATTGAATCGAATCGGCTAAGCATACATAAAAAACATAGTGGTGAACATGAAACTTCCTTCTGGTTGTTAGCGTTAGCAAATGCATATTGCCTTAGGCACCTATATAACTAATGCGTATTAAAACGTCACATAAACTATTTTTGAATTCTTACTAAATAAAAACATTGTTCTATTCCGTTGACGGCTTCACTTCATATTATAAAACAAAGTCCCACCGATCATAAATTTTTGTTTCTAAGAAAGAGTTTTGACGATATTGTCTACAATAGGTTTTTGATTATGAGTTTTAAAGATGTTGAAAAAAAAAAACTATTTCTGGCACCTGTGCGAAGCCAGGCAAGTTGCTAGTCTTATATAGGGTTTTATTTATTGCAAAAACTCTTGAAGCCACCCCCTACAATATAAGTACGGAAACTAAATTCATCATCATCATCATCATCAGCCACTGCTGGACATAGGCCTCTCCCATTGCACACCACTTCGATTTATTTTCGGCTCCTCGCATTCAGCTCCTGCCAGAAATTTGCGCAAATCGTCAATTCACCTGACCCGTCGGCGTTTGCCGAGACGCGGTCTCCACTCAAGAACTCGTTTTCCCCAACGGTCGTCGGTTCTACGGCTAATATGGCCAGCCCCCTGCCATTTCAGCCTGCCGATCCGGTTGGCTATGTCGATTACTCTGGTTTTCTGCCGGAGCACCTCATTCCTGATGCGATCCCTTAAAGACACACCGAGCATAGCCCTTTTCATAGCACGCCGAGGAACTTTAAGCTTGTGGACTAGCCGGAAATTAAATTACAATAAAAATACTTTTAAGAAATTAATTAGGCAAAGTTTGTTTCTGACTTATGTTGAATTGGCAAACTTATTGTTACCGATGTAAGTTTCCTTGAAATAAAAAGTTTCAAATTACAGTATTTAGAGGTGAAGTAAATCTTTAAAGAAATTACTTGGAATTTGGTCATAGTTTTCAAGATCACTTGCTACATAATGCAGATTGAGGGAATATCTTAACTTAGGCAACATTTAAACATTGAGGCATGTTTCGGCCGGTTAGACCGGAGTAATAGAACGGTCTCACAGAATACCGGTTGTTAAGCAATGTTTGCGTTGTGTTACCGAGTGAGTGAGGTTACCTGACCTCTCGTTTCCTCTTTCCTCTTCTGTTCTGTAACCAACCCTTAGATGGACAGCGCACTTGCGACTCTAGAGTTAGAGGTGACCATGTGCAATAGTAGTCACTTACCATCAGGTGACCCGTCTTCATAGAACTTGTTTTCTTTGTATGTTGTGTCTACCGTTGGTGTCGTATGTGACGGATCATTGGGCTCCTTTCGATTTTGTTGCGTTGGACGTTGGCTGGTGCGTGGGTCATTCTCGTACACGAGTGTAGTCAGTTTTGGCTGGTTTTTGACTGCTATTATTTAAAAACTTTGATAATTTGCCCACCTATTATATTTAAAAATAAATGTTACATGGGCCTCTCATTTCGTGTGTCCTTAACAATATAACTAGAACTTTGTAAAAAAATGTTGTCAAGAGTGTCTATGGTGTTTCTTGCCTGTTGTTCTCCATAATATCTAAGTATTGGAACAGGCAGCTGGCTTCACGTCTGACTTATACTCCTGACAATATCTAAATACCTGGATTGGTTTAATTGAAACCTTTTCCATTTTAATATACTCGTAGTCCCAATTTCCTAGTTTTACTTCAAACACCTGCACCTGGCAGGTCTGTATGTGATAAGCTCTAACAATATTCCAAGTATTCCGTTCCTCGCTCATTACTTGTACTTATTAGGATAGCAGGAAGAGATCGTTTAACTGTCATCCGGCGTCAATGTGACAATTGTCGTTCTTGAGAAACCCTCAAGTAGTGACGCGTAACATGCCGCTGTGTCACCACAACTCCTTAAAGAAGTGAGGAAAACGATTTTATTTAAAGCCAGCTCCTGCCTCGTAGAATATTTATTTCCCCCAGTTTCAGGTTCTCAACTTGTAAGAAGTTAGTCGGAAAAACTGATATATATCTGTAAGGTTAATAAGCCAAGATCTTTGTAAAATACTGTCTATAATTAATATTTAGAACCAGATTTAACATTATGATATTTACTAATTTTAATTTAGTGACATTAAAATTAGTAAATATTAAAACACTGGCTATTAAAGCTATTATAGCGAAATATCTAGTCGATTATTTAATTGTATCGAATCAGTGGCAAATATTCTAATGACAACACTTGTCATAACGTTTAATGTTTGAAACGAGGAAAAAGTGACGCATTAATCAATTGACGGTAGAACCAACTACTTGTTGAAGAATAAATTCGTTTATTTTCAATTAATCATCGTTTAATTTGAGTGATAAAGACAGGATCCTTTTATCTCAGAAGTGGGATAAGTCAACTACGCCTACAATTTTGAAGAAATACAAGCAAAATATTGTCGTGTACTACACATAAGCGGAAGCATCGAAGGCAGCGATCGAGTCTTCCTGATGATTCGTTGGAAAGTCTTCGTAGTGGGAGTCACATTTCTCATGAGCAGCCTACGAGACGACGTCACCAACCGAACCGGAGTAGCAGCCGTGATAAGTATCGTAGTCGAAGTAGCAGCTTTGAGCAGCGGCGGCGACATCGTTCCAGCCGAGGCGTGGATGAGAGACGTACCAGGCGGGACCGCAGGGCTCGAGAACGTAGCAGAAGCTCAGAATCCAGGTCAGAGCGTCAAACACCTCCACTTCCTGGTCACGTGAGTACCCCCAATGTTTTTAATAGTGACACGCAAGCATTTTTTGCTACTTTAGTGGAAGCTATAACTAATAGTCGGCCTCAGAGTAACAAATTTCCAATACTGGGCAACGTGATTCCAGATTTTGATCCTATGGCTAAGAGTCAGACCATAGCTATGTGGATCAATAAAGTTGAGGAAAGCGCAAAACCTTAGCAATAGAAAACTTCTCAGTTCCGCGAAACGTACATGATGTCAGACGATTTATCGGCCTAACTAGCTTTTTCCGGAGATTTGTGAAAGATTTCGCCCTTATTGCTCGTCCACTTACAGACCTGTTAAAATCTAAATTCGAATGGAAGTGGGAGACGGGGGAGGCGGAGTCGTTTAGAATTTTGAAGGCGAAATTAGTTGAACGCCCTCTATTAGCGTTATACGACCCCCAATTAGAAACCGAAATTCATACGGACGCTTCGAAGCTAGGTATTGCAGGGATTCTCCTCCAGCAAGGTTTAGACGGTTTACTTAGGCCAGTAGCGTATTACAGTCGTAAAACTTCAGTAGATGAACAAAAATATCACTCTTTTGATTTGGAGACCTTAGCAGTTGTGGCCTCTTTAAATCGTTTCCGAGTTTATTTATTGGGGCTAAGATTTAAAATTGTCACCGACTGTAACGCACTTCGTACCACCCTAACTAAGAGGGATCTTGTACCCCGAATTTCTTGGTGGTGGATCCAGTTTCAGGAGTACGACTGTGAAATTGAGTATAGACCCGGTTCGCGTATGGCTCACGTAGATGCTCTCAGTCGTGCCCCTGACTGTGAACCAACCGATGTAGACACGGAACATGTGTTAGATGTTTTACATGTGGACGTTCGTGACTGGATCGCTACTGTGCAAGGTGATGATAGTGAGATAAAACGTATAAGAGACATCTTAGAAGACGACAAGACGAAGTTTGTGGCTGAGGTCCGTAAGAATTATTTATTGAAAGGTAGTTATGTGTATAAAATCTTAGACGAAGGATTGAGATGGGTAGTTCCGAGGGGTTGTAGGTGGCAAATATTGCGCATGAATCATGATGAGGTGGGCCATTTTGGCTTCGAAAAAAACTTTGAATCGTATCAGAAGCACATTTTGGTCCCCAAAAATGCGGAGGTTCACCAAGAAATATGTCTCAGCGTGTTTGGAGTGTGCGCATCATAAGGCACCTGGTGGTCCTAGAGAAGGAGTACTACATCCCATACCTAAGTTAGAAAAACCATTCCACACATTACATGCCGATCATTTGGGCCCGTTCATTCGCTCTAAGAGAAGCAATATGTATTTGCTTGTTATTATAGATTCCTTTACAAAATTTATTAATATGCGACCTGTAAAAGATACTAAAACGACTACGGCAATCAAAGCATTCAAAGAACACTTTAGCTATTTCGGCGTTCCTTCTCGCCTTATAACGGATCGCGGGTCTTGTTTCACTAGTGCAAAATTTAAGAATTTTAAAGACCAATTAAAAGTAAAGCACATTTTGAATGCAGTAGCTACTCCAAGAGCGAATGGACAGGTGGAAAGGTTTAACCGAACGATAATTGATGCTTTGAGTACAAAATGTCATGGTGAAAATGACAATATATGGGACGATTACTTCGGTGACATACAGTTAGGTATTAATACCACTTGTAATAAGACAACAGGGAAAAGTCCTTCTGAGCTGCTATTCGGTTGCAGATTGACGAATGCGTCGGAGAATGTATTGACTGACGTAATGCGTTAGTGAGACTCAGGTCCAATGCTAGGGAAAGGACAGAAAAACAACAGAATTATGCTAAACAGCAGTTTGATAAGCATAGGAAGGTTCAGACAAAATATAACGTCGGTGACTTAGTCAGAGTAGAAAGGACCGTAATAGACAAAAATCATGCAGGAAAATCACATAAACTCATCCCCGAATTTCAAGGCCCCTATCGAATCCTCAAAATATTACCTAATGACAGATTTCTCGTCGAAGGCACCCCACTAACAAGAAAAGGTAGCAAGAGGTATGAAAATATTGTTGCATTAGATAAAATTCATCCCTGGTTAAATTTTAAAGGGTACACCAGTGAAACCACTGACAGTGATCATAGCGAGGACACAGAAATAGAAGTAGAGCGTGAATGATTAATTATCTGATATAGTCGGTAGGAATCATATAATTATTCAATTTTGGTCGCATAATGATATAAATATTACCTGACAATTAATTAATATGCTAAATTACATTGATTAATCAACTTCCCTGATGAAAATGAGTAGATTGCGTGTCATTATTAAGAATATACATATATACATATATACCCATCCTTGTATACATGAGCAATCAGTGCAGATAATGAATGGCATTGGTGAATCAATGTCGCACTTATGATTGCAAGATAGTGAGTAAGATTAAATGATGTGAGCACAATTGGTCACAGAGGTCAGTGCAGATTTTGAATGGTACCAAGATAACGGTGCCGCACGGTTGACCACAGATGCGTGACTGGTTGTGCAAGAAACAAAAAAAAATATGAGAATGCAGATTCATGAATTAGAACTGTGATGAAAATTTGTAATATAGACAAAAACGATAATTCAAACTGATACCTAGACATAATTTGATAATAAATGAAATTTGAAACTATGATTATGATGAGGACTGTGATCTATTATAGAGTGGAAAGTACTTTGATTCATTTCTATATAGTACATTTGAATTTATTTTGTATTATGAATTATTGTACAATGAAATAAGATGTAAAAGCAAGAATAATGTATTTGTAATTAAGATATTACCTATATGTTGTTTTTTTTTATTTTGAATTATTATGTATTATCACATTGATTATTAAAATAATTTACGCTAAACAAGTGAGAGGACTCACTTATACAGGACGGCCGAGCTGTAAGGTTAATAAGCCAAGATCTTTGTAAAATACTGTCTATAATTAATATTTAGAACCAGATTTAACATTATGATATTTACTAATTTTAATTTAGTGACATTAAAATTAGTAAATATTAAAACACTGGCTATTAAAGCTATTATAGCGAAATATCTAGTCGATTATTTAATTGTATCGAATCAGTGGCAAATATTCTAATGACAACACTTGTCATAACGTTTAATGTTTGAAACGAGGAAAAAGTGACGCATTAATCAATTGACGGTAGAACCAACTACTTGTTGAAGAATAAATTCGTTTATTTTCAATTAATCATCGTTTAATTTGAGTGATAAAGACAGGATCCTTTTAATATCCTAATGTGCCCTTGGAGTTTTTCTACCTGTTGTTCTCCATATTAAGCCTACCTATAATGGGTTCTATTGAAATAAATGATGTAAATTAATTTGTAATAAGGGATTGCAAAAGGCTGCATGTGGACTTTTATAGCAAAAAAGATTTTTAGTTTTCTCGAATTTTAATTTTTTGGTTTCTACTCCACCAAGAAATACCCGGTAAAAATAAGAAATACAAGTCCATGTTAAAAAAAACGCTCAAACAAATATTATTCCATTTCAATCGAACTGTGCAATGAATTCATCAGTTTGGAACTTATATTTGATTAACGTTATACTCGTAAAACAAGTGACGTAGTTCTAAAAAAAATATTTAAAACGTTTATTTTATAAATATTTTTGTATAAAATTTGAATAGATTGCGAAGGATCTTTGCATTTACATATGTTTTTCATAATCTCTTATATTGGAAGAAGTATCAGAGTAGAGCTGGCTAGCTGTTTTGACAATTTTGAATTAGATATACACTTTTTGTTCGTGTTTGACTGACGATTGTTTAAGACCGACTAAGAAGATAGTAAGACCACCTTACCGTCATTTTATAATGTAGATAAGCAAATTAAGGAAACTAAGATTATTCAAGCATTTCTCCTTTTACAACTGATTTCCATAATTGTGCATATGGACGTGTACACAGTACATATGCCATAACGTTTTTTTTTTTATTTTTGTCTGGCTGTCTGTCTGTCTGTCTGTTTGTTCCGGCTAATCTCTGAAATGGCTGGACCGATTTTGACGGGACTTTCTTGAGCAGATAGGTGATGTAACAAAGAGTAACTTAGGCTACTTTTATTTTAGAAATAAAAATAGAGCCCAACAAAAAAAAAACTAACCCATTAATTAACACCATATTGAAAACTGTGAACTGAAGAATAACTTTTTTGTTAAATACCGACGAGGTCGCGGGCAACAGCTAGTTATAAATAAATTACAAACAGCCACATAACAAACAATCATGCTTTTTTTTGGAAACCCCCCCGGGTCATTACCCTACCGTGTGGCAACCCCCCTGGGTCATTACCCTACCGGGCCCGGTAGGGTGGTCGGACTGAAACCGACTAAAACCACATGGTGTACCGCCACATGGTCTTATTGCCGGGGTCTCAGGTGTGTCTTTGAAAGGAAATCCCTGCACGCCGGCAGACCTAGCCGTCTATTGAACAAAAGACGACCCCGCTGTGTTGCAACTACACTATAACTACTATTGACATAATCAAGGTCCCCAACGAGAGATTACCCACACCTATGGCCGTCGCGGAATCCACACGCATCTACGCCGAGCACTGCGATGGCACACAGACGTTGGCTCCCGGCCTATTCGACACAGGTACTTCCCGAAGCAGCTATGTCCGCAGAGGCTAGCATGTCGCCACTTTAGCTAATCCACCATAACGGATCTTACCGCCACGATTTTGGGGTGCCCTAAACGATCATGCTTATCTTCGACCTCTGGCTTAGCAGTCAATGTATTGCGTACATACATATATCTGATGTTTCATTCTAAACAAAACTTCAACGCAATCAACAACACATTATGGTGTGTATTGCAATGTGTCTTTAACTCTATATTTATGTGCTAGGCGTTCAGATAAAACTCCCACACGTAAAACTCTAACACCTACAGTTTAAAGCGATGATATTAATGTAGGAAGGTCCTATTGTCACGTTATTGTGCGGGGTAAAATATCTCTCGGCAATTTTGATGTACAAAACCATTTTCATATTAATTCTATTGTCGTTTTCACTATCAGAGACAAATCAGAACATATGTGCGTCAGTCTCATTACAATACAACACGCCCGTTTATAAAACAATGCAATAATAATTAACATCGTGAATAGTTCTGACTAATATTGTAAATCCGAATGTGTATTTACTTGTTTGTTTGTTAGCCAATCACGCCTCAACTACTCGCATACATGTTGACAAGTCAAATCAAATCAAATCAGAATTATTTAGTTCAATTAAGCCAGTGAATATTTTTGAATCATCAAGAGAAGAAGTCAGTCAGAATAAGTCAGGTGTCAAGCTAGTTGCTTGAGAAGAGCGTTTTTTCAAAATATTATACACAATTTTCTTTTTACATAGTTTACAATTAAATGAATGGACTACGTAATATATTATTTTAAGGATACGTAAGAATTAATATTAGATATTAGGTAATAGCAGTCCGAATATGACCAGCCCCGAACAACGGCGGTCATTCACGAGCATGACGCACGCGTCACCCATCGTCCACGTTAACCACGCGTGTCACATTGGTAGAAAAGATATCTGGTACCATAATGACAATAATGTGTGTTGAGGCAAAGCTAGTACGTAATACAGATTCCATCCCCACTTAATGCCAATAATAATAAGTTCAGACATCTTACACACGGCCGTCTGATATCAAAGCAGAATATAATATGGTAATAAGATTGGTGATAAACACACGTATATATTTTTAAATAATCAAATTATAGTGTTTATCACATATACATATATATTTAATAGGTCAGGCCTACTCCCCACTATAAATATGAAGCTACATGTACGTAGTTGATTTTTTGTTTTTGTTTTAAAACGCAACTCCCACCCTAACATTGATTACTGTATCGCGGGGAACAACAACAAAGTGTTACGTATAAATTTTTTTAGTGTTTTTTTTATTTACAGGCAAAAACTGATAACATAGCGGTAGTAAAGTATTATTATAAAAAATATTGGTCAAGTTGGTGGCTATACAATTTTGATATTTAATAAAGATGATTTTGATTGTCATGTTAACTATTAAAGTACAACTATTTGTAATTCCAGATTCTAAGGTTTGAAGTATCGGCATCAAACTCTCAATCGATAACTTTTATGACACTAAGATTATGACTCATACTTTAACATGTACTACTGCGGAAATCATGATTCACATTTATACCAGATATAGGCACGTTATACCTTTGTTTCTTTTAATAACAGTCATACTATTAATCGGTATTATTAATAGTAACTTGCTATAAATAAAGGCAGGATAAAAGGGTTCATAATTTTGCTAAAATTGTCCTCTTTTTTAAACCTATATTAACAAATAAATTGAATCTAACTAATATGTTTTATGATGCGGCTACACATTGCCCCTTACGCTTCTTCTCGCGTTATTACTCGCATTTCCGCAAATATCGCCATCACGACTTGTCTCAACATTTTGTTTCACAAGGGAGGGCCTTGAGGGACCATGAGGCCATGTCGAGTATGTATGTGGCGCCATTGTTAGAATAGAAATATGGTATAAGGAGTCATGGATTTGTTCAATGAGATCAACCAATGAATGTGTTGTTCAGAGACTTAATAGCATTCGTTGGATCAAGTATTATAGATAAGATTAGATTAGAATATTCTTTATTGTACAGTATAGGAATAACTATAAATCATAATTAAATAATGTAGGTACAATCGCGGTCTTATCGCTAAAAGCGATCTCTAACAGATAAGCTTAGGATGGATTTAGTGTCAAGAGAGAGTGGTAGCTGAGGTGTACAACATTTATCATAATAATCTAAATATATATAAATATTTACGCATTAATGTAAAATATATATATAATAAAAATCTAATATTATCTAATGATATTGATACACATTAAATTAGCAAGTATAGAAAAAAAATATGAAAACAGTGTGACAGCTAGTTAATTAATTACATTATTCTGAATTTAAAAAGTGGCTCTTAACCATTGTTTTAAATGTTTGTATGGTTTGGGCCTTGTCTTATCTCGAAAGGTAGTGCATTCCACAGCCGTGTTGCGACGACGGTGTTGGATTTTTTTACCAAATATAAATCTTATGCAAACATTTTGAAGACGCTCGAGTGTGATAGCTGACGTCGGCGTAATCAAGGATTGGGACTTTGCAAGTGCGATTTTGGTGACAGTAGGCAGAAAGTTACATAACCGTCTCAATGATCCATGCAGATGCATGTGCGGCTTACTTCCTGCAATTGTGAGCACCAGGATAATTCTGAATCCATATATGTATATTCCCAGATTTTTTAATTTTTACCTATTGTGATCAATGTACCGTCGAAAATAATAGATGGAAGCTGTGACCAGTTGATTTTTGATATCTTCCTGGGACTGCCGACAATAATCATCTGGGTCTTAGTTGGATTCACTGATAGCCAAAAGACGTGTGACAAACTCCAATTGCTGATTCGAGTCAGGTCCTCGTTACTATTGTCAAGAGCCTCTGATAATCTTTCTAGGGGTGCTTGGGAGTATATTTGTAGATCATCTGCATAAAGATGGTAATGAGAGAGAATTTGATGTGAGATTAAATTTATAACCATTTCGAAAAGAGGAGGGGCTACAACGCCACCCTGGGGAACGCTGGCAGAAATGTTGCACCAAGTTGAATGAGTATTTTCGGTGTGTATACGCTGTCGGCGACCAAACAGGTAACTACGAAGCTAATCAATTACCGTTGGAGATCGATCGATCGATATCGAAATCTACCGAGTTATTGGTTCACTGGAACCACATACTATAATATATAACACCAAATCTGAGATAGCAAAACAAACGCTGTTTTATTATGATGACATTATTATGATATTCATGAATTTGATTTCTTTTTCATTTGATTCAGTTTGATTTCAATAGCAAAACCCAAACAATAAAAGTAATTACTTTGAGAAAAATCAATAAAATAGTAATGAAAATTATTGAGTCTGGGTGTTCTTTGTGTCCGTTGTTTGAATGTTTGTAAAGTCCCCCGCGACACAGGAATTTAGTTATCGGTTTAGTTGAAAATAGGTATCTCAAACTTCCATTATTTTATTTAGCATGTGACTGAAGCATTATTACCAATCTGATACGACAGAAAGATAATATACAAACGTTGTTAAATTAGACGTAACAGGTATCCAGGATTTTTGCAAAAGAACTATTGTAATATTTCAATTTAGTTCAGTGCAAACAAAACGTAATTAATTTAGTTGTGTTTTTAATGTACATAAAAGCTTTCGCTCGTTATTTTTATAAAGACAGGGTTAATTAAAACAAAACACATCAGAAATTTTGTTCACCTAAAATATTGTTCAGAGTATACCATACTTTTCTGTTTAATAGTGTAGCATTTGCCCATATTTATTATTGTTATGTGCAAAACATGTTGCTAGTATTCTTTAAAAAAATTGTATAATAAATTAAATTTTGCCTGTAAGAGATCGCAGCCTGCGAAAAGACCGCCGTATGTAACACTATAACATTATATTGTATCCCATGACTGCTTTTGGAAAATTTGCTGTGCTTTAAAATACATATTTATTTTTATTATAATTCCAGCATATTACACGTAGCGCACTTAATGCAACATGGCGATATCTCCCACTCAATCATTGGGCGGTGCAATGACATCGCTGGTGTATGATAATAAAAAATATTAATTTTAATAAGTTAAACAGTACGCAGTCTTTTGCGGTCTTTAGGAATTTATTATTTTTGTGTTTCTCTGCATATTATTCTCCGACACGAAACGCACGTGAAATGTTAGGTAGTCAGTACAAAGAAACCAGTCAGACTAACAATGCTTGCCGAGTGAGTGAGGGTGCCGGAGGTCTAAACCTCCCTCCCTTCATATCCCCATCCTCCTTCCCTTGATCTCCCCCCCCCCTCTGATTCATTCCCTTCCCTCATTCACTAGCTCCCCTTTCCCCTTACCTCATACTTCCCATCAAGTTATTAATTAGTCTTAAACATAAAATTAATAATATATTTTAAATTATTTTAAGCACAATTATCATATCGTAGTCTGAACTGAGCCTAACCCAGTACTGCCATAATGTAGAAATAATTGTACATTTTTATTATTTTTCAACACCTACCTAATTTAGTCGTGTTGATTTAAAATTTGCTAGAATATGTGATGGAATGTATTAATGTAATATAAAATATAATATGTAATATACAAAAATGTGCCAACGTCTCTTTAATTATACACACACACATTGTCAGGGCAATATATAAATTGTACAACAAGGTATCGTATGAATTTACATAAAAAACGGGAGCTTAATACGCCTTTTTTGGTGTTGGGTCGCATTGGAAATAGATAAACTGATCAGATTAGCGCACTGAATTAGAAGTCTGACATCATATAAACGTCTCAATATGAATTCTAATTAGGTGCATTTTATTTCCAGTTGTTTGTTTGTAGTTCAGTGAAACAGCATCTTTATATGTATTTTTTTATATTTCTCTAGTAGCCATAACTAGAACCAAGCTTTTGTTTTGTTAAAAGATCGCCTTTCTTTACATAATTTTTTTATTGAAACTATGCTATTTATGAAATTATTTTAAGATATATGTTTTATTTCTCTTTTTTACGACTCAACGAAAGTTATAACTTCCTTTATGTGTCGAGGTAATTAAATTACCTACATGTGAATTACTGTTAAATGCGACTGTTTAACTCAATTGTGGTAGCGCTGGCAATATAAATTAGTCATAACTTACAGTCATAGGACATAAAGAGACATCAAAATATGGTGACCATGCGATCTTAATTTAATTATCGCATAAATAAGTTATCGTGTAAAAGGTGGGTGTTTCGCTAGTGTTCTAAGACTGTTTAGGTTCTTTTACAACTATATACGTAAGCGCGTTTTTAGTTCTAGTCTATCTAGTCTATGTCACGAAGTTGACCATCATTTGAAAAGACAAAACGGGATGTAACGTTTAAACTAGCCTTTCTCTACTTAAAACATCAATATTTAAAAAAAAAATAACTAAATCAATAAGTACATACTTAAGACGATAGATAGATGTTTTGTTTTCGGTAGAGTAGAACAGAATTGCCCCCTATTACGTTAGTGGGACCAAATTCTAACTGGCAACATGTGGGTGTTTAATACACCTCTGCCTACTCCTTAGGGGATATAGGCGTAAACGTATTTATGTACGTATACTTAAGACGAAATTAACGAAAAAGCAAATAGTCTCTACTTACTTATTGTGCAGTGTAAAACAGAGGTATCGAATAAAGTGGACCAGTAGTAAAATAATAACGGCTAAACAAAATTCGTTCCCTTAATAGATAACAATAATAATAGAAAATAATACAATAGTATAGAATAATAATAATATATTTAAAAATATAGAATACCTACTAAAATTGTCTAGCTACGGATGTTTCTGCTTACACACACCACACACATCAGCCTATCGCGTCTATTGCTGGACGAAGGCCTCCCCCAAGGAGCGCAAACTATCACGGTCTTGGGCAGCCCGCATGCATCCGCTGGGGGCCACTTTTATTTCTGCTTATGACTAGGTAATTTACGGCTATTTTCATTTCGATTATGAAAGCAGCAGGCTGAAGAACGTGAGAGGGAAAACACGATTACCCTCTCCATCTGCAGACGGCGCACCTGACATCCGTAAATTGGATTGGAGGGGGG
Source organism: Tyria jacobaeae (assembly GCA_947561695.1). Taxonomy (NCBI): domain Eukaryota; kingdom Metazoa; phylum Arthropoda; class Insecta; order Lepidoptera; family Erebidae; genus Tyria; species Tyria jacobaeae. Next base: position 19,847,046 of record OX387215.1, on the reverse strand, counting down.
TGAACATGTGGTTCAGTTCACCTTGTTTTGTTTATATATACTTAAGCCATACATAATGACTCCATTCTGATGGAAAGCAATAAGTAGAGCCCAAGAGTGGTAGTCACCATCCTCATTGCAACTGTAGTCAATGTAGCATGGTGACCCAAACTGTAGTGGCCTGCTGAGGTGTTTTTTCACGCCCCACTTTAAAGACCCGGGATCAAAGTATGAGGGAAACACGTGCGCTGGTAGTGAATTTCAGGCTTTAGCTGAGTAGACGGGAAGGAAGAGCTGAACTGTTTAGTTCCGGATCGTATACTTTTGACTCTCAAACAGTGACTCTTCAGACCAGCACGTGTTGCCGTGTAGAGGAAGGAAGAAGGTGGGTTGGAAGAACTCGTCAGAAGACTCTCCGTGATGTAGGCGAAAGAGCAATGCCATAGAGGCGACATCTCTTCGCAACTGCAGAGGGTCAAGGGGTCAAGGGACTCTGTGACCTCAGGACTATGTTGCCAGATGTGATTTATTTCCCAAATATGCACGGATGATGGCAATAGGCTGGCTCTACTAACTATTACGTTAATGAGACTAATCGTAAGTAAAATAACTCGGTAATCTTCGGCAAGTTTTCATATTCTAATATGAAAACGGTCCCACAACATTGTTATTATACATGAGAGGATTTCAATGCTATTCTCAAGTATACAAAAACAATTCCGTGAGTTGTAGTAAAAAAATATGTATGAAGATACGAGTATATTTATATTTTTGTAACATTGAAAAGGTTCGAACCTTTGTCCAGCCCGTCTGTTCTTGACTAATGATATAAAAGATGATGAAACGTTTTGAATGGTATCAGTCAGCATTAAATAGACGGCTTATAGTTATCTAGTGAGCATTAAATATAATATTTAAAATCTATAACTATCTAGACTGGAACATAAGATATATTTTCTACAAGTAAATAACAAGAAATTCCTTTATAATTTCATCCTACATTTTGTGCAACTTTTATAATATCATTATTAAAGGCTTGCAATATTATGATCTTTTAGAAAAAAAGGAAGAAGATAGATCGTCTAAAGAAGTTTTTTTTCTTTCGTAGACGAGTCACCTGATGGTAACTGACAACCACCGCCCTCTAACATCAAGAGCTATGCGCTGCTCTCCAGAGCTCTGCTTAAGCCAGCCCACTCGTGCCTGAGCATAGCTCTCCCACGGTGAAAATATGATAACCTCGTTATTTTAATAGAAAAGACAATATATCAAACATCTACTGAAACTATAAAAGTAATTTCACCACCAATTATAGATGATTTTCAACCTTAACGACAATTACTATTACATGCATAGATTTCTAAATTTCATATTATTACAATTGATAATTTCGCAAGACAATTCCCTCGAATAAGCTTAAGGAGTAAACTGTCAATACCAAAGCCAAGCTTCTATTCCCAAAGCAATAACATTTTAATCCAGAAGATTACTATAAAGTCATATACTGATATAGACGCTAAAGAGCCGTGAGCTTTTGGCAATAAACGGCTTAAGCACAACATCCATTTCTGTTTTGGTTTCGGGGCACTTTAAACTTTTATCAGTAGGTCTGGTATTTATTATCATAGCTAAATTATACAAGCGTCTTTAAAACTAACGTCTCGATTTTTAAACAACTTTAAAATAGGAGGAGATTCTTTGTTCGGCTGTATGTTATTTCAATTTTTCTTTTTCTATTCTTTCCTGCGGTGGTACCATTGTAACCAAATCAGGATTAGGGTACTAAGAACATTACGACTAAGTTTTGAAATTGCACGTTTTATTATATTGCGCAAACTAATTAGAAAATAGGATTGACAGTGGTTATCTACTATTTTAAATAGTCAAATATTTTAAAAGTAATTGATTAAACTTACTTTTAAAAAAACTAGCTACGTGTGGCCACACATTACTAGTGTTCTGTTGTTAACCCTCTTTTTTTTTTCGTGTGGAAACCCCTTCGGGCCGTCATTCCACCGGGTTTTCGGTGGAACTGTGTGTCGGAATCGAACTGACTAAAACCACACGGTGTGCCATACTGCGCTTAAAAAAGGAGGAATCCGGGAACGTTGTTAACCCTGAGGGGGTTAAAGGGGGGGGGGGTTCTAAGCTAAATGCATGTGTTAGGTGTGGGTTTACAACGGTAGTATACTGGGTGGGGTTTGAACCCGCAACCACTTAATCGCAATTCCGACGCCTCAGCCATCACGCTACCGCCGCTATTTGATTTATCATACCTCCTTATCACAACTTTATATTTTATGATTACAAAAGGCTAGATGACTGTTAAGTCATATTGGCATCTTTTAAGTAAACGTCAAAACGGTAGGTTTGGTACATTTTTGTATGAAATACAAAAGCGTGACGTCGCGTTTCCTATTGGAGACGCATGTACCCGTTAATCAATAAGGGTAGGAAGAAGTAATACCTCTTCACTCTAGTCTTAGCAAACTAGTATGTGTTGTGGTTTTTTATAGTCTATAGTAGTAATACTCTATGCATTTTTTTTTATTTAACTAGCAGTTCTAAAGCAAGTTCTAAAACATAACCTCTTCAGCTTTATTGTATAAATATATTTATATAATACAGGTGGAGGCTTGAGAACCTACTCAAGCGTAAGAATGAGAAAAGACCTCAACTTCCTTGTGCTGTAGGCCTAGGAGCATGCCACACGTATTTTAGATTGAAGAAAAAAGGCTATCGAGAAAAAAGCCGTGTGTCGTGACATGATGTACTTCAAACGTATATAAAAATGTTTATTTTGTTGGGGCACCCAAGCAATTGGTAGTTTGGTAACAACATGTAACATAAACATAACCTCTTATTACCAGTCACGACCTTCTTACAAAACTCTTGTATTAACTGAAATATAAAACATTCGAAAACAAAGTGATATTCAAGATGTACATATATAAAATTACGTAAACCAGGAGTTGGGAAACTATCTACTACCTAATTATTTAACAAACTAAAGAACATGTGTTCTATCCGGTGCGGGGTTTAATTAAATTAAATAGAAACTTATTTTAGTTACTGTATCTACAATAGGAATATATATTGCCCTTGACAAACTTGTGTTAAAATTTCTTTTGAAATATCTTCGAAGGTGTCTATGTTAAGACTTAATGGGTCCCCTTATTAATATTCCGTATATAGGAAATATCAAAAGTGGTAAAATATGAACATCTGAGGAGTAGTACTTTGCTCCGTAAATATTTATAGTGATTTTACAGATCACATGCCTAGTATATAGAGTATTTAATTCTGTCAATGTTTTGTCTGAAACCATGTAGTCGCTTTGTTTTTAGTCCAAATCGGACCAACTAAAACCACACGGTGTGCCATGTTATGCCTAAATGAGGAAGAAACTGGGAACAGCTTCACTAAGACATCCGGAAGCCATGGAGTTTCTACACTAACCTTATTTCATCATAGAGCATGAATACAACACAAGTTATGAGCCTAAATATTATATGTTGGGACCGTTAATAAACCTACGTGAACCACTATAGTGGATTAACTAGATGACCCAATAAAAGGGGGCGTAAAGAATACCGGAGTGGCTCACAACATAATCAGAATAAAGAATTTTGTGACTTAGATTGTATTTAATTAATGAACGAATGAATTTGTTTCTGTCTGCCGTTTGTAAACAGTCATAGTCACCGGTATCTGCTATTGAGAATTAAAAAAAACATAATTTTGCTCATCCAGTTGGAAAAAGTGCAAGGTGTCTCCTAACGGCTGAATTAGGTACTCACCGGGTATGGTTGTAAGTTTTGAAATTACAGTTTTAAAGCCTCATCTAGGTAAGCAGAGAGAAGAGAAGAACAGAAGCCTCAGTAGGTAATTTTGCAAAATGAATGTAATTAAAGTGGGACTAAAAAAAACTCTAGTGGTTGAAAACAAAAACACTTAAAAAAAATTGCTTTGCGAGAATTGTCTCTTTCAGACAAGATAAAAAATAACAATACTTTTAAATTATTTGTAAGAGCAATTGTTAGGAGTTGTAATAACAAGGTTAGCCAGAAGAAGATCAATACTACATATCCTGCGGACGGTATTCTACGTTAAGTTATGTTTAAAACAGTTGATCTATTTTGATATACTCGTATTTTAATGATATGATACGACCTTTACTATTCTCATATACATAAATTTCTATAAATGTTTCTTTCGGGAACCTGGTCACACTTCACTTTAACCATCAGGTGGTCCATCAATAATAGCAATTTCATAGTAAGATCCACCTGTCTTTTCACTTTTCATCCTAGCATCACATTGTATCGTATTTATGGTTCACTCTTTTGGCAATAGTGGCTAACATAAAATATTTTTTTGTAGGACATTACATTTTTCAACATACATATTCAATAAATTTTTACAGTTTTTGCAGCTCACGCCAAAATAGTTCGCATATGACAGTTTTCCGACTTATTCAACACTTGTCGTTATATTTTAGATAATTTACACAATATCTTGTGTTATTCTGATGTATGAGCTTTTATTATTATAAAGTTTCATTAAAATACATTCACCAGTTTTTGCGTGAAAGAGTAACATACATTTTCACAAACTGTCGCATGTATAATATTCGAAAGATATTTATAAAATTAATTTTGTACGAGTATATTTTATTTAACTTTATTTCTTTACTATGTTATTAGAAAGAGACGATCTAATTGCAAAGCTTTCCTCGCAATATCTACTTTTGTTTTTGTTTGGTTTCTGATTTATTTGAAAAGGGAAAGTTTCGCATTGCAATTCCATCATAAAGTTTTGATCGTGCGTTATACGTTATCTTAACAAATTAAAATATTAGATATCTTCTGGTTAGTCGAATAGGTTCACCTCATCTCTTGCCATGGTTGACGTAAAGGCCATTAAAGGGCTTGCCAGACAGTATATGTATGTAGAGTGCTTTGTTGACGGCAATTAACTCAGTGAGAATATGGAGTATAACTAGCAAAATGAGGGTGCTTGAGACGCCTCTGCGTAATCCTTCAGAGAAAAAGGAGGAGTGTGTGTATCTAAGTAATATCGATGATTATTTACGCTTGTCTTGTTGCACTAATGTATATATGAACAGCGATTTTTTTTTAATACAAAAGATTACGTTATATCATATGAAATATATATATATATATATGTTTTTGTACTTTTTCAGCTGGCAAAGGTATTTTTTATTAAATGTGGGTTCAAAGAAGGTATTTAAAATTGAACATAGACATTAAGTACACTTAGAATTATTAAATTGATTTGTCAATGAATTGTATAAATTATAGAAGATGACAATAGTAAATCTTTATGCTACGTAAGGATATACGTATAACTCAAGTTCAGATCTCAAGCACATGTAATACCTCTATGATTAGCCATTCAAGAGTCTCTATTTATACTAGCATTTTGATATTTTTATAAACAAGAATAGTGGTTAGATCAATTACAGGACACCAGGGGGGTGTTCGACGCATGCTTGGCGTGTGGACGCTTCCCTGACTGCTGGAAGAGCGGGAAGCTGGTTCTTTTAAGGAAGCCGGGACGGCCTACGGATTCGGTCGCGGCCTACAGGCCTATCGTACTGCTGGATGAGGCGGGTAAATTGTTTGAGAGGGTCCTCTCTGCCCGCATCGCACCTGAGCGAGGTCGGTCCCGATTTGTCGGACGCCCAATTTGGTTTCCGAGCGGGGCGTTCGACGATCGATGCTGTAATGCGCCTGAGGGCCGTGACCGAAGAGGTAGTGAGTTGTGCCGGCGTGCTGTTGGCGGTGTCTTTGGACATCGCCAACGCTTTTAATAGTCTGCCATTCAGCTGCATCAGGGAAGCGCTCCATTATCACAGGGTGCCACAGTACCTGAGGCGGCTGGTGGCAGACTATTTGGAGGAGCGTACTGTCGTGTACGAGGATCGAGAGGGAAATTTGAGTCGTCGGCCCATGTCGTGCGGTGTTCCGCAGGGGTCTGTCCTTGGACCTCTCCTGTGGAACATGGGGTACGACTGGGCCCTTCGAGGTGACTTCCCCCCTGGGCTGGGCGTAATCTGTTACGCCGATGACACTCTGGTCACAGCCCGGGGGTCGAACTTTCAAGAGGCTGCACGCCTGGCCACCAGAGGAGCCTCACTGGTGGTCGGGCGCATCGAGGCGCTAGGGTTGCGCGTGGCTTTGGATAAGACGGAGGCCCTTTTATTCCATGGGCTCCGTCGAGGTCCACCCCCTGGCGCCTTCATAATGGTCAACTCGATCCTTGTACCGGTTCAGGCCCACATACGATATCTGGGCCTGATCCTCAACGGAAGATGGCGCTTCGACGAGCACTTTCTGCAGCTGGCTCCAAGGTTGGTCGGCACTGCGTCTGCCCTTGGGCGACTTTTGCCCAACTTGGGTGGACCCAGCGTCGCAACAAGACGGCTGTACACGGGGGTTGTCCGGTCAATGGCATTATACGGTGCACCGGTGTGGGCAGAAGCTCTGACCGCCCAGAATAGGGCACGCCTTTGGCGCCCTCAGAGGGTCATGGCGGTTAGAGCAATACGCGGTTACCGCACCGTGTCGACGGAGGCGGCGTGCGCGTTGGTCGGAACTCCCCCGTGGGACTTGGAGGCGGAAGTGCTCGCCGAAGTCTATCGACAAATTTCCGGGCGGGTAGTGGCAATCGGCCCCCGCCCGAAGAGGTACGCGAGTGGCGTGAGGCCGCTCGCCGAGCTACTATGGCTCTAGACTCTCTAGACTACTGCTAAATATTTAAATAAAAATTACAGGACACCTGGCCCTGAATTGACACCATAATGCGATAGACAGCCCTCTGTGCAGAGGATGTCTTTGCGCCTAGAAAACGGCAGTCCACGTTATCTTGGAGTGCGAGGAAGTTGCTACTCGGGCAAATATCCTGGCGAATGAGAGGTCGCTCCTAGAAGGCTGTGAATGCCCATGAAGCTCCTGTTCTTCTGGAAGGAACTAGACTAAAGGCGGAAACAGAGCCCCGTATAACTATACCTATAACCAATCACATTTATATACTCTACATTTATATATTCGTATAATACTAAATACTCATTTCGTTATTGGATATAACGTTTATTTAATCGAAAATCATTAGGTTAACACCCCGATTCAGAGCAATGCAGCTCAGATAGGTTAAGTTAGAAGGTTATTTTATTTATAACCAACCAGAATCAGTCGAGCTATCTTGGCAGGTAGTAATCAGTTATTAGGTATATCTACTCAGGTAACTATGATAGAAATTGCAAAAAAAATAATTTAAGATTGTTTTATTATACAAAAGTTATAGATTTTTAAGCTTAAATTAGAAGTCAGAGCCGTAAAAATTCACACTCTAAATATTCGTTTGTAGAATATTATTCATTCTCTGTTGCTGTCTTTTGAGTGGTATATCAAACGATTTTATATTCAATGTATGAATTTTACACCAATTATCGAAAAATAACAGAAATGAAGCAGAAGCAGAGAACATACCCACCCATGTATTTTAAATCGTATGAAACACAGGTAACTTTCATTGTTTTTTTTGTAATTCTCATGTAAGATCTTAAACCTCCCCTCTAGGATTGACGTGAACGCAATATACAGCAGAATCGAAACCATCCGTTTAAAAAACAAACCATCCATTTAAAATTAAAGGAATTGTTATTATATAAATAAAAAAACTAAATAAAAACATAGATACTTGATTCTATCTAGTATTTATATTGTTATTATTGCAGACATTTAAAAATTAAATTTCATTAAAATTTTAACTAAGACCTCTAGCAATAAATCTGTGAAAACGGCATTTAATTCCATGGAGTAGTTTTTCTGTGATACATATACAAACATACAGACATATCAATTAATTAGGCCACTGAAGTCCACTGCTTGAAAAAGGCCTCTCCCACTCGACCCGCCACCTTCCGCAACCATAAGATTCCAGCCGCCTTTTCAGATCGTCGGTCCACCAGGCCGTTTGGCATCCTCCCTTATTCTTACTGATTCACGGTCTCTACTCTAGGACCCGTTTGGTTCAAAGGTCATCAGTCTTTTGGCAGATGTTGCCAACCCACTGCCACTTTAGAGTGCCTATCCTGCGAGCTATGTCGGTAATTTTGGGTCTTTGTTAGATCACCACATTACGGATTTTTTCCTTCAAAGAAACTCCCAGATAAGCTTGTAAGGACAGACAAAAAGGTTTTTTTTTCAATATCTATAATGTACAGACGTTTAGTTATATGTATAGATGTCCTTCCCCATGGTTTATAGTAGCTCCATGCCAAATTTCATGAAAATTGGCTTAGGCTAAAGATGCTAAAGGGCTAAACTGATTTTGAGGATATTTGACAGACAGACAGACGAACAGAGTTAATTTCATATTTACAACATTAAGTATAAATTGTTAATTAGTATGTTTGTATGGATCTCAGTGTTAAATCCACTACTAAAGGATGCGTACAATAAACAGTAGTAACGTTATTTATTTTTATGTACTCAGGACACACCAACAAGATCATACTCAAACGTACTGAATTTTATCAGATTTATAAGACGTTCTTAGGAAGGTCCTTGACACAAATGGTTTTATTGAAATGTCTTCAAACTATTGTAATAAAGAGCATTGACGTGGGTGCGCAAGTACTTAACGTAATCTAGCTAGATTAGATAATGTGCTCCCGAAAGCCAAACATTCAGTTGCCTATTAAAATGATTACGACACAATAAGGATGTTTCGTGGACCAGAGTTAGGTAATTGATAGCAATTGATGGCCGGAGACGGCAAGAGTTTTAATTCTTTTAAGATATTTCACATAGATAAAAGTATATCAGGTTTCAGGGTGATCAAAGAGAGACTAGACATAACATAACATACATCAACATACGCTCACGCCTGTATATAAAGACTAGGCAGAGGTGTATCAAATACCCACATTTTGCCCATTGGAATTTGGTCCCACTCGCGTAATAGGGGCAAGCCTATTGCCGTCAATCTGGCACTTAATGGACAGACAGACATCGTATGTATTTACTGCTATATATTTAAATAAAGATTGTGTTTTCTTGTTTTGTTGTGGTAGCCGACTCAGACCTTTCCGACTACAGCCAGTTCGAGTTACAGGTATTTGATCCCGAAGTCTTCCTGCTATTGATTATTCTTTAGAAAGCGTCTATAGAAGTAATATCCTTTTCATTTATTTCCTTGGTGTTATCTTTTTCTTTTTATATACTTCAATTTCTAATTAGCACAGTGTGGGTGTTCATGACACCTCTGCCCATCCCTCCAGGGAAAGACATGAGTGTCTAGTCCTAGAGGGATTATTCCCTAGATGTTCAAAAAGTCCAAGATTTTTTTTAATTTTTATATTATTACCGTTGAAGAGCCTCACGCACAAATGGTTCGACTACACCAGAGAAATACCACTACCTTACAGAAAACCGGTAGACAAACAATGTTTGCACCAATCTTGCACTTACAACTCTTGAGTGCAGGTGTTCATGCGTGGCGGTTGTCACTTAATATCAGGTGACCAGTTCATTCGTCTTCCCGTCGTCTCGTCTTCATGCCCCTATGTAATAAAAAGAAAGAAATATTGTATCAGACACTGAGACTTCCGGATTGAAGTCATGTGCATCTGATTTCTCTTCCTCTAAACGTTTAGTAGCCCTCGTTTCCTTAATGCTTAAAAATCTTAAACCGTTTTCGAACTGACGTGGTGTGTTTTTTTTATGCTCATTATGTGTCAAAAATATGGGCGTTTAATACACCTCTACAGTGTGTAAGTTTAACCAGGGAACATTTTAAATTGAATAAGCTGGATGACTTTTACCTCAAATCAGCATCTCCACAGTAAACGTCGCCGAGCCGGCCCTTTCGTGAGTAAGCATGGCTCTACCACTGCAATACTAGTAATCTTACTACCCTACTTAATCAAATAATTGAATTTAAGCATTGTACCCAATTGTTTTGGAATATTGATATTATACTGGATATCAAAAGGACATAATGGACATTATTTATATGTCGGAGATACTGATTTTTGGCTTCCATTATCTTCGTCTGACATCTCGTGGGCGTGTAGTGGGTAGACACCGAAATGAAGTTGCAGCGATGTGCCGCGCGACGGTGGCGCCTATCGTTTCTTTTAAGTACCATTATCATTTCGGGATGCGACATTTTTTTTTATGTGATGGGGGCAAACGAGCAGGCGGGTCACCTGATGGTAAGTGACTACCGCCGCCCATGGACACCCGTAACTCAAGAGTCAGAAGTGCGTTGCCGGCCTTTTAGGTAGGAGTACGCTCTTTTCTTGAAGGTTTGAAGGTCGTATCGGTTCGGAAATACGGCAGGCGACAATTTGTTCCATAGGCTGGTTGTGCGAGGCAAAAAGCTTCTGGAGAAGCGCACAGTGGTGGAGTGCCAATCGTCCAGGTGGTGGGGATGGATATGTTGTCGCGTAGGACGATGGTTGAAACCTACAGCCTGTATAAGATCCGAACAATTGAGAAGCTGGTACTGGGGTGCACCTGCATAGAGATGAGAACAGTATTCACACACACATTCAGACACAAGTTTGGATAGGCTTTCAATGACGTTTACCCGAGAAATGTTAGCGCGGCCGGTGTAAAGGGCATCACTCGTGCTATCGTCTGCATAGCAATGGATGCTGCTAAGCTGCAGCATGTCATTGATATGCAGAAGAAACAGCGTGTGTGATAGCACACAGCCTTGTGGGACACCAGAATTAACAGACTTGGAGTCGGAGCATGCACCGTCAACAACGACCTTGATGCTTCTGTCTGTAAGAAAACTGGTGAGCCAATATTGCACAGTTTCTCGGAAAGCCCATAGGAAGGAAGCTTCGCAAGGAGCGCTTTGTGCCAGACCCGATCGAAGGCCTTCAACGAACGTCCAAACTAACGGCCAACGCTTCCTCCTTGGTCTCGATCGCCTGTGCCCACCGGTGAGTCAAGTAAACGAGAAGATCTCCAGCTGAACGACCCCGAAGGAAGCCGTATTGTCGATCATTGAGGAGCTGGTGGTCTTCAAGTACCGGAGGAGCTGGCAGTTAATAATGGATTCCATTATCTTGGAAAACAAGGAGGTGATGGCTATGGGTCTGTAGTTGGACGGATCCGAGCGATCTCCTTTTTTAAGGGGGGGGGGGGGGGGGGTGCACTAGAGCTGTCTTCCATGAGTTCGGGACTACGCCAAGAGAGTAGGAAAGCCGATAAAGGCGAGTTAAAACCGGTGCCAACTCTGGAGCACACGTCTTCAGCACGATAGGAGAGATTCTATCGGGCCCACTCGACTTAAGAACACTTGTTGTAAGAAACAATAATGGTTTTGCTATGATCATTTACTGGGTGTATATAGAAATACTCGATATTTACGTATCCATTGTATTCATAGGTACATTTACTTCTCTGCTACAGTGGTTTTAAGAATTCCTACATGATTTCCTACTGCAGTTCAAATTGAGATATAATAACAGTTAAGGTACAAAAGTTTGAGGGGCCACAATGCACTCGTGGCGTCCAAGGCTTTGCTAAGGATTCTTTGTGTGTTCTAAGTATTTGTTCATTATACTACATTTCTGGTGTCATAAAACTGTGCCTTATTACTCACGTATATATATACATATACTCTTGAGCTGCAAGTGTTCATAGGCGGCGGAAGTCACTTACCAACAGGGGACCCGTCTGCTCGTTTGTACTAAAATAAAAAATTTTTGATTGTATCGAGGCGTAGGTAAACAGAAAATAAAACACATCAGCCATGTCATACATATATTATATCATTAATTACATACATATGTACGTGTTAATTATTTAATTACTTACACCTAAACATAAGAAGTCTATTTATCATATTCTAAGAAATACATTTATAAGTCGCAAATGGAATAAAGACATTAAGTAAAAATATTTACATTCTATGTTTCAAAAATCGTTTGAAAATATTTTTTTAGAGCTAAAATAGACACTAGGGGCACTGAATCAAAAATAAGGTTAGTTTCACTATTCAAAGCAAACCATAGACAACAAGTTTTTACGTTCAATCAATATTTGGTCGCCTGGTGGCACCTTGGATAAACACTAGACTTGATTATGATGGCCCTTAAACTATACGATTCTTCGAAGTCAGAAAACTGTTATTCATGTGGAAAACACTCAAACGATTTTTTCTACACTTTTTCTAGCCAATAAATTCTTTTTGATTATAAAATATTTCTAAGAAAACATTGGTTAATAATACATTTAGTATATTTCCCATTCATGTTTACACATCAACAGCGATATAACATTTTATATTTGAAATACTGAATAGATTTAAATCAGCTTGTCTCCGTGACGTACAAAGGTATAAAAGAGGAATTTAATTCCTTTTGATACATATACCTATTTCAATAACGTCTTGAGTTTAGACTTGAAAAATAAGTGTGATTTTTATCTCAAGCAATGTCAGTAGTAAATTTTAAATTGGAAGTAAATTCCTTACTTGATGTAGAGAAAAGGTTATAGTTAATAATTTTAGTTTATGTTGCCATAGCCGTATTATAAAAGAAAAAAATTCAAACTATTTTGTAAAAAGAATAAAATATCACTGCATTTTTTTTTATTTAATGACTACATTAGCAGGGTAATTTTTACGATATTTTTTTTTATACCTTACAATAAAAAAACAAAGAGGTTTTATCATGTAAGCGTTTATTTATATACTAGCATTATTATTATGAGAAAATACTTAATTTATAAAGGTGCATAATCATCTTAAAAACTCCATAATCTTCTTAAAAATTATCATGAAAACATGATAATTTTTAAGATGATTATGGGGAATGACACTAAAAGTGTCAGCCCACCATGTGGCCCACAATGATTCAAAAGACACCAATGTGCGTACTGATCGAACTAAGAATGCTGCTTTTTTGATAATTCACTAAATTATTCTCATTGCTGATATACTACTTCTGATGAATAGATAGAGTAAGAGAAATAGAGAAGTCCGCAATTACCAGCTTAAACAAAATTTTACATTTTTGTGAGAGTGCCAGAATCAAAATTTGGGTAAAGTAAATATTCCCACAGTCATGACACTCTCGAACTAAGCGTGAAGTTGCGATATTTTTGCTAGTTTGGTGTCTTATTGTATCATAAGGTTACTTTGTTCATACCTTCATTTGACTAGATTGGGGGTCCAAATTGCATGTAATACTTATAATAATAAATACTAAACATTTACAGATAGCAATACTCCTGCATAGCTAGAATGATCTCAGGTAACGATATACCATTTAATTCTAAATAATTAGGTTTCAAATCTCGAGTACGTATCGGTATCGGAGGACGCGTGGTAGTCAATCTGTGTGCAGCGCGCGGGTGAAGGTGTGGCTGAGTGTAAGTGGGAAAGTGTGTGTCTGTGTGTGTGCGTGTCTGGCGTCTACCGGCCGAGTCCTGTCCACAGCAGAGCAGGGTCATGGTGGTTGGCGCGAGGGTACCCACCGTCCGCCTCCATGACAGATCTGCGGTTGTAAGATCTACGTACAACGATATTTTTTACTCATTTTTTATAATGGAAAAAACAGTAATTGTAAAATACAAAATAAAGATTGGCATTATACGTCATATATCTGAACAATCTTTAAAATGTACTTATACACAAAAAAGAAGGTAGTGGTTGTTCTACATTATATTTCAGTCAACTTTAATATAATTAAGATTTAGGTCAGAACTACCAACTAAAACTACACGATATTTTATCAAAGGTGCAAAGAGGTAAACTTATAAATTTAATGTTAATTAAACTATATTATAAGAAAAAACTATTGGAAACTAAAGATGTTTTATACATTTCTATATCCAAGCAAATTGAGCTTACAACTTCATTTAAATACTATGAACCTTCATTTAAAATAAATAAATAGTCTGACCGCGGTAAACGGTTAAATAGTTTAATGAATTTTACACCAATTATCGAAAAATAACAGAAATGAAGCAGAAGCAGAGAACATACCCACCCATGTATTTTAAATCGTATGTGAAGTGACTTAAGGTATTTAGGTCACACATTGTGAGAAACACAGGTAACTTTCATTGTTTTGTTTGTAATTCTCATGTAAGGTCTTAAACCTCCTCTCTAGGATTGACGTGAACTTCATACACAGCAGAAACGAAATCATCCAGCGTAGACGAACTAAACTATTATGTATGTGATTTTCACCAAACCCCACTTTAGGCAGCACGCAATGAATGCAAAGTCAAAACTTGTTAATCGAGGGTAGTTGAGACGGTCTAGGGACGCCTATAAAGAACCCGGAGCAACTGTTAAGCTCAGTTCGACTAGTCCTGAAGTTGAATGCACAATCGCAATTCCGTATGCCTCTTGGCAGTATTTTTCCTTAATACTTGTGTGTACGACTTATTGAACATAATAGTTTTGTAAAGTTATTGCACTGAATGTGTCATTTAAAATAAATGAACCACTTTGAACACTACTCGCAGGTATTCTGTCAGGTAACTTAAAATTTGAGCGTTAACTTCATACAAGTTTTCCTAATAAGGTAAGGTTTGAAATAAATATCTTTTAAAAGAGTATAAAAGCAAGCTAAACAGCACATTTCTGTTATTTTTACACATAGTTAAAATGATTGGCATGCTATAAGACATACATAAGTAAAATAAAGTACAATTCCCACCTGATATTGCCTGTTGGTCTGAGAGGGCGAAGAGCATACAGCTTCCTCGGTCCGCTGCCGCCGCCAAAATTATCTACAAAATTGTAAAAAGTATAAATACGATTGTATTTATAAAACTATGTGCATAGATACGTATTTACATTAACAATAAGTTCTTAATTTAAAAGAATAATAACTACCCAGATATATGACGAATCATATGCCACACAGCTGTTTCATATTAACTTTCTTAAAAGTTTTTTTTTAAATAACCAGTGGCACTGAGATGATAGGATTCTAATGATACCTCATTCATACAAATCTGTTCAGGCGTTACGAAGTTACTGTGGAATAAAAGCCTCGCATACATACTCATATATAAATGAATCCTGTTAACATTATGTATGCAATGACCTTCAACTGCTTCTAGCATCTAAGCATAACTTTTTCTTTTTTTTTATTTAAATTAAGGTTCAGGTACCCTTCTGCTCATTTGCTATCTGGCTATTTACTTATTGTTTACGTTAGGTCGCGCTGTGGAATAGCACTATTCTATAAACTTTGCGTTTCAAATAAGAAGAATGCAACTTCACTTAGAAACGTACTCACAGAATACATCTATACTAATATAATGAATCCGAAGAGTTTGTTAGTTTGTTTGAACATGCTTATCTCAGGAACTACAGATTCGATTTAAAAAATCTCTTTGTCTTAGTTATCCCGTATATTGAGGAAGGCTATAGTTTATATAGATATTCGATAAAGTTAAGTACATTGTAGTAATAATTTAAAATCACAAACATATAAAAAATATGTGTGGTTAGTGTAAGATTTGTTTGAAATGCTGTTGAAGGTAAGGTAAAATAAGATTTTGTAACTGGTATTGTTTTGTAAAATCTAAAATGTAGTTATGGATAATCCTTTTATTTCATCTCAAACGCATAGTATGGAGGAGCGTCAAAGTTCGAGGCAGTATCGCGACATTCAGAACAAATAATGTTTCCTCATTGCTTATGAGTTTCTAGAGGACGTGTTATTTTCTATTGTAGCTTCATATCTGAAGGGTGTCCAGTCCGAATAATTAAAATATAACAAAGGAACTTCTCCTAACTAGACGCAGCAGTCGAGAAAGTATTTAAACTAAGCATCAAACACCTTTGAATGAGAAATTCGCGAGCAGAATGCGTTCGCTAGTTAAAGAAAGTACTTTAAAATATTCAAAAGCGGAGTGAAAACTCTCAAATGAAATGGCCTTTAGTTGAAGAATTTTGTTGCATTTAATCTATAGTAAAATTCCTAGAACTTGCCATGCCAGGAATTATTTATCTTATGAATATGGCAATAGTATATATAATACACAAAGCAATATAGCGACATAATTAGCCGATGCATTTGTTTTTTTTTTATTGAAGGCAACTCCTGCACTAAGAATTGATCCAAAAAACTTATTAATTAGTCTTGCAAACGTTTATAAGCCACGTAACTGCTTTAAGTATGTTTGCGTTATCACTTTCGGATTTTGATCAATCTAAAAAGTCTTATAAATAGATTAAGACCTATGTCCTATAAAAATATAATACTTTATTAAGAATGCAATGAGCTAAACGATTGATATCTTGAATTGACTAGTACACCATCAAGTACGATGGTATGATTTCATTGAGTTATTGCTATTATATTCATCCTAAGGTTGTCTCGTAGAGATCACTTTAAAAGTAAAGTAAAACAACCTGTAAGTTAAAAGACAAATGAGTAATCAGGAATTATTATGTATATTTACATGATATATGTCTAGACTCTAAAAAATTTTTAATAATATTGCATTTTTAGTAAGCCATTTCTTTAGGCGTACATTAAACAATTTAAATGATAAAGGGTAGTTCTACATCTTGGTACAACTATCTCTGTAGGATCCCGTTGACTGTTGAGACTGCCCTCGCTGTTTTCTTTATACAGTTGTGAATGTTTTCTGATAAACAGTCCTATTTCCAAAATATAAAGAGAGCTTACAGTTAGTATATGAGTTTTCTTGAAAATGAAAATGGCCTACAGGAATTTAAAGGTTCAGAATTGTAAATTGCCCGTAAGCATTTTGTTTGAGACAAAATTACTTCGTCGATTGTAGTCGAATTGCCCCACAACAGTAAACCATATCGTAATATCGATCCATCATAACCATGATAAGCAGTAATTGCTGTACTTTCTGTAGCGGTTTTTCGTGACAGTCGAACGAATTTATTTATTTTTGTGCAGAAGTTTTTTTTTGTGTAACTTTTTTTAATTACAATAATTGTCTAAAGTTATACCCAAACATTTTAAGCTATTAGAAGAATTCATTACAATATTATCATACTTTAAGATGATGTTACTATTCATTGTTTTATAGTTACATAATTGAATGTATTTTGTTTTATTCAAGTTGACTCTTAAGTCTTATACTCTAATTTTAAAGACTGTTTATTTTATGAACTGTATATTATGAATGGTATGCAATATAGAATATTACTATTAAAGGCAGGTTAAAGTGAAGAAAAAACCTGTTAGATATCAATAAAGCATTCATATTTCCCTAAGATTGCAGCCTAGAGCTAATAAGTACCAATTGAAGAAAACATATACACTACAAACACACAAATTAAAAGGTTATTTCCTGTTGCAATTTGATTGACATTGTTCACATGTTGTTGACAGTTCCTACAAGCATATTTTCCTATTTCCATTGAACAGGAAGCCGTGTGTAACCTCTAGAGTAGCGTCTAATTAAGACCCTGGTAGCGTCCATTTCAATGAGAAATGAAGGTCGATGAGAGCGGGGGGAGAATTGTGATGGGTTTGGAAGGTATGTACTCGTGTCGTGTCGAAGGTTATTATTACAAATATATCTTGCAAAGAGTGCTATTGCTTAGGAATTAAACATTTTAACTTTTTGTCATGCAATTGTGCAAGCAACTTCACTTGAAATCGTACGGTCATAATTTTTTTTTGTCGTACGTATCAGTGTATATACGATTAAAAAATATAATTGATAAAGTACAATAAATTATAATTATTCATTTAAAATTTTAACCATGAAACACTTTGAGATAAGTCTAAGACCTGTTTATTTTTTTTTAAGCTTATAAGGTAGAGTAATTGGAAATTTTTTGACACATCTAAATCGTCGATTTTTTTTTACATTTGAATGGTGTAGTACTTACATTATTCATAGGTACAGTAGTTTGAATTTGAAATTTGAATTCCGAGGACGATGGATTACGATGAAAAACCTTGAGATTATCTCTCAAGCACGTTTTGGTAAACATAATTTTTATTACGAAGGTCTATTTCAAATAATACTTAATAAAATTGCGGATTTGAAAATATAGATAATACATAAATAATCATTATAAACTCATAACAATTTTCTTTGCATACAAATATTACATGATAGACAAGGTCACGTATTTTAATAATATTATAATGTTTCATAAAAAAAATGTGTGGATTACAAAATGGTGTTCGCATTATCAAAGCTATCAAATGACAATTAGGGTTTGTGGAAGCTATGACATTTTTTTTATCATCAACGCATGTTTTGTTTGATAATACACGCTGATTAAAAAATCTGTAATGCTGGTATTAAAAAGGCTGCTTGAATTGTTGGATAGAGGGTTGGAAAATTACTTTTAGCAACGTTTAACAAATTAGTGGCAATAACAGTGAACAATTTTTACAATAAAGATAAGTTTAAACATGACCGGTTTATGTTATGTCGGACTTAAAGGAATCATACTTGGGACATAACGCCTTCCATATTAATAACGGGTCAAATTTCACAAAATCGGCCTTCACTCTTTTTACCCTACTGCTCATGTAGGTATGCGTGTTCATACATGCATCATCATGATATGGGATGAAACATTTCGAGATAACATCAAAATACAGAAAGTCGGGTTTAACATATGTACAACTATAGTACTGACTAGCCTGTTGGTCTAGTGGTTAGTGACCCTGACTGCTAAGCCAGAGGTCGTGGGTTCGATTCCCACACAGGACAAATATTTGTTGAGCATAATCATTTGTTTTGTGTCTGGGTGTAATTTATTTATAATATGAAGTATATAAGTGTGTTTATCGGCTGTCTGGTTACCATAGTACAAGCTCTGCTTAGTTTGGGATCAGACGGCCATGTGAGTTGTGTCAAGTTATTATTATTATATATGGAGACCAGGTGTTTACAGGGTTATAATTTGTTTTAATAATGTTACGGGTTAAAACATGTTTAGAAGAGTAGAATATAGCCAATCCATTTCTTCCCGGGGATACAGTTAAAGGGACCGGACTGTTTTCTATTAGAAAGTAGGTATAAATTATTGTGTTAGTGGGACCAAATTCTTATTGGTAACATTTTGTGTTTAACACACGTCTGCCTACTCCCTAGGGATATAGGCTTGAGCGTATATATGTATGTATATACGTACATTACAGTCTATTTGTAGGAATCTCTATTGCTATCACAATTACAATATAGATTAGATTGAATACAAACAATAGGAAGACATATTAAGATAGTAAATTCGTGGAAAATTGATTGTAAACAAAGTCTTTCAAGTCTCATAGAACTCAATACGGTAACTTTGACCGGTTTGTACTCTTTGTAGATAAATGGCATTGTTGTTCGGCTGTTTATTCAAACCGTGTTTCATAATGTTCGTGATAGATGGATCATAATTTTGGTTCAAAGAATTTTAGCTTCATATTCCATGCTTGAGCATATTTTAAAAAAGTACAAATTATTCTGTCACTTTTAACTCATTCGAGTAATTAAGATGTTATATCAAACATTAGAGTTGTTTTTAAAATAATTCGAAACACCAAATAAATAAAATATTAATTTAAAAGTTTTCATTTCAATGCATTTCCTTGTGTTATTATGTTTTACGTTAAATTGAAAGGCTAGGGCTGCAAAATTTTAGTTGTTACGACTGAGACAGACATCGCGCAACAGGGTATTTTTCTTATTTGTGGGATCAGTATATTGTAATGTGAAATGAGTCACGAACTAACAATTAATTAACGTTACGTACTCACGTTACGTAAAATTCTCATTGATTTTTTTTTTATTTAGAAAATACATTATATGCCGTAGGCTTATATCTAAAGACTAGTCTTTATGACACGCAAGATCTTTCAAAATTTCAAATAAAACAAAGTTAAATTTTTATCTGTAAATAATACAAGAAAACTATCTAAGAATGAAAGATGTAATCTTTACCATAACGAGAGTCATATCACTTGATTTATCAATAAACGTTATTTTTTTACTAATATAAGTTTAGAGATAATATATACATATATAATACCAGTATATATGTACATATATTTATGACTATATATAAATTAGTAGCCGTCCTAAGCAAGTATACGTTTATAGTCACTGCTACAGCCATAGTGTAGTAGCGTACATTCAAATCTGAGTTCCAGAATATAGCGCGTTTCAATAAACAAACAAACAAAAAAATCTTGTATGCTGTATTACATTTGTAAAGATTTGGAAAATATACATACATACATACATTACGTGACCTCCCTCCCTCCCTCCTCCCTCCCTCCCTCTCCTCTCCCTAGACCTCCCGCAGCGTTTCCTATCTCCTCCTCCCTGTCTCTTTTCCCTCCTCGCATACCCTCTTCAGCCTCAAAGGCAGGAGGCAGCGCTCTTACGACTCTCCAGTTGCAAGTGTCCATGGACAGCGGTTGTTACTTACCATCAGGTTAACCGTCTGTTCGTCTATAATATATAAAAAAAAAAACAAAAAAAACGCTCACGTCTGTATCCCCTAAGAGACAGGCAGAGGTGTATTAAATATTAAGAAATTACTAATAAAAAAATATAAGAAATTACTTTTAAATGTTTTGTAAAAACTGCATTGAAATATCATCACAGAAACCAAGTTTTATTCAACTGAGAAGTTGGCAAACATTCATAAAGTTCAGTTAAATAAGTCTTTAATTGAGTAATTTCTAGCGAATGTCTGTTTCACGAACGCTGGCGTTGAAATTTGAACTCAATTGGTTTTTCCCGTTTCGTAGTCAACGTTGAACACGTAGGTATTCTTATAATTTAAACTTTACAGGTTTATTTTCATAAATAAGTAGAAAATTGCACGTAAATGCTCTATTTTTGTTTTAGCTGGCAGTTTTGAAATAAGAAGACTATTGTCGAGTTAATTTGATTTTCTCAGAAGGTTCTTTCCCGGGTCCCATGCAATAGACTCACTCGTGACGGAACAGCGTGGCTTTTTAGTCGGTTGATGACCCGTAGGGTTTCCACAGGTCTTGGATTTAAAGATACAATTAAGTTTAAATATTATAATCT
The DNA here is from genome assembly GCA_947561695.1 of Tyria jacobaeae. NCBI lineage: Eukaryota > Metazoa > Arthropoda > Insecta > Lepidoptera > Erebidae > Tyria > Tyria jacobaeae. Next base: position 19,826,011 of record OX387215.1, on the reverse strand, counting down.
TAGGTTGTTGTGGCTCTTGGAATCTGTCTGGAGAAAATCTTTTAATAGAATTACCTACTTCAATACAAATAGTTAAATATATCTTATTATTCGTTATTCGTCTGTGTCACTTATTCGTCTGTCTTTATCTAGTAAAACATCGTAATTCTGCACATTATTTAATTAAGAAAATGATGTCAAAATTCAATTTTTATTAAGTAATAATGGATTTAATGTTGTACGTTACCAACAGCTAAAACTTTCTTAGTGTGTATAAAAAAAAGCAGTATAATATGGAAGTAAATGTGTATAAGCGCCAAAAATTACTATTTTTAACCAACTTCAAAAAAGGAGGTAATTCTAAGTTTGACTAAGTGTTTTTTTAATGTATGTGCGATTTCTCGCGATTTATTAATTGTATGGACTGATATCTTAATTCGACTATAATGCAGTAATTAACATTTTTATTTTCAATACATTTATATAAGAAATTAGTATAAAAAACTATAGAGTAGCTAACTTAATGAAAATAAACTTTTCTCATCGCTCTTCTAATCCTCCCTTTCATGTTGAGTGCCATTTTCAAAGGCTAAAGACAAAAATAGTTTACTGATAACAAAGTTTAATAATAAAAGTTTAGTATTCGCTAGTTCTCAATCTATTTTAGATCGGACATTTTTTTTCAAGGCCTTGGATATGTCTGTCTGACTTTATAATGGCACGAGGTAAACATATGTAAATAAAAATATTAATCAAAGCTGCAGGGTTAAATTTTTCCTAATTAATTTATTATAAGATTACTGCTACTGATATATAATAGTGTGTACTGTAACCTTTATTAGATTAATAGACTCGATTATAATTGTTTTTACCCGACTGCCAAAGAATTTGTAAAAAAAAGTGTCTCGTATGTATGTTGATCTTTTTTTTCTTATTTTAAATTACAGTGGGACAGATGAAAAGACGGGTCACGAAAGTAAGTGACAACCGCAGTCCATGCACACCTGCAGCTCAAGAGTCGTAAGTGCGCTGCCCGCCTATGAGTGTGATGACGGAAGGGGGATGCGGGGACGAGAAAGAAGAGAGCCACCCTCTATATATATATATATAGGAAAGAATAAAGAGGAGGGACGAGGGAAGAGGAAGCCGGAGAGGGGGAGTTGGGCAAGCCCATTCTTGCCTAAGCATGGCTCTGTCAGTGTTTTTTGTCAAGCGCTAGACCCAAAACTTCTTGATGGATTTTGACATATGAGGTGTCATTTAAATCGTCTTAAATGTTTTGTTAGTGGGAGTTAATACGGTATAACATGTCGAGAGAAGGTGAAAAAATCTAGAGATTATTGAAGAAATTAAATTTAGTCAAGTTGTTTAAACAATTTTACTTGTATTTGAATTTGCGTAAGTGTGTATGAATTTTATACAGCGTACCGTCTGTATTTTAACACAAGAAGAAGAAGATTAAGAATAATCTTTATTGTATACCAAACAAATCTTCCTTAAAATTAAATATGTAAGGTGATATGCACAATCACTATGATATGGCCTTATCGCTAAGAGTGATCTCTTACAGGCAACCTTTGGATGGACAAAATTGATAGTGGATTTAAGAATGATGGGTAGCTTGGTGCACTGTAGCAGTAAGAGGAGAAGATGCAATTTAATTGCAACATCAACGTATAAAACTAAATACATCTTACCTATATATACATACATTACTATATACATAAATATACATATATATGTATATATATACATACAAACAAATACACATAGTACCATGAAATAGCTATTATAATTGCGATTTTCGTGTCAGAAAAGAACTTCGTGTCTTTTGTATATTTTAATAACGACGAAGGAAGGTCTGTCAATCGTCATACATTGTATTATTCCATTTTAATAATTACTTTTACTAGCTAGCGATGTTGTGATTAACATCTTAGACGGGCTTGTTGGCCTTGAGTGCGATTCCCACACGGGGCCGAAATATGTGTCCCTGCGATACAGGAATCAATCTTAAGCTTTAATTGTCTTTATAAAAAACTTAGGAACTAAACCGACTAGTAAGAAAGCTGTAAATTTCATTATTTTTTTTTTGTTAAACGGAATCATCTCTGAAACTTTCAATTGGATTCTAAAAATTCATCTGATTGGATACAGTATTCATTGAAGAATATAAATGGCCTCTTCGGAAAAATAAATACAAGCGAATCCATTACTTACGATGCAGAAACGATAGACTTTACAAGCATTAATATAACGGACACAAGCAGCATTTAGAACCGGGGCAACTATTCGATGATCAAACATATTTATGTCCTGTGTGGGAATCGAACCCACGACTTCCGCCTCAGCAGTCAGCATCACTAACCACTAGAACAATAGACCAGTCAAAAGCATTAGTTTGCAACATCTAAACTCTAATTAGCTGCTCCACCTATCTAGAGGCCGTGTACGCTATCCCTTAGGAATGCGACATCCACGATATGTGTTCGAGTTAAATGAGTTCTTCAAAGTTTTTTTATTTAATATTAATGAGAACGTGTTCAATTTTTTCATATGTCATTTGAGTTTTAAATTCAAATCCGTTTGGTTTGAAATTGATTTTTTGGTATTTAAAAAAATGTTCTAAATTTACATGTGATATAAATGTAAGCTTTAGATCCCCCCAGAAGTTCTTTTGTTTAAGTTACTGTTTAAACAATAAAATAATTTAGTTATTAAATTTTTAATAATAACAACTTCAAAAGACGGTGTAACTGAAATGTAAGTGTGACGTAAAACTCTGCAACAACAACTTGACAAAGTTACCGATTAAAACTCGTTTTACTACAAGTGTTATAGACTGTCTCGTCACAGAAAAATGTGACGACACAGTCGTCATGTGTCGTGATGAAATGCGTTTAAAGTGTCCTCGTCAGTTGCCTTTTCATATTTTTAATTACTTTTTACTTTGTGAATGTAAACTTTGCTGTTATATGCCATGTAAACAGTTGAATGAAAATGAAAAATATGTATATTTAGTTTTTCCATAGTATTCCCTGTTTAATTTCAAAATCCGACCCTAAGTCTGCGTTACTAAATGCATTGATAAAATCAATGAACTTATGATAATTACATCTGGAAAATACCATGAAACAGAAAAGACTATGAAATGTCTATCAAATGATGTAAAATTTAGCTGTGAGACTTTATCGGGTTACATTTCTTTGTCGTAGATCACTTTGCCTGAATATTTCCTTATTACGATTCTTGGGATGTAAGTATTATTTTGGTGTAACTACTAAATTATACCAATTAATAGTAAGCAAATCCCAGTGCCCACAGAGACGCCAATTTCTCGTTGCTATATCTTGATATATAGCAATTACAGTAGAAGGGTCTTACAGTGGAGACCGCGATTGGATTTAAAGGAAGGAAGGAAGCCCCCCCAGCCTGATGTAAAGACGACCTGAGGAAGGTAGCTGGGAATGACTGGATGCCGAAAGGAGTAGATCGTAAATCTGTAGAATGCGAAAGGCTTAATGATGATTTTTTTATAGGAGGACAAAGAGCACACGGGTCACCTGATGGTAAGTGTCTTCCCCGCCCATGTACACTGCAAGAGTCGCAAGAGTTTTAGGGTAGGAGGGAAAGGAGGGGAATTGAAATTGGGTTGAGCTTCTGGTAACATCACTCACTCAGTCACACAATGCAAGCATGTTTTAGATCCGGTTTTCTGTGAGATACGAGCTGTTAAATGGGACTTCAAAGCAATCAAGTACGGTTGATTTAAAGTGCAAGAAAACGATATGCGCAGCTACTTACTGGATTGTGGTGCGTGCACGACGGATGGTGGTTCAGAGAACAGTGTTGAACGTTCCTGCGGCGAAAGCGACACCAGGGTTTCAAGGTTGTCACGCAGAGAGTCGAAGAAAGAGCCCATGTCGTTTAGCACACCTGTTGGAGTTTTAATATTGATTAATTCAATTGATATGAGAATAATAAGGCAAGGACTGTATGTTAGTCTACAAATCCATTGCATCTGTCCATCTAAAGGTTGTCTGTAAGAGATCGCAACTAACGATAAGACCGCTGTTTGTACCATGATATGTTTGTTTGAAATACTGTAAACTATATGTAAACTATATGTAAACTATACTGTAAACTATATGGTATACAATAAAGAGTATTTATTGTATTGTATTATGTATTGTTATAGTCTTTATTTAGCAAAGGTCCCAGGAGTGGATGCGAAAGTATTGGATTAAACTACAGCTGGCACAAAGTTCTCTAATCGTATTGGTGGAACGTTTTATTTTATTATGAGTAATAAAGAGTAGTACACTACATATAACAGCAGTGGAATTATAACTAGTAACATTGTAATATATGCACTACCATCTTACTTATACACACATACATGCAACTGCACTTTTATTGTATGAGTTTTAATCTAGATTATTAAATTTTAATATGTTGACAATAGTACTAATGTAACGATGGTACAGAATAAAAAGTATGCACACTTAATTACGTGATTATTAAAATCCAAACAGTAATATATATGCCATGTTTAGGCGCGAATATGAAGGCTCGCCCGGTGCGATACCATGGCTTCACAGAAAACCGGCTGTTAGGCGAGAAGGCTTATCGCGCATCTGTTTATGTCCGATCCATAAGCTGCACCGGCTCTGTTAGGGTTCGTCTTTTAATCCAAGAACCGTGTAACACCGACAAAATTAGTTACGATTAAACGGCTTAAACTTTTTGCTGCATTATTAGGGTCAAGACTGCGTATAACAGTTCTCTAGTCACTGACAATGCCAATCTATCAATGCTTTCTTTGGTGCGATTCGACGATCGTACTCGCTGAATACCCCTTAACTTCAACTCAAGCTCATGCTTGCATCAATCCCCTTTCCCCTTTCCCTGCCTCTCTTCCCCCTCCCCATTTTCCCATCTTCTCTTTCATCCCTTTCCCCTACCCGAAAAGGCGGACAGCACTCTCTCTTCCTAATGTCATGATTTAATTAGTTCAACGGTACGGCAGCAGTGCAAAAATACGAATAAATGAACATGTTGCATTCGGCTGCAGTTTTATTTAATAAGATAGTAAAACATTACAAGTTTAAAAAAAAATGCTTGCAAGCATATGTACGTACGTAAGGAAAAAATCACATCAAGTCCTACTACTACAAGCTTCATAAATATGCATCAAATGTTCCGAGCCATGAGTTGTCACATAAATAAAAAAAACATGTAAAAGGTAAGAGGACTTGAAAAATTAAGATCCGAAATGTCAGTAAATCAATAATCTATAAATGTCAATTTATATATGGCTTTTTTAACGTGTAGAACCTCTACTGGTGATCAGCCCACTGGGCTAAAAGGTGAGGTGGTAAGTCGGACTCAAACCGACTAAAATCACAAGGTGTTCCGTCACAGTCTTATTGCCGGAGCGTCTGGTGTATCCTTGAAAGGAAATCTTTGTGCATCCCGGCGGATGACCGTAGAACTTTCGACTGCGTGAACCGATTTCGAAGATTTTTTGGTCCAGTTCTGACAATGGCATCCATGAGAAAACCATATAAATCTTAAATTAGCATTAAGCATGTGTGCGACAAATGGACGAATAACTCAATATCACGCCATCCGATTTCGATGATGTACTTCAAGGGTAATTTAATGAGAGTTAATACAGCTTCTTACAATTACGATAGGCCCATAGAAGTCGGAAATATAATGTAGCGGACTTGTATAACTGGTAAACATTTTTTAACAATTAATTATCTACAGATGAATTTCGCATTGCGTTGTTATTGTATTGCTTTCATTGCTTGTTGACACAACAAGTATGGATACACAAATATATATTAATAGCGTGATGCTAATTTACATATTTCAAGAAGGTTTTTCATAGTTCATAGGAAGTTCATAGTAGAATCTGAGAAAGTTGAATATACCTTTGAGTGAGTAAGGTTTTAGTTATATTACATAAGAGCTCAAGCAATTCCTGCATAATAAACTTTTGGAAGCGCCTAGCTGACGACAGCTAGGTAAGTTTATAGACGGCTGTTAGCTACATATTTTTATCAAGGCGCTTCCATATACACATAAATTTTCAAATACATGTGTATAGATGGATGGTTTTCTATTAGTAACATGTAAGAGAGATATTTTGTTTTTTATTATTGACTTTTTTATTAATTGAAAATGATAACTAACGTAACGATGGAGTGTCAAAATTGATTAAGTATGTGAGCGACATTTTTTTTTAACTTTACATAGCAGTATGTAGTTGAAATGTGCAAATGATTTACTTACGCTGTGCAAAGGCTGCTTTTGCAGAGATTGTTTTATTCGCTAGTACATGAAAATTGTTATGAATGTGAATTGGACTTAACGGATATAAAGAACAACAGACTCGAGACAAATATATGTGGATCACATAAATTTCTGTTTCATGTAGAAATCGAACCCACGACTTTTGGCTCAGCAGTCAGGGTCGTCAGCTATTAGACCAACAGGCCAGTCAACATTTCTTATTAGGCTATTATTTATCCGTTATTTCAATAATACTTTAAAGATTTTTTAAATCTGTCATATTTACGTTACAATCGACATTGAGCAGCAGACAACCAAGCAGCTAATAACATCAAAATATAAAAGACAGTGTACAACATTGATGATATATAGCGGTGCGACCGGCTGCTTACCAACGCCGACATATGGCGTGACTGCCTTACCGAGCGCCGGTGTCGGTTGGCGTCTTCGGCGACCCGAGTTCAGCGCCGTCGCGACGGCTGACCGTTTTTCAGAACCGCCCCTATAAACATTTCTTATGTTATTAGTATATAGTTATTTAGGTATTAAAAATAAAAACCACATCTGCATTTGAGGTTTCGTCTTATTTTGTGTCGCGGCCTTCATAGGCATAAAGTAGACAGTAAGTAATTAAGGCATATAATATGTTTCCAAAGAATAAAAAAGAAACAGTTAGTTAAGACAAACAAACAAATTCGGGTAGTTAGATCCAAACTTGGAACACCTCGGACAAGTAGAATAATATCTTTAGCCTTTAGTACTAACCTTATTTCGTCGTCAAGGTAAGTTTGTCCATCAATATCGTGCATTCGAGGTATATGGGGTTCATACCCAACGTTACCAAGATCTACGTCAATGCGAGGTGCTCTGTCCCAACGGTTGTGAGGTCCGAGGCCGATCCATGGTTTGGCAGCGAGTAGACGGAGTAAATCCAGGCTTTGACCGCTGTAGTCTCTTTGTGCTTGGGCTGTTGACGCACCTGCTTTGAAAATTATGTATATTTTAATATAATGAACTTAATTTCATATAAGAAATTAAGTATACCATCTTATTCGAACTAACTATAGCGAACTTAGATTGTACAAAGTTGCTACACAATCACATGACATCTTAGTCTCTCAGTCAAAAATGGCATACTCAACTTGTCTATGAAATAGAACAAAACGGATATAGAATAAGTACGTCGTTATATTCTGTTATAAAACCTGTTTTAAGCCTATTTAACATTTTATATTATATACAGGAGAGGAACTCAAAAGAAGTTAATTAAAATCCGTAGAATATAGAAAATTGCGAAATAAACATTTACATTGTTGTTGTAAGCGAGAAACTGCCAATATGATAAAAAAAAAAATTTTAAAATTAAATCAACCAATGTCTGATGTAACACATGTTGTACATCTATAATTTCCTTATAAATAAATATATATGTATATACATGCATATCTATAATAATTCATATTTAAATTAAAAAATAGACAACCGACTTCAATTTGTCTATCATAAAATTTAAGACTTACATGGTTTTCTCATGGATGCCATTATGATTAGAACTGGAACATATTGAAATTAACCACACAGGAAGTAGCTTTCAAATAAACAAATTCAATTATCAAAATCGGTCGAAAGTTGTGAGGTAGCAAACATAAAAAAAACAATACAGTCGAATTGCGAACCTCCCCCTTTTTGAAGTCGGTTGAAAAGAGAAAATATTTAAATTAATTAGATTTTTTGATACTCCGATCTCTGATTTATTCCACTTGCTATTTGTTGATACTGTCATAAATTGAATAAGTTTAATGGTTTTGTTTGAAAATGTTAAGTTTTGATGATCTCAGCTATTAGCGGAGGAACGATAGTTTCTTGTATAAAATTACAGTTAAATCTTTCCTGCGTTACATGAGAAACAATAACTTATCAGTCACCGTACATCTAACAATACTTTACGAAGAACTATGCAAGCATTTTCTATGAAAAGTTTGTTTTTAATTGTCTTTAGAAATATTTTATAGTAACTCGAGTTCCCTTACAATCAGTATATTCAGCGGAACTTGTTCACTTACTGTTGCTATTATATAAATTTCTATTAATTCTGTATAAATTAGTATATTATTATATAAGTAATTACGTTAATTTAATCGTGTGGTCCTCAATGGAGTACCACACATAGGGACATTCCTTCTCATCCCGGAGGTGTTGTCAAAAGCAACTTGGGGAACGGACTGTTGTCTATCAGACAGTATGCGACCCCGTAGGCGTTTGAGACTTCGGGAATGTGGGCAATTAGACTCAATGGTAATATCAGCCTGCACAATTTTTACTAATTACCACCTTTTGTAGTAAACCCTAAAGTAGTTGTTAGGAAATATACCTTAATTATTTTAATAAAACGGATTGTATATATCCTTAATTACCTTTGAAGACACGCTCAGCAACTGGACAACGCAAATTACTGGCTTGGAGCCAATTTAGACCAACCGTATTCCCAAATGCAAACTAGTGCGGTCAGTGAGCAAGGTACCTTTTAATTCGAACGCCTAAAAGCTTTATGTCTGTTGGGAAATAACTACAAACAATGCAACACTATACTTAACAATTAACGTTGATTTAATATGAGGATTGTCGCTATTTTTATGTCGGGGTATTACCTTTTATTTTGATTGCAATGTTGTTTTTACAAGGTTTTGCATACATGCATACATATGTTCACGCCTTATTCTCGTCCAGAAGGTTCAGATACGGTAAGACGCCATTTGCCACGATCCCGACACACAACTTTCGCCTCTTCGACTTCAACATTCCTTTCATACATTTTTAATTTCGCCATTCTTTTCAATTCAAATTCATTGTTGCAAAACACGGGTACAATATATAGACGGTGTTTACAAAAGATTGCTCATCCATGTTCAGACTCAAATCCAGACAAGATATTGTATGCCGACAACGACATACAATATCTCACAACTTCTTTACAACAAATTAGTTAAATTATATTTAATCTATTACATAGGTACTCACATTCATTAATTCATAGTCTAGTCATTATATGTACAATTTATCTATTACTATATTTATTATTAAGATTTTGCACGCAAATAGAGAAATAAAAAAATAGCCAATATTATTATTTTAAAAAAATAACAGTTTTAATTTTGGGTAGTTGTTATTTGAGTGTCTTGTCCTCCAAATATGCCACAATCGTGAAAACATTTTCATACTAGCAATTTCTGTAGCTGTCTTACCGTCTACTCACAGAAGCTTTCTCCTCAGAACTTTCGACAGATTTTGATAATTTCTTTATTTATATAAAGTACCTATGTGTCAATATTAGTAAATCTTACAACGTAACTTTCAGCGAATTCAAAACATAATCACTGGATCATTTGCATATGCATATGTCAAGTTCCTCAACATCATTGCAGGACAGAAATTAAGGAATTTCATAGAAGTATTCTAACTTACTTAACCTTATAGGGCCACTGCATCTCTTCCCGGTGGTATAGTAATAGACGACTTAGGCATTGGAAAGTCATCTATCAGACAGTATGTATACATTCATAAAGTGATCGGTAGAAGGGCAATGGGCTTGCCTCCTATTACGTTAGGATGACTAAATTCTAATGACAAAATGTGCGTATCATGCAACCGATACGACCTTCAAACCTTCAAGAAAAGAGCGAGAGTTGCGGGTGTCCATGGGCGGCGGTAGTCACTTACCATCAGGTGACCCGTCTGCTCGTTTGCCCCCTATCCCATTAAAAAAAAATCTTTGCATAACCTTTAGGCATGAGCGCATACGAGTGTATGTAACGTAAAAATAGCATAAATACCTTTTGCAAATATATTGTGTAGTGTGTGTGTTATATATAGTTCCATCCTATTTCTCCAGACTGTATATAATATTAAAAACCTAGACCTATTTATAACAGAGACATATAAACACCTAAATTTTGCGGATTAGAATTTGGTCCCAAACTTATTTTTTGATTACATTAGCCTACCATAGTGACTATGTAGTCCAACAGTGGTGGTCAATATCCTCCCAATGCAGCATGGTGACCCAGACTATGGCGGCCTGGTGAGATGCTTTTTCACGCCCCGCTTAAAAGACACGGGATCAAAGATTGAATATTTCTATCAGGTTATGGGATTGTAAAATACTGTCTGATAGATAACAGTCCAATCTCTTAATCGGCTAATCTACTCCACCGAGAACCAAATGGCCATTAAAGAAAAGGAATGAAAAGGAAAGGAAAAAAAGGAAGGACATTAATTTGTCAAATAATTTTTCAGTTAATTTAAGAATTGAGATTGTATAAAAAGGAATACTAACCGTCTTTGAATGATTATTTACATTGTGATACCAAAAGCTATTCACAATATTCTATTCTCAAAACTTGCTCCTAAATAGGAAGTTGAAGCAACAACCAGATAGAGTAATCAATAAAAAAAATTATAAGGGCATAGTAAATGATAAAATAAAGCGATTTACTTTCTGGTATGTACAATAATAGAAGAAAAGATTACAATATAGAGAAAAGCAACAAAATAACCAATATGATACAAACGGCGGTCTTATGGCTACCAGATGGACATGCAATGGATTTGTTTGATTGATAAATTGACGATATCGTTTGTTAGAACTCCAACGTCTCTTGATGTAAGTCGCATTTAATTTTAAATGAAATCATATTACCCACTTTGATAATGGGTAAGGCGTTCCGTCGATTTAATACCTTGACGTCGAGTCCCGCCACTTTGAGTCTTGTTATGATGTTTTTTACGATTATAATATTACTTTCTTCGATTAATCTCGAATAAGTGCCGCTTCGCGAGCTCCTTTTTCCGTGTAAAAGGTCAAAAGTAATCTAACACGAATGGGATGGGACGTCAAGGTTTGTTTTTATGGGACAATCGAGCGGACGGGTCATCTATTGGTAAGAGACTTCCGCCACCCATGAACACTTGCAGTTCAAGAGCCACAAGAGGAAAAAAAGGGTAGAACTGTAGAAGGTAAAGGGTCTTCGGTAACCTCACTCACTGGGTCACACAATGCAAGCATTGTTTAACAGCCCATTTTCTGTGAGCCGTGGTCATATTTAATTCCTAAAGTGCACATCGATGCAACTGGCTTACGATATATTACGATATATAATATTACGATAATGGTACCAATTTTAATTGGCAAAATGTGAGTGTTAAACCTCGACCTAGCTCTTTAAGGATATGGTAGTAAGCGTATGGTATGTGTTTTAATAATGATTTGAGCTGAATAAGTGCTACGAAGAATTTTGGTATTTTATCGTAGCACGACCCGTAGCATCAGCGTAGCAACTCCACGTTACCAACCGAACTTTAGTTAAAATTTTACGCGTGCGTTCTTTAGTATACACTGTATATAAATGAATAAAAGAGTTATCATTATTATATTATTAAAGTTAGTTGTTGTTAGTGTTTTTTTTAACAAAAACGACATGTACATGCTTTGTTTTAATGTTTTTGGAATAGTGTGTAGTGTTTTCTTTAATTCTTAAATTATTTATATAAGAAGTAAACAAAACTCTACATACATACATACATACGCCACGCCTCTATCTCCTAAAGGGTAGGCAGAGGTTTTGCCAATTAGAATTTGGTCCCACACATTTTAACAATGTATGTATATATAATACACATTGTTAAAATATTACTGTTTAAAAAATATGAAGTCAATAGTACTTACGTTTACATGTTTTATTACATATACTCGCTAACCCTATTAGAAATAAGAAAAGGGTCACTTTTCAACCCATGTCAATAGTCCAAAAGGACATATGTCACAATCAAATTTCACTATTTACGAGCACCAGCGTGAGTGATACGAAGATATCTAGTTACGATATCTAAGCTGTAATACGTATAAAATATGAAGGCGACATGTCAGATTGACTACTGCGTAATAAACTTGGAGGCTTGGAGGATGTATATAGTGGCGAATGTTATATCATAATAATATGGTTTTACTACAAAGCTCTGGTAATGTTGGATATCATAAATCAAAATAGAATGGAATACATCAATTTTCCATTTAATGGTTTGAAATACTATCAAAGACTTAGACTTATAGAGCCATCGAGTTGGGCTGGCTCGACCGGTGCTATACCACGGCCTCACCGAAAACCGGTAGTGAAAGCAACGCTTGCGTTGCATTTCACCGAAATTAGTGAGGTTTCCGGAGGCCTGATTCCCCCGCTCTCTTCTCCTCACCCTCGTTTCAGCTCCCCTTTTATCATATCCTCATCCCACTTTCTTTTTTCCCCTCCCCTCATCCTTCATCACCCTCAAAGGCGGGAAGCGCACTTGCGACTCTCGAGTTGCAGGTGTCCATGGACAGCGGTTGTCACTTTCTCAACCTCATAGGCAACAGTCAGCTTCGTCGGCTTCTATGACCCGGGGACGTGGGTTAGGTTTATTCTAGTTCAGCAAGAATTTATGCACATGATCTTGGTTACGGTCGTAATACATTGTTTTTCTGACTTTATCCCAAATGCAAATTAATTGGTACATGGATTCTATTTCATATAAAAAAAAGCTTAGTATAATAATTATATTAAGCTTAGAAACCAGACAGTAATTTAAAATAATTAAAAACCAACATCCCTTGAAAAAGGACACCGACACTTAATTTGCTCTTGGTGTTAAAATATAAAAACGACGAAAACCGCAAATAGAAACCCCTCTAATTTTACTCATTTTTTAAGCTTGTTGGGTGCAAGCAGTTTGTTAGATGCTTCCATAGCGTACATACATATGTAAAGAGTTAGAATTATAGAAATGTTAAAAGAAATGCAATTAAAGCCATCTTAATAAGAGTAAACGCGTTTCGAACTTTATGGTTCATTTTTTTTTTTTTTTTTTTTTTTTTTATAATATAGGGGGACAGACGAACAGACGGGTCACCTGATGGTAAGTGACACCGCCGTCCATGGACACTTGCAACTCAAGAGTCGCAAGTGCACTGCCCGCCTTTGAGGGTGATGAGGGATAGGGGATGCAGGGAGCGGAAAGAAGAGAGGAGGGATGAGGAGATGGAAAAAGGACAAAGGAGATGAGGAGAGAGAAAAGGGGGGCGGGGGAATTGGGCCTCCGGAAACCTCACTCAATTCGGGGAAATGCAACGCAAGCGTTACTTCACAACCGGTTTTCTGTGAGGCCGTGGTATCGCACCGGTCGAGCCGGCCCATTCGTGCCTAAGCATGGCTCTACCACTGAAAAAATGATTTCATTCAACAAAATATCAAGACGCAGGATTTTTTTCGTTTCTCTTTTAACTGCTCCTAGAGTAGTATCCATATGTAGTTTACAGGTAGTCAACTATCTATGAATACATGAAAGGTAATTGACCTTCGTGAAAAATGAGCCATTGAGTGACTTATCATTAATAATTAAAAGGAAGGAAGCAAGATACTCGCTTCTTCTCCATTATTTTTACTAACAATAATTACTGAAGAGAGTAGTCTTTCTAAGGGACAGAAACATCTAAACTTGTAACTTACTGTTGTACTTACTTGTTACTACTAAGTTTTTGCATAAGCAATTTCGGATGCTTCGGCTTACACAAAACATTCAGTGTTCTAGTCTTGAAACGAACACGACATCCTGATCATTAAACCAGCGCAGCCATTGCTCAATTGACCTCTTAAGATAACTATATGAATTTTCAAGGTGAAGAGGCCGTGAGAGAACCATACTTAGGGATGAACGGGACAGCTCAAACAATGCGTTGTAGTTACTGAGTGAGTGAGGGTACCAAACTTCTCTTGTAGGTGTAATTTACCGTCAGGGGACCCGATAGTAAGTGACGAGCTATCTTTCATTGTTTAAGTTGAGATACATATGTTATTCAAATGATATTTTTATGACAATTCTATTTAAAGGATCTTGTTGCGTCTTAAGTTATATTCACGTAATATGTTTTCTAAATCAGTGTCCTATCAAAATTGTAGACTTTATTGAGTAAGCATTGTTTCCACTAAGAATTAATTAGATATCATTATGACATGACTAGTCATTTGGGCGAGATAATAACGTCTTATAACGTTTATGACCATCTTAAGGATGTACGGAATCAGGTTGCACTGTGTCCTTGATATAACTAAGTAGGAAAATAAAAAAGTTTGTTTTGCTCATTATGTGGTAACTGCGTTTAGAGACTACATATATTTGGCGAATAAATAATTATTAATGAAGAAGTCTTCGAACTCACCTGATGGAAACTGACGACAAAGATAGACGAGATATTTTAATTAAAGAACACCATTATGTTTCGCTGGTGAGCGTCTTTTTTGCTTTATTTTAATTAGCACCCTTAAAAGAATAGCGAAACGATAATTTTCTTACAGACATCGAGAGTTTATGATGTGGGTGAGTTATCCTGTCTTTTGACATTTAATTACCGTTACCGTCACGTCACAGTTATTAAAGAAGCCACACACGAGTTTAGTGCATTACCTATTAGTACCTGGATAACCGAGCTTTGCTCGGTATTTTTTGGCAAATCGTGTAAAACAACGAAAAAAAAAGTTAAATAAAATAATCATCAGGCCTCGAACCGGGGTAATCCGGTTACAGGACCGCCTTATTTACCACCTGACCTATTACAACCTTATAGATAGTGGCGAAATTTACCTTCGTATACTAATGATATTGTAGCAGTTTTTCATTGCCTGAAAACACGGATAAAACGACGTTTTCTAAAACTGAAACCTAGCTAGATCGATTTATCGCCCCCGAAACCCCCTATATACTAAATTTCATGAAAATCGTTGGAGCCGATTCCCAGATTCCAATTATATATATATATACATATATATATATATATATATACAAGAATTGCCCATTTAAAGATATAAGATTTGTGCATGTTTTTGGTTTAACCTTTTTAAGGGTGCTAATTAAATAAGGAAAGCAAATAAAACGCTTACCGGAAAAAGATAGTGGTGATATTAAATTAAAATATGTTGTCTATCTGTGTAGTCCTATCAGGTGAGTTCGAAGACTTCTGTCTTGCCTATTCCAATAAACAATAAAAAGACAAGAACCAGTTACATAATTTAAAAGCTTAAAAATGTCTTATTTTAGTCAAGTTTATAAAAAAATATAGATTTTTCAGTAGTAACAACAATATGTTACAGTGATGCATACGATTTATAATTTCCCCACTTCAAATGAGAAGATGTAATCCTTTTTCCTAGCCTAATTTATAAAATAGTTTTATGTGTGTATCATTCATAAACAATTTAACGTGTAAATATCAAGATTTTTTTATACGACAGAGGACAAAGTTCTATAATGCATGCATTCATTTCATAACACTGGAATATGGTATCGCGCCATGCTTAATATTTTATAAAGCGGTACTATAGATTTGAAGACAGTAGTTATTACTGGCATTAAATGTAATATGTAAAAAGAAAAAAAAAATAAAGAAAAATAATTATGAAACCATTATTATTCTGAATTAAAAAATAGTGTGAGTGACAACCTATGTCTGAGTTATTTTTCATAAAATTCCGTTAAGCCTCTCTGACATGATTGAGTAACAAATATCCATTTAAACTTTCGCATTTATAATAGTGGCTAGATCTGACGTCTCGACGAAGAGGGGGCCCGTCAGGGGAGTCCACACACATAACATACAGGTGAATATAGAAACTCTTCCTTTATTGAAGTCGGTTAAAAATTAAATGATAACAAAGAAAGGGTATTTATAATGTTAATTAAAAAACCTCGTATTTAGTATATTTTTCAATTTCCACTTTCATGACCCTTGGAATCTCTTAAAATAATATGGCCACCTTTCACGTTAATTTGTGTAATGGTTTGTGAGCTCCACAAGTGGTCGATTATAATAAAACCTCAGCAGGGTCCGCAAATGGCAGTCACTGGCTTTTGGCCTCGTAGTTATATTGAAAATTAATTCGACTAATATTGCACACAGCTTATAAAAGCTGATTAAATATTATCAGTACATAGGGTTATTCTAACGTTTGTTTGATTTAAGCTTAGCTATTAAAAATCTAAGAGGTTGCCGTAGTTCCGTCTACTTACGATCATAATGGCGTCAATAGAATAAAAAACCTAAACCCGACTCCTTCACATTCCTGGGGGGGCAAAAATCATCCTTTAAAATATTTTTTTAAGGTTTTCATCACAAATAAGCATTATCTTTCCAATAAAACATTAATCATCAAACTGTCTGGGACAAACACACTAAAATAATTAAATGATAAGATATCCACATTTTCTAACTCTATTAAAATATATTCAATGAAGAAAACAAATCCGTTTTCACGTATCTTCGAAGTACGAGTTGTAACATCTAAAATAATGGATTGAATATTGTATCTGTGTATTTCTTTAGTACTTCCCGCGAAGGCATCTGATTACGCAAATTATTGTAAAAGTAGATATTATTTACTTACACTACTCAAGGGAACTTCATTAGAGAGATTCTTGTCTGGAATTTACTTTTATATTGGTAACATAACTGGTTCTTACTGTTAGCAATCACCTAACAAGCCTATTGTCCAATGACGCCAACTCGAAGGATTTGGTCGCTTTGAAATTTAGCTGATTGCTTAGCTGATTATTTCGTTCAGTACAGCACGCTCGACACAAATATCTTTAATATTTATTTATTTTACGAGGGGTATTTTGTTCGTTTTATTACTTTGCAGACTTTAGTGACAAAATTCAATAAAAAATATTTTTTGTCATACTTTTCAAGACTTGAAGACGAAAAGAAAATCTAGCAAGAAAAAATATTTGCTATACATTAATATTAAACGAAGTTTTAAGACGTTCTAGGTACTAAGAAATTGCTTCGTAATTTTGTATAATATTACTAAATAACTGCTGATACAACTGCGATAGTATTATATAGGCTACGTTATATCCTCATAAACCGCGATTATATGAAGCATATTTTGGTTGATATTAACCTCTACATATAGCTGTAACTAATAAAGTATGTTTAAAAGAAGGCTTATAACAACAGTTATGACTAATATTGAAAGCAATAGTTTATTATAGAAAAGGTAAATAAATTTGAGTTACAATTAACACTATAAGTATTCATTTAACAATTACCCAAGCGGGTTTCGGTGTGGGACTATTTAACAATATGGCGCATTATATACGTACATACATATAGTCATGGGTATATCCCCTAAGAGGCAGGCAGAATGAAAGATGAATAGACCCAATATTTCTTGGGTGTCCTATTAAGCGACTGAAAAAAATAAGAGAAAATGCCGAAGGGTTTTCAGTGATGCTACTTTGCAAAAGCATGGTTTGTAAATTATCACCAATGTAGAAACTTTGCTTTTGTAAGTGGAAGAGCGTTTGAGACCGGGAGAAGCGGCTGTTAGGAGTTTAATAAATTTCGGAAATAGAGTTTCTTGCAATAAACATCAGAAATTTAAGAAAACATGAGAGAAGTATAATTGAGTGGCTGTTGCCCGCATTTTCAAATTATAGAAGGTATGTAGCGTACTGATTAATATATAATAGTCCAATCTTTACGCGTTTTGGTCGCTTTTTACGACAATCACAGGAGGAAATAGTTTGGCCCTATTCTCCTCCACCGAGAACATGCCTTAGTAGTTTAAATCGCATTTCTTTTAACCTTCATAACGTTACCTCAACTTATTTTTAGCATGACATTTTTTATCACACGTGTATCGGGCCTGCCTTTGTTATCAAAAGCAAATATATTACATTTAGACCAGCAACATGTGAATTGTACTGCAACAATAACGTTCATTTGGGTAGTGAATTCATTTGTTGCATAGTGATGTTGATGATTGTTTTGTATTGAAAGCACAAGTTGTCGATGAAAAAAAAAAAAAAACAATATTTAGCTGTAATATTTTATTACATTATCGTAACGGAATTTTGAACAATTCCGAAACTGGTTTATAAACTAAGTTTACTTAATTGATATAATTAATTGAATTGGGCGTTACAGTCCAGAAATCTATTGTTAAATAGTAATTCAACTCATCTTCGGTTTGCAGACCCCAAAAATAACATTCGATATTATACCTCAATGAATTGTCAAAGACAAGAAATGCAACACAAACACCATCCACAGTGACATACTTACAAGGCGCAGCTGGCACCTCCACCTTAATGATGAGATGGCAATAAAAGCGACAGCTAGAGATAGCTAGAGATATTCAAAATACAATAAAATAATTGCTTTAGCATGTTATGGGACTGCCGCGTTTATAGTGCATCATGTGTTCGCTACTTAGCGAACAAATTATTTCTACGCAACTTTGCGCCATAGAACCACCTCGTTGTTTACAAGAATGCGGTCTAACTAATAATTATTAAATAGTACCCCAGACACGATGCACCACATTTGTAACATGCAATAAGCGTCTTATTTAGGCCAGTTATTATGTTTACTAATATAAGATTTAAGATAAATGTTATTAACACATGTGATTTATCATAGTTGCCATTAAATAAACAATTATTATTTTAAAGAAGAAGTTTATTCATTTACTTTAAAAGTAGGCTTAAACAAGAACAATATTTTTTTAATATATAACCTAAACGGTTATTGCACAAATATGTATGTAAAATAGATCATAGTAGGCCCTGGATTTATGAATTATTATAGTTAGGAATTAAGGGATCACTTTATAGCTTTATCTCAGAAGACATTTTGAGGCGGAATTAGTTTGTACAAATTATACTTGAGAGTGTTACCGCGTCATTGCTTGTAATTCTTGCTCCAAGTTTCTACTTGACTAAACTATACTATATATGTATATGTATTTTTTTTTCTTTTTTTTTAAAGTGCTTACTTATAATACTTGATTGGGGGATAAAGTATCAAGAATATATTTTTATATTATATTATTTTGTGATCTTTTTTAATAAGCTTTGGCCACTTTAATGAGAAATAGGGCCTATGTGACGATACACAAAACTTAATTGTATTACGTTATCTAAATGTAGAAGATTCTAAAAATACTTCAGACTTTAGTTGTAAATGAAGTGACCTTTTCTATATTATAGATAAAGTAGAAAAAGTGGTTATTAAATATGAGTTCTTCGATAATTTACTTTCGTCAAGGATATGGAAAAAAGAAGGCGTAAGTAAAGATTACATGAACGATGCAATTATGAGTTTTGAAAAGCAATATAATAAACAGTATCGAGATATGAGTTTTCTCACAATAAAGAACACAACCACTTTCATGGTCTTCAAAGAATTTTGATGAGAATCATCTGATTAATACTTTTTATGTATATTAATATGTAGGTGTGTATATATATACATATATATATATATATATATATATATACATATATATAGTATATTTAAATGTGTATGTGTATAGCTTATGCTAGGAGAAAAAATCTCCAGACAAAATAACATATATACCCCATCTCGATCTCCTGCGGTTAAGCACGTATCAAAAGGCAATTAAAATATTTAATGTACTACCTGTAGAGTTAAATTATTAATTTATAAATCGGACATCCAAAAACAACTTAAGCTGTCCTTGTTTAAGGAGTGTCATATTGCCATTGACATGTAACTTTATGACATATGACATTCCTATTTTACATATTTTTATTCAAATTGATTAATCCTATACTTTATATTTT
The DNA here is from genome assembly GCA_947561695.1 of Tyria jacobaeae. Lineage (NCBI taxonomy): Eukaryota > Metazoa > Arthropoda > Insecta > Lepidoptera > Erebidae > Tyria > Tyria jacobaeae. The sequence goes on along the minus strand of OX387215.1, from coordinate 19,806,058 downwards.
AATTTAATATTGTTATTATAAATTTACTTTTAGTTGTGTATTTAAATATTTATTAAAGTTTTGCAGCTTGTATGTGACTGTAATTATTGTAATTTTAAATAAATGATATTCACACACAGTGTAAATACTGTTTTGAATTAATAAATAAAATGTATTGGTTGTCATACACTCACAGGCACAATTAACCGCCCACCTTGTATTTCTTTTAATTTTCAGCAGTCGGAAAATTTTGACCACATTTGATTGTGTTATTTTGTCTATAATTACTTTAATTCATCTATACACAACACCCGCCACACGCGCCTCTGTATCATCTGAAGGTTGTCTGGTAGAAAATGCCTTCGACATTAAGTTCGTCCCATGCAAAATATCTGCAGCAGGTTTAAATAGATAAATAGCAATTGGTTCATTATAACTTTGAAATAGATTTCCAAATATATAATTACGTAACTTATCATGGAATTACGAGACTGAGGGCTAAAATTAACCCAAAACTTATCACACAAAGGTTGACGGGAAAATAATGCCGTAGGTTATGTCGTATTTTTTACTTTAGTGTTCCCAAGTTAGTACCATTCATATTATTGCATAAAGAATAGTTGAAGTTTTTGTAAATAATGAAATTAATCTTGAGGGAGGGATTCGGCCAGCAGTAGCGGCGATACGCTGATGGTAAGTATGATGAATCATTGTTCCCGGACACCTCCTACTTCAGGCGCAATACTGCACACCGTGTGGTTTTAGTCGGTTCAATTCCGACACACCGCCCTACTGAAAGCCCCGGTGTGGCGACGGCCTGTAGAGGTTTCCACACGTTAAAAAAAAACAAAAAAAAAGGTATGATGAATCAGATAGGTTCTACTCGCCATATTCCTTAAAATATTTACTCAAGATACACTGAGGCGTTCAGTCACGGTTCGTAACCCCATTGTTAGAATTTTATTACTTGTAAACAGATAATACTGTATATTTTGAATTGATGTATTTAGAAGACGGGGATTTTTTTTGTGTTTTACTTTATGCTTTTTTACGTGTCTATGATAAGGGAGAAATATGAAGAAATATTTTTTAAAAAGAATAGAAGGTATTTATCGAAATAACGGCGATGTTTCGTCTGTATGCCAACCTCCGAAGACCCCATCGGGTCCAAATCTAGTCGAACACCAATGAAATATACACACGAGCAAAACCATATAATATTCATATCTATAAAAATGAAATGCCGTTCGTTAGTAGCAATAACGGCTTGACCGGTTTGAATAATTACTTTTTTTTTTCGTAAGCATTTTAATAAAGAGGTGGTTTATGAGACATATTAAAACTATATAAAGTAAACTAAGCACTCATAGACATAAATGTATGAAAGGTAATGAGCATATATTCCAAACAATATAGGATCACCCTGAACATCAGTTGGTGCATGTCTGTGCTAAGTTTTTACCATAACTACCAAGATAGATGAAAGTTGTGAGTATCTTAAAACATTTACTTTTCTAAGGTGTTTCATGTTTCATTTAATTGCAACCCTTATAGACACTATATTAAATCTTTTTATCGTATATTACTGTTGTTAGCTTCACTTGTTACTATGTAAGCAAATGTTGAGAGTCATATATTAAAAACTTGTGTTCACAACCGGTTTTCTGTGAGGCCGTAGTATCGCATCGGTCGAGCCTGCCTATTCGTGCTTAAGCATGACTCTACTAGTGTTAAATATGAGACAAATGTATGTAATAGTTTACAATACAAAATTTTTTTTTGGGTTTGATATAAGCTGATTTTGAAATAAGTAGGTGGATAGTAGAACTTTTCAATATTTTTACTTTGTAGTAAAGAGTCGACTGCATTACACGTGGCGACATGGGTCCCGTGAGTTTATTTTTTCTAAACTATAACAGAAACATATTAATTTCCAATCTGACTGATGCATCTAAGATATTAAAAAGTTAAACTTATAAAAGTGTTATTAAGTATAAAATTATAAATAGAAAAACAAACTATTAAATGATAAATGATCTTTATTTTGTAAATAGGTTATAACAACACTTTTACACGTCAATATATTATTTTTCTGTTAGTTTATGCTAGATGAGGCCGGTGTTTCCTAGCTGACTACCCTGAGAAGAAACACCGAAACAAACTCAGAGGTCAAAGTCTGTTTTAAAGTCCATACAGATGTACTGGTCAAAAACATATTGCAAGGTCTTGTTCAAGAGAGCACACGTCTTCGTAATGTCCACAATGGTAGCTTTCGGTCATAGCTCGCATTGATAAATATTTAACGTGATATCATATATATATATTTTATCTTTATAAATATGTATTATCGCTACATATTTATTATTTGCTATCTACTTATTATCTGACTTTTATACAAATTAGATTTGTACGTTTCGGTCGATCGCAGTTACGGATGGATTTACCCGTGTCTTTCTGTGTCTACGGTCGGTGCAATTCGTTATTATACCTTATACGTATTATCGCGATTAAGAAATAAGTACCGGCTTACACAAATATTATTTCTACCTATATTTTAAATGAAGCTATATTGTAAGTTAACAAAGCCTTAGTTGAAATTATGCCTAATTAATTAATATGATTTAATAAATGGCTAATTAGTAATTTAGCGTGAGTTTTCCTTTGTCAACTTTTTGTATTCCCGTTGTTAATTAATTCATTTTTGTTTCCAAAAGACTCATCGACAAAAAACCACTTTCAGGGTCAAATTGTTTCTCCATTGTTGAGTTTTACGTTACGTTTAACTGTATGAGGGCCTAGATATCGACGGTATTTTTTTGCCTAACTTTGTTCTAGACCGTGAATCGATAACTAACAAAATAAATCTTTAGACTGAAGCAGAACACAAGGTGTGTAAAACACTGTCGTCTTGATGTATGTAGATATAAATAAATATTGTAAAAGTGAAGGTTACAGTTCATAGGTTTATTGTTTTATAGGTTTTCGAGATAAATCAAAAACACTGGAACTTGAGAGTATTAGAGAGGCATAAAGACGTCAGTGCAGACAAGTGTATATGATTACAAGTGGTTTGACATATTTTAGGGAAAAAGGACCTCTATTTATTTATTGAGTCAATCGCCATTTTATGTCTATAAGCTACTTGTGTAAGGCATTAATTAAAAATCTAAAAATGTACAGTCCTCACAAGAGGTGTTGTCCTGTTCGTAAGCAGACAGTGACCTTTCAATAACAATAAATTACATGAATATTTTAACCAAAGGCAATAAGATTTACTCCGAGCACTTGCGGTCAATTGTATCACAGGCGCTTCTTAATTCTACCTTTTTTAAAGACAACTTATGTATAATACCTAAACATACATTTATACGCTTACATCTGTATCCCCTAAGGGATAGGCAGAGGTTTATTAAATAAATAATAACTAACTACTACTACTAATAATAACTCTGTCGCGTCTTCATTCTCTATCAAATAGGAAATATGGTGAAAAAAGGCGAGACGTCTTTCTATCATTTTAAATGTTAGTACAATTTACCTACACGAGTGATATTGGAAAAAAAATATACGTAAAAGCAAAAACTTCTTGTAAGGACTTTCGATCTGGTGGTTGCGGGTTCAAACCACCAGTCAAAGTCCAGCTAGAGAGCTTAATTACTAGTAAGGTTTCAAACGATGAGTACGATAGAAATAATTGTCAAGGTAGTTTAACTAATAAATTATTGTTTGATACATTATAACGAAAGAAATAAAATCAGAATAATATAATAAAAGAAAGAAAAATAAATAAATTAGTTAATTAAATAAATTTGCTCTCCGTCGTTCGTGTATAAATAAACGAACTGTCAAACTGACAAACGAAGTGTCCTTAGACATAATACCAAATTCGAACCAACATGGCGATCATATTTTTATAGACTCTTGGACTCCATTTATTGCTTACCATCAGGCAAAGTGAAGTCATTATGGTAGGCTTACAAATAAAAAAAAAATGACTATTTTTTCTCTAGAAATACTTGACATTGGCAGAATCTCTGCGTTAAATATACACGCGAGAGAGAGTCCATAAATAAATAATACATACATACCAAATTCAAACATAACTGGTCAAGCGTTCCTAGAGTTTTTTTTTTTTAATTCTCCTGATGACATTAAATTTCAACAAGAGACTTTTTAATTACTAAATTCAAACCCTTTTCAAAAAACCATAACCTTGTTTTTGGGTTTTAAATTTTAATGGCCAATGATGACAACGGTGTAAAAGTCTTAGGCAATTACGTATGAGTATATGGAAATATAAATTGTCCATCAGTCAGTCAGTCAGTCAGTCATACAGTATGTATTATAAAATAGTACTTAGTTCTGATTTCACCCGGATCAAACCAAAAAAAAAAACTATACAGCCTAGAAAGCTCTTTGGAATAACATATCTTTAATTTTGATTTTTCCAAATAAACGAAGTCGTTACGAAGTTTATACACACAAACGCACGTAATTGGCTTTCTTTATTTTTAATATTAAGTGAACATTTCACATACTGCCCTTTTCACATTTATCCAATAATGCTTAGAGAGTATTTGAGCCAAATAAAATAGAAGTCTTTATTTAAAATTTGAGATTTCAAAGCAGACAAGCGTATAGGATTGCCAGATAAGTGGATCAACAATCGTTCTGTCTTGGATTACGCTATACGAGATCATTTATTTAATTTTGTACGCCTTCGCAATATATCTCAAACTTTTGATATATTGCATAACGTACCTCGCCACGGTACTGGGCCATTCGTATTTACGAATGTCGAATACCTTTGTGATGCATCTGCATTAAATCATTCCTTACACTTTTTACCGGACTACGCAAGATGAAGGGTTATGTTTTTTCAAGTGTATGTATGTATGTTTGTCGTGTTTTAAATGTATTTAACCGTCTTGACAAAAAGGAGGAGGTTCTATATACGACTGTATGTATCTTTTTTTGTCGGACAACCATGAAAGGGTTGGTTTTTACACGTATCTTGCATGTTTGTAAATTGTTTTTTATCTCGTATCCTCCAAACAGCTTTAAGAATTATAACAGTTATTAAGATTCGTCTCAAAAACCCAAGTGTCCTTAGGAAGTTAAATTAAATTAAACAAATGGTTGATTCCCGGCACTAAATTGTAAGTCGTTTAGTTTTTTTTAATCAAACCTGTCGAGTACATGTCGATTACAAATATATATATATAAGTTATGTGTTTAAATTTAATTAGAAATAATAAATTGGCAATCAATGCATTTAAATGACTGTATTTATAGTTTTTCATAGCTTAAAAAAAATGGGTTAAGTACGTGTCGGACCTCGTGTTACGCATTTTAACCCGGTATATCAAAGCACAAATTGAAAGCATTATTTTATTTAATATGCTTAAAATCTGTTCTAGTAGTGTATGGGGACACTAAAAGGACTAAAATTACTTATTAACCCATTAAGTTTCTTTAGGCTAATAGTTTACAATTGGGGGCCGCCTGTTACTAAATTTAATGCGGGTATTTAACTCAGGCTTTCGGCTCATAATACAGTCTGTTAAAACGAAGCAGAGTTTACTTTGTTTTTAGTTTATTTTAGGTTTGTTTTATTAGCACATTGCTTAAAAGTTGACGTTTTGCAGTCGGCTATTTTGTGTTTCTTTATTACTTATTTTCAAGTCAAGCGGTTTTGTCGCCAAATGTCTAGTGATTTTTTTTTTATTATTTGAAAGAGTATATTCCTCCATTATATTGTAACCGAATCAGGATTTTATACCAGGGAAATGACATATATTTTTAAATTGCACATAATATGAAAAGGTACATTAAAGGCGGAATTGAATTTAAAAAAAAATTGTTGACAAATTTATTTGTTACACTACGTAGAATTAATCAACTTAATAAATAAATTCCGACGTTTTCTGTGATCAGATGAATCACAAATATTAAAGAATCTAAAAAATTTTTAGTTGGAAGTGCATTTTAAAGGAAATCTAGTGTTACCTAATAAATATAAAAATATACAAATATTCTGTACATTCAATCCATTTTTTTTTATGTGATAGGGGGCAAACGAGCAGACGGGTCACCTGATGGTAAGTGACTACCGCCGCCCATGGACACCCGCAACTCAAGAGTCACAAGTGCGTTGCCGGCCTTTTAGGTAGAGGTACGCTCTCTTCTTGAAGGTTTGAAGATCGTATCGGTTCGGAAATACGGCAGGCGACAATTTGTTCCATAAGCTGGTTGTGCGAGGCAAAAAGCTTCTGGAGAAGCGCACAGTGGTGGAGTGCCAATCGTCCAGGTGATTGGGATGGATATTTTGTCGCGTAGGACGTTGGCGGAAAATGGCCTTTAATGTACCTTTGCATATTATGTGCAAAGGTCTCTCCGAATCATTTCGATCCATCCTAAGGTTAACTTGAAGAGATTTCAATTAGTAATAAAGCCGCTATTTGTACATTATGTGTGTTAAACTTTTATGTATAATACATATTTACTTACCAATGTTGTACAAATAAAGTTGGTATCTATCTACTAAGAAAAGTAAATAGATGTTGTTACACCAATTTTCAGTGGTAGAGCCATGCTTAGGCACGAATGGGCCGGCTCGAACGGTGCGATATCACGGCCTCACAGAAAACCGGTTGTGAAGTAACGCTTGCGTTGCATTTCCCCGAATTGAGTGTGGTTTCCGGAGGCCCAATTCCCCCGCCCCCTTTTTCTCTCCCCTCATCTCCTTTCTCCTTTTTTCCATCTCCTCATCCCTCTCTTCTTTCCGCTCCCTGCATCCCCTATCTCTCATCACCCTCAAAGGCGGGTAGCGCACTTGCGACTCTTGAGTTGCAAGTGTCCCTGGACGGCGGTGTCACTTACCATCAGGTGACCCGTCTGTTCGTCTTTCCCCCTATAGTATATAAAAAAAAAGTTACGGAAAACAGTAACGGGGACAATTATTCCAGTGTCGCTGAATACTGCCACTTGACATGTCAAGCCCTTTTACTTATGGTGGTTTATACTGGAAGCTGGAAGGCTCGTCTGTCCCCCTACAGTTTAAAAAAAAAATTGAAACGAAGTGAAGCTCATCAATCAACATTTTTCGTTAATCGTGTTGTTTTAGAAACTTTAAGGACGCTGCAGTAGCCAATTTGCTGACAAACATGATCGTTCTATTTTTATCAACTTTCTTAAAATTTAAAAACGAAAACTGTTAAGATCGTAGACTTAAAAGTCTTCAATTACTGAGGGCGTAGTCACGTAAATTATAGGGAAAATTATGATTTTTTATTAAGGAATGGGTGCTCTTATCCAAGTAGCCTTTACAGCCATGGGAAATATAGTTAGTACATACGGATATGCAAAAATGGATTCTGCTATTTACTGTAGTAACAGTTAAGTTTTCTCATCTGAGACTTGTGGTATTTATTTTTATTCTTTTTTGACTTCATTTCCAATTAGGGTTGGTATTAGCATTCACCCGGCTATTAAAGAAACTCCTAAGCCAAAACTGTTTTGCAATGAACTGTAGCACAACAGCCTCTTCGGTGTGTGCGAAGAAACCGAACTGAATTGTATAACATTAATAACTATAAAATATAAAAAAAGAACACCGATCGATGGAAAATATATATTTGATCAGAAGTCTCAATACAGATTTTGTTTAAAAAATATTTTATGAAGGAAGCCGAAAGGAAGCCCTATCGCAATAGAGTCAAGCTACCTCAGACGCTACAGTACACATTGCACCAACGCTAAGATATCTGTAAATTTGGAATAAAGATGATAATGATTTGTTTATTTAATTACCTATGCACATAATGCCAGTTCCTGCAATTAATTATCTGTAATATTTCAACTTATAAGAATGTTATTTAGTACAGTTATTGTATCATCGTTAATATAATAAATGTCTATTATGACGTATTATTAAAATTTATGTAAAACTCTGTCTAAGTGTCAATCAAGGCTATAATATAAAGTCTCTGTTCTATATTTTGCAATCCAGTCTATTTTATAAGTTGATTAGAAGAGATTGAGATATTAAATCCCACATTTTTTTTATTTAACTCCATGATATCTCTGTTTCCTCCTCTTTGGGTCCGTGAAAACCTAAAGAGCTATCACCGCTGTGGGTTTTGATGAAAACAAGCTACGTGTATTCGGCTTGACGAAGGCTTTCCCCAAGAAGATATAAACAGAATAAGAAACGACGGTTGTCACTTATCATCAGGAGGCTCGTCTGCACGTCTGTCCCCCTACACCATAACAATGTACCTACTCTACAGATGATATATTGGTATGGTCAATTGCCCAACCAATTACCATCTGAATCGCTTGCTTGTTAGGGAATGGTGCGAGTACGCGGCTTTTGCGTTACTAACAAATTTAGATTTCAATTCGTGGACATTTTCTTCAATAAGTGTTTCAATAATTTTCTACACTGGGGACTTAAAAACTAAAATAATAATGAATATATTTTCTTTCTTTCTTTGTTAAGATTTTTTAAATTTTAAATCACTTATAAGAAAAATGATATTTTTTTTATTGTATAGGGTGACAGACAAGCAGACAAGCAAACAATTACATTAACTATAATTAATAGGATGCTTGTAGCAAAGGCAAATGCAATCTGGTCTAAATATCAATCAAGTCAACGGTTGTTACAACAAAGATACCGATTACATATCTATACACAATATCTAAGTTATACATCTAATTTAATTGTGTGTAATTTACTATATTCATATCAAGTGCAATAATTATGAGAATAATAATAATATTGATTGCGATACTTAATAAATATACGCTAGACGTAAGCTAACTATAGCTTGGTAATGTATTGGCGACGCGACCACTGAAACCATTTCCCCATTCGCGAAGTCAAATTGTAAATGCTCTTCCAAAGCGAACATACACGAGATTCGTCTTTTAATAGTAGTGGTAATCTATAATCTTATAAGAATATATGTTTGTACATATATGAGGTTGTATTTCGTTTCTCCAAAATATTTTCAGTTAGATTTAAAATATATTTATTGACTATGTAAACAAAAGTAATTTCTTACCAATTTGTCATTGTGGTATTGAAATTAAACTTTGTATGAATATGTAGTTTGGATAACAATGCTACAATCTGATTTGTGCCGTGCGATTCTCGGTGGAGGAGAATAGAGACAGCCAATTTTTCAAACAGTATGTGTACAGTCCCAATATTACGTTAGTGGGACCAATTTTTATCAGCAAAATGTGGGTGTCATATACAACTCTGCCTACCCCTTACGGGATAGAGTTCTGAGCGTATGTGCGGATGTGTATAGTTTAGGATCGTGAAGCTGATCTGGTGGTAGTTAGGACTTGGTGAAATCTTCAATGGTTCGTAATAAACTCCTTACTGGTTTGTTTTAACGTGTGGAAAACGTTACAATGACTGACAAAAAAGTTTTTTAGTTTTTAAACTATTCTAATTATTATTTGTGGTTAATTCAATGGACGGGTCTGGTCTTCTTGGTCGTGTGGTCTGAATGCTGAAAGTCGTAGGTTCGATTCCCTATCGTTGTTCTTGTATCTTGGGGTTCTTTTGGGTCCGTTGATTGAATATTTGTAGTCACCTGCGTTTTTTTTTTTTTTTGTATGCGATATTATCATCATATGAATTAGCAAATCAACAGGTGGCCCCTAAACTTTACTGTGGTTAATCATCCAAGTTCGGTTGATGTATTGATAAACAACTGTTATATCTAATTAGTTGATTGAGTGTGACGTTAGCTTACCGCCCAGTTTTGGGCAAACAGTGACGTGTAACATACGATTGATTTATGCTGAAGAATTAAGAAGTTTCTTGGTAGGCGAAGCACGTACTACGTTTGTGAGTTTTGTTTGATAATTACGCTCAATTTGTTTAACCTTTTCATTTTTCTACATGCTGTGATGGTGGAAAACGGAGGTAAAACCTATGTAGGGTGTATCGCGGTTATAAATATTAATAGAGGTTTTGTTTGTTTGTTTAAACGGCCTTGTCTCTGGAAGTGGTGGTCGGATTCGAAAGAAGCTTGTCGTGTTGAATAGGATATTTATTAATAAATACTTTAAGCTATAAAACATCACGTCACGATCCTAAGGAGCAATAGCAGTGAGCATAAATATTTTGTAGTTTCCCTTTATTGATTATTAAACACGCAAACGGCTCAAATGTATTTGAAGATGTGTTTAAAAGCAATATTAGGATAATATTATTAATATTTATAGTTCCGACGCAAATGATGATCACCAACAAAATACAATAATAATTATTACTTTCATTACTAAAAATGCTTTTGGTAAACTAGTGATATACATTTTTCTTTTATTAGAATCCAATTTCCTGTTCTGCATAATGTGTGTTCGCACATTGACTATATTTATACCTAGTTATATAGAGGAACACTTTAATTAACGTCATGAAACAACTATTTAACATAGCTATAACGGTAACAGAGTAAGTTGATATCCGCTTTATTAAATTGAAAGTACTTTTAGCTTCATAATATAAATATGTATTACTTGTGGGTTACTTTGTTACGTTTACAGAAGATATTTATATTCTAGAGTTTTTTTTTTGTACTTTTATAAATGTAAAAAGAAGGGTTAATAAGTTTTTTTTAATACATTTTATAGAGTTTAAATAAAATTAAAATGTAATAAATGAAATAAAGGCACGACAATGACAAGCCTGTTGGTCTAGTGGTTAGTGAACTTGACTGCTGAATGCGGTCATGGGTTAGATTCTCACACAGGGTCGGGACATAATCAGCTGTCCCGGGTCTGCATGTTATTTGTGTCCGTTGTATATATGTTTGTGACGTCCTCCGCAACACAGAAATTATTCCTAATAAAAAAGAAGTAATCGCCGGTCTTACTCTCTCGGTCATTTCTTCATCACAACCCTTTGAATAAATGTGTAATTTATAAAACACTAATTCCCATAGGAAGTATTTATTTATACTAACACGTGCAACCCGTCCCGGCTTTGCACGGGTAGTAGAGTATATTATGCCTACATATGCAAGTCCTGTCATCGCTGCTTAAGTGTGAGAAACGCGCTGGAATTTACTTTATATGTTATAGTATATTTTATATATGATATTCAGTTAAATTTTACGGTGTTAAGGATTATAATTAATTGAAGTATTGAAGTTGATAAAGTTTAATAGTTAATCCATCTAAATAGCTTTGTAAGTGACCACTTTTTTAGAAGTTAAAATAGGTCTACTAAGTTAATAGGGCACGCCTTTGGCGCCCTCAGAGTGTCATGACGGTTAGAGCCATACGTGGTTATCGCACCGTATCTACGGAGGCCGCGTGTGCGTTGGCCGGAACTCCCCCGTGGGACTTGAAGGCGGAAGCGCTCGCCGAAATCTATCGGCGGACGACTGAGTTCCGGGCAGGTACTGGCAATCGGTCCCGCCCGAAGAGGTTCGCGAGTGGCGTGAGACTGCTCGCTGAGCTACGTTGACTCGTTGGTCGTCCCGGCTGGAGGCTTCACGTGCTGAGCTGGGCAGAGCGGCAGCACGGGACCCTTTCTTTCCGACTGACGCATGTCGTTTCCGGGTACGGTTACTTCGGAAAGTACCTGCACTCAGTCGCAAGGAGAGAATTGAGTCCCGGCTGCCACCACTGCGACTGCAGTGACGACTCGGCTCAGCATACGCTCACGGACTGCCCCGTCTGGGCGTCCCAGCGTCGGACCCTCACTGCAATAATTGGAGAGGATCTGTCGCTGCCGGCCGTCAAACGCTCCATGGCCGGCAGTAAAAGGAATTTTACCGCGGTTGTAACCTTCTGTGAGGAGATCATCTCGCAGAAGGAGGTGGCGGAGCGGGCCCGGTAGGACGATCTCCACGCGAACCTAATTCATCTCAAAGAGATTAAGCAGTGTTTTCGATGAGAGCTTTTAGGCGGCTTGACGTTTTCTCTCATTTTCAACCAATTTACAAAAAACCTTAACAAATTATATACCTAAACCTTTCTCATTAATCACTCTGTCTATTGGTGAAACCTGCACAAAAATCCGTTGTCATTTTTGAGTTTATCGTGAATAGACAGGCAGACAGATTCTTTGATTGTATATCTGTTTCAATTGGGTACAGTCTGGAATTTTCTGGATCCGAATAATATTTTTGTATTGGACTGTATGCAAACGCTCACGAAACCCAGGAGCAGAGCAGGTTAAACTAAGGGTAACAGCTTATATGTATTTTATAAACCAAGAAGGGCGCGATTAGTGAGTGGGCATGATCCGTAGTTTATTTTATTTTTAATAAAAAAACACCTTCCGCACTATAAATGTGTCGCGGGCGCTAGTACACACAATGGACACACAGAATACCAAGACTCGACACAACTATTTGTGGATCACACACATGTGTATGATTCGAACCCAATAGCCAGGAGTTCAGCAGTCAGGGTCACTAACCACTAACCCAACAGGCCTGTCAAAAAAGTTTGGATGCTTTGGAAGGTCATCATTAAACTCATAAAATACAAAGTTAATATCAAATAGGGCATCAATTCTTTTAACTAGCATGAGTGTCTGTTATAACTGAATACTAACTTTTAGGACTACTAGTAGTGTTAATATTTTTTTTTTGGATGAAAGTCCTTTTCTTATTGTGATACATACATACAGTACATTCACTCACACTTATACAGGTGTAGCCAAAAGGGTATTTAGAAGTGTAATTAACGACCACATTTTTATTATTTAATCCCATTTTCATAATAGAGGGCAAGCCTGTTGGCATCAACAGTGGTAGAGCCATGCTTAGGCATGAATGGGCCAGTGCGATACAACGGCCTCACAGAAAACTGGTTGTCAAGCAACACGCGTTACATTTCCCCGAAATTAGTGAGGTTTCCGGAGGCCCTCTCTCCTGACCCCTCTTTTTCCATCTCCCCTCCCCACATACCGTCATATCCCTAATCACTCTCAAAGGCGGGCAGCGCACTTACACTAAGGACATGGACGGTGGTTGTCACTTACCATTAGGTGACCCGTCTGTTCGTCTGTCCCCCTATAGTATAAAAAACAACATTCTGAAACTTTTCGGAATTAGATTTGAATATATTGGGCATATTGACAGGAAAGGGAGAATAGATATCGAAATAAAAGGATATTGCTTATATAGGTGGATTGGGGAGTATAAGCATTAGCTCACGCCAGTCAGGGTCGCATACCTATAACTCGAACTGGCTGGTGGCTGGAAGTCTGAGAGCTCTAACTTTCTAATTGTCAAGTTATACTTTATATATCAGTTACGAGCTTAACAAAGTTTACAGGACAATTGTCAATTATTGAATGTAATTTACAAATTGTTGTAAATTGTCTGAACTATGTGGTACTAATAAAATATATAACTTAAAACTAATTTACAAACATGAGAGAATTATAATTAAACTAACGTTTCTCTTTAAACGACATTTAGCGGGCATTATTGACCAACACAACCCTTGACCGACATTTAATCGTGCGAAAACTAACCCACTATAAATCCAACTTAACGATAGTAGTATTCGCTGGATTAATATTGACCGTTACCGCGAAACGGCCCAATTCTGGATAAGCGAATCGTGACCGATGGCGGTATTCTTCGAACATGACTGAAGTTCGTAGAAAACGAATAGTAAAATATATTAGCTAGCTAGCAATACATTTTTAACACGTGGTAGAGCCACGCTTAGGCACGAATGGGCCGGCTTGATCGGTGCGATACCACGGCCTTACAGAAAACCGGTTGTGAAGCAACGCTTGTATTGCATTTCCCTGAAATGAGTGAGGTTTCCCGAGGCCCAACTCCCCTTGTCCTCTTTCCCTTCCACGCGTCCTCCTATCTTTCGTAATAACGAAACCGAAAATGAAGAAAGAGAAAATAGCTGAATAGGAAATACATTGATAAAAAAAAGCCTTAGAAGCAATAGATTAGGATCTCATGGCTGCAATTTTAAAATTTATTGTTTTATAATATTGTAATAACCATATAGTTTAGTTTAAGGATCATATGTACATATATAAAGGCATTCTCACAAACTATATGCCTTATCAGTATACTTAGAAGTATTATTTTCACTTAGATTGACCATATTTAACAAAATTGTTATTAATTCATCAAACATTCTTAAAGAAAGCCGATCTATAAATACCAATGGATCTGCTAAGGTTTCAGAGCAGAATTCTCAGCAAAGGTAATAAAGATTAAGTAAATATTAATTATTATATGAAATCCTTTTTGAATAAAATAAATAAACGCAGTTATAGACGTTTGAAAACGCTGCTTTTTTTTTAATGCGATAGGGGGCAAACGAGCAGACGTGTCACCTGATGGTTAGTGACTACCACCGCCCATGGACACCTGCAGCTCAAGAGTCTCAAGTGCGTTGCCGGCCTTTTAGGTAGGAGTACGCTCTTTTCTTGAAGGTTTTTTTGAAAATGAACAAACCATTGTCCTTGAAATTTATTTGTGCAACAGTGCAGAGTAGAGTTTATGTATATTCTGTATGTGAAATGAGAAAAACATGTTTTTTGTCTTTAGTTACTGAGAGGTTGATAAAATATTTTTTGTTGCTTGTATGCAGTATAGTAAAATTGGTAGATTGTTATCATATCGAAACTTTTGTACACATACCTTATACGGGGAGCTGTTCCTTGTTCTTTGTCAATGAGTAAGTTGTCTTTAAGTATTATATCTTCAAGAAACATTTGTAGTTAACCTATATATATATTTATATATATGTCAATTTTCGACATAGACATAAAATAGTTTTAAAGGAAGATATCGGTTTGTAAATGTATATTTACTGGTCAATATCAACAAAATTAAGCATTTACTGTAAATATCTTGCTGAAAATATTTCGAAATGTTCTATAATATAATACCTACATTACCAGTTACTCTTAGGTACTGTTTAAGGTAAGAAGGCTTAATTTAAGCAGTACCTTATTATTGAACTTTTACATAAAACATGTTAACGAAAACATTGCCCCCTAAAAAAGTTTGTTAATTATAAAAAATCGGATTAATTTGTTTTTGAATTAATTGCTTAATATAATAAATCGATGCCATTAACATTTAATTTTAAAAATAATATTATGAAATGTATTTTTCAGGATATGCACTGTATTCATGTTTCAAGCAAGTTACTTTTTTATTATTAAAAAGATACCAATATTAGGATTTTATAAAAAAGAAAACGACTGAATGTTTTTACGAAGCAACGAAATTGATAAACAAATTTACAGATAGCAATTTTATCCACATTCATAAAACCAATGTTCCATATCTACCAACATATCAAACGCTTAATACGTACTTTTGAAATTGGACAGAAAGCAGTACCTGTTACATACGAATGGAAAACAATTGATAACAAAACTAGTAGCTGCTAATCTTAGTTCTCTAATAGAGAGTCGATGACTAGAAGCAGCATATTTGAATTCCATATCCAGGAGACAAAAACCTATTGCAAAAACGTTCTAATGTCATCCTTTACCGCACAACGAAATTTACTAAAAGCCTTTTACAGAAAATTAAGTACAAATTCACTGGATTAAACTCTTTACTGAAATTGATACTTGTCCTAAAAGTATGTCATACTTTTATTATATATCATATTCGAGATCGTCCAATCTTTTTGAAAGCTTAACACCGGCGTTTTCATCCCACGTCTCAAAAAATATATGATGAAAACATGGCTAGATGCGAATATAATATATATGTAAATTCATTACTTACCAAAAGTCCTCCTTCATAACGCACTTATAAGGTACACATAAAATGATAAAACTTGCATAAAAATAGAAATAATATAATTACAAACTTCGAGCAAACTTCAGATTTAAAAATAAAAAATTACAATCGAACTAAACTTTTTTTGCGTGATTTAAGTTTCAAACTCAGATGCAACAGAATCTTTACCAATATTATTTAAAAAAAAATATACAGGACTGGCTATAAGTACAGAAAGAAAAAAAAAGTAGTCATTTAAAAAGTTATTAGAATAATGTGGGCACATTGATCAAATAATTATGCACAAAATAAATTAGCTTGAAAATGAAGTGAGGCAGAAAATAAAAAAACAAAATTCAAATTTCGAAGAACTTGAAACTAACCGGCCAGCAGCAAGGCAAGCACAGCGGTCGTGCAGGCTGCGTATGGTTTCATCGTTGCGTTAGGAATGGCGAACTTTGTGAGCGCGCTCGCCTTTTAACTTTAAGGGTGAACCGCCCTCGCCGTAACACGTAACTATGGTGCGATTTCGCATCCATTCTGAATTGTCACTTGTGACGTGGGAAGATGACATTTTGTAAATGAATATAGTTGCCTATTAGCTTTACTATGGGGAGGTTTTGAATAAATACTTATAACATTAACTTTTCAATGAGGATGTCTTGAAGGTTTTTTTTATTAAGTATAAATCGATTTGATATGTGTCCTGATATCTAAATGCAATGCATTCGAGCTAGATTCTTCATTTGTTTTTATTTTTTGCTTTTTTTATTTTTTTTTATTAAACAAGGCAACTCCCGCATTAGGAATAATTGCCGTGTCACGGGGGGCTTTACAAACTTTCAATTAACAAACACAAAGACCACCCAGACTCGGGGCAACTATTTGTGGAACACACAAATTTTTGTCCCGTATGGTATCGAACCCACGATATCTAGTTCAGCAGTCAGGGTCACTAACCACTAGACCAACAGGCCCGTCGATTGGCAGTATTAGTGTGTATGTATGACATTGTTTTCTTTATCCCATTAGAATATATAAGGACTCCGACTTTCAGGCACCAGCCAGTTCGAGTTATAGTTATTAGACCCTGACTTGTTTGAGCTATTGCTTATACTCCACAATCCATCTCTATAAGGAATAATCCTTTAATACCCTTTCTATTCTCCCTTTCCTGTCAATGTCCCCAAAGTTGCCCATCTCATTTACAAAAGTGCCCTAATGTCGGCAACAGGGACTAAATTATCATATCGGCAAATGTGGGCGTTACTTACACCTCTGCCTTCTCCTTCAGGGACACAGGCGTGAGTATATGTAGGTATTTTATATTTGCTTAACCTAAGTATGGTCACATATTAATTCAAAAAAAAAGTACATATATACATATATAAAAAAATATATGATAATCATTTTTAGCAGAAATATATTTCACGTTTTTTTTTTTTTTTGTATTTTACAGGTGAACATAAAAATATATATAATATAAATTAAACATAAAACTTATATTTAAAATTAAATTATAATAATGCGTCCCCTCGACCAAACGTACCCATGACGCTGGCGGCGTTTCCCCGTTGTACGCATATAGCGATGTTTCACGTTAACCTTATTCCTTCTACCAACGTTACTTGACTTTTCCGTGTTAATCCAATACATTTTACATAATTTTAAAAGACGATAATCTGTATGTCTATTAACTTAACAGTGAAGCTATACCTACGTATAATATAGTAGTATTATTAGTGCTGTATAAGTCTGATCATTCCGAAGCAACAACAGGCCAAACACAGGCCCGTTGGTATAGTTTTCAAAGACAACAAGATAACTCCTACATGAGGAGTAAGTCCTCTCCGCGGGGGACTTGAGAAACACAAACAACGGACACACAGAACACCCACACACGGGACAACGATTCTTGGGTCATACGAATTTTATCCCGTGTGGGATTCGAACCTACGTCCTCCAGCTCAACAGTCAGGATCAATAACCACTAGATCACTACTAGATAGAGTATTTAGAAACGTAAAATTTCGATGCGAATGAAGTAGCGGGTAATAATTAGTATGCATAACATAATTACTTATGTATTTTTTTTTTAAGAACTAGTATTTAACTTGGATCATACGTTACTAGTATGCGTGTTGACCCCCTCGATTCACGACGGTAGTGCACCAAGTGGGGTTCGAACCCGCGTAATGACGCTACCACCACTCAATACTTGTGATAATACAAAAAATAGGTTCCAGCTACCAGAGGTTCTTTAGGTCGTTGGTCAAAAAGGTGGACCGAGGGTTATGGCGCACTTTGGTCGAAGCCTATGTCCTGCAGTGGCTGATAGACTGAATGATAATTTTCGTTTTTTTACGATATAAGGGACAGACGAACAGACAAGTCACCCGATGGCCACCTGCAACTCAAGAGTCGTAAGTGCGCTGACCGTATTTGAGCTTTATGAGGGAAGGGAAAAAAGGAGAAGGGGGATGATTTGAGGTGAAACTGGATAGTTAGAGTTGGCCCTCTGATACCCTCACTCACTCAAGAATACTATGCCAGCATTGTTTGTCTGCCGGTTTTCTGTAAGTCCGTAGTATTACTCAGGTAAAGCTGATAAAATGGGAAAACTGACTATAAAGGGATATTGCTCAAGCTCATGCAAGTCAGGGTCGCATACCTATAACTCGAACTAGCTGCTGCCAGGAAATCGGAGTCCTCTAACAACCTACAGTATAATTGGCGACAAAAGCGAGCTGTTGTGGAACAAAGGTTTTTATTTTTCAACCGACTTCAAAAAAGGCGGACGTTCTCAATTCAACTGTTTTATTTTTTTAAAGTTCGTTACCTCAGAACTTTCGATTGGGTGAACCCGATTTGGATGTTTTTTCATTTTTTTTTCATACTATGGACTACTACATGGATACCTACAACTCAAGTTGTAAGTGCGCTGACGCCTTTGAGGGTGATGAGGGATGGGGGATGGGGGAGTTGGGCCTCCGGAAACTTCACTCATTTTGGGGAAATGCAACACAAGCATTACTTCACAACAGGTTTTCTGTGAGGCCGTGGTATCGCACCGGTCGAGCCGGCCCATTCGTGCCTAAGCATGGCTCTGCCACTGTTAAAATTTATACGGTATATTTGAAAGCTGGTGCTTCCCGTGTGGTCCCATTTCAATTTGGTCCAGTTCTGAGAGCATTCATGAGAAAACCATATAAGTTTTAAATTTTATGATAGACGTATTGAAGTCGATTGCCTACTTTTTAAAGTGAATTATGTAACTTTAATCCATTGTTTTTTAAATTGATATGTGTAACACACATGTAAAATTAATCTTTGACTAAAAATTTTTACAAAACATACTTTTTATCTAAGAATGTATTATTAACAAGTGATATAATTACAAGATAATGACTTTCAAAAGTGGCCACAAAAATAACTTCCACCAAAACTTAAAATTGATATGGAACTTTCTTTATTTAATATATATTTGAAGTTTTAAAGGATTTTTTTTTTGTTTAATGACTAATAATAAAATAGTATCAGGAGTATTATATATATATATATATATATATATATATATATATATATATATATATATATATATATAATTGCTTCATGCATAACTTGTATGTCTTATATTTATCAGTCCAATCTCGAAGTCGTTCTTACGATATAATATTTTATTATATGATGTTTTGGAATATTATTTTTATTAATCATCATTATCGCAAGACTCAACTACATATGCTTGTAGTTAACACTTATCTATCTATTAACGTGGGATAGCCATGCTTCGGCCCGTATGGGCCGGCTCGACTGGAGTATTACCACGGCCTCACAGAAAACCGGCTGTTATACAATGCTTGCATTATCCGACTGAGTGCCATGTTACCGGAGGCCCAAATCCCTTTCCCTTCCCCTCTTTCCCCTCCTTCTTTTCATTTCCCCTCTTCCCTTTCCCCTACCCTAAAAGGCGGACAGCACTCTTGTGACTCTTGAGTTGCAAGTGTTCATGAGCGGCGGACGTCACTTACTATCAGGTGACCCGTCTGCTCGTTAGATGCTCTATACAAAATAAAAAAAAATACCTCAAATATGAATTACATTTCTTGTGATATATGTAATAATAAAATCTGTATAAAAGCTATTCAGCGTGTCTGAAAATATATAGATATGATATATATTTTCAGACACGCTGAATAAAGTTGCTAAAAGGAAATCAGTCATCGCCTCCGTTTCTTATAGAAGTTAACGATTTTAAGTTAAGTCAATCCGCTCTTAAAATATCCACAAAAACTGCCCTTAAAAAGTTGTTATACTTTAAAAGTAGTACGAGCAGATTAGCAAAGTATGAAGAAAATATATTTTGTTTTCTACCCTCCATTTTGCACAAAGTGCCCGGATATCAAGGCTTGTCCCCAATTATGTTAGTAAGACTAAATTATAGTCTGCAAAATTATGGCATACAGGGATGAGTGTATGTACTACTTAATGTAAAGAATTACATGAAAAACTCAATGTATTTATTTAGCAACAACTAAATTATTTTCCCTCATTATATGGTAAGTTATTTATAAAAGAGGTCTATGTTTAGGTTGTATGTTGCGCCGCTTGTATTCAATTTATAAAATATTTAGTACAAATAACTGGAAATAGAATAATCTCATTGGTACGGTATATGTAAGATTTTAGTTTTTTTATATTATCCTATAATATCTACAAAGCTTTAAAGGAATTATAATCAATCATTCGTAAAATCATGTTATATACCGCGAATGTGGGGTGCTCGTTCTTATTAAAACTACAGTTATAGTTATAGTTACCGTTATAATCATTAGTCCATCGCTGTTACAGATAGACGAGGGCGTCCCCCAAGGAGCAGAACAAGTATACTTATATATAACCAATAATAAAAATGTAGAGAAAAGTTTGACATTTTTTTTTTTACAAAATAAGAATTCAATTTTATTATGTAGGGGGCTGTAATTGCCCAACATACATAGATGGTGATGTTGACACACAGCGAAACAACTGAGAGGCATTTACTTCTGACTCAACAGATAAACCTCTTGTTGGTCACTTGAGTCGAAAGTAAATGAAATTGATGTTGCTGCCATTTCTGATGTTGCTTCTCCTTCTGCTGTTGCAGCTCCTTCTGCTGTTGCAGCTCCTTCTGTTATTGCTGACTTTCTGCTATTTCTCATGATGCTGAGTGCTTTTGCTTGTTGTACAAACTAGTTAGTTAATACTTAAAAAAAATCTGTTTTCAATTTATTTTGTATTCTACATACAAGTATAGCAAAGCTTATCGCTGTTTACCGCAGGACATTCTCCTTTAAATTTTTACATGTTTCTTTTTTTTATAATATTGGGGGACAGACGAACAGACACGACACCTGATGGTAAGTAACAAAGGCCGTCTATGGACACCTGCAACTCAAAAGTCGTAAGTGCGCTGCCCACCCTTGAGGGGATGAGGGGACAGGAAAGAGGACAGGGGGAGTTGGCCTGCGGAAACCTTACTAATTTCTGGGAAATGAAATGCAAGCGTTGCTTCACCACGGGTTTTCTATGAGGCCATGGTATCGCACCGGTCGAGCCGGCCCTAAATGCCTTAGTATGGCTCTATCGCTGTATATGTATAGATATGTTTATGCATATTTTGTTTAACGTATTGACGACAGCAGCTTTGCCCCTAAAAACAAATTATAGTTATCTGAACGTGGGTGTTTAATACACTTCAGCGATCTCTTATTGGGTTAAGATGTACGTATGTATGTGTATATGTATATTTCAGAGTCTTTTAACGCTGTAAATGTATAAAGCCTTCAGATTTGTTAATTTGACTCTCGTAACAAAAATTAAGGCGATGGCGTAAGAGTGAGTTTCAAGTTCATTTCTGTTTTGTATTAATTAGATAGAACAACAAGTAACCTGATACGAGTAATAAGAGGTTTCAAATCGTTATTTAAATAAATATTATGGTTTGTGATTGAATAAAATATAATGTGAGACCAAACCTAAATAATATGAAGAAGAAAACAGCGTTTATACTAATATTATAAATGCGAAATTAAAGTCATGTATGTATATGTCAGTTACCTATTCACGGCTAAACGGCTGGACTGATTCTGATCAAATATGGTGTGTAGATACTTCGAACTCTGAGGAAGTACATAGACTACCTATTTCGACATACGCAGTCGAAGACGCTATTATTATTTAAAACAATGTATCTTTAAGCTTTTACTCATTTATAATTTATCTCAATTATATTGCCACCCAGTAGACCATCGTACTGATACTATACGTTACTTTCGACTAACTTTTATTTTTGGATATTATTATTGTTGTTTTTACGATCTTCTATTTAACTTGCAATGTATAATGTTTGTTTGGGTGGAATCTTGCAAACCAATTTTGAAGCAGATATCTTCAACCGATTGAGCTGAAATTTTGTATGCACGTTCATTTTGGATGTGTGACGTCATTTTAAATCCAACATGGCAGCATACCCAAGATGGCGGACTAGTTATTTTTAATGCACTCCTACAATATGGGTATTTTCTTGCTAAGAATAGCTCGAAAAAGAAATGGACGTTACTCTAAATCTAATATGGCGGACTTCTAAAGCTTGAAACTGAATTTTAAAGCATATATCTTCAACCGATTGAGCTGAAATTTTGTATACACATTCGGTTTGGATGACAATACATGGTTAACTGTGACGTTATTCTAAATACAATATGGCAGAACATGCAAGATAGGGGACTAATTATTTTAATGTATTCCTACAATATGGGTATCAAATAAAAGGGCTTGCTGAAAATAAGTTAAAAACGCTAAACAGAAAAACTAACTTACTTGTGTAGATAAACAGGTTAATTAAACGACTTTATGTTATTGATTTTAACTACTAACATTTTCAAACTAAGTAAATACGAGTACGTAGATATAAATTGTGTTATGACGTTACAACTTGATAGTAAAAGTTTTTTTGTTTTTAGCTCATTTAAGTAAAAGCTTGTTTTTTTAAAGGTTTTTACTTTTAATTAATTGAAAACTGAATTGCTCCCAACCATTGTCTTAAATTCAATTTAATAAGAGGGGTGCAGCCGTTTCTATGCTAACACCCATTTGTAAATTCATTATTTCATTTACAAATGACGTTGCAATTCTCGTTTTAACATATCGCCCACCGCTTGCTACGCAGAAAACAAAACGAAATGACATTTATTTATGAGTAATAATGGTCATTTTTAAATTGCCATATATAACACTCAACGGTAACCAGTTTAATAGAAAACGCGATATTTTATATCAGTCCCTCTGCGTCTGCGATAAATTAATATGGAGGTTACATTTTCTGATAAAATCTATATTTTTTGTTATCGGAATTACTTGATACATATACACAATTTAATCCGGCTTTTATCTTTCATTCATAGTATCGTTTTGCGTGAAAATCATCCATCCAAAAATATCGTCTTATTTTTTTTTGTTTTTATTTTTTTTTTAATTCTTACAGGTCTTTATCGAAAAAAATCGGTAAAGCCATTTCAGAGATTAACCGGAACAAACAGACAGACAGACAAAAATTTAAAAAACAATCGTTTTGGTATATGTACCGTGTATACGCCCATATGCACTGAGTAGAAAGCGGTTATTTTAATATTACAAACAGACACTCCAATTTTATTTATTTGTATAGATGATATGTATAGAGAACATTTGATATAGAGTATGTAGGTACATTGAGACAGGTAAGCGAATTTGATAGCCCTTTAAAATTTATTCATCATTTCATATGTATGTAAATATTATAATACTATAGAGTTCGAATAAAAACTTTCGTGAATTAGATAAATATTTATTTAAATATACGGGTTTACTCACGTGTGTATTTCGGGGATGCCCGACTAGTTTTGTCTCAACAGGAGACCTTTTCAACCGACGTCAAAAAGGAGGAGGTTCTCAATTCGACTGTATTTTTTTTATGTTTGTTCTTATGCCGATACTTTGACACCTTTTTCACAAAAAATATGGCTTGGTCACTCCTTAATAGCTAACACCTCACTAAACCATGAAAGAAGTCCGATATTGCCGACGTTGTACTTTGCAGACTAATTGGGAAGCTTCCATAGAGCGTAAGACATAAGCTCAGTCATTTTACTTTTCAAAATATTGCTCAATAGTAATTTTTCCTGGTCATTTGTAAAGAATCAATTATAATTATAATTATAATGACCAGTGCGTCTCTTATAGGCGGCAAGTCCTAGGTCATCTTCAAAAATATGAGACATGGTTCTAGTTGCTGTATTCATTTCCTGAGATAAAATCTTCGGACAGGAAAGGACGAAATTGCACTGTTTTGATCACCTTTTTCGTAGGTATACTACGTAGACGGCCAGATCTTTTTTTCTGCCACTTACAAAGGAGGTTTCATTGTTCTATCAATAGCAAGGTACAAAGTTTAAAAAAATGCATTTGGCTCCATTCCCATTTTATGTAATGCAATCGCAGCAAATCGGTTCTCTTTATCACCCCACTCCGTTTTAATATCTTAAAAATATTTTACACGATTCGCGCGAAAATGAGAAAATGCAACGAATATTCATATAAGAATGACATATATTAATTATATGTAATTCTTATATGAATATTAATTATTAATATAATATTTTTATAACAGTAGTTATGGCCAGATTAAGTATAGTCTTGAATATTACTATTCTCGTACTCGTATATCATAAATTGGTATACAAGAGCAATCTAAACAAGATTTGCTGGCGATCGATTTGATGACGGTAATTTGATTTAAAGAAACATATTTGCTAATAATAAGTACTTAAAGTTGACAATGCCTTGCAGTTGTACGGTAAATCACGAACAGAGCAACTTCGTGAAATAAACTAGCCATACAAACGATCCTTTAGGATATTGCTAGTTATTACGCACGTGGATGCGCCTATCCCGATATCTTTTACGACACCTTCGGGAAGTAATACGGTTATTCATGACCCTAGTTCAAAGAGACATGTTGGTTTACACGTAATCCACACTTTTTATGACCTTTCATGAACTTGTACATTGTGTTTGTTATGTTATCTTCTAGCTATAAAAATTAAATGATAATCGGAGTCTGAAAGAGATGAAAACGTTTTGTATATTAATTTATTGACTCACAGAGTTGCCTATTATTTTTATATAAACATGCATTTATAAGTAAAAGGGAAAGTCGAAGAAAGCAAAACCTTCTATACTCGTAACATGGACACCCGCAACTCAAGAGTCACGAGTGCCTTGCCGACCTTTTTGGTAGGAGTAGGATACACTTTTTTCCTGATGGTTTCAAGGTTGTTACGAACCGGATATACGGCTGGCGACAATTTGTTCCACGGGCTGGTTGTAGGTGGACAAAAACTTCTAAAAGTGCATAGCGACGGAGTGCCAATCATCCAGGTGATGGGGATGGACATTTTGTCGCGTAGGATGATGGCAGAAGCCTGCGGCCGGTTTATGTCCAAAGAATTCCTCTGTACATCTCTACGCAACACCAAGGTGTCAAGCCGATCAGAAATAGCAAACGATGATACTACGAATCACTCTCCGTTGAACGCGGTCAAGAGGGAGAAGCTGGTGCTGTGGTGCCCTGCATAGAACTGAGAACAGTATTTCATATGCGTCTGATAGTACTGTCTCGATCTCTTTAGGTCACGAAGTTCATCGGTCACCCTTTCGGGTCGGGATCGGGTGCACTAACGCTGTCACCCATAGGTTCGGGGCTACGCCTAGAGAGGAGCACACTTCTTGCATGCAGCAGCATGATAGGAGCTTCGGTAAGAGATCAGAATGCACGAGTTCCGGAAGGAAGACTCACTCTCTCACCAATTTTGCCGATATGCTCCGACTTCAACCTGATAATTACTAATTGTAGGACCTCAAGGCATAGTGGTCACCTCGCCACTACGCTGCAGCGCCGAGTGTTGTGGGTTCAATCCCTACACGGGCCAACACTTTGTGTAATCCTCAAATTGTTATGGTTATTGAGTCAGGATGTTCTTTCTGTCCGTTGTTTGAATGTTTGTAAAGTCCCCCTGACACAGGAATTAATCCTAGGGGGGGAGTTGTCTTCAAAAAAAAAAATAAGGAAGAAAGAAAGAATTTTATCGATATTAATACTTTGAACATACGATTAATTCAATCAATTATATAGAATAATTAGAATGTAGAAGAAATATAGTTTTAATGTTTGGTAACGCTTATAACCGATCGAAGTTTCCAGTTTTATACAACTTAATACACTACATTTACGCAACAAAGAGGCTAATGGGAGCAAATACACCCTAACCTTTAAGGGACATAGGAATAATGATCGTATTTCCGTGAAAATAATTTGTTCGTTCGTTTATTAATCCTCCTACACACCAAAACTGGGGAATAAATCTACTCACAATCAATTACAATGTATGCAGATTGCCTGGGGACCAAACTTCAGTACGACGCCCCATACGGCCTACAGCTTATGTAATGATCTTAAAGGTAGCTCGTACAAGTCGTTAGTAATTGGCTTCACTTATTTAATTAAACCACAAACAGTCCCCGACTTCTCTGAGGGCTGAAATTAGTCAACTGTCAAAGAAATTTGTTGTTCTTTTTCTTTTATTCAGCAGAAGTTTTAACTTGCCCGATTCAAACAATTAAAATTGAATTTTTGCTAGTTTCCGTCATGTGTTAATTACTTTTAAGTTGTTATACAACCAATTTGTTTTCTTTGTGGGAAAATTAGTGAAAGAAAAAGTTTTAAACGAAGCTGGAAAAAATCGACAGTAATATTAAAATATAAGGCAACAAAAACAACTACGAATAAAGCAAAGATGGAGAGCCACGCCATGCAGGTGACTTGTCTGTTCGATTTTCCCCATTTACCATAAAAAGTACATAAAAGATTAATCTAAAGAAGTTCAAATTTAGTATTTGTTTATCCCCAGAGCACACTAGACGATTGTTGGGAACAAGTGATTGTCAGTACATTTCGCTCCTATTTTCACAATTTGACAGGAACTTTAATAATGTAACTTAGCATTAAGTTAAAGCTAAAGTTAATACGGCACTAAAGCGATTTTGGTTATAATAATAAAACTATCGTAATGACAGTTTAGCATGAATATAGTTGAGCGCATTCCCAATCTAATAGTGCCATAAAATCATTTTCCTATTTATTTGGATGATCACACTATTGAGCAGAGAGCTGATGCTACATACAAGTATATATTACGTCATCGTGGAGACATAAAGTCCGGCGAAGGTGTGACGTGAAGCTCTTTATCGTAGCAGTCGAGCTTCTTTTCACTCGAGTACAACCGTATGATACTTCACCATTCCGAACTCTAGAACGGCAGAACAAATCTAGACGAAATTTGACACAGATATAGATACATAGTCTCGAATATCATAAGGTTTTTTTATACAACAATTAATTACCGTAGCAATAAACTCCTTTCTTTCTGGGCATAGACAAGTTTTTATTATCTTTTTGTAGTGCCAAACTAAAGGAGATAGGGAGAGAGCAGTAGTGAGTGCTTCAAACTGTACTTCCTTTCTACAAAGGAAAGTTTTAATTTTATTCCATTATGGCTAAGTGGCAATTCGGCACATGTATTGTTTAAAATATTCAGACAAACGACGAGGAGAAGTCGCGGGCTTCAGCATGTGAAATCATAAATATCAGACGCGGTGACGATAAGCATAGCAGACAGGAATGAAAGAGAATTTTATTTTATCCTTACTACGCCCACTGTTCGTCAAAGTATGTGCGAGGTTCTGACATCAAAAGTGAGATAGGGCTATAAAAAGTTTTCTTCAAGAATATCATAAATACATATAATCTATGACGCAGGTACAAACATTATTACCAAGATGAAAACCGATATCATTATTCGAGTCGAGTCGAGTAAGTCTGTTGTCAAGTTTGGAATAGTTTTAACGATTTCTGCGAAGTGAAAAAAACATATTAGTCAGGGAGTGTTTGCTATTTTGTTTGATTGTGATTGTTTTTGTTAAGTTGTTGAATTCAGTTCTTGGGTCATGAAAATTATAACTGAGGTATTCTGTAAGGCAATATAATGACTATTATTGACTTACCAGGTTAAGAACTTGTACGATAGATGTCAATAGGTTCGAGTCCTGTTCTAGAATCAAAACACAGCTTGCGAAATGCAGATATAATATGCAAGGATATCTGTTCACGTAGCGCTTTGTAGTAGAGGTATCTTAAGTATTGAAATAACACACCACGTACCCAGAACGTAGACATCTGATTCAAATTAATCAACACCTTTTATGATTGTCTCGGTAAAGAAACCATAGCGCGATTCAGGAACTCTTACAACGCCCGCGCCGTCTCGGGAGCATCGAGGTAAACTGTTGCTACTAATTAAATTGACGTTACATTTTGTTGATTAATTAATAGGACACGAAAAATATCCGTATTTGAAAAACTTAAAAAAAAAACTATATCCTTAACTATATACATGATGTTTGCAATTAGGTACATAGTAACTCTCATAATTTGGTCGTATAAATTTTTGTGAGGCTTTCAAATGACGATAAATACCGTTAATAATATTTATTAACTCTAGAATATTAAATGTGTCTAAGATTCCTCTTCAGGAATGATCCTAGAGAGACTTATTCGTACTTTTTTTTAAGGTAATTTTACAAACGAAGGAATGTTATGTTTGAATTGCACACACATACAGTTAATCCTGTTAAAATCCAGGTTATTACAGTTGAAAGTCCTAGACTCGTACCGAAAATGGAGTTGTCGAGTCTCCCGCAGGTCGATTTTAATGGCACTATTTTACCTTTTTATGAAACGGTGAAAAACTTAGGATTTATATTGATAAAACATTGTCTTAGGGTCCAAAGCTGCAGGAAGTCAATCGAAAGTTAGTTATTGTCCACTCACGGGTATACCTCGCAAGGCAGATGTGAATTAAACACGCATATTTAACCAATTAGAACATTATCCCTCTAACGTAATAGGGGCAAAGCATATTGCCTCCAATCGGGCAATATAGGACTGTATACATACTGTTTGATAGATAACAGTCCGATCGGTAAGTCGCTTTTTATAGCACCCACCCGAAGAGGTAGGGTAGATCTATTCTATAATATTAAAATGTTTGAAGTGCTTGAAGTGCTCCTGGAAGTGTTTTTACATAATGTTATAAAGCGTAAAACATTTGACAGTGGTAGAGCCATGCTTAGGCACGAATGAGCCAGCTCTACCAGTGCGATACCACGGCCTCACAGAAAACCGGTTGTGAAGTAACACCAAGCGTTGCATTTCCCCGAAATGAGTGAGGTTTCCGGAGGCCCAACTTCCCCTATACCCTTTCCTCTCTCCTCATGCCCCCTCTATTCTTACCCCTCCAAGCATCCCCCATTCCTCATCACTCTCGATGGCGGGCAGCGCACTTACGACTCTTGAGTTGCAGGTGTCCATGGACGGTGGTTGACACTTACCATCAGGTGACTCGTCTGTTCGTCTGTCCCCTATAGTATAAAAAAAAACATAAATTTTACACGCCCTATTTTTTATCACCGAACGCTTTCCATGAGCCATATGTATACTGTGTATATACAGTCGTGGTCAACTAATTAGGGACACTCTCTAGTTAATCCAAATTGTGAATTTATTTTTTATTTTCCAACGAGTCTAAACAATATTCCACATCTTTTACATGTAAGTATAATTAGTCATTTATGTGCCTAATTATACAAACAATAACAACTTCTTAAACATTAAACCTCTTTACAGTATAGCTGATAGATGATCACAGTGCTATTTGTTCAAAGAATGCTGGCTGGCCATTTAATTAGGGACACTGAGATATTGCGTTCTAGTTTCAAAATCTGAATCTCAATTATTATTTTCTTTCTTCTCCTATTCTTTGTGGTAGTTTTGGCGTCAATCTAGATTTGTAATTTCAAGTTTTGAGAGTTATTTTGAAGAACAATGGGCAAAAATAAAAGTTGCGATGCAACACTACGAAAAATTATCATGAAGTTTGTCGAGCGTGGTTGGTCATACCGAAGGATAGCAGGATATTTAAATTGTTCAAAAACTATGGTATGCAATGCAGTGCAACATTTCAGGCGCAATAACACAACTTTAAATGTGCCCAGAAAAAAAAGATCGAGAAAAACAACTCCGCAAGAAGATAGAATGATAACCAGGTTAGCTAAGAAAGATCCGTTTCTAGGCTCTATTTTAATTAAACATGAAGTGTTTGGGGCAGACGAAAGAGTCAGTGTATCAGCGAGGACTGTTCGACGACGTCTGGTAGAAGCAGGGTTGTTCGGAAGAGTGGCTCGCAAAGTACCGTTGTTAAAGAAAGAGCATAGAAATGCACGTTTGGCGTTTGCACGTAAATATGGACATTGGACCTACGACCAATGGCAACATGTATTATTCTCTGACGAGACCAAGGTTAATTTGATTTCTTCAGATGGAAGGCAATACGTACGGCGTCCTGTAAAAGCGGAAATGAATCCAAGATTCACAAAAAATCAGGTGAAACATGGCGGAGGAAACATTAAAATGTGGGGATCATTTTCTGGACGTGGAGTGGGACCTGTGAGGAAAGTTCAGGGTAACTTAGACCAACATCAATACAAGGCAATATTAGAAGAAACTATGCTTCCCTATGCTGAGGAACATCTTCCTATTATATGGACTTTTCAGCATGATAACGACCCAAAACATACAGCCCGTTCAGTCAAGTCGTTTCTTAACAGACAGTCGGTATCAGTGCTAGATTGTCCAGCAAATAGCCCCGACCTCAACCCAATCGAGCACCTTTGGCACGAAATTAAGAAAAAAGTTGCCATTTATCGTACCACAACTTTAGATGAACTTAATGAAGCTTTTTGTGAGGCATGGGCAAACATTCCTGTTGAAATATGTCAGAAACTGATAATGTCTATGCCACATCGGTGTCAAGCGGTAATTACTAACAAAGGTTTTGCTACTGGGTACTGATTTTACCCGTAATAAAATGAAGTTGTTAAAGAAATTAAAATACTGCAGATTATTAGTTCTGTTTAACTCTATTTTTCATTTTACTTTACTGTTCTTAATTAAATGTCCAGCTACAGAATTGTACCTTAAATTGAATACATGGTTAACCTTTGATATTAAACACTTTTTTATATTTATTTAATCTTTTATTTACAGCCATTTATAGTATAATAATCGGATCAAATTATGCAAATAATAGTTACTGAGAAATCAACAGGGTTTTATATTTATATGTACATAGCCGGTTATTGCTGTCCACTATCTTGAATGTCCTTAATTAGTTGACCACGACTGTATGTGTACTTTTTGGGTGAACAAAAAGCGTGAAACTTGCGTCATCGGTACCGAACGCTTCCCATGAGCTACGAGTATATACTGTGTACCCATTTCAACGATACATTTCACAAGTTGCTTAGTTTTTACTTTTATCAGCAGTCCCCAAAGACTGCTCGTATATTTTTTTTTGGAATTGCATGCTAGAGATGTATATTTACAGGAGTTAAAATAAGTGTTTCATTTTCTGAGACACGCTGTAGAAGTCAGCAGTTTTTCCAAAGAGATCAATCAATGACATAAGCCTATTGACGGTTACTTTTTGTTAATATTATGATTGATATGATTTAACTTATTTTTTCTTGCCGTTTATTTCCTATGTAGATTAAACTTACGTGAATAAGAAAAGTCTCGACTAACAAAATTGTTGTAGGATAGCCAGCAGTTAGCACATTACTAATGCCGATATGTCTCGGCAATCGGTCTGTAGGTTTACAGGCGCAGAGTATAAAATGTTTTTTTTCACGAAGAGTATCTACGAAAGTGACAAGAAAGCTTTTCTACTTGACTGCCAGAGAGGAGTATATTTTAAATTAAAGAGAGACTAGTAATAGACTTAAAAAATATATATCTATACGATGTGGTTAAACACCAGATAGGTATCACCTAACTTTGTAATAAGCATGATTAACGTGTGTGTCGTAAACAGCGACTAAAGAATTGGACTGTTATCTATCAGACAGTATATCCGATCATACAGTGCCCGGATGATTGCAATAGGCTTGCCCCCTAATACGAAAGTGAGGCTAAATTATGGTGGGCAAAAAGTGGGCGTTTAGAGAATATAAGCGTAATTGTAACTGGATGTAATCGTAACTTCGTTGCTTTAGTGTTCGTGGGATCGAATCCGACGCACGACGAAGAAATAATTGTGTGTTTATCACGATCACTTGTTCTCTGTCGGAGTTTTATTTATTTATAATAATGTATGTATTTAAAAATATATAAGTATGTTTATTGTGGCAGTCTGGTTACCATAGTATGTCTTGTGTGAGACATCTAAAGTTTATACACATTATTAAAGTAGACATTTTTTGGGTAGCTTACGCATAAATTATGATTAGGATATACAATACAATATTCAGCTTTATATATAGGATGGTTGAGCATATGATTGCAGGAGCACCTGTTGTTGACCACTTGTGCATTAAGTGTCATTTAATGTTTGCTATTTTCGATACTAAAACTATTCAACCACTACATTACGGCTTAAAAGAGACAACCAGAAAATATCACAAGTTCGTTTTATTATCGCTTGTCGCTGGCAGTTCCCATCGGCCACCATTGCAGTAAGGAAGGAGTTTAGACAGTGAGAGGCAGAGTTAGAGAGAATGTTTTATATTTTGTTTTTTTTTTTATGAACTTTTGGTTAATGTGTTCCTGTAGTAGACCAGTTGGTCAACGACTAGATCATTGAAGCACTACTTTTTTATATGTTTTATGTCTATGTTATGATTTCTTACCCAACAATCGATTTTAGTGGAGTAACTCTCGGGTTTTTTTCATGAGTTGACCAGTGGTTTAATATTGGTATTGCTTATAAAACATTAGCTCCTATGATTGACCAAACACTATAAATATTTTCTTCTTCGTGTTGTAAAGATCGAGAAGCAACGCATGCTAAATCTGTTAATGCTAATGAATCTCTACGCAGATGCACCCCAGTACCAGCTTCTTCCACTTGATCGCATTCAACGGCGAGTGACTCGCATCACCGATTGCTAAGATATTTCTGATCGGCTTGACACCTTGACGTTGCGTAGATATGCATATTCGCTCTGCATTCTCTATCGCCTGTATCATGGGGAGTGTTCAGAGGAATTGTTCGCACTTATATCGGCCGCAGTTTTCCACCATCATCCTACGCGACAAAATATCATCATCATAATGACACAGAGCTGAGCGTATGTATGTATAATCTTAATGTCCAAACCTCATCTCATTGCCTTATTTTTTTATATATAATATTCATTAAGCGCATACTATTCTTAGCTTCTTATACTATTATTTATTTAAATATACGGAGTTACTCACGTGTGTATTTCGGGGATGCCCGACTAGTTTCGTTCCAATGCCCGGTGCACTGCATCGTCCAGTTCCGACGCGGCTGGACGACTTACTCCTTGAAAAGGTCTCCTGTCGAGACCAAAACTAGTCGGGCATTCGTGAAGTCGTCGTGACGTGTCGTTCGTCATACACACGTGAGTAAACCCGTATATTTAAATAAATATGAATATAATTCACGAAAGTTTCTCCTCTTCAATCCTGAAGGTCAGCAGTCAGCTTCTGGCATTGTGCCCTTTTCATTTCCCGGCGACCAGGTTTTTATTGCCGGTCCACTCTCGGATGTCGGGTAGCCACGACTTTTCCTACACGAGCGTCTCTCCTTACTTTTCTCATTAAAAGCAATCGTAGGAAGCGATATCTATCCACCCTGAGCAAGTGACTGAGATAATTCCAGCTTGCGCTTTATGATGACAAGCATCTGTTTTCGGAACATATGGACACACTGGAGCGTGATATTGTTTATCGTTTACAATTTGTTTTTCTTCTGAAATGTCAGGGGTGGACAACTTTATAATGACGTCACTATGGCATTACAATTTTCGGTCCAGTCATTCCGCCTACTGGGCTAAAACGTTTTTGGTTTAAGATTATGGGGTTATAATAAATATTTTAGAATATGATAGTGTAGGATGGCCATGTTTTTGCTTACGATAACACTTTATTTGTACACGTCATATCTTTAATAAATGTGATCTTTTAGAAACCTTTCACAATCTTATACAGGTCTTGTCACTGACAAGGCTACTTTTTAACCAACTGCTCAAGAAGGATGATTATTTAGATATGTCTGTTAGAAACCATATCTTTTATTTATGTTTTAGTAGGTAGTATACCCTTATACTTTGTGTCCTTATTCCAATGGCTGCTGCGATGTTTCCGGCAAAATAGGAAACGTCCCCCAGTGTGGAAGCTGTCTTTAAACAACACATTACTTCAAACTCGGCAGTTCCATATGAAGGAAAAAATCATAATTATCATAATGATTTTTGAAAAAGATGTAATATATTTTTAAAAAGCCATATTTACTTATTACAATCTGTTATCTGCTTTAGCGAAAATATTATTTTGGCCAATATGATGCTTGTTTATCAATTAAGCTCGAGGTCTTTGTAACTAACTGTAATCGGTTTCTGCTTTCTACAAATAGAACTCTCACGCTTCGGTAAAAACAAATGGTTGCAAAACCAATACTGACGAAATATCAAGCAACTGAATTAACGAGTTGGAAAGATAACAAAGACCAGCGTCAGCTTTTTCCTAGAAAAAACATTAAATATCAGTCAACAATAGCTTATCTGTGAAACTAAGTTCTCATCCTGACTTGGCAAAGACTTTGTTACTAGTTAGCTACTACTAGACTTAGTACTAGTGTAGTGTAAGTACTTATTGTATATTTAGCTTAACACGATACGACGGTACCTACCTAACCTTCATAACAAATTGGATGAATTGTAATAATTATAATTAAGAAATCTATACTCAATCGTAGCCTGCCTAGCTGAGCTTTGAGTCAGGGTGGAATGAGAAGGTAATACCTATCCTTCTACATGGGAAATGCATAAAACTAACTCCCGAAGTATTACTTGCTCCTGACAACACCAATTTCATGGTTACAGATTTTTGTTATCAATTATAAAGAAAAGTTGGTTCTTAGTTATAAAATATTCCGAAATATTTGCGTCATATATGCAACTATTGGCTCAGAAAGACCAATAACAAAAAAAAAAGAACAAAAGGAAGGACTTTAGTTGTATTCAAACAGGGGCAAATCCTTTTTTTTTAAATGGGTACAAGGATTTTTTGTTGCCATGTACATTTGCACACATATTTTAGTACAAAAGTCATAACCAAATCGACATTAGGCAAGCACTGGACTTTGCTGGAAGCGACGAATTTTCCATTTCAGGATGGTTTTGTTATTAAATAATTTAGCGGACCAGTTGTAATTCCAAAAAACTAAATACTTGCGTAACTGATTGCCAAGTATTTACATTCGTACTTTAGTTGTCGCTTTTATACCTTTGTGGCGACCTCTACATACAGAGAAACACATGTTCACTCCATCTAGCGAAGATAAGCCGAACTACGTTGCAACGACAGTGATGTCGTAGTACGGTCGGACCGGATCGGAGGAAGACGGAGGCCCTTTCATTCCATGGGCCCCGTCGAGGTCCACCCCCTGGCGCCTCCATAATTGTTAACTCGTTCCTCGTACCGGTTTAAGCCCACATACGTTATCTGTGCCTGATCCTCGACGGAAGACGGCGCTTCGACGAGCACTTTCTGCAGCTGGCTCCAAGGTAGGTCGGCGCTGCATCTGCCCTTGGGCGACTTTTGTCCAGCTTGGGTGGACCCAACGTCGCAACAAGACCGCTGTACACGGGGGTTGTACGGTCATTGGCACTGTACGGTGCACCGGTGTGGGCGGAAGCTCTGACCGCCCAGAATAGGGCACGCCTCTGGCGCCCTCAGAGGGTTATGGCGGTTAGAGCCATACGCGGCTACCGCACCGTGTCGACGGAGGCGGTGTGCGCATTTGCTGGAACTCCCCCGTGGGACTTGGAGGCGGAAGTGCTCGCCGAAGTCTATCGGTGAACGACTGATTTTCGAACGGGTAGTGGCAATCGGCCCCCGCCCGAAGAGGTGTGAGACCACTCGCCCAGCCCCTATAGCTCATTGGTCGTCCCTGGCGTTGTGCTGGCTTTGCCACTGTGGAGGCGCCAGCCGGTCATCGTCGAGTGGGCAGGGCGGCAGCACAGAACACTTTCCTTCCGACTGACGCAGGTTCTTTCCGGGCACGGCTGCTTCGGAAAGTACCAGCACTCGGTCGCTAAGACGGAATTGAGTCCCGTCTGCCACCAC
This sequence comes from Tyria jacobaeae, assembly GCA_947561695.1. Lineage (NCBI taxonomy): Eukaryota > Metazoa > Arthropoda > Insecta > Lepidoptera > Erebidae > Tyria > Tyria jacobaeae. The sequence goes on along the minus strand of OX387215.1, from coordinate 19,769,968 downwards.
TGCACTAAGGCTCAGTAGACGCTCGCGGATTGCTCGGCTTGGGCAGCGCAGCGTCGGGCCCTCACTGCAGTAATTGGAGAAGATCAGTCACTGATAAATGATAATGATAAATGATAAATGATCTTTATTTTGTAAATAGGTTACAACAACACTTTTACACGTCAATATATTATTTTTTTTCTGTTAGTTTATGCTAGATGAGGCCGGTGTTTCCTAGCTGACTACCCTGAGAAGAAACACCGAAACAAACTCAGAGGTCAAAGTCTGTTTTAAAGTCCATACAGATGTAAAAACATATGAGAACCATGCACGCTAACGTCTGAGATGAGCTTTTGAAGAAAGCACCACGCTCATTTGAGTGGACCCGTCCAAACAGTGCAAGCATTTGTCAGTTATCGTGTAGCTCAACTTAGAACTTTAAGGAGCTCAACGGACCGACGAACAGTACCAAAGCAAGGACATTTGGGTAGGCCGCAAAAGTACTCAAACTGTCAGACATCGTTATAAAACAAACTACAGGAGAAAAGAGAAAAAAATAAATAAATAAATAACCTACATAGTCCTCACATTTACAATAATTAAATTTATAAATTAAAAAAAAGAAACAAATATATAATATATTATACTTAACAAAGTATTCATGTCAAAAGGTACAAAGATTAAACAATAAAAAAAAACAATATAATACTTAACAAAGTAAGTATTCATGTCAAAAAGTAAAATATAAAATGTCAATGTGTATAAAAAAAAAATTATAAACGAAAAACAAAGGCTCATGTACATTAATGAAGCAGCTCATTCCCAAGCCTTTTTATCTTCAATATAATCTTTAATTGTGTAAAAAGCTTTTTGACTTAGTTTTTTTTTTATAAATGATTTAAATTTATTATTGCTTAGTTCTTGTATTTGGCTAGGAAGCTTATTATAGAAATGTATACACTGGCATCTAAACGAACCACCTATTTTCTTGAGCCTGGTTTTAGGAACAACAAATTTGTTTTTGTTCCTAGTATTTACACTATGGATATCACTGTATTTTTTAAACAGATTAATATTTTTATGTGCGTACATGAGATTTTCATAAATATACTGAGAGGGCACAGTCATAATATTAATCTCTTTAAATTTATCTCTGAGGGAGTGTCTGGGACTTAATTTATAAATTGCACGTATAGCTCTTTTTTTTGGTACTACCGGCCGTCATACGCTCCATGGCCGGTAGTAACAGGAATTTTACCACGGTCGCAACCTTCTGCGAGGAGGTCATCTCACAGAAGGAGGCGGCAGAGTGGGCCCGGGAGGACGACCTTCACTCGGACTCAATTCGACGCCGGCTAACCGGGCGGCGGAGGCGCTCTTACCAGCGTCTCATGCCGCCCTGAGTGTGGCCGCGGGTGGTCGGGACGGTGGTCCCCTCCCCCCGCTATAGTGGCCAACCGCGAGGAGGCGACGTCCTGGTGTGCCTGGACGTTACCTAATTGAGAGTTACCCTAGGGTGGTGCCCATGCTTTTGCGGGCAACAAGCACTAGTAGGGGTCCGGATGTCTTACTCAAGCTTTTCCCGGATTCCTCCTATTATAAGCGCAGCATGGCACACCGTGTGGTTTTAGTCGGTCCGATTCCGACACACCATTCCACTGAAAAACCCCGGTGGGAAGACGGCCCGAGGGGGTTTCCACATAGCGACATAACACCCGTTCCTCCACACCTTAAAACTAAGTTCATATTAGTGCCTGTTTCTCAAAAGAAACAGGCAGAGACGTATTAGAATTTCTACTACAATCGAATCCAACACAATCCCCTGTGAGATATAGTTGCCTTCAAACACGAATTAGGGAATTTAATTCCCGTTTGCTCAACTTTGAACGTCAAGTGAACTAGCACGCAATGCTCATATACAATGTAGATAACATTTTCACATATTTCGAGTGCACACAGGTGTTGTTTGTTCTTAAAAAAAAAAACAATAAATAAATTCGTATATTTGTAGTAAATAGGGTTTTAATTTCATGGTGGACCATGACCCCATATTACCCCATTCTGAATTCGCCCTGGAGAAAGATATATTATTCGAACGAAACGGAAAGGTTCTATATCTTCACCTTTTTTGAAGTCTTCTCAAAAATGCGATAGCGATTGCAATATTTTAAAATAATCATCAAAATCGTAATAGATACATATATATACATAGTTTTAAGTATTTCTATAAATTTACTGAATATAAAAGAAACATTTTTAAAGTACCTACCTGCTTTTTTTTTTTACGTGGGAAAATCCTCATGGACTATCCTCCGCCGGGGGCATCAGCGGAGGGGTGTGCCGGACTTGACCGGCTAAAACCACCACGGTGTTCTTTCCTCGCACATACACACGTCATAGTTGACATTATTTTTATGAATATTATTCTTATTAGGGTTTCGTACCCAAAGGGCAAAACGGGACCCTATTACTAAGACTCCGCTGTCCGTTTGTCCGTCTGTCTGTCTGTCACCGGGCTGTATCTCATGAACCGTAATAGACAGTTAAAATTTTCACAGATGATGTACTTTTGTTGCCGCTATAACAACAAATACTAAAATATTTAAGGGGGCTCCCATACAACAACAAATTTTTTAGCTCGTTTTTGCTCGATAATGATAACGGGCATCAGGTAGAAGCTTGAACACAGACTTGACAACAGATATGATTTTTTGCCGTTTTATAGATAATGGTGCAAAACCCTTCGTGAGCGAATCCGATACGCACTTGGCCGATTTTTTTATTAATATTTGATTTTAAAAGAATTCTCCCATTTTATTAATCTTTATTTAGGGTTCTTTACCCAAAGATTACATTAGATATCTCGGACATGTGGTGATGAATTCTCTCACCGATGATCTGGACATTGACAGGGAGCGCAGGGCGTTGGCATCCCGGCATGCCTGTCGTTCGAAACAGATGAAACTGACTCTCAGGCTCATTGCAAGTCGTTTTACTCCTGCAGCCTATGGGCGTGTAATAGCATACATCCAGAATAATAACGCTGAGGATGCTGTTGGGACTGATGCGGCACTGCCGCACTTCGGGCATGTTTGTGGCCGAAAGGCTGGATGAATTATGACTGCAATACAGAAGATACGTTACGTTATTCTCTGTTACGTTATTGGGAACAAATTATAATTGGCAAAATGATGTGCTTTGCTATAAATTCGTAATTGCTTACTGTAAGTTCGTCGTAACTCATATTTTTCCATAGAAGTATGTACGCGTATACGCGTATACGCGCGTACGTATGTGTAATTTGTAATCCAATATCAGTGCCATTAATATGCAAAGTCAAAACTGGGACCATTTTACCCGTTTACCCAAGGAGGGTTTTGATTCTCGAGTTTATGTAGGTATGTACTATAGTGTGCGCGCAAATGCTAGTCACCTCCAGCAGCATGTGAGCGGTAGGAGGTGGAGAGGTAGGCAAACGTCAAGCTAGCTCAGTCTGTCGTCGGCCGCCGCGACGGTTACACGAGTGAGTTTTTCGCACCAGTTTGTTCCAAACACACATGAGATAAATATGATACAAGTGAAAAATGTTATTTACAATGTAAATATTTTTTTCACAGACGAAAGAGTGATAAAGAAAGTAAGGAACACAAATATGATATGAACATTAATAAATTAGTAGCCGAGGCTACAGGAGTGTCAGCCGGCACCGTACTGCGAATTGTAGCTGAAGGAAATTCGAGTCTGCAAACATCGGAAATTGCAAAATTTACATCTCCACGGAAACCAAAAGAGATAAAGAAGAGAACCCATATATGTGAGTAATACGAAGAAAAAATCATCCAGTTTTATACTGTTGATAAAAAATCCCAAGTATTCGTAAGCTGCTTGCAGTTTAAAGAATATGGCATCGTGACTTACCTACCTACCTACTTACGACAGCTTTACACAAGATGGGATATTTATTTAAAAAATGTAAATCTAAGAGGCACATTTTAATTGAAAGACCCAGTATTAGTGAATGGCGAGTAAGGTATTTAAGAGCTATGCGAAAAACTAGAAATGGAAACCGAAACATATATTTTCTGGACGAAACCTACGTTAACTGTAGCCACTCCTCTAATATGGGTTTGGCAATCTGAACCTGAGCCCGGAATAAATGCTGATATTGGCAAAGGGCATCGTTTGGTGATTGGTCATTGAGTCGGATTAATTAACGGTGCCTTAATAATTTTCAAATCAGTGTACAGGTTGGGAAAAAACCTACTGTGTCTAGTTTAAAACCGTTCACACAAGATTGGTTACGATAGCGTAATGTTGTATATACACCAGACTATACTAAAGCTGAACTCTTTCATCAGATAAATAGAACTCAGTCCGAAAAAATTTACACCATTGACGAAATGTTAAAAGCTGTAGGTCATATTGTTCTTCGCCTTCCGCCATACCATCCCGATCTCAACCCCATTGAGCTTGTCTGGGCCGATATAAAGAACAATTTAGCTTCAAATTATGGAAATTCCAATCATCAGAAGATTGTTTTCTGAATTCACTCCGGAAAGGTGTCAAAAATGTGACGACCACGTACAAAAAATTGAGAACCAACATTGGGACCACGACATGAGGTTTGACAATGTGATAGACGAATTTATCATAAGCGTGGGAAACGGTTCAGATTCTCAAGAGGATATGGAAATTAAAGACATGTCGAGTAATGAAGAAGATTTGGATTAATTTTGCATTATACCATGATAGTGAAATTAATATTTTAATTTTATTTATTAAGAAATGTTATTTGTTTGTAACTGTTTTGTAGCATATAATATAAAATTTTATTAACACTTTTTTAAAATGTATTTATTTTTGTTTAGACCGGAAACAGAAAAATATAATCTAATAATTCACCCATTACATAAATTAAGACAGTTTCTAATATGGTTATCAGGAGATTTGTCTGTCCTCAAATATCTCGTGTGCGTCTTGTTAATCGCGTCCTCCCCCGTCTCACCGCTCGCATAAATCAGGCGGTGACTAGCCCTTCCGCGCAGACTACAGTATGTACGCTGTATCTTGTTTGCCACTAGGTCCCAAACGGTATGATACATTGCGACAATAAGATGGCATTTGAATCACCTTATTAGTGGGAGTTGCATAAGGATATCTTTTTAAAACAACTTTAGTAATAAAAAATCGAGATGAAATCGACCGATTTTTTTATTTAGTACCTACCTACAAAACTAATGACAGTGTAATTGATAAAAAAAATTAAAACACTTATTAATAATTTATCGGATGAAGTATTTATAATACGACCTCTGTCGTAATTGAAAACTATGTCAAAAAGTTGGTTAGAGGTCTTGGGCTTTCCGGCATCAGCAAGTTCGAGTGCAGGCAGGGTTGCTTCCCACTGGTCCTGCTCAAGATATTCGAGCTATTGCTGCTCCAACCATTGCTTCAACCCAACAATCCATGCGTATATGCAATATTCTTTTCCTTCCCTTCCCATTCAATATATTCCCAATTTTTACATTGAGACATGAAGTCCGCCTCTGTACATTAAGTGCATACAGCTTAAATAAAAATAAATAAATAAAAAAGGTAGCCGTAATTCCTATCCATTTTTTTTATATTATAGGGGGACAGGCGAACAGATGGGTCACCTGATGGTGACAACCTTCGGTCCATAGACACCTGCATCTCGAGAGTCGTAAGTGCGCTGCCCGCCTTTGAGGGTGATGAGGAATGAGGGTGGGGAAAGAAGTCTTTGCCAGTGGTAGAGCCATGCTTAGGCACGAATGGGCCGGCTCGACCGGATTTCTGTGAGGCCGTGGCTCACAGAAAACCGGTTGTGAAGTAACGCTTGCGTTGCATTTCCCCGAATTGAGTGAGGTTTCCGGAGGCCCAATTCCTCCTTTTTTCCATCTTCTTTCTCCTTTTTTCCATCTCCTCATCCCTCCTCTCTTCTTTCCGCTCCCTGCATCCCCCATCCCTCATCACCCTCAAAGGCGGGCAGCGCACTTGCGACTCTTGAGTTGCAAGTGTCCATGGACGGCGGTGTCACTTACCATCAGGTGACCCGTCTGTTCGTCTGTCCCCCTATAGTATAAAAAAAAAAAAAAAAAAGAAGAGAGGGGGGGTGAGGATATGGGAAAAAGGAAGGAGGGACAAGGGTGAGGAGAAAGGAGAGGGGAGTTGGGCCTCCGGAAATCTAACCAATTTTGGGGAAATGCAACGGCAACCGGTTTTCTGTGAGGTCGTGGTATCTATCGCACCGGTCGAGCCGGACCATTCGTGCCTAAGCATGACTATACCACTGTTAATTTAAAATTTCACCAAGTTAATTTTTAACATATATAAAATATTCCATATACTCGCGCACTTTTTTTCCGAAGGAGTAGGCAGCCTCATGTAAAACGACCACATTTTGCTAATTATAGTTTGGTCCCCTCACTCACTCAAAGTGGCCCAAGCCTATTGGTATCAATGAGACTTTGAGAATACCCAAAAGGTATAACAATGTAGTAACAAATATATAAACTCCCACCTATATCCCCGAAGGGTTAAGAAGAGGCGTCTCAATACTTTTTGCTAACCATAAATCTGCTTATTTGCCTCTCATTGCAAAAAAAAAAAATACATTATAGAATACAAAATATTTATTTGAACTTCAAACACTACAAAATACGACATATCTCTTATTGCTACCTAATAGTTACAATGCTATGACACCTCGGTGATATCACTGGATCAAACAGTTTAACCAAATAAACTTTATCAAATCTATTCTCTAACAAAAACATAACTCTGTCCAACAAAATTAAACTTTCAATAACTTGCGCCAAGCACAGTCTAATTAAATAAAATAACACTAGTTTTTTCCACTCGCAATCTATTGTCTTTTGCATATCTGTGAAGAAACTGTCAGGCAATCTGTCAAAGAGTTCTAATTTCAAAATTTGGTCCGCCATTTTGAAGTATTGTTGAAAGTTATCGCTTTTTTGTTTAATCCTTTTGAGTTTTCCTTCGGATACAGTATGGTTGGGAAGATGTTTTTGGATTATTGCCTAAAAAGAAGAATCTTTATAAATTATTAAAATACAAAGTTTTTACTTAACAAGTACAGACATTATAGTAAAAAGGCTTTGGTATGTATGTGTTCCCGGATTAAACGCACCTATTAAAGTTGAGTGAAGTGAAGATGATTATTATATAACAGAACCATATCAGAAGTCTAGAAGTTGTGCCACTCGCCAGAGAAGTAGTGTTGCCAAGTTTACTTAAGTCCATCAAACATCCCATGTGCTTACCTCTCCTCTATAGCTAATTTGAATTCCAATTCAATTTCTTCATTTCATAAAAAAGCTTTGCAATGAAATGAATAACTAAATGAAATTAATTGAAATCATCTTGTTTTAAAAATGGAATGAATGTCGAGAGTAAGGAACAGTCGGGAATACGGTGTAGTTTTGAAATTTTAGGAATAACTAGCATTTAAAAGTAATAAAATTATTTAAAAGAACATCACTCACAGTATTCTGTTAACAAAATCATACACTTACCTGCAATAACGCTCTATACAGGAGACTCTTTGAAGGTAGGTGTCGCATACTGACAACTCTGTCTATTGACTGGGCTGCCAACATTCTCGCGTTACGTCCCAAGTTATATCCTACAAATAATATATTGGTGTATTTTGCACAGGCTGTATACACACATGCACGTCTTTATTCCCTGACGGGTCAGCAGAGGCGTCTCAACCGCCATCACTTTATCAATCTTACGTACATAATAGTGACATTTACAAAGTGGTGGACAACGTCACCCTTTAATAAAACTCACAACTTTGGCAAATTTAATGAATTAACACTAGTTGTTTATCATTACACACATACGCTCACGAATGTATTCCTGAGGGGGTAAGCAGAGAATTAAAGGCCACATTTTGCAAATACTAATTTAGTCCTATTTACGTGGCAAGCCTCATTTGGGCAAAGATGTTTAGAAACACTAACATTTTGCACATCAGAGTTTGGCCTCACTAAAAAAGGGGCAAGCTTATTTCCGTACAAAGGGTACTTTGGGAATCGGAAAATTAGTATTTTTTAAGTTTAGAAATTTTTAAGTAATGGCTCAACAAGGTATCACATCTGTAACTCGAATTGGCTCAAAAAAAAAATCTAGTTACCTCTCAAATATTCCGACATAGGGAACCCCTGGCTACTTTCCTCACCCCTTCCGTGATCCCTTTGGAAGACGTCGAACACATTAGCATCAACCGTCTCCGTCAGCAGGTGATAACAACAAGGTACATTAAACAGAGCGGCTATAGATGGCTGAGTGTTGAATATACGAAGGGAATCAGGTCCTAAGTTGCCACAAGTGTGCAAACCTGCAAAGGCAAACCGGCAAAAATGTTTTAAGTGGTGCCAATCTGAGCCTACTTTAATTTATCACATAATATCACATAATAAATGTTTGAAATTAAAGATACCACGAAAAAAGGAAGAAATAGCAAAACTTTTTTTAAAGATATCGTTTAGAGATGTTGAGAGCTACCTCAGTGGACATGGCAACACTTATTCTTTATTTATTATTAACTTACCATACTTTAAAATTTGTCTTAAATTAAATAAATGGCTTATTTTATCTATTATATAGATAAAATATTACAAATTTTCATTGTTCACTATCTGTAGATATACAGGCCGAGGCTCCTCTCCCCCCCATCATATACTTTCTCCCTCACCTCCCTCCGCCATCACCCTTAAAGTCTGGCAGCACACTTACGACTCTTGAGTTGCAGGTGACCATGGACGACAGTTGTCACTTACCATCAGGTGACACGTCTGTTTGTCTATTCCCCTATATAATAAATGAAAATACCGTGATTATAAAATTAAGGGTAAGTGATGATTATTGAATAATGACGTTAAACATTGTTTTACAACGTTTTATTGTCATTATTCACTCTCCATCATATCAGTACAGCTAAATGAAACAATAACTTCATAGAAAATATCTCAATGTAAAAAAAAAATAAGACATCTATTTTAATTCTATCTATTCCTATCAGAGCTTCGATTAAGTTTTTACACTTCATGTATAGATGATGTATATTTGTCACACCCTAGAGCGTATATGAATGGCTAAATTTCGATATGCACGGTGTCATTCAATCGAATTGAGGTGGCCAAAGTCTGCAGGGGTTCCCGGAGACTTCCTTGTTAGGGTATTTCCGGGTCCCTTGCAATAGACCCTTTGTGACGGAAACCCGTGCGGTTTTAGTCGGTTCGAGTCCGACATAACACCTCTCCGTTAGCTCCGGTGAGGTGATATGATTTTCACACGAAAAAAGTCTCATTGAATCGTGTAATAGTGAGTGAAATGCATTTTTAAAATACTTAGTTGATACATGCAACCTAAGCCGTCTGAGTCATATACCCCAACATGAGAGAGCTCAAATCAGGCGAAGAACGTGGCCTCTGTATATTATTTTAGTTTGGTATACCGAAATTGACACGCGTATAATTTAGACCAGTGTTAATTAAATAATAGAAAACGAAATCCCAAAAGGTCAATCAGTTTAGGAGCTAGAGTGCCGCAGACAAACACCACCATTGAACTATCACATAACCCAATCGGATAGCGAGTTCAAGTACCTGTCAAAAGTAGCTTAACTTCCTCGTTTGCAAATTCTGGAAACTTGTCTTTCACAATAGCCGTAAGATCTGTATCTTTAGTAATAAATGCCGTCGCGAACCGATGCAAATTTGTTTGTATGCCTTTTTTTATAGATTCTTCTGAGCCGTCCTTTATACGCTTGGCTATCGCATGCCATTGTTTCTGTAAATTTGTAAATATGATATGATTCAAATATCCTACTGCGGGAGTTCTCTATAAATAAAAAAAAAATAAAATCCATCCGACCATCGGTCGAGCCGACTCATTCGTGCAAACATGGCTCTCAACGGTAGTGCTATGCGTGATGTATAATGAGTCGGCTCGACCGATGGTCGGATGGATGGATTTGGTGAATATGAGACTTAATATTTTTTTTTTATTTCAACGGTAGTGGTATGTTGAGAGCCATGTTTGCACGAATGAGTCGGCTCGACCGGAGTCTCAGAAAACCAGTAGACAAACAACGCTTGTATTGTATGTGCCGCTTGCTCAGTGAGTAAGGATACTAGAGGTCCAAGTTGAATATCAAAACGTAGCTCTGTAGATCGTATATAACCATCGTATATAATATACTATCTACACGTGACAGTTTGCTATATACCTACTGTAACTCGTTTACTTTAAAATACCCCATATAAAAAAATACATTTTATATAAATACAGTTGAAACCGAATATAACGACACATCGGTTATAACAACATCGGATACAGCGACATATCGCTTAAAACGACGAAACTTTATCGATATTCATCGGCTATAACGACTAATTCCAGCCAAACAAAACATTACGCACAATTTTCACCTTTAAACTAATAATATGAAGAAATATTTTGCTATAGGCTTATTATTAAGCCTAAGAAGGATTATTATTCTCCTACCTTATCCGAACCTCTTTTCCGCTCTTTGCCATTTCACCTTGCATGTTTTACGACTTATTCAGTGCGATAGTTGACCGCGTGAATTACAGGTTGATTTTAAAAACTTTTGGTTTAAATCGTGTGTTGACGTGTTACTATGTCGCAAAACAGAAAAAGGAAAATGTTTAATGTTGAAGAAAAATCACATACTATATGGAGATTACAAAATGGCGAGTCAAATAGTGAAATTGCAAAGGAATGTGGAGTCTCACATTCTACAATTTCAACGATTTGGAAGGATAGAGATAAAATAAAAGCTCTTTTCGAGAACAACTCTTTGAAAATTAAACGATCGAGGACATCTGAACATAAAGGTATCGATGAGGCTTTATTAACTTGGTTTAAACATCAGAGGGCAAACAACGTCCCAATAAGTGGTCCGATCCTGCAACAAAAAGCCAATGGCTTCGATCGTCTTATGGGGAAGGAAAATTTCGAGTGCTCGTGGTCTTGGGTACAACGTTTCCGTGCTCGTCTTAATATTGTGTCAGGAAAAGTTTGCGGTGAGGCGGCTGGCGTTCCTGAAGGTGTGACCGAAGAATGGCTTTCTCATAAGTGACCTGCGATGTGCGAAAGATACAAACCAGAGGAAATCTTTAATGCGGATGAAACTGGACTGTTTTATAATTTGACCCCTGACAGGGCACTTAAATTCAAAGATGAGCAATGCAAGGGTGGAAATGCAAGGGTGGAAAGTTGTCTAAAACACGAATTACAGTATTGGTTGCTGCAAACATGACTGGATCGTGTAAAAAGAAAACGATTATTTGTCTATGTATATATGTATGTATGTCGTTATATCCGGTTTCGACTGTGTATATATTTTCAATAAATATCAAAGTTTATTTTCAAGGACATATCATAATTTAGGTGTAAAAAACATGACTGGCCTGTTGGTCTATTTGTTAGTGCCCTTGACTGCTAAACCTTAGGTCGTGGGTTAGAATCCTATCCAGGACAAATATTTGTGTGACGAGCATGATCATTTGTTCTGTGTTTGGGTGTAATTTATCTACAATATGTATGTATTTAGAAGTATGTAAGTATGTTTATCAGCTGTCTAGTTACCATAGCACAAGCTCACTCCTTAGTTTGGCCGTGTGTGAGATGTCAGAAGTCATTATAAGAAGTTATTATAAAAAAACAATTAATATACTTAATACGCAAGTGATTTTGTTTCGGTCAAATGGTAGCATTCGTTACTCGCCCGATCATCACATTGCACAATACATACATCATTTTCAAGTTAAAAAACGACATAGAGTACCCTTCTCAAAAATTACCTTCCGGAGAAATAAAAAAAAATATTATAAGGTGACCGAAACCGAGTGCAAAAGCTATTAAGAATAAAATGTATACGAGCCTGTATGACTTTGATTCTATGTGCAGCCTTATCAGCGGCGCGTGCATTACAGTCAAGGGAAAGGCAGTGCGAGCCGTGCGCCAGCGTCAGAACCGCACTCAAAGCCCCCCGCCCCCCACCTGCCTCGACGCAACACGCACTTTGCGTGGCTAACTGAAGCGACGCTACGAGGCCCGACATGCGCTGCACCTACATAAATAATTTGATACATTTTGAAATTAAAAAAAAAAAAAAATGCGACTCACGCCGCAAAAAAAAAGTCTGACGTTTGTAGACCTAATGCAGTGTCAGTCAGTCAATAGTACAAAGTTGAATCACACGTTTTCCGACAGGGAATTTCGTTTTTTAAGGTTCAATCTACTTTGGTCGCCCTCATGAGGATAAAGTCAATGGAAATTTTGCAAAAGTGGAGGAAGATCATATTAGTAATTACGACATATCCTAGGAACTGAGGATTGACCACAAAACATTTGAAAAAAAAAAAAAACTGAGTATAGAAAGAAAATCGATATTTGATTAGTGTTGATTAATGAACATAAACTATTTTAAAAAAAAATATTGACCATTGGTGATGAAAAGTGAAGATCACCTACGACAAGAACGTGGGAAAAAGATCGTGGTCAAATAGTAGTCAAGCTCCACACACTGTAGCGAAACACGTATTATTAAGCAATAAAGTGATGCTGTGTGTTTTCAACTGTGTAGCTTTCACCGCCAGGCATCGCGCAAACCCGTGTTGTTCAATAATTATAATTTTGTAAATAATTGTATGTAAACAAGTCTTTCGACTGTTTTCGATAATTCAGACAAGATGGAGATTGGGCGATAATTCAGACAAGATGGAGATTGGGCAATAATTCAGACAAGATGGAGATTGGGCGATAATTCTCCACATTCTGTTTTGAGCCGGATTTATATACTGGTGTAATGTTAGCTATTTTCTACACATGACATACACATTATTAGCTATTCGTTTGAAGAAATATGGTGGTAAGCAATTTGGCCCAGACCCTTTAGTGGCATCTAGAGCTTGTAGCAATTTTAAAACTTGCTCAGGAATGAATATTAAGCTTTCAATCAGAAAAAAAAACTTGCAAAGCAGAATGATAACCTCACTAAATAGCTTGAAAGATTTGATCAATTATATACATCCTTACAAACACTCACACACTCACACTTATTTGTTGTAAACTATATTATATACTATTGGATAGACAACAGTCCTATCCCCAGTGATTTGGAAGCCCTATTCTATTCCAAGGAGAACCACACAGTTTTTTAATTAATTTATTACTTAATTAATTAGTTATTTTACTGTTTCAAATTAGACTGACATGTTTTTTCTGAATTAAAAGAAATTCAAGAAGGACTACCAAAAAACGGCGAAATTAAAAACACTATACAAGATTTGTTCATGCAATTAAAACGGCAGTTCAGCAGCAAGTAGATAATAAAACAATACCTCATAACTCTTCTTGCTGGTCATAAACTCTTTGATCTTGATCTCAGGCCTGATGTTACCGCCCCATGCTTTGATACGTTCTTGTAGTTGTTCAGTAGATAAGCAGTAGTCATTGTTAACTGTGACACAGTGGGAATGTGCAGCTTCTATCCATTTGGAGAGAGCTGATTTTTCTAGAATTATAAAAAAGTTAATTTATTATAATAATTATAAAAGAAAATAATATGTTAAGTAAAAATTTAAGAATTCAGTATAAAAACTAAATATGTAAGTCATGTATTAAAAAAAAAACACACCTTCAATAACAATTGCCAGTAAGGAGTTTCGCTGGATAATATCTGAAAATAGTCTTGTTGCGGTGTGGTTCTCTATGGAGTAGAATATAGCTACCCCATTACTTCCCGTGGGTGTTATTTATCGGACAGTATGTTATTCAGTCATTAAATACCCGATTGAAATACCCGGTGCGATACCACGGCCTCACAGGAAACCGGTTGTGAAGTAACGCTTGCGTTGCATTTCCCCGAAATGAGTGAGATTTCCGGTTTCCATTCCTCCTCCTCGCATTCCCTCATTCCTCATGATCCTCAAAGGCGGGCAGAGCACTTACGACTCTTGAGTTGCAGGTGTCCACGGGCAGCGTTTGTCACTTACTATCAGGTGACCCGTCTGTTAGTCTGTCCCCCTATAGCATAAAAAAAAAGGCTTGCCCTCTATTACGTTAGTGGTTGTTGTTTTATACACCTTTGGCTACCCTACTACCTACCTATCCTTCAGGGATATATTATGGATTATAATAGGGATATACTATGTGTATGCGTACTGTCTAGGCATCTGTGCACAGAGAATTTTCAGATAACAACTGCAGTAGGGTCTTAGGATTCGGTGATTTAAACAAGATAATCAAAATGCATCTCCTTAATTATTAATTATATATATTTTCTTATCTTATAAATAAATTATAAAAACAGTTTTCTTTACTATACAAAAACATAGTCATTAATAAGCACTTAAAAAAGTGCATAACTGAGATTGTAACATTGAAACATTATGTTATAACATTTAAAAAATACATTGATGTAGATTTAATTTTATCATAGGTATGTCGGATTACAAGGGGTGATGGATTAGAGGTAATATAGAGGTTAGTTCACTTCTGTGCAGTACCCAGTTCTCAAAAATGGTAGCCATTTCATCACATAGAAGACCATTGATGTCAATAAACCTGATATACTGGTGATGGCCGATTAGAACGCCGCGCAATGATATGTGGAATGTAGATTTGGCAATTATTGTTCCGATAGTTATATATACTCACGGACTGATAGCCAAGAGCCTCAATCAACATCTTAAGAGGCTCTTGTTAGATAGCTGGATTGAGGGACTAGTGAAGAAAGCAGTTTTCCTTGACACAGCCCATATTGAGAAGAGATTTTGTGTTAGATCCACCAGACCAGTATCTAGGTATGTGTAACCAATGTTAGCTGTCTACTTTTTTTTTATATTTATTATGTTATTGAAGTTTTATAGAGAGAATAATAGTAATAACTTTTAATTAAAACTTACCTGGATTTGTTTGTTCAACACTGCTCCAAAATTTGTTCAGTGAATCATTTAGGTCTGCATCATCAAGAGAATCTCTCAAATTCAAAGGTAGTTTTTCCCAATGGTTTAGTGTGAGAAATTCTACCATATGACAGTTGGCGATTGGCAGTAATGGTGCTAGGTATTTAGTGATGGAGTCTATGTGATGACGGAGTTTAGTGATTGTAGATTTCATTGGCATTTCTATAAATGAAGATATGACATTAGTTCATAAGTAACATTTGAAAATTTTGTATTAAATTTAATTCTAAACAAAAAGTTATTTAGCCTGTTTTAATAGGTGTCTTTGTATTATATTCAATTTAACAAATTTTAAGTCAGCAGTATATTTCTTGGTATCTATCTGCAAGTATGTTAATGTAAAATATAAAAAAAAAATGTAAAATAAAATGTAAAATATTTCATTTTATTACATTAGGAATGTAATAAAACAAATTACATTTTAAATATAGGAACCTAAAAAACTAATTGTTTTACATTTTAAAACAAAATTAAAATAAATTACAAACCAAAACATTCAGAATGAAACTCCTGCATCATAAGGGTTCACTGATGTTATCTTCAATAAAGCACAAGCCTTTCTATACTGTGCCCTCACAATCTCCGCCATACCCAGTATATTATGGTCCTCGGAGTTCATCCGTGGAAATGCATCTATTAACTCTTTAACTCTGGTCAACTGTGTTACTGTTTTGGTAGAATATTTAACATCTAATTCCGTATTCAGATTGATGTGATGTGTTATTACACCTAGGTAGTAGCCTAGTAAAAAAGAAAATGATATTTACAGTTATATACAGCCAGACATGCTAAATTGCCAGCCATTTAAAAAAAAATACTCTAAACACTATTTGTCCTTATAGTTGCATGCATATATTACTGACATTATTTTGTAATATATATATTATTTTGTTTTGTATGTATTTAGTATGTTTATATGTTTGTATTTGTAGTGGTATGTATATTTAGTGTATGTATATGAATGTGTCAACATATTTCTTAATATAGTATTAGAGTAACCTTCTTCTGAACTTCTTCATTTGTACATCTACAAACTGCCCTACGTACTAATCCATTGCACTTATCCATTACAAAGGTTGTCTGGAAGAGATCGCAGCTAGTGATAAGATTGTACCAGTTGCTCGTATATTATTTGTTTCATATTGTATTTTTTTTTTCTGTGGTGTACAACAAAGAATATTGTATTGTATATACAGTAAGATATTAGAACTTGTGGTCTCTTATCCATGACTATATATTTTTAGAATCTACTATTATTAGTTGTTTATGGACTCTCTCTCGTATGAAAATTTTATATTTTATAATTTATTAACAATGGAAACCAGTGTACTATACTTTACCCTCTTAAGGGATATAAGCGTTATGTATGTGGTAAAAAAAAATAAAAGGCTACATTACCTAGTTCTCGTCCGAGTTCAGCACCTCGGTGGTATCCCAAGTGAAAACCTTCAGGGTTTCCTAACTGGCTGCCAGCTTTAAAACCTTCTTCATAACTTTCCTTATGTTCACGCTCTTCGCTAAGAAAAATATCGTCTAATAAATCGTTAAAATCTTTATCTTCAGCCATTAGCAGCTTTGTTTTTTTTTCATTATTTTATAACTTAAAAGTTGTTGATTCGAAACAAAACTTTACTTGATATAAAGTTAGGAAAGAGTTCCACCGACGTATTATAATTATTATTAGTGGTTTATGGACTCTCTTTAACGTGATTTATGTTTTACGTTTTAAGGTTATCTTGGGTGTCATTCTTTATTATGAATAAGTAAAAATAAGGTTATACAAGACAGCACTACAATACTGACATAATGAAAGTGAAGCAATTACGAAACGTAGAGTTACTAAAGTATGTTACTTATGAATTTAAAAACAAGTATATTTTAAATAAATATAGACATTCCAGACCAATTGATAATTTTTATTGCAGCTTTATCGTAAAATTCAAAGTAACAATTTGTTAAATAAATTGATTATAAATGGAGAGAATTTTATTTGCACTATCATTACGGAACGTTGCTATCTTTGACAGTTGGGGATTGTATCATCTGACTAGTGTCAGAATCGAATCAAAATGACAGGACGGAGGACATAAAATTTTACACATCCACAAACCACCACAGCTACACCCGGTTCATTTCGGTCTTCAAATTATAAATAGTCGCCTCAAAACAATACCCACTCACTTTTCCTTCCAATATGGCCTTGTATAAATCAAGCGAAGTAGCAGCACACAACAGTAGAAAAAGTTGTTGGATTGTTATACGAAATGATGTCTACGATGTAACTAATTATTTGGAAGAGGTGAGTCGATCGGTTTGGTTAATCATTATTATTAAAATTGTGTTTTTATTTTAAATATTGTGTATATAATTTTTACTGAGTCTAGTTCTATTTCAATATTAATTTCTTACACCGGTCAGGCTGCTTATACTTGTTTTTTAAGATTTTCTATATTTAATACTTTTGTATATCAATTTATTATTGCGGTTGGACAGCAATTAATGAAATAACCTATGTATTTTTCTTGTTGTCTATTAACATAGACAGATTATTCTGGTAGCCAGTTTATTTATTCTCAGGCACACGCATTTTGTGTTCGTTTTTACGACCAATACATTGTTACTCTAGTTACATTAGAGCTAAAGCACTGTAATGTTGTTAAAAAGTGTTAAACTTGGTGATTAATTATATTACACTCAATTCTATGAGTAATTATTTTGTCAGTTGCGTTATTTTTTTGAAACGAGTGCAAATCCCGCCAATCTTTATGATTGGTTAAACACTTTCCGGATGCGCCAGCTCTCTCTCAGCTTCTCCTGTATTGGGAAATGCGCGCTCATTAGGGTCTATATTGTATATCGTTTTTTTTAAAGTAATAAACGTTAATGTATATGAAGTAATATAAAATGCTTGAAATATTAATTATAAATGTTTTAAATAATTTCTGCTATCTACCCTGCTATCTACCCTACCTGTTTCTCGTAAAGCTCGTAAGAAGGTACTTAGGTTCTGGTTAAATCTTACCGTACTTTATGGTCGTTTTAAATCTTGATTACAACACAACAACTTTTGATGTATTTTTTAAGTCCTGTTTTTTTTAAAGACAATTCACTAATATGCAATGCGTACTTAAACTAAAAATTGTAGTTACCTCAACGCTTAATCATAACAATACAATGGAATACTATTAATTGTACTACAATATAAAAGATATGTTTACAAAAAATAAAATAAAAACTAAAAATCTACCACTGGTACAAACGACCTCATCCCTTATTACGATTTCCTACAGACAAGCTAGACAGACACATGCAATAGATTTGTCTACAGGGTAGTTTAAGGGTGTACAAACACAAACGTTTAAGGGTGTACAAACATATGGATAAAATAAACTAAACAACTTAATAACCATTTCGCTTCAATGCAGTTTTTACGTGACGGCGGTTGTTACTTACCATCAAGTCACCCGTCTGTTCGTCTGTCCCCCTATATTACAATATGTCGTTTTCTGTATAATCGGTTTAGTAGTTAAGCGTAAAATCACTAAAATAGGCATTTATCATATGAATTAGACGCTAACTAGCCTAATATTTACGATTTAATATATATTTGTTATTTGTTAACCGCCAGCTCCTCCGGTACTTAGAAGACCACCAGCTCCTCAATGATCGACAATACGGCTTCCGTCGGGGTCGTTCAGCTGGTGATCTTCTTGTTTACTTGACTCACCGGTGGGCACAGGCGATCGAGACCAAGGGGGAAGCGTTGGCCGTTAGTTTGGACGTGGCGAAGGCCTTCGATCGGGTCTGGCACAAAGCGCTCCTTGCGAAGCTTCCTTCCTATGGGCTTCCCGAGAAACTGTGCAATGGGCTCACCAGCTTACAGACAGAAGCATCAAGGTCGTTGTTGACGGTGCATGCTCCGACCCCAAGTCTGTTAATTCTGGTGTCCCACAAGGCTGTGTGCTATCACCCACGCTGTTTCTTCTGCATATCAATGACATGCTGCAGATTAGCAGCATCCATTGCTATGCAGACGATAGCACGAGTGATGCCCTTTACACCGGCCGCGCTAACATCTTTTGGGTAAACGTCATCGAAAGCCGATCCAAACTTGTGTCTGAAATCGAAACTTCTTTATCAAAAGTTTCAGATTGGGGTCGACTTAACCTAGTCCAGTTTAACCCCACGAAGACATAGGTTTGCGCGTTCACCGTTCATAAATACGTACTACATATGTTAAAAATCTAAAAAAATCTATTTCAAAAAAGGGGATTTCTTTTCTCGGCAGCTAGTAACCAAGTAGAAGTTTTCCTCAAAACGTCATTATGTAATAAAAAAACCCTTTGAATGTATAACCCGGTTGTGAGAGGAGTATTTTCCTTTACTGAACAAGAAAATCATTTATAATAATATGCTCATCGTATAAAGTCGATGATGATATTATTGTATGTCTTGTCTCTTGTCCTGGTCGGTGCAATGTCCACCTACAGTGAAGAAGAGTTTTGTTGCTAGATTAAAAAAAGACTCGAGCTATGTTTGTGTAATGCTACTCATGTATTCATACACGTCTTCACATCTTTTGTTACTACCACCACTAGCTATTTCACGGCTGTCTCTTGAATTATACAAAAATGAAACTTAACCTTCGTACGAATCAGGGAAAACCTCTCCGACATCTTTGGAAATAATTTAAACTTACTAAAATACTCAGACATTTTTTACTATCGCGTATTACAGAAGGAAATTACCATTTCAATACGGTCTAAACGTTGGATAAGAGAAGAATTTACAAATAATAAAAGATTTAAGGTAATCTGCTGTAATACGGATCTGATATTCGGCTACTGCTAATTCATGTAGATAATGTACATATTGCTAAGACACTGTTGCATAAGTAATTAATTTTAAATTATGATAGGTAGCTTTGGTTATGAACATAGTATAGTCAAATTAGCGATCAATTTTTGAATAAGAGATAATACGCTGAATTTTTTTCGTATATTTTCTTCATTTTGGTTGGTTCTCAAAAGTCTCGTAAAAAGTCAAAGGTAAATCAAACAATTTTTCGCGATTATTTCCGTTTCTATTGCTTCAATGATGTTAACATCGATTGTAAAATTGTAGAGCATAAAATATGTAAGAAGTACATTTTTTAAATATTTTCATTTAAACCTCGCTCTCCCCTTTAAGCCAGCATAACTTTTAGTGCTGGAAAAAAAACATTTTATTAGGGTATTAGGTAAGCTCAAGATTCGTTGGAGAGGCGACATGGCTCTTACACACTGGCTGGTGAAGGCACGCAAGTATGTTACCTCGTACTTGGAGTTCCAAGTTTATTAAAAGCTTCATAGAATGCCAAGATCCCGTGGTTGCTTATTCTCGTTTGAGAACTCTGGCCATTAAGAAGTTGATAAGAGATTTTTGTCGCTGTAAAAAACTCCACGTTTCGTAGAAAAAAAAAACTTGTCTTTTTTTTTTTTTTTATAATATAGGGGGACAGACGAACAGACAGGTCACCTGATGGTAAGTGACACCGCCGTCCATGGACACTTGCAACTCAAGAGTCGCAAGTGCGCTGCCCGCCTTTGAGGGTGATGAGGGATGGGGGATGCAGGGAGCGGAAAGAAGAGAAGAGGGATGAGGAGACGGAAAAAAGGAGAAAGGAGATGAGGTAGAGAAAAGGGGGGAGCGGGAATTGGGCCTCCGAAAACCTCACTCAATTCGGGGAAATGCAACGCAAGCGTTACTTCACAACCGGTTTTCTGTGAGGCCGTGGTATCGCACCGGTCGAGCCGGCGCATTCGTGCCTAAGCATGGCTCTACCACTCTTAAAAACTTTTTGTCTAACCTGTTAGGTTATTTTCTATGTACCTACTGGGTTTGGTTGGTTATTTACACCCTGTCTTTAAATTTGGATTTGAAATATGATATTATGTAGGTCTTAAGGTCACTAAAGGTTGGGGTAAAATTTACAAACACCGTGTGGTTTTAGTCGGTCCGATTCCGACACACCGTTCCACCGAAAACCCCGGTGTGATGACGGCCCGTGGGGGTTTCCACACGTTTAAAAAAAAACAATACAAAAATCCTACAACCCGAAAGTTAGACGGATTTTAGAAGAACGTGAACGTGAAATTATTGCGAAAGATCACTTACTTTACACTCATCTAGAAACGGAAAAGGAAATAGTGATTTATGCAATAAACATAATCACCAATTCATGTTCTGTGACGCGCACATATGTATACTTGTTACGAATAATGATGTCAATTAACACTATTAAAACAACTTTAGATTCTTTCGTAACAGGTCTTCGGCCCGATATTATATCATCATTCTAGAATCACTCCCAAACCTTATTTTATAGTAACGAAGTTTGCCACCTGCTGAAGAAACAACATCAGTGACATGCCAATTTTTGAGTTTTTTTCTCTCTTTGATAACGTTTGATAATACTTATTGTTGATATTGCCTATGTATAAACTTACTTTCTGAGTGCCTATTATATCTTCATTGTGCTATCTAAACAGTAATTAGTTAAACAAACTTTATGCTGGATCGGAGTCTGTGTCATTACTTAACATCACAAATGAAGGTGCCTTTACGTTTTTATTCAGGATTTCTAGTTGTCTTTAAAGACTGATTGCTCCAATAGTAATTATCCCTGAGTCGCGTTGATGTTACAGATATACAAACAACGGAGGCAAAGAACATTGCGACTATTTGTGAATCACACAAATTTTATTTGCGTATATGGAACTATTTTTTTTTATAAATGTCTAATTTTAATGATTGTGGGCTACTTGGTTCACGTCGACCGATGACACTTTAATGCGTTTAAAGCGTATATATCTCTGCGAATAGAATTACTTATTCCTGTTTTGTCCGATTTGCAGAGAATGTGTCGTATAAATATAGGAATTTTCCTCTCTGATATATTATTTCCTAATAATTACCTAAACTCAAAAGGCCTGTTGGTGAAGGGCACCGTCATCATATATGTATATGTTCAGGTGGGTATCTATATGTACAGTTAGGGATGCAGTGTTGATATCTATTGAACTATGTCCCATCACACATCATGCCCTGCGTGTTCTGACAGCTGCACGCAAGCAGGTCTAATGTCTGCCACGTTGCCAAGTTCTAGGGCGCAACAATATGTCATCCATCGACATAGTTCATAATCAAAACATATATTATGTACTACTATAATACATGTATAAATATATGATACAGCCTCCAATTGATAAATCAACAATTAAAGTTTTTCAACGAACCGATAAGAAATTCCAGTGAAAGCTGTGTGTAATACTTGCCATTCATGAAGGTTATATAAGATATATGGTTACTCTAGCTTTGAGCTGTTACTGAAGATTTTGTATTATTTCACAGCACCCCGGTGGTGAGGATCCGTTATTAGAGTCGGCGGGAATGGACGCCACGAC
This sequence comes from Tyria jacobaeae, assembly GCA_947561695.1. Lineage (NCBI taxonomy): Eukaryota > Metazoa > Arthropoda > Insecta > Lepidoptera > Erebidae > Tyria > Tyria jacobaeae. The sequence goes on along the minus strand of OX387215.1, from coordinate 19,747,497 downwards.
AGCTTTTGAAGAGGTTGGACATAGCGCATATGCCAAGTTTGTTTCCAATTTATATATATTTATCATCATCGCCATTCCATATATCTGTATGTTAACATCCGTGAAAGAACTCATTTTCTTTGCTAATGACATTTCCTTCTTTTATATATATCCTTTCGTAATCAGCAAATACTACTTATTTGAATGATATCAAACGTACGGTCAAAAAGGACAAACGATATCTACACCTCTGTGACATACCCAGCAACCAATATAGTGTTATGAACTTTAAATATGGTATAGAAAAGCCATCGTTAGATGAAATGTTGGACTACGTGAGTGATGTGAATTTAAATTTATTTATACAAATAAAATGTGCTTCTAAGCGTAAAACTTGAGATGGTTTAACGAATTGATGTTTTAGTGCTTTATTTTTAGTGCCTGAATTAGAAAAATTTAAAAATGTAGATTTTTTTAGTAGGTAATATAGATGATCTGAAATCAACATCGTTCAGAACTATAAAATATATTATATACTAATATAATACATATACATATGTATATATAAATATGTGGCATCTCTTTGATAATAATCTCCTTTGGGGTCGACACTAGTCGGGCATCTCCGATGTAAAGTTTGCATAAAGGAATGACGTAAATAAGGAAAATGATTAAAACATATAAAACCCAACGGTATTATTAACTTCCTCTCCATTTATCCCCTCTTACGTAATACTCAATGTCTCCAAATATCATACTCTATCTATCTATCAGTCTATCTCTATCAATGCCACTATTTCGAACCCCATACAGCACCCATCAAGCCGTTTAGGTTCTAGGGCATTACAAAGAAACATGCATACAAAGACTCGAAAAACAACCTACCATGAAGGAATCATATACTCGTATACAATGTTATGGTTGCATATAAAATAAACATTTATCTCACGTTTTTTATTTATATGGCATGTTAAACAAAATGACAATCACAAAGATGTTAGCCTGCTATAACAAAACGTTACACTTTATGTTTTGCTCTTCAAATGATAAAACCAGAGACTATATATTACAGAAGGAATCTATCATTGGTGTCAGTGGAATAGCCCTGTGTGGGACGCCCCCATGCTATATCCTTGTTTATCCTAAGTTTATCCTTGTCATTATTTTACACCGATTCACGATACGGACTTAATAACAACAACATCTAGAAGTAAATTCAAATTATTTATTTGTTTTAAATGGATTGATTCATAATGTTGTGTTTTTTCATAAATAAAACACGACCATTTAGCTTTACAAAATTCATAATTAACATAATAACCTTGAATGGTTGACATAATTAACCTTGCATGGTTTCATTTATATGTTTTAATCTTAGTCCGCGTCTTTCTGTAATAACATATGATTTGTAAATAAAATAGCAATCGTAATAAAATGATGTATCTTATTTACGATACTTTCTTACCGTGGGAGAGCCATGCTTAGACACGAATGGGACGGATCGTGCACCTCCCACGGCTTCACAGAAAACTGATAGACAAACAAAGCTTGCATCGTATTGCCGAGTAAAGCCCAGTTCACCCTCTCAGCTTCAAAGGTGGATAGTACACTTACGTCAGTTGCAGGTGTCTATGGGTGGTAGTTGTCACTTAACACCAGGTGACTTGATTTTTATATTGTTAGTGTATGTTTTGTACTTATATATTTAAGTATACTTAAGGAATGAATATACAGAATATCTGTATATTTAATAGGTAACCCTAGATTTCCTTTAAAATGCACTTCCAACTATTACTGTATCTCCGAATCATTTTGTTCCATCCTAAGGTTGTCATGAAGAGATTGTGTGTTAATCTTCTATTTATAATTCTTAGTCTACCAATATTGTACAAATAAAGTTGTTATCTATCTTATTATCTATCCATAATCCCCTTATTAACCCGATTATTTCATTTAATTTTATAATAATTATCGTATCGAATACTTTACTTTTTATAATAGCCGATAGTCTACCTATAGGCTTAATAATTTTGTTCAGGATGCATTTATAGACAATCTGGTTCTAATATTACAGTTTGGAAATCAATTATAAAATATGGGACCCTTTCTAATAAAAGTAAAATTTCTAGAACATACAAAAAAGCTGTGTCAAACTTAGAACACAACATATTTAAATGGATTCAATGTTAAACCAAATGCACGTACAACAATACGATGTCCATAGACATTCAATACCAAATAATAATTAAATATAAAATAAAAGGATTAAAGAACCGACTTCAAAGTCCCTGCAGTCATGGTACATTTTAATAAGCTCTATGCTTCATTTTTGCGCATACAGAATTTGCAGATTAACGTCGTTTTTTAATGTGTGATTCATGTCCAAAGTAAATTTGTTTCATCAGTCTCAGGGTCAACGATTTCATTTTTGTAGCATAAGCCGGTATAACCTTTCTACAGCCAATTTATTAAAAGTAATACATTAAGTATAACCATGTGTTCCATTTTCAAGGTCACGCTGTAAAAGTCGATTTCGAAAAAAATTGGTCGATATATTTCTTAAGTCTCGCACAACACAAAAACGATGTATAATGTTTACAACGAAAAATGTTATTTGTTTCTATTGCATAAATCATTTATTACCGTAATGTATTTTAGTTTATACAATAATATAATAGCATTAAAATATATTAAGGTCTTTCAAAGTGATCTCCATTTGCTTTACTCCAGTCCTTGTGGAGTGTCACCAATGCTACATTGACTAGACATGCAATGAGGATGGTGGCCACCACTCTTGGATTCCACTTTTTGTTTTCCATTAGGCAAAGTGGAGTCACTATGGTAGGCTTATATAAAAAAAAAAGTTGATGCACGACAAACACTTTTTAAAATGCCAAAAATTTGTAAAACCAAATGAAATATGTATGAATTCATTACACATCTACAGATTCCCAAAGAGTTCCTAATTCGAAATTTATATAAATTTTTGCTGTTTTTCTATCTTATTCTAAAAAACTTTCAGTGTCGGGTGTCACCCACGTACACTAGTGTCGATGTTTTGACTTTTCACAAAAATATTGCTCAGTAACTCCTTGCTAGCTAATACGGCATTAAACCATATCTGAAGTCGTATAACGCCCACGTTGTACTCTGCTGAGTAATTGGGAAGCTTTCATAGAGCTGTGAGCAAAAACCGAGTCATCCTGTTTGTTAAAATATTGCTCAATAGTAAACTTTTTCTCGTCAGTAATTTTTTTTTGTGATCCTCTTTTACGTACCGCTTAAGATGATGATAAATGATTTTACCACCGTAATCATTTTTCAAATAATTAGTTAAATAATGAAAAGTGCGTCTCTTATAGGCTACGCTCTTCGTTTTCCTCGAATTCTTTCCTTCGCTGTTTTGATCGCCTTTTCGGACGAATACTACGTGGTCGGGCAGATCTTTTTCTGTCACAAACAGAGGAGGTTTATTAGTACCTGTCAATAGCCCGGTACATAAACATTCGACTAATACCAAGCGCATGGAGAGTTTAAATAATTGCATTTGGCTGCATACCTACTTTATGTAATGCTATCACAGCAATTAGGTTCTCTTTATCACCCCACTCCATTTTAATATCACAAAAGTATTTTACACCGATTGGTGTGAAAATGAGAAAACCACAATGAACATTCATATAAGAATGAATGATTCCCAATTCAAATGTAATATATATATTTTAAAAGTATAGAGCTATTATTCGCGTCAATGTATATTTTTTCCTCTGGGGACTATAAGCAATAGCTAAAGCAAGTCAGGGTCGCAGATCTATAACTCGGACTGGCTGGTGCCGGGTAACCGCCGTTCATGGACACCTGCAACTCGAGAGTCGTAAGTGCGCTGCCCGTCTTTGATTGTACTGAGAGATGGCTTGATACGGGGAGGGCAAAGAAGAAAGGGGGGATGAGGAGGTGGGAAAGAGGAGAGGAGGATGAGTTTAGAGGAAAAAGGAGAGGCGGAGTTGGGCCTCCGTAATCCTCACTTATTTCGGGAAAATGTATCGCAAGCGTTGCTTCACAACGCTTCACAACAGAAAACCGGTTGTGAAGTAACGCTTGCGTTGCATTTCCCCGAATTGAGTGAGGTTTCCGGAGGCCCAATTTCCCCTTCCCCCTTTTCTTTTCCCTCATCTCCTTTCTCCTTTTTTCCATCTCCTCATCCCTCCTCTCTTCTTTCCGCTCCCTGCATCCCCCATCCCTCATCACCCTCAAAGGCGGGCAGCTCACTTGCGACTCTTGAGTTGCAAGTGTCAATGGACGGCGGTGTCACTTACCATCAGGTGACCCGTCTGTTCGTCTGTCCCCCTATAGTATAAAAAAAAAACCGGCTTTCTGTGAGACCGTGGTATAGCACCGGTCGAGCCGCCCCATTCGTGCCTAAACATGGTTCTACCACTGCTAAAGAAATAGTGGTCATTAGTAGTCAAAGTATAAAAATTGTTATTAGTATAATAATAATTTTTAGTACACTTTGATAACTTTGATGACTTATGATTGCATAGTTGGGCAGCTCCATGACCATAACACATATTTTCAAAGTTATGATATTATAACTCGTTTCAGTACATATAAATTAAAAAAATATATATATATTAAAAAGGGTAAAATTTCTATAATTTTAACTTTACGTAATTTTACTTTAGATCTGTTTCTTCTAGCATCGAAATTTCTTTAAAAATATAAATAGTCTTTTTTTTTTAACGTGTATAAATCCCCTCGGGCCATCATCCCATCGGGATTTTTGGTGGACCGGTGTGTCGTGTGTGCCATACTGCGCTTAAAATATGAGGAATCCGAGAACAGCTTTAGTGCGACATCCGGACCCCTCCCGCCTGTTGCCCGCAAAAGTGCGGACACAACCACTGGGTATTTCTCAATTAGGCAACGTCCAGGCACGCCCAGGACGTCGATTACAACACCGCTCGATATTAATTAATCCCTTGGAGCTTTGCATGTTTGTGTTTAGATCCTCAAAAATTGTCGGTTCTGTTCTGGTTAATTGGTTGGTGGTTCAAGCTCTAAGTTTAGAGTAAATGTTTTCTCCTGGAAATGTCACAGGTCTCATGACAACGCGTCATTTTAAACGATTCGACACCAAATTTTAATTTTAATTATACTTTATCTTCTTTTGTATATATTTCGTGATTTTTATATATATCTTTTAATTTTCAGAAAGCAACTTAAAAAATTTAAAATTGGATCACTGGCACCAGGCGAAAAATGGTAAGTCTAACAAAATGTATGTAGGTATTTAGAAATATAATGTTTAATGCGGTCTGGTTACCAAAGTGCAGACTGCCTAGTTTGGGATCAGACGGCCGTGAAGTACATTTAAAGTTAATATTATGTTTTAAAACATCATTCAAAAAATACAATTTACATAAGTAGACAAATGGTATGTAAGACGTTGAGGAAATGTTGGCACTTGTTTTGTTCAAGTATCTACACAAAACAAACTCACTCGAAATGTGACGTCATCATAGCGGGATTGTAAATACTTCTTACCAAAAACACTTTAACAACCAGCAATTATATGGTTGTTTATGCCTCACTTCTTAAGTGTTTTATCTTTTATTAAAATATGTTTTTTAAATGGTACCAATTGACTCGGCGAACTTCGGAACGCCTCATGATCAATTTTCTCAGATTATATAGCATTATCTTGTACAGTGTCTTTAAATTAACAAATTTAGAATTAATAACATATGTAAATACAAATAAAAACCCTCATTAATTTCTAATAATAATGATGATTTTTGTGTTAAAATTTAAAATAATTCGTTACAATTTTTGTGTTGTACAATGTTTGTAAACTCCCCTAGCGACATACAATTAAGACTTAAAATTTTAAAATAATATAAAATTTTATATATATATTTTATCCTGATATGATATTATATTAGGTATTATTATTGAGTTGGATATTAACTGTTATTACTAATGGTAGTATTTATATAATTAACTCAAAGTAACTAGTAATAAATATTAATATGCCGTCTTTTACTGTTAATACGCAAAGTCAACATTTTTGATTCGAAAACATATATCAGTATCTCAAAGAAGTCAAAATTATATTCTACTATTTCAAGTGCTTCAGGAAAATCCTTTATTTATAACATCAATAGACTGAGGTATGATCGAGTGATTGAGGGTTTAAATTACACCCACGACTTATCTGGGCCTAAACACCGGAGTATAAACACCGAGGCATAAACACAAGTATAATACAAGAATTTTACCCTAAAATAAGTTATATTGTTACTGATTATTTTGGTTAACACCCATTTATTATTAAAAAAGTTGAACCTAAATCAAATAATTATATAGTTAATAATTTGCAGCGCCAGATTAAGACCTAGACTGTGGATGTCAAGGTGACACCTTTTATTTTATTTTAGTTTTTTGGTTTTTTAAGTTACGTGTAGTTACAGAAGTACTGTTCTGTAGTTGGGTACCTAGAACAAGATGTGTTTCGGGAAAATAACGTTGCTAGTTTTAAAGTTTGTTTTCTTTTTATTTCTTAATTTTAATGAAATTGGAAATTTGGCAGGAAAATCTTTAAAAAATCCAATTTATCTAAACATATCTTGCTCAAACTGTCTTTTTATTGAACGAAGGCGACATTGGAAGTACAACTCAACCAGGAAAACAAAATACACAATGATATATTACTGATATAGTCTTGGGTACAATAACCCCGGTTGTTGAACGTTATTAACAGTACGTACATACATATGTACGAGTATGTACTTACAGTAGATCTCATTGCTCTAAAAAAAGCGTAAAATATTTACAGTTTTTATATGTTTTTTTTTTTTTGCTTTTTGTAAGTTGACTTTAAGTTAAACATCGTCCTATCACGATAAGAACAAATTTAAAACCATTTTTTTTAATAAATAATTAATGTATTAATACATTATATAATATTTTCCGCTATATCTAAATTTTAGATAGTTGGTCACTTCAAAAATTTAATTAAATAAATTGGAATATGATAGCGCATGAAAGTACGCTGGAATATACGCCTTTTCTTCACCTCACCGCACCTTCAGCTGAAGGTAGACTTGTATGTCGTTCTCGAACCGACTTAAACCACATGGTGTTCTATCACAAGGTCTATTGCAAGGGACCTGGGTATACCTTAGGAGGAACTCTTCCAGGAACCGCTTGGTTTAGTTTTGATAACACAATTTCTGAAACAATTTCGACCACTTTGTAGGGTTCTAAAACTATAGTGTTTATAAAATAACGAAGACCTTCCATCCGCGTCAGTGTCCATGTCTCTATCTGCATCGGTATAAACTTTTCTAAAAAATTTTGAAAACAATCAGATTTACCTACAAATTTGCTTACAATAATATCATCAGGATCAATTTTTAATTTGGTCGGGATACGGGGTTTTTGTAGTGGTATGGCCATGCTTGCTTAAGCACGAATGGGCCGGCTCGACCGGTGCGATACCACGGCCTCACAGAAAACCGGTTGTGAAGTAACGCTTGCGTTGCATTTCCCCGAAATGAGTGAGGTCTCCGGAGGCCCAAAATCCCCCACCCCCCTAATGATAGCGCTGTTAACGAAAAGGATACCCCAGGGGGGTACCAGCGCTAGCGTTGGAGAATCCCCCCCTGGACGTCCACCCTCAGTACGGATTATGCCTGAGCGTGGACGCCCAGGCTGCCCCTCGTACTCTGGGGGGGGGGGGCTCAACTGCGCTCTCAAAATCTGCTCGGGGCAAGAGAAGGCATACCATGGCACCCCCTGTCACTGGATTTTTGCAACATTAGGGGCTTACATTCGAACCTCGACACTGTCCACCACCACCTTGAGACAGCAAAGCCGGCCTTGCTCTTTTTAACCGAGACGCAGATATCATCTCCAGCGGACACATCCTACCTCTGCTACCCTGGGTACGGACTGGAACACTCCTTTGTTCCTAAGGCTGGTGTATGCGTGTACGTTAGAGACGCCGCCTCGGCAATCTTGAAGGTAGGGACCTCTCCATCTTATGGCTACGTGTAGACTGCGACGACCATCCCCGCATCTACCTATGCCTCTACAGGTCCCATAGCGGTGATGCCGAAACGGACCGACTCATCGACCACGTCCAAATGGCTACAGACTCAGTGCTCCAGCAGGTCCCATCCGCAGAGATCGTGATTCTTGGCGACTTTAACGCCCATCACGCCGAATGGCTTGGTTCGCGCAAAACCGATCATGCGGGAAGATCTGTTCACGATTTCGCCTTGGCATATGGCTTGACGCAGCTGGTAGCAACGCCTACGCGAATCCCATATGCAGAAAGCCACGTGCCTTCACTGTTGGATCTTCTGCTGACCTCACATCCTGACGGCTACAAAGTATCCGTTGAGGCCCCTCTTGGCTCTTCGGACCATTGCCTGATTAGGAGTATGGTGCCACTCGTTCACTCGCTGCGGCCGCGTGTTACAGGCAGTCGCCGCGTATGGCACTATAGGTCAGCAGACTGGGATGGAATGAGAACATTCTTTGCATCCTACCCATGGAGGCAGGTTTGCTTCTCGCCGGATGATCCCAATGTCGTTGCTGACTCTGTCGCGGATGTTGTGCTTCAGGGTATGGAACTTTTCATTCCATTCTCCCTGATTCCCACAGGTGGCAAGTCCCAGCCTTGGTTTGGTCGAACCTGCAAAGCGGCGTCCCGCCGAAAGCAGGAATGTTACCAAGCATGGGCTAATGCAGCGACAGCACGGGATGTAAAGACCAGCACATTAAAGAAGCAATTTAACTTTGCCTCCAGGTCCCTCAAAAGAGTAATTGCTGGGGCGAAGTCGGCTCACATCGGCAGAATTGGCGAGAGACTAGTTAGTCTCCCCTCCGGAACTCGTGCATTCTGGTCTCTTGCCAAAGCTGTCCAGGGGAACTTTTGTAAGCCATCCCTTCCACCTCTGCGCATAGGAGATAATTCGTTGGCCCACGACGCTAAAGAAAAAGCCGATCTTCTTGGCAAACTTTTTGCGTCCAACTCGACCCTGGACGACGGGGGAAACGCACCGCCGACCATACCGCAGTGCGAGACCCGCATGCCGGAAGTCCGGTTTACACAAAGGGCAGTGCGTAAAGCGCTTCTTTCCCTCGACGTTCATAAGTCGAGTGGGCCCGATAGAATCTCTCCTATCGTGTTGAAGACGTGTGCTCCAGAGTTAGCACCGGTTTTAACGCGCCTTTATCGGCTTTCCTACTCTCTTAGCGTAGTCCCGAACTCATGGAAGACAGCTCTAGTGCACCCAATCCCTAAAAAAGGAGATCGCTCGGATCCGTCCAACTACAGACCCATAGCCTCCTTGTTCTCCAAGATAATGGAATCCATTGTTAACTGCCAGCTCCTCCGGTACTTAGAAGACCACCAGCTCCTCAATGATCGACAATACGGCTTCCGTCAGGGTCGTTCAGCTGGTGATCTTCTCGTATACTTGACTCACCGGTGGGCACAGGCGATCGAGACCAAGGGGGAAGCGTTGGCCGTTAGTTTGGACGTGGCGAAGGCCTTCGATCGGGTCTGGCACAAAGCGCTCCTTGCGAAGCTTCCTTCCTATGGGCTTCCCGAGAAACTGTGCAATTGGCTCACCAGTTTTCTTACAGACAGAAGCATCAAGGTCGTTGTTGACGGTGCATGCTCCGACTCGAAGTCTGTTAATTCTGGTGTCCCACAAGGCTGTGTGCTATCACCCACGCTGTTTCTTCTGCATATCAACGACATGCTGCAGATTAGCAGCATCCATTGCTATGCAGACGATAGCACGAGTGATGCCCTTTATACCGGCCGCGCTAACATTTCTCGGGTAAACGTCATCGAAAGCCGATCCAAACTTGTGTCTGAAATCGAAACTTCTTTATCAAAAGTTTCAGATTGGGGTCGACTTAACCTAGTCCAATTTAACCCCACGAAGACACAGGTTTGCGTGTTCACCGCTAAAAAGATGCCATTGGTCGTATCACCTGAATTTGAGAGCACTTCCCTAACTGCATCAGCCAGTATCGGAATCCTTGGCGTTGATATATCAAGCGAAGTCCAGTTTCGCGGTCACTTAGAGAGTAAGGCCATATTAGCCTCGAACAAGCTTGGTGTGCTAAACAGATCGAGACAGTATTTTACTCCGGCCCACCGCCTGCAACTTTATAAGGCGCAGGTTCGGCCGCACATGGAATACTGTTCTCATCTCTATGCAGGTGCACCCCAGTACCAACTTCTGCCTATTGACCGCATTCAACGGAGAGCGACTCGCATCATCGACTGCCAAGATATTTCTGATCGACTTGACACCTTGGCGTTGCGTAGAGATGTAGCTTCACTCTGCATCCTCTATCGCTTGTATCATGGGGAGTGTTCAGAGGAATTGTTCGGACTTATACCGGCTGCTGGTTTCCGCCATCGTCCTACGCGACAAAATATCCATCCCCATCACCTGGACGATTGGCACTCCACCACTGTGCGCTTCTCGAGAAGCTTTTTGCCTCGCACAACCAGCTTATGGAACAAATTGTCGCCTGCCGTATTTCCGAACCGATACGACCTTCAAACCTTCAAGAAGAGAGCGTACCTCTACCTAAAAGGCCGGCAACGCACTTGTGACTCTTGAGTTGCGGGTGTCCATGGGCGGCGGTAGTCACTTACCATCAGGTGACCCGTCTGCTCGTGTGCCCCCTATCGCATAAAAAAAAAAAAATACAGTTTTATATTATTTGTTCCACCCTGTTGGGATCGACTATTGTATACCAAGATCGACAATAATCTATTCAGGAATATAAATAAAAGTGGTGTATATATATATATATATATAAACCTGTCTTTATACACACTACTAATTATATCGCAATGTAAAAAAAAATCGCTTCTCGTTTTTTGACTTCGATTATTAGCTCTCGGATATTTTGTTATTCTGGTTGACATTATTTTCAGTTTTAATAATGTATTGTATTGCGTTCCTTATTGTTTGTTTATTTTCCTAGTCGAGTTATAGATAATTATAATAAAATTATTACATAGTACCCAACACATGGGGATTACATACTTCTTTTTATGATGTTATTCGTCATGTTTATTGTATTTAAGTTTGAATATAAATAATATATTTTGTCTTTTTGTACCCATATTTTCACATGCACTTGGATCATAGGAATGTTGGAAACATTTAGCAGTCTTAAAAACAATTGACAAAATTATTCAAAACACCGAGCCAGGCTCCAAGCATCGTTACCGGTTCGCTTGGGTGATCTTAGAACGGGAAATTTCAAATGCCTTTCCGCATATCTATCATCCGTCCACGGCTCAGAATTTTTCTGGTTAGCTCAACCAGAAAAATTCTAACCAATACACTGGTTAATTCTGAAGTGTCCTGCAAGACTGATGACATTAATGATTGGAAGATGGCTTGTTCCAATTCTCGATAGCCAGTTAATTCGACCTCTCAGAGGCAATGGGACGAGTCGCTACGCACTTCAAAAAGGGATGCTTTAATTGAGAGCTCATCCAATGTTGCAGAGTTCGAACGAAACTTTGAGATCGTTTGTTCCAATTATAATGTTATATACCACTAGACTCACGCTACAGTGCGGAACATCTTTCAAAGCAACACATCATGGAAAAATATTGTGCTGTTTATCTGATTTTAAGTATCACAAAGTTCTCACTCCTGAGGCTACATACAAATCATTCTGGAACTATTATTACATTCATCACATTCGATTTTATTTTATTTATTTGAATCAAACAGTTACATACTAAAATGGTGACAAAAACTGAGATGTTGTTCGGATTATGATCATGAGAGTGGGCTAAAGATGCCATTCCACGATTTTAACACCAAACAATATTTATATAACCCGTCTTTTAAATTGTTGCTATAAAAAGCAAAAATATCGATATAAAAGGTGCTCTCGAATTGAAATAATGATAATTATTTTTACCTCAAACGAGTCCTCTTTTAATTTAATTTTATATACTATACGTTACCCATTATCTGTGTCTCTTTGGTGAAACTGCTTAAATTTATTTTAAATTAGAAAAGCATTTCTAGGACAGAAAAAACTTAGTTTAGTTGTTGGTAAATGATGATAATAACTGTATTTAGTATTATAATAGTCAACATCATCAGCCCATAGACGTCCACGTTATGCCTATGTACGCCACTTAGCTGGATCGTCAGCTCTCCCCATCATATCATTCCTAGTGAGTTGAGTTTATTAGTAATACACGAATAACTATTTTATTTTTATAGACTTCTCGTAATTAGAATTGCTAACGATAGTTTCAATTTAAATATTCTTTATCTTTGAAAAAGGTTGTTATCGTAAATTGTTTTAAATAAGAATTAAGCACTAGTCTGGTAAGTGAAATACGATGATCTATTTTCAAAGAAACGTAACGTTTTTATTATTAGTTGATATTTATTTTTTCCTTTTTATTTCTTCAGTTCAAAGTATCACCGGCAATGTACCGACACTAAGGTCAAAAGGTTAATTATTTTATTTAATTAATATTTTGTTTACACGTAGTGGTCCACCAACGATTGTGTATCGATGTGAGAACGATGGGAAGGCTTCTGATAATTGCAATAGACCGAGTAACAGGTTAGAAATACTTTGTTTGGTACCTTAAATGTAATAATGAGTCCATAAAAGAAAACTATATGTATATTAAAAACGAAACTGGTAGCTTATGTATATGCATATATAGCCATATACTTTTAACTTGGAAGTAAAAACGAGCGTGATATTGTATCATATTATGTATATAAAAACATTGATATGATTAGTTGCCGATTTCTGGCATTTAGCATTATTATATTTAAAAAGGCGTGAGGGGTCTATGGACCCCGTTCAGAACGAAGTCCCGTGCGGACCAATAAGTGTCGGAAAAAAGTATTATAACACTATAGTTTCCGTCTCTTTCCCGTCCGCACAGAGCGTGTAACCCTTGATAAGAAACTTCGTTCCAAATAAATGCTTTGAATTTGTTTACACTTTCAACAGTAGATAATTTATACACAGTGTTACAAACATGATCATATTTTAGGAGCGGAGGATTTTAATTAAAATCTCACCTATCCGAACAATTGCCATTAAATCAAGCAGATTTAAACCTATAGGTTCACTAATGTTAGCCCATGCTCCTTATATAATTCTTACTAACTTTGACGGTTAATTTTGTGCCCCGATATGCCACCTTCAAGATTTTTTTTACTTTTTCTTTTTCCAAGATTTCCTTAGACCCTGAAATATGAGCACATATCTGTAACACATTGTATTATGTGTACTAGTCACAAAAAAAAATGCAATACATATGTGTAACGGTATAAAAAGCTATTTATGTTATTTTTTTAAACAGATCTTCACCGAACAGATCTAAGTCACCGTCTCTGCATAAATGTTATTCTAAATCGGAGACGTCAAAAAGTATTTGCTCCAAATCGGCGTCATCCTTGAAAAAAAATTATTCCAAATCGACATCATCGATAAAAAGGACTGGTTCGAGGTCAACGTTAGGATCAAAACGTTCTAATGTCAAAATACCTATCAAACCTGACCCCAAAGGTAAAGCGCCACCAGTTCCGATTCCTATACCAAGAGTGTCGTCTATAGTGGTGCCCCGTACGAGGTGCATATTATTCTTTTTTTTTTATTGTGCCCGTGAAATTTAGTACGAAATTCAAATTCAAGTTGACCTGATAAAAATATTAACCAACTTGGTAAATGAGAAAGTCAAAATTGAAACAGTCTAAAATGGAAATTAAATTCCAGATTATAGACTTTTTTAACTGGCAACCTTCTTAATTCTGTTTCTTTTATGATCCTTGTTGCTATTTAAAAAGGTAAAAAAATGGCTTTAAATACTAAATTACCCGGGCTTATTGTCATATTTATGTCCTATAAGTTTCACGATAACATTTAACACAACTTTTTTATTTTAAAGGCCCCGCGGGCGTCCATGCGGGTAGGGTATTAAAATATATTTTTTTTTAAAGTAGAAACATCAGTACTGGCTTGATAAATTAGTGCATAGGTGTAGGTATATTATAGTTTTTGTTGCTGTATTAGATCCTGTCACGAAACCTGTTCAAACATTTAGGGCATATAACATTCATCAATTTTAATTGAAACATCTCAAAAGTTCTGCGTTGGTCTTACGATTACTCACATACTTGAGCCTGACGGAATTGTGTTATTATTATAATAATAATATGACTCCTTGAAATACAATTGCCTGAAAGTTTGACAGGTCTCTTAAGAGGATCTTATATAGACAGTATTCACGCTCGTTTTCCCTTCAAGGGTTTTATATAATGAACTTTATGTCTGTGGAATAAGGTTATATAAACAGGACGTGATTAATAAAGATGTTTTAAATGTAATAGACTTTTTCTTCAAGCAAAGTATTTAGGGATTAACAAAGTTTAAAAACAAAATTGAATATATATTTCTATATTAATTAATTCTGGTAATAAAAAAAATATCAACTTCTCATCGTGCTCACATATCTTCGTAGTAATTTACTATGTTGTTTGGTTTTTATTAATTTATTAAAAAGGGAAAACGATCTTGAATATTGTCCTTTTTATTCAAAGGCGACCAGCGCGTCCTCCGCCCCAAAGGTATTTATTATTGATTTGGTATAACTTTGCCGTTACAATACTACTATTATATTAAAAACATATAGTTCAGTATTACTTTATATTGATAATTAGATTTGCAATAATCATTCCGGTTCAGAAACGAGTGATATTTGCTCATTTCAATTTTCAAAGCTTATATATTTCTCTTATAAAAGTACATAATATTTATTATAGATAATAAATACATATTGACAATAAACCTTCATGAGAGCTGGAGTCCGGGCTAGGTTCAAAACCTGTATGACGGCTCTCCAGGCACACTGAGACGGTATTAAAACACTAGCTGGTCTATACGTTATACGTTTACGTTATAAAATTAAATAAAATCTGGGTAAAAATTGAAGAGAAAGGGTGATGTAAAAAACAACTATAAAAAGTGGAAAGGGTTCTTTATATGTGTGATGTGGGTTCATCTTCATCTAAGTCTAACTTACGGTTCGTCTTTTTCATTCGTCAATTAGATGACTGGTTGTGTGCAAAAGAAGTTATGATTTGTAGTATATGTTGGTGAACATTTACAGTGATATTAATTATGAAGTTGAATTTACGTTCTCATTCCGAATGTGTTTTTCTTCTTTGGGTAACAATGCATTCCGAAAGTAAACGTTAAGGCTGATACATTTATAGTATTTTTAACAAAGTCATAAGATTAATAACAACATATAAAGCGGCCTGTAGCGTAATGGCGTCGGCCTTGCGATAAACTGGTTGCGGTAATTAGTTAGTACTAAGGTATAATTGAGTGTTAAATTATTGCTCGTATTCTTGTAATACTCTTACTTATCTTCAGCAGACATATCGAGAATTATTCGTTAAAAATATCTTCAGAGCCTTCAGCAACACTGAATTTTATCAATTAAAAAGTATCGTGTACTAAGTAAAAGGGCAAGCTTCAGTCGTGAAGGCACCATTGAAAAAGGAATTGGTTATTAAGACAGTGGTTTAGAATATAAGTTGTGAATACCTTATATACTCTACATTTTAGATGAATATTTTGTAAACGCCGTGCGTATCGTCAAGGCGACTAGGAGTTTGAACTGCTATCTTTCAGACAGTATGTTTACAGTGTCCAAAGTACCTGATTCACGGCAGTAGACTTGGCGCCTGTTAAGTTACTGGGACCAAATTCTATTGGCAAAAATGTGGGTGTTGTATGTATACAACACCCACATTGTGATGTGTACATCTGCCCACCCTTTTGGGGTTTCAGGCATGAGCGTGTGTATGTATATGTATTTAAAAGCGAAGTTCTCAGATATATACATAACTTCGATATATAACTTCGACTATAAAGTATCGATACGTCGGATCTTAAAGGGCGTATATCAAATGTAGTTTAATGGCCTATATACCCTTTAGGTCTCGAGGTATTGTTTGTCAGTAAAGAAGAAAGAAAAAAGAAGTAAACGCCTTAACACGCTGTTATTAGTGAATACACAAAACCCGTAGCATTATATCACTTCTATCGACTAGAACCAGTGATGATATTGCAATTAATTAGTTGTTTAAATGTTGAAATTACAAATTAATTCAGTAATTTACTTGTAGTTTAATTGATTACTAAGTAATGCGTAGTTTTTTTTTGTTCCTTTATCTATTTACGAAGCCAATTTGAAAGTGGTTTCTCATTACATTAAATACTTGCGAAAGGTGTCATTGATAAAAGAATATTAAACAGAACCACTTTCAAAGAGGCTCTTGAACGAAAAACTAAACGCTTTTATTATTTCTGTTTCAGTGGATCCAAATTGAAGTATGCGTTATTAGCATTAGCTATCGCAATCATCGCTGGCGTGGCATACAAGAAGTACGCGGCGAGCTAATTCATTGCATGGACTACAAGCAATGTATATGACCTGAGTGCTATCAGTCGAGGCAACGTATAAGCTAAACTTTATTGCAGTAAAGTACTATGATTTTTATATAATTGGACCACAGATGCAATACTATAGGCATATTCTTTCTTTCAAAGATAAAGAGGTAATTAATAGCGCAATAGAAGCTGTATTGCCATAATTTCTTCATTCGTGTTGTTAGTTAGTTTATTCTATCTGAGTCGTTTTTAACTGCTTTAGAATTCGTGATACTGGAAGCATTTGTGTTCAAAATATTACGTTTCAAACGTAAGTTCCTGTGTTTTTTTATGTATTATGGTAAAATTAATTTAATTGTCAACTAAGGGGTCCAGAGAGTTTAAAAGTTTTAATGTATGTACATAGAAATAAGTTAGAAAACTCAAATTCCCTTACAGCTTATATTCCTATAGTGTACCATAAATAATATTATAATTTTATCTATATTTGGTAATAAAAGACGTGTTCTTTTTTCAAAAAAGTATTGTCATGGCCAATGTTTTTTTTTTTTAATATACAGAAAGCAATGCCTCAGTGGTCGATACTTGTAAATAAATTTTAATCATGAATTGCCTAGTGATTCTGTAACGAATTTGAACTTACAATATTTATTTTGAAATTAATTAAGTTAATTTATATTGTTCTGTGTATTTTTAAACTCATATCATATAATAAAATAGTTATATAAAATATTAGATAATGACAATTTTGGTAGTAAACGTGGCTGTGGTTCTATCACATTATTATTTAAGCTTAACCTCTTCAGATCAGCCTTATTCGTAAATAGGAAAACATTTTAGTAGTTTACCAAATAGTTTTTATAATATCATATGTAATCATCTTGTGATATTACTATACAAATATGTTTTATTACACACAAACTTTATGAAAAATAAAATAGATAATAGCAGGGTACTCGTGTTTTTGTTGACATTAAGTTCCTATACATGTATTTAACTAGTAGATTATATTGTAAAATGAATACAGGAAGTTTGCTTCCGTTAATACCCATGTATTTGCTTGACAATAAGCGATATATAACAGATTCCAAGTCACTCCCTCCAGGAAAAATACAATTCAACAGGATGTTTATATTAACATTTTGAGTACAACAAAATGGTAGATTCAGTACATTTTTAAATGAAATACGTGTCAATTAAAGTAGGCGTGACGTCACGCCTACATTAATAGACACTTTAAGTTGACGAATATCTTTAAAATAATTTAATTTAAAATACCAATTTGACGTACTTGATGAAGATCGTCTGATCTAGATGGTGAGCCGTAGAAGTTTTCAAACGCCCAAAATAAACAGTCTGTGTTGACAAGGTTCAACAATTTAAAATAAATTATTTCACCTTAACGTGTATTTTTGAATTGCCACTCGTGAAACTAGTTGCATGTTCTAATACGTAGATTCTATAGAGAACTCCATGATACTCTTTTACATGGTTTTCTTAACAAATTTCTCGTTACATTGATTTATACAAGATTAGTACCTGTAGTCGTGTTTACAAGTCAACAAGAGCAATGAACAGGTAGCATAACCAAATGCATTTTATCGTTTTGTCTACTTTGATAAAAACATTATAATAATATAATATTAATTAAGAAAACGTGATTTGTGTAAGACATTCTGCTTCGCACAGTGGTGTACTTAATGAAAAATATTAAACCTCCCCACTTCTTTTCTTTTTTGCTTCTATTTCATCACTCACAGCTTAAAAAGACTTACCTCTGAGTTTGTTTCGGTGTTTCTTCTCAGGGTAGTCTGCTAGGAAACACCGGCCTCATCTAGCATAAACTAACAGAAAAAAATATATATTGACGTGTAAAAGTGTTGTTATAACCTATTTACAAAATAAAGATCATTTATCATTTATCATTTACTTACTATTATAAAAATAATTTTATGTAAACCTTGTTTTGATAATAACGAATATAAGAAAAAAATATTATCCAATTTATTGCAGTCGTTCTGAAGTTAGGCGCGTACATATGTATGTACATTTTGATTCTTTTTTAAACTCACGTCTATAGGCCATTAATTCTTTATCAATGTCGATAATCATAAAGTTTTGGGTTAAGAGAGTGGAGCGGTTGCCAGGTAGCAATGGCGCCAAAAATTTAAATGGGAAAAATAATTTAACATGATACTGAAAGTTGTGTAGTGGCAAAGCAAACAGTGGGATTGAAATACCTTCTCACTCTACCCGAATGCACAGAGAAACTGTAGAGCTGAATATGCAGCGTGACAACTTTTAGTCGGCATCGATTTTTTTTTAATTTTTTACATAATTACTTCGAAGATATTCTATGAAATTAAGTCATCGCCCCTGATGAGCTGGTAATATTTTATTCTTATTGGAACCGTGACTCACTGTCCACATCATACAAGTATCAAACAATTCTTGTGTCACTAATAACTTTACTAATCCTGTCAATATCAAAACGAGATAGTTGAGGCTCCGATGCATACAAACTTCTTAACTATCACTGTTGTTTTATATGGAAAGTCAACCAGAAGCTCCTTTCAAAGGTCGATTCTCTTTTGAGAGAAGTCTTCCGTTTCTGATGAACAGATAGGTCAGCAATCTGGGTAATAGCAGGTATCCTTATTATAATTTTGGATGAGATTCCGTCCATCCTTCCTGAGGCAGCCCCAGGTATCCCCCATGGGGTCGTCAGGTGTTATTGGAAGATTATGAGGCTCCGCTTACAACCACAAATATTTCAGGTGATAATGGGCTATTATCACCTGGAATATTTTAATTATATATTTATTTATTTGCCATGTGGTTCTCAGTAGAGTATATTAGATAAGAGATCTTTTTTTTGTTTTTGGTGACGTAAAAGGATTCGACTGTTATGTACTCATATGGGACCAAATTCTTATTGGCAAAGTTTTTATGTTTATACACCTCTGCCTACCAATTAGGGAATATAGGCGAGAGCTATGTATGTATGTAGTCCTCTACAGGCGCAGGCGCGTCCTCTACACGTGCTGGCCTGAGGAGTCACGGTTTGAGAGTCGAAAACATACATACCCGAAATTTATAATTTTGCTATAAATCAATTGTATTGCACGACAATCCTGTAATGTTTTTCTCGGCAATTTATTGTTTAGATATTTTTCAGATATATGTTTTGCATTGTAAAACAAATACCAATAAATTTGTATATTTTCTCTGGGTTGAAGGCGCTGAGGACTGTAACACAATTTATATTAGTACGGTCGTCAACGGCAACCTCATATCTAATGTGTCTTGGTTTATTTGTAATTTATACAATAATTGAGTTGAAAAGTATGTAGCTACATTAAAAAAAAAAAACTAAACGGTTTGGCTCTTCTTTACTGTGTCGATCGGTGAGAGCCTGGAACTCACTACCAGCGCACGCGTTTCCTTCCAACTTTGATCCCTGGTATTTTAAGCGGGGCGTGATAAAGCACCTCACCAGGCCGCCATAGTCTGGGTCACCATGCTGCATTGACTAGATATGCAATGAGGATGGTGTCCAGCACTCTTTGACTCCACTTATTGCTTTCCATCAGGCAACGTAGAGTCATTATGGTAGGCTAATATTAAAAAAAAACTACCTTGGAAGATTTTTTATACGTAGTAGTAATATGTATTGTCTATCAAGGAGGCCCGTAATTATCAAGTTATCTAAAAACATACGAGTGAAGGTTAAGGTTATGCAGATTAGAAGATAAGGTCGTAAGTTTAAGTATTCATATTTTAGTAACATGTTTTTTTTTTGTTATTTATAAATTAGACTGAGAAGAAAAAAAACTACTTTTTTTTTTAAGTATATCGAAAATATTATTCGGGATGACAAAAAAAAATGTGAGAATTTTTATTAAGAGGTCTATCATCGCAACTTTTGATTTTTTTTCCGGAGCGGGTTTTTGTCTCATAACTCCTAAACCGTCGAGGTAAATGGAATTGACTAAGAGATATTTTTTTAAGAGAATTTAATTGTCT
The DNA here is from genome assembly GCA_947561695.1 of Tyria jacobaeae. NCBI lineage: Eukaryota > Metazoa > Arthropoda > Insecta > Lepidoptera > Erebidae > Tyria > Tyria jacobaeae. The sequence continues at coordinate 19,726,989 of OX387215.1, read as the reverse complement.
ACAAAAAACGTATCTTAACATTTTTGGCTCAATTCAGTCCTTTGAAAGTTATTTAAAGTTAAAGTTGAAGTCAAAATGAAATTCTTGTTTTTCTCGCTGTATTTTTTTTTTAAGCCCATTGAAAAATTTGATCTTATTATATATAAAAATTTTTATTTTATCAACAAAATTATGAAAAATTTGAAAAAATCGTAATGTATTTTTATTTATTACCATTGGGGAGAGGGGAGTTGGGCCTCCTGAAACCTCACTAATTTCGGGGAAATGCAACGCAAGTGTTGCTTCACAACTGGTTTTCTGTTAGGCCGAGGTATCTCATCGGTCGAGCCGGCCCATTCGTGCTTAAGCATGGCTCTACCACGTAAAAAAAATATAGGAATATTTGGAGTATATTGACAGGAAAGGAAGGTGAGAGATATTCCTTATGCATATTGAGCATATCGTTGGTTTGGGTAGTCTTGAAGTAAAATCATAACCTCGATTAATAAACAGTGTATTTCACAGTCTCTTATAATTTGTTATAATAACGTCCTGAACGTAAGTACCTATTGTTTGAATATACATTACCAGGATTTGACTCGACTGCGTGAGCGTCACTAGCAGTGTTGCCAACTTAACATAAAAATAGGGCTGTACGCCACAAGTATAAGCAATAACTAAAGCAAGTCGCATACCTATAACTGGAACTATCTGGTGCCAGGAAGTTCGAGTCCTCTAACTAAACGTTTTTCGTCCGTGATATTTTGATAATAGTATTATATATTAATATAGTATGGTGGCGATACATACTACATACAGAAAAACATATCAACGCCATCTAGTGACGACAAGTCGAACTATGTAGCAACCACACTAATGACGCAGTACGATCCTGTATCACGATAATAAAGTTCTCGCGCCGATTAGTATATATATACGACTTTCCAACATCAACCATTAGGCCGCGGTCCGCCGGCCATGAGGTCTCGGCCGGTTTAGCGGATCCTTTGTGTTAGAGGAACATAACACTTGTTCCTTCACAATATTATATGGTAGGGTTGTGTCCGAGTTGGACGATAATAGTCTGATGATGATGATTGATAGACAAAAATCATTGTACTACTATAATAAAATTAAATATATAACATCGTTCTGGCAGTCTGCAGAAGGAGAACGCCGATAACTTTCGGAGAAGGTGTCTATGTGTGACACGAAAACTACAAATTTTACAAATGTTTATAAAAAAGAAATTTCTCCAATCGGTGGATGAGGTTGACAACTTTAACAAAAATCTATTAGAAAGAAATCATTAGCAGCAGCAGCATTAGATGGTGAATGTTCCACCAGCACCATTTCCAGCCGTTGCAGAAAGCAGTTCAAAAGTCACAGAGACAAGAAATGTATAAGTAAATTTTCTGTATAAACAAAATCAAAAGCCAAATTACATTACCAGCACTTTTTCCAGCCAAAACCAGCGCTCCTAAACTTATCGGCCGGGCTTCTGACTTCAAAGACGCATTGCAGTCATTAATCTTTACTGACGCAGCTACACCAACTGTCTCTGTCTTGATGCGAGAAAATAATAGAGTAGACGTGCAGGCTGAATCAGTCTAAACTAGTCCACAGAGATACAAAACAAAATGTAATAACAGTTTGAGAGCCATGCTTAGGCACGAATAGGTCGGCTCGACCAGAGTAATACCTCACAGAAACCGGTAGACAAACAATTGTTCCATTGTATTGCCGAGTGAGTGAGAGTACCGGAGGCTCAACACCCCTGTTCGTCTGTGCCCTATATCATAAAAAAATAAAAACATCTATATAATTTGATTGGCTTATTGGTCTAGTGGTCAGTGACCTTGAGTTCGGTTTGATTTCCAACCCAACCACAGGAATGAAAGTTGGTGTGATCCATAAATAGATATCCACAGTCTGTTTTTCTTTATGTTCGATGCTTATAAGTAAATATATATATGTATATACATATATATATATATTCATTCGTTTTTTTTTTATAGCAGATCCAAGTTCCAAATCTTAAATGGCCCACCCCATACGTAAGTTTGTAAAGTCCCCCGCGACACTGGTTTTATTCCTAATGCAGGAGTTGTCCTTAAGAAAACATAATCTCAACGGCTCAACCTAAAAGAAAACCGGTTGTGAAGTAACGCTTGCGTTGCCTTTCCCCGAAATGAGGGAGGTTTCCGGAGGCCCAACATTCCCTCTCTCCTCATCCTCCCTCTCTTCTTTCCCATCTCTTCATCACTCACTCACCTCACTCTTCTTTCCCGTCCGCATCCCGCCATCCCCCATCGCCACCCTCAAAGGCGGCCAGCGCACTCACTACTCTTGAGTTGCAGGTGTCCTTGAAGGGCGGTTGTCATTTCATTTTGAATTGAAATCATAGGCACAATTTTTAAATATTATTTTAATTCTACTTAATATACTATAGGTCATAGTATATGATTTATTTGCTTAATATATAATAAATAAACATGGCTATTCCAAATATCTAACTGTATACAAACAAGAGAACAACAAAATTAAACATATATGCAAACTGGTCTTGATTGTTGCTTGACTAGAATTAGTTGTGAATTCTCCTATTTTGGCAGCGTAAGAGATCGCGTGGTACACGTAGTGTTGTTCGTGCACATTGTGGAATAAATGTGCATACGGACCTAAAATTAAATAAAATATAAACTATCAAATTAAAATCGTTTATTTGAATTAACCAAGTTATATTTGAATTGTCAGACAGTCGTTATAATAGTTGCCTGCTCTAATGTCTATTTCTTGAAGTGAAGAGCACGCAAAAAATTGTGAGAACATTATTTTGCTTGCGTTTTTACTAATTTCCTGTTACATAATGAATAAGCGCAAATAAAGAAATGTGAAGGCAATGTAAACATAATATAATAGGATATAGATTCGTGGAGTTGGTTATGTCAGACTAGACTTAAAATGAGCCTCAAGTAAAATTAGTTTTAAGCAAAAGCAGTTTGCCAGCGACAAAAAACTCTACCCCTCACCAACATTTCTGACGACCTTTTTAAGTTACAGGTCTGTAAACGAAACCGGTAAAGTAAAATGAATGCCAGTGTTTTGACGAATGAATGAGCCCACCCACCCTCTTGAGGCACTGGTAAATGCCGAGTTTCCTAGGATAGAGATATACACTCACCATCAAAAGACACGTCTGCACGTTTGCCCTCTATCCCATATCAGCCTCTCCTCTATGGCCTAGTATGGACTTGAAATTAATTACAAGTACTGTAACTTTAGATAGTTATATATACATATATATGTAATAATACTGTTACACGTAGGCATACTGTTTAGTCCTGTGTATTTTTTTTATGCAATAGAGGGCAAACGAGCAGACGGGTCACCTGATGGTAAGTGACTAGCGCCGCCCATGGACACCTGCAACTCAAGAGTCACAAGTGCATTGCCGGCCCTTTTAGATAGCAGTACGCTCTTTTCTTTAAGGTTTGAAGGTCGTATCGGTTCGGAAATACGGCAGGCGAAATTTTTTTCCATATGCTGGTTGTACAAGGCAAAAAGCTTCTGGAGAAGCGCACAGTGGTGGAGTGCCACTCTTCCAGGTGGAGGGGATGGATATTTTGTCGCGTAGGTCTATGGCGGAAACCTGCAGCCGGTATAAGTCCGAAAAATTCCTCTGAACACTCCCCATGATACAAGCGATAGAGGATGCTACATCTCTACGCAACGCCAAGGTGTCAAGCCGATCAGAAATATCTTGGCAGTCGATGATGCGAATGTATCTATTTGGCCTATTTTGATTACAATATTTTTGCCCTATGTGAACATAATAAAATCTCCTATACCTCTGGCATAAATAGCTACATCTCCTCCTCCATGGCTGTTCTCCACCAGTTTAATTCCAGCCTGAAAGTGATACTCGTAATCTTGCGTGTCATCTTGGCTGGGATCCCGTCTCACGACCTTGGTGCGATCTTTATCATTCTCCACGTAGTACTGAAAGGTATCAGGGCCTCCTGTGCTGTAGGATAACGTCGTGTAGTTGATACCATCGTGAGTGGAGGGTCCGGCTAAACCTGCAAAGGCAAAAAGGTTTTACAGTTAAATTAGGTTGTAACATTGTGACTTTCTTTTTTAATCCAGTGTCACTCGTGACTTGAATTTAAAAGTTTTGTCTACTTAGTGAATAAAGAAATTCCCATACAAACACAAAATTTTTGGATATGTATGTTGAAATCAAGTTTAAAGTTTAAGGAATTAAATAAATATGTATACTAAATATTATTGCCTTGTTTAGAATTAAGTTCAGGCTCAGGTTCCACCGGTGCGATACAACGGCCTCACAGAATACCAATTGTGAAGCAACTCTTGCTTTGCATTACCCCGAAATGAGTGAGTTTTTACTGAGGTCCAACTCCCCGTCTCCTCTATCCTCTTCGCTCATCTATCACCACATTTCCCTTCCTCCATCCCTCATCACTTATCATTCTTGTGTTGTGCAGTGAGTGTTAAGCGTTCGGAATATTGTTACGCGTTGAGACTGTTAAACGCAAATAAATTGTTACTCTCGACAGTGACATTAGTTTCCTTCCAATCCCTGTACCCACTTCCGTAACAATATTTTATATATGTACACTATATAAACTATATAAACTTTTCTAACCAAAAATATTGCTTCCTCTGTTCGGGTAACCGTTGATGGACATGGTATGCGTGTGGTCACTGGTGACGATCAGCAGTGTGTCTTCCTCATCAGTCATACTTGCTGCTAACTGAACAGCGTCTTCCATTGCTGCAGACTCGGTGACAGCACGTTTGGCCCAACTTCTGTGGTGAGCCATATCTATATTACCGCCTTCTACCTTAAAAATATACGAAGAGGACGGTTTCAATAGTTGTAACTGCATCTTAAGCAGAAAAGATGCAGCAAACTTGCTGGTATCTATTCAAATACAGTAGTATGTCTTGTACATTTATAATTTACTTATATGCTTAGTATCTTTCTATCGCACAATACGAACCCTTAACTATTGTGGATATGTGTAGTGTGATAAAACTGCCAAGATCAAGATCTCTTCTACGTTGATGATTTATTTTTAGAACTTTAGTAAGGTATCAAATACATTCAAATCATTGAGTAATTTTAGTTTTATATTCTCTGATCAACAGGGTTCTATTACGCGATCTATTCAGTTTTAACTACAGAAATTGTTATGATAACTGACCATAAGAAAATATCCATTCTTATTCTTCCTTAGCACTTTGATTGCAGTTGCTACCATTTCTGATATAGAAGGTGTTCCATTTGGACCTTTATTTCTTTCGTGTTCGTACTTTAGATGACCATTTGCAAAAAGCCCTAAAATTTTAAAAACAATTCATTATCTAAATATTATATTCTTACCCTTATTCAACAGTGGTAGAGCTAAGCTTAGGCATTAATGGACCCGATGCGATACCACGGCCCCACAGAAAACCGGTTGTGAAGCAACTCTTGCGTTGCATTTCCCCGAAATGAGTGAGCTTTCCTGAGTTCCAACTCCCCCTCTCCTCTATCCTCTTCGCTCATCTATCACCACATTCCCCTCCCCGCATCCCTCCATCCCTCATCACTTATCATTCCTTTCCATGGAAGGTGGATTGTAAGCAGTATAAATTAAGTTATTAAGATAATTGTAATAAGTTAGCGGTGAGCGGAACCATATCTGTTGTGGCTGCGTTCGTAAGATGGCGTAAGGGTTGAGTTGGATCGCGATATTATGATTAGGCCTCTTTTATTATGATCAGTACGATTGTAATATATGCGTTAATCTGTATAAATTATTTACATTTGATAAAGTGCCGCCCTCTAGTGGAATAATTATACGCAACAAAAGTGTATATTTAATTTTATAAAATCTCCCCCTGTTGGAATACGTTCAGTAGGTATGTATTGTATATGGTTAATACCATATAATGGTATTTAGTTGTACATTCTGTACAGCTAAAGCATTTATTTCGATATAACCTGAACGATGTAAGTTCAGATCATATTTTGACGTTAATGCAAATGAAGTAGGTAAGTTGATTAATTTAACCGTACCGAATAACCCTTCTCATTGCATAGTCGAGTAAAAATCAAGGTAAGTCATTACCGAATAAGTAATCAGTACTTTCTACATCCAGATCAGCTAGTTCCTTATTGTTAGTAACTATACTATGTTTCAATCCCCGCTTTATTTTATTTTCCTTGTATGTTTCGAGAAGATTCAATCCGTCTTTACGTAGGCAGCCCCAATAGTCTAACGGATCTTCAGGAGTTCCTGTGGCATTGGAGACCAGCCCTTGTTTACCACCGCCCATTATTACCTTAAATGAAACACCAGGTATTTATGATACAAAAATAAAAACTTTAGATTATGAGAGTGAGTGAATCTTTAGTTTCAGCACCTTGAAGAGATTGGCAGTTGTAATCATTAAATAATGATTGTTTTGTTAGGAGGATAAAGAAATAGAAGAATATTAAGTAGTTAGTCAGTTAACAGAAGCCCAAAAAGTCAGCAGGTGCTCCTGTTCTTGTACTCTGTCCAGTCATTGGAAGTTAGGGATAGTCAGGTACGCAATCCTGTCTTCTGCAAGATATTGTAACCTAACCATCAGTCATGGTGATGTAATGACGTAGACTATACATACATTCAGATCGACCCCAGGCCAGTCTTCAACAAGTTGTCTCGCAATGTCTTTGCACTGCTCAGACCCTGGCGGCATATTGGCTTCGCATTCCCACGAACGATCAGGACTGTGTGCGTATATTGGACCCGGAGTAGCGTGAGTTACTCTCATGGTTGTCACTAAACCTGAAAGGTTACTTGAATTAAACGGCTATTACAAACGTAAAAGGTTTGGTGGTTTTTTGTTATTTAATCTCATGATTATCAAGGTAATCCAATGATTTAATAAACCTATTTTGGACTTTCTTAGTGCGATACTCGAGAGACTGCCAGAAGCTCCAGATAATACAACCGAAATCTACCCGTAATAGAACAAAGCTAGTAAGAGTCTGGGGAATTTTCAAAGGTTTAGAAAGTGTTAGTATAATTCAAAAATAACTGAAAGTTATATTTGTAATATAATCTATGTGTATGTTAACGGATAAACTATAATCCGTATTATCCATAATTATACCTAAGTTGCATACGGATGTAAGTCTACTTAGAAATGTATTATTTATTACATATTCGAAGTTGAAAAATATGATATAACAGAACATTTGGCAGGATTTAAGTGCATTTGATTTTAAGAACAATATTCAGATATACGTTGTAAATCAGATTGTAGTTGTAAGTTATCAATGTTTGCAACTGGTATTTAACAGAAAATTTAAATAACTGATCTTACCTATGTCATTGATATATAAAATAAAAAATAATGGCCAGCCTGCGATTCCATGGGAATCTCCGATGGAAAACACACCACCATGCGTACCGATAGTTCATAGCTTCTCTATGAATAAGTTCTGGATAATTTGGTCAAATGCTTTAGAAGAATTGGTAGACACGACGTCTACTTGTAACTTCTTGTCCATTACATTAATTAGAAAGTAAGTTAAAGGAGCAAGTTAGGTTCAACAGAACGTCTCCTGTAGAATCAGTCATTTTTTTTTATTTTAGGCCGATTCCGAGACACGCTGTTTCGTTTATCACTTTTAGGAATAGGTATAATGAGAACCTGTTTCCATACTGAAGGAAGTATACCCGCTTCTTAAGATTTATTGTAAATAATGTATAAAGGTAATATAATTAAATATTAAATTCTGAGTTTTCACACACAGCTGTTGATTTTTTCACTCTGGTTGTCTGGGATTTAAGCTTTCCTTTCCAGCAGTCAAGCTTAAACATTCTAACGACAGCATTCGTATAGAAGTAATAATAAATAAAACAAGACTTAAAAACAATATTAAATCGTCACAAAAAGCTGATGATTTTCTGGAAATATAGCTGAGAACACTATTCGGAGCTTTATCAAAATCGGTTTATCCATTTTGGAGCTATGATGGATTGGATATTTTGGAGCTACAGGGATACGCACTACAAACTTATAACACCTTTATTTTACGTCAGGGGTCATAGCAAATTATCTTACCTGCACTTTTCCCAGCTTTCAATGCTATTGATGCTAAGCTCAAAGGCCTGGCTTCTGGCTTCAATGACGCGATGCAATCTCTGCGCTGTACTGTTGCGTCCACTCCTATAGTGTCCTTGTTCGTCTTGATACCACAAAATAGAGCTGTGGCTGTGCAGGCTGAGTCGGGGACAATTTTATTGGAGGCATACGTCTAGAAATCGTAGAAATTGAATATAAGAATTGCTAAGTGAGGGTGGGAGAAAATGCGGTGAGAGAAAATGCGTATTATCCTTAAAAATCAGAATCTCGAAATCTCTTTTCAATCGGACGACGAGCAGAATGAACCAATCTGATCATTATCATACTGTTATTTATTTATTATAATGTCTCTTTGTTGTAGAATTGAAGTAATAAATGGAATGATGGAAGGCATATTTTTTTATTTTAAAAAGACATTACCCATCCTAAATATTAAAACGCACCCAGACTTTGGACAACTATAGAACTCTATCCGGCGGCGGTGGCAGCAGTCAGTACTCAGAGCCACTGACATCTAGACTAACAGGCCAGTGATTTATATTGATATAGTAAGCACAGCTTTAAAACTGTTGACTCCGTTACAATCAAGCTCTAGATCAAGGTCTAGTGGTTAGATCCCTGGTTTTTTTTTATACTATAGGGGGACAGACGAACAGACGGGTCACCTAATAGTAAGCGACAAACACCGTCCATGGACACCTGCCGCTTAAGAGTCGTAAGTGCGCTGCCCGCCTTTGAGGGTGATGAGGGATCGAGGGATACAGGGAGGGTCAAGAAGAGAGGGGGAATGAAGGGACAGGAAAGAGGAGAGGGGAGCTGGGCCTCCGGAAACCTCATTCATTTCGGGGAAATGCAACGCAAGCGTTACTTCACAACCGGTTTTCTGTGAGGCCGTGCTAGCGCACCGGTCGAGCCGGCCCATTCGTGTCCGTTTATGTACATAAATGCCAAAGGTTTATTATTGTTATTTTTTATGAAAGCTAGACTAGTTTCCATAACGGCTCATATACAACACACGTTCACATACATTCACGCTTGTATCTCCGAAGGGGTAGATAAAGTCGTATTTGACGCCCACATTTTGCCGATTATAATTTTCCCCGTATTCCGGGAAAAATATTTAGAGTTGTTAATATTTGGAGTATATTGAGATAAAAGGGAGGAAAGACGGAGAAAGACGGAAGGAGAAAGATTGAGGTTTCAGGCAAGTCAGGGTTACATACCCATAACACGAACTGGCTGTTGCTGAGAAATTTATGAATACTTGAATATTCTACTAAATCAATATTTTATGTGTTTTTTTTTTCAGGACAACGCCAGCACTAGGACGCAAAGAACAATTTAAGGATTACACAAAGTCCCACAACACTACCGACAACACGTATTGGCGAGGTGATCACTTAAATTACTGTGGCATCCATGCCGTCATTTCAATTATTATATCTATAAGTATAGATTATTATGTATTCATGTTTTAACTCCTGACAATGCGGGCCGTATCCAGTAAAACAGCCTTGTGCATCAGTCCCTTGATCCAGCAATCTAACGAGAGCCTTTTAAGGTGTTGATCGATTCTCTTAGCTATTAATCCGTGAGCTGATATGACTATCAGAACAATGATCCAATCGATATTCCACATGTCGACAATCTCGTGGGACAAAACTAAATATTTCATTTGTCTTTCTCAACTTTTACGAGACTTCACAAGGAACAGCGATATCGACATACCCTCACGCTTATATCCCTGAAGGGGTAGGTTGAGGCGCATTAAACGCCTACATTTTGACAACCATAAACTAGTATTAGTATGTATTGTGTACTGTATCGTTAAATATTTATATTATATACATATTTGTATAAAATCCGTAGTGTTAAAAATACTATGATAAGATATATTTTTAACCGACTTAATATAAGGAAGTGTTTATATTTTCTGTATGACTGTATGATTTTTTTTAAGTATGTTACCTAATCGATTTCGCCGCCAAATATCGACCGGTTTTAAATTTTTAAGGGTTCACCAAAAGGAATTAAATAGACACTAATAGGAAACGTTGTCCGTCTGTCTGTCAAGACCCTTTTTCTCCGGAACGCGCGAAGCAGCACGCTTGAAGCTGTGAGAAAAACAAGCTTCTAAGTCAATGCAACTAAAAGATACTATCATTAAAACCCTAAATTTCTACTCAAAACTACAGGGTACTTCCAATTGACCTAAAATTGGAAAAATAAAATTTCGCAAAAAGCAAGGTCAAAAGAAAACAAACGAAAATTGTTAGTTGGTGGTTTTATCATACAAAAAAAAGAAATACTTTTTTAAGAAATGTAAGTATGTTTGTACGTATGATATCTCTCTGTCACGTTCTAAAGCAAATGTGAATCGTCTTTTTTTTTGTAATACATTCGGAATTTAAACAGTTTTTAACCGACGACTGATGAACCGTAATCCACGAAAGTTCTCAATTAGTCTGTTTTCGTTTTGTGGGTCTACTCGATATCTTGGACATTTGTGACTTCAAAAAACTTTTTGATTTAAATTATTGTACTTAAGATTCTAGGAATTTAAATTTGGACACTATCCCAATTCCGCCTCTAAGTAAAGTAAGGCACAAACAATATATTGTTATAACTGCGCCATTAGTGAATTGAATTCAATAATATTTTTTTATTGAATTGCTTGTACTCAAGGTCAGTTCAGTTTATATTTAAAAATCAGAGACAACCTTTTACTTTTACGAAGAAATGATATAGATCTAGAAATGATAAATAAATTATATGCGCTTCGTGATATCTTCGTCATTAGTGAAACGTTTAGATTAGAATGGGTTGCGCGAGCGTTATGTTCGTGAACGAGCGCCATTGATCGGGGCTGGTCATCTCCGGTCTGCTATTACATAGAGTAGCAATTACCATAAACGTTATTTCGGAATGGTATATTGTCCTCACATCTTATATTCCTATTTTATGTGTACTTATGAGTTGTTACAAGAAAATTAAGTAAAATTTACGTATTGGAACAGGAAACTAACTTTACAAATGACTTATTCAGACGGACTTCGTCTCCTGACAATTCAAAAATACCTACGATTGGTTCAGTTTGAATTAATGACTTTGATTTTCATAAAAATATTTTTTTAATTTAATTCATTGTATTCAAGGTTGGTACGGTTTAAACTATGTAAAACAAAATAGTTTAGTGAAATAAGGATGGTAGTGAAATTTAAAAAATACAGCTTATTACAACCTATTATAACAAGCACAGTGAAGTCGGTAATACCTACACTTTGTCTAATGACAATTATACTTGTTATAAGATACATATAAGTACGTTTCACTCCAGTTTTTGGGTATAGTCCTGCGCTGGTGGCATTCTAACCAAATTTTCAGTGGTAGAGCCATGCTTAGGCACGAATGGGCCGGCTCGACCGGTGCGATACCACGGCCTCACAGAAAACCGGTTGTGAAGTAACGCTTGCATTGCATTTCCCCGAATTGAGTGAGGTTTTCGGAGGCCCAATTCTTCCTCCCCCCTTTTCTCTCCCATATCTCCTTTCTCCTTTTTTCCATCTCCTCATCCCTCCTCTCTTCTTTCCGCTCCCTGCATCCCCCATCCCTCATCACCCTCAAAGGCGGGCAGCGCACTTGCGACTCTTGAGTTGCAAGTGTCCATGGACGGCGGTGTCACTTACCATCAGGTGACCCGTCTGTTCGTCTGTCCCCCAATAGTATAAAAAAAAAAAAAAAAAAAAAAAAAAAAAAAATTAAGATTTGGCCGTGGCCCGCTTTACAAATTACTTCGAAAAAGTGTTTTGCTCAAGAAGTTACCTTCAAAAGTCCCATGTGTGGAAACTTTTCATAAACCAGCCTATGGGATTCTCCACCTTTGTGAATTCTAGTAGCTGTCACGGTATTGGGACCCATGCCATCCCCGATAAATAAGATAACATTTTGTGCTGTGTTGTAATTTAACTTCACCTCGAGTGCTTCCTTCAGCTCATTTTTAGCTAGATCTAACCAATATTCTTGATCTGAAAAAAGATAGGGTGCAACGTTAATGGATTCTTCTAGAAATAACTTTTCGCTCAGCTTGAATAGCAGGCTCTGGCTTTGGCACATAGTTAAAGTTATTTAATTCATGATTGTTTATATGGCATCGTAACAGTAGGTACAAATGATTAGCGCGTGCTAGCTCACTTATTCATAACTATCTTCTTGTTGTCTTTATCATAAAAGAACAGACGGAATTCTTCCCATATCAACCTATAGATACTTTATTCATATATATATATATATATAGTGAATATAAATTTCAACTAAACATTCTGTGTTTACTATTTAATCAATGCTTACTAAATTAATAAACAGTTAAAATAAGTGAGGAATAGTGTGATAAGGGATCAGTGTGGTGTGAAAGAGGATGTAGTGACTAAAATAGAAAAAAAGTATGCTGTACTGGTTCGGGCATATCGAAAGGATGAATGAAAGAAGGTTGAGAAAAGGCTTTATAAAGGTTATATGGCAGAGGTAAATGGAGTTGTCGGAAGAGGAAGACCTAGGAGAATGTTCTTGGCCCAAGTCCAATAAAATCTAAGCAAAGGCCAGGTCAAAAGTACCTTTAACCGACCAGCCTGTATGCGGAACGGAATGAAAGTTGAAGAAGCGAGAAAGGTATGTCAGAATCGTAGCAAATGGAGGAATGAAGTGGTCTCTGACTACCCCTATGGGAAAGAGGCGTGATATTATGTATGTATGTATGTAAAATAATTTTATAACGTAAAGACACCTATTAGTAGACAGTTTAAACAATAATCAGATAGTACACGTTCAATTAATATATATATTAACTTTGGTAGACGTAAAATATTTGCCATATAAATACGTCCTTATGTATACTCATTTTTTTCTGAAACAACTACTTGTGTAACTCTGACGTATTCCTTTAAAATGTTAATTTGAAGAAAATGGCGGTAATAGGAGAACATTTTTAGAGGTCGGCATTGATATGTGTTATGTTTAAATCAATGGGGGTCGGTAATAGGAGCGTTTACATTTGTGCGTAAATGATTTCAAAATAGAATTAATGCAATTCGAGTGCGTTTATTCTTTGTGCTTTTTACTACATCACGTCGCACTGACAACAGTGTATCTGTTCTACCATGGTCATAAAATTTGAAGAACAGTTTTCAACGTGAGGAGTTGACTAATAGTTTTTCAGTCCTCGGAGCCGTTGCGGCTTGTCAAAATAGTTATTTACAATGTCTTGGTGTGAAGATGGATTATTTCTACCTTCCTATGAATTTCGATATCATCATCAGCACTATACCGACTCTATCGTACTACTCATAGAGAACTCCGAAAATAAAAATGAGGAACACATAAGCAGACGATATAAAACATCAACATTCTTTAAAACTTAATTTGTTCCTTTATTTAAATCACAAAATGATTGTGTCATATCCTGTCATGTTTCATTAATTTATATTCAGCCAAAAAAAAAAACGATTCTACAATATAATCTATACTACATTTGATGTCTGCATTTGATCACAATAAAAACACACGTAACCTTAAAACACAATTAGTTTGATCATTACCGTTGCACACCTACTTAAAATATTATATGTTTTTTTATTCCTACATACGCTTTACTGTAACGTAATTCTGTTTAAAGTTACACAGAAAGGAAATATTAATCAACAGTAGACCTACCGGTTCGCAGCGCTAGAGCACTAACGAATAAAATGCACAACGCAAACACGGCGCGCGGACGCATGTTTGACACTACACTGACTTGACGACTTGAGTAACACTGACGGCTATTGGTGGATTTAAAGCTGACTACAGTTACGTCACGATGATAGCTTGTACGCTCGGTGAATTTTGTTTGTGGAATTGGGTGATAATGAATTAAATGTAGATTGGCTTGTTGGTCTAGTCACTAGTGGTTAGTGACCCTGACTTCTAAGCCAGAAAGCGTAAGTTCGATTCTCACTCAGGACAAGTATTTGTGTGATGAGTACGAGTATTTGTTGTTAATAGTTGTTTTGTGTCTGGGTGTAATTTATCTATAACCAGCAAAACCTTGCCCGTTTAGCTGGTGGTAAGTTGAAATAAGTTGAACGGTGCAAAACCAAGCGCTACCAAACATTACGGGATCACCTGCAAGACCAATCTAAAGATTCTCTGTAAATTTCATGGAGATCCGTCCAGCCGTTTCGGAGTTTATAGGGAAAATAGGTAGATACACGCACACATACATCGCCTATGTAATAATATGTATATTGCAATGAAATGGTTATTACTCGTAAAGTTGCGCGGGTGTTCTCAATTAGACAGTTTCTATTTTTTTTTATATTTGCCTTTCGACTGCGTGAACCGAATTCGACATTTTTTTTTGAAAGCTGGTGCTTCCCGTGTGCTCCTATTTTAATTTGGTCCAGTTCTGATAATGGCATCCATGAGAAAACTATATAAGTCTAGAATTTCATTAAGCATGTTCGCGTCAAATGGACGAATAACTGAATATCACGCTAACCGATTTCGATGATTCTTATTTTATTGGGAATAATGTACTTCAAGGGTTAGATGAGAGTTTGGTCCAGTTGTGACAATAGCATCAATGAGAAAACCATATTAGTCTTAAATTTTATGATAGACGCATTGAAGTCGGTTGTCCACTTTTTTAAGGTTCGATTATAGTTATATCAAGTTACATTCTCAAATACCCGCCAAAATTAAATGCAGTGAAGGGCAAATTTTATTTTTATAAAATTTCCGTTGTGACTAAGCTCTTTATTTTATACGAATGCATATAATGTATTTTTATAATAATTAATTAATGTAATTTTATAATAGATTTTTTATTTATCTTTTAAAGAAAAAACAATATTCCATGTTAAACATAAGAGTTAGATATACGGTCTCGCTGATTTTATTGTAGATCTACTAAAAAATATTTTTTTCCTGTGCATTGAATTATTTAATTTCTAATGTTATAGCGTATAACGGGTCGATTTTTCTTCGACTTGGTCTACAAATGCTGAAATTTTACACTGAAATAAGGTATATATCATAATAAAGTGTATCCTATATCACTCAGAAAGGGTCTAGCTTCGTATCACTGACTTCGTATCCTGAGATAACTCCTTACAGACAAACAAACAAACAATTTTACCTCTTTATAATATTAGTCTAGATATGCATGTATTTAGAACATATAAGTATGTTTATCAGCAGTCTGGTTACGATAGTACAAACTCCGCTTATTTCGGTATCAGACGGCCGTATGTGAAATGTCTGAAGTTCCTATTATTATTATTAAATGTAATGGTTGACTACGGGGTTTTAACAGCGATTATAGTTTTGCAAAAGTATTTCAAAGTAATAAATAACCACCACCACACACCACAACCAAACACCAACCAGTATGAGAACATTAAATGAAAAAAAAAATACGAGTAAGAGTAAGAGTACCTACTCTGAGAAATGAATATGAGTCTGATTTCTTTAAACTAAATCAGTAACTTCAAACGTGATAATGACCAGGAGGATCTCCATGCTATAGCTTTCGTTTGTCATTCATTTATAAGCACAAATGAAACATTAAGACGAAAATACACTAAACAGGGGTCCAATATATAAATAAGTGACCATTTCACTGATATTGTTAACTTTTATTTGCTTTTTTAATTTATAATAAGCCTTTATAACGTAGTGGAATGCAATTATTGTCGTGACTCAAGAATGCTAATATTGTGAAAATTAAGTTGAGGTTTAAATATCAAGTCTAATAATTGTAGGTACGATTTACAATCGTCCGATCAAACTATCAAAAATGACTTCCAGATGAAGTGAGACGTACTCGGCCGATTAAATGTCACCTATTCGTAGTGGCTCTAGTCGTATACGAATCGTTCCTGGAAGCTTCCTTCCCTCGCAATAGACCTACTTGTGACGGAACACCGTGTGGTTTTATTCGGTTCGATTCCGATATCGTCCGTCGGCTCCGGGGCAGTGATGATTTTATGTAATACACTCAGGTATAAATCCTCGAAGGCATAGACAGAGTCGTCTGAAACGCCATCTTTTGCCAGTGTTATTAATTCCCACTTACGTAATAGGGGCAAACATATTGTCTAATAGTATATAACAAAATCAATCGTTTACTTCATACTTTAAATAAAAAACCTAACTTGCAAGTTGGCTACAAGAGTCGTCATACGATTATACCGTCAAGGTCCTTATAATTAGTCATAGACTCATTTATACATACTGATATACGAATAAAAATATAAACGTACACACACATACACACGTAACACACATGCAGACATACATATTCATTCGACTTTGCATAGTACACTTGCCACAAAATAATAATTATTGTATTGATTTCGCTTTAGCACGTAATAATTACTTAGTAAATATATGTATGTTAATTCGGAGCGGAGACCTGGTTTCTACCAGGCTTAGGCACCAATCCTCTACCATATTGTCTTGAGAAATTGTATTAGTAAATACCTGAAATATTGTACTGACCAATAGATATCAGTCTGAAAGAAAGATGAAGTGTAGTATATGGACATTAGAGAATTCAGAGTCTCCCAAATACTGGTTTATTGTGTAGATTTGTACCAACATCTAACACTAACAGTCATTTTTTATAATTTGATTGCCCGATTTCAAATCGTAAAATCCGCTTCCTATAGGTACACTTTCAAACTTAATACCTGTAATGTGTTTCCTACTGAATGCATGCCAAAATGATCAAACAATCGACGCATCCTAATGACAGGTGTGCGGTGGCCCTAAAATTAATTGTGAATACAAAGATAGTTAATTATTCTAAACATCCAGTTCATGCATGCCAAAACAAGGCAGAATTTGGCATTGACCCAAAGCCCCATATGTAACACCTGGTACTACCTGTATTCTATATAAAGAAACATATTTAATTTCATATCATAAGTCTGGAAATTAAAAAAAAAAACAACACAATATTCAGTTAGCATTTCTAAAGTCGCGATAAGATAAGAAAATGTATTTGTTCATGAACTTATCATTAGAAAACAAATAATAGTAGTTATGTGTTGTTTATCTTAATCAGCTTATCTTTAGTACATCAGTTTATGTCAGTGTAATTAGATTATAAATAATAACATTAGTCTACTGTATTACTATTTTTGTAATTATTGTAATGCCAAAAACCAATTATTATAATTTGGATGCTGATGGAACTATCGCGTTTTTGTAGTGCTTTCGGAATGTATGCGGAGGCGAGTGTCGATGGTTTTCATACCATCATCGGCAAACAGAGCGCTTCACTCCTTTGCAGAGTGCGCGACAGTGACAGTACACTGTATCATGAGCGTATTGTGTGATAAATAGGATTGTCCAATGTTGAGGCATTGGATACGATTACATACGTAAACAGTATCCTTCCTGTCCAGTATTTAAATAGTATTAAAAAAACACAACTAGAACTTTATAGTACTTTTTATTGATTTTCAAAGTATTTACCACGTAGCTTAATACACTTTTTCATTCGCTCAAACCAGTTATTATAACATTTATGCCACTCTAAAGTGGGGGTGTTCAAAATGGCTGACTTGAAAGACTACGGTTTTACTCACGTGTGTATTTCGGGGATGTCCAACTAGTCTCGGTCTCGATAGGAGCCCTTACTCAAAAAGGCGTCCAGACGCGACGGTACCAGACGTCACGAGTGTGAAGACCGAAACTAGTCAGGCATCCCCGAAACAGTTGTTTCGCACACATTTGTTTCGGCAATAGGTCTACCCCCTTTTATGTACATATGTAAGTGGGACTAGATTATAATGGGCAAAAGGTAGGCGTTTCATACTTACTACTAGTGGCTTACCCTTCGAGGACGCAGATGTGCATGTACGTATGTATTTAGTCTGGCTATGTAAATATGTATGTAGATGTTACAATTACGTACGTGTTACAATTAAAAGACTAAACATAGCATTTTACATTCGAAATTTTAATCTATAATTTTTACAAGAACATTCAGTGATTTTTAATTTTCGCGCCAATCAGTTTTAAATGTTTTAGTGATATTAAAATGGAGTGGGGTGATAAAGAGAACTGAATTAATGTGATAGCATTACACAAAGTAGGTATGGAGCCCAATGCAATTTTTGAAACTCTCCATCCGCTTGGTATGAGTTGAATGTTTGTGTACCGTTCTATTCATAGGTACAATGAAACTCCCTCTGTTTGTAACAGAAAAAGATCTGACCTTCCACGTATTATTCGTACGAAAAAAGCGATCAAAGCAGCAAGTATTTTAAAAGATGACTTAGGACTAAAAGAGTATAAGTGACACAATGGTCATTATTTATGTGATAATGATAAGAAAATAAATAAATAAAAATGAATAGTGTGGTAAAATCAAAACAACTTCTTAAGTGGTACGCTAAGGGAGAACACACAAAAAAATATTTTTGGACGAGACATTTTCTAGTATTGACCAATATTTTAACGAGCAGAATGACCGAGGTTATACTCTGTAGACGTTTCTGAATTAGTCTGACTGAGATTTTTGTGAAAAAGGTGTAAACCATGTTCCATAACCGAGAATTGTCCTTTCAGCAAGACTCAGCACCTGTAAGCAGCAGGAACACAAAGCTCGAACCACCCAAGCGCGGTTGAACACGAAACTTTATGGCAAGACTAAGTATGTAAAAGCTAATAAAATTGTAGTAGATATGCTTTGTCGATAATATGCCCGAGAGAAGACCCAGGAAAACTACAGGAATAACAATGAACCCTTATTCAGAGTTTTTTTTTCTAACACCGACCACGTGCATATACCCTATACATCTTTAAAATTATAAAACAGTAGGTATACGTAAGACATTTGATAACACAAATATTTCACCTAACGCCAATCTCATCCCGTCATGTTCTCATTCCACTGCAAAAAATCTTATGAAGTTGATATGATAAGATAAAATGTAATAATATGTACACTGTAAACCGTATCTACATAATAACGGAGGATGTTGGAACTCCGAGGCGGCCGAATGTTATCGATCCTGAGGTATTGCTTTGCGCAGGGTCCGTGCAGCTTCTCTGTTAAGGCCAAGGCTTTTACAGTAGTGCTTCATTTTCAACTGACTTTAAAAAGAAGGAGGTTCTTAATTCGACGGTTTTTTTATGTCTGTTACCTCATAACTTTCGACATGGTGAACCGATTTTGATGTTTTTTTTTATTTGAAAGTTAGTGCTTCCCGTGTGGTTCCATTTCAATTTGGTCCAGTTCTGACAATGGAATCTATGAGAAAACCATATAAGTCTTAAATTTGATGATAGACGCATTGAAGGCGGTTGTCTACTTTTTTAAAGTGAATTATTATTTGACTAATAGTTGTTTACTGGCCTGTTGGTCTAGTGGTGATTGACCCTGACTGCTGAGCTGGAGGTCATGGATTTGATCCCCAATCGGGATGAAAATATGTGTAAGCTACAAATAGTTGCCAAGAATCTAGGTGTTCTTTGTGTGTTTGTAAAGTTCTTCGCGACACAGGTGTTATTTTTACTGTGCGGCAGTTGTAATGTTTATAAATAAAAAAAATATGGTCACTGCTCCGCTCTTAGGGGTCGTAACGTGATGTCTTATGGCCTACAATAAAGAATTTTTCGCATCCAACTGCTTCCAGTTGAAGTTCCAAAAAGAAATATAAAGATAAGCGAACAAAAAACTCTTCTACTATATAATTTTAGTATTGACTCTATTCCAAAACATGAAAGCGTAAACATTAAAAATATAGGAAATATCCTAGACTTAACAAACCTCTTTATCTATACCCAAACTCAGCACATCTTGCAAACTCAAACATTGCAGAACGTTTAACATGAATTATTCTTCATTTTTTTTTAAAAGGCAACTCGCGCATTTGGATTAATTCCTGTGTCGCGGGGGACTTTACGAATAGTCTGGGTGTTCTTTGTGTCCGTTGTTTGAAACGGACACAAAGAAAGACCAGACTCAGAACAACAATATGAGGATTACACAAAGTCCCGTGCGGGAATTGAACCCACAACTCGGTGCGGCAGCGTACTGGCAAGGTAACCACTTAAACAGCTACGCCATCTGTGCAATCATATGTACATAAATGCATTTTTGAAAATCTATAACAACCTGTACTACTATAATAAATCAGTTACCTTTTTATATTATTATCTTATTATTTTGATTTAATTCGGTATGTGGATGTGGACTCCGAACCTTTAGGAAGTTTTTTTTTCTTTTTTTTACGTGGGGAAATCCTCATGGACTATCCTCCGCCGGAGGCATCAGCGGAGGGGTGAGCCGGACTTGACCGGCTAAAACCACCACGGTGTTCCTTATCGCACCTGCTGACGAGGGCCGCGGGAACACGACATTCTTCCGCGGAACCGCGAGGTATGCGACCCTTTTTTTTTTTTTTTTAACGTGTGGAAAGCCCCTCGGGCCGTCATCCCACCGGGGTTTTCGGTGGGACGGTGTGTCGGAATCGGACCGACTAAAACCACACGGTGTGCCATGCTGCGCTTAAAATAGGAGGAATCCGGGAACAGCTTTAGTAAGACATCCGGACCCCTCCTAGCGATTTGCCCGCAAAAGCGCGGGCACCACCTTCTGGTAACTCTCAACTAGGCAACGTCACGACCAGGACGTCGCCTCCTCGCGGTTGGCCACTATAGCGGGTGGAGAGAAAACCCGTCCCGACCACCCGCGGCCACACTTAGAGCGGCATGAGGCGCTGGTAAGCGCGCCTCCGCCGTCCGGCTTGCCGGCGGCGAATTGAGTCCGAGTGGAGGTCATCCTCCCGGGCCCGCTCCGCCGCCTCCTTCTGCGAGATGATCTCCTCGCAGAAGGTTGCGACCGCGGTAAAATTCCTGTCACTACCGGCCATGGAGCGTATGACGGCCGGTAGC
Source organism: Tyria jacobaeae (assembly GCA_947561695.1). NCBI lineage: Eukaryota > Metazoa > Arthropoda > Insecta > Lepidoptera > Erebidae > Tyria > Tyria jacobaeae. The sequence goes on along the minus strand of OX387215.1, from coordinate 19,705,917 downwards.
GACAGATCCTCTCCAATTATTGCAGTGAGGGCCCGACGCTGAGCCGCCCACGCCGGGCAATCCGCGAGCGTATGATGTGCCGAGTCCTCACTGCAGTCGCAGTGGTGGCAGACGGGACTCAATTCCCTCCTAGCGACCGAGTGCAAGTACTTTCCGAAGCAGCCGTGCCCGGAAAGAACCTGCGTCAGTCGGAAGGAAAGGGTTCCGTGCTGCCGCCCTGCCCACTCGACGATGACCGGCTGGAGCGCCTCCTCAGTGGCAAAGCCAGCATGTGGAGCCTCCAGCCGGGACGACCAACGAGCCATAGTAGCTCGGCGAGTGGCCTCACGCCACTCGCGTACCTCTTCGGGCGGGGGCCGATTGCCACTGGAAATCTGTCGTCCGCCGATAGACTTCGGCGAGCACTTCCGCCTCCAAGTTCCACGGGGGAGTTCCGGCCAACGCGCACGCCACCTCCGTCGACCGCGTATTGCTCTAACCGCCATGACCCTCTGAGGGCGCCAAAGGCGTGGCCTATTCTGGGCGGTCAGAGTTTCTGCCCACACAGGTGCACCGTATAGTGCCATTGACCGGACAACCCCCGTGTACAGCCGTCTTGTTGCGACGCTGGGTCCACCCAAGTTGGGCAAAAGTCGCCCAAGGGCAGACGCAGTGCCAACCAACCTTGGAACCAGCTGCAGAAAGTGCTCGTCGAAGCGCCATCTTCCATCCCCACTTACGATACGATATCTGGGCCTGAACCGGTACATGGATCGAGTTGACCATTATGGAGGCGCCAGGGGGTGGACCTCGACGGGGCCCATGGAATAAAAGGGCCTCCGTCTTATCCAAAACCACGCGCAACCCTAGCGCCTCGATGCGCCCGACCACCAGTGAGGCTCCTCTGGTGGCCAGGCGTGCAGCCTCTTGAAAGTTCGACCCCCGGGCTGTGACCAGAGTGTCATCGGCGTAACAGATTACGCCCAGCCCAGGGGGGAAGTCACCTCGAAGGGCCCAGTCGTACCCCATGTTCCACAGGAGAGGTCTAAGGACAGACACCGCACGACATGGGCCGACGACTCAAATTTCCCTCTCGATCCTCGTACACGACGGTACGGCTCCTCCAAATACTCTGCATACCGCCGCCGCCTCAGGCTCAGTACTGTGGCACCCTGTGATAATGGAGCGCTTCCCTGATGCAGCTGAATGGCAGACTATTAAAGGCGTTGGCGATGTCCAAAGACACCGCCTACAGCACGCCGGCACAACTCACTACCTCTTCGGTCACGGCCCTCAGGCGCATTACAGCATCGATCGTCGAACGCCCCGCTTGGAAACCAAATTGGGCGTCCGACAAATCGGGACCGACCTCGCTCAGGTGCCGGACGATGCAGAGAGGACCCTCTCAAACAATTTACCCGCCTCATCCAGCAGTACGATGGGCCTGTAGGCCGCGACCGAATCCGTAGGCCGTCCCGGCTTCCTTAAAAGAACCAGCTTCCCGCTCTTCCAGCAGTCAGGGAAGCGTCCACACGCCAAGCATGCGTCGAACACCCCCCTGAGGCGGTCCGACATGTGGTTGAGAGCTAGGGCCAGTATTCGGGGAGGGATCCCATCTGGCCCTGGGGCGGTGTTCTTGGAGCGGATCCGTAGAACAGTCGCCCCCATCTCTGCCTCCGTGACGGGTGGAATATTTTCCCCCTCGAACTCTCCGTCGTCTCCGGCCAAGGGGGCCATCGACGGGGGTGAGTGCTCCACCCGTTGCGGGAATAGGCCCTCAACCACTTCCTGCAGGAAACTGGGCTGGAGAGTTTCAGTAAGGGGGGGGGCCAGCGTGCGGAGCTTTTGTTGCGCCGCACGATAAGGGCAACCCCAGGGGTCACGATCGAGACCCTCCAGCATCTCCTTTCTTTTCTCCTCTTTGGCGTGACAAATGGCCAGCTTCAGAGTTTTCCGCGCCTCTCGGTACTCCTCATGAAGCTGGTTCTCTTCCCCCTCTTCACGGTGACGCCGACGGCTGCGGGTGTAGGACCTCCGGGCAAGAATGCAGGTAACGCGGAGATCCGCCAACTCCTGGGACCACCAGTAGACCTCCATCCTTGGAGGCCGACTACCTCGAATCCGGGGCATGGCCGCATCGCAGATATGCGTTACCGCATCGCAAAAGCGAACTGCCTCCATATCTACCTCCTCGGTCGGAGGCTGTGGGGACAGCCAAGAGTAAATTATGGCTGCCTCCTCCAGTAGATCCCGGTCTAGCTTAGAAATAGCCCACCGCGGGAAGCGGGAAGGATGCCGCGCCAAGTGACCCCTCATGGGGCCCTGGGTCCGGGAGAGCTCAAATCGGATATAGAGGTGATCCGAGAGCGTCTCTACCTCTTCCAGGACACACCAGTTCCTTACTCGTGCGGCAAGAGCAGGGATAGCGAACGAAAGGTCCACTATCGACCCCCCCTGCTGTCGCACGCACGTTTTGTTGGTGCCTCTGTTAAGAAGACAGAGGCCCACCGATGTTGCCCACTCCTCAACAGCGTCGCCCCGTGTGTCCGTCCTGGGGGAACCCCACGCAACAGACTTGGCGTTGAAGTCCCCCAGCACTAGAACGTGCCCAGACGCAAGTCGCCGTATCGAGGTCTCTAGGTTATTGAGGAAGACCTCAAAATCGCTCAGACTCCGGTTGGGGGAGAAGTAGACTCCATAAATAGTGATCCCCCCCCATTCAGCGCCAACATATCCAGTACCCTTGTCTTTAAGCGACAAGGGCAGGGAATGAGCCGCCGTGGGAGGTATGCGACCCTGACTTGAGCTATTGCTTATACTCCCTTTTCTGTCAACATACTCCAAATTTTCCCATCTCATCCCCAAAAGTACACGGAGTACGGCATTAAGCCTATCCCCTATTACGTTAATGAGATTAGACTATAATCGCCAAAATGTGGGCATTCACAACGCCTCTGCCTAACATGTGTACGTACTCGTATGTGTAAATAGAAACATCCAGAACAATGCAAATACTTGGCGGGAATTAAACGGCAGTGTGGCAGTCGCCGCGAAAAGAGCTTGACCGTCAACCTTCTGACTCTTGGGGATGGAATTATAGTTATGTTATATTTCCAATACATCGAATTATGTTGCCCTCTTTGAGTGGTAGAGAAATCTATACCCTAAACCTTACTTGAAGATCCTTATTAGAGAATATAAACAAAACATTTTTCAATTTTATGAATTATATATCACGTATTTTGCAAATTTATTCAAAGAAGTAGTAACTGTGTTATATAACAAAGGAGTACTAATGTATTATATAATAAAAGGATATTTAATTATCTTATCTATAAATGATCCAAGTAGGGACAAACTTTAATAAAAAATTAAGTCCTTACTTGGATCAGTACGGACTTACTTTGACGTTGTCATTAAAAAAAAATCAATCTACATATTTGTATTTTTTTTTTTGTTTTGGAGTTTCATTACGTATATTAATTATACTGCCGTGCTCACAAGCCTGTCAGTCGACAGTCATAGACGGACTGTCAGTCGTCAGAGAGTCTATGAACACTCTGGTCCAACCTGGTAAGTGAGAGGTATTCTATTATGCGATTACGATAACTTCCTTTAATGTTATTATGTTATTCTTACACCTCGAGCTATTACTAATACCCCCGGATCCATCCGTATGACCAGTATCACTTACTTTTCATTACCTTCCCTTTTCATTACCTTCCCTTTTCATTACCTTCCCTTTTCTCACCTTTTCTTTTTAATATACTCCCAATTTTCTTGTCTCTAATTTCTAAAGTGTCCAGTGTGCGGCAAAAGGCTTGTCCTCTATTACACGTTATTACGCTACTATAGGATAGTTTGACAAAATTCCAATTGGCAAACAGTAGGTAGGTTTGATTTACCTCTGCCTACCCATTAAGGGATACAAGTGCGAGTGTATGTATGTGTGAAAATAAATGATGTATTTAACTATATCAAATTATAAAATACTGTAAAAATAAACATCTGTAGTCTAAATAAAACCTATTTTTTCCCGAGATGGCTTACCCTTAACTGGCGGGCCGACTTCAATCAGAGCTGCCTTTGCAAAGAATAGTTCCCTCTCTGACAATACTGGAGTGGATCTATTAAAATGTATAACATCAAGAGTTATACCTCCTGAAACTGTCTCCAGATTAGTGTCAAGGATAGTGTTGTTGCTAACAGGAGATATTCGTAGAATGGTAAGAATTTTATTATCAACAAATATTCATTATAACCTGTATGATTTTTCTGAATTAAAAGATTGTACAAATGTTATATTTGGTACTTCTTTCATATATTATCATTATACACAACTGCAATCCCATAATTGCTGATTAGACTTGAATGTTTCTGTTAATAAATAAAATAATCTCAGAATTCTGATATAAATAAAGTCTAAGAATTTAGATGTAAGTACAGAATTATTTTTATTACTTTCAATAGGGACAGACTTACATTAGGAAGTCAATTCCTCTATAGAAGTCGATGATATTCAGTTGGAGCTGGTATTTGTGAGTATTTTCCAGAATTTCAAAGAAATCAATCAATTAATCAATTGTGAAACTCCATCTTTTATCATATCTGTAACAGTTTTCTAGTGAGTACATAAAATATTTTTTTGATTTGAATACACTCGCTGTGTTTTACATATTTTTTTTATACTGAGAGGTTTTTCTTTCAGTAGTTTTTCAAGAAGCAATTTTTCGTTTAATCCATTGTTCAAAATATATAATCATTAATGAAAGTAGGGTACGAAATTATTAACTCGTGTATGTGAATTCTTAAAAGCCTCCAAGGCTTTTAAGAATTTTTATAGCAACTGGTATTATATATATTATTATTTAACTATTATTTATGATAATAAGATATTTTAGTAATTTAAATAATCTTATCTACGTTTTTGCTCGCATTGAAATTAGTCTGTAAGTAATAATATTATCATTTGTTATAAAGTTCATTGTCTTGCGCTCCTATGTTTTATTAGTTTAATTGATGTACTGCTTCGCTTCTGTAAGTAGGGCTCAGTAAAGGGCTTTCTGAAGCAAAAGACGTTTCTTTTTAAAGAAATACTCTTGCGTAAATATTATTAGATATTAGACTCCAAGGCTTTATTCAAAATAATAATATTTTGTGCTGATTTCGGTTTATAAAGTGTCCAAAAAAGCGACGATTTAAATGAGGAATCATATATTTTAATTCATATTTTGTGTTTGTTGCAGGCCAGGATGGAGCTCCCTGTGCTAGACAAGTTTTGCTTCATCTTCGGCCTTCGATCAGGATGCATCGCCATGGGAATTATCAATGCTGTAAGTTTAAAAACAATATTTATACTGAAAAAAATCAAAGGTAGAAGAGACCTGAAAACTGAAAAATAATTAAACATAAACTTGTTAACCTAATTAAACGTCTCCAGTAATGATACACACACATACATGACATGACTGCCTGTTGGTCTCGTTTTTAGTGTCCTGACTGCTGAGCTGAGTCATCGCTTCGATTCCAAGTCGGGACGAAAATTTGTGTGATATATTAATTTTGTCCCGTTTGGTGTCCCGGTGTAATTTGTTTCTTTTTTATGAATGTTTCTTAAGTCCGCGATACAGGAATTATTCCTAATGGGGGAGTTGACTCTAAAAAGAAAAACTACAATTACGCCTACTTTCCAGAAAGGGTAGGCAGGGAGAGGCATACATTTTGCAAACCATAATTTAGAATTTAGAAATGAGGTTGGTTGTTAGGTAGTCTGTTGGTATTATTTTGTAAAACTGTCATAAGTAAGAAAATAAACAATGTAGAAAGTACAACACATTCTAAAAAGTTATGGAACAGAAAAAATAAAATTGCATTTAACGTATTGTTTTTTCTTTGTCAAATTCTTATTTATTATTACTTATTTTACTTTTAAACTCTAAAAAGAACTATCTACTTCTTCATATCGTTAAACGATACCTAGGTATTTCATAAAAAAAGCTAACAGTCGTTTTGACAACAGCTTACGTACACACCATTAACAGATTTCCGCATATCATAAAAACAAGGGACTGAAATGGGTTAATGTGTTGTTTTATTTAAAGATGTCATTACAATCTGAATATTGTACATACAATACATACAATACATACAATTTCATGTTCACCTACTTTATTTATCAGGCTCTATAATAAAGTTTACATACAGTCCCTCATAGCAATGTGCTCCATCGCAATATAAAACCAAAACAGAGAAGACCTCAATTTACATGAATGTCCGTAATTAGGAAGGATCTAGAAAATAATTATGTAGACCCAATGAGAAAAGATATCAATGGAGAAAACTGATTATTTGAACCGACCCCAAATAGAGATGGGTTAAGGCCAGACGAAGAAGAAGATTAAGCCCCTCATATGAATTACCCACTTTTATATTACAAACTGCAAAGACGGCTAGTCTTGTACGCCCGGCTCAGTGATTTTATAAAGACATCAATAATCGAAGTGTATTTGACACACTACAATTAATCGACTGCTGCGAAAATCCACCAAAAAACTCGTAGTTCACCGTCGTATTATCGCAGTAGAGAAACCCTCCACAGATAAGCTGAAAACATATGAAATTCAAATTCAATTTCTTTATTTCATAAGTTTCAAAACTAAACCATTATAAAAAATATCTTTCAGTCACGTTACCCTTATCACAACTGGAAAAAATTCAGCTCACTCGGACACCGGGAAGCACGTCAAATGTGAAAGCAAGAATTGAGCTCAACAAACATATATTTGAAGTTAAAAAAAGCTTATGAAGAATGAAAACTATATTATATAACAATATTTAAATTTTTAATACAACCATAGATTGCTTCGTCAAATTTTAATTTATTATACAAGAAATATTAGATATATAAGTGCATGCCTGTGTTGATCCATATTCCATGAAGAACGGAACGTCCTAAAACCTTGTTTTTTATCTCTTTAAAAATGAATTAATGCGTGTTATGAACACCATAATTTCTTCTGTACCTGGGTGTAATTTTTCAACTCTACCTATGTATTTCCTAATATATAAGTATGTATATCAGCAGTCTGGTAACCATATGAAAAGCTCTGCTTAGTTTGGTATCAGACGTCCATGTGTGAAATGTGTAAAGTTAAAAAAAAGTTCCAAGTAAAGTTACTTTACACTTTCAGATCCTCTCATTCATGCTGGCAGTGGTCCTGATTACCTTTGCAGTAGACATAAAGGACTTATCAGAAATACAAAAGAGCCGGGACGATGTGGACGCCAGCATGTCTTCTGTCGTATATACTATCGTGGTATTGCTCGTCGTATTACTCCTGGCTAAGTTCATATCCGATTTGGTCTTCGTGTATGCCGTTTTTAAGGTAAATACATACCTATAATATATGTACCTATGTATATGTAAAATAAATAAATTTCATTTACTTACCAAACTTTGCAGAAAGAGGGGTTATGTTTTTCGAATTTATATATAAATGCATGTACGAGTATGTATGTAAGAATTTACAGTCTTAGAGCCATGGTTAGGCACGAATGGGCCGGCTCCACCGGTGCGATACCACGGCCTGCCAGAAAACCGGTTGTAAAGTAACTCTTGTGTTGCCTTTCCACAAAATGAGTGAGGTTTCCTGAAGCCCGATTCCCTCTTTCGTCTCCTCGTATCCCCCTATCCCTCATCACTGATTTTCACCTTTCCTGTGGTTTTGTCTATACTCTATTAAATAATCCTTCATAATTGGGTTGGGTTATAGGAAAAAGCCGGCATTATAAAGAAGTACTGCATTTCCTGGATCATATTCTTGGTGCTGTTCATTATTGGCTTCTTGAAGGCGCTGTTCCACATGGAAGCTGGCCATGTCATCTCGCAGATTTTGTTCTTGGGTAAGTAAATCTACACTCAATCAATTATATTTTATTATATATTTACACTGGACTTCCTTATCGTTGCTTAATTTATATGAGATAACCTATTACTAATTTAAATTAAAGGAGTCTGACTTGCTAGAGCTGTTGCTAATACCCAATTATCTGTATAATCAACATTTCTTTACTTCCATTTTTGTCCTTCTTTTCCTGTAAATTTACTCAAAATTTTCCCATCTAATTCCACAAAGTAAACACATGACGGCAATGGGCTTGACCCCTGTTATAGAAATGATACTAAATTATAATAGCAAAATGTGGGCTTGTTACGCCTCTGCTTACCCCTTTGGGGATGCAGGCGTGAGTCAAGGTAATGTATGTATGTAATGTATATGAGAATTTCATTTTTTCATTCAGTAGTGAGCATTTAAATATGTATGTTTGCCTGTCTCTGTTGTTACTTAGAGTAGCCCATTATATATTTATTTTTCTTTTTATCAGGCATCATCTCTACATCTATATTTCAACCGAAAACCGGTTGTGAAGTAACGCTTGCTTATTACGTTGCATATCCCCGAAATTTGTGAGGTTTCCGGAGGCGTAACTCCCCCTCTCTTCTTTTCTCTCCCCCTATACCCCACCTCCTTTTTCCCATCTCCTCGTCCATCCTCTCTGCTTTCCATTTCCCATATTCCTCTTCCCCCTCAAAGGCGAGTAGTGCACTTACGACTCTTCAGTTGCAGGTATCCATGAACGGTAGCTGTCACTTACCATCAGGTGACCCATCTGTTCGTCTGTGCACCTATATTAAAATAAAAAAAAAATCTAGTTTCTTCCTGTCCCACGTTTCACACACACAACATCTTGGATCTTAATGCTCATAAACCATTTTTTTTGTACTCTCCACTGTCAATTATTGATCACTCCTCAAAACTAACAGCCTTACGAATCTCTCACAATCTTTATTCTAAACCTTCTGGCCTCCTGGGTCCTCCTTTATAATTTAACAATGTTTCCAGGATTTTAAGTTTTTGTTTTCACTATTATACAATATTACAAAATTCTAAACCACTTATCTTCATTTCATTTCAGCTGAAAACTTTTACTTCATCGTCGTGATTAGAAGTTACTTGATATCAATCAACGAAGACGGCGTTTTGTAAATAGTTTCATTTTTAAACTCTATCAACAACTGTCAACGAAACAGAACTTGAGTTGTGAATAAAACCAAAGGAGGAAAATTTAAATTTTTCATCGCTATCAAGATCTAAGAGCTCTCCTGTTACGGCATTGCGAAAACATTTATAGTACCTTGTATTTTAACAACACTTAATTTATTTTGTAATTGGTTATGTACTATATTTTACAGGAGATGTTCTTGGGACTTAATAGCTTCAATTCCGTGTATGCATAGGTACTTACTATATATGTAGGGCTCTGTTTAGTGTCCTAGACGAAATAATAGCTAAGCTGCCACTATATTAGCAGTTGATAGCAGTTTATTATTGTTCTTATAGATGGCGTATTGTGCTCGTTAGTGGATAGCCATTTTCCATAAAACAAAAAAATGAATGTACTCATAGATTGTTGATATTTACCACTAGATAGAATTATACATATCAGAGAAATATTTTTTGCAATCCGTGTTTTTTTTTTTAATATCAAGAATGTAGGACAGAATCTTTGAAGGTGATCATGTTGGTATGTAGGTTTCTCTTGTAAGTACTGAGTGGTGGTTGTAATAACGAAATAAGGATACGTTATGTAGAAGAAGGATTGTAAATATATAGGGTTGATTTTTAGAGAGAGGACCAAAGCTGGAAAGAGATCTTGATCAAAACAGACAAAAGGAAAAATTTTGTTGAAAAATTGTCGTGTTAGTTTAATTAATTTATTTTTTATTCTGTTTAATTATTTTTTATGTTTTAATCAGGATGTTTCACCAGAAATCTCAGTATAAAATACTAAGAGTTTAATACATGTCAGCCCTCTCAATAGTTATATATTAAATTTATATAAATTCGTTCGTTTAAGCGTTTCAAAAAGATAACTCCCCGCATTTGGAATAATAAGTGTGTCACGAGGGACTTTACAAATATACAAACAACAAACACAAATAACACCCGGACCCAGTACAAGTAACTGCTAATCACACAAATTTTCGTCCTGTGTTGGAATCGAACATACGACCTCCGTCTCAGCAGTCGAGGTCACTAACCACTAGACCAACAGGTCTGTCATTCGTTTCAGAAAGACACTAATTAATGTTCCATTGTCAGTTTCAAAACAGGATTTCTGTATTAAAAATGACTATTACATAAATAACGATAACGAAAACGACGAAAATTATTAGCGCTTTACGCTATTCACAGGATCTACCATATCACACTAAAAAATGACACCTCTCTATAACTTACACACACACACGCGGTATAAACCGTACGCACTCGTAATAACAACGCTTTTACACACTTAAAGACATATTAGTTATTATATGTGACGTAACTTGATTTCCTCCAGCTACCTTCACAACTTTCATCTATATATTGTCAGAAGAATTCTTCTGTTTTGTTTTTTTGATTTATGTAAAACACTCCTCAGTATTAGTATTTACAATTTGGATTTTGAAGTTGTATGTATTACTATTATAGTATTTTTTGTATATAATCTGTAAAAATAAAAGAAGTATTTATGAAAGAAAAAGTTACCTGTCAATCTGAAACGATTCTATAAATAGTTTCTTAAAACATTTATTACTTGTAATGTAATACTTGGTTAGTTAACTTCACTCCTTTTAAAGTGTTTTTATTACATATCTATTTATATACATAGTTTTGACATATATAATATGTAATTATAATGTAATAATTTATACACATTAAATGTACTAAAATATCTTTCTACATATTTACCATTTCTAAAAATATTGTATCTGTAAATTTTGATGCTTTATCTATATTTTTCGATATTTCCAAAATGTGTTTAAATAATAAAAACAACTTGTCTATTTATATAATTATCTATGTACATACATATATAACGAATATGGAATTTTAACAGAAGAGCTTAAAACATTACATTGCATCATGATTCTATAGACATATCTAAATAAATATAATTTAATTATTTATCATAATAGTCTCCAAAATGATTTAGTAAGCGGTAATAATGCCGTAGCTCTCTAACAGGACACCGAATCCAAAGTTTCGTAATGACAATTTAAATAGAAGCTGACAGTTGTTCTGTTCAAGTAAATTTTACAATGATAACATTTAATTGCATTACTGCAGTCTAGACACTCGCCGATTGACACATTGTTTGCAGTAAGATTCAAGCGAATTGGATTCATCTACGGCAAGTTGTATGAATCGACCGATAAAAACGGACGGAATCATTACAGATGTGCGGAAACAGCGCTTGGTCAGAGTGTGGCTGGCTAGCACAATTTGAGGCGTCTGACGTGTAAATGAATAGCGAACTTTCAACTTCTACTTTAAAGACATAACTACAAAATAATCGTCTATAAATTTGATAGATTATATAGTAATTTAATAAAACGAAATCATTCACTTAGTCGTTGGGACTAGTAAGATGACGTGCGTGGTGATTACTTTAATAAAACAGGTATTAGTTATGCCACAAATAAATTATAATATACATATAGTACTTAACTTCATTTCATTATCAGCACTGTAACTGTAAATTATAAAATGAAATATAATATCAATAACGCGTTATTTTGAAAACCGTTATTTTTATATATATAACCTATAGCGTTTATTGTGTCCTTTAACAACTGTTGCGTCGCTGAAAGTGTGTTATACAAAGGTGATTATAAATAAGTTATTTATCAATCTGCAACGATTCTACCAATAGTTTCTTAAAATTTTACTACTTGTAATACTAGGTTAGCAGAACTATTTGTTGTATTATAAGTTAAAATAACTATTAATGTATCCATATAAAAGGGGATCACACAGGAGACGGTTGTAAAAAATCTTATGCACTTTGCAATTTTTAATATTCAATTTATTCAAATCAATGTGTCCTACTTATTAAAATAATAACGTAGTTTTGTAAATGTGTTCTTAAGAATCTGTAATTTTTATATTTACATTGAATTTCTTTTTCGAAGACTGTTTTCATTGCTGGTCTTTAAAAAAGAAATAAATAAAATTTTAGTTTCAGATTCGAGCCATTGCTTAGTTATTGTATAAATAAATTAGATACATTGGTGTTTACTAAATGACGACAATAATACGTCCTTCGCTTTAATTAGCAGATAGAATTATTGTATCCATGTCTGTACCTGTCCACTATTGGGGGAGCAATTAGATCTGACCAATTATCATAGCAAAGAATACTTCTAAAAACTATTTAAAAAAAACAGTGCAGGTAAATTATGTATATGTTCTTCATTTTAAAATCAATCTGAGTAAAACGGATTTTTATTGACATATTTTATTAAAAAAATATTAAAATATCTCAATTAAAATCCTTTTTATGTATTATATAGTTTTAAAGAGATATTGTGAACGCAGTAACCCTTAATTTGAATAATTCAAGTTTATTTATAAAAGAAGTTGATGAAGCTATTTACATAATGGCAGTTCAAGTTATACTGATTACCCAATAAATAAATTACGTTTTTAATGTTATAATATATGTAAACACAGTTTATTACAAGGCTATGTATACACTGCAATGAAAATAATTATTGTAACATTATGACATAAGGAAACCTATACAAAACGCGTCTACTCAGCTATGGCGCAGTAACTGTCACCTGCGCGGGGCTTGGCTCGGATATCGTTACCGCGCATGCGCGGCATTGCGCGGTGGCTTGCACCCATAGATTATACACAAATACTAGAACTTGCACCGTATTCATAGTTCTGATCTATAGTAGCACTGATCTAACGTACGCGTTACAGGCTTGGAATTTGCTCACCAGGCTATCTCTAGTTTATATAATTTCATATATAACCAATGTTTAATCTACTTGCTTCCTCTAAACCCAAAAAATATAAGAATTCCCTTATTTTTTATGTATGCATATCGGTGTTATGCAGTTGACCTTTAAGGGTTTTCTTATATTTTGTATTATAAATTGTAAGAACTAACTTCTACATATTGTAATATTGTACTTCCCCTTTACAGTGTACTCAGATTATTTGTTAGACAATTTTAAAATAAATGTACTTATATTTAATAATATGGTATAGGTCTTTTCATATTGGTTATTCATTTTTAGTCAACTAACTAAATAGACTCTCTCTCTAATCTAATAAAAGTACAATACACATTAAAAAATTATCACGGATTAAAAAATACAACCTGACTAATTGTACTTCTATTGGTAAATTAGTATTCATATTACGAAAACGTGTATTTCTTTTAAGTATTATTTTATTTTTTAGAGTAATTGAAATTTTACAGGTTTGTATTACAATTATATATTAAATTTAATCACCTGTATGCATTTGATCATATTTTTTCATCGCCCCATACTATTAGTTAGTTGACCACAATTGTCTAAAAATGTCTATTTAATCACCTGTATGCATTTGATCTTATTTTTTCATCGCCCCATACTATTAGTTAGTTGACTACAATTGTCTGAAAATGTCTAATATGAATGGGCCATACTTTGATGTTTGCACAACTATCGATCAATTATAAACGCTTTAAGTGTTGTGACAATTATTTACAATGTGAATTGAATTTAATTTTATAGAAGTTTTGATGTTTGTGACTGTTGTACAAGGCTTTGTTAAATGCATTGGGTAATTGAAAATAAAAAAAAAATAGTTACTGCGCAATTGTATTTCATTTACGAGTGTACTCGTATATATTATTGAATAGATACAGTTTTGACAATGAAGTAATCTGATCAGGTATAAAAGTAGTATTCATTTATTTATTTATTTAATTTACTTTAATACGAGACGAACATGGAGCACGACTACTTGAGAGGAACCTGACTTACAATCATTCACTCTACTCTTGAGGGTTTTACTCTTATTATTAAATTACTCTTCATCTGTTGCCATCATTAGGCTGGAGATAATTATTATCTAACATTTTTTTAATAATATATGTGGCCATGTTTAAAATTTATATATTTAACGTTACCTCTTAAACTGCTATACTCACTAACATCATGAAATATTTTGAAATCATTGAACAATTATTTTTTCGTACCCAAGTTATATACTGGTCCATGTTTATAAGCAAAAAAAAAATAAAAAAGAGATAAAAACTACATTAAATCACGCAAAATTTCAGGAAAATGTAAAATTTCGGACAATATTAAATATTACTGAGAATCCTAAAAATTCATGCAGTATATATGCTTATATCCAGTCTTGTTATGTCCACATCTAGTTCTTAGAACAGTTTCCGAAAGGTCTTGAAATACATAGAAAGTCACACAGATTCGTTGTATTCTTCATTCCATTCCTATGCTTTAATTTGGTCGTAGATTTCAACATCATGGTAATATAATAGTAATAATATAATAGTAACTAATATAATTTCAGGAGGGAGAGCCCTGCTAAGACACGAATGGGCCGGCTCGACAGGTGCGATACCACGGCCTCACAGTTAACCGGTTGCGAAGTAACGCTTGCGTTGCATTTCCCCGAAATGAATGAGGTTTCCGGAGGCCCAGCTCCCCTCTCCTCTTTCCTGTCCCTTCATTCTCCCTCTCTTCTTGACCCTCCCTGTATCCCTCTATCCCTCAACATCCTCAAAGGCGGGCAGCGCACTTACGACTCTTGAGTTGCAGGTGTCCATTAGTAGTAGTTGTAACTTACCATCACGTGACCTTCTGTTCGTCTGTTGCAATATATTATAAAATGAAAATAGATTTCACTAACGCTAATTAAGATATAAAGACAGTTTATAAGTAACATACATATCTCAATAACATGCAACTAATCACAATTAAACGACTAAAATTGTTATAAAAAAATGTAACTCAAATACATTATTACTTTCCTCTCTGCTGACTTTGTATTTGAAATGTAACAACACATTAGTTCATTTTAACTATTACGGTGATTTAAATGATACTTCACATATTAAAATTTAAATAAATACAGCCGGCAAGTGCTCTCTTATTATTATTACAAACACGATACTCCACTTTTTTAGAGAATAAGAATTTAAAATGTCTCAGACAGTTTCATGTCGTTTATTTTGTTATTTTCCTATAATATATCATAATATCTATCAACTTTCGTTACAAAATAAATAAATTACAACAATAGCACTATAAAGGCACCATGTTATGCATAATTACATTTCTTGTAAAATGGCAGTCACTCCTTAAACTCTGTAATAAATACTTGTAAAATGTACTTTATGTACTGTTGATTTTTGTACTATGTTTATGCCTTTAGTTATTTTTTAATGCGTTTACTAGTGAATGTTGGATCTCATTTATTAATGCTGGAAGTATTCAAGTCTAAAATGCATGCATTTGAACCCTCCACTCTCGCTCGTATTAGTAATAAATATATTTTTCACTTCCACTAGAGTACTTTAGGTGAACGGCTTGGACCACCCGGCTACATGCAACCTCGACCTTTTTCAAGCTATTGCTTATATTTCCCAGTACATCCATAAAAGCAATATCGCCTTCCTATCGAAACCTTCCCATGTTCTTACGGTTTTCAATATATACACATTTCTTCTATCTTTAATTCCTAAAGTGACCGATGGCAATTATCTTGCCCCTGGGGGGTCGTGATATTAAGTGGACCGAGCTCTAATTGGTTGCTAGGATACATACATGAGCGTATGCAAGTCTACTATAAAAAAAAACTAAACGTAATCGATTCCTACTCGTACTGCGAGCAGCTAAAGCTGTCAGAGAAGGGGCAGAAAGGGCTAGTACTCTTCCGTCCTGCAGAAGACGCATCACGCGCCGGAGAGAGCAAAACCATCTCCGGCCTTCATGAGCGCTTGCCTGAGGGCGATGGACGGGGCTATATGTCGCTCTAGCAGAAGCAGGCGCAATAAGCGACCAAGTCTGCCTGGATCACAGGGTTTTCTTTTCTAGGATATACCTGATACCTCGGCCACAAGACACGATGACGGAACACTGTGTGGTTTTAGTCAGTTCGAGTCCGACATACCACCTTACCGGCCCCGGTAAGGTGTCGACCCGTGAGGGTTTTATACACAATAAAAAATAGCAAATTTTCATCATACTTAACATAACTAACTGACTGACTAATTTAACATATACAAACCTTTCTAATAAGTTAAATCAAATACTTTTGACTAAAAATCTCAATTAAATAGTTAAAACGTTCATAAAGGTAGATCGGACATCTTCGCGTATACGCTTAATTGCAGCAGTTTCTGCAGATTATTTAATATCACTTATCACTTCAAGATGTTCATCTGCGATTTGTTCATATATTTATACAGCACTAATGTTGTTATAAGATGGGCGAGGCAGGTTATTTCTATGGATGCTGGGAGGGACACAGGACACGACAAGCGTCTCACTCTCTCCGTAAACCATCTTCATCGTCCTGTAGAGGCTGTTGATCAAGGTCAAGTAGTAGAAGGCGTACACTGTAAATATAAAAATATATGGTATCATTACATGATGTAATGCCTTTTAGTTCTCGGTGGCGTAGAATAGGGTCACCCTATGATTTCCTGAAGCTGTCATAGAGGCGACTAATTGCTTTTTTTTTAATACTTTATGCACGAAATGTACGTTTTCTGCAAGTCTAAATTAGGATGGTACCTTATCTGTCAGACAGTATATATATCATTTATGACAGCAAGCAGGTTTTCTTTCTATTTCGTAGGTGGGACTAAGTTACGGTAAGTAAGATGTAAGCGATTGAGACGTCTGAACATACCCCTTCGGGAATAAAGCGTGAGTGCATGTTTAATTTTTTATACGTAGCCCATCTTTTTTTCTTCAGATTTGATCTGAATAATGCCATGATTATTGCGCCATCTAACGATAAAACAATTAACAAGCTAGTAAGCATAGCTGGTCGGTAAAAAAATAAAAATTAACATGTAACTGGTCGATGAAACTGTTAGTGATAGCTCAGCATCAACTTTTGCTTTTTCTTGGTTCAATACTTTGGAACTTGGAAACCAATTTTCTGGAAAAAGGTGATAATCGTCTTATAATAATATACTCCGATGGTTGTACAGCTCAAAAGCAGGCTATATTCCTAAAAGTACATACTACTCCTTTATCAATTACTGAGAGGAAGTTTATAGATTTACGAAAGATCAAAAAGGGACTGTTGGCCATATTACGAGTCTCTGCCATAACGCAATTAATAAATGAACCTAATAATACAAAAAAATGTGGTCAACCTAATTCAAACTACTAAAAAAGATACTATACTTAAGGTTTTAAATCTACGAGTAATACATTAACTTGTATTTATTCAGTTAGTGCATTTCCTTGTAAATAAATTATTAATTGCTATAATTTGATTTCGCAACTAAAATCCTCATTTATATCAACACTATAAAATTTATAAATCAAATGCGTAAAAAAATAGTATTACACATATAAATAAATAAAAATAATAGTATATTATACATTGCCTGAATGGCTTTTAAAACAGTTTTTACTGCCTCCTGTAAAAAAAATATTTTTTGCATTTACAAGGTCCTGCACCGACGCTTTCTTTTTCTGTCTTTCCTTTCCTGTAAATGATACCCCAAGTTTTCTTGTCAAATTTCCCAAAAAAACCCGGATGACGGCAATTTTCTACTGTATTATAATCAACAAAATGTAAGCTTTAATAAGGCCTCTGCCTATGTATGTATCTATAATAGGTACTTACAAGCTCCAACAAGCAAGGCGATCACAATTAGCACCACATTTTCTGGCCGTACAAGAAAATCGCCCAGTCTGAATATACAAGTCACGACAGCTACTAGAAATATGCATAAGATGAAGACCGAGTTAAATACTATCGAAGTCTGCAAGCACGACAGATTCTTCTAGAATAAAACAGAAAGAAATACATTAAATTTGTTTTAGAATATAAAAAATCGTGAATATCATTCATATTTATTTAAATATACTTAATTTACGCAACCGTCTTCGTCCTCTAGGTTTGAAAGACATAAAAACATATGCCAACGTCGATTACTCAATGTGACGTCCGGTACTGTCGTGGCTGCACGACTTACTCCTTGAAAAAGGTCTCCTATCGAGATCCCCGAAATACACACGTGAGTAAAACTATATATCTAAATAAATATTTATTTTAGTTTACAGTTAGGTACTTTGAAGACGCTTTATTGTAAGTGTTTTAATAATATTCGTTAAATAGTTTTTGACATACGGGATATTTATATGCATAGGTTTTTTTATATTCACACTATATTATAATCATGTCTATTCTAAGTAAAGCTAAATACCATTGAGGCTATTACACTAAATAATCTTACACTCATTCCAAAGCCTAATTATACTCCCTTCAGTTTTAATAAATTCTCGGCTTGTGATGTTAAGAAGAGCATTTTCGGTATGACTTCTAATGCAGTTGGAAGCAATTATGTCAGCCGTAACATGATCCCCATCCTGGATTAAATTCTAGCCATCATCACCTATATCTTAAACCAAAACGTACTCCTAGATTCCTATGCTTATGAACGAAACTTACTTGAGGAATATATAGAGTAGAATAATTATTTGGTTTTGTTCTCTTTGTCAATGAGGTACTTACTCGTTTGATACTGATGAAAGTGACAATGTTGCTGACAGCGCAGAGTGAAGAAAAGATGACCATGCTCATAGAAATGAGATTGTCCTCCGGATCTCGCTCTTTGTGCCGAGGTAGGTTCCATAGACCAACTGTTAGGTTTGCGATACATGCTAGCTGCAAAATAAATAATGTCTTACTCTTTTTTTTTTAACACATCTCACGCATTAGGACTCATGCCTGTTTCTTAAAGCATTTAAACAACACAAAGAAATAACAAACAGGCTTGTCCAGTATGGGAATCGCATCCACAACCTCTAGTGCAGCAATCAAAATCAATAATAGGCCACTCAAGGTTTACTGGTACTTTTCCCAATTATGTGAATATTTCAGCATTATAATTTTGACCGAAATATGTCTTGACCCCTTCCCATAATTTCCGTAAACGTTCAAGAAAGGGGCAATCTTCTCTTTGTATTCTTCGAGAAAGAAGAGAGGTCTCTCTTTTAATATCAACCCCATTTTTTGAGCAATCTTTCGGTTCTTTACAAAAAGGCTGCGATTATTTATGAAGAGTGATTGCGTCGTTAAGGAACTATTGCACCAAAGTACTCCTCTGGAGCGATACGTGTGACATCCTAGCGTCAGTCATGGTCCCTGCAGCTGATAATAAAATACCTGTTTTATTAAAATTAAGAGTGGAGCATTAATATAAATTTTGTATTGAAGTATCTACAAACGAAACTGATATAAACTCAATAACGTGACGCGACGCATATGGAAAGAAAATTATTAAAACGAAATTTATTTTTAACAATATATACAAAACAATTTAAAAACTTCATGCACACATGTACATAGGCGGTCTTAATGCCTAGGCCATTCTCTACCCGTCGACCTTGGGGTGGTGTAGATAAGGCAGGTGCAAAGACATCTGAAATTTCGTAATATATTTTATTAGCTCTCTTCTTTATTCATTAGCTTCATTAGCTTCTCTCTCTACAAGCGCGTATTTGGGTATTATCCTTTTCTATATCCCTCCATGTTTGTATCAGGAATGGTTGATCTCGATACCTTAGGAAATTACTGCACATAAAGCACTATTACTTTCTACTGGCTAACAAAGTAGAGAACCTTTTGGTACAAGAATCCATTTATCATTATGTACCGGACCAGTATATGCGTGCTAGTGGATGAAGACAACATACACTCCTTACATATCCACCAACACACACCACTACTACTCACACTGCTAGAGCTATTTATAATATTAGATGGGATATTACTCACAGCTGATACAACACTTAGTACGAAGCAGCCTGGCTTCAGAGGCAGGCAGTAGCAGCATCTTCTCAACAAGGGCAGTGGCATTATGTTCCTGTAATCAAGAATTAATAATTAAAACACATATTATTTTGTTGTGACCTCCACATGTAGAAGAAAGATATCAGCACCATCTAGCGAAGACAAGCTGAATTTCTTAGGAACTGCTCTAATGAAGTAGTACGATCCTGTATCGCGATACTAAAGCCGATTAGTATATGTACAACTTCCCAACGTGGAGCGTTGGACCGCAGTCTGCAGGGCATATCTCCTTATATGTTTGAGAGACTTTACAACCTTTCCTTGACAATTTAGGTAACTTGTATACTAAGAAAGTTGACAACCCTGTTGGTCTAGTAGTTAGTGATCCTGACTATTGAGTCAGAGTCCGTGGATCCAATTAAAATACTGGAGTTTCTTTGTAATCCACTAATAGTCCTGAGTCTTGGTGATCTTTTTGTGCATTTTTTTATGTTTGTGAATTCCCGCGTGACTAAGAAATAATTCCTAGAGCGGGAGTTTTCCTTAAATAGAAATACTTCGTTCATTAATACGCGCGAATGTTTGTATCTATTGCAATAACCTACGTTTACCTTAATCTATATTTTTATACATTTGCAACTTCATTTTCGACTTACATTTGCAACTTCATTTTCGACTTACAGTTGTAATATTTAAAACTTCTTATCAGCGCATTATCTTAAAGACATTTTTTATTTTTTTCGATTTTAGACTCGGTGTCTTTCTCGGTTTCGATTTTTGAGAGGGGTCACCTGATGGTAAGTGACTACCGCCGCCCATGGACACCCGCAATTGTAGATGAAAGGAAAACGACAACACTATTTAAATTCTACGAACCCCATGATAATCAGCAAACATCTTTATTTTTAGTGAACTTGCGATGACATAATAATGTTATCAGATTGGTATCAACGTCATGAAGTCAAGGACGAATAGTCTATCTGATCAATAACCATGGCGCCAGACTATTACCGCCATTCACTTCTATTCTGGTAAGTATTCACTGCGAAATTGGTGGGTTATTTGATATTAACAGAAGGGCAAATATTTGATATTAAATTGTCTGGTTCATTGTATATAATGAATTTGGACTTGTGATAAACCGACTTATTTGTATATAAAAGCTTATTACATTGTATTGTATTATATTGTATTGCTCACATATGTACATACATACAGGAGGGCAATAGCAATAAGCAAGTCAGGGTCCCATACCTATAACTCGAACTGGCTGATGACGTGGGTCCGAGTTATCTAAATTTGTGGTATTCGTATATATACCTATATATTTTTATATACTCACTCGTCACTGAACTCCTCCTAAACGGCTGGACCGATTTGAATGAATTTTTTTTTATGCGTTTGGGTGGCACCTTGGATGGCTTAGATTCACAAATCAGCCCGGCAGTTGGCGCTGCAGTCGTTATCAAGGGTATTTATCTGTACTGCAACTTCAGGACAACGTCTGTCCGCTAGTGTATATATATATATATGTATTTTTTTTTTTATACTGTAGGGGGACAGACGAACAGACGGGTCACCTGATGGTAAGTGACACCGCCGTCCATGGACACTTGCAACTCAAGTGCGCTGCCCGCCTTTGAGGGTGATGAGGGATGGGGAATGCAGGGAGTGGAAAGAAGAGAGGAGGGATGAGGAGATGGTAAAAAGGAGGTATATCAATATATCCCGATCTAAATACAGTCAATAGACTTTACTTAGTTTTCAGCTCAATAAAACGATTCAGTTTAGGTATACGAAAGAGGCTTTGAATTGTTTTGTTCACGTTCACGTTTGTATACCGGAAGGGGTAAACAGAGGTCTAATAAAACACACATTTAGTCCAATAGAACTTGGTCCCACAATAGGACTGTATATATACTGTCTGATAGATAACAGTCCGATCCCTTAGTCGCCTTTTACAACCACCGGGTAGAGATATTGTGGCCTTATTCTGCCATGAGTGTGACCGCGCGTGGTCGGCTTTCCCCCTCCACTATAGGCGACGTCCTGGTGTACCTGAATGTTGCTTAATTGAGAGTTACCAGAAGTTGGCCCCGAGCTTTTGCGGTCAACAAGCGCTAGGAGGGGTCCGGATGTCTTACTAAGGCTGTTCCCGTATTCCTCTTATTTTAAGCGCAGTATGGCACACTGTGTGGTTTTAGTCGATCCGATTCTGACACACCGTTACACCGAAAACACAGGTGGGATGACGGCCCGAGGGGGTTTCCACAGGTTAAAAAAATGAAAAAAAAAAAAAAAACGAAGGGTGGCCTTTTTCTACTCCACCGTGAACCACTCGGCATTTCTTTATTTAATATATATTTTGAAAGAAACTCTTAGAAAATCATTGTTCCAAAGTACTTACACTGAGAATGTGCCCGCGAAAATAACTATGTCTCCGTAAAGAGTCGCGTAAAGGAAGGGATTGTCGACGGCGAACATCCATATGTAACATATGCAATACGCATATGCAATATGCATGTGCAATATGCATATGCAATGCAAAATTTTGTTCGGGTTGGATTCCCAACCACGACCAATATTTGTGTGATGAGCGCGATCATTTATATTGTATCATGGTGTAATTTATATACAATATGTATATATTTTGAAATATACAAATATGATTATTAGCAATTTGGTTGCCATAATACAAACTCCGCTTAGTTTGGGGTGAGACGACCGTGTGTGAGATGTGTGGAGTTAATATTATTTTATTATTATTATTATTTATTTTGTATGACATAGACGGACCGGTTTTCTGTGAGGCCGTGGTATATGTGCTTAACCATGGCTCTCCCGCGGTGATAAGCTTTGATCCGTCTCTATGAACATCAACACACTACGCCTGTCACCTGGAGACCATGCTCACTGTTATTAGATTACACTTAAATACCCGATTAATCTAGGTCTTCAAAATAATATAACCATAATAATTTCAGACTTTACACATATGACCGTCGGGTTCAAACTAAGCGTATGCTGTTAAACCACACTTAGACATATTATTATATTTTCGAATATATACATATAAATAAATTACACCAAGTTACAGAATAAACGATAATGCTCATAACACAATTATGTATACAAATATGTGTATACCAAGTGGGGTTCGAGATCACACTCACACTCACTCACTCACTGTTGTTTAGCAGTCAGGATTAGTCCCAACATACCAATAGGCCAGAAAATACCTATCACAAACTCGATAGTTCGCTGGAAGTTTTGAAAATAATTAAAAACCGCAAATTCAATGCTTTGTATATTTAATACACTTGTTATATTTCTGTAGTGATGCGAAAGTAATGCCATCTATCTATCTGTTTGTTACCTATTCTCGCCTAAATAGTTAAAACGATTTTGATTGAATTTGGTATATATGCATACTTCAACCCGTAGTGGGTAAAAACCAAGTAAAAACCAGGTAAAAACCAAGTAAAAACCAGGTAAAAACCAAGTAAAAACCAGGTAAAAACCAAGTAAAAACCAGGTAAAAACCAAGTAAAAACCAGGTAAAAACCAAGTAAAAACCAGGTAAAAACCAAGTAAAAACCAGGTAAAAACCAAGTAAAAACCAGGTAAAAACCAAGTAAAAACCAGGTAAAAACCAAGTAAAAACCAGGTAAAAACCAAGTAAAAACCAGGTAAAAACCAAGTAAAAACCAGGTGTTTAGTTCACAATTTCACAAACAATGTTTATGCATAGGTATACTCACGTAGCTAAGTATGTTTGTTAATGTGCCGCTGTAAGTCAGTGTCCAATATATTTTTGCACGAACCACACGCATTTTATTGACAAGTTCCTAAGCAAGCAATACTCGACCTTAATCACTACAACAAATGGTCCTTCGAGCCGGATACCAGTAACAGCTACCTGAGTCGGGTGTCGACGGGTGGCCGTCCGAGAACAAAAGAAATAGATAAGCCGGTCGAGAGTGCTAGTTGTTTACACAAATTCTTTATTAGAATAGTTTTCAATACTTTACAATTACGAGTGAATATTCCCGTGTTTACAATGCCAACAGAAGAGCAAACTTCAGTGAATATTACGCCCATAGATGTGCAAAAAACATTAAATGTTATAGAAAACATAGCTGAACACATACGGAAGACTCATGTGAACCTGAAAAAGTGCCCAAAGGCTAGATTAACACGAAGTTACATCGAAGCAAGGTTAAAATGTATAGAAACATATTGGAATGAGTATAAAATAGCTTATGATCAAATAATTCGTAACACATCGAAGGAAGCGAGAGAAAAGGTACCCTTTTTTGTACAAGATAAATTCTACGAACATGAAGAGCTATTTATTACTTTGAAAACTGATTTGATGGATTTATTACCTTCGCCAGAAGTTGCCTGTAGTTCGTTGCCTGCATCTAGTGAGCGTCAACAACAACAAACATGCGTTGTATTACCGAAAATACAGCTACCTACCTATAGTGGACAATATGATGAGTGGTTATCGTTTCACGACTTATTTACAACACTTGTGCATAATAATAAAAGCTTGAATAATGTGCAAAAACTGCATTATTTGAAGACAAGCCTTATAGGAGAAGCTGCAATGGTTTTAAAGCATATAAAAGTGGCGGAATGCAATTACCTTCAGGCGTGGAACATATTGAAAGAAAGGTACGGTAACAAACGGATTAATATTAATGCCGTAATGAGGCGATTCTTTTCACAAAAGAAGCTTACTGTTAACAACTCTATTTCAATCAAGGGATTATTAGATACGACATTTCAATGTTTATATGACCTCAATAACATGAATGTGAATACGGAAAACTGGGATCCTATAATAATCTTTGTAATAGTACAAAAACTGGACCCTGAAACACATAAGGACTGGGAAGAATATGTGAGTAGTGTTTATGAGAATACAGATAGCCTTCCCTCATTAGAACTGTTTCGTAAATTTTTGGAAAGCCGCTTCCGAACGTTGGAACTTACAGAACCATCAAAGCAGAAGTCTAATGTAGGTCATCTGCGAGAGAAATCATTTCACATTACTACCAACGTTGACTGCAAGAAAATATGTCAAATGTGTAGTGATAATCACACTCTTAGTCATTGCAAGGAATTTAGTAAACAACCAATAGTTCAACGAAGTGAATTTATTAAAACAAAAAATCTATGTTTCAATTGCCTTGCTCCTGGACACTCGGTAAGGCAATGCCGCAATCCAATATGCTGTCAATTATGCAAAAAACGCCATCATTCCCTTCTTCACGAAAATAAAGACAACAACAAAAGCAAGTCAGAGACAACAAACAAAATCGAGAAAACACAAACACAACAATCCGAGGTAGCAGCACATACAAACGTGGAGGAAATGGAACACGAAGACATTACAATGATAGCATCACACATTTCTACAAAACATAGCACAGCACTACTAGCAACAGCAATCGTTCAAATACGAAGTGAAGATAATTATACGACTACATTAAGAGCTTTAATTGATCAAGGATCACAAGCAAGTTTTATAAGCGAACGAGCAGTACAGCAACTCAAGGCCAAACGTTATCCTGTCAGAGGTACAGTCATTGGTGTGGGATCTACGAAAGAAGATATCAAACAAGTAGTTCAGATTAAAATTGAGTCAAGATGTGAAACTTTCAGCCTGGAAGTAAGAACATATGTTATGTCTAAGCAGCTGACTACTAAATTACCATCCCGTACAATTAACACAAACAATTGGCCTCATCTAAACGGGTTAATGCTAGCTGATCCAAGCTACTGTACGCCAGGCTCTATTGACCTACTCCTGGGTGTCGATGTGTATGCACAAATAGTGCAAAACGAGTTGATCAAGGGTCCACCAGGGTCTGCATGCGCTCATAAAACAAAACTGGGATGGATTCTGTTCGGCCAAGTAGAATGTGACGTACAACAAACAGAGTCAGTTCTTGTTATGCATCATCAGATCATAGCAGAAGATTTTTTGAAAACACTTTGGGAGATAGAACCAGACACAAAAAGAAATTACACAAAAGAAGAAGAGCAATGCGATGAACACTATGAAAAAAATTATAAAAGAGATAGCACCGGCAGGTATGTAGTGAAACTTCCATTTCGTACCGAGAACCCTGTGACACCAGACGGGAACACAAGAGAAATTGCTATGAAACGTCTTATTAATCAAGAAAAAAGAATACATAATACCCCTGAGTTAAGAGATGAATACCACAGAGTATTAGAAGAATATTTAGAAATGGGACACATGGAGGAAGTGCCAAAAGATGAACTAGACAACCGTTCCGTATACCTTCCACATCACGGCGTCATTCGGACTGATAAGGAAACCACTAAAGTTAGAGTGGTATTCGATGCTTCATGTAAGGGCAGCAATGGTACATCCCTTAACGATGAACTATTGACCGGACCAGTACTACAGGAAGATATGCGAAGCATAATAATGAGATGGCGCATGCACAGAATATGCTTTGTTAGTGACGTCATGAAAATGTATAGAATGGTTCTATTAGATAAGAAAGACTCAGATTATCACAGAGTGCTATGGCGCGGACCCCGTAAAGATAATCTCGATAGCAATGCTGCAGATGTCAAGGACTATAGATTGAAGACCGTTACATTCGGTACAGCCTCAGCGCCTTACCTGGCTATTAAAACGTTAATTAAACTAGCAGATGATGAGGGCAAAGGGTATCCTGAGGCATCTAAAATTATTCGCGAAGACTATTATGTTGACGATTTGGCTTCGGGCAGCGATACGACAGAAAAGGCAGTACACATCAGTAAACAAATAATAGCCATTCTACAACGAGGAGGCTTTGAACTTCAAAAATGGGCGTCCAACGACACAGAGTTCCTCAAAACTATCGACGTTAACAAAGTCACTACGAAAGTTAACTTAGACATAAAACTTGACGGTACCATCAAAGCCCTCGGTCTGACGTGGAATCTGAGAGAAGATGAATTCAACTATCAACTGTTGTTGGAACCCATTTCATCAGTCATCACAAAAAGATCAATACTCTCAGACCTACACCGATTATTTGACCCACTGGGGTGGATAGCACCTGTCATCGTTACAGCAAAAATTCTAGTACAAAAACTATGGTTAGAAGGTGTTGGATGGGATCAAGAGATCTCAAAAGTTCTAAGAGATGAATGGAAGTGTATAAGAGGAGATCTAGAAAATATCAAGCAAATAAAAATTAAACGATGGATAAGTACATTCAGTTACGAAAAGGATTTAGTAACATTACACGGATTTTGCGATGCCTCTATAAAGGCTTACGCAGCGGTAGTATACTGTCGTGTACAGACGAAAGATGGAAAGATAAAGACACATCTGGTTGCAGCTAGAACAAAGGTAGCGCCGGTTAAAACCATATCACTACCGCGACTCGAGCTGAGTGGAGCTGTGCTATTAGCGAAATTATTATACAAAGTGAGCCAAGCTATGAGAATCACAACAAATAATGTTTTTGCGTGGACTGATTCCACAATTGTTTTGGCTTGGCTTCTTGGAGAACCAAATCGATGGAAGCCGTTTGTTGCTAATCGCGTGGTGGAAATACTGGATCATACAAGTAACGCTCAATGGTTTCATGTGCAGTCATCGTACAATCCAGCAGATGTCGCTTCAAGAGGTTCATGCGTGGCAGAGCTACTACAGAAAAGAATGTGGTGGGAAGGACCCATCTGGCTTAAAAATGAGCAAATTAATTACAGCAGACCCTCAGCTTTGTCAACGGATGAAGAAAAGAAGAAAACCATACAGTCTTACATTAATATTACAGAACCTGAAAGAAAGTATTTCATTAAGTTTGAGGAATATGATTCACTTACCGAATTATTACGAATCATTATACATTGTTGTAGATTTCTAAACATGAAGAAGGATCCACATCAACTGAAATTAGAAATAATAACAACACAAGAGATGCAAAAGGCATTAGAACTTTGTATACGAATGGTACAAGAAGTTGCATTTTTCGATGAAATAAATAGATTGAAGGAAAATAAACCAGTTAGAACTACTAGCAGGTTAAAGACTCTTAACCCATTTATTGATGAGCACAATATTCTCAGGGTGGGCGGCAGACTGAGAAATGCAAGTATCGATGATGATCTAAAACATCCTGTAATATTGAGTAAGGATAGCGATTTTATTCCACTTGTACTAGCGGACGCACACGAGAAAACAATGCATGGTGGAATAAACATGATGATTACGTACCTAATGAGCAAATACTGGATTTTTGGCTGCAAGAGTTTGGTGAAGCAATATATTCATAAATGTCTTACCTGTGCACGCCAGCGAGCTACTTGTAGACAACAAATGATGGGTGACTTACCGAAACCTCGTGTGACTCCTTCACGCCCATTCTCTAAAAGTGGAGTTGACTTCGCTGGCCCAGTATATATATTGAACTCTAAAGGAAAGGGTGCTAAGAGAAGTAAAGCCTACATTTGCATTTTCATATGTATGGCAGTAAAGGCGATACATCTGGAATTAGTAAGCGACCTAACAACTGAAGCATTCATCGCTGCATTCAAACGTTTCGTCGCCAGAAGAGGGAGATGTATTGAAATCTGGAGCGATAACGGAACCACCTTCGTTGCCGCCAACAAAGAATTAGCGGCACTATGGAGAGAAGCAGGTCTTGAGATACCAGAGAAAATAAGAGACAAATTAGTAAACGATGGTACACAATGGCATTTTACACCTCCCTATAGCCCGAACCATGGGGGGATCTGGGAGGCGGGGGTTAAATCTGTTAAACAACATCTACGGAAAATACTGACTACAAATTTAACATTTGAAGAGTACACAACAGTTTTAACACAAATTGAAGCTTGCCTTAATTCACGACCTTTAATGCCAATATCTACAGACGTTGACGTGCTTGAAGACATACAAATTCTCACACCAGGACATTTTCTCGTCGGAGAAACCTTAATAACGATACCAGACCGCGACTATACGACTGTTAACGTCAATCTATTATCTCGATGGCAGCATACCCAGAGATTGGTGCAAACCTTCTGGAAACGCTGGCAAACGGAATATTTATCACGACTACAGCAACGACCTAAATGGTTAAGATCAACCGTAGAGTTTGAAGTCGGGGATATAGTCCTGTTAAGAGACGAAAACACACCCCCTAGTAACTGGGCGTTAGCACGGGTGGTTGAGAAGCACCCTGGAAGAGACCGTTTAACGCGCGTATATACCGTGCGATATAAAGGCAAATTAACTAAAAGATCAACCCCATCTTTGTGTGCACTACCAATTTCGACACAAAATTAAGTTACCTTAATCAACTAAACCCTAGTAAAGATAATAGGTATTATAATTGTTATTACATGTTGTATTTAGCTTAGATTTGTATTTGTTAAAAGGTCTTAAGCCCTTTTGGTGGGCGGTTATGTTTAGTTCACAATTTCACAAACAATGTTTATGCATAGGTATACTCACGTAGCTAAGTATGTTTGTTAATGTGCCGCTGTAAGTCAGTGTCCAATATATTTTTGCACGAACCACACGCATTTTATTGACAAGTTCCTAAGCAAGCAATACTCGACCTTAATCACTACAACACCAGGTAAAAACCAAGTAAAAACCAGGTAAAAACCAAGTAAAAACCAGGTAAAAACCAAGTAAAAACCAGGTAAAAACCAAGTAAAAACCAGGTAAAAACCAAAAAGGAAACAGCTATGTTTTATATAATATATAAATTACCAAGACCTTTTCCCCTCAGTCTTTTTACGGAAAATGTTTGCTTTGTGTGTTTGTGCATGGCATGAGTTTGTTTGCCGATTTCTTCTCATAAGGCTCAACCATTTGGAAACGGGTGGTTATAGATCAATACTGGCAGGTATTTAATTATTTTATCTTTTAAATATTATCTCACACTTGACAAGGCAACCTACAGTTGTGGTGACGCTGTGTATTCATCTAAAACTTAAATATTTTTTAAATAGAACGATTTAAATAATTGTTGAGCAATCTTGTGAAATAAAGATATTTAATTTTAATTTGAAATTTTGAGGTATGTTGGACTAGAACTGACTAAAACCGCACGATCCATTGCAAGGTATACTCTAGGCAAGAAGGTTCCTTGAACTCCTTTAGACCTTGATGGCCTGATCAGTAGGTGACCACACCGTGGAAAACTAGGGGCCTTGCCCCGCTCCATGAGAATAATACCTAAGCTATTACTGTAGGCCACTCTATCGCAATTAATATAATACAAAAGCTATATAAATTGTCAAATAGCCCTAACTATGTTTAGTCACGACATCAGACAGTTTTATAGGTATGGTTTACACTAGAACCGTCATCTTTATATACATCGATGTTCGCGTGGGACAAAATAACATGAAACTTCAAAGACCGAAGCGTTCGTATTACGTTAAATATTTCAAGAGTTAGAGGACATTGGTCGTTGTTTCTTTGGAATTAAAGTGTAATATTGTACGCAGACAAATTCGGTGTGTTTTTTTATAAACGTAATATCATTTTCTGTTAATAGATCTCTTGAGGACGTTTTGACTTTTGCGTGTGAAATACGGAAGGTAATTTTTCTCGAACATCGAAAATACGCGAGCTGATGAATAACCAGTAGCCTCACGTACAAAAGGAGGACAGTCATAACACCAGTCAGTGTGTGTTCACGGTCAGAAAAACCTTGTCCACACTTCTGGCAGTTCAGCCATAGGCTTAAAATGAACATGCCGACTAATCTGGTCCATTGACCAGTAAGAGAGTGACTTTTACGGCCTCTATTAAGCCTTCTGGATGATTTTCTAAAGAGGTTTACTTTCTACCAGAGAAAATATTCTACTGTTTTTCGTTTACAATATATTTTTTTTTAATCTAATCCACAATCGGCCTATATATCTAATTTTAAATAGAAACCAAGTTATTGCAATCGCATCGCATAATATCATTCAGAATAATCTACAATTAAAAAAATACCTTTATATAAATATAAACTCCTGCCATTTTCCTTGGGTTCCTTGGGTTCTCGGGTTAGGCAGGGACAAAAACCCGCTACTTGCTTCTATCGTAACATACCTGACAAGCTTCCTCAAATCATTACATTTTTTTTTCAGAATATTACCGATTTGATCGTATCTTCTTTTGCTAATCCAAACCGGCCGTCCCAACAAGCCATTCGCTTTATATATTTACTTTTTCATTACATTAAAAACCAACTAACTAAAACCATAAAAACTACAAAACGCAGTAGTACTTCTCTAAATATACTGCTACTATGAGTCACGTTTTGAATAACAACAGCAACATTAAAACATTATAATCGTAGTTTGAAAATTAAGACAAACGTAATGTTGTTTACTGACATTTTTACGAAGTGTAGAGAAGAGTTGTTCATGTCCTTTCAACACAAAAAATAAAAATCAAGAAACGCATAAAAAATAAAAATAAAGTAGGTACGTGAACAATGGATAAAAACATATTACTTTTATTGTAAGTAAGTAATAATAATAAACAGTACTCTTTCATTTAATGCGAACTCTAAAAATGTCGTTCACAAAAATAAGTCTTGAATTGTGTCAGGAATAGTTTGTGAAAACCGCAAGCATTTTATGAAAATGAGCACCGTCACTACTCGAGATTTAAAACTTACTTTCTATATACATTACGCGTATTCACTGTAATTTTCACTTAACACTGATACTGGTAAGTTAATCTAACTAATCATTTAAAATTGTCGCGTCGTCACATTAGTTTGCTCAAGTGTTCCCCGGCTTCATTCTACGACACTCGTACACTGATCTATTTACATACACTTTAAATATAACAAATTGTTACATTGTGGGCTCTATTTTCATTCAGAAACAAATCCAAGTCTTCATTTAGGTTGAAATTAGTTAAATCACTGTTTAAAAACTCATCTTTGATCATCAATTTAGCCTTGGGTTCTTTTTTTATCAATTTTATTTCTCACGATTTATAAATCTTGAGATTTAATGTAATAGAATATAGTTCTTTTTTGTAAATAGTTGTTTATTTAAAATCGTGCGACGATAAACACACCGCGGCGTACAGTGAAATACTAGCGCTGTTGCGCTTCCTACATCCGCTCAGTAATGGACGTCCCTGGCCTTGCGCCCGCCGTCTAGACACCGCTAAAGCGCTTAATTTTATTAATTGCTACAGCTGATTGCTTTTGATTTATCTTTGTATTGTTGAGTATAAACATTTACTATGGAAACGTTCGGAACCAATTGGAAATGGGCGGTTACAGATCAACACAGGTAAGCATTTAATTATTTCATTCCTTAATATAAATTTCACATTTGACAAGGCAACCTATAGTTGCGGTGACGCTGTATGTATTTTTTTAAATAAGACGATTTTAAAGCATTATTGAGCCATATTATGAAACTAAGATATTTAATTTGAATTTGACTGGCTTTATATTTACTATTAACATATTAAAAACACACAAGCATCTCATCATTAAAGGCAAATATAGTAGCCGAGAGAATAAGCTCCGTCCGTTGTACGTTTCAGAAAGGGTTCTTCAATAATGACACCTATAAGCTTAGCTTATCTATATAACAAAGGAACAAAATTGCCATGATTGGCACTCCACCACTTTGCGCTTTTTTAGAACTTTTTTGACTGCCACAACCGGCCTGTGGAACAAATTGTCGCCTGCCGTATTTCCAGGTCGATACGACCTTTAAACCTTCAAGAGGAAGCGTACTCTTGTATTGCAGGTCTCCGTGGGCGTTGGTAGTAGCTTGCCATCACGTGAACCGTCTGCTCGTTTGCCTCCATCTAATAGAAAAAAAAAAACAACTAAATCTTCATAGCCATATACAAAAGGATATAAAAAAATAAGAATTATGTAAAATAATGATTTCTTTAACATTAGATAGATAATATACATATATACCAACTCAAGAATGACGTTTCATGAATAGTGTTTCATTCATCTAAAAATTCATCACAATTAAGAACTTGGCTTGACAAGGCTTCCCTTCCCAAGGTCTCCCTTCCCAAGGTCTCCAAGGATCCATCTTTAACCCCCTTTATAAATAGCTGGTTCCTTTGGTTAGCAGTTCTTTCGAAGAGACGCAGTTCAGAGTTCTAGTTACCTACATCCTTCGTGTCTAAAGTACTATAAGATATTTGAGCAGTAACGTGGTTTTTTCATGTTGAAATCCCTGCGGATCATTACCTTACCAGAGCTTACGGTTAAGTGGTATATCGGAATCGAACAGGCTGTAACCACACATTGCTCCTTTACAAATTTGTAGGTGTATTGCAATTGACTTAGATATGTCGTGGCCAGATCATAAAATTGACCACTTGATGATATGGCCAACTATTTCATGAAATGGTTAGCTATAACTGACAACATCGTTAAAACTACGTTTAATGTTTTGTCGCTCCACAATTGGCAATATCATTAATTTAGGGCCTACGCCATATTTACCGTTTTCAAATTAATGCGTTATTTGGTAATACTTATCTTGAGTTTGAATAACTGACGATGTATATAGCTTTCTATATTTATATATATAAGTAAGGAAGAAGTTAACACAACATGCATATTTACAATACATTCACGATTATATCCCCGAAGGGGTAGGGTGAAGCGGCAGCTAAAACTTTTAGGGAACTATTAGGTTGGCAACTAATAAAGCCGCCACTTTTTTCGATCAGTTTCTGAAACTTTATAGAACTATCTCAACTTTCTTGGAGTAGTATATAAATAAAGCAAGAGTTGTATGTCAGATCAGTTAGAAAACTACGAACTTCGGCTGTTTTTATTTCACGAATTTCGCTTAGGTCGAAAAGCGACTGAAGCAGTGCGCAATATATGTGCAACGATGGGCGAAGGCGTGCTCTCTTGCGATACCACCAAACATTGGTTCAGAAGATTTAAGAATGGAAATTATGACCTATCTGATGAACCTCATTCAGGACGAGCTCCTACAATAGATGTAGATGAGTTGAAAATACTCATAGAAATGGATCCTGGGTTCATTTCACGTTGTCTGGCAGAGCTTTAGTGTTCTCATACTGCAGTAGAAAAACAACACCACGCTTTAGAAAAGACCTGGAAATATTCAGTGTAGTTGATACATGATTTGTCGCCGTTTCAACTTCAGAAGAGAGCTAACGTGTGCATGTAACTACTTAGTTATCATCGTACCAATGAGTGGCTGAGGGATGTAATTAGGGGATGGAAAGTGGGTTATGTACATAAATTTTTCGCCTAAGCGCCAGTGGCTCGGACCTGGAGAAGCAGGAGTACCGACGACTTTTTGCACGATAATGCTCGACCACATGCAGCAAAAGAGACTCGTGAAAAATTACTTTCGCTTGGCTGGGCTGTCCTTACTCACCCACCGTACTCTCCAGACATTATGCCCTCAGATTATCATCTATTTCGTTCTCTATCCCACTACTTAGCAGATAAAAAAATAAAAAAATGAAGACCGCGAATTATACATTACATCTGATATTTTCACAATTTATGTGAAAATATCAGATGTATTTTATATGTATATTTGGTGTACAATAAAGAGTACTTATTGTACACCAAATATACACTTACCTTACCCAATTTTTTGATCAAAGCCTAAAAACTTCTGCGAGGAGAGTATTATGTCTCTGCCAGCGCGTTGGCGACAGCTGATAGAAAACGACGGTGCTTATATAGTTGAGAAATAATTTGATTGTGTAAACTTAAAAAAAATTCAAATGTACAAAGATGGCGGGTTTATTAGTTGCCAACCTAATATTATGTAATTCGACCTACGTAATATTGGGCAAGAGATTTCATGAACAGTTGAACGATTTTAAACTTTGCTTAACTATTTATATTGTGTATTCGTAAGACGAGTAGTTTAAGCATTGTGACTTTAAATGAGGAAGCTTTTAATTGGCATTTGCTACTACCTATTTCAAAGTAATACTGTGTAAACCGTAAGCAGCCCAAATCAAAAACAAAATAAAAATAAGTCTGTTTCGGAAATCTGGCCACTAATATACAGTCTGATAGTTACAAGTCGGATATCTTAAAACTAAAAATCACACAATAAAAGGTATAGTATTCATTTTGTGAATTAAAATCACAAGTCGTAACTCAACAAATATGAATATTTATTTATTTATTTATTTAACTTAATGTACATATTGTACAAAGCGGACTTAATGCCTTAGGCATTCTCTGCCAGTCAACCTTCGGGTGTTGCAGAAATAAAAGTGGTAAAAAGAAGAAACTAGTTTAAAAGTAGTATAAATACAAGATGTTATACATATTATTACATATATGTACATTATGACTTACTTAAAAAAAGAAAAGAACGGGAAAAAAAATTATGTGACAATTAAACATACTCATTGAGCCGGAGACGGGTGACGTCATTTAGGGGCTGCCCTGCCACCCATAAATGACGTCACCCATTGTGATGGGCTTTATGGCGGGCTCCGTATGAAGTTATTGAAAATTTGTCTTAACATGATTTTTTTCCGAAACTATAGAGTGGCAAACGGGCTGACAGGTCACCTGATGGTAAGCGACTAACCCCGGACTTGCACACCTGCAAGGTAAGAGTCGTAAGTCTATTGCCCACCTTCGAGTTGAAGCTAAGGCTTATCATGCCACTAAACAGACTTCGGTAAAAAAAAAACCTTAGTTATTATCTAGCACCAAAGTACTCATCAAGACGAATCAAACGAGCCCATACTCGATGGGGTTATGATTAATTACTGAGTTACTATGACCCTTTTCCAGCTCCACCATCAGACCCTGGCTACGATTGAAAGACAAACTACTCGTAAAGACGATTCAAACGAGCCCAAACTCGATGAGGTTGTGTCGTTTCATTGGGAAGTTCATATGACCACCTTCCAGCTCCAATATCAGATCAGCACCATGTAATCATAATATTGCATGGTAACGCGATGTACATATGTATGACAAATTTCAGCTCAATCGGAAATCAGGAAGTAGATCAAATATAATTTGCAAGATTTGATGACAAACATCGGGACAGGGAAACTAAATAAAAGCGTAACGACGTTTTGTCACGAAGCATTTCCAGTCCAATTCAAAACATGTCGAAATTAGATAGCGAGACGTTTTATAACTGTATTTATTGAATACTAAGAGGCTTCAGTACCTTTTACAGCAACTGATGTCAGCACTCGGATGCAATACTAAAGGGAGAACTGATCTCTCTGCAATACTAAAGGGAGAACTCTGAACAAGAACTTTGTTTTGTAAAACAAAATAAAACAAAGAATTAGATGAAGATGATTCAAAAGTTTATTGTATCGCAAAGAGTCTGGCAATTATGAATGAAAAATGATATCTGGCGAAAATTCCACCACGACCACGCTGGCAGATGTCGATTCTTTCATCACTTTTTGTCAAAATGGCGGGTCTATTTCGTTAATCGTGTCACAGATTTTGAGTTTTAAGGCTGCACTCGATTCGAATGGCTCCGTATAGGTACTGACCTTAACATAACCCCACAAAAAATAATCAATCAACAATAGTGGTGTTATATCACAGGATCTGGCTGACCACTCAACAGCTGAATTTCGTGAAATTATGCGATCGGGAAATTTGGTTTGCAATAAATCTACCGTTTCATTGGCTATGTGATCATGTGATCATGTTCATGTCCACGATGAAGTGGATATCACTGATATGTGGTTTCAACAGGACAGTACCACATGTTACACAGCCGACGAACCCATCAATTTATTGCAAACCAAATATACCGATCGCATAATTTCACGAAATTCAATTGTATGTGTCAATTCAGCAATGAGTCACCCCTGTAGTAGTGTCACTACTACAAATGTGACTCATTATGTTAAAATTAAAGCAATAGGAATACCTTAAGATATATCACACACGGCTGTCTGCTCTAAATCAATTTCACTTCTACATTACTTAATACATAAATAAATAATAGATAAAATTATATGTTACACCCAGACAGAACAAATTATCATGCTCATCACACAATAATTTACCTTGGATGAGAATGGAACCTATGACTGTCTGTCAGAATCATTAACAACAATTTTTTCAAGCGGTTGTATGCAATGCAACGTAGAAAACAAGATAACATATAACATTTTAGATATTTATAACATTTTAGATTCCAGTACCTAAGTGGGATTCCCCTGAATGTAAGAATATTGAAAAAACGTTAGTATAAAAAATTGAGCTAGTAACTAAGTAACTTACTACAGATGAATAGTTCGCTGCGAATCCCTCAGGGAACTATTTAAAAGGGTTAATATTATGACGGTACCTTGCCAATTCATTTATGAAACTATCATGGATGTAAAAAAATCTACATCTTTTTAATAAGAAGACAGAAGAGAGGTGGATGAGGAGCTAAGAAAGAGGAGAGGGGGCATGAGGGGAGGGGACAGAAGAGAGGTGGATGAGGAGCTTGGAAAGAGGAGGGGGGGGGAAAGAGGGGATGGGGAATTGGGCCTCCGGACACCTCACTCATTTTGGGGAAATGCAACATTAGCTATAGTTACTTCACAACCGGTTTTCTGTGAGGCCGTGGTATTGCACCGGTAGATTAGCTAAAGTACATACATCTTTTATGGGGTACTGTGTTAAATGCTATAACAAAATTCCTTGTGATATATTGAAATTAAATGAAAGGAAATTGAAAACCCATATTAAAAGTACACTTTGTAAATAAGCTTATTACAAATTAGAGGATTATATCCAAGATAAGAACGCTTGTGAACATGCTGGTCCTGCTCCATAGTACAATTTAGAGTCTAGACAAAATCAAACTGGTTGCTAATTGTATTGTATAAGGAATTATATTTTTGTGACATTGGTTTACACGCAGTCATTATTTTAACTCACACAGTGATTTATTAGTTGTTAATATTCTATGTAAATCGTATGCTTACTTTACTGTTTGTAAATGTGTGAGCACCATGTATCTATCATAAAATTAATTTATCTGTCGTTGCTTCGCTGTAATTCTATTTACCGTACGGTATAGTAATTGTATTCTGGGTGCATCGTTTTCACACATAATTATATATAATGATTTTATTTAAACAAAACATTTTAAAAGAGTAACGGTCGAGTTTCTAGCCAATTCTTCTACGAAACTACATTTTGGAAGGGGCGACTAGAATCAGTTCTATTTTAATGTAAATGTTGACGTTCAAGTGCCTTTTAGGCATATTTGAAACAAATCCTTTGACTTTGACATTGACTTTAGTGTATTTAATTAATTATTAAACAGTTTAAATAGTCATAGATACTCATATAGGTCTCGGACATCACGGCCTTCCTTGTAACAGAACGGCGCTGTCCGTATATCTCGACATGCCAACATTAATGACATATCCATCGCGCTCTTGTCACCGCCAGCGTGCCGACCGTACTTGAGCCCAATGGTCTGGTACGAGACGATGGGAAGCGACCACATGGTATGTCGTTGTGCACATGGGAAGCTGGGAGTGCCATCGCTGCTGCTGTATACGCAGAGAGCTTTAAACCGTAAATTAATTGTTAATTATGTTTTTGAAACGTTTGAGCTACGGTAATTTTGTCTAAATGCTGCCATTCTGACTGCTGCACACAAGGAACTAGCTACACGACTGATCGACAGTTCTCGTAACCAGAACGCTGGCCTTTTCATTACTCAAAGAATATTAGCATTGCCATTAAACTAAGTAATGCTGCCTACCTCCTGGGGACGCTACCAGTCGGCGAAGAAGCGTAATAATTTTACGATGCATGTTACATACAGTCTCTGTTTTTATTTTATTAATAGTTTGGATAACATTATGATCGCAATAAAACTGTGAAACATAGTTACTATTATTGATTCAATTTTAGCCTTATTTTACACTACACACATACATTTAAGCCAGCATTTCGGTAATTGAAGACAGAAGCATTGACTGCACGGATGGCGTAGCGGTTTAAGTGGTCACCTCGCCACTACGCTGCCGCGCCGAGTGTTGTGGGTTCGATCCCCGCACGGAAAAACCCTTTGTGTAATTCTCAAATTGTTGTTCTGAGTCTGGGTGTTCTTTGTGTCCGTTGTTTGAATGTTTGTAAAGTCCCCCGCGACACAGGTATTAATCCTAATGTGGGAGTTGTCTTCTTTTTTTTAAAAAAAAAAAGCATATGAACACCTATGTAACATACATATTGTAGTTGTGGTGGAGTTTAAATGGTTACCTTGCCACCACGCGGCCGCGCCGAGTGTTGTGGTTTCGATCCCTGCATGGGACAACACTTTGTGTAATCCTCAAATTGTTGTTCTGATTCTGGGTGTTCTTTGTGTCTGTTGTTTGAATGTTTGTAAATTCCCCGACACAGGAGTTAATCCTAATGCGGGAGTTGACTTTAAACTATAACGTGGGCCACGCAGGTATATGGCTAAGCCTATTTCCGCAGGCCCTGCCCATCTGTAAATTAAAGAGAGAAACGATGGGCTTATATTAAAAGATGATGCAGGTACGAAGGGAAGGCAATGAAAGATTGATATTGTTGATAAAAAGGTTAGATTGGGGAGTATAAGCATTGTGAACTGGTTGTTGCCGGGTCTTATAGAAGTTTCCGAACATACTCGCGTTCTTTTTTACTACACTGATTTAATTCAATTGCCAGTGTGAGTTTGTTTATACATACTTACTTCCAATAGTATTAAACACTCCTTATATATATTTCGTTGTTTGATTGATTGATTGATACTAATAACAATGAAGCTTCAATACTTTTATTTGAACACAAGAATAAGGGTTTAACATGTCATTAAGTTTAGAGAAATTATTTAACAATAAATATATGTGACTATATATATAATAATTTACTGTACAACTATACAAACATTATTTACTTGCTGAAGATTCATTCATAAATCATTGAAACATGATAGCAATGTTGCTTTTTATATTGACGGTGGAATGAGATCAATGCAAAGCATATCACATATTGTTTATGACCGTATAATTTATGACTGCAGCGGGGTAAATATTTTTCTGTACATTTTTAATTACTACCAGTGGTGACAAAATTTATGTCAATATTTAATACTTGCAATATTAGCTTTGTCACTTGTGCAATACCTCTGTTAAAAACGAGCTCCAGCAAACATACTAAGCAGAGTAAAAAGAACAGCCTAGGCTTAACTTTCAAGTGCTGTCCGCTGATATCTGTAAAGCGGTATTTCCCCCGTGAGTCGAGGGGATTCACACATACCTCTAACGACATAAACTTACACAAAAAGTAATTATATTCTGTATGTTACATTATCATTAAATGTCATTATCATCATACAAAAACAATTGAATTACTACATAAAGTTATACATATGAAAATACTATTTGATTTCTAAACTTTTCTCAATATTGTGTTGTGACACACATAAAGTTTAATACAAACGTTTACAGTTTTATCAGACTATATAGATATAGGATCTACATATTATATGGTCATGCAGTGCCCAGTTGACGGCATTAGGCTTGCCCCTACGTTAGTGGGAGCCAATTCTAATTGGTAAAATGTGAGTGTTCAATGCATCTCTGCGTACTCCTTCGGGGGTGAAGCCGTGAGCGTATTACATATGTAATTAATGCATATTTTTAGATTTAGGAAGAATTTTTTACCAAAATAACAAAAACGAGAGTTATCGCAATGGTTTGATAGGAATTTATAATACAAAAAACGTTAGATACGAACATATCGTCCGTAAGATATGAAGTTAAATCCGTCAATAATACTTGTAAACATGTAACACAAACCAAAAGAAACGAAATAATACAAGTTTTGACAATATCAGTAAACTGCTTGCTGCAATGTATGTTCTTTTTATAAATAACATAAAAAATATTACAGAAAAACAACATATTCATTAACAATAAAATAAATTTTATCACTGCCCATATTTCATAAAAATTATTGAAATATTCTGTTTGTATT
Source organism: Tyria jacobaeae (assembly GCA_947561695.1). Taxonomy (NCBI): domain Eukaryota; kingdom Metazoa; phylum Arthropoda; class Insecta; order Lepidoptera; family Erebidae; genus Tyria; species Tyria jacobaeae. The sequence goes on along the minus strand of OX387215.1, from coordinate 19,665,032 downwards.
AACACCACACCAATCACTCCAATTGGTATAGTTAAGATCCAAATAAGTAAAGAAAGATTTAAAAAGTTATTTTTGTTAAAAAGGAACACCTGGACCACTTTATCGTGTAGATTCTTCGTGAAGACGAACATCCAAGATATTAAAACTGCATCCGATTGGAAATATAGCGCAAACACAATAATCTTTGACTGAGCAGTGAACACGTTGTTTTCTAAAATAAACTCGAGCAGTGTGTTAACACATCTAGCAACTGTCAATTGCGCCAGAATTTTCTGATCCAATTTTCTTATTTTTGGTACAAGTATAAATAGTAAGCACTGTCCTGTTAAGCATATTACTGACACAACAATCCCAATTAACCACAGGTAATATTCAACAAGTTCTAACGAGTCACGTCTATTTGATTCTGTTGTATTGTTACACATTTTGTGTGCTTGCAAATCAAGACCAGAACCCTAACTGCAGCACGTACATATTTTTCCTTGACTTTAAGTATTGAATCACTTTAAAGGATAATAATTATATGAGTCAGAGAGGAATAGACAGCAAATAAAGCCTTTGAATAGAAAGCGAGATAAGTAGCTATTATTAGTAATATATTTAAAACGAATGATTTAATTATTGAAATTACCATGTAACTTTAGAATAGGAAAAATCAAAAAGATGAATAAAAAATCTAAATTTATAACTAACTAACTAATTATTATGGTAAGTGTTTATTTCCTAAAGTCTGATATTCCGGTACTCGAGACAGTTAATGGCCAGTGCTACAGACAGCCAACTGGACAGGTCCAAGCAGGCGCAGTTGATGGGTGCCTGGAGCCTGGACCGTGGCGGGTGAATCCTGAAATTATTTACATCCAGACATATTAAAACCAGCTTAGATAAATAGTATGACTGCTACATCACGCTGCTAAGGGTAACCACACACACAAAATACATTAATCTATAGAACTACACAGCTGAACTTAATATAATAACTATACATGTATGTATATGACCTTAAATAATAATACTATTAATCTACGGCTGCTTATTGACCGTGTACACCACTCGTTGACCTTCGCAGAATATAAGCGCCGATTCTAACACTGAAGTGGCACTATGGTGAGCTAGGGACCATTTATCATAGGTATTTTTGGTTATCTCATTTTTACTTTTGTTTTTCAACTGATTGTGCATTGTAAACAGGCCTATGTGATTAGAAAAATAAATATATTTTAATTCTTTCTTTCTTTCTGATATTGTTTGTTTATGAGATCGTACTCTTACCTAAAGAACCGGCAGCGCAGTCGTGACTCTTGAGTTGCGGGTGTCCATCGGCGACGGTCTTCACTTATGTATAAAAAAAAATGATGACTCAGTCAACTAAAATTATTATAAAACTAAGTCTGTAATACTGGACTGCTAATTTAACATAACAATTTAAAACGCACACCTACACTTACACTAATAATTGGCTTTAAATAATTCCCTTTAATTTGTATATAACTTACACCAAATTGAAATGAGACACGGGAAGCTTTCAAATAAAAGAAATCATCAAAATCGGTTTTTCGATATTCGAAAGTTCTGAGGTAACAAACATAAAAAAAAAACAGTCGAATTGAGAACCTCCTCCTTTTTTGAAGTCTGTTGTAAAGTACATAAGCGCTTTCAATATCTTATCGTTATAAATGGTAAAATATGCAATTTAAAGGCTCAATCGTATCGTAATTTAAAGAATTTACTCCAGCTCGTAACTGTCAAAGAGTTGTCTCCAAATATCTTAATTGATTTAGAAGAAGGTTTGGAATTTGTAAGGTACATGAAAACAACATTATTGGTGACTACAAAATTTTAGGGTTTCCCTGCAATTGCCCTGGAACCCCATCATCGAATCCTGCCTTGGTTACAATGAGACAACAGCAAAAGTATCTCTAGTCTGTTTCGAACCAAAACAAAATTGAAAATCGGTTAGCAATTAGTGGAAAAATCGATTAGCATGCATAAAGATAAAGTACATAAAATCGAAAATATAACTTCCACTTTTCGTCGGTCGGTCGGTTAATAATACATAGTTACATCACGTTACATTCTACAAAAAAGTCCACACACAATGAAACAACTTATTTAAAAACTTATTAGAATTATAATTAAACATACAAAATTATTGTTAAATATATAAAATTATAATATTACTCATATAAGTATTGGCAACACTCACCCGATTTGGGGAAAAACAGAGCACAAATTATGTAGTAATATCGTCAATGATATCGACGAAAATGTTCAATCTGTATCGGTAACATATTATTTTAACAATATTAATTGCAGTCTCCTCCTTGATGAATATGTGGATATCAAAGCTTCAAGTGAAATGATTCTAATCGGTAGGTCGCATTCTGATGCGCACACTTTGCCGCAGAACCAGTTTCGTTCAGTTCTGCATGTCTGTCTGGTTCTTACCAATTTTTAATTTTATAAAGATATTGTTGATTTAATTTGAATAATATAATTATACGTATTAAGTAGTTACAAGGCAAACGTTGTCCTGATATAATTTAAAGTAACCTTTATAGTTTTCCCCAAAATTCTCTCTCTCTCTCTCTCTCATCGGCGGGCAGCGCGCTTACGACTCTTGAGTTGCAGGTGTCAATGGACGGCGGTTGTCACTTACCATCAGGTGACCCGTCTGTTCGTCTGTCCCCCTATAGTATATAAAAAAAATATCTAGGATATTGATCAGACAAAAAATTCAATATATGTATATATACGTACTTCTAAATATAAAAAAAAATACACACATCAAAGTGCCTAGGGACCAAGACCGTTTTAGAGTATCGCCGTTGCAATTAAGGATTATTCTTTAAATTTTGATTAAAAATCTGTCAAACTGGATTCCTACAAAAGTGTCTAATAGCGTTTTTTACAAAATCATTACAATTTCAGCATTGGAACCAAAACAGGAGCGACCACATCGTAGCTATTTGTGACATGTTTTCTGCATATATATGTATAAAAGGAGTACAGTTAACAATAAAATAAATAAATAACATTATTTGACACGAGAAGAGCTGATAAGAGACGTCGGAATGATGCAAAGTGGTTCTAGGCTACACACACATGTAATGTATGTAGCTTAGAACCACTTTGTTATGTGTACAATGAAAAATATATTATCATTAGGTCTAAAATAAAAAAAAAAAACGATGTTCTTCGAAGCTTGCCTTCAAATTAACAATTCATATTATCTGTTTTCATATTGTCTATTTTTTTATACCGTGAACCGGTTTAGACAAGTGAGGTCTAAACTAAATAATTCTTGGTTGTCAAACGTAGTATTTACCAAACAAACAACCCCCTTTTTTATTCCCCCCCCCCCCAACACCCTCTAATTCGGGCAGTGCACTTATACTTCTGAGTTGGAAGTGTCCATGGGCGGCGGTTGTCAGTTACCATCACACTATGATAAATAAAAACTGTAGTTTTATTGCTTTTTAGTCTATGATAAACGATTTATATGTCAAAACACTAAATTGCATTTTGATTTGTAATAAAATGAGGCGTTACATGCAAGAAATAACAAACAAATCTACTCCATATTATTAATAATGAGTTAATTGGACGGGACTATTGGTCTAGTGGTTAGAGACCTTGACTACTGAACGGGAGTCGTGGGTTCGATTCCCACACGGGACTAAACTTTGTGTGATATACAAATACTTTTCCCGAGATTGGGTGTTCTTTTTGTCCGTTGATTGAATGTTTGTAAAGCCCCCGCGACACAGGAATTGTTCCTAATGCAGAAGATGTCAAAATAAAATAAAAATGACTTGTAATTTCAATGAACAATGAAATTTATTATATTTTACACGACTGCGCATGATAAAGGATTATGTTATTCCTGCGTGTATGTATGTGGGAATGTACATATATATATGATTTTTCTTCTTTGCGCTGTAGGAGCCTAGACGGCTTGATGGATATCGACACGTGAGGTGTCAATTAATTCGCCTTAATAGTGGGATTGATATAAGGCTACAAAAGAGCAGACGGGTCACCTGCTGGTAAGTGACTACCACCGTCCATAGACACCCGCAACACAAGTGCATTGCCGGCCTTTCAGGTAGGAGTACGCTCTCATAAACAAACTAGGGGGGGGGGGGTTAACAAGAATACTATTAATGTGTGACCCACTTTGCTAATAAAAGAAATATATATAAAAAGAAATATCAGAAAGAAATAATTAAAACATATTTATTTTTCTAATCACATAGGCATGTTTACAGTGCACAATTAGTTGAAAAACAATATCTAATTATTTTTTTATTCATTACAATCGAGTAGGCAATTTTCTTGAAGGTTTGAAGGTCGTATCGGTCCGGAAATATGGCAGGCGACAGTTTGTTCCACAGGCTGTTGGAAGTAGAGAAAACTTTAATAAGTAGGAACATTATTTATTTAATGCAGTCGAGTATAAACCTCGCAATAATATTATTTTCAGAAGTCATTGCGTCGAATCTTTGTAGTAGTAATTCAGTTTAACCTTTTGTTAATATACAATATTATATTTTATAAACTTAATTACTTTAGAGGACTCAGGATACCATCAGGGACCATCACCAACCAGTTCGAGTTACAGGTATGCGACCCTGACTTACTTGAATTATTGCTTATACTCGCCAATCCATCCGTGTGAGCAATATCCCTTTACTTTACATTTTAATTTTTGCTTTTAATATATGTACATGCTCCAAATCTCATCAAATTCCCGAAGAACCCGTTAGAAAGAAATAGGTTTGCCCCCTATTTCGGAAATGGGACTATGTTATATAACAGTCGGCAGAATGTGGGCGTTAATTACACTTCTGACTGCTTCTTACTTATAAAACGGATTTGTTTGTATATTTTTTTTTTTATTTGTTTAAACGTAATTCATCTCCTAATGTAATTAGACTTTTCTTCTCTAAATGTAATGAAATAAATAAATAAAAAAATAATAGTAAATAATATATTACCATACAAATTAGATAAAAGTAATTTAACGACCATGCGTGCTTAAAACAAGCGCAGATTTATATACATTTCTTAAAAGATTACAACAGAATTCTTAAGAAAACTAAGGGTTCTTCATGAAAATTATACATATTATTATAATGAGCAGGAAATTATGTATGTCCTTTAAGTGCCGATAGTACACTATAAAATATAAATAGTTTAATTCCTAGATTACAATATATTTACATTATTTTTATACAACTTTTGCTTATAAGTAATACCTCCTCAAGTATTACTAGCATTCTTTGATAAAATAGTAAATATAATACTAATAGCTAACACTTGATAGGAATTAATAACACAAAATGTTATAGCTATCGCAGAATCTTTGGTGTAGAATGAGAACAAATCAGTTAAAGCTACTTGTAAACTTGTTATACACACCAAAAGAAATGATATCACACAACTTTTAAGAAGCCTTCCAAAGTTGATATTATTAGTGCTATGTTTGATGGCGATCACATAAAAAATCTTACAGAAAAACAACAAATTCAATGATAGAATAGAAAACTTTATCACACTATAAACTTTTAGATACTTTTCACCACTACCCTTTTTTATAAACAGTGGATAAAGCAGTCCTACAGGCAGACTTCCGAGCCAGATAACCACCGATAAACGAAGCGAACTCCACTTTTCAAAGAAAAATACTTGGACGACCTTGTCGTATATGTTCTTCGTGTAAACAAACATCCAACATATCAGCGCCGCATCTGATTGAACGTAGAATGTAATTAAAATTGTCTTCACCAACGTTTTATTGGCGACATGTGTCGTATCGGCACTTAGGTATTCAACCACGGTGTTCATAAGTCTTGCAATCGACAGCTGCGTTAGAATCTTCTGGTCTATTTTTCTTACTTCTTTTCTAAAGTAGAGGAGTGATAGTTGTGCTATTATGCAGACTGTTGATAGAGATATTCCAGTTAGCCATGGTGCTATAACACCTTCAGTAAAATGTGCGCGGACCGATCCATTCGACATTTTATCAACATGTATGACAGCAGCAACAATACGACGGACACTGTGGTTTGAAGTAAATTTTTTCCTTGTTACTCATTATTAATAAGTTATTATCCGTTATGGTTAGCTAGCTATGTCATGTTATGCGTAATAGGTTTGGCTATTTGCTACTGGCCTGTTGATCTAATGGTTAGCGATACTGACTACTAAAACGAGCTTGTGGCTTCGATTCCCAACCTGGATCACTATTTGTGTGATGAGCACGATCATTTTTTCTGTCTATTTATATATAATATGGACGTATTTAGAAAACATGTAAGTATGTTTATCAGCCGTCTGGTTACCAAGCTCTGCTTAGTTTGCTATGAGACGGCCCCGTGTGAGATGAGCGGAGTCATTATTACGTGTACACGAAAACTTGTATTACTTATTGCCATCACCCGGGCATTTTGTGGAATGTGCAGGAGAAAAATTCCAGTACAGTAACTGGAAAAGTGAGGATATAAAGTGAAGGAAGGAAATATTGATTAAACAGATGGATTGGGGAGTATAAGCTATAGCTCAAGCAAGATACGGTCCCATCCCTGTAACTCGAACTGGCTGGTGGCATGGATCCGGGCTCTCTAACTATATCCAGTAGAAAGACGAGTTAAAAGCAGGTTTTTTATAAGGAAAGTGTTAAGTTTATTAAAACATATTCCTATAATAGTATTAGTTCCATGTGTCCGTTGTTTGAATGTTTGTAAAGTCCCCCGCGACACAGAAATTAATCTTAGTGCGGGAGTACTTTTGAAAAAAAAAAAAAAGAAACTGATACTATTAATAATATGTATTCCAAGGTAATTGTAGGTTCTCGGAAGCTACCTTCTTATGGTATACCCGGGTCCTCTGCAATAGACCTCGTGACGGAACTCCGTGTGGTTTTAGTCGGTTCGAATCCGCCACTTACCCACATACCACTTCACTGTTGACTCCAGTGCGGTGATGACCCGTAGGAGTTTCCACACGATAAAAAAATGCACTCCGGGACGACAGAAGTGAAAATTTATTTAAGCGCGTTAGACATTTTTATATAGGTATTAGAGTTATTGGGGTATTAGGTAATGAATGCATTTTATTTAGGAATTGTATTTTATTAATTATAAGAAACTTTAAAATACATTTAATATTCTTTTATGAATCATCGTTAACAATTTCGACAACTCTTGTATCATCATCATTATCATTAAAATTATTACAATCTAAAATAGAAACTATAGGTTAATTGTAACTAAAATAGGAAATAAACAATTTTGATTCGAAGTTAATCAATTGTACTATATTGTATAATAATAAATAATCAATTGTACTTTTATATCTCGTTGTGCTAATATTGCGTTGATTGGACATATGCGTCTCGTAACGGTGTCGCGAGTCCATAGATTTTATCTCATCTAAAAATATGCGTACCGCGTAGGAACAGTTTATATAACAGATATGCTTCTGGAAAACCCATGTAGTTGATGGCAAGGGCTGAAATTGTTTGTAAACTAATATTTTTTTGTTTTTACTTTAGGTGTCACATTTACCCAATAGAAAATGTGAACATGTTCGTTTAATCTATTAAAACTCCGTAACCGTGAAGCCTAATTGGTTAGTATTTTTTTTGTTTTGGTTTGGTTTGGTTTTAAAACCTGTGGTTAAGACAACAGGTCTAGTGGTTAATAAAACGGACTGTGTACACGTCCAAAAAGTCTCTCGAAATAAAACACCACGCTCAGAATAGAGATCAAATTTAATTAAAATTTTACCTATATGAATAGCCGTTCGTACATCTTAAAAGCGTGATACAAAAACACAAGTTCAACGCCATCTATCGACAATTGTAAAAGTTCAAGTATCTAAAGTTATAAACGTAAGAAATAAAAACAACATAATTAGACATCCTGCCCACTATGGACAGTAATGTCCATTAAATTACTAAACATAAAAGTAGCAGTTAATTATACAAAGTTCACTATGACCCATAAAAATAACAAAGGGGTTAACAATTGCTACTTACAATAAAACATACAGGTTGGCATGCAATAAAATATAACAAAACAAATGTAATTAGCTCAATAGTATTATGCATAAATACTGCTTGTACACTGTTTTGAACATTAGTTGTAGAAAAATAGTTCATGAATACTTATGTGGTTACAGGTAAGAGAATTAGTTTCGACAAAGGTCTTTTAATTTCATTATTATTGCATTTAATGGAAACTACACGAGTGACTTTATCCAAACCTGGGTGCTTTTTAATGACTAGTCCATATAACCACCTAGCAGGTGGAAGGCCATCCTCTTTTACGAGAACGACATCTCCGACATTAGGTTCAGGGGTACGGTCTGTCCATTTATATCTATGTTGCATTTGAGTAAGATATTCAAGAGACCATCTGCGCCAAAAGTCTTGCACCATCCTCTGAACGAGATGCCACCGTTTAAGACTACTAATATTTGCATTTTCGTAATTGAAATCCGGGACAGTTACCAACGGTTCACCCACTAGAAAATGCCCTGGTGTCAATGGACACCCATCCTCCAAATTATTAGGCAATTGTGATATTGGCCGGGAGTTTAGACATGCCTCAATTTGGCTTAGCACAGTTATCATTTCTTCAAATGTTAACGTACTGTTGCCTATCACTCTCTTTAAGTGGTGTTTGGTGGATTTAATACCTGCCTCCCATAACCCTCCAAAATTTGGAGCGTGGGGGGGTATGAAATGCCAATTGGTTCCATTGGTGCTAAGGAAGTCCGCTATCTCTGGAGCAATTTTCGATTTTTCGGCATTGAACAAGGTTTTCAATTCCTTCGCACTGCCGACGAATGTGGTACCGTTGTCACTCCACAAATCGAGCACTCTACCGCGTCTGGCCACAAATCGCTTGAAAGCTGCTAAAAAACCTTGAGCGGTCATGTCGCTAACAACTTCAAGGTGGACGGCCCGAGTGGCCATGCAAACGAAGAGGCATATATACCCCTTTGTAGAATGCCAACCGCGACCCTTAGTTGCGCGTATATTTATTGGCCCTGCATAGTCTACACCACTACTCTGGAAAGGTCTCCCAGCTGTCACTCTAGATTTAGGTAATTGACCCATCAACTGCTGATTTGGTTTCGCAGAATAACGGATGCAATTTATGCACTTATGCACATAATGCCTCACGAGCGTCCTTGCATTTATAACCCAATATTTGGAGCGCAAATAATTGAGCATTAATTGTGGCCCTCCGTGCAAGGTTCTCTCGTGAGCTTCTGCAATTAACAGGTTTGTAAAGTGAGATTTGTAAGGAATAAGAATGGGATGCTTCATGTCATCATTAAAATTAGCTTGTTGTAAGCGTCCACCTACTCTCAAAATGCCCTGTTCATCAAGAAAAGGATTTAAAGAGGTAAGTTTGCTTGCTTTGCTTACGCTTCCTTTATATTTCAATAAATTGATGTCTTCACTAAAGCACTGATACTGGCAGAGTTTCACACAAGTAAGTATAGATTCATTTAGTTCCCTAGTAGTAAGCCAGGTAGTTTTAGGTTCTTTCTTTCCTGATTTCAATGTCCTAACGAATCTTTTGCAGTATGCTATTACTCTTGCTAATCTGTTAAATTTCGAAAATCTAGTCATTATACTGTCGTCTATTTCTTTGGTTTCAGTTGCATGACATTTTATCTTTATTTTTCTTTCTTCCAAACTAGTCTCTTGTAACTTTCTCCTTGTATAATTTATATTTTCTTTTTGAAGCCACACAGGACCTGTCTTCCAAAGTTGCAGACTATCTAACTCAGAAGGTTTGGTTCCACGTGAAGCGCAATCTGCCGGATTTTCCTTGGACGAGACGTACGACCATTGACTTCGATCTACAATATTAAGTATTTCAGAAACTCTGTTTGCAACAAATACTTTCCAACGACTAGGGTGACTTGCTAGCCAAGCTAAGACTATTTCGGAATCCGTCCAGGCATGTAAATGTTGCTTTGGAACCTTTAGAATCGTACCTGTTTCTTGAAGTAGTTTGGCCAGCAAAAGCCCACCACAAAGTTCCAACCGGGGTATTGACACTTGTTTTATAGGCGCAATTTTTGTCTTCGAAGTTACTAAATTTACATATATATTTCCATCAGCAGCTATTGCGCGTGAATATACGACCGCAGAATATGCTACATTAGAGGCATCGGAAAAGCCATGAAGTTCCAAAAGTTGACTGTTGCTACATAAATGAATCCAACGAGGTATTCGAAACTTAGTGAGCTTACTTAGATCATTTCTGTAAGCAATCCAGTCTTTGAGTAAGGTGGAAGGGAGTTCTTCGTCCCATCCAATTCCTGCTAACCATAGCCTTTGAATAAAAACCTTAGCTGTAGTAATAACGGGAGCGATCCATCCGAGAGGATCAAACAGACGTGCTATGTCCGATATGACCTTGCGTTTGGTTATAGGTGGTTCCAATTCACGAAGATGAACATTATACTCAAATTCATCAGTTTTCTTGTTCCACATAAGACCTAAAATTTTTGAAATTGTATCTGCCTTTATTTCTAAATTACATTCTGACTCTAATGTTGTATCTTTAATCGATTCTAATAATTCTTCACTACTACTAGACCACTTCTGAAGTTGGAATCCACCACGGCTTAGCATATCGGTTAACTGTTGATATATCTCTAAGCCTTCTGCCACTGATTCGCACCCGGACATGAGATCATCCATGTAGAAATCGGTCAATACCGTATCTCTTACTAATGGAAAATCTACTCCTTCATCTCTGGCTAACTGCTGTAACGATCGAACTGCTAAATAAGGAGCCGAAGATGTGCCAAATGTAACCCGTAAATGCCGAAGATGTTGAATTGGTAAATCTGGACTTTCTCGCCACAGAACTCGAAGATAGTCAATATCTTCATGCGACACTTTGACCTGCCGGTACATTTTAATAATGTCTGCCACTAGACAGATGGGATGGCAACGCCATCGCATAATGATGTGTCGCAGGTCAGGTTGCAATGACGGTCCTACCATTAAGTCGCTGTTTAAAGACTTTCCGTTGGTACCAACACAAGAAGCGTCGAACACAATACGCAATTTAGTCGTAACTTTATCATTACGCACGACTGCGTGGTGAGGCAAATATACTGCATCCTCCTTGTCGATATATTGCGCTACCTCCATATGGTTGAGAGACAAATACTCATTAATAACAGCTGAATACTGCTTCTTCAAATCGGGATTTTTCATCAAACGCCTTTCCAGTATAAGGAAACGTTTCAAAGCTATATCCCTTGAACTGCCATATTTACAACTAGGATCTGAAGACCTAAATGGTAATTTTACCACGTACCGACCAGTGTCATCTCGTTTGGTTGTAGCTGCAAAAAGGGTTTCACATTGCGTTTCCTCTGGACTCAATAGCTTATTTTCTAAATCAGAAGTAGGCTCCGACTCTAATTCCCAAAACTTTTTTAGGAGTTCAATTTCCTCCTGTTGTATAGAATGCATACTAATACAATTATGATTTGTCTCGTTATGGTTGAATTTACCTATATGGCCAGACAAGATCCAGCCAAGTCTGGTATTTTGCGCAACTGCATAACCTGGCGGTCCTTTGACTAATCCTTCCAAAATTATCTGGCCATAAATTTCGGCACCTAAAAGCAGATCTATCCTATTAGGGGTAGCAAATGACGGATCAGCTAATTCCATAGACGAGATTGTGGTTAACACTTGAGTCTTAATTTTCTCCTGTGGTAAAACTGTGGTTAATTTTTTCAAAACATATGCCTTGACTGTAACGACAAAGCTGGGGTCAACTCGTGATTGAATCTTAATAACAACCATTGAATTAGAAGTTAGGGATTGACTTTGATCACCCCCTATTCCTGTAATTTGTCCTCTGGTAGGTATCCGTTCAAGGCCTAATAACTGGACCATGGACTCCGTCACGAACGACGCTTGAGATCCCTGATCCAACAACGATCGTAATACAATCATGGTACCATTTCTCGACTGTGCCTTTACCAAAGCAGTGGCCAATAGCACTTGACCATGACTATTGGAGAAACAATTAACAATATCAGTGGACTCGCTCTGAGGTGGGTTGATGGATAGGGCTGTAGTAACATCTTTCTCAATTGCTCGTCCAGCCGTATCCTCTTCATTAACTGATTTCGAGATATTTTTAGAGTGTAACAAAGTATGATGTTTTCGCTTACATAAACGACACCTTGTAGACTGACGACATGAATATACTGAGTGACTCACACCTAAGCAATTAAAGCACAAACCGTTCGTTTGGACAAAATTACGTCGTGTATCAACATCTAGGTGACAGAACTTCTTACAGTTTGCTATTTTATGATTATCCTGACAATAAGAACAAGACAATGCAGTAGACACCGAGTGTGCCTTCACTGACGACACATTACGCTGCATTGTTACATTACGTTGAATCTTATTATTATCTAAGAATTCCAAAGCTCTAAATCTTTGTTCCATAAAAATTTGAAATTGTTTAAATGTAGGTAACTGATTGGAGGCATCACTAATTTTCAATTCCCACTGTTTGCGAGATTCGTTGTCTAACTTTAAGCTCAAAATATATATTATCATTATGTCCCAATTAACAACACTGATCCCTAAGTTAGTTAATGCATGTAAACATTCATTCGATGTATCCAATAATTCTTTTAACGCATGGGCAGATTCAGTTACAATATTCCTTTGGCTCATAAACCGTTTTAAGATACAATTTGCCAAATATTTTGTGTTGTTATATCTGCCTTCTAACTGTGACCAGCAAGTTAAGTAATTACTACCAGTAATAGGAATGTGACGTAAAAGACATTCAGCTTCCCCAGACAAATGAGTTTTTAAATAGTGAAGTTTTTGTACATCATCTAATTTGCTATTGCTATGTATTAAGGATATAAACATATCTCGAAAACTTATCCACTCAGAATAGTTACCAGAAAAAAGAGGTAGACTAATTGTTGGTAATTTAATATCACATGATTTATCTGAAGCCTTAGTAGTACTCTGCAATATTGACATTTGTGGTTTTAATTTAGTAAACATTTCCTTAAGTTCTATTTTATAATCGAAATATACTTCTTCTGTATTCTGATATAGGTTCATAGAATAATACTTAGATGCGACATATGCGGTTTCCTCAACTTCTTGTAGGATCTTATAATGTGCGTCATTAAATAATGTCCACTGCTTCTCTAAATTCTCTAATCGTACCTCGACATAACTTTGTGTAATTCTCTCCTTCGGAGATTTTTTAAAGTTAGACCGAGCTCGGGTAATAGCTGTACTTGTGTCCAATTGAATTTTATCAAACGCTTCCATGTTGTACAAAACTAATAGCCGAACATCAAATCACTAAGTTTAATTGCACTAAGTCAATGTAGATGTAAATTGTTTGAAAATTATACAAGTCTTTTTATTGTTATTCTAACCAAAATCGGGCATAGGTTCCCCGTCACTTCACTTTTTAAGAAATTATTCTAAGTCCATGCACTCAACTATCAAACTAACACTTTAACTTTTTAATTTACTTAATTTTTTATCTCAATAATGAATTTGTTCCACTGTTCTAAATAATTAAAAGTACTCACAGTTTATCTTCAATCACTTCATACACTGTCCACTCACGTGATAAGTAGCTCACCGTATGGGTTGTGAACCGTCCCCTCACACTGCAGACCCTGCTTACTCCACTGCAACCTTACTGGGACGTCGCTGACACAAGACACCCCAATCCACTCTTCACTGTTGCTGCACTGCTGCAAAACTAGCTCCACAGGGACAATGTATTCCAGTCCTTTATCGGCTCAAGAAGGACCAAATGTACACGTCCAAAAAGTCTCTCGAAATAAAACACCACGCTCAGAATAGAGATCAAATTTAATTAAAATTTTACCTATATGAATAGCCGTTCCTACATCTTAAAAGCGTGATACAAAAACACAAGTTCAACGCCATCTATCGACAATTGTAAAAGTTCAAGTATCTAAAGTTATAAACGTAAGAAATAAAAACAACATAATTAGACAGACTGCTACACAAACATTTGTGTGATTTTCAAATAGTTGTCACAAATCTAGGTGTTCTGCGTGTCCTTTGATTTAATGTTAGCAAATAGGAAGGTCATGTATATAAACAATTTATGTAAGTGTTTCTTCGCCACATAGTTCATAATATTTTGAGATAAGGAGATATGAGGACGAGGAGATTAAAACCTGAAATTGGTCCGCATCTATAAACACATAAGACTAAAGAAATTTCTGGATGGAGAAGGACAAATTAAAATTAAAAAATTAAAAATTCTTTATTTGGAACTGACAGAGAGATTACAATAGTTCATGTGTTCGATAATGACCGCAACGCCCACCTCCGGATGAGGCTTATATGTTCCATGACATTTTTATGTAATACAATAGAAAACTAACTACATATATAGTAATAATAATTTTATATGACTAATAAAAGCTAAGTGATTTTTATGTGCATGTGTGTATGTGAGTTGTGTGTGTGTGTATGTGTTAGTAGTTATATATTCACTTTAAAAATAACTAATTAAATTAAAATAAAACAAATATTTAAAGTAAAAAAAATACAACAATCGTGATTTTTTAACTGTTTTTATAGATAATGGTACGGAACCCTACGTGCGCGAGTCCGACTCGCACTTGGCCGGTTTTATTTGTAATTATTGAACTGAAATATTACAGCGCATTAATAATAATATACGGCGGTTTTCATAATTGCTAGTTGCAATATAAGAGCGCCCGAACAATTTATATTTACCTTTTAATAATTATTAGTAGGTAAACGTGCTATTAGTACAGTCTATTAGCGATACAATACTGTGTAGATTTGAAAACTCCTTAAAAATGCAATATGTATTTTGTATGGGAAAAGATTTCACATACATGCTGATATTTGTTTCGTCTAAAATAATTTTAATAAGATCTTTGAGCAATGTGAATAAATCTCTTGTAATTATTACGGCGAACCCATATGAAGTGCCCAATTTGAATTGAGGTAAATACTTTTAAAAGTTTATATACCTTGGGTTGTTGTTACCTCGTCTGTATCGTCTTACTGCAAAACCATTTTCTTCAGAAACTAGTTAAATATTAACTATTTTATAGTCTCGCGTTCAGACCGATGACCGCTTCCTCAGTGCGGCGATAATCAACAATTTGCGCTCTCAGAGGCAAAGTCAAATTTCTTTATTTATTAGAATTAATGGATTTGTAATTGTTTGACGATTTCAACTACTCAAAATCGTCTTTATTTTTTTCAAATAAAAATTGTGCATCAAAAGTCTGTCAAAAATAAAAAAAATATATTTATGGAGCTAATAAAATTGTAACTGGTTGATGTCCATTTGTTTATACCTTTTATAACAGAACATTGGAGATCTTAAAATATATTTATATGCCGAACAAGTCAAACAATATTTTTAGAATTTTTGGTTCTCTTTCTGTCGGTATGTACACAAAAACAACTGAATATTTTTAAATTTTGAATCTATATCTATGTTGAAGGTTTTTTACCAACTGACTGTCTGATGGGTCACACACACATTCTACACTAGCAATGATGGGTAATCGTGATGTCCTGTAAAAAGGCCAAAAGCTAAAGGTAACTTTGGTGTTTTTTAGGCACACGAATAGACGTGTCATGTGAGGCCGGCGGTGTCCGTGCTATAACTCCAGGCCGAAAAATCTTCGGAAAACACTAGAGTATTATGATTGATCTACACAAAAAAAGGCTACAAAAGACAACACTATTATCGTTTGAATGAATCTTAATCAACACATTGGAAACTAGAAGCATTATATTCACTTTTCAAATACATTGTAACGTTATTGATCTAGTTACTTTAATAGAGAACGTACACGCGTTATGGATAGAATAACATTTTGTGTAAACGGCGACAAGTGTTCCGGTAAGTTCCGGTTTTAAGGCCACACAATTCCTTGTTTACGCTTCGTGGTTTGTTATTTTCTTGCGATAAGTCTTCCAAACATTATTTAAAAGATATTCTTACCACAAATCCTGGAAGACAACGTTACACACATAAATTATTACTTATCTGTGTAGACTGCAATTGTTCTTGTTCTTTGTTCTTTTTAAAAGACAACTCCCGCACTAGGATTAATTCCTGTGTCGCGGGGGACTTTACAAACATTCAAACAACGGACACAAAGAACACCCAGACTCAGACCAACAATTTGAGGATTACACAAACTGTTGTCCCGTGCGGGGATCGAACCCACAACACTCGGCGCGGCAGAGTAGTGGCGAGGTGACCACTTAAACCGCAACGCCATCCGTGCAGTCAAAATTGATTGTATGCGCATAAAAAAAATACAAAATACTGTGTAATTTTAAACATTTAGGCTAATTTTCATATTCATTAGGATACTCTAACCATAATAAATGAAATTAAAATTTCTAAGAAAATTGTATCAATACTTAACATTTGTGTCATTTGTAATATAAGATATTTATTCCGGCATTTAATAATAACACAATTTATACATATATTATAACTGAAGACGTGGAATTCGTTCTTAGTTCCCTTTGTCAGTAGGATTGGGAATGATACAAAATCATAATACAACTTTGACGTTTTTTACATATTAAAACCAATATACACAAATTAACACAAAACCAGCCAGTACATTTTACGATTTTTTTTTTTTAATAATCTTTAATCGATACTTTTGTTCGAATACAATTTTGCACATGTTATGCGTAATAGATTTGTTTTATGTTTTTCACGTTACAAAATAAACGTTTGAGTGTTTCAGGTTTTAAGCTTTAGCACTATTCAATTAGTATAACTTTAGTTTAATAGATCTCAGTATGGTGATACTTTAAAGCTAAATTGATGTTAACTGAATGATTAATGAGACCGCGTCTCGGAAAACGTAGCGTAGGACGCCCACAGGCCAGGTGGAGTGACGATTTGCGCAAGATGGCTGGCAGGAGCTGGATGCGAGAAGCCGAAAATAGATCGAAGTGGCGTGCAATGGGAGAGGCCTATGTCCAGCAGTGGACTGCGATAGGCTGATGATGATGATGATGATGATGTTAACTAATTAATATGTTTATTTTTATATTTTTCATATAACAACAATGCTAAGTTTACTTTATTTTGTAAAAATGTTTATTGTTCAATTCCGTAATAATTATTTTTACAAAATAAGCAGATAAAAACAAGTTTTTAACCCCCGAACCAATAATTGGGTTTTATACTTTGATGTTCCCCAGTGGGCCCTGAGATAGACTCGGACACTTCACTTAACGATTATATTCGGAACCATCTGAATAAAAGAGGAACTAAATACATGTGCAAGGAGGGCGGGTGTGGAGCCTGTATTGTTGCTGTCACTGTTGCAGATCCCCATCCGAGAACGTTTTCGGTAAATTCGGTGAGCATTCAACAATATTATTCTATTGTTTTGTTTGAAAACAATATTTAAGCAACATTTTTTTAATACACATACTTATGTTAGCTGTAAACACACGCATTAGTGGTTTGTAATGATTTATAAGTGTAATGTGTAAAGTGATATAAAAAATAAAAGATGGTGTTTTATTTTGCTGCACTTTAGTTGCTTTTTATTGAATATTTTATTGGTACAAAAGTACTTACCTACTTCGTTTTAGTTTATGTATCTATGTGTGTATTTCAAAGGAGGACTTTTTTTCCCTTTTTTTTTTTTAAGGAATACTAGCAACGTGCGTCACACATTACTAGTATTCTTGTTAACCCCCCCAGCTAAGCTAAAATGCTTGGTTTAAGGTGGGTTTACGACGGTAGTATACTGGGTGGGGTTTGAAACCTTAACCACTTAATTGCAAGTCCGACGTCTCAGCCATCACGCTACCGCCGCTTTTGTATTAAAAATCACGATTTTTTACTAAAATTGTTAGCGATTTAATTAGTACGTTATTCATAACTTACATACTAATTCATAATAACGTGGTCAACTAAATACTACTAAACCTCTCTGCAACATCCTCTATATATTAGTACTTTGACAACAACAGTATGATATGCTTGACCTTACCTAAATGGAATCAATTTATAGTTAGGCAAAAAGATGGCGGATATATGTCCCGTCAGCACTAGACCGCGACAGGTTGATTATGATGAATAAAATGAGTTTGTTCATTACTTACACCCCTCAAATAATTGTACGAAAACGATAATATTTATGTATATATTTAATTAACAGTGTTTAGTATCAGTAACGTCATGTCACAACTGGGAGGTTACCACGATAGAGGGGATTGGAGGCAGAGGCAAGGGATATCATCCCATACAGAAAACGTTAGCTGAATATAATGGCACACAGTGTGGATACTGTTCGCCAGGATTTGCAATGAGCATGTACAGGTAAATTGTAAATTGATAGAATTATTTGCTAAAATTAGTTCAACGTTGCGTTAAAGCTGTTTCTTATTTTTTCAGTCTCTTGGAATCCAAACATTACGATGTAACGCAATGTGAAATTGAAAACTCTTTTGGAAGTAATACATGCAGATGTACAGGTTTTAGACCCATACTTGACGCTTTCAAAAGTTTTGCTAAAGATGCTCCAAAACCTCCACCAAATGTTGAAGATATAGAAGATTTACACGTTTGTGTAAATAAAGACAACTGCCAAAAATGTGACAATAGTTGGTGCTTCGTTAACAAAAGTGATTTGGATGTTAATGATCCTAAGAAAATTAAACTAAAAGACGGTCACATATGGTACAGAGTTCATACTTTAGAAGAAATTTTTAACATCTTCGAAATAGAGGGATATAATTCTTACATGTTAGTTAATGGAAACACAGGAAAAGGTAAAGCTTAATATAATAAATAAATATGTTCAAGTAAAATTTAAATAATTTAAATACAAGGTGAGGCATCCAAGGCTAACGTTTAGTGGATGCATGAAAGAGTAATAATTTAAACAAATATCGTACAGAATTGAAAATCCCTTACACGTTTCTCAGGTGAGAGTTTCTCTTTATGAGATATGAAATGAAAATAGCTTTGATGTGTGGGCGGAAGGGATGTCCGCTTTAGTTTATACGGCTAAGAAACAGTTATTTGTTACTTCAAAGGGGAAAAAATAGCAGAGAATAACATAGTTATACGCATTGATCCACAAATAGGGAAAAATCATAATTGATTACTAATTTCAAACGTAATAGTGGTTGCTGCTTATTGTATAGAATTTATATTAGTTTTAATTCCTAATTTTAGTTCATGGAAATGCGTGCGCTTGAATGACCCTGATTTATAATAATAGTAGTTAATACTTTGTTGCAATTCGGAAAATGTTGTTTCTGGTTTTAGGACGTAGAAATTAAATATATAGCTTTAGCTGTGACAAGAATGGGTCTTAAAATGGTTTATTTTTATTATTGTATTTGACGGTAGGTGACAACCGCTGTCGTAAGTGCGTTACCTGCCTTTGAGGTTGATGAGGGGAGAGAGGGGTGAGGGCCCGAAGGAAGAGGTTGGCTGAGTTGAGCGGGGGGAGGCCGTGGTATTACTCCGGTCGAGAATCGTAGGTCTCCAACGGTTATTTTATTTATTTATTCATTTACTTTATTACTTTCAGGAGTTGCGCCTATGTTGGTATTACCACGGGTACTAATAGATGTAAGGCCTGTAGCAGCCCTTAAAGGATATTACTTCGATCAGAATTTAGTGTTCGGAGCTGGAACGACCCTGACAGATCTTATGGAGTTGTTTAAAAACGTTGCGAACGAACGAGAAGAATTTCAATATTTACAAAAGCTATATGAGCACTTAGATCTTGTTGCACATATACCTGTGAGAAATGTGAGCTTTATTTATTTCTCTAATACAGTATAAAACAATAGTCTTTAACCACTAAAAGTCCCTTAACTTTCAAAATACATAACTTTTACGGATTAGATCAGACTGTTCCGTGTCTGAAGTTTTCCATGACTACAAAAACGCTCTCAGTTCAGACAGCACTTTTTGGAGTGAGGTCTGTGCTCTCTGTGTAACCGTTTGGCCTATAAAAGCCAAGGATCATTCTGGGTAACATAACTTCTATGAGAATTTAGCTTAGTCTTCAGGGCATTTGTTATTAATATCTGTAGGAGAAGCGTTGATCCTGACACTGAGCCGACTGTTCAAGAAATAACTTTCTCGTGAGCCGTCATCTAAAATGAAAATTGATGAAATTCTAATTGTAGTGTCAGCCAGAATTTGGCTTGTAAGGTAGAGTGAGACCTTTAAACATTTCTTTTTAAACACAGATTGGCACTGTTGCTGGCAATTTGATGATGAAGCATCGACAACCAAACTTTTCTTCTGACGTATTTCTATTATTAGAGACAGTTATGGCGACTCTGACTATAGGTTAGTCTAAATGTTTTTATCTAAGAATTAAATAAAACGTTTAATATGGAAGCGTGACTGTGGAGAATATGTAAAAACATATATAACACAAGACCGTTCCAATGTCCCATTAAAATAATTTTGTTACTTTAGCTTATAGTATTCATACAGATAAATATTTTCCGGTAACGACTGCACGGATGACTGGCGTAGCGGTTTAAGTGGTCACCTCGCCACTACGCTGCCAAGTGTTGTGGGTTCGATCCCTGCATGGGAAAACACTTTGTGTAATCCTCAAACTGATGTTCTGAGTTTGGGTGTTCTGTGTCCGTTGTTTGAATGTTTGTAAAGACAATACAGACACAGGAATTAATCCTAGTGCGGAAGTTGTCTTTTTAATAAAGGACAAAGCCGAACGATCCTGAATCACGAAAATAAAGTTTTCGCAGTGATAAATATATATACGACTTCCCAACATTAACAATTGAGCCGCGTTCCGCCAGGCACGATCACCTCGCCTGGTTGGAGGATCCTCCCTTTGTGTTGGAGGGAGGTAACACCAGTTCCTCCACAATATACGAGTTTTTTTTAAATTCCAGTTCACAAGAGCTCAGCAATAGAGGTGACTCCAGAACATTTTTTGTCGTTGGACATGACGGGCAGGGTCATTACTCAAGTAAAAATACCGCCGCTTTCACACAACTACCAGTTTGTTTCTTTTAAAGTAAGTGTAATCTAAGCCGGTCTAACCTAGCGAATCAAAATGAACCAATTTGCCAGCTGATTAGAAATTTAATTAGCGAAGTTTTTGGCCACTACGTTTTGAATTATTTGTACTAGTATTTTGTAATATAAATTATGTTTTCTACAGACAGACTCTGATTGGAAAAATATTCTTTTTCTCTATAACTTTTGCTAAAGCCATAAGGTAGATGGACATTTTCATGATCAAGAAGAAAAAGAGTTGTGGTATACCACAACTCTATCTTGTTGGTTGGTGGTTCGTGAACGCTAGCATCATTTTTGAAGTGATAACTTCTTTGGGAGGGTAACGAAACTGTTACGTAACGCGCTACGGCGCAACGGTGTTCTGTCTGGTTTCCCTTTCTCTCATGCATACGGCAGCGGTAGGCAGGCATCTCCTCTAACCCACAGCGCTAGCCGAAGCCGTGTAAGTTATGCTAGTTATGTTATGGCGTCAAGAGACGCACACGTTTTTTTTATTTTCATTTGTGTCTTAATCCAGAGAGTGTTCCTTAATAAGTTTCAAAAAAATCTGCTCAGCTGTTTGTGTCTGTTGAAGATCATCAGTAATGTTGTTATACATTCATTTTTAAATTTATACTTGTTACTCGCTATAAATAGTATATAGCTTATGGAACAAATTGTCGCCTGCCGTATTTCCGAACCGATACGACCTTCAAACCTTTAAGAAAAGAGCGTACTCCTACCTAAAAGGCCGGCAAACCACTTGTGACTCTTGAGTTGCGGGTGTCCATGGGCGGCGGTAGTCGTTTGCCCCTATCGCATAAAAAAAAATACAGAAAATACTATTCAAAAACAGTAGTACTACACAAACAACATTTAAATGGACTACACACATAGTAAAGATATTTCGTGGTGAACACTTGTGCGAAAAAGAAATGGTTCCTTTCTATTGCAGGTAATGCCAAGAGCCCAGAATGCCCACGCTCAAGTCAATGCTGCATTTTTATATGAGTTTGATCCTCATGACACAGACTTAGTGAGGTCGGCTAGAATAGTTATTGGAGGAATTTCACGTACATTCGTCCACGCCAAGGAAACAGAGAACTTTCTGACTATGAAACGAATTTTTACTAATGAAGTTCTTCAGCATTCTCTGAAGATATTAGAAAGTGAATTAAGACCAGAAGTAGTAGCTGGTGAAATGAAAACAGAGTACAGGAAAAAGTGCGCTCTTGGGTTGTTTTATAAGGTAAGTGGTAAAACAAATTTTATTCATTTATTTCAACGGTAACGGATACTTACATAATGGACCGCCTACTTGTCCAGGGCTAAGTTGAAGTTACCAGACCCAGGGGTAAATATCAAAGATGATGGACAGATCGAATCAAATCTGCCATAGACTCATCATTGCTCGAATACACGCGGAAGACAGTAGTGATTGAGGAATGGAAGCGCCTAGTTAAGCAAGCTACGGCTTACTAGCGCTCCATCCCCACCGCTCTACCAAGAGCAATACGAAAAACAAGAAGATTTTGAGATAGGCCATATCATTTCAACCTTCGGGACGAGTTAAACCATTTAATCTATGTCCTTAGAATCCTCTTCACACTTTCTTACTCCAACCGTGAAGTGTATTATTATTTTATAACATGTTAGTGTAGTTTTTAAGGTGTTTCATTTGAAATACGGCGATTGGCATGTCATTTTAACTTTTGGATAGGAGGAAACACGAAAATGATTCATTATTAAGTTCTAAGTATTATGTTTAACTGTGCCTAATATAGTTATATTAATTTGCATTGTCCCCCATTACGTAATTGGGACAAAATTATGATTAGACAGCAATTTTTGAGATGCCTTTTCTTGCTCCTTTGGGGATATATGTATGTGTGTGTGTTTGTACGTACGTCGTATATTGTGACATACCTATGAAGACTGTAAAGCACTTCAAAAAAAATGCTTGTCATGTTTTTTTTTTTCAAAAATCAATATGATTTTTGTGTTGGCAGGGTTTACTTGTTTTAATACCAATCCAGCGTTTAAAGACTTGGTATCGTTCGGGAGCAAGAGACTGTAGAAAAACAAGACCACTATCCAAAGGCACAGAAGTGTATGACACAAATCCAATATTATGGCCTGTTACTGAACCGATGCCGAAAATGGATGCGTTAGTGCAATGTGCGGGAGAAGCTAATTACGTGAATGACGTACCTACATTACCAAATGAGGTGTTCTGTGCTTTTGTGACTTCGGATATTTGCACTGGGGAAATAGTTAGCATTGATCCTGCACCCGCTTTGGTAAGTGAAATTTTAAAAAAAAAATGCTTATTTTAGGATAAAGCCATAGAAAATTATAGACATAATATAATGCAAAACACTTTTTTTTATCTAAGTTTTAATTTGTTGACAGAAAATACCCGGAGTGTTAGCATTCTTTTCAGCCAAAGATATTCCTGGACGCAATTCATTTCTTTCCCAAAAGGTGAGAGGACAGAGTACGCCGGAAGAAGTTTTTGTGCAAAAGAATATTAAATTCTACGATCAAGCTATTGGTTTAATAGTTGCTGAAACTGAGAAAATAGCAAACAGAGCTGCTCTGCTTGTAAAAGTTGATTATAAAGTTGATAAAAGCAGGCCTATATTAACCATAAATGATGCACGCACGAGAGATCCCAGTCGCATATCACTTTATATGGCAGTACCTGAAAAAGATCGTGGGAATGATGTTAGGAAAATCATCAAGGGCAGTAACAGTATCTATTGGCAGTACCACTATACCATGGAAACAATATCAGTTGTCTCAAAACCTAGTGAACTCGGCCTTGATATTTCTGCTACCACTCAATTTACAGATTCTGTGCTCGTTGGCATATCTGAGGCATTGAATATTCCCGAAAATAGGTATGTGTTTTTTTTTATGATTAATGTGATGCCGCACGATAACTTAACTTTGAAGTGTAAATTTAATTTTAATACTGTATAATTTATTTTCATCTAAGCGATTGTCATTCGATCATGATAAATCTCGCGATTAAGAAAATGTAGGTAGATTTGAAAATTGCGACACAGCTCATCACAATCTTACCCTGCCCGCTTGCGTAAAAGGCAACTATTGTAGTTTCTTTACTAAAGTCTCCGTGACATTAATTATCTAAAATTAAATATGTGAAATTCGTTTTATTGTTAACCTTTTTAAACAAACCTAAGAGTGTAATTTTTCCTGTATTATAGTTACATTTTAGTGGCCCCTTCTTCGTTTCACATTCGTTTAAATTTTTAGAGAGCTCTGACTTACTTCAGTAGTAAATTTAAGTTTCATAGTTAGAAAGCCTTTAATTAAAAATGAGTAATTATAGTCTCCATTATTTTTGCCTCTTCAATACTGTGTGTTTTTAAATGTTTAAAACGGATGGATGGATATTGTTTATGAGGCACAATATCTTTATTTACCCGACGTACACATCTTATATACATAAGAGTCGCGAAAGTTTAAATACAATTAACTGAAATTTGAATTTAAATATAATTTAGAAAAGATCATGTGACTCGGCCCTAAAGCAGAGTGTAACTTTATTATTTTGCTTACAGAATTAACGTTACCGTTCCTCGATGTGGTGGCGCGTATGGCGTGAAGATAAGTCGTACAAGTCATGTCGCTGTCGCTTGTGCACTAGCCACCTATCTGTTAGATAGGCCTTGTCGATTTGTTCTGAGTATTCAAGCTAGCCTTCGAATGATAGGTAGACGATTACCTAGTACTCGAGATTTTGAAGTAAGAGCCTATTTTACAAGCTTTTATTAAATTGTAATGTATGTTTGTTATGGCAAATCTTGCACGTTAAGTTTAGTCTACTTAAATTATCTTATTTTATTATCAAAAATGCACAGGAAAGTATTTTCGCAATTAAACTCAAACAATAGAAGGTCAAATATTTTTACGAGCTGTGTGTAATTAATCACAACGATTAACAGGTTGCAGTCAATGATTCAGGCGAGATTCAGTACTTGGTATATCATTTATATGAAGACAACGGATATGTAGTTAGTGACTCCATCAATTTTGTGGCTCTCGTCTCCATCAAGAACTGCTATGATAACAGGAGATGGCAATATAAGGTGTTCGATGTAGTAACCGACACGGCATCTAATACCTACGCTAGAGCACCAGGTAACATATATTGTAGATAAATAAATTACGATAGATGGATTATTTTTGAGCACTGTTCAAATATCTTGAAAGTTTCGTTTTTAATGTATGTAGTTGTACATTTACATTAAAAAGTAAACATCCAATTCTGTTTGTCTGTGTACCCATATTTACTGAAAGCTAGTGAATAAAGAAAATGTGAATGTATAAAAGATAGTATGAAACAATCAAATTTATTAAAGTAATCAGAATATACCTTTTTTAGGAAGCTTGGAGGGTATTGGGATGACAGAATATATAATGGAACAAATATCGTATGAAATAGAACGAGATCCTGTTGAAGTGAGAGTCAACAATCTTGATAGCAATTACCCTGAAGTAAGAGAGATGGTTCAAAAACTACTCAAAGACGGAGAATATACAAAGAGGAAAGAAGAAGTGGAAAATTTTAATAGACATAATAGATGGAAAAAACGTGGTCTTAGAGTTGCTTTTATGAATTTTCCTGTAGAAGTCTTGGTAGATTATAACGTTCTCATGACAGTATATCACGGTGATGGTACAATAGTGATCATGCATGGAGGTGTAGAAATCGGCCAAGGTATTAACACAAAAGTTATCCAAACCGTTGCCTATACGCTTAACATTTCTATAGACAAAATCAAGTGTAAGCCTTCTGATACCGCAGTAAGTCCCAATAATTATACCACGGGGGGCAGCAGAACTACACAAATTATCTGTTTTGGTGTTATTAAGTGCTGTCAAATACTTTTAGACAGATTAAGTTCCGTTAGAGAGTCACTCAATAATCCTACTTGGGAGACTTTGATAGATGCTGCTTTTAGCAGAGGAATTAATCTACAGACGAGCTATCATGTTAACGGCAACGATCAAGAACCATATAGATCTGGTGGTGTTGCATTGACCGAAGTAGAATTAGATATTCTTACTGGAGAGCACGAAGTTTTAAGGGTTGATATAATAGAAGATGTTGGTACAAGTTTAAACCCTGAACTTGATATTGGACAGGTAAAATTATAATAATTATTATAGAAACAGTATTACATTTACAGTATGCTACGGGCAGGCAATGTGGTCACCTACCCGAAGACACGAATTAGAATAACGATTACATACATTTGGAATTCAACACAAGAAATGGGTTATAATTATCAGCCACAAGTAAATTTATTGAAATAATAAGACATGACTACATTAGATTGAAATTTTAAATACTACATCGAAAGTACCCATACGAGTCAAGTCGACCCAGGATCGAGTCAAAAAAACATATCATACATACACTCGAAAATCCTCTCTAACACACTCAGAACCATCCTTCATGCGGATTTGGATAAAAGTGTTATTGTTTTAGATCAGATTACATCAATGTACTTAAATATCTATGTTTTCGTAAATTTAATTATTTTGTCAGGTTCATAAGTAATTTAAAACTTAAAATCCTGAGAAAAAATTACACATATTTCATACACCTTCATTGTAATAAGCTATTGGTCGAACTGTACTACTGTGTACAAATAGTGCATACACTGTGTCTACAAGTAGTGTACACACAATACACACACACATTGAATTTTTGTGTTTCTGAATACGTTTCTTTTTGACAGATTGAGGGCGCTTTCCTTATGGGACTGGGTTATTGGACCCACGAGGAGTTTATATTTGATGAGCAGACTGGAGAACTACTTACCGATCGTACTTGGTATTATGAAGTGCCATTGGCGAAGGACATACCTATCGATTTCAGGATACAATTAAGAAGAAACTCTTACAACCCACTTGGAACTCTTGGATCTAAGGGTACATCTTATTCTTACAGAATCTACCATGCAGTTTATCATTTATACTAGCCAGCTGTAATTTATTTCATAATCAGGTTCCCTACAGGTAATCAGAGCCGTGTAGTTCTCAGTCGAGTGGAATAGGATCACCCGATCTCTTCCCTTTGGCATCGTAAAAGGCAACTGGGTTCGGTCTGTTATCTATAAGACAAAATATTATATACAGTCATTTGCTAACAATAATATAGTAAC
This sequence comes from Tyria jacobaeae, assembly GCA_947561695.1. NCBI lineage: Eukaryota > Metazoa > Arthropoda > Insecta > Lepidoptera > Erebidae > Tyria > Tyria jacobaeae. The sequence goes on along the minus strand of OX387215.1, from coordinate 19,637,701 downwards.
TCTTATGTAATAGGGGTTAATCATATTGAAATCGTCTGGACCATTTTGGGCATGGGATGGGAAAAAATTGAGTGTATTGACAGGAAGAGGAGGACAGAAAGGGAAGGTCTTGGATATTACTTCTATTGATGGATTGGGGAGTATAAGCAATAGCTCAAGAAACAAGTCAGGCTGTTGCCGAGAAAAGCAAGTCCTGTAACTAATTTCATTAGTATATAAACTATTGTCTGAAATCTAACAGAGCACCTCTTTTGAGAACACCCGATGATGGGGATATCTTCTTCAGGAGTATTACTTTGAGCTATGACCGATTTTATAAATTTCTTGATCGGTGTCTGCATCCTGGATCCTGGTCAGATCCGCCGTGGCCACGTGGGGATTTCAGATTCAGGTATGCTCTCCTCCAAATGAACCTGGTATCCCACATCGGTGGCCTTACAGCCAGACTCTACAGCCAGGTCTAGTGCACAGGCCTGTCCAAGGGCCAACCAGTTTCGAAAAGGTGGAACTCATTATACTTAGACGAAAGGACTAAGCTACAGAGCACAATGTAAATATAGTAATAATTTTAATAATGATAATACGTTATTTGTATTCTATGTTACAGCTGTAGCAGAACCTCCTTGCTGTTTAGCAGTAAGTGTAGCGTTTGCCCTACGTGAGGCTATTGCATCATCTAGAGAAGACACTGGGTATCCAAGAAACAAGTGGTTTAATGTTGGTACGTATTTATAGATGGAACATACTCTTATATCATACGTAATATTATAATTTTCTAGTCTAGTTTAGCCGTCCACGGTGGAGTAAAAAAGTTCAATATCATCTCTTTCCGAGGATATTGTAAAAAGTGACAAAACTGTAGATATGGACAGTCGGTGTCCCATAGATAATATTACGTAAGTAGGAGTAAATGATAGCTAATAACATCTGCCCACCCCTACGGGGATATAGTGAAGGCAAGTATATATGTAAGTATAATAACTTGGATATGGTTTAAAAATTATTCATGTTTAGAAGTCAACTGCAATAGGCTGATTGGTTAATTGAATCGTTCTGAAACATATTTCATAACGCTACATAAACCCATTTTTAGAACTTTTAAGAAAAAAAGTCGTGACATGACATTAATGTACCTAGCTTTCCTATACTAATATTCCTATGTACATATAAACAACGGACATAAAGAACACTCAGACTCAGGTCTGAGTGTTCTTTATGTCTACAAGTAGTGTACACACAATACACACACACATTGAATTTTTGTGTTTCTGAATACGTTTCTTTTTGACAGATTGAGGGCGCTTTCCTTATGGGACTGGGTTATTGGACCCACGAGGAGTTTATATTTGATGAGCAGACTGGAGAACTACTTACCGATCGTACTTGGTATTATGAAGTGCCATTGGCGAAGGACATACCTATCGATTTCAGGATACAATTAAGAAGAAACTCTTACAACCCACTTGGAACTCTTGGATCTAAGGGTACATCTTATTCTTACAGAATCTACCATGCAGTTTATCATTTATACTAGCCAGCTGTAATTTATTTCATAATCAGGTTCCCTACAGGTAATCAGAGCCGTGTAGTTCTCAGTCGAGTGGAATAGGATCACCCGATCTCTTCCCTTTGGCATCGTAAAAGGCAACTGGGTTCGGTCTGTTATCTATAAGACAAAATATTATATACAGTCATTTGCTAACAATAATATAGTAACTCTTATGTAATAGGGGTTAATCATATTGAAATCGTCTGGACCATTTTGGGCATGGGATGGGAAAAAATTGAGTGTATTGACAGGAAGAGGAGGACAGAAAGGGAAGGTCTTGGATATTACTTCTATTGATGGATTGGGGAGTATAAGCAATAGCTCAAGAAACAAGTCAGGCTGTTGCCGAGAAAAGCAAGTCCTGTAACTAATTTCATTAGTATATAAACTATTGTCTGAAATCTAACAGAGCACCTCTTTTGAGAACACCCGATGATGGGGATATCTTCTTCAGGAGTATTACTTTGAGCTATGACCGATTTTATAAATTTCTTGATCGGTGTCTGCATCCTGGATCCTGGTCAGATCCGCCGTGGCCACGTGGGGATTTCAGATTCAGGTATGCTCTCCTCCAAATGAACCTGGTATCCCACATCGGTGGCCTTACAGCCAGACTCTACAGCCAGGTCTAGTGCACAGGCCTGTCCAAGGGCCAACCAGTTTCGAAAAGGTGGAACTCATTATACTTAGACGAAAGGACTAAGCTACAGAGCACAATGTAAATATAGTAATAATTTTAATAATGATAATACGTTATTTGTATTCTATGTTACAGCTGTAGCAGAACCTCCTTGCTGTTTAGCAGTAAGTGTAGCGTTTGCCCTACGTGAGGCTATTGCATCATCTAGAGAAGACACTGGGTATCCAAGAAACAAGTGGTTTAATGTTGGTACGTATTTATAGATGGAACATACTCTTATATCATACGTAATATTATAATTTTCTAGTCTAGTTTAGCCGTCCACGGTGGAGTAAAAAAGTTCAATATCATCTCTTTCCGAGGATATTGTAAAAAGTGACAAAACTGTAGATATGGACAGTCGGTGTCCCATAGATAATATTACGTAAGTAGGAGTAAATGATAGCTAATAACATCTGCCCACCCCTACGGGGATATAGTGAAGGCAAGTATATATGTAAGTATAATAACTTGGATATGGTTTAAAAATTATTCATGTTTAGAAGTCAACTGCAATAGGCTGATTGGTTAATTGAATCGTTCTGAAACATATTTCATAACGCTACATAAACCCATTTTTAGAACTTTTAAGAAAAAAAGTCGTGACATGACATTAATGTACCTAGCTTTCCTATACTAATATTCCTATGTACATATAAACAACGGACATAAAGAACACTCAGACTCAGGTCTGAGTGTTCTTTGTGTCCGTTGCTTGAATGTTTGTAAAGTCCCCGCAACACAGGAATTAATCCGAGTTGTCTTTTAAATGTTAATATAGCCGCTTAGGTTTTTTAAAGCCTAATAGCCTTAGTCGAGAAACGTGAATACCAGTAACATGCGCATTATTAACTAGCGGAAACAATGGATTAAAATAATGTTTCTTGTTTCGTTTCAATTACGTATTTTTAATTGTTCGTAATTATTGAAAGTGGAGCGTTAGTTATGAATTATTAAAGAGGTAGATTGCGAACACGTAATGAGGGAAGCACTAATTGGTTTATTTTGATCTTTCAGACGGGCCGTTTACTTTGCAAGCTAACGTTTTGTCAGCAAATGTGAAACTGGAGGAGTTTCTTTTCTATTAATTTTATTATAGAATTTGCTATTAATAGAGACGTGGTGGTTACAATTATTATAAAGATACAAATAAATACAATGATTAACAAAGTCTTTCGTTATTTTATATGTATAAGTACGATTATTAATTATGGTTATAAAAAATCTTCCATGGTACCCCTAAGGCAACAGCCGGAAGGGCTTTTTTCTATCGTGTGTAAACCATTACGATTATCACGTCACCTCGGCCGACAGTGAAGTAGTATGTTGAACTCGAACTGACTAAAACTGCACGGTGTTGTTTCACCAGTGGGTTTACTACTGGGGACCTGGGTAAACCCTAAGAAGAAAGCTTCCGAGATCCTCTGTAGGACTCAGTCCCGGCCACAATGGTGACGGAACACTGTTTGGTTTTAGTCGATTCGAGTCGTACATACCTCCTTACCAGTCGCCCCGAAGTCTTAACCCGACGTCCACACAAAAAAGATACAATTATATTGTAATTTGGACATTTTACATATTATTTTAATTATATTACATAGCGCTATTTTTTTTTTATGCGATAGGGGGCAAACGAGCAGACGGGTCACCTGATGGTTAGTGTCTACTGCCGCCCATGGACACCCGCAACTCAAGAGTCACAAGTACGTTGCCGGCCTTTTAGGTAGGAGTACGCTCTTTTCTTGTTTGAAGGTCGTACCGGTTTGGAAATACGGCAGGCGACAATTTGTTCCATAGGCTGGTTGTGCGAAGCAAAAAGCTTCTGGAGAAGCGCACAGCGCGCGCGCGCGATGATGGCGGAAACCTGCAGCCGGTATAAATCCGAACAATTCCTCTGAACACTCCCCATGATACAAGCGATAGAGACACCCTTACTTAATTTGGGATTGACGTAACATTGCTATGAGTAAACAAATAAATAAATATTAGACATAAAACAAACAAACTAACTTAGGTATTTGAAGAAGAAGAAGAAAATTTTCGATTGCACGGATTTCGTAGCGGTTTAATTTTCGTTTTTGTATTATTGTGGGTTCAATCCCCGCACGAGACAACACTTTGTGTAATCCTCAAATTGTTGTTCTGACTCTGGGTGTTCTTTGTGTTCGTTATGAAATGATTGTAAAGTAAAATAAAACATAATAAAATAATTCCTGTGACGCGGGTGATACAGGAATTAATATCATATTTATAAATTTTATTATTAACTATATATCTTACTAGAGATACTTGAGGCGCCTCTGCTTACCCCTTCGGTCATACATTTCGACATCAAACATCGAGACACACATTTCAAGTATTCAGTCTGTTTTCTAGTTAAATCTATAATTTTAGTTGTTGTTGTTGTAGTTCTCTAAGATGTCAGTACTCGCTTCTATTATTTTGCTTATACTGTATATACTAGCACACCTGTTTACACCCCCGCAACACCCCTTGTGGGTGGATTTTCTTAAAATCCTAAACAAATTAGCTGACCTGTACTCGGCGAAAGGAATATTCCTACCAATTTTCAAGTCTCTACACCTTATGGTTCCAGAGATATCGGGATGAGTAAATATATCGGTGGAAATCTCTTATATATATACGAGTACACTATTAGGTATAATTGCGAAAGTTTAGACATAGTGTTGTTACTCAATTCAGTCAGTTCGGCCAACAGATCTAAATGATCTAGCACATATATAGATTACAATCTGTAATAAATAGCACATAGGCTTATAATTCTGAAAAAATATATGTACGTCATACGTCATGGGCAACAACTACGTCACATTTAAAAGCGGACATTCAAATATTTGCGTATTTTTGTATCTACTCACTAGGTTCACGAGTCTTCGCCCACGCCTACGTTTGACTATTTTTGTTACGACATAGGAGGGCCACCGAAAGGAGGGGCCACCTGCTGGTAAATGACAACCGCCGCTCATGAATAACTCAAGAGTTTTAAGTACTCTGACACCTTGGAAGGGAGATATCAGGGGTGAGTTATGAGAAAAGGGCGATTTGGGTCTCTGTGAGCCCGTGTTATAACTCCGATTGAGCCGGCCCATTCGTGCCTAAGCATGGCTCTCCCACTGTGAAGTAATGTTGTCTATTGAAAAGGATGTAGTTCTAAGCCCCTTGCAACGTGTATTTATCTTCATAAATAAATTTCATAATGCTTATAATTAATCATACGTCATTTATTTCATAAACGATTTTGTGTTAAAACACACATAAAAATAAAATTTATACCTTAATAACATAATAAACGCAAACAAAATCATACATTAGCATATCATATTTATTGATAAATCGTGCAAAAATAAACACTCGTACACAAGGTAAAAACTGTAATATAATAAATAATTAACTACATTTTTTTTTTTTTAGACTATAGGGGGACAGACGAACAGACGGGTCACCTGATGGTAAGTGACACCGCCGTCCATGGACACTTACAACTCAAGAGTCGCAAGTGCGCTGCCCGCCTTTGAGGGTGATGAGGGATGGGGTATGCAGGGAGCGGAAAGAAGAGAGGAGGGATGAGGAGATGGAAAAAAGGAGAAAGGAGATGAGGTAGAGAAAGGGGGGGAGCGGGAATTGGGCCTCCGGAAACCTCACTCAATTCGGGGAAATGCAACGCAAGCGTTACATATAAAAAAGTAATAACCAACTTCAAAACATATATTGCAGTTAGTATTTTTAATCCATTTAAGGTGATATATCTACCCGTAGAGTTAGATTTTTTTCAAATTAAAAGGAACCACTATTTATTACTATATTTCGATACGATGGAAGGGACGAATGTGCGCGACAAAGGAACGAATAACTCAATATCACGCAAACCGATTTTGATGATTCTTTTTTTATTGGAAAGGTATCTCAAGGGTAGTTAGATGAGAGTTTAGTCCAGTTTTGACAATGGCATCCATGAAAAAACCACATTAGTCTTAAATTTTATGATAGACGCATTGAAGTCGGTTGTCTACTTTTTGAAAGTCCGATTATTATATTTTAGCTTACAATTTAACAACGTCTTGCTTTTAAACATTTTTTTATCATATCATAAGAACGTTTTAAACATTTTTTTAACAGTGCTTGACTGGTTATATGTGTAGTCGACAGCACAGACATAAGTTGATGATAATCTTTCCTCTTAAAGTTCAACGTCTTCTGAGGTTTCATACTTTATTCGTGTTCCACTGATTTCATATCTTACAGATGTATCTTAGACATGTACACTGATTACATCCAAATTTATTACCTAGTATGATTTCTGTGTCGCGAAGGACAAACATGCAAACAACGAATATACATTTTGAATATTTGTCCCGTGCGGGAATCGAACCTTTGGGTCCGCAGTCAGGGTCACTAATTACTATACCAACAGTTCAGTCTTAAAAAGTTATTTTCTACAATTTCTACTTTGATGTTTAGGCGTGTTAATGGTCCGCACGTAAAGAAGACAGCTTTGTATGAACTCTTGGCAAAAGCATAAACAATATAATATTGAAATATCAATTTAAGTTTTCAATGGCATAAACTAAAAAGAAAACATTCTTATATTAATTGTAGTATCAAGTCAGCTAAATAAAAATAAAACACGTTGCTTATAGTAATATTTTTTTATTCACGTTACACTAATTGACAAATAAACTATCAGGCGAATTGAGAATCATTCGGTAAGTATCATTATATTTGTATGACAATCCCCTTCGTAGGCTAATAGTACATTCTCTAAGAAGTGATCTGGTGGCAAACGTTTTCATACCTTGCCCAGCCTAAGTACCATATAACACACACAATGTGACTATTTTTTTTTTTTTTTTTTTATGCGATAGGGGGCAAACGAGCAGACGGGTCACCTGATGGTAAGTGACTACCGCCGCCCATGGACACCCGCAACTCAAGAGTCACAAGTGCGTTGCCGGCCTTTTAGGTAGAGGTACGCTCTCTTCTTGAAGGTTTGAAGGTCGTATCGGTTCGGAAATACGGCAGGCGACAATTTGTTCCATAAGCTGGTTGTGCGAGGCAAAAAGCTTCTCGAGAAGCGCACAGTGGTGGAGTGCCAGTCGTCCAGGTGATGGGGATGGATATTTTGTCGCGTAGGACGATGGCGGAAACCAGCAGCCGGTATAAGTCCGAACAATTCCTCTGAACACTCCCCATGATACAAGCGATAGAGGAGTTGCAATAATAATAATGACTGCACGGATGGCGTAGCGGTTTAATTGGTCACTGCCGAGCCGAATGTTGTGGGTTCGATCCCCGCATAGATCAACACATTGTGTAATCCTCAAGTTGTTGTTCTGATTTTGGGTATTCTGTGTCCGTTGTTTCAATGTTTGTAAAGTCCCCCGTGACATGGGAATAAAACCTAGTGCGTGAGTTGTCTCTTAATAAAAAACTTATAAAAACAAAACAAATGTTTTATGTATTATTTTGATTACATTACATTAAATATATAAAATAATATTTAATTTATTTTATTAAAAATTGTTTTAGGTCCATATAATTTAAAATTATCAATTGAAGGTTTATCAAAAGAAACCTTTTAAAAGCGATGTATGCACACTTCAATGGTACATATATCCTCCATATAGTAACTTGCCTGTTTAACCTGGTATGATCCATATGCTAATAATACAAGGTCATCATGTGTGAACCTAGGAAATAATCGGAGTCTAATAATCTAGCACAGGTCGAAATAGAAAGCAAACACAAAATCATAGAAAAATCCACGCCAATACGCATAAAGCGTATGACATAATGAGCCAAGTGTTACTACAAAATAAAAACCCTTAACCAAAACGGTTAACATTTTTTTATATTTTAACACTAATCTTTAAACCTGCTTTAAACTTTCTAAGTTAAAAACATTAGTTTAATGAAGTAGCCAGAATTGAAGTACTTCTAATTTTAAACGTGTTTAACTTTTTTATTTACTCGATAATACAACCTGGTATTTGATTTTTCGAATGAGTTGAAAATTTAAAATCAATCAAAAAATCATTTTTATAATTTGTCAGACAGGGACCAATATTTACTGTATATTAAAAGAGAATTTATTATAATTATTTTTTTTACAAAATGGTTGTTCACGTTGTTGCCGAATTGGGACGGTCTCCTTTATATCGTAATACATTTTTTTTAATATTTAGTTTTATGATATATCCAGGGTAGCTTGAACTATCATTACAAAGACTTTCCTAGACATGAAAGATCAACACAATCAGCTTATTGTAGCAGGTTACACACAATTTCAAAATATATATCGCTTTATATTGTATAAAAGTTATACGTTTTAAAATTTCACATATCTCTACACGAACTTTGTTATCACCACTAATATTATTAATTCGAAAGTAACGCCATCTATCTATCTGACGGCTGAACAGATTTTGATAAATTTTGTATGGGGATACCTTGAACCCTAGGGAAGGCTCCTTTATACAAGACACGTTTACATATAGATAAGCTTAACTTTTAAATTTAATTTCTAAGTTGTAATTCACACCAATATATTTTTTTACTAGTAATTAGTGAGAAGGCACTGACGGTTTTCCTTAAGCTATCTTAATTCTAAATATATCAAACTTTAGGTTGATTTGCCACCATCTGATTAGACACATTGCAGTATGTAATGAGGTAGTAACACCGGACCACGAAGAAGAAAAAAAGATTCATAACTGAAATAAAACATTTCTGTATTAAATTTTATTCGCTGTAAATATTTTTATCATTAGCTGTACAGTGTTAGAGGTAGGGGTAATCATTACTTCATTTTTTTTTTAAACATGGGTGGTGTTTAGGTGTTCATGGGTTCTGTCACTATTTTTTATATTTTTTTTTTTATATTATAGGGAAGTAACTACCACCGCCCATGGACACCTGCAACTCAAGAGTCATAAGTGCGCTGCCTGCCATTGAAGGTGTCGAAGGGGGGATGAAGGGAGTGGAAAGAGGTGAGGATAACTGTATTCGAGCCATCCATTTTGTGTCTAAGCATGACTTTCTCACGGAGTGGTTTTGTCTATAATTTAGATACTAATTTAGATATTACATGTATTGGAACATATCTTGCCATTCGATATTTCTATGTGTTACTTCTCTGTTATGTACTTTAGTGACCTGTTTTTTTTTTATGTGTGGCAACTCCCTCGGGCCGTCATCCCACAGGGGTTTTTGGTGGGACGGTGTCAAAAAATAAATCCATTCCCAAAATAAAAAAATCAAATAAAGTTTATCGACCTGGCTAAAGGCTTTAGATATTTTAGACACTGACATTAAATATACACACTAACACACTAGCCAAACTACGCATGAAACATTCTAATTAACAATTTTTAATAAGGATGTGTATTTGCAATTACATTATAGAACTCGATGCCAGTGATTCAATATACATATATATATATATATAAATATATATATACCCTATATATATATATATATTTGTTTTTTTTTTAAGTCAACTCCTGCACTAGGATTAATTCCTGTGTTGCGGGGGACTTTACAAACATTCAAACAACGGACACAAAGAACACCCAGACTTAGAACAACAATATGAGGATTACACAAAGTGTTATTCCATGCGGGGATCGAACCTACAGCACTCGGCGTGGCAGTGCAGTGGCGTGCACCATCCATGCAGTCAAAATATGTTGTATTTAATTATTATTATTTAATAGTTCTTATTTAGTTGATTTTTTTCTTTGACAAAGTAAGGTACATCTATACATACATACATACACTGTCTGTATCCTAAGAGGAGTAGACAGAGCCGTAACTAACACCTACAAAGCCTATAGCCATCCTCCTGGCACTTATGGGAATAAAATGGGAAAATTATGAGTATATTCATAGGAAAGGGATTATAGACAAAGATATTGCTTATATATATGGATTGGAGTATAAGCAATTGCTCAAGCAAGTCAGGATCGCATACCTATAACCGTACTGGCTGATGCCGAGAAGTTCGAACCCTCTAAGCTTTCACCAGTCCAAGTGACAATGATGCAAATATCTATGGACTACTTTGGACTATATGTTCAGTAATATTGTGTAAGTATTAATTGTGGTTTCTGCTACTAATAATAAATATAAGTTTTTTTTTTGGTTAAAGAAAAGCTTTATTTAAAGTGGAATTAACGTGTGTTCTGAGGTGACTGGTTTTAAGCCTGAGAGTGTTCCTAATGATACCATCATGGGAAATCGCTTTACTTCTTGGCTTGGTAGAACAAAAATAGAATGCTTAAGTTATGTTGTCGCTACACGGAAAGAGTCACGTATTGAGGTCTGGATACACGCCGTTCAGTAAGTTTTTTTTTTTTATGTTAGTGCTTGGTATCAAGGTGCCCGTATTGTAATAAAATCTAGCCCTTGTTTAGGGTGGTAGGTATACACACATTTTATAATAACTTAATTCAACAAACTTTGATGTTTTTAAGTCGTTAGAGATTGACGGCATGTGTCAGATATGAAAGAGAACACTTTTTAAAACAATTGCCTAAATGTTAAATGTTTGTTCAATGAATTTTTGTCAGCGCTTTATTAAAAAACTGCCTTTAGTATTAATAACTTTGTGTCCTTAGGTTATAATTAATTTATACTTATAATTATATGAGCTAAGATAGCACTGACATGTAGAAAAAAAACAATAATTTTCTTATCAACATATCGTAAGGATCATACTAACACTTTAATTATAACAGGTTAATATTTCAAATAATAAAAAAAAACTTACAGAAAGAAATGACCATAGAGAAGAATCCACGGAATCCTATCCTCTTCGGTTGAACAAATATGTTGATTACAATCGCTAAGACCATAAGCACTAGGTGTACGACCACATAAATACAATATGCCTTGACGTACAGGCGTCTGTCCTGAAACAAAAAGTATAAAAAAATTAACAGAGTATTTAACACTTTATGTGGTGCAGCGGTACTTCATGCGACTGTTTGCTGTACTGTACAATGTTTTTGAGGTTCGAATCTCCATCAGTTGAAAATATTTTTCTGGATATAATCATCCAGAAAAATATGAAAATGAAAAGATATTCTACTTCGTAAGAGGGCTCGGTCTGTCGGTGGCGGCATTGGCCGCATATGTGACCCCGACCTTCTCGCGTTTATCCTTGTATTCAATCCATACAGTTACCTGTCTCTTACCTTTCTTAAGATTAGTAGGTATTCTAAATTCTTCTATCTTTAATACTTAGTGTCTGCTTGACGTCATAGCCTCCTATTACGTAAGTTACACAAAATATATGTGTATAGTACACCTCTGCCTCTGATACACGTCGCGTCGTGTGTGTAGATATCTATGTTTCCTTACTTTATGTAATCCAAGAAGTAGAACGACGGAAAAAGCGATGCAGAACAGCGAAAGGAAACCGGCGATAACCATTGATGTGGTGTCAGCGTTTTCAACTACATTTGTTACTGAAGACGGGTGGAAGACTAATGCAAAGAAGCCGACGACCCAAAGAACCTGTAAAATAATATAAAAGTATAAATCTAACTTCTCATAATGCTCAGTTATTTGGAAACGGGCGTTTATTAATGTTGATTCACAATTCCTAAGTTGTCTGTGGTAACAGGCAGGTACTCAATTATCGAATACTTTAAATAATAATATCACATGTGACAAAGCAACCTATAGTTGCAGTGACGCTATATCTTTTTATCTATAACTATAAATATTAAAAAAAAAAAGATTATTTTGGAGTCATTTTATGAAATATACAAAATTAATTTGAATTTGATTTAAATGATAATTATTAACAATATAATAAAATAATTATATTATAAAATTGGACACTTTGCCTTGTGGTTCACAGTGGAGTAGAATAGGGCCACCCTAACTCTACCCGGTGATGTTATAAAAGGTGACTAAGGGATTTGACTGCTATCTATCGAACAATTTGTATATATATCATCTCCAGTGTCAAATCTTCTTATGATTTTAGTTACTTAGATTATGTTACACAGACAAATATAGATCAGGGTCATAAAACGAGTAAAAAAATAATTATTACCAACTGCACATATCCAACGACGTAACTGAAGAATTTCTTAGCGAGAAGGTTGACACAAGTTCCACCTGTCCTGGGATCTAGACTGCTTAGTGCCATTTTGAATCTGAAATGTATTTACACACATTTATTTGTGAGCCAAGTTGAGGCCGAAGTAATACCACGCCCTCAGAGAAAACCGGTTGCGAAGCCATGCTTTACTAGTGTTTCACCAAGAAAGTAAGCTTTAACTAAAGGTTTAATACTCGCTTTCCCTAAATATTAAAAGTGGGAACCCTTCACTCACTATGTATTGTTAATATCTATTAGGTACTAGGTGGTAGGTACACAATAGGTGCTTGAGATCATCAGAAAATCTGACGTTGGAAATACCAACTCACTCTACAATGTTTTGGGATAAATCGTTCACTGTGCAAGCCGCACGCATTTGGAATGCATTGCCAGAGGATATCCGACGGGCTCAATCACTAGCTGTCTTTCAGAAGCTCGTCACCTATCTCAGTAATACTTGTTTATTGCATATATTTATGTATGTGTGTATGTGTATGTATGTGTATATATATGTATATATTACCTGTTTTTAATTGTAATTTGTTTTTAGTTAGTTTCTTTTTCTATCTCTTATTTTTGTTTTATTTTTTTATTTCTTTTTCTTTAATCTTTTTTTTTACTCTTTGTGCACCTAATTCTAGCACCACTATTACCTAATTCTTTCCAGTATAGTCCATCAGGTTGTCTGGAAGAGATCGCAGATTGTGATAAGACCGCCATTTGTACTCACCTATTATTATGTTTTTTGTTTGATACCTCACGTGTACAATAAAGAGTATCTATCTATCTACTAGATAGCTATAACATAGACCACTTTGATTTTTTTTTGTTATCCAGTATAACTTTTACAGTGGTAGAGCCATGCTTAGGCACGAATGGGCCGGCTCGACCGGTGCGATACCACGGCCTCACAGAAAAAAGGTTGTGTAGCAACAACGTTTACCTTGCATTTCCCCGAAATGAGTGAGGTTTCCGGAAGCCCAACTCCTCCTCTCTATTCTCTCTCCTCCTATTTTTTCCCTTCCCCGCAACCCTCTATCCCTCCCATCCCATCATCCTTACAAGCGGACAGCGCACTTACGACTCTTGAGTTGCAAGTGTCCATGGACGTCAGTTGTCACTTCCAATCAGGTGACCCGTCTGTTCGTCTGTCCCCTTTTAGTACAAAAAAAATATAGAACTGCCACTGTATAAAACTTTGGTAACATGACAGGTAATTTAGCTTTTTGCACGTCTTCTAGCTTAAACTTTAGAGTATTTCAAATTTAACCTTCTCCTGTCTTCTTTACACGTAATAATAATTATATACCTACCATACTATTATAGTACTTCGACACATGTTTCAGCTCAACACGAGACACAAATATATTTTTTACTTGTATTTGATAATTCTAGCAGTATTATTGTTATTTTTTATGGTACATGTGGTAAATGAGTTTTGTCGCTCATGGACACCTCAACAACGAGAGAAGTTGACTTCAAGTACAATACACAAGAACAAATTTTTTGAAAACATTGAGTCTGAAAACATTTATTCATGACTAGCTGTGCCCCGTAACAATTGTATATAGAAATCAGCCTGATTCGTTAAGATTTGATATAACTGCTCCTCTTTCTTGGGATTTAATATACAAATAGCCTCAATAAACGGACTGTCCAATGAAAAAAGGTATTTTTTTAAATCAGGTAATAATAATAATAAGTTTATTTATTTATCTCTATACAAAAGATATTGGTACGTTAGTAAGTAGTTCCTGAGATTACAGCTTTTAAACAAACAAACTCTGCGTCTTTATAAACTGTATAGGCATCATTACTGAGCGTCCTTGCAAATTGGTTCAGGTACACAACCATTAGGTACTTGCAAGTATGTATTAAATTTTAAAGAATATTTTTATGACTTCAAACGCGAGATAACTCAAATAATAAACCACAAGGTAGCACCTGGTGTGCTATCACTTTGTCTAAATGAAAACACTGTACTAAGATAAACTTTCAACGAAAGCTAAACTCAGATATAGAAACATGTTTTGGTATCTTGATATATTATACTCAACATTTTCCTCCTTTTGAGAATCAAATACACACACACAATACAATTATCGGGTTAAACCAAAAGCGAAACGCGACACGCGTAAACATTTTAAGCATATCAAATAAAATAAATCTCTAGCTTTGCTTTAATATTATATGTTGACTACTGTATGACATTATTAAAATCCATGTTGATTTAAATTCGCATTGAAGTTGATAGACAAATCAAATATTTAATATCAAAGTTTTGTTTTGACTTCGATCTTTTATTTGATTTATTTACTATTAGTATATTATCATGTGGCGATTATTTGTTTATTTAAATTGATTAGCAACACACATAACTTTATTAAATAACTTGATGCTTCAAAACATGCTAAATCCATTCGCATTCTGTAGTCGTGCGCAATTAATATACATTGTAACTTTAAATCATTTCTACGAAAGATTCAAATGGCTCTAAAGCTATTTTATCAGCAGTTACCAGTAGCAGTACCAAAGCAGAAACAATGATTTAATGTTTATACTCACATTAATAAACAAATAACCAATTCACTACACACGTCTGACACACACCATCTGCCGGCATATAATAAAACACATTGCACACATACAATGTGTCCTTGAAACTGTTTTTTTATGCAAGCACAGATAATAAACGACACGGTTGGACCATGCTACTACTATTAAAATGGTATAATTCAGGGAAGCTCGTAAATTAAGTAGGTCGTGATAGTAATGGTGGGAGACTGTCTCTGCGTACGCCGAAGGCAAAAAAGGCTTGAAAAAGTAAACGAAGTGCTGCTCTGATACTTTTGAGACACGGAAAGATGAATTTTGGATAGGGCTTCATAAGTATCCCATATGCTCCTTTCAGTAGTAGCATTTTTTTTTTTATTCGTAAGCCTACCATAATGACTCCACTTTGCCTGATGGTAAGCAATAAGTGGAGTCCAAGAGTGGTGGTCACCATCCTCATTGCATGTCTAGTCAATGCAGCATGGTGACGCATTGCGGAGTCGCAAGATGCAATGGTGGGCGGGTGAGCGCCACGGTCGTCGATTCGGGAGTTAGCCGCAAAGAGGTCAGCAAGTAGTTTCACTTTCTCTTGCGGCTCGTGGGCCAGTGATCCGTCAGGGTACTTCAGCGGTGGCAGCGAAGGCTGGCAGTAGTTGGACTGCACGGCTTTGGCCAATCGCCAAAACTTACGGCTACCCGTAGGGTATGCGACGAGTTCTTGACCAAACCGTGCAATGCGCTGGGCATCAGCTCTGATGTAAGCCCTCTTGCATTCCTTAGTGGCTTTGTTAAACGCTGCTTTTAGGCGATCAACGTCTGGGTCACAATGAGCGCGGGCCCTGATCCATGCGCGGTAGGCTGACTGCTTTTGAGCGACAGCACGGGTGCACTCGCGATTGAACCAGGGACGGGTCTTTGTGCTGGCGACTTCACTGTAGGGGATATAGTACTCCATACCGACAGTGATTTCGTCAGCCCCGGCAGACGCACTTTGCATGCATGATAATAGCATGATTATATAATAACCTATAACCATCATACCGCCTGCAACTTTATATCTATAAATATAGCGCAGGTTCGGCCGCACATGGAATACTGTTCTCATCTCTATGCAGGTACTCCCCAGTACCAACTTCTCCCTCTTGACCGCATTCAACGGAGAGCCACTCGCATCATCGACTGCCAAGATATTTCTGATCGACTTGACACCTTGGCGTTGCGTAGAGATGTAGCTTCACTCTGCATCCTCTATCGCTTGTATCATTGAGTGATACGAGCGACAGAGTGTTCGGAGGAATGGTTCGGACTTATACCGGCTGCAGGTTTCCGCCATCGTCCTAGGCGACAAAATATCCATCCCCACCCCCACACGATTGGCACTCCCCCACTGCGCGCTTCTCCAGAAGCTTTTTGCCTCGCACAACCAGCCTATGGAACAAATTGTCACCTGCCGTATTTCCGAACCGATACGACCTTCAAACCAAAAGAAACACACAAGCAAACTCTGCCACCTGAACAAAAATGAAATGTTTAGTAACATTAAAGTTCAATACAGCATAACTTGAACCGTCATGTTACGCTTTCAATAGGTTATGACACTTAAGAAAATACTGGACGCCTTTAGCTTTTGTAACTTATTAAAACTATTGAAATGAAATAATACAAAAGCATTATAAATAATTAGTGTTATAACTAGTAAACAGAATCAAAATAAAAGAAAATCGATTGAGAAACAGGAGTATTTAATTTTACTGCATTTGTTTTGTGTTTATATACATACAAACGCTTTCACGCCTGTAGCCAGGAGTAGGCAGAGGTTCAACACCCACATATTGCTAATTAGAATTTAGTCCCACTAACATAATAGGTGGCAAGCCTGTTGCTGTCAGCCGGCCAATTTATAATCTTTTTATCTCTATGGATATAGATTTATATTCTGTTCTTCTTCTACCTACTGTAGAGAAGCTTTCATTTAATTAATTGTCTAATTGTTTTCTTCATAATTCACTTCAATAGTGTCTCAAAAAGGTTAAATTTAAAGTGTTCTCGTCAAAAAGATACTTCTCTTTTTTTTTTCTTGTTGAAACCCCCAGGGGTCATCACCTCACTGAAGATGATGGTGAATTGGTATGTCGGACACGAACCGACTAAAACCACACCCTTCAGGTGTTCAGGTCCTTTGCAATAGACTCAGTTGTGACGGCACACCGTGTAATTTTAAGGGTATATTCTAGAGGGATGTTTAAAAGAACCCTGAAGGTTTTGGCCATCTGTTCTTATCTATAGTTGTCAAAAATACAATTAAGCTTGAAAAAAAAAAAAAACCTGATATTTCTAAACAATTTTTATCAAGTTTTCTGTCATACATTTTCGGATAAGCCACCAACTTCCTTGGCATTCAATATCTACAGCAGCCTTTCCCAAAGTGGACGATAACGCCCCATGGGGCGTTGTGTAGAGGCTTAGGGTACGATTTGTAATTTCATCTTTGAGGACTCTTAGACACCGACTATGCTCTCGACTCTAAACTACAGCTTGTGAACATCAACTAATATTAATAAGAGATTACTCAAACTAACTCTATTCGATATTTCTTTAGTAGTTCAGTTAGAAATCTTCGCTATTACAGCCCACAGTAATTATTTTAATTAAAGTTATAGTTGTTTTTAGTAGGTGAAAAAATGGGGGCACTAAAAAATAATTTATTCTTAAAGTGGGCAGTAGACAAAATAAGTTTGGGAACCCCTGCTCTACAGGTTCAGTCGTGTCAGCTGTCTCTTTTACCAAATATTAGCTATAGATCAATTTTTAGGTTGTATCATTTTCCAAATGTAATTTTTATATTAAAAACCATTCACATCAGTTTTATTTTTTTATTTTTTATATACCACCTTCAAATATATACCACACCTTTCTGAAACACCTGTGTATTACAGTGTATGGTTTACATACACTTCCTAAACTGTTAGGATAACACCTCACATATCGAAATCCATCAAGCCGTCTCGCTCCAGACCCCGACAAAGATACATACGTATAAAAAATACAGAAGTAAGTTTTGATATATTATATTTAAACGTTTTACAGTTAGAACCTAAAGAATTAATACAATGGCAAGTTATCACTCAACTTATGAATAAAAATAAAAATAATTTTAATACGTTCATTAACTAAAATCATTATTATTCTTCAACCTTGCGAAATAGCAATATTAATAAAAAAAAAAACTAATTAACTACATAAACGTCACCTAGTTGACAACATAAACACACTAAAAGTACCTATGTAGTACATTTATTTGCGTTCAAAGACAAATATTTAAATGTTAGGTTACAATACAAGACACAGACATTTTATAATCTAAATAGTTATTGGCCAATCAAAATAGTAACAGTTATCGTATAATATGTACCTTTTTAACGGCATTGTCGTATAAGTGATAAAAATTAAATGCACAATAACAAAAGAAAAACACAAGTTTTATTGTTAAAGAAAAAGCATTTTTTTTTTTTCATCTATATGTGACTAATGTTACAAAACCTAAAATAGGGCTATAAAATAATCCAATATTTAGAATCAGCACTTAAGAAATAACAAAAAAAATAATTAAAAAAAAATACGTTTGCAAATAAAACTTCAAGTGACTATTTAAAATTTTGTTGCTCAAAATGTTGTATTGTTTTGATAACAAGGATTGACTTTTGTTGCAAAATAAAATATACACTCGAGAGAAATGAATCCGGGTCACGTAAAGATCTCGAGAATGTTGAGGACTAATAATGCTTAGAGAAATAAATTGTGTTTAATAGACAATAAAATACTCCTTACATAAAAGTATACCAGATGCAAGCATACGTCGAAGAGAGTGACCTATGGCGGTAGATCTGTACTTGTTAGTCAGAGTTTGGAGCAGTTGTTAGGTCAGAATTTGGAGCATGCTAGGACGAGTTCGGACACCTTTGTGACCCGGACTCATTGCTCTCGAGTATAGTTATAATAATTGAAATAACGATTAATGTAATATATATTACTGTATACAACGTGACCTAAAAAATGGATCACTTGCTTTTTAACACAAAAAAGAATTGAGAGTTAAAACAACCCATGTAAAAGTTACGACCATTTTGATTCTAGGCAATCCCCGGTTCCTACTCTGTTTCTTATAAATGCAGGTGGGATGTGTAAATTTATCTTTTTAATCTTACTTAATTTTTCAATAAAAACAAGAAAGCTTTTATTAATTATTTTAATAGCAGATTGTATAATTGCTAAACACAAAAATACGTACGGATTTAAATCTTTAACTATACACATTACACTTATATATAGAAATTGAAGTGTTCCTAAAAATTGAAATTGAAGTGTTCCATTTTCTAGGTCACGCTGTATAACACAAATTTCAAACAATATATCATTAGTGACCGATACCTTTCCTTCTGCTTCAAAACCAAAATTTACTCTATAGTCAATGGTGGGCCTTCAGGAGTTTTAAATATTGCAGGCTTCTTTAATGGGTCGTCCATTTTCAAGTAATAGCTTCTGATGACCAGCAAGTAATACAGGTGGAACACTGAAAATAATCATAAAAATAAAATGTATCCAGACTACTTATTTTAATACACGAAGTGTCAATTAACGTAAAAGACAAACCACGGTTTTTTAGACGAAAAACTATTTTATTACCAGTCTCACTTTTTAATGTCGGCTCAAATCGTAATTGTCTAGAGAAAAGTTTCTTAGAATTTTCTATTCCATAAAAATATAAATGAAATAAATAAGGAGTCTGGGTATATAATCTAACAGTGGTAGAGCCATGCTGAGGCACGAATGGTCTGGCTCGAACAGTGCAATACCACAGCCTCACAGAAAACCGGTTGTGAAGAGAAATAGCTAAACAAAAAAGGATACATACAGTCGAACACAGAAACTTTTCCTTTTCAGTCGTTTAAAAAAAAAATACTTGACGCTTAAAGCACCTTAACTGTCCTATACAAGTGAATTTAATTTGACAGTTTAATAAGCACGACGCCGCCGTCGTTAATTTAATATATTATAGTATATACATAAATACATTCTCTCACGCCTATATCCCAGAAAAGGTAAGCAGAGTCGTCTCAAACACCCTTTTTTGCCAACCATTATTTAGCCCAACTACGTAATAGGTGGTAAGCTTATGGCGTCAAACGGGCACATATACGAGTACACTGTCTGATATATAACAGTCCAATCCCTTGGTTGACTTTTACGACTCTCACGAGAAGAGCTCGGTTGCTCCACTAAAACTCCAACGAGAACCACACGCCTATTAAATTCTTAAATATATTATTTACAAAAAATTCAAATAGTATTTCTAAATTATTATTTTGAAGATACATACTTAAGAAGAACAATCCTAAAAGGATAAATATAGGTAGCTTAGTTGTGATACACAGGACGATAATAAGCAAGGTTGCTATCACCATGATCACCATATTAAAGATGAGGTAAGCCTTCATGTATCCGTTGTTGTACTGAAATAAAACAAAAATACATTAAATATCTTAAAATAACCGAGCTAAATCACCAACATATTTTCATTTTCTTTTAAATCGCGAATCGGTAAAAGATTTAGAAGAAAAGTAGTGGGTTGGACTGTATACAGAAGGCGGACTCTAGGGCAGTATTTTAGAGACCTATTTAAAGCAGGTCAAACTAACAAGTCAAGCACGTTGATTGAACTATTTAAATCAGCGCCAGTATTGAATCTTAAAAGGACAAACAAGCAGTATTATTGCAGCAGCAAATGCGAGGTAATGGAAATGGCACCTACTGAAAAAGTACTCGATTTTGAAAGTCTGATTCTGACTCAGTGGTTAAAATAGTGCAACTAGAAGAATTTTGATAGCATACTTCGGGAGACCCATCAGTTGACGCGTCACGGAGGCAGAGGTAAAATGCTGTACAATTTGGAATTTCGGTATTTTATTCCCCCTTTTGCTGTACCTACTCGAATTTTTGAAACTGTACCGTATTCCTATCTAAAATCAAATTTCTAAGAATAGCGGTGTCTCCAATACTCTCGATTTCAATCATCGCGGTCAGGTGGATTGTATTGATTGACAGTCGACCCCGGACAGAACCTAAAACTGGTCTGAGATCTACTCATGTCTCAACAGAATTACTTGACAAGCTAGTTACTGAAGAAGATTAGGATGAGTTTTTTAAACAGCAAGACGCACCAGCGGCTCAGTTAGTAAAAACTACTTCGCTACAACTTCAGAGAAAGAACTAGCGATTGAAGATAATACTTCGACTACAGAGACAATTATAAATGGTACCTCTGCCGTGCTATCTGAACCTGCTAAAGAAACTACTTTGGACTCTGCATTAGGCCGTTCGTGTGGTGTTAGTCTGCTATTGAAACAACTGCTAGGACTATTGCATAATATGGAATCAAATAAAGAATCTATTTTAACGCATGCTTTAACATCTAGAGAAACTGTCGTATCAGAAAGCAAATCTGTTGAGGAGGTAGAGAAAATACTCTATGTTGTTCAGTAGTCAGCATCCTTAACTAGACTAGGCGGCTAGTCAAAAATATTTTAGATATTTATTTATAAATATGTCTGTATTAAAAATAATTCCTAACCTGGTGTATACCGATGAGCAAAACAATCGTGAAGATCACGTTCAGGAATCCAATAATAAGCAAAACACAGAATACAGCGATCACAGACCCGCTCACCCATATTGCCGTGCTACCGGTTAAAGATAAAAAAATAATAGATAAGAGTGTCACTATTATGTCCCGAATCTGTAAATAAAGAAAATAAGTGTTATTATATGTAAATACAATTATATAACAAAGTATTAAACCTGGCTGAATTATAAACTTTTTTTTTTAGCTAGTACTATCTCAAAATCATTTATATGTCACTCCAGCGATAAGTCGATTCAAATGACATCTTATGTGTCAACCATCAAGCCGTTTCATCAAGCTCTCGTTTCTGACAATAAAACATTGTACGTGCACACGTGATTATCGGAGATAGTAAAAGGTAAAGTACACTCACAGGCACGATTAACCGCCCACCTTGTATTTCTTTCAATTTTCAGTAGTCGGAAAATTTTGACCACATTTGATGGAAGTTATGTTAAAAGCAGCCATTAAGGATAAATAAAACTACAAAAGTCTTTAAACAAAACCGTTTAATAAAAAAAAATATGCCAAAAATCGATTTTGCAAAAAATTTGCATGAAAATGTGATGACTTTAATTTTGAAAAAAATCGTCCGCTTTCTTTTTATTTAAATTTTAATAATGAGTATTACTACCTCGGGCCCTGATGACTTCTTGTAGTCTGTTTGGCAATCCATCTACGAGGTCTTGAATATCCGACTGAGGGATATTATGCCACTCCTCTATCGCAGCCGTCTTGAGCTCTAGTAAGGTCGCAGGGGCTGATATTCTTGCTCGAATACGTCTTTTTAGGTTGTCCCAAATGTGCTCAATTGGGTTAAGATCGGGACTGCGTGACGGCCATGGCAAAACTTGAATCCCGACCTCATCGAGGTATTGAGTGACGGATCTTGCGGTATGGCATCGAGCATTGTCGTGCATTAATTTAAAGTTTTCACCAATAAATGGTGCGAAAGGTATGACGTGGTCTTGTAAGACTTCCTCCACGTATTTTTGAGCAGTCACACTGCCTCTATCAAACACCACTAGATCGGTACGAGCCTCGTAAGAGATACCTCCACAAAACCATTAAGGATCCTTCCTGATAACCCACGGTTTCGATTATTGCACATGGAGCAAACCGTTCATTTTGGCGCCTATAAACACGCTGACGTCTATCTGGACCCCTTAAGGCTATTCTGCTCTCATCTGAGAACAGTACGTTCTTCCATTGTTCCGTAGTCCAGTCAGAAAGTTCCATTGTTCCGTAGTCCGCAGTCTGTAGTGCAAAGGCAAGTCTTGCTCTACGATGCTGTGCAAGCAGCTGTGGACCGCGAGCTGGACGAAAAGCTCTCAGATTCCTTTCAGTCAGTCTTCTTCTTATCGTACGTTCACTTACAGTGACATTTCTCACCTCAAACAGACGTGTGCGCGCTTCAGTAGCGGTGCAGAAGCGATTTCTTAGCACGTTACTGACAACAAAGCGGTCATCCAGAGCCGAGGTGCACCGATGTCGGCCTTGACCTGGCCTTCTCGTGTATGAACCAGTCTCCCGAAAGCGTCTGATGGCATCCCGCACTGTAGTTCGAGGTACACCAAGCGTACGAGCGATGCGACGTTGGCTATACCCAGCGTCAGCTAAAGTCACTGCCCTAGCAGCACCAGTTGCATCCAGTGGCATTTTTTCAGTCACAAACAATAATCGTACACTAAAAACTCAAATTAAACAATGTTCGTACACGATAGCAGACAAGAACAAGAAATGTTATCAATGTAACGTTACTGCAACAATGTCAAACAGAGACTAAATTATAAAAACGCTTCGGCGATACAAGTTTAAGGGTCGAAATAAGGGTTTTTAAGTGTTAAGTTTATTGATAAAGTACCCACTTAACTAAAAACAAAACAGTAGATAAGCCACAGTTAACATAAACAAACAGGGTGACGAAAAATATAGGTGGGCGATTAATTGTGCCTGTGAGTGTATTACAAAAGGTAAAGTAGAGCCATGCTTAGGCACGAATGGGCCAGATCGACCGGTGAGACCACGGCCTCACAGAAAACCGGCTGTTAAACAATGTTTGCATTGTTTGACCGAGTGAGTGAGGTTACCGGAGGCCCAACCCTCTTTCCCCTTTTTTTATGTAATAGGAGGCAAACGAGCAGACGGTTTACCTGATTGTAAGTGACTACCGCCGGCCATGGACACCTGCTACACGGCCATGTGACTCTTGAGTTGCAAGTCTTCATGGGTGGCGGCAGTCGCTTGCCATCCGATGACCCGTCTGTTCGTATATATATATATATATACATATATACTATAAAAAAATGTCGCTAGTAAGAGAGTGTGTAGCCTGAGGGGAATTTTCGTGTCAACACGAGAAAAAATTATGATAATATTAAAATACAAGAAGCGCACCGTAAGGGTCGCAAATTACAAGCTACTCTTATTACAGGCAGTGTGCACAATTTTTCGGCTATACTTTTACATGACAATCGTACATAATGTCTGTATATCTCACCAAAGTCAGGTAACCGATGATCAGAGATCCAGTTCTCAGCTCCCCGCAGAAGCAAAAGTTTTCTAGTATGAAGGTCATGTTTAGTCTGAAACCAAGTAAAATTATTAAAATATTACGAAAGATACGAATTTGATGTATAGGAATTTTAGATACTACCACTACTTAAGATATTTCAGTGACACCTCGCAGGTCGAAATCCATTTTAGCAGCTGTTCTAGGCCGTGACAAAGAAACATAATACATACATACATACATACACGAAAATTCAAACTCTTATTGCATAATCGGGTAAAAAAAGGATGTTGCTTTGTCAATTATGTCGTTCAACAAATATATTTGCCTTTCTTAGATACATTACGTAATCTTTTTACATATGTATGTACATCATGACGAAAAACTCGTGAAAGTTGAAAAAGATAATCAAATAAGAAATTTTGACTTTCGACGTGTGGAATATCGATTCGGCGATCATTGTTAAGATCGTCTGCTCACCGATTGTTAGAGCCAGGAGCCTCGATCAATTCCTTAAAAGGCTTTAGTTAGACGGCTATCTTAAGAGACTGATGCTGAAGTTCTCCTCGACGGGGCCCGTATTGTAAAGAGCTTTCTGTCTTAAGAGCCCTAACCGCTGGTGGCTTGGTACTTGTACTCTATGTCAGTCGTCTACTATTTCTTTGTATTTTTAAATATATTTTATTTTTACAGTCTGTTCAACAAAAAAAAAAATACGCGTTTTTATGTTTAAATTTTGGCTTAATCAAATTGAACAAGTTTTAACGTGATAGTACGTGTTACACGCTATAACGCAATAACTATTTTGTCTTGGTTTGACGTCAATTGTTACGTCGAGTGCACGTTGTTCGTGATGAGCGCTGTATACGCCAAACGTTACGAAGCGGTTTTTCTCTGCACGCACTCGCGAGGACCGAAATTGTCCTACGCAGCGGCTGCTAAAGTAATTAAAAAATCTAAGTACTTCGTGCAAAAATGGGTGGAACGTTTTAAAAAGACGAAAACCGTAGATGATTTGCCAGGACGCGGGAAAACGCGATCGACCACAACAAAGCAAGACCAGGCGATCGTCAAACTTTTTAAGGGTACTCCCACTTTACCGCTACGTGCGGCGAGGATTAAACTAATAAAAAAAGGTATACATGTTAGCTTAAATACTATAAGACAACGTTTGAATGAGGCTGGTATTAAATATCGTAGTACGAGGCTAAAACCTCTACTCTCGGAATCTCACATGGAACAACGCAGGGCATGGGCCGTCAAAAATATCCATCGTGACTTCTCCAACGTTGTCTTTTCTGATGAAACGGCATTCTGGGTATGGTCTCCTGTGAAACGAGCTTGGTCTACTGCCGGTGGTCGTTTGCTTCAGCGCACTGTTAAATACCCATTAAAAATTAATGTGTGGGGATGCTTCAATCAACGCGGATTTGGATGTTTGGAACTCTTTACAGAGAATCTCAATGCGGAAAAAATGATAAAAATTTATCAGCGTGGTCTCCTAAGATCGGTAAAAAAGTGGTTCGGTGGCGAAAACGAGAAGTGGATCTTGCAAGAAGATAATGATCCAAAACATCGCAGTTGTCTGTGTAGAGATTGGAAAGCGAAAAACGGCGTAGAGACAATGGAGCGGTCATCACATTCTCCAGATGCTAATCCAATAGAAAATGTTTGGAGTTATATGAAAAGAAGGATTGCTGGAACACGCATTTTCACTCTCGTCCAACTATCGCGTCGTATCAAGAAGATTTGGCGTTCTTTGCCGGTTCATTACGCTGAAGCACTGGTCGAGAGTATGCCGAGGAGATGTCAAGCAATTCTTGATAATAACGGGGACTGGACACCTTATTAAATTATTGCGCCATAGAGCTGAGAGCGTACTTAAATGTAAAATTAAAATTGGTTAAATATATAAAAACTTAAAAAAAAAATGCGTATTTTTTTTCGTTGAACAGACTGTATATGTGCCGCAGACGACATAGTACAGGTGGCTGGTAAAAATTGAATTAGTTCGGCAACCAATAGAGAGACTTACAAATGTCTAGAGGAGGTATTTTACTATTTTAACTATATTTTGTGCTTTAATGCTTTATTCTTACAAATAAAGCATTAAAGCACAAAATATAAAAAAAAAAAATAAGCGGTTTTGTAATTCTGTGTAAGAAATACAAGGCTATTTTTATTCTTATTTTCTTTTACTAATATGTATGTGCAGTGAACTTCATAGTGCTCATCTCTTCCAGGTGGTATCATGAAAGTTTGCTAATGGATTGGACTGTTATCTATCAGACAGTATGTATACAGTCATACAGTGACCGTTTGACGTCAATAGACTTGACCCTTACAACATCAGTGGGACCAAATTCCAATTGGCAAAATGCAGGTGTTTAATACACCTCTACTGACGTGTAAATTATATGTTATGGAGGACTCGAATTTCCAGGGAACAGTAATACATATACATATACACTGACCTCGGCAGTCGAGATATTGCAATGCGCAATACATACATACATACATACGTACGCATTCGTTCTAATACTTTCAGTCATTACATAACTTTCACTTACTCAATCTGCCACGTTCACAGCAATTAGCTTGATCTCTAACGTGACATTTAGATCTAGTCTTTTATAGGTCGTAGGAGGCTAACGGCGTGACAACTGCCACCCATGTACAAAGTGTTCTTTCAACTCAAGAGTTGTAACTATGCCTTTAAGGGTGAATAGGGGGAGGGAAGGGGAAAGAGGAGAGGTGGGGTTTGGGCCTCCGGTATCACTTACTTGGTACATACAACGCAAGCATTGTTTACAAAACCGGTTTCCTGTGAGGCCGTGATATTACTACGTTCAGGCCGGCCCACGGTATGGTTATCCCATGGTACAGATTACAGTTAACTCCAAATTCAAAATTTCATGATTTGCCATCGAACTCTGACTACTTTTATATATTTATTCAACCAAAAAACTTTAACAGTTAATGGAACATAAATAAAATCATGCAAAGGTTTTAAGTTACATTTCAATGGGTTACTGAGAACTTGATAAGCTGTAGTTCTTATGAAATTGAGCCTAACGACCAATCATAATCAACTATTGAACGTTGAAGGGGCCAACTCAGCTAAACAAACGGGCTGCTGACTGTTTTACAATACAAACAGACAGTGTTACCGTTATATTTTTTTAAAGACTGCCAAACACGTTATAAACAAACATACGTACACGTATAGGTACACACGTTAATTGTGGATCACACAAATATTTGTCCCGTGTGGGAATCGAATCCACGTCCTCTGGCTTAACAGTCAGGGTCACTAACCACTAGACCAACTTACCAGTCTGTGACGCATACTACTCTGATAGTACCCACACACACGAATGGGCTGGCTCGACCGGTGTTATGAAACGGCCACACAGAAAACAATGCTTGTATTACCGAGTGAGTGAGGGTACCGGAGGCCCAACTCCACCTTAACTCTTTCCCTTGCCATCATCCACCCTCTCCTCTTACCCCTACCCTATTTCAACTCTTCATAACCCCGAGCAGCGCACTTACAACTCTTGAGTTGACTGGACTTTTTCCATCGGCAGCGGCTGTCTCTTACCATCAGGTGACTCGTTTGTTCGTCTGTCCTCCTATATAAAAAAGTTGTAAAACCAATTTGCTTTAGACGCGGTAAAACAAATCAAGCATACAAGTATCCTTAAATAAAAAGCTAATTTTAACGTTTCTCTGTTAATTATATAACTAACTTTGAATGGACGTAATGCTATAAAATGGAAAACGCAAATCCTTAAAAACTTTATTAAAACACACTATTATTTAAAAATAACTAAAAGCATTTATATTAAAAATCTCAAAAAATGTATCGCTCATCAAATAAATCAGTTGTAAAGTTGTAACAGTGACATACATACATACATATTATTATGTATTTTCAATTTGAAACTAACGAAACCTAAGACTAAAAATTATAACTAATATTAAAATCGATATTTATTTTGTAATACTTGAAAGACATAAATTAATTTTTAATAAAAAAATATTCAGTGTTGCGATAAAATTTGAGGATGTACTATAGAATATATCGATTATCTTTCTATTCATTAATTATCGTAATAATTGTAACAGATACAAACTCATGAAAGCTATTAAAAATACATGCAAAACCATTTTAAACTATTTTGTAATTGCAATACTAGTACGTCCAACATATTACATTGAAATTATTCAATAAAAATATTCTATAAATTCAATCTTTTCATTCAATAAAAAAATGTTTAACAAAACTAAAAAACAAGCTTTTATAGAAAACAAACTGCAAAATAGAAAATAAATTTGAATTAAGAATAGTGTAAGTGTAAGAAAAAAAACTTTTTTTTACTACAAAATACATGTGTCGCTTATTTACGCTATTGTTACTTCAAATTTATTAAAAAAAAAATTATTTTAGTTTGATTTTCCATATAAGCGTGTTTTTCTTTTTCATCTTATTCAAAGTCGATAACTTATCCGATACATACACTAACTGTTTAATATATTGAAATATCATCGGTCCTTGATAAGTATGCCAAATTTCTAGATAATCCGACGTTTTGAAGGGGGTCAAAATCATATTCAAAGTTTCCGTTACATAGTCACATAATAACATACGTATATAAAAGCGTGTTAAAAATTGACACAGAATTATGTTGTAATCGTAACTATCCTTTTGACTTAACAATTGCTTGTGCTTTTGTGTGGATATTCCCACGGGTTGTCCTTACCGTGGCACTTATTAAGTGGGCATGTCGGACTCGAACCGATTAAAACCACACAGTGTTCCGTCATTGTGTCTTGTAACCGAAGCCTCATGTATACCCCAAAAGGGAAAACCCTGTGACCCCGGCAGACTTGGTCTCGTATTAAGCAAGGAGACTCCACCATAGTGTATCCCATATTTAGAGAGGTCTCAGGACTGCTTATGCTAGGGCGACAGATATCGTCCATCGCCCGTAGGCAAGCGCTCATTCAGGCTCGTGATCGTTTTGTCCTCCTCTCCGGGCCTGGTGCGTCTTCTGTGGAGTAGTACTAGCTCTACCTTTCCCTTTCCGCCACTTCTTTGGAGACTATAACTGACTAGGACAGGCTTGCCCAATGTTAATGGCACTGGATAATATCTTACATAGTTACATATACTTTTTTATTTTATATTTTTATTTTATATATTTAAACTTAATTTCTATTGCAAACAACATATGTATATACATCATCCGAGCACTGCAGCAGTGTCTGATAGATTACCGTTCGATCTCCTAGTCACTTTTTACGACATCCACAAGATGAGCAGCGGAGGCGTTACCAAGAAGCATACGGTACATTTAAGAGTACATTTTTCTGAATGGCGATATCTGTATACAATTGAACTCTCACAAAATAATTTATCTCTCAACCAGTGAGCATTATTTACGAGTTCTGTTTCATTTCCGTTGCGTTTGCTTTCCTTTCTCAAAGCTTTGAGGTTCCTAGGAAAGATTACGGGGCATATGGCCCTGAATCGACACCTATTCACCATCAACGAAGCAGGTAGCCCTATATGCCGGGGTTGTCTCAATGCTGAGGAAACGGCCGCCCGCGTAATCCTGGAGTCGGAGAAAGTGGCTACACAACAGGCTAGCATCCTCGCGAGTGCGAGGAAAGTCTTAGAAGTTGTTAATGCTCCAGAAGGCTTCTGAGCATTTGGAAGGAGCTACGCTGGCTCAATTAGCCAGACTGGCTGTACGCATAATGGACCAATTAAGAATGCGGAAACGGAGCCCTATATGTGCAAACGTAAGCGGCTTGTAGTATATCATCATGGTATATCAGCCTATCGCAGTCCACCGCATATTGCATATACTGTGACATTCCTTCCTAACACTATTAAATATCTGAAATCCAATTGGTAATCTGTCATACAGGTCTCCCACATAGATAATCTGTAATTGTTCTAATTATACATCTGTTAGTTTAAGTACTACCTATGTACACTATTCCTGAGTAAATCGAAAAACAGTTCCTAATCTATGTACAGTATTTCTTTTGGGATTTCGTAAGCCGCTTAGAAAAATAACCGAGGTGTATCACTGCATTATTTTCTTTCTTATGTAACACGGCCCCTGATATACTGATACTACTGAGAAGATGATCTGTCACTAACCCTAGATCCGCGTCTGTCACTGGGTATGATAACTTTGCGGCATTTTTTTAATTCTCCTTATACTTTTCGAATGTTCTGTACGGCTCATCTGAGCAGTCTATTTTCTTCACTCCGTAAAAATACGTTTCTAAAACCCGATCTATAAATGATTAAAATCCTAAGAAACCTCCTCAGTTGCTTGATTGTTTCCGGTTTTGGATAGAGGGCTAAACAACTGTGCTGAAACTACGTACCCTAAAAGTCGATTTTTGTCTGAACAAAAACGCACTTGCCTACATTTATAGACATCCCTAAGAGTAATCTGAAGTGTTGTTTATAAATAGCTTCGTTATCTGAGCCTACGATGACGTCATCAAGATATCCGAATACAACCGACTGTCCTGTGAGATTGTTGTGTATGGTATGAGTGTATGACTATCACTTAAATTAAAATTATTGTAATCTTACTGTACTACGCCTGATAATACTGTATTATTTATGAATCTTTGAAATGTCATCCTCGAAAACTCATAGAGCCCAGATGACGTAATAATGGTTGTCTTATGTATATCCTCTGGGCTAATTTTAATAACGTATCATTACACGCTGTATACATCAATTTTAGAAAATATATTTTTATAGTGCAATCCGTATGTGAACTTTCGAACGCTTCGGATCGGATAACGAACTGGATTTACTATCGCGTTAAGCATCCTTCTTTTAGCACTACATTTAAAGAACTCGACCGTTCGCTACCTGACGAACTACATATTGATAACTCCTGCAATGTTTAGAACTCTTTTATAACTAAATCATACCTCGGTGGTGGCAATTGCCTGGCCCGGGCATGCACCAGTGGACTCTTGGTCTCAATGTGATGATATATAGAGTGTGCCGAAGAGGCAGTAAGGGGGAGGGGTTTTACTAATCGCCGCAACCCACCTTCTGGCTCCGTCATCAGCTTCAAGATGTCAAGTTACAATACTATAATAAAAAAACCCATAGGTCGGGAGGTACCTATTGTATCTGCTTGAAAAATGTCTAAATTGAACCATGGAAAATGATGGAACATCTTTATATATATAATTCTTCTGTGAGTGTGTATGTCACTGAACTACTCTCAAACGACTGGACGGATTTTGATGAAATTTTTTGTGTGTGTTCAAGGGGATCTGGGAATGGTTTAGATTCACAAATCAGCCCGGCAGATGGCGCTGCAGTCGGTATCTAGGTTATTTATCTATATTGATTCTAATCGCTTGAAATATCATGCAGGACAACGTCTGTCGGGTCCGCT
Organism: Tyria jacobaeae; assembly: GCA_947561695.1. Lineage (NCBI taxonomy): Eukaryota > Metazoa > Arthropoda > Insecta > Lepidoptera > Erebidae > Tyria > Tyria jacobaeae. The sequence goes on along the minus strand of OX387215.1, from coordinate 19,606,143 downwards.
AGTATTCTTCTAAAGTACTTGAAATTTAAATAAAAATGTATTTGTTAGACATTTTTTGTCAGTATGAAGTATTTTATCACGGCGCATATTTCATAGATTTAAAAAAAATATTGTAAAGCACAGAAAGCAATAGCAATGTTACACCTTACAGTTACAATAACCAAAGACAGTCTAAATGGTATGAAAAATAAATGAACGTAAAATAACTATTTCAAATATCGTATACCGGAAACTTCTAGATCGCTCCTCGTACATACATATATTTCGACTGTATCCCCAAAGGGTTTGGCAGAGGCGTCATTAACGTAACGTCCCATTTACGTAATAGGGGGCATGCCTTTTGCCGTCATACGGGCTCTTTTGGAAATCAGACGGCTGAGATGAACGTAGAATTCAATAAATTCGAATAAAATTTAAATATAAAAAACTATGCAAAACAAAAGCAGTAAGTAGATAATAATAATCGATTTTATAATTTACATTACTTCTATAAATAAAACCAATATCTATACCATTTGGCAATTTCAAAATAAGAACAGAGTCAGGTACATACTTAGTATCCATCTAGAAATTGAATGAATTAGACTACTAGTACTTATTCGAGAATATTTTCAAATTCAAAATTGGTAATTCGAATGCAACTTAAATATCCTAATTAACTATTAATTTATGTAGGTAAATAAAAAGTTGATGTAGTAAAAGTTGATATTATTAATAAAAACTTACCCAAATATAGCTTTCGGTTGTTATTATTTGTTAATTTGTCTGAAACGAACACTGCTCATTAAGCACAGCTTGCACACCCTCACGATAACAGGATAGAAGTAAACTAACAAATCAAATATAATATTGAAGTTAAATTCCGAACTTTTTCCCATAAACCTTTTCTACTTTTTGTCAATTAACTTTTTTGTTAATGCTTGAGCTATGATATATATAACGTGAAGCCCTACTTAAGCCCAAGTAGAGCTTTTTTTTAATTTACAAATGTTCGGCACTTGACGTTATCAATATTCTAAGAACACACAACTTGTACTTCTGATACTAACTTATTTTTTTAAAGAACACAAAATGAAACTCAGCCCTAAACGCTTGCGTACACGAATGCCGCAAATAAAAACTATGTTAGCAGTTGGCAGTCAAAATGCAAAATAGTCAAAACAAATATGTACACCATAGAGTATCGTACCACAGAGTATGTTACACAGACACGGTTTGTATACCCAATAATGCTTTTAAGGAAATACGATTATCTAAAAATGTACTTATAAAAAATCCATCTGGTATTACTTCATGAATTTATGGCTGCTACACTGGTTTAGTTAAAAACTTTTTCTATATAGTATTATAGTAAAATAATTTATAATACACCTTCTTGTCCAATAATCGACTTAGTTAATAACACGTTTGCTAAAAGCCGAACCTTATAACCTTTTTTAGTATTCATTATTATTGTCATTATTTTAATCAATTTTCTCACAATGACACAGAAACCTTTACTATTACTTCAATTTTCTTTATAATATATATATTTATTTATGTTAATGGAACTTGGGGAGGAAAATAGTGATAAACCGCAGTAATATACATTAACAGTATTATAAAAAGTTTCTACCCACTTACGCGTCTGTGATGTTTACTCTCCAGTTAGATTTAATCATTCTTTGTCTCTTTCCAATGTAAACCCTTAGCGGCGTATAAAAACGAGATAGACGCGCAGGTGCCCCGAATTCCAAATAATATTAATAATATTCGTAAATTTAATGAAATAAAAAGTTTAAAAATCTAACATCAGGGGAACAGGCCGGTCATCGTATAATTTCGTTGCACGTGCAAACACTGTCAAGCCTCTGTCGGGATTTATCCGGACTCCTTGCAAAGAAGTTTAACATGACATGTATTGTGTTTGATATTGTTATTGTAGCTATAAGTACTATATCATTATAATTATTTCAGTTGGTATGACATAACATATACCCACTTACATTATTATACATAATTAATTTTAAATAAATAATTCATTCATTCATTTTAAATAAGTCTCGATTTCTCTACAAAGATACTCGTTCTTCTTTCTTAAAATTAACAATATATTCTGCGGGAGATGGGCTCTCGTAGCTGTCGAAAATAGTAGGTTTGTTTGAAGGATCCTCCATCTTTAAGTAATAACTTCTGATGATCAACAAATTGTACATGTGGAATGCTGCAAAATATATATGTATATAAATATTACAAATTAAAATCATGCTACTTTGAAGATTGCGTGAATTAATAATAAAAATACCCCAAAACTCCTTAACACAGGATCCTATGGTCTGTAGTAGTTCAGGATATTGTTACTAGATGGAGCTATTCTGTATTATATAACGGATATTGTGACGCAACAACCACTGGTTTATTCCTTTAAAATCATGTTATAATTCAAACAGAATGTTTATATTTATTAACTATTATATGTAAAACTTTATGTGAAATTATACATACCTAAAAACACCAAGCACAAGGGTATCAGAACTGGTAACTCTGACGTAATACAAAGTGTCAGAATAAGTATTGTGGCTGCCACCATCTCGACTACATTAAATATGAAGTTTGTCTTCAAGAATCCCACTTTATACTGTAATTAATAAACAAATCTGCATTATATTTTTGAGCACTGGCTAAGATCGCGTTTTTTCTCTTTACAAAATTGGTTATATCAAGGAAGCATTCGGTTCGACTGTTTAGCGGCAAGTTTCAACTTTGAAGTTCCTACTTAAAACATCGCTCGTCAAATGCATATACATACATATGTGTACATTGTTCGAGTAATTATTTAAAAAAAAAACTAAATAAATTGATAATACTTTTAACTTTGAAATATTGATTTTAAACGGTTAAGGACGGTTGTTTATTTTCCTTTAATGTATTTAAATTCTTTTATTATAATACTAATAAATTACTATTGTACATTTACATATGTATTGATATGTAGTTATAGGTCTACGCGAAGAGAATTATTTGCACGCATTTTGTTAATAGTAGTTCGTCAACAAAAGAAAGTGAAATTTAATATATTAATAATTTATACAAAGAAAAAGTTTGAAAAGATATTTTTTATACGAAATAAGTATGTGTTTTAAAATAAAAAAAAATATATGTTCGGCTATATTACGCTACCAACACGCGACCAGTATCTATGTACTTACAGGTCATAGGAAGAAATACTATACAATAACATAATATAATAATACTGACTACTGAAAAAGAGTGTAGGTACGAGGAGTTTCTTGCTGGTTCTTCTCCATAGGATCTAAGTATAAAACAGGTAAGAGCTTGACGACCTACTTAATATTAATTACTTCTCCTGTAAATTTAAAAATATCGATCGTTTTTTCTACTACTACTAGAAATTATTCAAGTATCGCAGAGGACTTTACAAACATACTAAACAATGGACACAAAAACACCTTAAAACTTCATAATTATGTTTGTGTCCCGTGTGGGAATCGTGACTAACCATATTGACCATTAGACTAACATGCAATTCATCTATGAATGGTTTAATTAAAATGAAGATTTTGATTTGATTTTATTCGCGCTGTAATATTAAGAGATGTAAATATTTTTGTATAAATCCTACCTTATGTATACCGACTAGTAAAAGTATGTCCATAATCAAATTGACTATTGCCACCACAATGAGTGTACTAAACACAGGTATCATAATACTGTCCAGCCATAAAGCATAGGGTGTTCCAGCAACCGACAGAAATATTATTGATATCACTATAGCTAATATGTCACGGACCTGTAAGTAAACAGATAAATATATAATTCACATTTTCAGCTTGCTAAGGAGTAGAATGGAGGGCCATATATTTTTTTTATATATTATGGGGGGACAGACGAACAGACGGGTCAAATAATGGTAAGTGACAACCGCCGTCCATGGATACCTGTAACTCGAGAGTCGTAAATGCGTAGCCCGCCTTTGAGGGTGATGAGGGATGAGGGTGGGGAAAGGGGTGAAGGGTCAGTTGAGAGGAAAAAAGAGAGGAGGAGTTGGGCCTCACTAATTTTCACAACCGCTTTTCTGTGAGGCCGTAGTATCGCGCCGGCCGTAGTTCGTGCCTAAGTATGGCTCTACGATTGGACTGTTCTGTCTGACTGACTGATTTTTAATTGTAAAAACAGATTTATTTAGTGTATTTGCGTGACTGTATTTGTGTCTGTCTGTGACACAATATCTCCGCAAAAGGGGTAAATTTTTATTAGTATATTTTTTGTTAGAAATGTAACTTTATCGAGATTGTTAAGATATAAATAGAGAAAATCTTTTTAGGCGTTCAATGTCCTCTTCAGTTTGATCAGCTATTTTACAATCGGCTAAGGCAATTATAATTACAAATATAATCTATCTTTAGACATCTCACCCACACCTGATCCTAAAGTGAGTAGAGCTGAAATACTATTTAACCAGACAACTGATAAACATCATATTGATATATTGTCTTGGGTGGCAATCGAACTCACGACCTCTGACTCAGAAGTAGGATCAATAACCACTAAACCAACAAGTCAGTCACATGTTGTTTATCTACTGTTCCTAAAAACATCATCATCAACATCCAAATATGTTAAAAGCCTCTGCTCAGTGCATTTATCATACAAATGAAGCAATGAAAATATTAAGTTATTGAATAGCAGATGTAAAGTTGACAGTGAATTGCTTGCTCCTTATTACGTAAATGGGACCAAATTTTAATCGGCAAAATGTAGGTGTTTATACATCATACATACAGTGATAAATACGTATGTATTTTACTTACCAGGTTCAGGTAAGAGATAACAAGGGATCCAATTCTAAGGTTTCCGCAGTAGCAACAGTATTTCAATCTCAATTTACTCATTTTTCCCCTGAAATATAAAACAAGTAGTTATGACACGAATGGACCGGCTCGACCGGTGCAATACCACGGCCTCACAGAAAACTGGTTGTGAAGCAAGCAAGCAAGTAAGAAGTAAGCATTTCGTTGAAAATAGTGAGGTTTTCGGAGGCCCAATTCCCTTCTCTCTTTCCTCTCTCCTCATCCCAAATCTTCTTCCCCCTGATCACTTTCAAAGGCGGGCGGCGCACTTACGACTCTTGAGTTACAGGTCCATGGATGGTTGTTGTGGAAACCGATACAGAAGGAGAATCAATATTTTAACAGTTCACGTTTTTCTTTCATGAGACAGAAATTCTTTTTGTGTTTTTAATTTCTGAGTGTGAGAAGTGTTAGTCTGAATCTTCTGGGTCTACTGGGTCCAAAAATTACACCATTTCTTGATTAAATATTTTATGACGTTAGTATACAATTGCAAGGCGATAAGTTGAATTTAACAAAACCAAAATACGTCGTAGCTGATTTTGTGGCAAAATTTCTTTTATTTTTTTATTTATGGGATAAGGGGCAAACGAGCAGCCTGCTCGTTTGCCCCTTATCATCTGATAGTTGTCATCTGATGTCATCTGATGTCATCTGATAGTAAGTGACTACATCCGTCCAAGGATGATGTCGAGAGGCTTGCTACTATTATGTAGATGGGACCAAACTGTTATTGCCAAAAAGAAGGCGTTTAAGTCACCTCTGCCTGACCCTATTGGAATATGTGTGTATTTATAAATTGCGCTACTATTTTGTTTACATGACGAGGTGAGTAGGTGACGCGAATTGAATTGCACGAGTATTGTTTTTTTCATTCATTCAACATTGCACGTATCATGGTCACGTCACGGTGCGGTGTCGCTCCGTGACGTGACCAAAAATCGAAACAGAATCTGGTCGTCGCCGTCGTTGCGTGGCGTGGTATAAAAACAAGTTGTAAACAGGTTTTAATCATTTGCCAGCGATCTTTGCAGTTGTTGTGATAAAAATATTGAACCTAGTGAGGTATCTCAAGTGGCAAGACTAATTATGATATTGTAAATTGTATTTTACTACGATTATGAATGCGAAATTTTGGATAGATATTTGTTACTTAATCACACGAAAACGGATGAACGGACCTGTACGAAATTTAGCATAGACATGGATGAAAGTCTGAAATAGCACAAAGGCAATTGTTATTCTCAGAAAAATGTACTTTTTAAAATTTACAAGCGAACGAAACCGCTGGCAACATCATAAGCAGTAATAACTATACTCACATGTTTATATTAACTACTCGGCACTGTAAACCACTGTTATAAATAACTCACTATACAGGCACTAGACAGATTAAGTAGAAGTAATTAAATACAAAAATAAACAGGAAAAATATTAATATGAACTTATAATTCCTAAAAGTTACGTTCCTGGTTTGCAGATCTGTTGTCGGACAATAATACTAACGTCAGGTTGCCTGCTTGAATTTGTTTTTCCCTTTTTTGTTAAGACTAAATTGGAACTTTCGAGTAAACCTGTTTTTGATCATCAGATTATAAAGATTCTCTAATGCAATATTGTATAGTTATTAATTCAAGTATTGATATCAATAAAGAATTATCAAAGGTACGTTTTTGATTCACTAAAAACAGTAGAAGCCACATTCTGCGTATTTTAGATCAAATATTTGCTTTTTACTGCTAATGTTGCCAGTCTCCGTATACAAAACTCCGCACATACAATGAACGTATTTTTCAGGTAAATAAAAAACATGGATTATATTTTAATTCTATTTATTTATATTTATTGTACACATTAAATTATAATTATTCAAGAAATAAGGAAATGGTATGTACAAAGGCCAGCTACACTCAAAACTGATTTGTCTTGATTTTTTGTGGGGATTAAGAGACGGGGATGAGGAGAATGGAAAATTGGCGGGAGGTCAGGGGAGAGGAATAAGGAGAGGGGAGTTGGGCCTCCGAAAACCTCACTAATTTCGGGGAAATGCAACGCAAGTGTTGCTTCACAAAAATGAAACGACATGTTAAAAAAATTGGTTCAATTGGTTATCTTGGCAAATCAATTCATGACTTATGCAGATATGTTTTTTCACTTTCACGGAATTCTTACAGTGTATATGTGTAATGAATAACTACGAAACTAGTAACTAAAAGAACTAACCTACATGTTCCAAAAATTGGTTAACTTAGCAATTAAATTCATAAAATGTTAAATGGCTCTGTAATAACAGTGAACTCAACACAGATGTGAAATATTTTCCTTATAAATTAGTATTAAATTAGTATATCACAAATTAAAATGAAATTTTATGAATAAACATTAATAAAAATTTAAATAATCGTTATCACATACACTCAAACAATTACGTAGAGATGTCAAAAATAAATATTTATATAATAAAATCCATTAAAAAATAAACATTTATGAGAAGTAAGTACCCTATATGTAGCTAAATTGTAACTTTAATCACATACATTTTATTATTTTTATTACCTTAGAAATGGGAAAAGCTCCGCGAATTGGTAACACTTGGGTGCACAACGTTTGTTCATGATCTATTAATAAACCGGCGAGCAAGTCAATAACGCGTTTGTATGTTCAGTGTTTTGTAGTGGCTTTTATTGATTGCTTCTAAATAACGTTATCTCTTTTAGAGATGCAATTTATATCCAGCAACTATCCCACATATCTCCGTCAGATACAAAATAAGAGAAATCAAATTTAAGTAGTTACCCATCTTATTACAGCAAAGTAATTATTTAATAAATATAAGATCCAATTTTTATGTTCCAAAATATTAGTAGCAATTTTATTATAAAATGACATCTGTGAATAATATCAAAATGAAAGTAATCTTTGTATTATTTTTATGAATACTGTATTTTGCATTGTAATTTTAAATACATATTTACCAAATAAATCGGTAAATTAAATTAACTAGGTTTTAACTGATTTCAAAATTCTGTAATAAAAATTTCAATAAGAATGGAATTTAAACTATGAACTTGTTCACGACACTGTGCGCGAACGTTGAACTGACGGTCAAATGCAGGTTGATCCATATGTGAAAATCAAGTAGGATTCAAAGTGAAATGAAACCACAACTGAATTCTGATCTAACAGTGACAATTTTTTAAAATACAGTTAGCCTTTTATAGTATGAGTCGTAAACAAACCATACCGAGAGTCAGGCACAGGGTACAACGCCATCTATCTAGCTTGGAGACAACATTTTATGTAAGGATCAATTAAATTGAATATAGGTAACTTCATACAATCGTTGAACAGAAATATATATTACGCTCTTATTTAAAATATGTCTAAGGCGTAACGTAGGTTCTTTGATGCTTTTAAGGTGTACACCTTGTTCCATTCAAATACAATTGTAACTCATATGCAAGTACATACATATATAGTTTAATTTAGCCGCTATATCTGTTCGATGTTGATCGCGGTTTTATGGAAGGTTTTGGTATGTAATATACATAATAATCATTTAATAAAAATGGGCTATGGAACATTCCATAACATAATATCTCACCTATACGCTTTGAGGGGACGCCTATACGCTGGAAGATGATGTAGTAATACTCTTATATGATCAATAGTGCTGCTCTGATTGGGATGTAACTTTAGCTATTAGACTGCACATTTTTAGAAAAGTTTTACGACTACAGGATCAAAATCAAATTGATTAATTTACATTACAAGAAATTGAATAACAATATTACAATAGAGTATGTAGTAATAAAACCTGTATTAAACACATCAGCATTCATTTCCACTGTTAGACAAAAGCGATATAAAAATAAATATAAATAAAACTTGATAAATTTTATTAAATTCTTTATTTGATAAAATTGTTCAACAATTATTTGACTTTTATCTATCAATTATTTTAAATCCAAACTATACGTTGCTTTGTCAAATGTGAAATTAATATTACAAAGATAAGATAGTCAGTACATATTGTCTGTCTCGATCTATAACCGCCCGTTTCCAAACGGTCGAGTATGTGCTTGGTAGGATTGGGATCTGATGATGATGGACACGTTCAGAGATAGATGTGATAATGAAACCTTTTTAAATACACCTAGCAGACAGATTAATTGCCTGATTGCCAGTAGAGAATGCCTTAGACAATAAGTCCGCTTCTGTACAATAAGTACATAAACTGTAAGTAAATAAATTAATACATAGTGTGGTTCACGATGGAGGAAATCTCTTACTCGTGGTATCGTATAAGGTGACTAAGGGATCGGACTGTTATCTATCAGACAGTATGTATACAGTCTTAGAGTGCCCGGTTGACGGAATAGTCTTACTCCTTAAAATACGTTAGTGGGAACAAATTTGAATTGAAAAAATGTGTTTGTTTGATACAAATCTGCCTTCAAGCCTTCAAGAAAAGAGCGTACTCTCACCTAAAAGGCTGGTAATGCACCCGTGACTCTTGACTCTTGAATTGCCATATTTCTGTACCGATAGAACCTTCAAGAATAGAGTAAACTAAAAGGCCGGCAATAGACTAGCGCCTCTTGAATTGAATGGTGTCCGGTGCTAGTCGCTTACAGGGTGACTCATCTACTCATTTGCCCCTATCTTACAAGAAAAAATATGTGATATAATTTTTTATTATATATTAGTTTAGTTTTTTTTTTTACGATTTGGTTTGACACTATGAGCTTAACCTGTTGTCAGTAATATTACTTACTATACCATTATTAGCATAAATAATTGTTAGGAATACTTGTGACAATCTCTATTTAAGTGTGAAGCTTCTTGTACCCTGCGTCCCTATAGCCTTGAGGCCAGTGTTGTGTGACGAGTTCGTATTCAAGTTGGGTTTGTCTATTATTTATGAATAATAATAATACTAATAAATCAATAATATAGTATCATAAAAACTAAAAAATAAAAACAAGTAATATATTTGGACCTGGCCCATGAGGTTGTCGATATGTGGGATGTGGATTCAGCAATCATTGTGCCGATAGTCATATCAGCCCACGGGTTGATCGCTAAGAGACTCAACAAATACCTTCAGAGGCTCGCGTTAAGCTGGGTTAAGGGCCTAATGCAAAAAGCAGTCCTTCTTGATACGGCACGTATTGTGAGGAGGTCCCTGACTCTGGAGCCCTAACCATCGGTAGCTTGGTCCCTGTACCCGATACCTGTGGGACAATATTTTGCATATTTTAAAATATATTTTGTTTTTCTTTTATACATAATAATGTATTTTATATGTTTGTTTAATTAAATAAAGAGAACAATAATTATTTTTTTTATTGAAATTAATAATGTACAATTATTGTAATTGAATGTTGTGTGTAAATGTTGTTTAATTATGGTTTAGTTGATATTTATGTAATGTAATATTAATATTACATTGCATGCATTATTTATGTAATATTAATATTACAATAATAATTACCGTCCATCCTGTGGTTTAAAAATTGCTGACATTTACAAAGCTACTAGTTTTATGTTTCATTTCACTAACAGTAAAATATATGGTGGTTAAACACACGTGATAAACAAACAAACTCGTAAACCCTCACTAGACGCTAATGCACATTTTGTGGTATTTATAAGCTATGAGCTGTACCAAAGTGTTACCAATGTCTACGGACTTCTCTTAACAGTAGGGAGTATTTCTATGGCTGGCACTCATAACCAAAAAAACAATGACAAAGGATGTATGTATTTGGAATAAACAGACTTCAGAATTCCTTATGAAAGTGGGTATTAAGTGTAATTTTGCAAACCAACTTTATTAAGAAGGAAGTTATCATTTTTTTTGTGTGTTGTGTAGTACCGCATCCATTTTCCATCTACATCATCTCATTCAAATTGTGTGTATGTATGTACATACACACAATTTATCATGATTTATCGCATTAAGATTAATTGATAATATTTCATTATTATTATTTGTTTGTTTTTTAAAAAGACAACTCCTGTAGTTGTTCTTCCTGTATGGCGGGAGACTTAACAAATATTTAAATAGCAGAAACAAAGAGCATCCAGATTCTGACAAACAATTTAATAATTACACAAAGTGTTGTCCTGTGTGGCGATCGAACCTACAACACTCGGTGTAGTGCCGAAGTGACCACTGCACTATTCACGCAGTCGTTTTTAAAAGTTCCTTATCATCCTTTTAAATCCTTGTCTACCATTCAGCAAAAGCATGCCTTAGAAAGTTAAACACCGACATCGGATTATTTGTATTATCATTTTTTTATATTAATGACTTTCCCACGTAACATCTATATGTAAACCGACTCTAAAAAAGGAGGTAATTCTTTACTCGGATGTATTTGTCCTTTAGTTTATTATCATATAGCTTCTTCACGTACTATTTGAAAAATTGTCCTGGAGAATTATGATAATTATATAATAAATGAATTATATTATTATATATAAAAATGAATTATATAATATGATGAAGAGTGCCACTAATTGTGATTATCTTGATAGGCATTAAAATCAGACATCAGATGGTTCCAATTCCAATTGCTATAAAAATGCTACGTTCAAGTATACTTAATACATGCATGTATCGTAAAAATAACTACAAAAACATTCGAATATATAATCATATCAAAATTCTGGAAATTTACAATTTTATACTAGCAACATTGTAGTAACCAGGTAGTGGCCAGACCGCGACCGACGTTCTATAGTTTATATTGCTTTATTGGCCGAAAGCTTTTGAAATTGGCATGCATTATTAAAGAAATTGTATATATCTTGTTTTGCGGTGCTGTGAGATAAAAAGTTCTTAGAACTAATAATATACTGAAACTACAAATAATTGTGTCTCTGTGTGTCGAGGGTCACGAATACGTGAGTAAATTTACTTCAGATACAATACCAAATATTCTTCAGAAAATGCATGCGACCAGTTTTCTTATACAAAATACTGTTGTTTTTGAGTTTAATATTGAATTATTCTTATATAATACAATATCTGGCATGAGATTATTATTTAAATATAAGCAAAGAAATAGTTTAAAGCTTATGTGACATCCCATCAGTTCACAAAGTCTTTTGGTGTTTAACATAATTCAAAAATTAGGGCGTTTTATGTTCGACTCTATGTACGTTTTTTTTATATATGTATGTCAATAAATTTTTCCGCTAATTGTCGACCAATTTTCGATATTTGTTTTTGTGTTCGAAAAAGTGTACTCCTGCGGTAATTTTCTTTGTAACCAGGCCAGAATTTGTTGATGGAATGAGATGTAACCCTCAAGTTTTTCAGGCACTAAATATTTTTCTTTTATCTACTTTCAAACCCTGTTCAGATATTTGTGTCTCCTGTTGTTGAGCTGTTGGTAGAAGGAACAGCTTTTTATTTATATAGAGTTTACATGATAGGCGTTTTGAATGCAGTCATCTACTTCGTTTTCAACCGACTTCAAAAAGGAGGACGTTCTCAATTCTTCTGAATGTTTTTTTTTTTATGTTTGTTACCTCTGAACTTTCAAATAGGTGAACTGATTTTGATGATTTATTTTACTTTGGAAGCTTGTGCTTCCCATGCGGTCCCATTACAATTTGGTCCAGTTCTGACAATGGAATCCATGAGAAAACCATACAAGTCTTAAATTTGCATTAAGTTTGTGCGCGACAAATGGTAGAATAACTGAATATCATGCCAATCGCTTCCGATGATTCTTTTTTTACTAGAAAGAATGTACTTTAACGGTGATAATATGAGAGTTTGATTAGGTTCTGACAATGAAATCCATGAAAAAACCATATAATTCTTAAATTTTATAATAGACGCATTGAAGTCGGTTGTCTACTTTTTAAAGTCCGATTATTTCGATTTGTTTCTTGCTTATAATGTTTACTCGCATAACTTAAGGTTACTGTTACTGGAACTATACACCGTGTAAACCTCACAGAAAACCGGCTGTTAAACAATGCTTGTATTTTGTGACCGAGTGAGTGAGGTAACCCGAGGCCCCAACCCCCTTTAACTTTCCCTACTCCCTTTCCCCTACTAGACGGACTCTTGTGACTCTTGAGTTGCAAGTATTCATGGACAGCAGAAGTCACTTACCATCAGGTGATCAGTCTTTGTCCCCCTATACGATAAAAACAAGACTTACCCCAGACAAGTCGAGTTCCCTCAAGCTTGACAGGTGGTTCTGAGTAAGTTTTATTACCTACCTTAAAAAGATAAAAAAAAAATGTCTAATCCTATGTTTTTTCTCGGTGCAGATACACATTTAAAACAACAAATTATCCATGGCAACAATTAAGTATTATTTTTAGCTTATAATGCTGACATTTTCGGAAAGAGCCGCAAAATAATTAAACTTAATAATTCATTTTACTTTGTAATCTAGTCTTTTACAAATGACTATCTTAGCTCACTATCAAGTTCAATTTTTATGTATAGAAATTAAATTTCTATATTGAATATCACGTTTTCAACTTAATTATTTGTTTGACGTCATTCCTGAGTTCCCTGAAATATCAGGAAACTCGGAAATCACTTGAGGTAAAACCCTTATAGTGATTTATGTTGAATTTAAATTCAGGAAAGTTTGGTTGGTTATTACATATAGATAAATTACACCCAGACACAGAACAAATGATCATGCTCATCAAACGAATATTTGTCCTGGGTGGGAATCGAAACTACGACCTCTGGCTTAGCAGTCAGGGTCACTAACCACTAGACCAGCCTTTCCCAAAGTCGGCGATAACGCCCGCTTGTGGGCGCTACAGGCCTAAAGGAGGGCGGTAAGAGACACAGATAAAAATTGGGGCCTTGTGGAGAGGCTTAGGGGCGATTTGTAATTTCATCCCGAAATGGGTGAGGTTTCCGAAGGCCCAACTCGCCCTCTGTCCTTTCCTCTCTCCCCATCGCGACTCTCCGCTTTCCTAACTCCTCCTCTCTCCTTTCCCCTCCCCGCATCCCCCATCCCTCATCACCCTCAAAGGCGGGCAGCGCACTTACGACTCTTGAGTTGCAGGTGTCCATGGACGGCGGTTGTCACTTACCATCAGATGACCCGTATGTTCGTCTGTCCCCATATAGAGTAAAAAAAAATCTAGGAGGACTCTTAGACACCGACTGAGCTCTCGAATCTCCACTTCAGCTTGTGAACATCAACTAATATTAATTAAGAGATTGCTCAAACTAACTCGGTTCGATATTTCTCTCCGTGTAGTTGCTGTCCTGTTTTATTGAATACAAAAAGAAATATCATGTTGAAGTGGGTTGGGAGCTTACTCCCAACCCACTTCAACATGATATTTTTTTTTAACACTTACAGAAGTTTGTCGTTGTGATGGAATGATTTGATCTCGGGTCTTTTAAGCGGGGCGTGAAAAAGCATCTCACCAGGCCGCCATAGTGTGGGTCACCATGCTGCATTGACTAGACATGCAATGAGGATGGTGACCACCACTCTTGGACTCCATTTATTGCTTACCATCAGGCAAAGTGGAGTCATTATGGTAGGCTTACGAATAAAAAAAAAAAAAAATAACAAATATGAATCGTAATTTTATTGTTATAAACTTAATGTGACCGAAAACAGAGGTGATCTCAATTGAACTGCCTTAAAATATATTGGCACCGTTCTTTTATACTAGAGTCAAGTGTTGTTCGCCATTCGTCAATTATTGCATTCCTGATGTTATCGCTTCGCCGCATTCTTGTTGTTATCACTCGGCGCATTCCTGTTGTCACTTGACCTAAGTTCGGCTTACGAGAGGATGATAAGGATTGGATGTTGCTGCAACACAACATTATGATCGCTACAATGTCAATCGGTCGCTCCGTTTCAAAACGAAAGTAGACACCAACAAACAAATAAAAAAGCAACAGGCACACATTTGCATTTTAATAGTTATTACTATTCGTAGATAGGTAATTTTTGTAGATAATAGAACGGGGGCAATCATATTTTAGCAGGGATCTTTAGGTAGTAGAGCCACGCTGACTTCAGCAGGAATGGGCCGGCTCGACCGCTCACAGAAAACCAGCCTAAAGCGACATCATTCGTGCTGTCGTCTTTCGCTGGTGAGTGAGTGCGCCGGAGGCCTAATGATGCAGGGGTGACAGTTATCGTGGTATGTGTGTGAGCAGTGGAGTGCTCGTTGAATCATTGTGAGGTTGGCGTGGATCGAGCCGTCGGCCAGGGAGACCCGTAGAAACGGTGGTGCCGCTGGCCGCCCGCGGCATAGAGAGGGGCCCAACCACGGCTAACCACCCTGGGAGGCTGCCCCGTCAGGTCGCGCATAATCCACGGAGTGGCTCGTCGTGCCGGTTGGTGACCGGACGGTGGGACCCGGCGTCCATTTCCGGGAGGGTACGGGGGCCCTTCCGTCCGGCGGTTCGGTCTCCGCCATGCCTCACCGTTACATGATGACACAGTATTTTCAGTCTCAGTTTACACAGTCACGATGACTGTCATGCCTTTTACGCCCCCTTTCCCAACTCTTATCATGGCAGTACAAAAAAAGAAAAATGGTCCAACAGCGGCATCCTCCTCTCCCACCAACCCGCTTTTTGAGGTGGAGTTCACTAACACACGTGGACTCCATGCAAACCTCAGCGCCGTACACCAGCACCTTGAGACGGCTCGGCCGGCCATGCTTTTTCTTACGGAGACACAAATACGCCGCCCTGCCGACACGGCATATCTCTACTATCCCGGCTACGTTCTAGAGGAGTGCTTCCTCGCGAGGGCTGGGGTATGTCTTTTCGTCAGGGCGGATGTTTGTTGTCGCCGTCTGCACTGCCTAGAAGACGCATCCTTCTCCATCCTTTGGCTACACGTGGATTTTGGCTTTGAGCCGGATCTACGTTTGCCTTTATCGGTCCCATTCCGTAGACTCCGAGACAACTCGACTCTTTGACTACATGAGTCACGCAACGGACAAAGCGCAGGAGCAGTTCCCGACCGCCGTAACTGGTATTTTTGGGAGACTTTAATGCCCACCATGACTTCTGGCTGGGATCTTCTAGGACGGACCACGCTGGTCGAACTGCCCACGCATTTGTTTTAGTCCGTGGTTACCACAGTTAAACAAAAACAAAAAAAAAGCAAGTTTTTGTTTTGTTTTTGTTAACAACAATTAACACAAACCGTGACAGCTCTTTGAATGTTAGATTATTCTATAGACTATGTGTTACTAATGATGAAGATTTCAACCATTTGTTGTTTCATACTGAAGTTCATTGGCTATCAAGAGGAAATTGTCTGACTTGATTTGACTCTTTGATCGAGTTCTTGGAAACTTAAAAATACAGAATTGCGCAACAAACTCATTACATTAAAAAAATATATAGCTTACATGACAAACCTGTATAAATTGTTCATCGACATGAATCTCCAAAACAAAAATGTCGATGCTTCTTTCGCAGCCAAACCGCTTCTGCACACAAAGAATATGGGCAGACGTGAGTTTTACAATTTTCCGAATTTATCAGTATCCTGCAGTAACGAGAACTTATATGCCTACTGCCAACATTTGGAAAACCTCAACATTGACTTCACCGAACAACACCAGAACATTTTGAACTAGAAATACCAGACTGACTAACTGACAACAAGAACTTATAGAATTGACAACGAACGAGGAAATTAAAAATGAAGTTCACAAATGGCTACCAAGAGTTTTGGCTACAAAAACCGATCCCGCAATTGTACGCTGTATTGTGGTCAATCGTTCAACGATTCTTGATAGCATTCCCATCGTCATATTTGTGTGAACGTGAATTTAGTGCTAAGGCAACGCTGCTTACTAAAAGAGAAATCATTTGCATGTTACCGAACGTGGTGACTTGCGGCTGTTCTTGAGTAATCGGAACCCGATATCAACAAGCTTATTAGAGAGCATTAGATTCATCCTTCACGTTAGTTTATATATTAGAATCGGTTATGTTTGTTTTATTTTGAATAAAATATACTCTGTCTGAATACTATAAAGTTAGGTTTTAATAATCATTCTCATTGGGGGTGTAGGCCCGTAAAAGTTAACATAAGACCTGAGCGCCGTTGTGTACTACCTACTAAGCTCAGGTCTCAAGTTAACTCTTGCGGGTTATATAAAAAGTCACGTTTAGAATGAATGTTTAATCTTCGCTAATATAGCTCATAATAATTAATTTAATTTGAAGTTATAGTGTATTTTAAGTAGGTGAAAAAATGGTTGCGTTAAAAAATAATTTATTCTCAAAGTGGGCAGGCAGTAGATAATATTAGTTAAGGAACCCCTGCACTAGACCATCAGGCCAGTAAATGCCTCTTAGATTGTCTATTCTATAAGTTCTCGTTTTACACTATTTACGATTTCAGAGTAGAGAGTAAGGC
The DNA here is from genome assembly GCA_947561695.1 of Tyria jacobaeae. Classification (NCBI taxonomy): domain Eukaryota; kingdom Metazoa; phylum Arthropoda; class Insecta; order Lepidoptera; family Erebidae; genus Tyria; species Tyria jacobaeae. Next base: position 19,588,880 of record OX387215.1, on the reverse strand, counting down.
ATGTAAAATAATGTTGTCTCTAATTTACTTTAAGTACCGGCGGTAGCGTGATGGCTGAGTGGTTGCGGTTCAAACCCCGCAAAGTATACTGCCGTCGTAAACCCACAACTTCTTTTTTAATCGTGTTGAAACCCCCTCGGGCCGTCATCCCATCGGGGTTTCAGTGGAACGATGTGTCGGAATAAGATCGACTAAAACCACATGCCATGCTGCGCTTAAAATAGTAGGAATCCGGGAACAGCTTTAGTAAGAGTCTTAAACCCACCCCTAATACAAGCATTCAGCCTTACTGGGGAGGTCAACAAGAATACTAGTAATGTGTGACCCACGTTGCTAGTATTGTTTAAAAAAAATCTCTTCCCTCGGCTGTCTTAAAAGACAACTAACGGATGGGACTGTTATAGATCAGAAAGTATATTTACAGTCATACAGTGCCCGAATAACTTCAATAGGCTTTTGCCCCCGATTCCATAACTTAGACTAAATTACAGTTGGAAAATGTTCACTTTTATGACCTCTCTGCCTAATCACTAGGAGTTATAGGAGTTAGTGTATGAATTTATATAATAAATAAATTAATTTTGTCATTCCAGAGTGCAAATGGTGGTTCTAAAAAAAAACTGTTGCTTTTGCGGGGAGCTGAGGACTGGAACTTTGATATGCAGTTATTTGACGTTGGTGAGAAATACATTAGGAAAATATGCGATTACTAATCTGATGACGCGATACTGATTTGTAAGCAGCGTCCTCATCGTCTTCTAAAGAAGATGATGACGAACTTCCATGATTATAAACTTTTTGCGCCTCTCTAACTACCGAAGTCTGGCAGCCACCTCTGCATATCGAGTCCTCTTGCGATCTTTTGAAATTTACTATACTACTACTAATTTTAAATATTAGTAGAGCCATGCTTTGGCACGAAAAGGCTGGCTTGACCTGTGCAATACCACGGCCTGTCCCATCTCCCCAACCCACCTCTTCTTTCCCTCCCCGCACATATCTCTGATCACCCACAAAAGTGGCCATCGCACTTACGACTCTCACGTGTCCAGGCACAGCAGTTGTCACTTACCATCAGGTGGCGCGTCTGTTCGTTTGTCCCACTATATGATAAAAAAACACGTTGTATTTTACTGTTGCAATCATTTCTTTTTCAACTATATTTTTCTTTTCTTACAGGTTAGGGATATAATAGTAACCTCGGTTTCTATAGCTCTGCTCTTTTTGAGCGGCAACAGAATATTATGTATAAGTGGCATCGTGATGACAGTGTTCTGTATCGTAATTGGGATTGTATTCACGAATGTTATCTTCACTATAGTTTTAATCATCGGCATACATCAGGTGAGTCTTACTCATACAAAACCACCTTTTACTCTTGAGGGTAGTGGGAGACAATAGCTTGGACGTTGTTTCTATCCTTATTTACGCAAATAAATAGAGGGAAGAGACTTCACATCACCAGCCAGTTCGAGTTATAGTTATGTGACCCTGATCCTCAATCCATCCGCATAAGCAAAGTCCCTTTTCTTCCCTTTCCCTTTCAATATTCTTAAATAGGTTAAATAGGTTTTTAAGTAAATGGTACGAAATTATTTTCGACAAAATGTAGGCGTTAATTACACATCGGATTATCTCATTTTATATATGTAAGTATATACGCTTAAAGTTTAGTTTAGAACACAAATCAACAAAGATTATTCTATTATATTGTACTCAATAAGCTGGTGGACAACCTTTTAAGCCTTATCAAACCAGTCTTCTTGGTAGCCTATGAGTCGCAGTGAAGGGGGCGGAGTGGAGTTTCTACGTTAAAATGATGATGTAGCTGATAAGTATTTCATCCTAGTTTTAATCTATGACTTCGCAAACGTCGCGCAAATGCCGCGTATGTCGCTAAAAAGTAGCTTAGGTATGTATATCAAAATACATTGTTCGAAATATCTATGTACATACCAAATTTAATAACAATCGGTTAAGTCTTTTAGAGTTGTTTTTAATTTTCGCATTTATAATACTCGTATGACTATAGGTCATAGGCTCCCAACCTTTCATGAACTACCACCCCCTTTACAAGAAAACAAAATTCCTAAGCCCCCTTTTACATATCATTTAATTATACCAATTTTACAATCCTGTCTATTGTGCATTAATAATCATAAATTAAAAATTAAATGCTCCTCGTGGTCCGTGTAACGGGCCGTGATTATTAATACACATACATGTTACATTAAAAACATTCAGTTCAGACCAAGACCATACAAAGTGTTAAAACAAAATTATAACGTAACTAGCAAATGCAAGACAATACACAAAGCTGGAGCACCCCGCTCTGGGGCACTGCAGAAAGACAAAGACAAGACTTAGTATTAGTAAACAAATATATAATAAAAAACAATTTTCAAAACTAAATATTAATGAGATGATTGAGGCTTGTGGAGTTTTAACAATTTATCATATTGGGTTTAATTTTGGTTAACATCAATTGCAAATCACGAGGCTCAGTAATCTATAGTCTATTCCTTTTCTTAGATAGTAAATTAGCTATTGCACTGAACCCACGCTCGGCAAAATATGATGCATTAAATGCAATTATAATTTTCTATACTATTGCCCACAATGCAGGGAGGCGGGCGGGTATTGATTTTAGGAGTTTGAATTGTAGGTGTCCATTTCATTTTACATTGAGTTAAATTAGTACATAGTTAGTTAGTAAATTAGTTACATTAGTTGTGAGTTCTACGAGTTATGCGATATTTTCTAAATGCTGCTAAAACCCAGCTTGTTATATTCATATTTTAAATATCCTGAGAAGAGCGTCCATGTGTTTGCAGTAGATATGTAAATCTTCGTGCTTTACTGGTAATCCTGATAATGTCGGAAAGTGTCTGTATTCACTCTTCGTAGATTTCATTTGAATAGAAGAAGCTTTCCCAGCAGAAGACAAGCAGATATGATGTTTAAGTTTTTATTAAATTGAACTCATGACATTGCAGTTGTAAAATAACATCATTAAACATTCTGTCTGTCAAATAAGCAATGACATTTTTGGACTCAATCAAATTTCCTCGCAACTCTATGTCTTTGTTTTCAAGTAAACATCTTTTGAGAGCCGCTTTCTGTGTGCAGCAGCAAGTGATTTTAATCTTCATAATTTTCACTACAAAGTTGCCCAAATAATCTGTCATTTAATGAATTGCTTTTGAATGCTCTACTAACGTAATGGAAGCAGGTGTCTACTAACTCGCATAGACTTCCCTAATCGTAAACCGAATCAATTAGTTTATATTTAAATGTTTATTTACGATTTAGTAATAACATAAACATTTTAGACTGCTAGATAAAATATTTTCTCATGAAAATAGAGGTATTTTGCCATTGAAAACGCTACCACCACGGAAAGCTCAAGCGCCCACTAGAGGTACCACCCCCGTTAGGAACCTATGCTATAAATTAACTGTCTTTCATAAATCTACAAATTTCTTTTACTATATACTCCTGAAGGGGAACGCAGCCAAACTACCCCTCTCAAATTACCCCTGGAAACCGGAGATTAGGGGTCTCCGGTGTCCATTGGCTTCATTTATCACTTGCTATCAGGTGATAAAAAAAAATCATAGCGAAGACACAATTATAAAATATGATGCCTAATATTTTTTTTTCTTTTCAGTTTAAAAACGGACACTTAAAGGCGTACCTAATTTTCAATGTAGTTCTGATGACAATAGTGGTCTTACTTATTCTAATGCTATGTGTTACATCTGAACCACGCATCTTCATCTTATTGGGGCTGATCTTTCTCAGTATGTATCTCTAAGTATTAAGTCGATTTGGTCAATCTATTTAGGTATACCTAGGTAACAGTAGGCAGACTTTTTCTTTGTCTAAGCGTGGATGCAATGAGTCGGTGTAATGAGACTGAAGAAATGAAATTATATTCTAATATTTATAAAAGGTACATGACGATCAGCACAATCTTACATGAACTCACCATTTGTTACGTCCTAATGTACGCTTGGATTCAAAATTAGCAACTTTACTATTTAAAAAGAAAATTATAAGAAAGAGTTCTTATTTTTTATAATATATATTGATAATTGACTTTTTAAAAAGTTTGTCAATCGTATACAATTTACAAACTTATTCTTAACTTTCCTGGTATCCCAGGATCAAATCTTGATTCATTTACTACACAATGGGACCACCGCTTATAGTATACTTATAATAACACAAATATTAAAAAAAAATTGGTCGACAATTGGAGAAGAAATCATTTAACATACATAAGAAAATAAATGCAGTGTAATAAGGACAGTCAAAAATCCCAACTCTTTTAATTTTTCTTAGTAATGACTAAAACTGAATTTCTTCAAAATAATGAGAGTTCACAAGTAAAATGTTTTTTACCAATTTTTATTTTCAGTGTTCCACATGTACTACCTGTTGGTGATAACAAGCTTTTATTTGAAGATGGATGCCCGTTCAAAGTTGGGGACTATTTACACCACCATTGAAGATCCTACTACTGTCTGCTGAATATCACTCATCACCCACAAAAAGATATATAACACAACACTGTCTTGACAAAATCTAAGTATAGCATGTATTGTTAGGAGTTCATAGCATACTTCTTTTAAACATCTGTGTATGGCATGAGTATTTTCAGATAACTATTTGCACGAATTCGGTTTTTAAAACCGTTGTTAAGGATCTATAGTCCGTTTATTTTCTACGGATCTTGATATCACAGGGGCAACCAAACTATCTTTAGGGTCTGTTTTGCTTTTCATGAACACACTTTCATCCCCCACTGTTCCAGTAAATGTACCCAGTAATTAGAAATTAACGAGACAGAAAGTGTACCCAGATATCGTTTTCTATAGTCATCATCGTCAAATGTCCTTATGCTTGAACTATTTATTTTTCATTCTAAAATTATTGTGTATTTTAAAGTATTTATTAAAATATTTAAATATAGAATATGTGTTTCGTATTTTTGTTATATTATTATTTATTCATTTTAATATAATGAAGATTAAAAAATACGCCATTAACCCTTATACGTACTGAGATGACTGAACGATCACAGAGAGACGAATAGAATTATTCAAAAAAAGTAAAACTGTTTGCTTTTTATGAGACAGTTGGCAAACGAGAGGACGCGTCACCTAGTGGTATGGGACTACTTAGTCCTAATGGTAAAGATCATACATACTTTTATTCAAAAAGCATCCGTTATGCTTTTCGAATGAAAGTATCGCGTTGAGTAAAAACATACCAAAAAAGTTTTAGCATTTCTTTAGCAAAACTTGTGTGCAGCTCAATAATTTTGGCTTGCTTGAGTTACAAAGATGTAATAATGGGCGACGGTAGTCACTTATCATCAGGTGACCCGTCTGCTCGTTAGCCCAATGTCGCATAAAAAACTAATTGTTAGTAAGATTTCAAACAGAACTCTTTTTAAAACCTGTACTAGTGTAGTTATTCTAAGTAATTTGGATGGCTTTAATAGAGTTATATTTTCATAAGTTTTGTTGAATACCTATTATTAAAATACACGTTCAGTATTTTAATATTTAGATTTAGTAAGTGTGTAATAGTAGTAGCAGTATGGAAACCATGCTTAGGCATGAAAGGGACGGCTCGACCGGTGCGATACCACGGCCACACAGAAAATCAGTTATGAAGTAACGCAATTGCATTTCCCCGAAATGAGTGAGGTTTCCAGAGGCCCAAATCCCCCTCCCCTCACCCTTCCTCTTTTCTTTCCTAGCTCCTTATCCCCCTCTCTTCTTTCCTCTCTCCGCATCCCCCTATCCCTCATCATCCTCACAGGCGGGCAGCGCACTTACGACTCTTGAGATACAAGTGTCCGTGGACAGCAGTTGTCACGTATAGTATAAAAAAAAATTAAAAAATATAACAATACAAAGACCAACCAAATCACTTCCAAGCATTGTACCTAATTATCCAACCTGATAATCTATTTTTTATGATATATGAGTAGATAAATCGACGGGTCAGTGGATTGTAAGTGACCACCGCCGACCATGGACACCTTTAACCTAAGTTAGAGTCGCAATTGTACTGCCTTTGATTGTGATGAGGGAGGGGGGAGATGTTCGGAGGGGACGTGGGAGGTTGGCCACCGATGACTGACTCGACAATAGAGTACAAGAATTGTTTGACAACAAATTTTCTGTGAGAAAGTGGTATTACTGCGCTCGAATCAGCCCATTCGTGCCTAACGGCTGGCTTTAAAGTGGTATCCATTTGGAATAGATCCACATGCAATGTTGTTTTTAAATAGGTACTCAAAAATAGTTTTAAATTTGTGTAGGGATACACACATACACATAAACATTGCTGGCAATGTTTGTGTATCATTTACACGATTTTTTCCCATGACTAAAAAGAGTCGCTTGGGAGCAGTCGTAGTTGGTAATACTTGACTTAAACATAGACTTGTGATTCATCGTTAGTGACCTTCGTCAATTTCGGCAATCAATATATCACTTTGTGATATAGACATAGTGTGTACGAACTAATGTTTGTAAAGTTCCTCGTGACACAGGAAATAATCCTAGTGCGGGAGTTGACTTTTTATAAAAAAGGAAAAAAAAGCTCAACCGTCCCTTTTTGCCAACCACGTCCTTGATGCTAAATCCTTACACGAAAGAAGATAACAGGAACCATTCAAGCAAACATTCATCTTAGAGAAAATGTCCTATGGTGGTGGAGCCGTACTGGTGTGGGCCTGAATTTGTACATGGTATTTATAGAAAACGACTCTTTAACATACACATACATACACACGCGCCCGCCCGTATCCCTTAAGGGGCAGGCAGGAGTGTATAAAACATCCACATTTTACCATCAAGAATTTGGTACCACTATCTTAATAAGGCAAGTCAATTGCCGTTTATAGAATACTTTATGACTGTATATATATTGTACTATAGATAACAGTCCGACTGAAAACTACACGCAAACGACTCTAAAACTAGCGAAAGATACGAAGCACAAATACGTTGGTCTATTGTCGCCCATTTTGAAAAATATAAAACTAATAAAACTGTATACATACTATTGGATATGGATATATGTATACCAGTAACAGTGGAAGAATCATGCTAAGGCACGAATGGGCCGGCTCGACCGGTGCGATACCACGGCCTCACAGAAATCCGGTTGTGAAGAAACGCTTGCGTTGATTTCCCCAAAATAATTGAGATTTTCCTGTCTCTTCTTCCCTCTCATCACTCTCAAAAGGCGTAGCTGATTTTTATGACCTCATGCTCCAACACGTACAACTCATTTCCTCTACCATATGCTATTTGCTATAGTTTGAAACGATTTGTCGTTATGCAGTATCATAAAAACATAATCTACACTGATAAAATCCTTGCATTTTCATTGATTAAACCCAAGTCATTATTTCAAGGGAACATTCTTGGCTTAATACGTAACTTTATAGATAATAATAAGTATATTTTTTTTTAACGAGCAGATGGGTCACCTGATGGTAAGTGACTACCGCCCTTGGACACCCGCAACTCAATATATAATAATAATATTATAATATAATATTATGACGTTAAATAAAAAACCAGTGATTTGAAATATTTGGCTTCACTACAGTCTAAATTAAGCTGTTAAAGCTAACTGAATTTAACTAATATTAATTTTACATTTTTACATTTTTGGCCTTTGGTTCGTCTCGACTGGAGTAATACCACGTCCTCACAGAAAAGCGGTAGAGAAACAAAGCTTGTATTGTATTGCTGAGTGAGTGAATGTACTGGAGACCCAATCCTCCCTCTACTCTTTTCCCTTCTCTCAAACCCTCAAATTCGTCCAATGGCGACCCGTCTGCCCTTCTATCTCAGCAGTAACAGCCGGTTTACGTCATTAGGGTGGTCTAAGGTCGTCTCTTTACAGACGTACATACTGGCTTGTTGGTCAAGTGGCTAGTGATCCTGATTACTGAGCAAGAGGTCGTGGGTTCGATTCCCACACGTGACAAAAAAAAAATCGATCCATAGTTGTCTCGAGTCTGGGTACTCCTTGTATCGGTTGTTTGTATGTTAGTTAAGTGCCTAGTGCGTTTATGATAAAATTGTAAAAAAAGTGGTAAGCTCGGTTCGCGATACAATAATCGGGGAATTACACAAATTAATTATACCTTCCGGGGAATTACATATAGAACAAATTGAATATTGCTGAATTTAGGTTATCGGTATTGTAGCAGTTATCGGATGATAGATATCGAGTAATCGAAAACAAGATAATGTAGGATTCGCAGAATTATTGATAATCTTTTTTATTGATTTTTGAAATAGAGTATCTAGACACCTCTTCCTATCCATTCGGGGATAAAGACATGTGTCTATGTATGTATGTATATATATAGAAGAAAGAAAGAAAAATAATAAATTCATTGTCGTTTGAGGTACACGTGAAAATTAAATTTACAACAATAAATATTTCCGAAATGGACCTAGTTCAGCATTTGCTAGACACATGTATACTAGAGACAGATGTTAGGACTATGATTTTGTTTTTTATTTATTTTTAATTATTATGTTTTCTTATTATTTATTACTACCGTGACTTACTATTTACTTTTAACCAGTTTATATTTGGAGAAAAAAAAATCATCATGGGTTCGGTCTGTTTCTTCTAAGCACAGCTAATTAGCTAACTACAATTAAGAGTTTAATTTCCAGGATGACACAGTAGTGTAATTACAATTGAGGAGTTTAAAGTTTTTTTTTATTATAACCAGATGGTAAGTAACAACCTCCGTCCATGAGTCGTAAATGCGCTGCCCGCATTTGAGGGTGATGAAAGATCGTTAGATGCGAGGAAGGGTAATAGGAGAGGGGGGGTGAGGGGAGAGGAAAGAGGAGAGGGGGAGTTAGGCCTCAGGAAACCTGACTAATTTTGGGATAATACAATGCAAGCACACACAACCGATTTTCTGTGAGGCCATGGTATCGTATCGGTCCAGCAGGCGCATTCGTTCCTAAGAATGGCTCTACCACTTATGGGTTGCAGGTTAAATGGTAGTCATATACTTATTGTTAATAATTAGCAAATATTTAATTATAAGTATACAGGCTTTCTCGCCAACGGCTTCGCCTGGGCTGAGTCGAAAATAGTAGGCTATGATATTCCCTATGGTTCGAAGTATCCATATATCAAATTTATTCAGAATCAGTTCAGCCGTTTAGCCAAGAAAGGTAACATACTTACGCATGTACAGTATTTGTTTAGATTCAAATTTAAAAATTCTAAAATAAAACACGCTGTACATGGTCGGAAATGAAATATATGGTGTACCCAGTCAAGTTGATAATAGCATTATCTACTGCTTAAATATCTCAGTGCATTATTGTTTATGCTAGTTTTGCGATAGGCAGTTGATTCACAGTTAAGCTTTAGCTTGCTATCGTTCCATATTTTTATTTAATTATTAGTTAGTTCAGAAATGTAAGTTACATACGTTAAATATATTTTTTTATTTGCTTTTGAAGAATTTAATTTACTTTTGTTTGTACAAACATCTTTTTATAAAAATAATATTTGTTTGTCACTGTTTCTGTAAAAGTCTTATTTATGAAAGCGTATTTATTTTATTGAAAAACACCATTGATCCAAAATGTTTAAAAATCAAGAAACTGGTGATATTTTATTGAACATACATGTACACAAACTAAAATGAAATACAATTTGTGTATCATTTTAACTTCATTCATCAAAGATTGATAGATAGGTACAGTAAATAACTATTTTGTTACTCCGTCCTTATTTAGTCACTATTTAGCATTAGGAAATACTCAGTTTCGAGCCTTGGTCTCTACAACCTGGCTGCAATATAAAAAAGAGATTTATTATCATATAATAGGAATACAAATAAAACCATCTCTCCAGGCCGCCATAGTATGGGTCACCATGCTGTATTGATCACACGTGCGAAAAGGATGGTGACCACCACTCTTTGACTCCACTTATTGCTTTCCATCAGGCAGAATGGAGTCATTATGGTAGGCCTATATAAAATCAGCCTGATTAAATAAAATTATCATTTCGTTTATAGTTCAGATCAAAAAATGCCTTGCGAAGTCAGCAACTGTTGCTTTTGTGTGGAGTTACGAACTGGATCTTTCATCATTGCTTACTTAAATCTGGTAAGTAAGAAAACTAAATAAGTATCAATTTTATTAATATAGGTAAAACACAATGTACATAATTTATTTAACAATATAACAACAAATATCGACGTAGTGTGTCAAGTCACGCGTATACAATAGAAATAACATAATTATATCCAAACTATGTAAAACTATGTAAAGAGTAATTAAATTTAAAAAAGTATAAAAGCGACTTAAGCGATTATTACGATATATTTTTATATACTGTTTTTTCATATCTAAATTATATACTTAGAAGGTGGATGATTTGTTCTGATTTAAACTGGAAATCTATTGATTAATAACGGAGTTATCGTGTTATATGTTCTATTCATTCCTTACTTACCCATCTCAGAGACTTAAAGGTTAAATGGTGTCTTAAAATTAAAATGAAACCAACTTTGAGTAAAATTAATTCAATTACAAAAGTTTTCTTTTTAAATCACAAATGGCGAAGATATCTCGCAACAACATATAGTTCAGGTTAATTAAGAACCTCTTCTTTATTGTAGTCGGTTAAAATTTATTTAAGTCGTTAAAAACTTGACTGCATTACACGAATTGTCTCTTTATTTTTCCTTTCGCTGGCGTCATACATATTTACATACATATGCATGTACATATATATACATGTATGACATACGTTCATATGACATATGACGTATGACATACATTCATATTCAGTCGGGTAATAGTTCGTATACCTCTGGAATCAATCCTCGATTTTTTTTTACATTTTTTGCTTAGACAAGCTTAACTTTGCAGTTTACTCCCATACATCAACGTAATGTTTGTTTTTTTTTTTTTTGTAATATGTATGTTATTTATTTTCAGGTATGGAATATTGTAATTGGAATAATATTTCTGTTGGCCATGATTGGGGCTTCAGCGCTGGGTGCTGCGTATCTACTAATCATTATAGGCATTGATTTCGCTTTAATATTATTAAACCTGATTTTTATCGTCAATTTACTCGTCGGTCTTCATAAGGTAAAACACATAAGTATCTATAAATTCCTATAAGAAACATTCTATGATACCCTAACGTTTAAGCCGGTGTGGTGTTATTATAAGCCGGTTAATACACTTATCTACACCAATACATTAACTACTATTAACTTTGTTATTACTAATAAAACTTCATATTTTTTGTAATTGTATATAAACGGAACTGCTTTTGTTCTCGCCACGGTTGAACTTCGATATTTCGCATGAAGCGACTGCCATTAGACCTCCTCAACCTGAGTACTAAGCGATATGAAAGTTCTGTAGTGAGACCACGTTGTTATCAACTACCCATAACGAATGTGACAGATATTCGTATGGCAAACGGTACAGACTGCTTAGCGTGCTCTCCTCAAAACTAATAATTATTTATTGTAAATAGCGAACTCTGTTCAGTTATTTCTTTTTATGGTGTAGAAGGACCTAAGAGCAGATGGGTCACCTGTTAGTAAGTGAATTCCGCTGCACCTGAACACTTGCTACTCAAGAGTCATAAGAGTGCTGTCCGCCTTTTAGGGTAGGGGAAAGGAAGGAGGGCAAAAATGGGAAGCGAAGTGCCTCCGGTAACTCACTCGGTCACACAATGCAAGCATTGTTTAACAGGCGCTTTTCTGTGAGGCCATGGTAATTCCCATACGTGCCGAAGCATGGCTCTCCCACGTTAAAACAACTGTTAAAATATATCGTTCCGCTACTTCTAGAATATTTTTAATTTGTTTCAGTACAAACGTGGAGCAGTAAAAGCTTACCTTATCTTTGGTACCGTGTTCGTCGTATTGTCTCTCGCGCTTTTCATCACCAATATTGCCTTAGGCTCTACAGTCCTTAATATTATAATTAACCTAATTGACTTGGGTAAGTTTTGTTTTTAAAAACACCTCCAGCATTAGGAGTTATTCCTGTGTCGCGTTAGACTCTACTTATTGTGTAACGTTATTGAATAACGGACAAAATAAACACCTAGATTCGGGATAACTATTTGTCGATCATACAATTTTTTTATCCCGTGTGTGGTGTCGAACCCACGAGATCTGGTTCAGCAGTCAGGGTTACTAACCGTTATACCAAGAGGACCGTCTATTCCTGAAGAGTATATAGCATGCGACTGGCGCACACGGGACATAATTTGTGTGATCCACAAATGGTTGGTCCAAGTTTGGGTGTTTTGTCGGACCGGGATCCGGACTTTGTCGGTGCGGGATTTGTCTTTTTTTTTTAAATGAACTCCAACTTCAGTAAATTTTAAGATTTGTTTAAAATTTCTTTGATTTTCCTAATCTTAATGATCTATGGTCGAAAATGTTCTGTAGTTCTTTTTTTTACTTGAAAATGTAGTACTATAAGTTGGTGCAATTTTAATTGAAGACAACAATTCCACTTTTAAGGTAGGAAATTAATGGATGCAAAATAAAGCTAAATAATTAACTAATAATAAGAATTATAACAAGCTAATGGTTAAAAAATGCTATTAAAATTTTTAGACTATACTTTTTTAATTAACTATTTAGATATTCCTACGAAACATCTCATAAAAAACATGTAGGTCTCATTACTACATATCTATTTATATTCTTTTCAGCATTCACTATTTACTTCTTGGTGGTTATCAGAAGCTATTACTTGAAGATGGATGTTGCAACGACAAGAGCTATGTAACTAGATCCCAAGTACTTTCTACTAACCAAGGAAAAAAATATCTATAGAGTTATAATCAGTTATTTCTTAGACTCAGTCATAAATCACACGGTCATAAACGTCATATTTATTTTCTTAGACTCGGTCATAAACGTCATATTTTTTTAATACACTACTTCACAGGTCTTCTAAAACGTGACTACATCTTTTTGTATTAAATTTTATGCTAAAAGAGATATCTTCGAAACACTAAATATGTAGTTTAAGTCAATAAATATTTATTTGTTCATAAGTAGGTATTTAACTGACTTCAAAAGATGATTAGGAAGAGGTTTTAAATTACCTTAATTAATTATTAAATAAAGAAATTCAACCAAGTATTACACATACAGGCTATATTTTATTAGTCTAATCAACTTATCTTCGTTAAGCCATACACTAGTTATGTACTTATATATGTATTTAAGTTAAATAATACATATGTTACTTTAATAGAATTTGGTTTTTTGGTAAAAACTAGCCAAATCTTGAGCTTGAATTATGTACATACCAACTGAAATAAATGCATTGTGTAAGTAATTGTCACTTAAAATTTAAGAATGTATATCAATTAAGTAGTATAAATGTGGTAGTACCAAGAAACAAACAATTGCTCTTTAAATTTTATTTTAGATTGTTGCGTGTTCTTGTAATAAAACATTTTGGATTTTCTACACAAAACTAGGCACCCATGTAGATCTAAATTTTTTGATATTCTGAATAGTGAAATTGGCTCTCATTTCAAATGTATGTTTTTGATGTTGGGCTTGCTCAAATTTGAGAAAGATGTTCCACCCAATCTAATTTAAAAATAAAGATCAATCTTTTTTTTTTAACCTGGGGTATGTTAATTTAATAGAATACAGTTGTATACTTTTTTTTTATTAAAGTCTATTCTATTTTTTAAAAGTTTTCTTTTGTAAGTATAAGTTCTCATTCATAATTAGTGTTTCCTCGCAAGTGAAATATAATATTAGTTACTAAGGCATTTTTTCTTTAAACTTCGGTCATCCATTACAGAAGTTCAAATGAATCCTGAGATTATCATAATGTAAATAATTATAACGTGCCAGTAGTTTTTAATTATTATTTTTTTTATGCGATAGGGGGCAAACGAGCAGACGGGTCACCTGACGGTAAATGACTACCGCCGCCCGCAACTCAAGAGTCACAAGTGCGTTGCCGGCCTTTTAGGTACGAGTACGCTCTTTTCTTGAAGGTTTGAAGAACCGATGCCAAATGTATGGCCTCTCGGCAAGAAATTGTTTCGCTCGTCCTAGGTGCGCTAAGTGCCTGGATGACCACGCAACAGCGGACTGCAAGCGGCCCAAAGACAGGGCTCAATGCAGCGAGCCGGTAGCTTGCGTCCTCTGCGGTGAACAAAGGCACCCCGCAAACTATCGCGGGTGCCCCCGTGCACCTAAAACCCCCAAGGTGAGGAGCCCTCAGCCACCTCGCCCAGCCCCTCCCTCGTTCCGCCCCGCCCCCCCGCCCCGCGTAAATGCATAGGCCACTCCGCTTAATAAAGCAACCGAATTCCCTGCTCTACCGACTCGGAAACCCGGTGTAAGCCCTAAGCCAACCGTTGGGCAAACGAAGCCCACCGTGGGCCATCCTAACCCCCCTTCAGGGAACCACGTACCGTCGAACGTAGGTCTAGGGACCCAGGAGCTAGATCCGGATCTAGACCTTGTGGCGCGTTTCGCTAACTTCGTTGACACCAACGAAATACGACAGTTGGCAAAACTAATCAGAGAGAACGAGGGCAACCAACTAGCCCTACTCAACATTATGGATATATATGGATTACATAACTATGGATGGATAAGTCCAACACAGGCAGAGTCAAACCCCGATCACTCAAGTTAGTGTTTTTAGTAGACGAAATAGGAGAGTTTCTTAGGGCACACCAACCAGACATAATGCTGGTGCAAGAGACCTTTCTCAAACCATCACAGAGAAACCCTAACATCGCGAACTACTGCGTGGTTCGTAATGATAGGTTGAACTCGCCCCTAGGAGGCACCCTTATCTACTACAAAAGGTCCTTGCACTGCATACCTATGGATCCGCCTGCACTGACGTACCTTGAAGCGTCGATCTGTCGGCTAGGTATGACCGGTCACCAACCCATCACTATCGTGTCAGCTTATCTGTCACCAAACTCCACCCCAGATAGACCTAGGCAACTACTCGAAAGCGATCTAAGGGCACTGCTAGACCAAAGCGGCGCAGTTATCATAGCTGGCGATCTTAATGCCAAGAACACAATGTGGAACAGCCACACAACGAACCGCAGAGGCAGAACCTTAGAGTCCCTATCGACGTTACTAAACTTTGACATTGTAACACCACTAGAGCCGACACACTACCCGGCAAATGTGACTCACAGACCCGACATCTTAGACGTGGCGCTTCTAAAGAACATAAACCTACGTTTGTGTTCAGTAGAAGTGCTACACGAACTAACCTCAGACCACCGACCTGTAGTCGTAGAATTCGCTCCACGTCTAGGTCCCATTGACACAGGTCATGTCCCGACTAAGATGATTACAGACTCGAAGCGGCTAGGGGAGAAACTCGAGTCGGTCTCGTCTGTACATCTCGACAAAATACCGGACAGCATAGTTAGTACAGAGGACACTACGACCGCGATCGATGCCTATGACAGATACGGACTCTCGAGCGAACCGTTAAGGCACGCATGGATGAAATGCGTCAATCTCGATGGGACGCAACATTAAGCGAGCTTGAGCCTTCTCATCTCGCCTTCTGGCAGCTGTCCCGATCTTTGAGTAAAGATATCATCACCACCATGCCTCTCTTAAACAGACCAAACCTCCCTCCGGCCTTCGACGACTCAGAAAAGTCGGAGTGCCTGGCCGACAGTCTCGGGGCGCAATGTACGCCAAGCTCTCTACACATTAACCATAGCCACCTATTAGAGGTAGACGAAGAGGTGGAACGTAGAGCATCACTCCCGTTACCACCACTAGTGACTGACCCACAAGACGATAGGGACCACATCCCCCTAGTCACCACAGACGAGGTAAAAACGATTATCAAGGACCTTCACACTCGAAAAGCACCGGGCTCGGACGGTATTACAAATAGAGTTATCAAACTATTCCCCGATAGAATATTAATCCTTCTAACATTTATATTCAACGCAGCGCTCGCAAACAACATCTTTCCCCAACAGTGGAAAGAAGCCGTGGTTATTGGAATACCCAAACCCGGCAAACCTAAGTCCGACCCAACCAGTTATAGACCGATAAGTCTGCTTAAAGGTTTAGGTAAAATCTATGAGCGTCTAGTTTACAGTAGGCTGAAAGCATATGCCGATGACAACCTACTCATCCCCCACGAGCAATTTGGTTTTCGAACCAAACACTCGTGTGTCCAACAAGTCCACCGCATCGTTGAATACACCAGCGTGCGGCTCCAAAGAAACCTATTTACGGGGATACTTTTCTTCGACGTAGCGAAGGCTTTCAATAAAGTGTGGCACAACGGCTTGATCTACAAGCTTTTCACTATGGGAGTGCCCCACAGACTCGTACTCATCATACGAGACTACTTGTCGAATCGTAGCTTCCGCTACCGCGTGGAGGGATCTCTATCCACCCCCCACCCTATTCTCGCCGGAGTACCGCAAGGATCCGTGCTCTCCCCCCTCCTTTACACGCTATACACCAGCGATATCCCGTTGCACCGGTCTGTGCAAACAGCACTTTTTGCAGACGACACAGCGATATACTACTCAGGTATGAACCCGTCATCAGTCGCTAGGAACCTCCAATCTGCAGCTAACGCCCTAGGCGCGTGGTTTCGGAAATGGAGAATAGAGGTCAATCCCGAGAAGAGCCAGGCGGTACTGATTCACAGAAGACAGCTCAGCCTGTATCCCTTGGAGGAGATCCCACAAATAAGGATGTTTTGCACGCCTATCCCTTGGGCTAGGCAGGCCAAATATCTAGGTATAATCCTTGACGATCGTCTATCCTTCGGACCTCACATTAAGGCGGTTCGTAACAGGGCCGCCTGTGTGTTAGGTCGACTTCATAGCTTAGTGAACTCTCGTTCAAAGCTGTCGCTTAGGAGTAAAGTTAGACTTTACACAGCTTGCATTAGACCCATCATGACCTATGGTAGTGTAGTTTTCGCACACACTAGGGAACACAGGATCCATAGGCTACAAACACTACAAAATAAGTTCATGCGCCAAGCTACGGGAGCACCGTGGTATGTGCGTAATGTCGATCTTCACATCGACCTAGAGCTGCAGTGCTCCCTTAGCTACTTTGACTCTGCTCCGACTCAAACCAACCCTTTAGTGGTTGCGGCTGTAAATTACACACCCAGCAATATATCACGAATACGTAGACCTAAACATGCTCTCGGAGAGCTAGACGATAACATCACACTCGCTCAACGTAGAGCGCACACAGCTCGCGAAGCTATCACAAATCGTCCGCGATTTCGCCCCCGCCGCCGGGGCCGGAATACGCGTCGCGTTAATCATTTAAATGTGGGTCTTGGTCGCCCTAGTTTGCCAGCGATGCCCCAAGCCGAGGTGCGTACTCCACAGGGGGTGCCCTTGGGCAACGCCGCTTAAAAAAAAGACCGGTTGAGAGCCCTCAGCGCTCACCGTAAGCCCGTGCAAGGTTGTCGAGGCCATCTGCGGCCAACAGCCATACCAAAACAAGAAAAAAAAAAAAAAAAAAAAAAAAAAAAAAAAAAAAAAAACCTGCATAGAGATGAGAACCTTATAAATTAATCATTTCTTTTTTTCAAACATTGTTTTACTGACTCTTGTAAAATTGAAGTCTTCAATAAAACAATCATCGGGTCGATGCCCTTTATGACTTTTTGGAGCAACGGCTAAATTGCAGTTATTTTTTTTTAAACTAACTAACGTAAATCATCCTTTTTACAATTATTTATTAAATTTTATCAATTACAAAGGGGTACGTGCTTTCAAAAACAAACTTACTAATAATACAGATTTACACTTTATTTAATGTATTTTGAGAGCAAAATTAGAATATTAATAGTTATTTCTAAGCTACTATTTTACTCAATAACTTAATTCAAGCCACAGCGAATCATCTACCAGGTTAGGGGAATCTGGGTCTTTTAGTTTCATATGCATATCGTTCTTAGAAGTCATGTTATAAATGCTACTGCAATTCCTAACAAATTGTGATGTAGTTAATTTACAAGTTAAAGTATGTTTTGTATATTATATTGCTGTCTTCACGATATCGTTTGGCCAACGTATTCATTCGATGAACGTATTTCGACCTCCACATACAATTTTTTTATGCGGAGGTCGCAATACGATAATGAAACCTATATACGTACATCAACACCATCTCGCGGAGATAAACTGACTTACAGCAACGGCTGATCTTGCGTCACGATATGAGAGTTCGGAAACGACTACGATTAGTATGTTTTCCATTTTCGAAGGCTGAAGTTCTCCAGGTTGAAGGATCTTTCCTTTATATTAGAGAGAAGTGACACCTGTTCCTGAAGATATATATGTGCAACACAGACTCCGAGACAACATCGCACAGACTTGCCTACGTTCATTTTTATTTATTAAGGCAAACGGTTTTTACTCACGTGTGTATCTCGGGGATGCCAGAATACTTTCGACCCTGACGGGAGACCTTTGTAAGGGTTGTTGAGTGACCCGCGGCCGGCGGCGCTGCACTGAATGCACTGTATGGGTGGACGTCGCACAGGTGAGTAAAACCGATTGCCTTCATAAATATGAATACTAATCTCGATAGCTTTTATGAAAGTTTAATTTCTCAATAGTTGAAAAATTCTGTGTTTTTTTAATTTCTTTCTGAAAAATCGCTTGTGCGAAGAAGCTCTAAAAGGCAATTTTGAATCGAGCATGTGTAACCTAAGAGCCACTTATTAAAACACTTTTATTAGCTTCATTTTAACTAACCATGCAATGACCTTTTGAATTACTAACATCTTTTCTCTCATTATGTTTTGCACCTACCACTTTTATTTCTGCAACACCCCAAGGTTGACTGGCAGAGAATCGTCATCATCATCCTATCGCAGTCCCCTGCTGGACATAGGCTAACCCATTGCAAGCCACTTCTATCGATTTTCGGCTTCTCGCATCAACATCAAGCTCCTGCCAGCCATCTTGCGCAAATCGTCACTCCACCTGGCCCGTGGGCGTCTACGCTACATTTGCCGAGACGCGGTCTCCACTCAAGAACTCAGAGAATGCTTTACATAAATAAAATCATATACCTACAGAAGTGAAAGCGTGTTTTTATAGTTTTTTTAATATTATATAATTGTTATTTAAGTTTTATGTTTACATTTAGTTAAGTACCTTCGAACATACGTAATACTGAATTTCCATGGTATAATTAAGTTTTCACATCAATTTTAGTAATATATAATTTTCGATCATCAACCATCTGCAAAGCGATGGTTAACTATTAGAATGATCCTTTCTTACATAAATATTGCAATACAAACTTACTGCTTTGTACAAGAGATCACGTGCGTGGGACCACAACTGATTTATGAAGAAACAAGTTTTTTTTTTTTGGTACAATGCCAAAAAATAAACATATTTCTATACTATTTTTAAAAGGAGGGTTAGAAACTTTAATAAGAAACTTATTTACTGTACCGCAGCTATAGGTAATAACGTTATATTACGTTTTTATATTACAAAAAATATTCTTGAAATTTAAGTTAGTAAAAAAGACTAGAGACCAATTCAATTTCAGTTTAAGTAAATTTTCACCTAACACGTGGGTTAAATTTGACTGTGTTCGTAATATTTATACTAAGATACGATTTAAACTAGGCTAAGATTTAAAATATAAGATAAGATTTGTAGTTCACCATAATATATCAAATAACTAAATTGATCATTCGCTTCCAGCTAAGAAAAGCAAATATTCCTGGTCGTTTTTATTATCTTATACTCTTCTTTACGCGCCACCCTCGGGAACAGTGTAATCCATCTTCAAGTAATAACTTCTGATGACCACCAAATAGTAGATACTGAACACTGAAATTAAAAATATAAATGTATTCATAAATTATAATCTTAGAACACCGTATTCCCACTAGAGAGCAAGCCTAATTCCGTTAACAAGGGCGTATTGGGAATTAAAAATGCTAATCAAGCGAGAGTATATTAAAAGGAATTATAATAATGGGAATTTGGAGTTTCGTGAAAGCATTTTGCCTATTTTAAACTCAGATTGAACAGCAAAATGGGCGAACTCTTTTAAAATGTAAAAAAAATATATTTATTTCATTCCATTAATATAGACCTGAAAATTGTATGAAAGTAGTAGAATTTAGTCCCATTTTCACAGTGGTAGAGCTATGAGTACGAATGGGCTGGCTCGACCGGTGCGATACCACAGTCCCCCCATCCCTCATCACCTTCAAAGGACCATGGTCCATGGACGGCGGTTGTCACTTACCACCAGGTGTCTGTTCGTCTGTCCTCCTATAGTATAAAAAAAAGACGGCCTTGAAGGTAAAGTGTTTTTTGGAGCTTTTTAATTAATAAAAATACTTACACAGGCTGAATAGGTTTTGTACAATAATACTGGCTGTTGTGCCTTTCCCAATACTTCCAATGAATTCAATGATGGAGAATATGATGAAAATGCACGTGAAAATAAGATAAGCCTTAATATATCCACGTTTGTGCTGCAAAAGAAATGTAAGTTATAAAAAAAAATAGGTTTAAAAAATATTAGATGTAAAAATATACACTAACATATAAATATTTAGTCTAATATCGTACATTTATATGAGCCACACAATTTAATAAATCTCAAATATAAAAACATACACAATATATACTTATAACACTCCTATTTTTTCATCGGGGTTAATAAAGCAATCCCACTTAAAATAAGTAAACTGGTATAATTTAAGATATGATGAGTTAAAAAAACTGTAACCTCTATTATACATATATGTGAGAACGACCACCACTATAATTTTTTTGGCTTGGAAGCTAATGCTTAGCTAGCCTTTTAATTTTACTTTGCTTTGGTTATCATTACCAGCAAATTTTCTTCTAAAGGCCTGTGAGCTTTAGAAATAACTTCTGTGTCGTGGGGACCTTTAAAAACGGCCAATCAAAGGACACCAAGAACACCTATTGTTGATTACACAAATGTTTGTCCTGTGTGGGAATCGAAGACACGACCTTCAGCTCAGCAGTCAGTGTCACTAGACCACAGGCCGTCAAAATGCGTTTGCGTATTAATATATACCTTGTGTATGCCGACGAGCAACAGAGCTGTAAACATGAGATTAACAGCCACAAACATTAAAGCAATTCCTAAAAGAGCTAGAGTGAGTTCCGCTGCCATCTCTGTGTTTTTATCTGTCGTTTCTGCTGCTATTTCTTCAGCAGCTACCATCGCCGTAATCAGCGACCCTACGACTATTAAATTCCAGACCTGTAAACAAACAAACATTTTTGTAAAATCATCAACTAGAATAGGTTGCTAGGTGGTGCCGCATGCGTGTCTTTCGAATAATAAGTACGTATCTATATCATTTTTTTTTATATCGGACATTACATTAAAAAGCATTTTACTTCATATAAAATGTTAATTTGTTCATGTGAAACTATGTGACACAAATTTTATACATACTTTTCTTGACTTCATCTAAATATGTACATATAACTTTACGTACATAGGCAACATATTTAAAAATATAAATGTTTGTAGCGTCATTTGTCTTTCTATATAAAGAACATTTATTATTAATACATTTCACAGGAATTCAACAATTCACCGAGACCTCAAGTGGGACTCAATCTCTAAAGGAGTTTGTGAGCAGACTCGCCACGGGGATGTTTGAGCGGGCTGACCGTTCTAATCTTCCCCACCTGGTAGGCATTGCTCCGCTCCCACATCCAGACGCAACGACACTCATCCGGAGGCGACTCAAACGCCCCGCTCGGGAGCTCATATCAGTTCCCGAGAGCGGGGCATTGGCTTCGCCATCGGATACAGACAACCAACCACCGACCTCTCGCAGCGAGCGATCGGCGAGCAAACCTCTAGGCCGGTGAACTGACCCCAATGATCGGCTCACAGTTGTGAGCTGCGAGGAAAACTATTATAAGGAGCCCAGAGCTCCAAATAGTCTCCCCCCCCCTCTCTCAACAGGGGTGAGATGATACCACTACGGAGAATACATTTCAGTTGAACTAGAGCTACAAACGAGACGTATTTTGCTCTTTCATAGCCTGTCTGTCCAAAATTAATTTAAGTCATGAAAGCCTTTGATTTTGATTTTTGATTTTCAATTAACTGCCATTAAACAGAGAAGCGGTAGCGTAATGGCTAAGGCGTAGGTCTCGCCATCAAGTGGTTCGAATCCCACTAGTGCACTACCGTCTTAAACCTATTTTAAAAAACAAAGTGACAACAAGAATAATATAATGAATGACCCACGTTGCTGGTATTCTTTTAAAATATATATACATACGACGGTTTTAGATCACAAAATTATCAAATTATCTCGATAGGTAGCAGATATCAAAACAATAATTGTGGGCAATCAATATTGCTTTTGCTCTGACGTTTTATAAGAATTTAAATTTATTATAGTATATATAGTATATTGAATTATTTTATTGTCTTAAGATTACAGTATTTTTATCAGTTCCATGTTAATTCTTAATTACATTAATTTGGGAAATATTTTTAGAACCGTTTTTAATGAAAACAAATGAACAAAACCACCCCAGTCGATTGCTGACAGCTGTATCAAAAACTAAACATAATTCAATGAATAGACTGGTCAGTGAAGTTCTATTCCCACCCAGGACAAATGATTGTGAAGTGTAATCTGTTTCATCATTTGTTTCGTGTTTAGGTGTATTTTTTTATGCGATAGGGCAAACGAGCAGACGGGTCACCTGATGGTAAGTGACTACCGCAACTCAAGAGTCACAAGTGCGTTGCCGGCCTTTTAGGTAGGAGAACGCTCTTTTCTTGAAAGTTTGAAGGTCTTATCGGTTCGGAAATACGGCAGGCGACAATTAAAATAGGTACATATGTATTCAAAAATATATGTTTTTTAGCAGTCTAGTTACCATAATACAATCTCTGCTACATTAGGGATAAGACGATAGTGTGAGATGTGCAAACTTAAAAGAAAAAAATAATTAAATGTGTCATGCATGCATTTCATGCATGCATGCAAGCCCAAGCATTCTTCAAAAGTTATTGTTTAATTTGTATTTTTTTTTATATGTATAAGCCTACCATAATGACCTTGCCTATAATATAAAATAATGACCTTGCCTATAAAAGCAATAAGTGGAATCCAAGAGTGGTGGTCACCATCCTCATTGCAAGTGTAGTCAGTGGAGCATGGTGTAATAATAAATAAGTAATATTACATAAAACAAATTCTCACCAAATTCAGATATCCTATGATCAGAGATCCCGTCCTCAGCTCCACAAAGAAGCAGCAATTGTTTACTTCCAAAGGCATTTTTACTCTGAAACATAAAATAAAAACAGCATATTTTATGAAATATTAAAAAAAATGGCTTACACAAATATAAGCTCAAAGGTCGATGACCTGATGACATAGATAGTAGCGTTTATTTGTTTTGTCGTCTTCCTCTTTCCTCCATTTCCAATTTTCCTCCAATTTTCTTTTATAATATTTCCTACTTAAGTGTTTCTTTTTTTTAAAGAATACTAGCAACGTTTTTTTTTTATATTATAGGGGAACAGACGAACAGACGGGTCACCGTATGGTAAGTGACAAACGCCGTCCATGGACACCTGCAACTGGAGAGTCGTAAGTCTGTTGCCCGCCTTTGAGGGTGAATAGGGATGAGGGTATGCGGGTAGGGGAAAGAGACGGGGACGAGGAAATGGGAAAAGGGGCGGGAGGTCAGGGGAGAGGAATAAGGAGAGGGGAGTTGGTCCTCCGGAAACCTCACTAATTTCGGGGAAATGCAACGCAAGTGTTGCTTCACTCTCGGTTTTCTGTGAGGCCGTGGTATCGCACCGGTCGAGCTGGCAGAATCGTGCCTAAGCATGGCTCTACCACGTAAACACGTACCACGTGAGTCACACATTACTAGTATTCTTTTGTTGACCCACCCCAGCTAAGCTAAATGCTTGTGATAGGGATGGGTTTAAGATGGTAGTGTACTGGGCGGGGTTTGAACCCGCATCCACTTGATCGCAAGTCCGACGCCTCAGCCATCACTCTACAAAGTATTTTTTTTTTTACAGGGTTCAAGACTAGTATCAGGTTTATTTGTCTTGTGACTATATAAATATTTGCATTTGACACTTTAGGTGATCCTGGTGTATCTAGGGATGTCACAGTAGTGGACACATGGGATTATATTTATGGGATGGGATTATAATTTGAATGAAAAGAAGATATCGTTCATGCAAAAAATTAATGAAACAACGATATATTTGAAAAGAAAATGGAATTTTTGGATAGATTTTTATTACTCATTTACGTCAGAATGGCTGAATTAATTGAGAATGATATTTGGTTGAGAATTAGATAATATCCTTAAAAAAACATATGGATTTTTTTATTACGGCAATAATTTCAATTGAAATTACCACGTGGACGAAGTGATGGGTAATATCTAGTAATATTATAAATGAGAAAGTCAGCTTATTATTTATTTATTGCTTCATCAGGTTATTAAATCTTACAAACCTAACCGATAATAATAGTATTTTTGCCTATATGTTGTTGGGGACAGACGAACAGACAGATCTTCTGATGGTAAGTGATAACTTCCGTTCATGGACACCTGCAACTCAAGAGCCGTAAGTGCGCTGCCCACCTTTGAGGGTGATCAGGGATGGGGGGTGCGGGGAGGGGAAAGAAGTGGGATGTGGAGATGGGAAAAAGGAGAGGAGGATGAGGTGAAAGGAAACAGGAGAGGGGGATTTAAGTACCCGGAAACCTCACTAATTTTTGGGAAATGCGTTGCTTCAGAACCGGTTTCCTGTAAGGCCGTGGTATTACACCGGTTGAGCCGGCCCATTCATGCCTAAGCATGGCTCTTATATCGTACATCCCATCCACAATTAAGACGAGTCAAATAACACCTCATATGACAAAATCTATCCATGCAACAAATAGTTTATGCACTAGCCCGTGACAATAAAACATCATACATATTGTATACGCTCAAAGATCTTAACCCTGCGTCAGTCAGGTTATATGTTTACCCGCCTGACCGACCCGACCGGAGGGACGGGGGACGTAACACAACGCTACTCACTAATATAAAGAGTCATCAGTGTAAATATGTATCTCGATAGCTAAACACACGCCTTTTAAGTAGATTTGTATCAATGAGTCACTATCTCGTTATCACACGATTGATAACAGTATAGTGATAATGTCACCGGAATTCTAGGTACTTATATGTCATTTTTGCACCATAACATAACTGCTAATGTAATTCACTTATATATAGTTCATATATTTATAAACGGTATACAAGTGTATGAGTGTTGTGTTAAGTGGAATTTTTTATTAAGCGTGGACTCACTTGAGAAGGACTGCACCTATTTAAGTTATATTATTCCCTTCCACAAGAAGGATAGTTTCAATAAAGTTATTAGTGATTGCTTTTAAATGTGTCCGGTAAATTTGAAGAGCCGAACAACATCATAACCAAAAAAACAATAACATATAATAATACATTAAAGTAGTGGTAGAGTCATGCTTAGGCACGCATGGGCCGGCTCGACCGGTGCGATAACACGGCCTCACTGAAAAACAGTTGTGAAGCAACACTTGCGTTGCATTTCCCCGAAATTAGTGAGGTTTCCGGAGGCCCAACTCCCTTCTCCTTATTCCTCTCCCCTGACCTCCCGCGCCTTTTTCCATCTCCTCATCCCCGTCTCTTTCCCCTCACTGCATACCCTCATCCCTCTTCACCCTCAAAGGCAGACATTACGACTCTCTAGTTGCAAGTGTGCATGGACGGTGTTTGTCAGTTACCATCAGATGACCCGTCTGTTTGTCTCTATAATATAAAAAAAAATAACTATTCGTATGAGAATGCTTTTAAATTCACGTATAACTGTCAATACTACAATTCCATTTCGATGATTATTATACTCAAATAATGGAATAACCGTCATGAGGTTCTTAAAAATGTAGATCTAGGAATTACAGGGACGTTACAAAAATGATGCATCCTGATACTAATAACGATTAACGACGCATTCTTCTAACATCTTAGAAGAAGAACAACATAACACAAACAAACCTCCAACAAAGCTTTGTATTGTGAAGACAAAGGGTTCATATTTATTTGTTGCGATTCGTCCACAAAAATGAGGTAGACAGAAATATTGGTTGTATAACGAGTAAAAGAGATACGAACAATTAGTTCAATTTACAAAACTCTACACCGACCGTCTCGACTGTTGACTTTCCAGCGTTCCAAATACAAATTCAATATAAAAATCAGAATAGCTCTATTTTTTTAATATTACATATATACATGATTGCAAAAAAATTTTAGAAGCTCTATTTGGGGATTCCCTGAACTGAACGACAAAGGTAAAATACAAAGTGTGGTGTATCTATAAGTTCTATTAATTTAAATTGATAGTATAATACATCCAAATCTATGAAAACATAATAAACAATAAATGTAAGCCGATCATTAAACGCATTTGCCTCTTAAATGTCTAACTATACTCACTTGCCATTTATTTTAAGGAGGAGTTCTCACTTAAACATACAATTAACAGTAAGCCATTGTGTCTTACAATTCAATAAATGCATTCTTTTTCCTTACTTCCCATAGATTATACACTTATAACTTGAGATACTTTCCTTCCAATATTGTTTGATTACGACTTAATTTATTTACTAGTACATTTGCTTTAGGAGGAATGAATTCACAAAATAAGTTACCGGTAATACGGTTTAATAAGAGATAATAACTACACAAAGAATGGCAATACGGACACATTATTCGAGCGTGGGATCTAGGGATGGAAGTATAATGTCGCCTTTATTAGATGGGATATATTTAGCATGTAGTTTTAAAGCAAAAGTTTTACTCACGTGTTGGGTGGCACTCGGAGAAAACAAAACCGATATGTATTGTACTCTTTTTAATATAAAACTATCAAGTATTCACTAGTTAAACTATGCAAAACAAAAACTTATAAAAGATCATCAACTTAGTCCTTACACACGACTGAATACCGCGTCATCAATGTACAACAGACGTTTGATAAAATATTTTACAAACAAGCTAGAGCTGAAGCGTATATACTGGTACAGGTATTAAAACCAAGTATGTGCTTTCCAGTACGCAGTCAGCAGAGCGAAATACTGGGTACATACCTTAAAGATATTACGTCACACGGCCAATACGATACGAACCGTGATCACAAACCATACGCTTTTAGTTACCTGACAGGGACGGCTCCCTTTCGGTTAGTCGTATCGTAGGTATGTTTTAGGGACTTTTACTCAATTACAAAATTTTATAACACCTCATGTTTGTTATATTAAAGAATTTTATAGGGTGTAGGTATGAATGCTTTTATAATTTAGACTGTTTGGTTGACAATGTTATATTTTCATAAAAACCAGTGTAATAAAACTAATAGAGCGCTTATGTATGTACATAGTGTGGATTGTAAATTATTAATATTTGTTATTTAACGACTATTTTCCGTTGCGGGAAACATATTGACAAAGAGGAGATCGCAACTTGGCAGCCGAAAAGTGCAACAACTGCTATTTATGCAAAAAATAAAAAAGTCTAAGATCGCTAAAAATCGTATTAAACAAAATAGAAGTTAAAAAGCCGCTAAAAATGAAAATTTAAAAGACGAATTAGAAATAAATTACGAATGTAAATAAAGTGATTTTTAAATCTTTTAACTACGCTCGCTAGTGAGTTTGAATATAATTAATTTTATGCATGGAACCTAAGATATCGAACTCATAGCCGACAGTCCTAAGTCTAGTAAAGTAGAAAGGAAAGATTTCATGCATCTCAACGCATATCTGTACTGATATCGTCGTATTTGAGGCATACTTAAAGTGTCAGTACGTTTACTTATGACAGATGAAAATATCTATCCGTACACTTAGAAGTCTTTTGAAACCTGGTTTCTGTACCGGGTATTTGACGATACCCATACCTTGAAGGCCGTATAAACGGGTTTATAAGTATGTCTCATCCCTAAAACAAGCTACGACCGCAAAATACATATGTGTTAGTGTGTAGTCTGTAGACTATACACATTCATCAGTTGTGTCACGCCACGCACACATGCATGTCTAGGGATGACAGTTTTTGAAATTTTCCTATGAAATTGAGGAGACTTAAGAAGACTAACAGAACATTACAGAAACAAAAAAATATAGCCTATACTGAAACACTACATTCTCCTTGTATTTATTATTTTGTTATAATCGCCATATCGTATACCTTTGAGCATATGAATTATATACATTTTCTGATCTGACAAATACATATATAAATATATATAATAATAAATATTGACTATTTTTTTTGTTATTATTTGAAACTTATTTATTTTAAAATCACAAACCGTTTTTTTTACTATGAACTACTAAAGCAGGAATTTTTAAATATTCTAATTTCGAATTTTGGATTTCATATTTGTTTAAACAATTGCTTATACCCAACTAACAACGACTAACGACGCATTCTTCTAACATCTTAAAAGAAGCACTATGTAACACAAACAAACCTCCAACAAAGCTTTGTATTGTGAAGACAAAGGGTTCATTGCGACTTCTTCCACAAAAATGTGATCGAGACGGAAATGTTGTTTGTATAAAGAGTAAAAGAAATACGAAGAATTAATTCAATTTACAAAATTCTTCACCAAGCACCTCGACTGTTGACTTTAAAGCGTTCCAAATACAAATTCAATACAAAAATGAGAATATCTCGTTTTTTTTAAATTATATACATGATTTTTGATTGAAAAAAAAATTTTTGAATTTCTATTCGGGGAATACCCGAACTGAACGATAAAGGTAAAATACAAAGTATCTATAAGTTCTACTAAATTTAAATTAAGAGTATAATATATCCAATTCTATTCATTCATTAAGAAGTTATGGTGGTATAAACAAACTCACATACATACACATCGATCATCAAACCATTTGCCTCTTAAATGTCTAACTATACCCACTTGCCATTTGTTTTAAAGACTAATTCTCACTTAAACATACAATCAATAGTAAGTCATTGTGTCTTACAATTCAATAAATGCATTCTTTTTCGTTACCTCCCATAGATTATACACATATAACTTGAGATACTTTCCTTCCAATGTATTTTGCTTCAGGAGGAATGAATTCATGAAGAAAGTTACCGGTAATACGGTTTAATAAGAGATAATAACTACACAAAGAATGGCAATACGGACACATTATTCGAGCGTTCGATCTAGGGATGGAAGTATAATGTCGCCTTCATATATTACTTACCATAAAAAAGTGGCTTCTCTTGTTTGCTTATCGGTTTATTTTTCCTTATTCACTAGATATCGTATCAATAAACGGTTGTAATCGGTTCATTTATCATTATTCAAATATCTTAGGAACACGAAGTTCTTTAGATATACTCGATACTCTTGGTAATCGAAACGTTTTAAACATTATAAAATATTTATGAGAATAAAAATATTAATACGAAGAACCTTTAATAGACAATATTTTAATAAGAAATATAAATAAAGTAAAATAAGTAATAGAAATATAATAGATCTAATAGTATTTTGTCACTTAAATAATGATATTAAACTCGCTAGAGTATGCAGTCCCATTTATACATAGCATGACCTTCAGCGACAAAATATTTTACACACCTTTAATTTCTTCGCATTTTAAATTCCTTCCATAACTTACAAAGCACTTAAAATATAGCAAAGCCTCTTGACCGAATCACCTTGCCAACAAAAAAATCAAAAATAAAACCACTGCCTCCGTTCAGATGATAGATACTTACACATTATCATCTACAAGTTGGTAACACCAAAAACCTTACAAGGGTATTCCCCTAATGTTGTTCTCGATTCAAATTAATGTTTGGGTAACCCGACTGTGGAGTATTTTGTATAGCAATAATTAGAAACATGTATTAATGAAATGGATATATAAATGAAAAAGTCTTTTTATGTGTTCACCTTACTAACATAGTGAAAAAAACTAATTATATATATATATCAAAGGAAACAACGTATCGGATACATACATATATATTGATAAGTTTCTGTAATCTTATTAATGCATTAAACAGTGTAAAGGTTTTTTTTAAGTAATACTAAAACAGAAGAAGAATATGTATTTACAAGACTGCCCAAAATGGAGTATTATGTTTTTGAGTGGTTAGACTGCTTGAAAGAGGATATGGCTACAAAGGGAGTGACCAGGAAAATCACATCATAAGAGTAGAATGGAAGAAGAGAGAAAAGACCCTAACTAAAATTGGGTTTAGGCTAAGACCATGATGCCATTATAAAATATATTTAGGTCACTTCATTACATGATCCAAATGTTAATTAAAAAAATTAGAACTATTTGTTGGAGGCGCCTGAACATATTGACTTAACACACTTTATTAGCTTTTCAACACATTCATTATTATTAACGTTGGAGAGCCATGCTTCGCCATGTACGGGCCGGCTCGACCGGAGTATTACCACGGCCTTACAGAAAATCGGCTGTTAAACAATACTTGGATTGTGTGACCGAGTGAGTGAGGTTACTGGAGGCCCAACCCTCTTTCCCTTGCCTTATTTCCCCTCCTTCTTTTTCCTTCTCTAAAAGGCGGACAGTACTCTTGTGACTCTTAAGTTGCAAGTGTTCATGGGCGGCG
This sequence comes from Tyria jacobaeae, assembly GCA_947561695.1. NCBI lineage: Eukaryota > Metazoa > Arthropoda > Insecta > Lepidoptera > Erebidae > Tyria > Tyria jacobaeae. The sequence goes on along the minus strand of OX387215.1, from coordinate 19,558,064 downwards.
AAACTCACTTACCAACAGGTGACCCGTCTGCTCGTATGTCCCCTTATGCCATAAAAAAATAATAATAAAGGTTCACATTTTAATCTAGTCCCACTTGTTAGGAGTAGATTAAAAATTGGCAGTATACTGAAAAAGTGAAGGTATAATAAAAGGGAATATTGCTTATGTGAGTTGATTGAGGAGTGTAAGCATTAGCTGAAGAAGTTCAGGTCAAGAACTGGTTAATGCCGGTCCGGGAAAGTCCGGGCCCTCTAACCACAACCGCTTCGGTTAGTATGGTTTTAATTTTTAAGTACGTGTACTCCGTGATTTTCAATATTTTGAAGAGTTAAAAAAAAGGCGCATCTCAGCCCAGATTATTATTAATCCTTGTGCCAAAATTTATACAAATACGTTCAGCCGTGTTCGATTAGCAAACATCCACACAAACTTTATTTCGCGTTTATAATTAGTAATAAGATGAAATTGTTGCTTTGTTTTTAAACGCCGTATACTGATTACTTGGCAGTAAAACATTGTTCTTTACTGGAGGGGTCAAATAAAAAAAATCTTTCGTTTAAAAATACAGTTTAATTTTATTAAAGGCATTGTTTTGAGGCATATGTTTTGATCATAAGATCACAAAATGTTATAAATAACAAGTGACATACTACATTGACATTGTACAATAAATGGGTTTTAAAAATAGAACCTTTTACAATATGCTTAGATTTTAACTAAAGTTATCATTTATAAATTAGAGATTCAATGGCTAAAATGGCGATAAAAGGACTTACATGATTAATCTATTGAATTAAACAAAATTTGATGAACGGTGACATTGTGTTGTAGGACTATATAATATTTGTATAATTAGTATAGGTTCATTCATTAAGATAATATGTGCAATATAAAAAAAAGAAAAATCAAAAATAAATTTGTTAAAAAAATATCAAACAAATTTTAAAATTCGTATAACATTTAGGCCGAAAAACACAAACATTGATTCAGTAGGCGACATAAATCAGTAGCCTTGCCAAATATAAAAAAAATACAACACTGTTATTACTTTTTACAATAAGTAACATTGAAAGCCTTTTAAATGGAATATGCTAATATAAATGCCTTGTTAAAAAAATCTTAATTAAATTGTAATGTATTAAAACTAAATCTAGAACTCTTAGACCAATTACTGTAAGCACATTTGCTTAACATAGAAACAAATTCTAATAATATCTAAAAACAACATCATACGTTTATCATGCAATCGAAAGCATAAGGGCTTAAATGCACGGTTGACTTCCAACGGAAAAGTAGCAGCTAAAACAGTTCTTGTGCAGTTAACATAACTGCACTTTATCTACGAACCGAATGACACTCAATTTAGAACTATTATCATGATGGCACGTCTGAATGCTTTCACGAAAACTTTTAATTTTTTTTTATTTTTAATATCTTTAATTTATAATGTTACAATGCGTTAAAATTAAAATCGATTGTTGATATGCATTCGTAAGCAAAGTAAATATTATCTTGCTCAAGAATGATTTATAAGCCCAATCACAAGAAAATAAAAAATACATGTACACTTATCAATGTAATAAAAATTATCACAAAAATATACTTTGACCTTTAGCGACTAGTGATAACCTTTACTTTATTTACCAAATTGGTTAAAAAATTTGAGTGTGAAAATGTCTTCGGATAACACCTACATATGAACAGGGCTCTTTTTATACATATCTCATTATTTTAATAAGTAAAAGGTTTTTAAAATAAGAAAGGAAACAATTAAAAAGTTGGCTTATTGTATCTCAATAAGGTAATGTAAAAATATATGACATTTTGTTCTTAAACATGTCACTTAAAATCTACACTTGAAAAAATAAAAGCAAGAAACATTTGGAACCTTATTTGTTAAACTCGTTTAAAAAGTTACATTAAAACCACAGATTGTAAAAGTCAAAGTCAAATTGAAGTTGTAACAATTTTCATGGTGCATATTAATCAACATTGTATTCCTATATAAGGAATACAATAGATTACGATAGTTTTTAAGCGGTGTTGTACACTGCTGGTTTGTTAGCAATGTCGTCCATCTTCAAGTAATAGCTTCTGATGACGATGAAGAAGTATATGCTGAACACTGAAAATTTAAATAAAATATTAGAGATAAGTTTTCTAACTACGAATTCAAATCCGGGGCTTAGTAGTTTTTCGATAATTGTTTTTTTTTTTTGAGTGAATGAAACATCTTAAATGATTCATTTATTCAAAAAAAAAAACTATTCATACATATACACTCTTTTTTGTTATTAGTATCTAAGTCTGAGTCCGCGAAGAGATATGATAGCATAAAGATGCATTGTCATCAGAATTAAAAGTGTAACAAAATTTCAGCTAAAGACGACACTGGGAGCCGGATTAAATTTACTGACGCTTTGATTTGATCAAACAAACATTGCAAGCTAAATAAAAGTTTCAATAAATGTAATTCCGGTTTTCAACAGTTTTAAGTTCGATTTATATAAATTTGTATTTTTCGAAAATTACCAGACAATATTTTCTGTAAGTACGTAGCCTATTTATAACTTACTATTTTCAGCAATATTTTATCGTGATCAGTATGATAACAATAAAATTTCGTGTTAAGAATTTTCATTTCAATTTTCGATTTTATTTATAACTTGTAAAATCACATATTTCTGTTTTATATCTATTTAGAAAAGAGAAAATATTGTACCAGTTTTATATATGCCTTATAATAATTTTTAATATTTTAGTTTTCGTTGAACCCGTCCACAAATTTATACATTACCCTAACTTAAACAAAAATAGAAAAAATAAATAGAATACTTACAAAGGTTGAACAGATTCCTAACGATGTCACCGGCTGGGTTACCCCGAGCAATGCTTGAGATGAACAGGACGATGGCAAACAGAATAAAGATGAAAGTGTAGATAAGGTATGCCTTGATATGTCCACGCTTGTACTAAAAATAATTTAAACAAATGAATTAAAAACCTAAAGAGGTAAAAGGCAACCAAGGGATCGGCCTATTGTCTATCACAAAGTATATATATGTATATATAATATATATATAAATATACTTTGTGATATATAAGCTTGCCTTGTATTACGTACGTTAGAGATAGAGATTTCCTTGAAACAACTAATAACACTATTAAGACACCTTTCAATCGAAAAAATCTTTCAAAATCAGTTTATTTGTTCTTGAGTTATGATGCCTCAGACAGACACACAGAACACACTTCAAAACTGTAACACCCCTCTTTGCGTTGGGGTTTAAAAAGAAATGGAGAGTTGAAGAATCTACTTGTTATACAAATATCGTTATATGATAGTAGACAAAGCATAAGTGACGTCACAGATCAACAGATATCAGGCCTTAAAAAACCGCACTTTTAAACCGAATAAGACATAGGAGGAGGTTATCAATTCAACTGTATTTATTTTGTTTGTTACCTCAGAACTTTCTACTAGGAAAAACCGATTTTGATGTTTTTTTTTTTATTTGAAAGCTGGTGCTTCCCGTTTAGTCTTAATTTAATTTGGTTCAGTTCTGATAATGGCATCCATGAGAAACCCATATAAGTCTTAAATTTGCATTAAGCATGTGCGCGACATATGGACGAATAAGTCAATATTATGCCAACCGATTTCGATTATTCTTTTTTTATTGGAAAGGATTTACTTCAAGTCAACTTCCAGTACTTCAACAAAATCAAACTCCAGTCTTAAATTTTATGATAGACGTATTAAAGTCAGTTGTATAATTTTTGAAAGTGAATTATCAATCGGACGGTTAGCAGAAGGTCCTGCTTGATCAGTATTTCTAATTACTTTTATTATGTCTTCTTGTGTATAAATTTATGTTATTAAATCACACATTATTAAAAGGGAGTATGTTGAAAAGGAAAGGTATAAACAGGGAAGTAAATGGGAGGAAACGAAAAAGCCATTTTTTTTATATTAGCCTACCATAATGACTCGACTCTGCCTGATGGAAAGCAACAACTGGGGTCTAAAAGTGGTGGTCACCATCCTCATTGCAAGTGCAGCCAATGTAGCATGGTGACCCACACTATGGCGGCCTGGTAAGATGCTTTTTCACGCCCCGCTTAAAAGACCCGGGATCAAAGTGGAAGGGAAACACGAGCCCTGGTAGCGAGTTCCAGGCTTTAACGATCGGCACGGAAAGGAAGAGTCGAACCGCTTAGTTCGAGATCGTATATTTTCCATATTCCATTTACCTTGTGAAGACCAACAAGTAGGACGATTGTGAAGACTAGGTTCAAAACCACGAACAGCATAATGATTCCCAAAGCAGCCATAGCAATGATGCCGAACGTGTGCGCTTCCTCAGAATCCTTCTGGGCGATAACTATGCCAGCTGCCGTCATACCCACAATCACCATTAGTGTGACTATTATATTCCAGACCTGAAAAATGAAAAGTATTTATTACAGAGTTCAGAAGGAGACGGTGGAGGAGGTTTTATGTCCGACTGTCTGATGTATGTTGCATATTGTCGACTGATTTTTCAAAATTACTTTCTTATACTCCTGTGGTTATTCAGTTGGATATCGGGGAAACTACTAGTAAGTTTAAAAACAGGTATATATACAAACAACATTAGCTCATCACAATCTTCAAAATTTTCTAAAGGTATATATAGGGTATAGGGTCCTTTATTTGGGTGCACATATTGCACCATATGTATGGGTACATTCCAAGAGAGCTTTAACTGTTCTTCTTTTGCGACCCTCAAAAAAGTAAAGTAATTAAAATAACTGTCTAAAAATTTTCTTACCAGGTTCAAATAACCGATGATCAAGGAACCAGTCCTTAGCTCCACACAGAAACAGCAGTTATTTACTTCCAATGCCATTGTTTAGCTGCAATAAAAACATATAATCTTAATTACATACATATTTAGGAAAGTACATAAGCAAACGGGCCTTATCCATTCTCATTATATAATGCATCCAAAAACATGACATTTAATTCCATCATACATACATATATTCACTCACTCCTATACCTTCGAACAGGTAGGCAGAGATGTACAAAAGCCCACATTTTGCCAACCATAATATTTTGTCCCACTAGCGTAACAGGAGCAAGCCTATTGCCGTACTATATATAAGGATGTTTATCAGCAGTCTGGTTACCACAAGCTCTGATTTGTTTGGGATCAGATGGCAGTGTGAGAGATCTTTTTAGTTATTAATAAATTTAAAAGGACTAGTTTCTTTCTAGGAACTTTCTGTTCAAAACTTTAGAAGAAACGCATCCGTACAGTTGGCTATCGTATCGTAACTATCATATCGTGACTATCGTGTATTCATAAAGTGGCTTCTGAAATTTAGTCATTAAAACAGTTATATTCTTACTGTCCTGTTGGTCTAATGATAAGGGGTCCTGACTGCTGAGCCAGCGGTCGTGGGCTCGATTCCCACACGGGAAAAAAAATTGGGGTACACCAATAGTTGCACCGAGTCGGGGTGTTCTTTGTGTCCGTCATAGGTACATATGTTGTAAAGTCACGCGCTATTAAGAAATAGTAATTAGTGCGGAACTTGTATTCAAAAAATAAACTCTTCCATTCCTGACTACTAAACCTCGTGGAATTTTGCATTCACATTTCAAGGAACAGAACAGAAAACGACATAGTGTCCTTTTCATCCTAAAATAAAATACTGCACCCGAGGGATAGAACACAAATTGATCACTTCCACAATAAAGAGCATTCATATGACACCCCATTAGGACAAGTCTAGACTCTAGGGCGTGAAATTTATACACAAACACTAAAAAAGTAACCAACTATGGTAGGCTACTTCTAGCATAGTCGGGTAAAAAATACTAAACGTATTTACTTCAATCACTTATTCAGACAAGGCAAGCACGAACAACATACTGAGGTGTGGCAAAAATAGGTGAGGCGTGCTAAACGGACATCGTGTAAGTTTATGGTTCTGCTTTTAAATTGCCTACTTTAATTATGGAATAAACCATAAATATACAGATGGTAGATATAATTGATGATAAACCATAAATATTCAGATACACTCACTCCTGTATCCCCGTAGGCGTAAGCACAGGAGTAATATGAACACCTACAGTTTGAAAATTATAATTTTGGTCCCATTTACGTATAGTGTAGGATATAGTATAAGATAATTTGGAGTAGTGTTTGGGAAGGGGCGGGTTGAAAGGGAATGAAGGGGATATTACTTATACAGATGGATTGGGGAGTATACCTATAACTCGAACTGGTGTCAGGAAATCCGAGCACTTAAGTAATGGAACTATACAAATATTAATTTTGGAGGTACGACCACAGATACTAAAAGATTGCCTAAAAGACTCATCTCTTATCATGAATTCAACATGTTTTGTGTTGTTCTAAATGTCTTCTATATGACTGAATATATTTAGATGTAGGCGGTATCGATAGAATCTTTAAATCCTGAGGCTGTTTGACGAAACATTAGTTTATTGGACCGATGACTACGTATTTATGATTCCACATTCTTATATCTTTGAAACCCCATTTGAGTTAACAAGTGGTATGTACGGGAACTCTGAAATTCTATCTCTGAAACCTGTTGCCATTGACAAGGCACTGTATGACTAGGTATAAATATAGTATACACTGTCTGATAGATAAACGACCAATCCTGTAGTCGCGTTCTACGCTATGCACAGGAAGAGATAGGTTATAATATAGTAGTCAAATTATAATAAAAAATTCTGTACACAAACTTATTCTTGTAAAAATTATAAATATATTATAACTTATAAATAGCAATTAGTGTTTCTGCCTGTCTGTCTAAATATGAGGGAGGGTAGGGGGGGGGGGGGTTGCTGTTCTGAGTCTGGGTGTTCTTTGCATCCGTTATTTGAATGTTTGTAAATTCCCCCGCAACACAGGAATTAATACCAGTGCGGCAGTTTTCTTAAAAAACCCAACCCAAACAAACAAAGTTTAGTTTACTTTTAATAAGTACAAACAAAACAATAACAGTTCAAAATAACAGATAAAAAATAAATGTTATATACACTAACAGAAACCTTCTATTAAAACTATTAACAATGTGATTCCAAAAAGAGTTTTTATAATGCCAATTACGAGCTTAGTGATTACGTCATTTCATTGTGTATGGGGCGTTAAAACCTTGGACCCACACTGGGACAAATCGTTGTATACGGGTGACCTTCATAGAAACCTGTTCTAAAAGCTAAAAAATATTCGATGGATGTGTATGTATGTTTATTTGTGACTCCATATTGCCGGCTTAATGGATTGTAAAAACGGGTCACGTAGTATGGGTACATTCATTAATCAAGGCAAGTCGTCAAACGGGCACTTGTGTCAATTGGATGGGAATATTTGGAGTGTATTGACAAGAAAGGGAACTAGAATTGGCTGGTGCCAGGAGACGTCAGGCACTTTAAACGTGAGTTAATTGTATGACATGTTCACATGATTCCAGTAAACATTGTCATATATGTATATAGTGGTAATTAGTGCTTTTTTTTTGTTGGAATGCAATACCCATTGTGACCTTTGCTATTAGTCTTAATATGATAAAGCTTATTGTTAATTTATATAATTAAAGTTTAAATAGTACACTTGCAGTCGCTTTAAACGATCAAACGTGTATAATTTAAAAGTCATTAAACTGTACTAATTGCATTATTATTACAGTGTTGTAATAATAATGCAACTAGTAAAACAAAAACCAATGACACTTGTTAATTGATATTAAATATATTTAGCAAATACTTCATATCAATTAACTAATTTCGAGCAAAGCAAGGAGAGTCGTGTTTTGGGAGTACGTTTGTATACATGTTCGATGATTTTTCTTAGTCTTAGTTACCTAAATAGTATTTAGACGCACATTATATAACGTGTTGATACATATTTGATATTCCAATAGATTGAAAATATGTATATACAACCTCTTAAAAGTTTGATTATTCGATAACGATTTTGAAAATAAATTTTAAATTTAAAAAAAAAAGAACATTTGCCTGGAACATAGCTACTGTATTTTAGTGGGTCCAGTTGATTCCGGGTTTAATTATTATTATATTTTTTATGACACCTAGTGAGGGCACTAGCGAGAATCACTAGCCACTAGACCAACACATGCCAGTTAAGAGATTGTCATAATAATAAAAGATAGTGAGTAAATACACATGTAAAAATATTACTAAATTATCCGACATTAAAAGAAGAGTAATTAAAAATAACCTTAATGCTAAATAATAAAATATCGATGTTTGTTACTCAATCACGCCAAAACTGTTGAACGGATCATGATGAAATTTGGCACAGAGATAAATTATAGTCCGGATTAAAACATAGACCACTTTATGATGATTATTAATATTTTTTGCGTGATTGCTTGTATGTACAGTGTATTCTATACTTGACATTAAGGTGATTTATACACGCCATAAAATATCGTGTTAAACTTTTGGTCATATCACTGTTTGTTATTGTAATATACCTATCATAAAATTATTTTAAACAAATTCCAATTTCAAATAAACTCGAATAACTTATATGAAATACGATCAAATAGAATTCGGGTTTCTGAACTAAACGAGTAGTTCAGAAAATGACACGGAAATTTTAACTAATTTAAATACATACTCGTATATCTAATATACTAATGTAAAATCACGTGTTTGAAGGGAATTTTAGAAATTAACCTTGAAATATGTAACTGATGGGAGCGTAGGCAGCGTTTTTATGCCCTTAAGCGAAGCCGGTGTAACCAGTTGAGGCGTCTCTTTGAAACTTGAATCCCTTGTAAACAAATGTGGAATTCAGTCCGCCTCAATATTTTGTTTAGCAACAATTCTCAGAACATAGTATTTTATAAATCAAATCAAGTTGAATATACTCATAAGTTTAATGCCAACTGGTTCTGGGTGGATTAGAATTGGGGAACCCATTCTCTAACTCTATTACTTAAAAGGCGACTAAGAGATCGTACTGTCACCTGTCAGTGTTTATATAGTATATATGTGAATATATCGAAGACTTCCAAGCTCTCGTCTGTAACTCCTTAGAGGTAGGCAGAGGGCAGAAGTGCAAAAAAACACTCACATTTTGCCAATAAGAACATTTGCCATCAGCTGTGAACTTCAGAAATGAAATTCGAAAGAGGAGAGTTTATTAAATGAAAAAGGGAGGATATATTGCTTATATGGATGGGTTGGAGAGTGTAAGCAATAGATCTAACAAGTCAGGTCAAGTCGCGGACCACGTACTGGTAACTCGAACGGGTTGATTCCAGAAAGTCTGAGCCGTATAACCGGGATTCAAATTGTTAGTCTAATTTCAGTTAGGGGACTGACTTCCCGGCACCAGCCAGAGTTATAGGTATGCGACCCTGACTTGCTTGAGTTAATGTTTATACTCCGCAATCTATTTGCATCAGCAATATTCCTTCCCTTCCTATTTCTATGCTCCCTTTCCTGTCAACACACTCCAATTTTTTCCATATAAATTCCAAAAAGTGCCCGGATGTATGTATGTTAAATATTAAGCGAAAGATATGCCTTTTGAAATAAATTTAAATTAAGATGCATTCTGTTACTGATATTTATTGCTATTGACTGCATGGATGGCGCTGTGATTAAATTGTCTCCTTGCCAATACGGGACACGGGACAACACTGTTTAATACTCAAATTGTCTGGTGTTGTTTGTGTCCGTTATTTGAATGCTTGTTAAGTCCCCTGCCATACAGAAATCATTAATAGGGCGAAGAATCTCTATAAAAAGAAATAAAAAATTAAGATAAATGGATCTGTTTCTCAGCGGATGTAACGCGATAATGTATGAAGATCATACAAGTACCGAGCTATTACCTTAACTGTGATACAAGGATTAACTAGTTCACTAGTGACGTTGTTGGCATAAGAAGGTACTTTGAATAGTTATTTTGATGATGCATATACAGTACCTTCACGACTGACTCCAACTTATGACAATATAAAAGTAACTGTAATTGGTTATGTTGGAATAAACAATTTTGAATTTAATTTGATGCTTGGTAAATGTTTAAAAGTAACAAAGAAAAACATGTCATAAGAGACGTTGTAAGATTTATATAAAAGTCATGAGAGGCGATAGCCTAATGACTTTCAGTGTAAACTTTGATAACATCTGTTTAACATTTGTTTTGATAACATGTATTAAGTGGAAGAGACAAACACGCTCGGAATGACGGCCATATCATAATTTAGCTATGTGGTTTTCGGTAGACTAGGATAAGACCATCCAATTCTTTACGTGGCTATATTAAAAGGTAACTAAGGGATCGGATCGTTATCTATCAGACAATATAGACACAGTCATATAGAGCCTGGATGGCGGTGATAGGCTTGTCCCTATGTTACGAAAGTGACACTAAATTATAATTGGCAAAAATGTGGACGTTTGAGACACTTCCGAGTTAATTGCATTGTTCTCACATTTGATTTTGCACTTATAAACTGTAACAAGAAAACTGTATAAAATATTTGAAAAATCATCCTTAAAGTTTGTTGCCATTGTTCTTCATAGGATCTACGTATTGGAACAGGCAACTACTCCACGACTAACTTAGTCCGACTGACTTGACAATTTAAATAATACGTGCGATTAGTGTGAGTTTTGAGTGTGAGTACGGGTATACCAATCGATTTTGTTGATTTTTCGAAACACGTGTTTAAAACATATCTTTCAAGTAGTTTACTTTTAGTGATCAAAAGTCCCATGAAAATGATCTCAACAAAGATTAAAGAGCTGTGGAAACTATTTAGAACAATTGCCAATTTATTTGATTATTTTTAATTGAAGTAAATGGGCCTGAACATTCGTAATACCATATGCTTTTGTAAGACAAAAAGCAATCAAATTCATTTAGGTAAACTACAGCAGCTTTATATAAAAAGAAAAGAACAATCATAAAATACAAACAACTTTTAGGTTAATTATATAATAAATAAAATAAAAAAATAAATTAAATGTAATACTGATTTAATCGGACTTTCATTTATAAATGTGATACTTTCTTATTCTGGGATTTAATGTTTATACGACAACTTTATCATCATTTTATATATACATAAAAAGTTGTTCGTTTTTATTATCCAAGTGTGTTTTTTTATAATATACAGATACAGACAAATACACGATCGGCCTCCATGAGCGTTGGCCTAAAGAAAAGCGGGTTCAGCAGCACGGGCTGGCCTGAAGCGAAGCAACCTAACATCCTGCCAGGGAGGCAATGTCTGTCGGGAGTTGAGTGGTAATCTTTCCAGTCGGTTAGAGTCCGACAATAACTGCGTCATCGTTTACACGATGAAGTGGTACCCGTGAGGGATTCCCCACGTTAAAAAAAAAAAGAAAAATAGACGAGTCACCGTAAGTGTAAGTGACATACGCCGCCCATGGACACCTGCAATTCAATATAAGCATTGTTTGTATACTGGTTTTCTGTGTGACCGTGGTATTACTCTGATCGAGCCGGCCTATTTGTGTCTAAGCATGGGTCTCCCACGGTAAAATAAGTTATAATTATTTTATATTATCATCTTTCTCATGATATAGGGGGCAATCGAGCATATAGATAAATAGACGAACTCTTTATTGTTAAGACAGATACAATATTTTACTTATAAATATAATACTAATGATATATACTATTGGCTAATTGACTTATGTCATATAATATGCAACCACTGATTAAATCCTACGGAATTTGGTCTAGGAAACCGGAGTATATCAATTTAGTTAAACAAAAGTTCAAGAATTCTTTATATATTCAATTTAAACTGTGATTTTTATTTTGACCTGAAACGTTGGAAACGCTGTCGGCGTTAATGTGACGTGTGAATAATTCGTTTTTACTTCTAAGTCTCTTATTCTACATTAAAAATCACTGCTTTCGCGTATTAAAATTATCGTGATAAAGATTCAGATCCCTCTTAACTACTTTAATCGGTTGATTTGCTGTGAAAAATTATTATTTATATATTTCTCTGCCCACTGTAATCCACAACGTTCCAGGAGTCTTATCCCATATGTTTTTGCATCCTGGATTGTTGCAATAATGATAATTACTATATTTTTCATGCAAACTAGTCAAAGTCATGGCTGGTAGACTTAGTGTGAACATAAACTGTTTTAAATTTTGTCGTAAGTATAAATACAAACGCTTGTTTTCATATCGCTTGGCAGAAAATGACATATAATCTACACATCGACTTGCCGGTTTAGTATGATTATCAAAACTTCATTTTTGAATTAAAGTTTTGAATTGTTCAGTTTATATATAAATATATTTTAAAAGGTTATCTTTAAAAATGTCTAGTAGTCTATTAGCGATAGGTCATCTGATGGTAAGCCACTATCATCTCAAGAGTTGCAAGTGCGTTTCTTCTCTGCAATACAACATACAACGCTAGGTTCACAACGTGTAGTAAGTATTATTCCGGTCGAGCCGGCCTATGCGTGCGTGTACGACTCTCCCATTAAAAAAAAAAACTGATTTCTGACTAGTCACCCAACTAATACAAAGATAGGTACATCTTACAATACAAGGGTCTTGTGGTGCCCTTTTCTCAGCTCATATCAATTTCCTAATTAATTTACGAGTTCTTAACGGAGCGCGTTGAACGCCATGATGGACACAATACTTTCGACACGACATAGACACAATACTTTCCCCCGGGGCCTCATCAATATATCAAGAATTGTTCAATAATTGTTAAGGATTTTTTTTTGCTCGTATGACAATATTGTCAGGTAATAACTCAAAAATAATAGGCTACTTTCGGAAACAGCGATGTACTTATTATTTTCCGTAATGTCAAATGACAGACACCATTGTCATGGTGATCAAATCCTGTGTAGCCTAGTGGGCCGCGGCGGAACATGTGACCGCCAATACGTTGGGTCCAGAGGGCCGCGTCGGACACATGTGACCGCCAATACGTCATACCGCCATTCTTATTCGTTCAATTGAGTGATGTTATGGTTAGTTAGACATTAATTTCTAGCGTTTATAAAGCACTAGAAAGTCGTTAGAGTTATAATCGTTTTCCGTCGAGTACGTATTGAATTCAACAAGTTTATTTCAATTATCACAATTTGTTCTAAATCTTCTTGAGTCACTTCAAAATTTTCATATTCTTCCATGATGCAAAACGAGTGTTACTTCAATGGAACCCTATTTTTTGTATAGAAACAGCATTCCCCTCCGCCAGCGATAAGAAAATTAACGAGGGTAGCGTCTCGCCTAGGCTCGCGGTTGCGGGTGGCTCAGTGCGACGGGAGCCGACAGTGTAACCCGCGCAAGGAAAACCGGCTGGACGTTCTCGCAGGCCGCGATGGACAATGGTGTCTGCCATTTGAGTACATCGCTGTTTCCGAAAGTCCCCTATAATTTTTGAGTTATTACCTGACAATATTTGCAAAAAAGCACCCCAACAATTTTGGGACGATTCTTGATATATTGATGCGGTCCCTTGGGAAAATATGGGAGTGGAGTAGGTGTACGTCATGGCGTTCATCGTGTTAAAGCGTACAATTTAAAGACTCATTCGTTATGTAAACTAATTTAAAGAATTATACCCGACTCCTTACTGTTATAGAGTCGTGCCTACCTCGTACAGCTCAGCAACATGAGATGCAAATATCTTGAAAGCTTTAGAAAGAAATAAAAATAATGTACATACTTACCTAAGTGCCTATATAAATTTCTATCGCTATCATATAAACGCTATTTAGATATTTAGGTACTCAGGTTACGCTACGCCCCATGTTTCACCCTAGCTTGGTGAGGAGTGGTGTGGTACCTATTACCTACCGCATTATTTTTAAGTTTTGAGTACATTATCAACATCATTATTATCTCTATTTTCAACATTTTTTTACTTATTTTATTTAGATTATGATGTGTCGGAACGATAAATAAATTGTTCATACAAAGCAAAATCTCATGTCTTTATGTATTTACAGGTAAAACACGAATAGGGACAGTAACTGTGTGCCGAAAACTAGTGATGGGAGTCAGGGTGTGGTTTAATTTAGTACATTTTCGACCTGTTTCCATGACCTGGTTTGTGAAATGTGTGTTCTATTTTATTTATAGTGTTCGTTGCTTCATATTGCGTCAGTTGAAGCCATGGTATTGTATATTGTGTTTTTTGTTTTACTCTTATCTTACTTTATAATTCCGATGACGTCATTAGAAATATTTTAAGCTAGTAGCTTTTTTGTATTATCTATACTCATATAAAATAGTAATAATAATACATAATTTTACAATTCAATGGTAAAAATGTGCAGATCATATAATAAAATGGCATGTTTAAGTGAAGAAGTCGATATTTTTGATATTAGATTCAATAAGTATAGAAAGATTGTCTCAGATATGATTAGTTTCAGGGAGTTCCAAGGTAATGTAAAATAATTCAAAATTCACTGTTTTTAGGTGTAATAAAAACTATAATATTATAATACATATCTACTTGTATCCTGCATTGGAAATGGAGAAGATTAACAATTTTAGATTTGTACTCGATAGTACACTCTATTAAAAACAAAAAATTGTATAAAACATAAATATATATTTTAATCATCTAAATCTTCTAAAAAATATATATTTATTAATTTTAATACATATGTATATGTATATTTTCGCAGGGCTTACGATGCCTGCGGTTGTGACGTCGCCCACCCTCCCCGCACTTCGTACGCTCTTTCCTGGCTTGCGTTTATGAACTTTTGGCCAAAAATGTTCATTCCACAAACCAGAACCACAAACATTTCTAACGTTGTTGTGATTAAGCATAGGGAATATTGAAACACACATATACGAGTATTTCTAGGCAATATGGCTACAAGGTTACAGGGTTAAGTAGATTCTTACTGTGTACGTGCATATTAAAAATAAAAAAGCGGAAGAATTTTTAAATCTGTTTAAACTACTTTATAACTTTCAAATTCGTTAGATATAAAGTTTGCATTAATATAATGTAAAATGTATTATTGGTTAAGTATTATATAAAAGCCATTATTTTTTTGTTCTGGACTGTTTATTTTGATGACCTTTAGTGACATTTGGTAGAACCCATTCGTAAGTTCTATTTACCGTTTAACAGATTTAAAAAAGGAATGTTTTTTTTTTGTTTTTCCTACGTATGTTTATCGATATCTCTGCCAATATATCCATAAGACTGGCCGTGAAGAATTTTCGCATGGTGGACTCTCACCATATTTATCAGCATATTTCTATTGATAACTGTCGTCAACGTTTAAAAGTCTGATTTACAGACAATGGAGATAGTTTTGAATGATCTCTATATATTTTATTAATATTATATTAATGTATAAACTAACAAACATTACAGTACTTAATGATTAGTGCAATGGAAAAAATCTTAAATATTTATGTACGTGCTTAGACATTTTATAAAATACCGGATTGATTACTGGCTTTGCCGCAGACTAGTTGTCACTATACCTGGGTACATACAGTATGACATTTAGCTGTTAATTCTTTTGAAAATCGTAGTGTTTGTAATATATACATATAATTTTTCATATTTTCAATACAAAGTAATCAGCATGTTGGATATTTTAATGAGTATGTGGCCGCTGAAAGTGCACATATATACTATGTTTATCTCGGCATAGCTTGATCATCCGAGAATGCAAGCCGTTGGCGGTAAGCACATTTTCATAAATCAACCGTGGTGTAATTATTTTTGTTCTAGGCGTATTTAAATAACAAATAAGCATATACATCTAACATTCCATAGTCGATAAAGAAACTCAATTTGTTTTCGAGTGTTAGGAATTTGATATTAACACTTATCATTATTTTTCACAACAAGATGCTCAGTTACCTTGACTTGCAATTTCTTTATTCTTTGTTTACTTCCGTTACGTTTTCTAATATTTCCATTTTAATCTATTCCCGTAAGTTCCCGGTTCACGTCAATAGGCTAAATTCTAAATTGTAAAACGTTGGTGTTCTATACACCTCCTACTCCTTTAGGCATACACGCGTGACCCGTATGTTACAAGACGTAAGTTATAAAAAGGTTAAGGCTCAATTTCGTCTTTATCAATATTGATTGTATTATTGATTAGCTGATTAATTAATGATTTACGTTTGTAACTATGTATGTTTGTATATATATATATTTATAACTGTGGATTGGCTGAGAGCAAAACTCGAGAACGGCTGAACTAATTCGCTAAATTCTTTATCCATTTTTTTTAGTCCGAGAAAGGTCATCAGAATGAGGAAACATTGCTGATTTTGTTTTTAATAATTAATGGGATTTCCAATACAGTGGGAAATCTGCTCTTGACACTTTGAAGTCTGTTGGTTCAGCTAGTTTTAAATAAGTACATACAGAAATGGCTCATTTATTTTCACAACTGAAAATATATATCGACATCTCTAGCAAGTAACTAGCAGCAAAAAAGTTGAAGTTAAAGATATCTTATACCTTAGATCTTGAGAAAATATATAACACGATATTTTTAAACTATTAAAAAGTTAGTTTTTATCTATGCATATTCTATCTTCATTTATGAGAGGAGGTGATAACACCAGGCTTGTTTTTTTTTTAACGACGTCTAACCTACCGCCTGCAACCCTAAATTAAAATCAAGTACAAACTAAACTAAACTTAATTATATATATAACCGTGTCGTCTCGGTGTAGTAAAACCCGAGCCACCAAGCGCCGAGTTGACAGCAACAAGTGGCCCCAAATCACATGAGTTGAATTAAATTATTGCACATATAAGTTTTTTAACGGTTTTTTTTTCATTTTGACGTTTACGTACTGCAGAGTCAATGAACACAGTTTTTTTTTTTAAGCACCATGGTTTTTGGCAAAGATATGAGTAAACTAATCCTAGACTGAAGAGTCACGCATGCAGTTTAAATACCTAAGTCACCGTAGTGTCTGTTGACCTAAAAAAATTTAGCATGATAATTGTAGGGCCACCATCCTTTTTTACCCACCTGCGCATAAGGGTTATGTTTTTGTATCTTGTACGTGATGCTGATTTTCTCGTTAAGCATAGAGGTCTAGTCTCTATGCTTAACGAAACGGCTTGATAGATTTCGACATGGGACAAGTATTCATTGAATTCATTGAATCATAGTGAGAGATTCTTAGTATATAACATTCCGGGATAACATCAGTAAAAATAATGAAAAGCAATACCACGGCCTCACAGAAAACCGGTTGTATTATAAAGGATAAAGGATTCAAACAAACTGGATCAAACTTGAGTACAACTCTTTCAATATTTTTTTATGAAATATTTAGGCCTGACGTACGCCTACAAATTGTCAAATCATTCCCTTTTAATGGTAATTTCATAATTAAACAATAAATTTAAAACGTTACAGTAAAACAGAACGACAATCAAATAACATCTTATTGCCCACCTCAGTATAATAATTTAATTTAATAATAGTCATATACAAATACTTTTAATTGCTACTCTTCTCCCTTTTGAAGCAGATTAAGGAATCAATTGAATGTCGACACGGGTTATCAAAGTAATCAGGTCATGTACATAACATCATTTTGCTACGTATGTATGTATATCAGCTTCAGGATCGTCTCGGCACTTTGGCGCCTCTTCATTATTGATATCTTCATAAAATTATTGTATTCAGGTTATTATTTAAAGACTCATAATATGAAATACTGATAATCGATACACATTTTTAAAGCTGTAACCGATTGTATTTGTAATATTGACTTAAGAGTAGCTTTCATCTGCGACTCCGCTCTCGTGGAAGCTTTCTGTACCTCAACGGTACAGAAATGGTTATGTTAAATGCCACGAAAATCCAATAAACACAGTCCCGCATTCATGGCATGGCATAACATCGGCCCTGTATCAAAAAACACTGCATTTATAATATCCAAATTGCGAATGTACTGAAAGTAGATATGTAGTGATTTTTTTTCTTTAAATGCATTACTTGCTCGTTTACTATTTCTAAAATCTAAAATATCCATCAACAAAGTATCCACTATCCAAGATAAGATAGATTAATGGAACTATAAAAATTCCAACCTAATGGTAGTACAGACCCATTTGCTAATGGAAGTCTGTTGCGGTTAAATGACAGAGCTCGAACTTGCAGCTCAGAGCGTAATAATTGTAACTGTTTTTTACACGACTGACAAAAAAGAGTGTAATGTATGTAGTATAAACGAACGAACGTAAAGATTATAAACATGACAGTATATTGTTAATCTATGAGCAAAAAGACTAACCCACGCTTCTTGCTTACTTTTATTTTTTTATCCACACTTTCTAGAAAAATGTAATCCTGGACCTTCAAGACTAGAGTAAATAGGTTACTCTTAGATAGACAGACAGAGGCTCAACCCACTTTTCGACGAAGTGCATCATCTTCGTCGAAAAGTGGGTTGAGCCTCTGGTAATCTCACTCACTCACGTCACACAATGCAAGCTTGTTTAACAGCCGGTTTTGTGTGAGGCTGTGGTAACGGCCGAGCAGGCCTATGCGTACCGAAGCATGGCTCTTTCACATTAAAAATATGCGATACACTATATTTTTTAAGCGAATTTTGAATTTTACTTTTTATACCGGCTTAATTTATTAGCCGGTAATTTTATACGGGCTATAATCCATCTCTGTTCCGGAAATTGATCCAGATTGTCATTCTATTCGCTTTATTTACATACAATATACTTCATTGATACAATAAATGTTTATATTCAAAACTTCACATATACACATCAAAAGTGTCTAGGGATAAAGTACATTTATAAGTTACTAGCACACCTGTTGACACCCCCGCAACACCCCATTTGGGTAGAATTTCGTAAAATCCGTTCTTAGCTGACGTCTACTCGACGAAAGGAATATTCGTACCAATTTTCAAGTCTCTACACCTTATGGTTCCAGAGATATAGTGATGAGTCAATATATCGGTATAAATCTTTTATATATATATAGAAGAAAACTACGTATAAAACAATATCGAATTATAATTTACCGTCTTGTCTTGAAGACTGGCTTCTTACTTTAATTCCTGAGTTTAAGTTGACTACTTATCATTATATTTTGTAAAAATTAAAAACTGATTTTTATGCAAATTGTGGGAAACTAACTTAAGTTAATGTCGTCAATTAAATGCAATAATATTTTTTTACTTTAAGAATTTTTGAGTTCCCACCACAATTGATATGAATCTCACACAATTACAGATTTGGCATGCTTAAAATGAGTTCATCAAAATCAACGAGAAATGGCTGCCAACGGTCTTTCTAACAAGTGGAAAAAGATATCGTGCGGTATGCACGGCCCTAACATTACACTTCTTTTATTGGTAGTGTAATCACTGTAATGTACGTAACGAGTGATAACTTTAAAACAGTTCTTCGGCTTTATAAAATCTGCATTAACGTCGCAGGCAATAATTACTTTTCTATAAAACCCAAGTTACTAAACACTATTGAAATATAAACGTGATCTATTTGTGGAGTTGAAGTGAGTAGTTAAACAAATAACTCAAAACAACATGGCCGTATAGTTGTAAAAACATGGCTACCAAACCGTGTCGATAGAAACAAAAGGCATCCCACGATAAGATATTTTGGCTGACAAGCACAGCAAAAAAATATGACGGGAATTTTACAACAATTAATATTGTTTAAATGTAACGCATGCGTTATATAGCTAACTTTAAGAATTTTCAAGCACTGGTATCCGTTTAATAAGACGAAATTAAAAAAAAAACAACCTGTAAATGCTAATAGTAAATTAGTAAGTAAATACTTATTGAAATGGTATATAATTTTTGTGAGCCTAAAAATAAATTTACGCATTTTTATTTTTTACTTTAAAAAGAGTCAAAAGATATTTTTTTAGGATTATTTTCTTGCATCTACTCAGTAAAAAATATATTTAACCCTGCTAATTGGCGAAAATATTATATACGTCTTAATATACGTGTCATTATATTACAAGGATTGATATATTTCCAGTTTTTGTTAAATGATTAACAAAATTTCTTAAGATTATAGTTTACAACGACCCGAAAGTGTTATTAAAAAAATAGTGTTATAAAAATAATAATAAAAAGAAAACATTCAAAAAAATTTGAAAATGCAATAATAACAACTTTAGTAAATGATTTTTAATCATTTACTATAAACAATTACCGTTAACAATTACAGAATTACAATTTAAAAATAAAATAAGTTAACTAAATTAAAAATAAATACGTTTATTTGTAAGACGTATTTCTTTATAAGTTGTCATACTTTTGTAAGATAAACTTAAAAAAAAACAAAATAAATATACATAAAATCAAAATAATAAAGTATATTAATTTGTCTATAACGCTTTTTTAGTTTGACGTGGAATTAAATTAAAAGATTTGTATAATTAATAAAAAGAAATGCAAATGAAACATTAGCAAATATTAAACAGAAAATAGAAATAAAACTTACGATTTTGTAGTACTCTGAAGAAACAACCACCAAAAATAGAACAACCGGTCACACTAAACGGCACAATCGAACTGTCCTGGAACCGAATGACTGAGTGAGTGGACTAGCTGACTGAAGCGAACTAAACAAACTCGATGCTCGTAGCTTCATGGGTATTAACGCCACATGGATATACCGATAAATATTTTGTACCACCATAGTTTGCATTAAAAGCCGCTTCTCGCACACACACACGCCCATAAACACAAACACACGCGCATAAACACAAACACACATATATAGATACATCGTAGCGTAAATAGCAGCGCGTGTTTTTAATGGTCAACAAAAACGTAGGTAGTTGTACCCGAGACCGAAGCCGCGATCCGCTAGTAGACCAAAAGAGAATGTTACTGAAATAGTATTTATTACTCGAGGTCGGATTGTTTTGGTTTCAATTTTAATTTGAAGAGAATATTCCAATTTTCTTCAAATCACTATGAATAAAAGATTTAAGTAGGTTCACTTTTTTAAAGTTAACTGTTGTTCCAGTAATTAATGTATAGGATTTAATTTATTATTATTTTTTGAGAAAAAAAAAACAAAAAAATATATAAAAAGTAATTTCAAAACGAAACACAATTTAAAACAAAACAAAACATATCATTGGTAATCAATCAGTAGTAATTACACATGTGCATATAATATGTGTTGCAAATATTGTTAAATACATTGAGCTATTATTACTAGCTCAATGGTAAAATAGGACATCCGTATGTTTCGTTCAATAGTTAACTATTTTAAACAAGCACACAACAGGGCCTTGCTAACTGAACAGCCGTTGAGAATTACTGGTTTGTTAGCACGTTACATAATACAGTAATAACTGTTCCATATGGGGAAATTATGATAACAAAATAAGAATCTGTAAATATATATTTGTGATGTCCCAAGTCAAAGCAAGATAAATCAATGTGTTTTTGGAACGAAGTTCCTTATGGGGCGTTGCGGAGGGGTACCCTAGCAGGCAAAAGACGTCCGTGACGTTATAAAAAAAACGCGTGAGATTTTTTTGTATAGTCTATTTATGATAACTATACAGTGTCTAATGTACAGTCTACGGGATGACTGTTATTATTATTGCAGTTTGCTATTATTATTCATGTAAATAGTTGTTTCTTTGTATATTATTATTATATAATTTTATAAATCATTGTAAAAAAAATACAGGTGTTAAGATAATTTTGTAAAGTAGTTTTTTTTTATTTTTCTTCTAGAAACTTCGTTACTATCTGGTGTCCCACGACACCACACATCTTTTTTTTTATTTATTATCTGTACATTCTCCGCAGTTTCGTCTGTGGTTATGTTTACTGCTACGCTCCTGAGGGTGATATATAGCCCTGTATAGCCCAGAGACTTCTACAATAAAAGGGCTATCTAACTCGAAAATAATTTTTCAATTTGATTAGTAGTTCCTAAACAAAGGAACTGTGTCTTTTTTAAATAATAGTGTAGCATAGGTAAGTGGTTCCGTTTAGAACTTTAATAGGTTACGTTTAGAACGACAAACAATATGCCAATGTTTATAAACAATTATTTTTAAGCGCGTTATAAATCAGGCGGTGTACATGTGTTTCACCTTAACATTAAGAATAAAGTTGTATTCGTAATATGTACAAATAATAAAAACTTTAAAATTAAATACATACTTACATGATGAGATATGACAGAGGTGTATTAAACACCCAGATTTTGCAGTGCGCCGTCTATCGAGTAGAAAAGCGATATAGACCGGGATGGTGACAACATATTTGGTCATTTGTACCATTATGGCGGTTCTTCAGGGGTCTAATTACGTAATAACAAAAAGAAAAATGATGATCATAGCGCTGGCAACGGGGGCCCAATCGCATGAGCCTTAATCGAATGTGTCGGTAACTAGCGAGTGTCGAACAATTTGTTCCACATAAATTATTGTATTTACCGATTGTCCATAAAAAAAGAAGGCGGTAGCGTAATGCTGCAGCCCGCCATTCAACCATTTGTATCAGGCTATTTTTTACTCAGCTAATCATCGTCGAGTAACCATTCACGAAAATCACCATGCTATACTTTTCTGACGGTCCCAAATGGCCGCCATACGGCAAAGGAGTATTTTTTTTAAACGATTTGTACCAGTTTTGCATTTGGATATTTGTACAGTATTTGACAAAATGTGACTGTTATTATATTTGCCATACTCTTAGTAAGGGGAAAAAGTGTATTTTTTAAAACGTTTCTAATAAATTAGTTTTTCAAGTATGGCAAACTTGATGATGGCAACATGATGAGCTGAGTAAAAATTAGCCTGGTACAATTGGTTGAATTGTTTTTTTAAATTAATGTATTCGCGTCGGTATGGTGGGCTGTACAGGACCAAATTAAAATAGGACCACATAGGAAGCGCAAGCTTTCTAATAAAAAAAAAATCGTTGAAATCGGTTCACGCAGTCGAAAGTTCTGAGGTAACAAACATAAAAAAAATACAGTTGAATTGAGAACCTCCTCCTTTTTGAAATCGGTTGATAACTCAATATCACGCCAACCGATATCGATGATTCTATTTTTATCCGAAAAGATGTACTTCAAAGGTTATATGAGAGTTTGGTTAGGTTCTGACAATGGCATCCATGACAAAACTATTATTGAATAACCATTTTGCAGATCCTCATTTAGTATCGGGGGCAAGTCTATTGCAGACGTCCGGGCTCTTTTGGGAATTAGGTGTAAAATTTTTGGAGTATATGGATAGGATAAATAGGGAAGGAAGAGATATTGCTTATAGATATGGACTAATATTATATAACACGAACTGGTTGGTGCCGGGAAGTCCCTGCCCTTTGCTTTTTTTTTTTTTGATATTTGATGTATAAACAAATTGTTTTGTTAGACTTTAAGGGGGTCATCTGTGAAGTAATTTATGATAGGAAGATAGACGCCTCAATAAGTTTTGACTGCACGGATGGCGTTGCGGTTTAAGTGGTCACCTCGCCACTATACTACCGCGCCGAGTGTTGTCGGTTCGATCCCCGCACGGGACAACAGTTTGTGTAATCCTCAAATTGTTGTTCTGAGTCTGGGTGTTCTTTGTGTCCGTTGTTTGAATGTTTGTAAAACAGGAATTAATCCTAGTGCGGGAGTTGTCTTTTTAAATAATAATAAAAAAAAAATAAGTTATCTTGTATATCCCATTGCAACAAGTATTTAAATTCTTCAATATACAAAGTCAAAGCATTTATTTCAAATAGGCCCTAAAAGGCACTTTCGAACGTCTACATTTACATTTGAATAGAATTGATTCTAGTCGCCCATTCCAAAATGTAGTTTCGTATGGAGAAGAATTTCAAGAAACTCCAACGTTACTCTTTTAAAATATTTTGTTTACATACAATCTTTATTTATAATCAAAATTGTGTGTTAAAACGATGCACCCAGAACAATATCACTATACTGAAACAGGTTAAAAGAATTAAATCGAAGCAACAACAGATAAAATAATTTGATGATGGATAAATGGTGCTCACACATTAAAAAACATAATAAAAGTAGTATACGATTTACATACATATAGAGAATATTAACAAGTCATAAGTCATTGTGTGGGTTAAACTAATCGTGTAAAACAATGTTACAAAATATAATTCCTTATAAAATACAATTAGAAACCAGTTTGATTATGTCTAGACTCAAAGCTGTACTATGGAGCAGGACCAGTTTGTTTCCAAGCGTTCTTATCTTGAATATAATCCTCTAATTTGTAATAAACTTGTTTACAAAGTGTATTTTTGATATGGATTTTAAATTTCCTTTCATTTAATTGCAATATATCATAAGGAATTTTGTTATAACATTTAACACAGTACCCCATTAACAATACCATACACAATACTATGTTAGCTAGTCTTGTTTACATGTACGCTACAGCTAATATAACTGAACTACCTAAATAGTTCAGCCAATATAAACAGGTTTCTCTTAAAGTAATTTAAGAAATTTTACATTGGTGGACAGCGGATGGGTATAAGGAATGCAGTTCCTTTTACTCATTAGTTGTCTCTCCCCTCTTGGACCCGTTTGCTGCTAGGAGAACAGACGACGCTCCCAGCCAGCTCGACTGACGACCTGAAGAAGGTAACTGGGATAGACTGGCTGCAAAAGGCTGTGGCCCAGGTGAAGGGGGATCTCTTTCCTTCCATCCTTTCCCATTCTACTCTAGTCTAGTGGTTATTGACCCTGACTGCTGAGTCGATTTTTGTCCGTGTAGGTGTTGTTCCGAGTCTGGGTGTTCTTTGTTTGTAAAGTCCCCCATGACACAGGAGTACTTGATGGTACATGTGTGCCCTTTTTAAGAAAAAAAATATGACATAAATATTTATAGTCTTCATATTGAAGTGTTTTGGACGTCACTGTCGTTTGGTTGGTGAGAAATCCTCATGGGCTATCCTCCGCCGGGACTTGACAGGCTAAAACCGCCACGGTGTTAATTCCTCGCACCTGCTGTTGAGGGCTACGGGAACACTACATTCATCCACGACTAGCAGGTGACCGTCCGCCGGAGTGGACTCCGTTTCCGAAGGGGGAAAGGATGTTGCCTCTCACCACTCCTTGAGGGAGGAGCGCGGAACACTACGCACCTCCAAGCTCGGACCCGCTAAGCGATTGGGGCAGTGAACTGTATTGCAGGTTCAGGTACGTCGCTGTATACCCCTTCAGGGATATGCGCGTAAGTGTATTTCTGCATTTTAATATTCTGTTAATATATTCTAATCTCTACTTTATTTTTATTCTTCCCGTTTGTTCCTTCTCATTGCTTAACCGATTTTGATGATTAAATTTTTGCGTGTGTTTATTTCAAATCGTGGGGAAAGACACGACTTTGTATCGACATACCCTTTAGACCGCACGGATGGCGTAGTGGTTTCAGTGATCACCTCGCCACTACGCTGAGTGTTGGGGGTTCGATCCCCGCACGGGACAACACTTTGTTAAATCCTCAAATTGTTGTTCTAAGTTTGGGTGTTCGTTGTGTCCGTTGCTTGCATGTTTGTAAAGTTCCCCGCGATACTGAAATAAATCCTCTCGTTTCGTCTTTTTTATAATTTTATTAAAATACCACGCGGGCGAAGGCAGAAGCTAGTCTTATATGAAATAGTTACAAGATTCCATAATTTACTCCGAAACAAAAGATAAGTGTCATATATTTTCATGTATTTTGGTGTATGCTTTGTTGGTTGTCCTTAAATAAATGAAGAAAAAAAAAGACTAACATTGCCTGCTGGTGGGGCAAAAATCATATTTTTGCCTTTCTCATTAGTAATGCGGTTTTTGTGCAAGGTAATGAGTCCGTAACCTCACAAGATTATCATCAGCATTAAGTGTGTATGTCATGTGTTTTGCTTTCTCGATAACACATGCTATTAATTACCGATAGTTTAAGATTTATAATACACAAATAGACATAGTTAGGATAATGATATGATGACCTATAATTACATTTTATAAAAAAGAGGATTTTCAATAATTGCCAAGCGATTATATGAAATAATATGAATTTCACAGAATATTATTGTCAATTTTTTTTTTATGCGATAGGGGGCAAACGAGCAGACGGGTCACCTGATGGTAAATGACTACCTCCGCCCATGGACACCCGCAACTGAAGAGTCACAAGTGCGTTGCCGGCCTTTTAGGTAGGAGTACGCTCTTTTCTTCAAGGTTTGAAGGTCGTATCGTTTCGGAAATACGGCAGGCGACAATTTGTTCCATAAGCTGGTTGTGCGAGGTAAAAAGCTTCTGGAGAAGCGCACAGTGGTGGAGTGCCAATTGTCCAGGTGATGGGGATGGATATTTTGTCATATGGGGATGGATATATCATGAAACACTCCCCATGATACAAGCGATAGAGGATGCAGAGTGAAGCTACATCTCTACGCAACGCCAAGGTGTCAAGTCGATCAGAGATATCTTGGCAGTCGATGATGCGAGTCGCTCTCCGTTGAAGAAGAGGGAGAAGTTGGCACTGGGGTGCACCTGCATAGAGATGAGAACAGTATTCCATGAGTGATGAGTGCGACTCGTCAAATCTCAAAGTAAAAAACAGTCTGTCTGCCACAAGACACTGTTTTTGAAGCAGTTTTATAACCATTTTTACGATCATAATTTTTCTATGAGCTGTTTTAGCCCACTACACTATACTATATAACCACACTATATAACCATGGGTGCTTTACTACTAACATAGACTTAAGTTATATTTACTAATCAATTAGTTTATATTAAAATATATATGTTTAAGTTGAAGTATTTATCCGTGGGCCAATGCAGGCTGACATAAATAATATTATTATTATTCCAGTTATTGAACTTAAAAAACATTTAGCTATATTTTTAAATACATGTACCTACATATAAAAACACAATATATTTATAAAAATACTAGCCCACAGGTACAGGGACAAGACAACGGTAGTTAAGGTTCTAAAAATAGGAATCTCCTGACAATGCGGGCCGTGTCGAGGAGAACTGCCTTTTGCATTAGTCCCTTGATCCAGTTATCTAACGAGGGCCTCTTAAGGTGTTGATCGAGGCTCATGGCAATCAATCCGTGAGCAAATATGATTATCGGAACAAATGTTATACATATCATTTATGCATATATTTTTCAATTTTTTTTTTTATTATGGGCCAGTGCGGAACATATGGACTGTTTGAAGAATTTTTAATGTAACATTCTTTTGAGAGAAATGGTTGTTTTCATTATTAAAAGTATTATTAAGTCTTATCTAATAATCAGCCCTTTTTTGCAAAAGAAAACACCAGCACTAGGATTAATTCCTGTGACGCGGGACTTTACAAACATTCAAACAACGGACATAAAGAACACCCAGACTCGGAACAACAATTTGAGGATATATACTACTGATAGATATATATATACACAAAGTGTTGTCTCGTGCGGGGATCGAACCCACAACAAACGGCGCGGCAGCGTTACCGCTACGCCATTCGTGTAGTCACCTTTATTAAACTTAAATTCAAATTTTGATAACACTTATAAATTTACTTACATATATTTCCATACGCACAGGACAGAAGTAATTTTATCTGTGAACTGTGTCAAACCTATAGATGGGCTACAATTTATAATTACCAAAACAATAATAAACTTTTGCAGTCAACAGTAAACAAATATAAAAAAAAACTATGTTATTCATATTTGTACTCCTCATGACACTCTTCATACAAGTTTTGAGCAAAATTCACTATCACTGTCATTTGCTAAAACAAAGCAAGCCATACAAACGAAACCATACAAAAAATGTTCTGTGTGTGAGGGTGGGATACACTTGATATGATACATGCTGTGAGAGAATGAACATTCTAGTATTTTGGTCGTAGCTTTATCTTATATTTTATATTTATTCTAACTCTTGTTACTTTTTTGTTAGGTATTTTTTCATTACTTTCTTCCCGAGTTATGTTAAATGGACCTGACTTTTTGACCCACCAGTAACATCCTTAGAACTTCCATTCTTCGAAAAATCTGCATTAGAAGTAGTTTTCTCAGTTCCTATTGACTGTTTCCCCTTCTCCAGTTTTAGATTCACTTTTTTTATTCTTTTTAGCAATTTTCAAGGAATCTTACATCGGACAACAATTGGTATGAACCACAAAGTGTTTTCCTGTGTCTGGGTGTTTTTTGTATCCATTGTTTGTATGTGTGTCAAGTCCCCCGCGAAATAGGAACATTCCTAATGTGGGAGATGTCTTGAAATAAAAAAAAAAAAAGGAACTTGAAACGCGTGTTCATTGCATAGAGGGACTATACGATAGTTTTTATTGACATATTATAAAAAAAATATATTACAGAGACACATCATAAAATACATTTTTTCCTATATTGTTGGACATTTAGAAGGTGGTTCGTGTAGAAATAGAAGCTGTTATACGTAACATTGTTTATATTTTAGAGGGTGAATACTAACAAAGAATAATAACGTTAATACGTTGTAGATACTCTGTTAAATACAACCCGCCGCGTCCGTCAAGTTGGCGCCATAAGCCGCTATTAAAAACCACGGCGCTTACGTCCGGAACTTTGATCATTACATTACGTTAATAGTCAATAAAATCTATGTATTATGTGCAAACAATTTTATGAATACTTAGCAGACGACTGAAATGGAGCAAAAAAACAATTAGAGTTGATTATAAACTACGTGTTTAATAAAATTATTAAAATGTCACTTTAGAAACAAAATTAGTACCGTGGGATGCTTAGGTACGAATGACCGGGCTCGACCAACCGAAAAGTGGTAGACAAACAATGCTTACGTTGTATTACCGAGTGTGTGTGTCCCGTCTGCTCGTTTGTCCCACTTTACTATAACGAAAGAATAGACCTTCTGACTCAAGGGTCATAAGTGCGCTGCCCGCATTCATATCATCTTGTTGTTCTATTTTTCTTTACTATTAATGTGACTTAGCTTATTTATATAAATTTAATTATCTTAATTTAGACTTTTAAGTATTACATTCAAGGACATATGTTTATACACATGTCAACAAAATATAAATATTCAAATTAGACGCTTTAATACCATTTTAATATCTACTTCAAGTTTTTCAAACAAGTTTTTGAAATAAATTAAAAACAATACCTTGAAGAACAGTAAACTCACTTTTTGCAATATGTATATGATTCTTGAACGAATCACTCATTTTATTATGAATGATAATGATGTGGGTCTCTTTTTTTAGAAAGGGCTGCGTTCGTTTTAAGTGCTCCGCTTCTAAGTATGGCATCAGAATGTTTTACGCCAAAACATTCTGATTCCTCAATAAATATCCTATAAAACAAATATATAAAAAAGAATTCATGAATCCATTTTTCAGTATCAATGATTGGACCGTTGATTTATTCATTATTATTTTTCTAGCCGTTCGGCAGCTTTAAAGGGCTGCAGCTTGATGTCTTATAACCTTCCTTAATAAATAGACTATTTTGGAAATCGGATTAGCAATTACTGAGATTTGCGCGGTTAAACAAACAAACTCTATCTTTTTTTTATATTACTATAGATTTGTAAAGATAAGGAGTTACGTATTTTCCCTATTACATTCAAGTCTTCCTGATAGGAATACAAGAAGAGTTTTCAAATCTCTTTCCGTAAATTTATCCACGAGTTCTGTTGCAGTGTTTTTTGGGTTTTAACCTAGTGTATAATTGAATTTGACTCGTTTGTTGGTGTAGTGGTTAGTGACCATGACTACTGAGCCGGAGGTCGTGGGTTCGGGACAAACATTTGTGTGCTTCCCGGGTCTCGGTTTTATTCGTGTCTGTTGTATGAATGTTTGTAAAGTCCCCCGTCGAACAGGAATTATTCCTAATGCGGAAGTTGTCTTTTTAATGAATGAATGAATTAATTATTTTAATGAATATATTATTATCCTGTTATCATGCGAAATTATTAGTTACATTTTCAGCGCTGACGTCTGAGTATAATTATATAATGGCAATTGAATAATTATACCTATGTATAACATATACTTCATGTTAACAAACCGTTACTTTTAACACCCATGAAAATAGGAGGAAAGAGAGGGCAGCTTATAATGGCGCTGAAAACCACTCCCTCCCACTTTGATCCCGGGTCTTTTAAGCGGGGCGTGAAAAAGCACCTCACCAGGCCGTCATAGTGTGGGTCACCATGCTATATTGACTAGACATGCAATGAGGATGGTGACCACCACTCTTGGACTTATTGCTTTCCATCAGGCAAAGTGGAGTCACTATGGTAGGCTTATACATAAAAAAAGAACATGGGAAAATCAGTTTCAGAACGTGAGAATATAGAATTTCCCCCGAGATATTTTAAATCTGGCATGTACGCCACTGACTGGATAAATATGTATAATGTTCACCTCAACGCAGGGAATGATAAATCGTATTCTTTTCATTTGGAAGTAGATACTGACGCACTCA
The DNA here is from genome assembly GCA_947561695.1 of Tyria jacobaeae. Lineage (NCBI taxonomy): Eukaryota > Metazoa > Arthropoda > Insecta > Lepidoptera > Erebidae > Tyria > Tyria jacobaeae. The sequence continues at coordinate 19,527,508 of OX387215.1, read as the reverse complement.
CTCGTGAAAAAAATTCAAAATTTAATATTAATCGGTTTGATACGGCAGGCGTAAAAGCGTCATAAAAATTCAAACACACTTCCTCGTTTATTTTGTGACTTTATCGTAGAAATACGCCAGAGTAATTCATTTCACGTTCAGTAATTCACGAACCGCACCCCAGTGGCATGACACCACTTCTTCAAATTAATGAAAAGTATAGGACGGTGGAATGTAGAACTATTTGTTGGGAAAGGCAATATAGTTACTTAACACTGTACAAAGAATATTTAATTAGATAGTTGAGTAAATTGATAAATCTATATACTAAAACAAATCTCTCAAGAAACAAGAGGACAACTGATAAATGACTAAAGAGTCAAACTCGAGATCAAGTCGAGTTCGTAAATTACTGAACGTGAAATGAATTACTCTGGCGTATTTCTACTATGAAGTCACAAAATAAACGAGGAACTGTGTTTGAATTTTTATGACGCTTTTACGCCTGCCGTATCAAACAGATTAATATTAAATTTTGATTTTTTTTCACGAGTGAGTGCGTCAGTATCTACTTCCAAATAAAAAGAATACGACTTATCATTCCCTGCGTTGAGGCGAACATTATACATATTTATCCAGTCAGTGGCGTACATGCCAGATTTAAAATATCTCGGGGGAAATTCTGTATTCTCACGTTCTGAAACTGATTTTCCCATGTTCTTTTTTTATGTATAAGCCTACCATAGTGACTCCACTTTGCCCGATGGAAAGCAATAAGTCCACCCCCGCTTAAAAGAACCGGGATCAAAGTGGGAGGGAGTGGTTTTCAGCGCCATTCTAAGCTGCCCCCTCTTTCCTCCTATTTTTTATGGGTGTTAAAACTCACGGTTTGTTAACATGAAGTATGTGTTATACATAGGTATCATTATTCAATTACTATTATATAATTATACTCAGAGTCAGTGCTGAGAATGTAACTAATGATTTCGCATGATAGCAGCATAATAATATATACTTGTATACATTTATCGTGTTCATTAAAAAGACAACTTGCGCATTAGGAATAATTCCTGTCTTACGGGGGACTTTATAAACATTCATACCACGGACACAAATAACACCGAGACCCGGAACAACTAATAACGAAGCACACAAATTTTTGTCCCGCGTGGGAATCGAACCCACGACCTCCGGCTCAGTAGTCATGGTCACTAGCCACTACACTAACAAACGAGTCAAATTCAATTATACACTAGGTTAAAACCCAAAAAACACTGCAACAGAACTCGTGGATAAATTTATGGAAAGAGATTTGGAAACTCTTCTTGTATTCTCCTATCAGGATGACTTGAATGTAATGGGGAAAATACGTAACACCTTATCTTTACAAATCTATACTAATATAAAAAAAAAGATAGTTTGTTAATTGCTAATCCGATTTATAAAATAGTCCATTTATTAAGGAAGGTTATAAGACATCAAGCTGCAACCCTTTAAAGCTGCCGACCGGCTAGAAAAATAACAATGAAAAAATCAACGGTCCAATCATTAATATTAATATCAATAATATTTAAAAATGGATTCATCAGTTCTTTTGTATATATTTGTTTTATAGGGTATTCATTTAGGAATCAGAATGTTTTATGGCGTAAAACATTCTGATGCCATACTTAGAAGCGGAGCACTGAAAACGAACGCAGCCCTTTTTAAAAAAGAGAACCACATAATTATCATTCATAATAAAATGAGTGATTCAAGTTCAAGAATCATATACATATTGCAAAGAGCGAGTTTAATATTCTTCAAGGCTTTGTTTTTAATTTATTTCAAAAACTTGTTTGAAAAACTTGAAGTAGACTTTAAAATTGTATTAAAGCTGTTTAATTTGAATATTTATATTTAAAATAATTAAATTTATATAAATAAGCTAAGCCACATTAATAATAAACAAAAATAGAACAACAAAATGATATGAATGCGGGCAGCGCGTTTAACTTAACCACCAAATGTAAGATAATACACAAAGCTGGAGCCCCCCACACTGGGTCACTTCACAAAGGCAAAGACAAGACGATTAATCAGAACTAGTGAAAAAAAAATATAATAAAAAAAATCAATTTAATAAGAAATACAAATATCAATGAGATGGGTGAGGCTCCAAAGAACATTACATAGGTATCCCTCCCTTTAATTCTGTTTTTTTCAGAATCTTTTCCATTACATTGCTAACATTATATCACGGCCACACAGAAAACTGGTATACAAACAATGATCGCATTGTATTGACGAGTGAGTGCCCTCACTCACTCGGCAATACAATGTGAGTACTGGAGGGTACCCAATTCAAATCACTTGAGTCAAATATCATTTGATAAGAGGGGGTCAAATAGGTTAATACTAATTATTACGAAATATGAAACAAACATAACTTGAGTCATTAATAATCAATTAAACGATTAGTTCATTATTTTCCTCAATTCCTTGAAAAACAGATTACTTTATGAAAAAATCACAACGTGAATTGTTATGACAGTATTTGTCGTAAGTTGTGTGGCATCTAAGTAAGCATACATCCAGACATCCAGAGGCTTAATTAACGCCCACATATTGCCGATAAATGGAGTTGTCGGAAGAGGAAGAGTCCAAGAAAATCTCAGCAAAGGCCAGGTCAAAAGTACCTTTAACCGACGAGCCTGTATGCGGAACGGAATAAAAGTTAAAGAAGCGAGAAAGGTATGTCAGAAACGTAGCAAATGAAAGGAAGTGGTCTCTGCCTACCCCTATGGTAAAAGAGGCGCGATATTATGTGTGTATGTGTGTATATTGCCGATTATTATTTAGCCGCATTTACGTAAGGGTCAATCCTATTGCCATCAGCAGGGCTTTTTTGAATTAGATGAGAAAGTTTGGAGTACATTGACAGGAAAAGGAGGAGAGAAAGAAAATCGAAGGGATATTTGTTATACAGATGGATTGGGAAGTATAAGCCATTTTTTTTTAACGCGTGGACACCCCCACGGGCCGTCATCTCACCGGGGTTTTCTTTGGAACGGTGTGTCGGAATTGTGTCGACTAAAACCACACGGTGTGCCACGCTGCTCTTAAAATATGAGGAATCCGGGAACAGCTTTATTAAGACATCCGGACTCCTCCTAGCGTGGGAAGTATAAGCCATAGTTCAAGCAAGTCAGGGTCGCAAATCAATAACTCTAACTTGCTTGTTGGGAAGTCTGAGCCCTCTACATAGTGGGAATCATTGTTGGGTTATATTATAAGTTTGTTGACATTTTAGTTCGCAACTGTAAACAGCTTTAAGAGAAAAGTTATGATGAGCTTTGAGACTTTTTTAGCATTATTTAATTTTAGCATCATGTTAGGAACTTGTCATCGTAGCTTAACATTTGTATTGTGTTATAATCAATTCCAAATTTCCACTTCGTGCCTTCAAAGTATCCGTTGAGGCCCCTCTTGGCTCTTCGGACCATTGCCTGATTAGGAGTATAGTGCCACTCGTTCACTCGCTGCGACCGCGAGTTACAGGCAGTCGCCGCGTATGGCGGCACTATAGGTCAGCAGACTGGGATGGAATGCGAACATTCCTTGCATCCTACCAATGGAGGCAAGTTTGCTTCCCGCCGGATGATTCCAATGTCGTTGCCGACTCTGTCGCGGATGTTGTGCTTCAGGGTATGGAACTTTTCATTCCCACAGGTGGCAAGTCCCAACCCTGGTTTAGTTGAACCTGCAAAGCGGCGTCCTGCCGAAAGCAGGATGTAAAGACCAGCACATTAAAGAAACAATATAACTTTGCCTCCAGGTCCCTCAAAAGAGTAATTGCTGGGGCGAAGTCGGCTCACATCGGCAGAATTGGCGAGAGACTAGTGAGTCTCCCTTCCGGAACTCGTGCATTCTGGTCTATTGCCAAAGCTGTCCAGGGGAACTTTTGTAAGCCATCCCTTCCACCTCTGCACATAGGAGATAATTCGTTGGCCCACGATGCTAAAGAAAAAGCCGATCTTCTGGGCAAACTCTTTGCGTCCAACTCGACCCTGGACGACGGGGGAAACGCACCGCCGACCATGCCGCAGTGCGAGAGCCGCATGCTGGAAGTCCAGTTTACACAAAGGGCAGTGCATAAAGCGCTCCTTGCCCTCGATGTTCTTAAGTCGTGTGGGCCCGATGGAATCTCTCCTATCGTGCTGAAGACGTGTGCTCCAGAGTTGGTACTGGTTTTAACGCGCCTTTATCGGCTTTCCTACTCTCTTGGCGTAGTCCCGAACTCATGGAAGACAGCTCTAGTGCGCCCAATCCCTAAAAAAGGAGATCACACACAATGGATCCGTCCAACTACAGATCCATAGACATCACCTCCTTGTTCTCCAAGATAATAGAATCCATTGTTAACTACCAACTCCTCCGGTACTAAGAAGACCACCAGCTCCTCAATGATCGACAATACGGCTTCCGTCGGGGTCGTTCAACTGGTGATCTTCTTGTTTACTTGACTCACCGGTGGGCACAATCGATCGAGACTAAAGGGGAAGCGTTGGCCGTTAGTTTGCACGTGGCGAAGGCCTTCGATCGGGTCTGGCACAAAGCGCTCCTTGCGCAGCTTCCTTCCTATGGGCTTCCCGAAAAACTGTGCAATTGGCTCACCAGTTTTCTTACAGACAGAAGCATCAAGGTCGTTGTTAACGGTGCATGCTCCGACTCCAAGTCTGTTAATTCTGGTGTCCCACAAGGCTGTGTGCCCGCGCTGTTTCTTCTGCATATCAATGACATGCTGCAGATTAGCAGCATCCATTGCTATGCGGACGATAGTACGAGTGATGCCCTCTACACCGGCCGCGCTAACACTTCTCGGGTAAACGTCATCGAAAGCCGATCCAAACTTGTGTCTGAAATCGAAACTTCTTTATCAAAAGTTTCAGATTGGGGTCGACTTAACTTAGTCTAGTTTAACCCCACAAAGACACAGGTTTGCTCAAATCTGTGTCTTCGTGGGGTATACCGCTAAATACCATTGGTCGTATCACCTCAATTTGAGAGCACTTTCCTAACTGCATCAGCCAGTATCGGAATCCTTAGCGTCGATATATCAAGCGAAGTCCAGTTTCGCGGTCACTTAGAGAGTTAGGCCATATTAGCCTCGAAGAAGCTTGGTGTGCTAAACAGATCGAGTCAGTATTTTACTCCAGCCCACCGCCTGCAACTTTATAAGGAGCAGGTTCAGCCGCACATGGAATACTGTTCTCACCTCTATGCAGGTGCACCCCAGTACCAGCTTCTCCCTCTTGACCGCATTCAACGGAGAGCGACTCGCATCATCGACTGCCAAGATATTTCTGATCGAATTGACACCTTGGCGTTGCGTAGAGATGTAGCTTCACTTTGTATCCTCTATCGCTTGTATCATGGGGAGTGTTCAGAGGAATTGTTCGGACTTTTACCGGCTGCAGGTTTCCGCCATCGTCCTACGTGACAAAATATCCATCCCCATCACCTGGACGATTGGCACTCCACCACTGTGCGCTTCTCCAGAAGCTTTTTACCTTGTCGCCTGCCGTATTTCCGAACCGATACGACCTTCAAACCCTCATGAAAAGAGCGTACTCCTACCTAAAAAGCCGGCAACGCACTCGTGACTCTTGAGTTGCGGGTGTCCATGGGCGGCGGTAGTCACTTACCATCAGGTGACCCGTCTGCTCGTTTGCCCCCTATCGCATAAAAAAAAAAGAAAAAACTTACTATTACCCATAGGAGGCAAATCTATTGAGTTTAACTGGCACATTGACTTAAGTAGAAAAGTTGTTTTTTTTTTAATATAATACAGGTGGACAGGCAAACAGACGTGTCACCTGATAGTAAGTAACGACACATGGACATCTGCAATTAATCCCCCACCCCCTCATCGCTTTCATACCTTTGAAAGCGATGAGGGGGGGATGAGGGGAGAGGAAAGAAGAGACGGGAAATTGGGCCTCCGGAACCTCACTAATTTCGGAGAAATGCAACCCAAAAGTTGCTTCACGACCGGTTTTCTATGAGACCGTGGTATCGCACCGGTCGAGCCTGCCAATTTGTGGCTAGGCATGGCTCTACAACTGTAAAAATATATATAGGGGTATATATTGAAGGGGAAAGGGAGACTGTGATAGTTTTTTCTTTCTTTTTTATGTCAACTGCCGCATTAGTAATGATTCCTGTGAATTTGAATGACTCGAGATATTTCCCAAACATTCAACAACAGACACAAAGAGTCGAGACAAATATTTGTGGGTTACACAAATGTTTGTCCAGTGTGGGAATTGAATTCGTCTTCGGCTCAGCAGTCAGCTTACCACAGGTCCTTTTTTATTTATATGAGAATAGAAAAAAGATATTGCAATAGCTCAGCAGGTCAAGATCGCGTACCATGTAATTTGAACTGGTTATGGCCGATGACTGCTGTTGACATTCTAATAATATATGGGACATTGTTAGGTTGTAGGTCAAGTGTTTAGTGATCCTGACTGCTAAGCCAGAGGTTATGGGTTCGATTCCCACCCTGGATCGATAATTGTGAGAGTGTGAGGTAGTAACTTATGTATAATATATATCTATTTAGAAATACATATATAAATAAGTGTGTTTATCAGTTGTCTGGTTAAAACAGTACAAGCTGTTTAAGCTGTCTGAAGATGTATATATATTTATTTATTTATATTAGGTGAACCCCCAACCACATTATTAAAAGAAAGGCATGGACCGCGCAGTGGTACAAGTGGTCATAAATTATATCCTATCCTAACGCTGCCGCGTCGAGTGTTATGGATTCGATCTCCACACAGGACAACAATTTATGTAATTCGAAGTGCTGTTCTGAGTCTTTGTATCCGTTATTTTAATATTTGAAGAGTTGCCCGTGATAAAGGAATTAATCCTCGTGCCCGTAGTTCGACACCCCAGCCATAAACCATATAATTATACTCGTAGTACTACATAGTATTACATAGTTATTATGATTATCACTTAAAACACATGTGCGTTATAATAAATAATTGACATTGTACATCTATTTAACTAATTTTAACCTTAAACTTGATACCAGTGTCGCTTTTTATTTAAAGTTTACATCTAATATACTTCTTTAATTAATAAACTTGTCGTACACCAAGTCAAAATACAACTGCCAGTACATAGGTTATCTCTATTCTTAGGAACTTCAAGAGCATTAGCTGGCCATTGATATATAAGTACGTGCGTTATCTGGGTCAAAAGAAGTCATTTCTGATAAATATGTGTTAGAAACACAGGCTAACTAAAAGAAGTAATTATCCTTGCAGTGTAGTATATATTTTTTAATCGGTAATTTGCGTTGGCGTTTGGCTTCCAACGCACCTGATGGGCAGTGATGATAAGACGATGGTGTTATACGCCTATTCCAGAAAATCGATTTACTCTACTTTTTCTTTTTAATACTACCTACCTACCATACTAACCATAATTTTAGGGATCTAGGATGGCGTGATGTTTCTTTTCTATGTAGGGTTTCATATTTCCGAATGACGTCATCAAGGTTTTTTTTTTTTAGAATTTAACTTGTTTTTCCCGATTGAAAAAAAAAGCTAACTTAAACTTCTATATTCGACTATACCGATGTATCTTTTTTTCTATAGATAAGGTCGTGAAGAGATTTCTCCTCTAATTCTGGGCCGATTTTCAATTTTTGAAGTTAGAACTTCTTTTAGAGCGGTACGCATGTTTTTAGATGAGATAAAATCTATGGACTTGCGACACCGCTACAAGATGCATATTTCCAATCAACGCAATAATACTCGTAGCACAAGGAGATATATCCAATCAACGCAATATTAGCACAACGAAATATAAAAGTACAATTGATGCGGCATTCATGCGATATTTAAATAACTTCGAATCAAAATTGTTTATTTCCTATTTTAGTTAACATGAACCTATAATTTCTAGATTGTAATAATTTTAATGATAATGATGATGGTACAAGCGTTGTCGAAATTGTTAACGATGATACATAAAAGAATATTAAATGTATTTAAAGGTTTCTAATAATTAATAAAATACAATTCATAAATAAAATGCAATTCATTACCCAATGACCTAATAACCTAGTACCCACCTAGTCACCTCTGTCGGCCGTCCCGGAGTGCATTTTTGTTTTTATTTGAAAGAGTATACTCCTGCCGTGGTCTCATTGTAATCAAAGTCGGATACCAGGAATACCAGGAAAATTACGAATAAGTTCTTAAATTGCATGTTTTCAGGATTTAAAGTATTGCGCAAGGTAGTGGAAAGGCGCGTAGGAGGAGGTTATCTAGAGACTTTTTAAAGAAGTCTTCATATATTTGTTATGGTCTCTTACTTCCCCTATCAATCTAATCAATTACTTTTCTCTGTCCGCTTACTCCACGGCGCCTAATTTTAAATTCTCGATACTGTGAACCTTGTCGGCCTCTAGCATCGATCGAGTGTTTCTTTTGTCTCTTTCACACAGACAACATAATCTCATGACTTCGTGATCGGTCTCAATTATACTTTTATTATGATTAACAGCAAACATGTTCTGTGTGTGGTATGTTACAAATGTATTAGGGATGAATATGGTGACATAATAATAGCTATGTTTTCGACTACATTGATGTGGGAGAGCCACCCCAGGCACATATGGGCCTTCGCGATCGGAGTAATACCGTGGCCTCACAGAAAACCGGTTGAGAAGCATTGCTTTACCGAGTGATTAAGGTTACTGAAGGACAAACCTGGTAACCTGGAGGTTCTATGGGTATCCTCAAAAGTCGGCACCACGAATGGGTCGACTCGCGAATTTTGAGTGGTAAGTGTTAGGTTTGTTGCCGCCTGCAGCCTGTTTTACCCTTACACAATTGAAAACTTCGACTCGGAAAAACAATTACTATTATCGCTTAAAATCTAACCCCTGTCGGCTGTAGTATTATCTATCGATACTAATGAAGCAGAAGTATTTTTTGTTTGTTGTTGTATTTGATCTCATGAAACTCTGAAACTACCAGTCGGATCAGACTAATTATTTGTATTTGACAGAAAATTTGTAAAGGAAAAGTATAGGCTATCAAACTTCAACCTGCAACACTTAGGAGCAGAGCAGTAACCATAAACGCAGGTGAAGTTGTTGAGAGCGGCTAGTCTTGTATACAACAGTTCAGTTTTGAGTTCTTCATTCAGGTCGATGCTTAGGAGTAATAGTACGGTCTTACAGGACGGTAGACAAAATATGTGTGTGTTGCTTAATGGGTGAGGATACCGCAGGCCCAACTCCCCCACTCCTCTTTCTCCTTTTCTCTTTTCCATACCCTCATCAATAACAAACGCGGGCAGCGCATTTATGACTAATCAGTTGCATAGATATCCAGCAACGGTTGTCACTTGCCATCAGGTGAGCCATCTGTTTGTCTGGCAATGTGACGTTTATTTGTTTACGAATTTTGCAACGTCACACTCAAAAAATGCATATTCTGCATTTCAAATTAAAAATACAAAAAAAAAACAAATTACATTTATGAATAAATATTAAACTTCTATTCAATTAACTAGACATATGTTTTCTTTGACTTAATAGCGTAAGATTGGATAATTTGTTTCATAAAGTTTGATATGAGTCCTAGCCTATTATATAATGACGTTGTGTTTATTAACTTAATTATTATTTAATATGTGTCGTCAGTCCTGATTGCTGAGCAATTTCTTAAATATAGTTATTTAACTAACGGTGCCTATCTTGCGGTCAGCTCGTTAGTTGACGACGATACTGATGCCATTATTAACTTATATCCATTAATTAACTAGTTATAAGGTGAGATCAAAATGTATGAGATGGAGCACAAAAGATTATCGATCGAATTCGACTCGAGCCTGTTTGTTATTCGAGTCCGTTGCTTGCATGTTTGTAAACTCCCCCCCAACACAGAAATAAAAGGTTCTCTTTTCTTCCCTTCTATCCTCCGTTTCCATTTCAGTACGCTTTATTTTTTTTTCCAGTATTCCTAAAGTACCCGGTTGATTGCAATAAGCTTGACCGACTATTTTAGTTCCACTTGCTTAATAGGGTTAAGCAAGTGGGACTAAAATAGTCGGTTAAATTATAGTAGTTCCTATACCGCTACCGCTACCTTGGGACAGATTGCATTACTAACTTCCCGTCTTGTTTTTTTTGACGTTATCTGGAAATGTTATAAGCTATGTTACTCTAAAAACGTTCTTTGTTTGTAACCCCCACGGGTCATCACCTCACCGGAGCCTTACGGTGAGATGGTATGTTGAACTCGAACCGGCTAAAACCACACAGTGTTCCGTAATGGAGTCTTCTCGCCGGGGCCGCAAGTGTATCCTAGAATGGAAATCCCTGTGAACTCAGACTTGGCCGCCCCCCGGGAGCCAACGTCTGCATGCCATCACTGCGGAAGCTGTCGCGAGGACACTGCACTTCACACTTTAGTGGAGTGCACAGCGTGGGCGCACCAGCGCCTCAACCTCGCGGCGGCTATTGGTTCAGGAAGTCTCTCGCTAGAGACCATGGTTCTGTCCATGGTCCAAAGCGAGAGCGCGTGGGATTCCGCCGCCTTATTTTGCGAAGAGGTCATGTTGGCTAAAGAGGCGGCGGAGAGGATACGGGAGAGGGCAAGTACTCTCTCATCCCGTAGAACACGCAGCAGGCGCCGGAGAGCACAAAACGATCTCCGGCCTCCATGAGCGCTGGCCTGGGGGTAACGGGTAGGGCTGCCCTTACCCCAGCAGAAGCAGGCCTTTGACGGTGGTGTAACGTGTTCCACGCTCGCCTCTCAAACTGGTGGGGGGCTAGGCCCCTCGTACTCAATGGTGGTGGTACCTCTTGCAAAAGAGGTGGCCAAGGTCTGCAGGGTTCCTGGAAGAATCCCTCCTAGGGTATACCCAGGTCCCTTGCAATAGACCCACTTGTGCCGGAACACCGTGTGGTTTTAGTCGGTTCGAGTCCGACATACCACTTCACCGTCAGCTCCGGTGAGGTGATGACCCGTGGGGGTTTCCACACGAAAAAAAAAAAAAAAAAAAAAAAAATAAAAAAAAAAAAGACTTGGCCGCCCCCTCTCGGTGTGATCCGGAACACGTCGCGCCACCATCTCGGGCCTGCTTCTGCTAGGACGACGGATAGCCCTGTTCGTCACACTACACACTCAGGCTAGCACTCATGGAGGCTGGAGATCATTTTGCGCTCTGGTCCGTCTACTGAGGGACGGAAGAGTGCTAGTTCTCTCCCGTTCCCTTTCCGCCGCATCCTAGACTTGCATTACTACTTCACAGAATGAGGCGCCGGAATCCCACAAACCGTACAACACTCAAAAACATGATCCTCCTTCATACGCAGTCGGGTACAAAACAGAGTAACTGATTTTTTTGTGTTAACAATTTAAATTTACTTCTACTTGTTTATTTATAAAAACTTTTAAGGTTTCGAGTGTAGGTATTTATATTAGGAGGTAGGTAAGGTTGATCATCTTTAGGTTGTTAACTTGAATTATTTATAAAAGAAAAACAAATATACATACATATACAAATTTACATGTGTATCTCTAGCACTAGACTGCAGTAGGCTAACTGTGGGATTGATCTAAATGATATATGTATTATGTATACAGCCAAAAAGTAAATTGAAATATCCAACACAATATGTCAAAATTTTGATTTCGTGGGAGTCTGTATTTACATCCCACGCTGGTATTAATATGACATGGCCTTGACCAATACCACTATAATTAAGTGCATTAATTGCTTTATAAACCCATGGCGCTGCGTGCCAGTCCTCTTTATTAGACTGATCAAACTGAAATGGTTAATTCTTATTGTAACCAAATGCGCGAGAAGGAGGGTTATGTCCTCTAAGTGTATGAATGTATTGCAGCAACTGTGTAGCTCGACTTGCTTTTTAAAGGTTTTGGGTATCGAGAGTGTGATTATGGGGTGCTTGAAATGAAATAATTGATTTTGATTTTGAGTACTTAACTTTAAAGAGGCTTCTACAATGAAGCAATCACAACATTTAAATTATTTATATCAGTCCTCATGTCTCCTCTCCTCCTTGTTTCTCAATTCTACATTGATTTTAAATTTTATAAAATGCAAGAGAAAGGCAGGCTTGACAATGTAGGGTAGTGAGACTTGGGTATGGCACAAACAATATGAAAGTAGAAAAAAATGCTGTTAAGATGAGATCACTGCGAATTAAGACTTGTTGACAGAAAGAGGAACGTTTATATTAGGAAGAACTGTACCTTGAAAAAAGACGTAGTGACGAACATTAAAAAGGGTATGCTGAGGTGGTTTGAGCATGTTGAAAAAATAATTGCGGAACGAATGGCAAATCAAATGAGAATGGGAATGTCGGCAGGGGTATACAACACACACACATACGTCCAGTTGGTAATGTTCTGACGAAAGACAGGACAGTAAGCGAAACCGATGGAATTGTATAAAATGACAGTATGTAAGGATAGAAGTAAGTGGCAGCCTGTTGTCTCTGCCTACCCCGAGGGTTGAGAGACGTGAGCTTATGTATGTATGTATGCACAATACGCTACCAGAGATCTAAAGAGTTTAATTGCACAGATGTGTGTAACCACACACACATACACTGCAAGAGTATGTCTAGAGTCTAGAGATACACACAGTTGTGCAAGTCTAAGTTTGTGTGTGAGTAATGTAGGTATATGCAAGCTTGTCAGTTGCGTCACAATTTGTTAAATCTATTTTAGTTTTATTTTAGTTTTATTTTGTAGATATGCTATTAAACGTAATTATATTATCATCTAAGGATATCCGGTACTCTATATGTGCCTAAGGTCGCATTTCAAAGTATTATATATTATAGCAGTATATCATGTGTTATTGCTATTTTTACGAAGAGGGTTTTTTTTTTAACAATTAATGTGTTCCGGGGGCTTCACAAACATTAAATCAACAGACACAAAGAACTCGGGACAACTTTTTGTGTATAACACAATTTTTTGTCCAATAGGACTAGGAATCGAAGCCTTAACCTCCGGTTCAGCAGTCAGGGTCACTAACCACTACACCAACAGGCCCGCCGTTCCGTGCAGTTTTCTTAAAATGTGGACTTACTAGAGTTGGTATGCTAATACGTATATTATATTCTGATTGAAAGACGTTCTTATATAAGAGGCATACTATGTGATACAGATTGTTTGGCAGATTATATTCAGTAAGTATTCATTTTAATATATAAATTTCGACATTGTTAATCATCACAAAATTATTATTAGTAGCACGTGGCTACTTCTAGCCTTGGAGAAGAAGTTAGTACATATATAGTATATGTATAAATAGAAGTACCACGCGGAAGAAGTAGCGGGTAGAAGTTAGTACATATTATATATAATATTATTATTATTTTTTTTTTTTTGTTTATACTATAGGAGGCAGACGAACAGACGGGTCACCTGATGGTAAGTGACACCGCCGTCCATGGACACTTGCAACTCAAGAGTCGCAAGTGCGCTGCCCGCCTTTGAGGGTGATGAGGGATGGGGGATGCAGGGAGCGGAAAGAAGAGAGGAGGGATGAGGAGATGGAAAAAAGGAGAAAGGAGATGAGGGAGAGAAAAGGGGGGAGGGGGAATTGGGCCTCCGGAAACCTCACTCAATTCGGGGAAATGCAACGCAAGCGTTACTTCACAACCGGTTTTCTGTGAGGCCGTGGTATCGCACCGGTCGAGCCGGCCCATTCGTGCCTAAACATGGCTCTACCACTGAAAAATATATATAATATTATAAATGCGGTTGCATGTCTCTTTGTTACACTTTTACGTACCAACCACAGAACCGATCTTCATGAAAGTTTACCAGAAAAGAATATAGGATAATCTATTATTTAGAAATAAATGTTATTCCTTAGTTATTAAGACAATATTTTTATCTATACAGACCGAAGATTTTTAAATATATGAAGAATGATTCTCAAAGTCACTGGATCTCTACACATACATATTTTAAAAATCCAGTGTGCTCGAAAAGTAAATCAAATCAAAGCTTCATATTGAATAGTATAACAAAAATAAAAAAAAAGCCAAGTACAAGCCACTGCTACGTGGGTATGATAACATTTTTTGAAGCTGAGATTATTATCTCAGCTTCAAAGACACTTCACTTGAAAGCTCAGTTGTAGCTTGTTTATATGGCAGTAAGACTCATTAGGTGGGAAATGGTAATGTTTAGATATTGAGGTTACATCCATTTAATTTTAGTCTGATAATTTTAGCCATCCGTACTTTCTACTCTAAAGTAATAGGAGAGGACCGAGAATAATATCCTGAGGAACACCAAATGAAAGAACTCTAATGACAAATGACAGTGTCCATTAATTACGTGAGGGGATTTAAGCTATTAATCCACCCTTGATACTGCAATGAGGGAGAGCCTAACCAGAGTATTACCAATGCATCACAGAAAACCTGTTGTTCAACAATGCTTGCATTGTTTTTCACCGAGTGAGTGATGTTAACAGAACTCCAACCCACTCTCCCTTCCCTACTTTCGACTCCACTTAAACGATAACTCATCAGTTGCATGGGTGTCGTTAGTTATTTACCCCCTACCAGTTAAGGCTAGGTGCTAATCTGTGGCAATCAAAACACCAAGAAAATGACAGGGGAGCGTCAGTCCAAATACTACGCTATATTAATTCAGGTTTAGTTGAATTGCTCTTATTTATTTTATTTTATTTGTAAACTTCATTCCCATGTGTACATAGGTGGACTTAATGCCTAGGGCATTCTCTACCAGTCAACCTTGGGGTGGTGTAGAAAAGCGATAAGGTGCAAAGACATCTGAATCTAAAATTTACCTCTATTTTTAAAACAAACTAAATACATGTAGTATTTATAGTATTATAGAATATTCACATATTTAGAAATATATGTACAAATATACATATAGCAAATATACACATACATAAAAATATATATAGAAGAATATATATATACATTATAGCACCTGAAGTATGCTTGACTGGAACATTTAAAAAAAAAACAAGTTTACTGTAACTGTGTTTTTTTTTTAAGAATACTAGCAACGTGGGTAACACATTACTAGTATTCTTGTTAAGCCCCCCAGCTAAGCTAAATGCTTGTGTTGGGAGGGTTTACGACGGTAGTGTACAGTGCGGGGTTTGAACCCGCAACCACTTGATCGCAAGTCCGACGCCTCAGGCATCACGCTACCGCCGCTATAAGTATATAACTTTTATCTATCAGACAGTATGTACATATACACTCATAAAATGAGCGTTGACGAGAATGGGCTTTCTCCCTATTACGTTAGTGGGACCCAATTCTAATGGCAAATATTGGTGATTTATATACCTCTGCATACATCAGGCGTAAGTGTATGTGCGTATGTTGAAAAAGTGTGCTCTATGAGTTTCTTCTCCTTTCTTCTATATATGTAGGATCTACGTATTAGAACAGGCATCTAGTTTCACAACTGACTTAGTCTGGCGGTCTTCTTCTCTTGACAATTTAAGGATACATAGAATTGATATAATTGAAATAAATTATTTTGATTTGATTGAATTTAAATACACACACTATAAGTGAGAGTATTATTTAATGTGTAAAAGCTTTACTTGAATGAGCAGTAAGTTTAATAAAAACAGGAATATATTCTATATTAAAACCTGCTTGTAGCAACATGTACATTGTGCAGTCATATTACAATAAATGATCTCTATTAGCTGCCCTTGGTGCAGAAAACGCAACACAATTATAGAAATAACTATTACTATTATATACTATACTATAAACAATATGTATGTACAATGTGTTACATAAACTTTGTGCTAATAATATTTATCATCGCATGCAAGTTTGTATATGACACGGTCTGTGAGCTAACTCAGTCGGCTCCGCACGAGTGGAGCGATAGTGCGCCGCTAATAACCTATCGGTTAAATCATCAAAAACTGAGTTTGTTATGTTCTCAAGCGGGCCCTGGGTAACTATCGCTTACACACCCTGTCCAACACACAACTCGTGGTAGCGCCAGAGACGTAAGAGTTCTCTAGGTAATAACTTTTAATATGTAACATATATCTACAGTTGATTCATTGTTCTCTTTTTTATACTTTAGAGGGACAGACGAACAAACGGGTTACCTGATGGTAAGTGACAACTGCCGTCCATGGATACGTGCAACTCGAGAGTCGTAAGTGTGCTGCCCGCCTTTGAGGGTGATGATCGATGGGGTATGCTAGGAGGGGAAAGAAGAGAGAGGGGATGAGGAGATGGGAAAGAGGAGAGGGGGATGAGAGGCGAGGGGATAGGGGAGTTGGACCTCCGGAAACCTCACTCATTTCGAGGTAATGCAACTTAAGCGGTACTTCACAACCTGTTTTCTGTGAGGCTGTGGTATATGGCTCTACCACTCTACAGAATTAAATGAAAAAAAATCTGTTAAATTAAACTATGCGGTAATTGCAACCCAATTACAAATTCAAATTTAATATATAATTGCAATGAGGATGGTGACCACCACTCTTGGACTCCACTTATTGCTTTCCATCAGGCAGAGTGGAGTCATTATGGTAGGCTTATATTTATAAAAAAAAGTGTATGCCCTTTAGTTGCGTAAAGGTTGTTTAAAGACATCTCTCGCATTAAACTTGACAAACAAACACTTGAGAAACATATAAACAACGGACACAAAGTACATCATTACTCGAGCTAACTATTAGTGGATAACAATTTTATGTACCGTGTGGGAATCGAATCTACGAACTCAGCAGTAAGAAACCCCAACCACTATACCTGTTGGTTAAGCGGTTAAGTGAAAAATCGACTACACCGGCATCGTCTTTTTAAACCCCTGACGCAAAAAGAGGGGTGCTATAAGTTTGACGTCGATGTCTCTCTGTCTGTGGCATCGTATCTCTCAAACGGATGGACCGATTTCGATGCGGTGTTGTCATTTGAAAGCCAGTTTCCTTGCGATGGTTCTTAGCTATGTTTGGTTAATATCGGTCCAGCAGTGTAAGAGTATAAGCACTTTTCCAAAATGATGTTAGGTATTTTTACTTTTTTAGGGTTGTACTTTAAACTCTTAGTATTTTTTTGCGCCATCAGGATCCCACTAGGATTTTAAATTTTGTTCTGCTGACGTTACCTCAAAATGCAATATCGGTTTCACTCCCGCTGTTAAAACGTTTCAAATGATAATTCACATGTCGAAATCCATCAAGCCGTTTAGAGTCTAGGCCGTGACTAAGAAAGACCATAGATAAATCTTTAGGATATACATACACCCGATAACAATAACCCTCCTTACATTTATCTACGCATTAAAGTAAATAAAACCGTTTTGGGTCGGGGCGCTAATATCAAGGTCATATTAAATGGCAATGATGTCATCTTTGTATCGAGCTTCTATTTTAAGCATTGTTTAGTATACTCATATATGTACATAGTACGTACGCGAATAAAGATATACCAACTGTGAATAACAAAGTATTAAAACAGTCTTACAAATTCATGTTTAGAATCAATTATAGTTAGACGTTGCAAACTCTTGAAAATTAGCTTTCTGACGTCGTAAAACGATACTTAAACAAGTATTGAATGTCTCGAACGGAGTGTTTTCATTGCATCACAGAAAACCAAGTTTCGCCTAGAGAGTGAGGTTGTCGAAAGCACACGCCTCTGAAAATTGCAGGTATTCTCAAAGACCGGCAACGCACTTGCAGATGTAGTTACTTACGATTAGGTATGCACTCTACTGGATTAAATAGATGTCTCTGTGGTACTGCAGTAGTGTATTAAGGTTGGTTCGATTCCCTAAAGATTTCTATGTTGACATTGACATTCGTATTGCTATGGAAAGTGTTATGTAGGTATTAGAAAAAAATATGTTAGTAAAATAAAAACCATGTTCTAAGACCTACGTACAATAATATTTATAACAACTAT
Source organism: Tyria jacobaeae (assembly GCA_947561695.1). Lineage (NCBI taxonomy): Eukaryota > Metazoa > Arthropoda > Insecta > Lepidoptera > Erebidae > Tyria > Tyria jacobaeae. The sequence goes on along the minus strand of OX387215.1, from coordinate 19,509,528 downwards.
GCTTAACTTTGCTGTCTTATAATACAGAATATTTATTGCATATACAATTCGGTCGTATTGCCTGCGCCATCTATTACACGTGACGGGAACTAGATCTTTCCTGTCCCTTCTGTCTTGCTTTCATTAAAGTGTACATATATTATGTATGTGTGCTATTGCTTCTTGTCGTGTCCGTTCATTGCGATGTCACTTTACGCTATCAGCTATCTCTAGGTTTCGTCCTCGTAACTCGTATTGAACCGAACACCACATCATATTTTATAACCCGCCTGCGCAAAAAAGGGGGTTTGTTTTTTGAGTACATACATGTATTTATTAGATAAGCCAGACAATACATTTTTCATGTTTATAAAAAGTACCTCGTTGTCGGTCGTCTTCCTTTGATGATAATGAAGCACAATGTTAAATACAAGGTTATCAATTCTCCAAACAGGATGTAAAAACAAACTATATTTATAAACTTATTTTTTATCCATTTTGTAACTCCGACCAACGACATCCTTCAAAATGACTTACACTTCAGAGCTTGACGATATAAAAATTTACCAAGACGTCACCGCGTGGGGAATTTAATAACCTTTTCGGACTTTCAAATAACAAAACTTTGACATATAGTTTTTTTTAATGATTCTTGCGACGTATAATTTATTTCTGAAAATTAAATTCACTGCAAAATGTTGTATATATGTATCTGTATATGACTGATCTTACAGTGGTCTATAAATCTTCCTTTAAAGGCTTCCTTCTAAGTGTATCCTGGGTCCCCTGCGATATAGCCACTGTGATGGAATACCGTGTGGTTTTTTAGTAGGTTCAAGTCCGATATACCATCTCACCCTCAGCTCCGGTGAGGTGATAACCACTGGAGGTATGCAAAATGTGGGCGTTTGAAGTGCCCCTGCCTACTGCCTGCATAAAATTTGTTACAGGTATATCAATCTAGAATAACGAATGTATACAGTTATATAATAATACAAGTACATTATTATTGTTGGAATAAAGCTGTTGTTTTGTCATGATCAAGATCAAAGATAACTAACACAAGCAAATGAGACAAGTACTCTGTTCGTGACGATGGCTCATTTCAACTTTTTGTTTTTATTTCTTTTGTTTTGTGTTCGAATAGCATGTGTTTTATGATATATTGCTAACAGATGTGGCCAGAAAGAACATGTATTACAGGAGCCGATTCGGCTTTTCATTATTTTTAATGCTTCATTTCCTCAGTAAAATTTACTAAGTACCTCGAGAAGACAGATGAATGGTATGTAACGCGGAAGACCGGGTGCTATGGCGCACTGGGAGAGGCCTATATACAGTAGTGGACTGCAATCGGCTGAGTGACTAGTTACTATCTACGTATGTATGTACTAGACTACGGCACCGTTACTTAAAGATACGACCCCTGGTATGGGTGTCTCTGAAATCTATTCTTAGCGAAACGCTCATGGCTTTAGTTATTTTATTGAAGGTTGGATAATTTTATTAAAAATATGATCTGATAATGATGCAAATGCGTTTCGTTTCAACAGATAAAACATTTTATTAATTTTACGTCTTAGTCTTATAAAAGGATTCTTTTAAGAAGGAGGATTATTGTTTTTCAAGGGGTTGTAGATCTTACTTTGCCACGGCCAAGAGCCTAAACAGGTTAATGGATTTCAAACATGACTGAGATCTCATTTGAATCGTGATAAAAATAAAGGGAAAGATAAGAATGAATATAGGTTTTATATTTTATTTTTATAATATAAGGGAACAGACAAACCCGATGGTAAGTAAAAACAGCCATCCATAATATCTGCAACTCAAGAGATATAAGACGCGAAGTGGAGATGAGGTATGAGGACAGGAGGATGAGGGGAAAGGATAGAGGACAGGGGGAGTTGGGCCTACTGAAACCTCACTAATTACAGTGAAATGCAACAATGCAAGCGTTGCTTAAAAACCGGTTTTCTGTTAGGCCATGGTATCGCACATTCGTGCCTAATCATGGCTCTCCCAAGAGAAATAGTTTATTAACAAGTAATATCTGAACGATTTTATAAATATATATCTCTATAGAGTTTAAAGACTAAAGGTAGCCTTAATAATGATTCTTACAACGAGCAGTGTGATGTGTTTCTTGATTCAAATATAAACTGTGTTTATAGCGGTCGTAATACTATATTCGTCTGATGACGTGCCTAATACAAGGTCTAGTGTAGGGCGAAGCCATTACTGTCCAGACTATCAAATCTACGGTACATTCCCCTCAAATATTTTTGGTTCATGTGATCCTTAACTACATTATGTACACTTCGTAAGCTTTTTCATACTTATGAGCAAATATATACATATTTCTATTTTTTTAAATATTACAATAGTTAGATTCATTATGACGAATACGTTGAAATGCGTCTAAGTATAATATTTTTATTATGACATTATTTAAGTAAATCTAAATGACTATAAAATGTTGTGATGTGTAGCATATTGAAGAGGAAATAAATATAGTAGAGAAATCAAGTAATATTATTTCAGAATCAAAATGAAAACAAAAAATAAAGCTACCACTTCCAACTATTACTAAGACTCCGCTGCCGTCTATCACCTGGTGATAGACTGCACACACACTGCACCTGTATCGCTCGAACCGTGATAGTTAGACAGTTGTTTTTTTACAGATGATGTAGTTCAGTAATTGCCGCTATAACAACAAATACTAAAACACAGAATAAAATAAATATTGATGGGGCTTCCATACAACAAACGTGATTTTTTGCTTGTTTTTCCTCGATTTTATAAAATGTAGACGCTTGAAATATTCGCAGAATATTTAGTTATATATTCACTTTAAAAAGAAATAGTTGCATTCAAAGAAATCAAATATTTAATTAATTAATTCATTTTTTTATGCCGTTTTTATAGTTAATAGTACGGAACCCTACGTGCGCGAGTCCGACTCGCATTTAGCCGGTTTTATTTTACAAACTTCTGGTTACATTGTTTTAAATTGCAAGGAATATGTGAGGGCTGTGAGGATATATGGGACTTAATTAACATACAACATATTTTTAACCTACATATAACACAGCTAACAGTTGGTAGCGATGCGTTCAAAACATAGCTTGAAAGTCATTAACCTCAGTGCATCGAAAGACATTTCAATGTTAAATCAAATGTCATTCCACAATATAAGACAAAATATTGAACACTAATGAACATACACGCTTACAATACATAGCTCTCGATGTCGGCCGCCGCGTCTGTCTGTCATGTGGGCACTCGATGCGCCTCTGCCTGCTCCTTCAGGGATATGGGCGTGAGTATATGTAAATATGTTAAATAAAGAGCGAATTTTGTGACTGGCCGACAGACAAAGAAGTCGTTGTTTATATCAAGGACGATCGCACGAGTATAATATTTTTAGGTTTTAGGTAACGAGTATATAATAATTCAATAATATTTTGTAGCGTTAGCGGTTACGCTTAAGGATTGCCTAGTTTTTTTTTAAATGTTTGTGTATGTAATACCTTTTTAATAATAAAAATCTTTTACGTTTTAAGTTCCACCCATAAATAACTTCAACATGTACTCTTCAAATGACTCTACATCATATATACAAAAAGATACACCATGTTTCCTTTGGGATATACAGATAGAGGAAGCCCCTATTTCTATCCCTCATACCTCACGAGATTGCTCACCTGGTCTGAACTCTCTAACTCACTATACAAGCCTGATAGTTCCTGGTACCTTATATCTGCTCTTCTTAAGAACAACTCAACCCTACCGGCCATCCAACTATCGTTCAAATTAAATGTTTATTTTGTCATGCGTACCTCAGTCTTTCTTTCTACGTGTCCAAACCACCTCAACATAGGCTTTTCAAATTTCGCTACAACGCTCTCTTTTCTCATACTTCACAGTGATCACATTTCAACCACATTTCATTAGTTGGAATTCTAATTACTCCTTAGAAGATACAGGCGTCAGCGTATATATGCGTATGTTTTTTCTCATTTACTTTACTAATTATAGATGCCTACAAAAATGACTTACTATGATATGATCATTGCGAGTGCAAGAGTTCAGAGTTCAGTTTAGGAGTTGAAAGTACGATGGCGGTAGTAGGATTCCGGTAAACTATCTCACTCAGCGAAACACAGAACCGGTTATCTAAGGCCGTGGCAGTGCTCCCAACTCTACCAACTTTTAGGTAGATCTACCAACTTTTAGGGTTTTTCTCAAATCTACTACCTTATAAAGAAAATCTACCAACTTTTTGTTTACAATTTTTTTTTTTATTTCTTTTACCACGGCCGCCGTGGTATAACTTTGATGGAGTCGGCCATTACGTGCCCGAGCTTGGCACTCTCACGTCAAAAAGTTCTAAACATTCCTTATTTAAAATCATCATCAAAAAGATCGTGTAGACGAATTTGCATTACAACCATTTTTGACCGTTGACAGATGTAAATAAAAACCATTGGGTTTACTAGTCTACATCATCTGCATACAAAACGAATACATACCAATGAGGGTATGTGTAGACAAAGGACAGAATGTAATGTACCTAACATTAACATCAAGGATTGGCAAATATGACGACAATACTTACAAGACGCAAATATATTACCCGAGTGCGGAAAAAATAGGTTTATGGTTTTCGTGTGACTGTGTGTTTAAAGTTTCTTTGTCACGACGGTAAACGGGTTGATGCATTTTGACATGCTGCAAACTTCAATTGAATCATCTTAATAGTGATCTTGTTATAGGATATAAGATTAAAAGAAGTCGCAAAGACACTCACTACACTCTTAGACTCCACGTGTTGCTTTTCATCCGGCAGAGTGGAGTCACTATTTACAGCAGTATTTACTTTCTCTTATATCGCTGATTTAAATAGAAATGTTATAGGTACGTACTCTATGTCACTCCGACTACTGAGACGGTTCAAATTAGATACCTCACACATTGAAATATATTCAACCACCTAGGCTGTAGAGATAACGTACCATCCTAAAGAGAGCTGATACGTAAATCATGTTCATCATCAGCCTATCGCAGTCCATTGCTGAATGAAGGCGCTAACTATTCCGGTCTCGAATTCGTTCGAATCGATTCGAAGGAAATGCCCTTTGACAATTATTAATTGTTTTATTGGTGTGGGTACATTTTAATATATCATGTTATGAATTGTCTTGTCATTTTTTTATATATTTTTTTATGTAAACATTTTCGTAAAAGCCGTGTATGCTAACATCTTTCAGTATTAAATACTTATAGTTTCACTAATGTCAGCCCTCCCTCTGTATTAAAAACACATATTTTTTTTAAAATATGGTTTTGATTGGTGCCGATTTACGTTATTCACGGGGTCAACTATACGACCCTAAAATATTACTTCTATTTACTACACCTTTCTGAAACATTCTGATTATGTAAACATGGTGTTTCAGAAAAGTATGGTTATACATACATTAATACATAAATACACACACAATCAAAACATAACACTCAATGCTCAGCCGGATATTTGTAAAATGTTTATGTCATGCTTTTTTATACATATATTTTTTATAACTCATTCCATTTGTTTAATTAAATTATTTAATATAACAACACCAGTATACCTGTGCCTAAAGGTAAGCAATTAGCATTAAATACATTACTTACTTAAGACTTTTTAAAAAATACTAGCAACGTGGTCCATGAATACCCTCTTTACTCTCAGGCATTCATTAGCTCTCTTCCAACCGAAATTCTTGTGTTGAAGGAATGTCGTGCACAGTGCGGGCAGGTGCTAGGAGGGTTTCGGATGTCTTAATAAAGCTATGCCCGAACTCCACTTATTTTAAGCGCAGCACAGCACACCTTGTGGTTTTAGTCGATTTGATTCCGACACAATTTTCCACCTAGAACTCCGGTGGAATGATGACCCGAGGGGGCTTCCACGCAAAAAAAAAGAAGAATGGACTCACTACAGTGTCCTGGGTGGGTTCGAACCAACGACCACTAGATCGCAAATTCAAAGCTCTACCCATTACGCTACTGCCTTAATACCAATGGTGTAACTTATGAGCTACAAATTCTATCACCCCTAGGCTTGCCACATGCAAACTGCGAATTTGACTACACGTTACTGATGCGTAATTGGCGCGCCAAGTGTTGTTGGTTCGAACCCCGTACGGGACAACACTTTGTGTAATCCTCAAATTGTTGTTCTGAGTCTGGGTGTTCTTTGTGTCCGTTGTTTGAATGTTTGTTAAGTCCCCCGCGTTTCAGGAATTAAACCTATTGCGGTAGTTGTCTTTTAAAAAAGAAAGAAAAAAATAAAAAAAAACCTTTCATCCCAAAAAAAAATACTGATTGCAGTAAATAGAAAATAGTTAGAAGATCGGACTTCTCAGCACCAGCCATTTCGAGTTACACGTATGCGACACTGACTTGCTTGAACTTTTGCTTTTACCCGCAAACCCATCTGTATGAACAATATTCCTTTCCTTTCTTTCTATAATCTCTATCCTGTCAATATAGCCCAATTTAACTGCCAATAGTGTCAGGATACTGGCAATAGGCTTGCCCCTGTTAATATAAAAAAAGTAATCGACAAAATGTGGTGCTGTGCTTACCCCTTCTGCGCTACAGGTGTATGTGTGTGTACGATTGAAAAAAACTATTTAACAGCAATTAGCTTATAATTTTAACATTTAAGTCACCTATTTGAAATTTTTTAAAATATTTAAATAGAGTTTTTTATTAAATTTGAAAGGAAGGAATTGAAATTGAGTTACGATACATTCGTACAAAATACCGTTTATTACTATATTACTCCAAACATTTTTTGTCAGCGATATTCTATTGATTACAATTGCAGACATGAGGACGCCAGATGAATCATAGAACAACGACAAAGCGCAGAAAGGACACTTGAATTGACCACGCCCATTTCTTTTAAGATATGCACATAACTTATATAAATTATACACATAATAAAATATAACAAACATGTATGCAGCTGTGAACATTATTTCGTTGGGGTGCAAAAAAAATCTTTGAAATTTTTGTAAAATAAACTATACATACATCAAAATCAATATCATTTATTTTAACTGAACTAAGCATAGGTATTTTTGAATAGTCAAGAGAGGAAGTTGCTTGTTCCATTCTATAGAGAAGAAGAAGCAAGAAACGGAGTTTTTCAAATATTTCACGTAAATTTTAAAACTTCAAATACTTACAGAAACCTGCTACTTTTATGATAAATCAATGTTATATTTATATGATGCTCATATTCCTAATATGCGTTTTGATTTTGATGTGTTCTGTTGAATGAAATTAAGTATCAATGTGAGTAAATAGTACGATATGATGTAAAATAAGATATAAATGTTACAAAAAAATAAGATACCCCAAGAATGAATTTACTCATAGTTCAAGTTATTCATTGACATTGAAAACTTGTTTTGTATTTAATAATAAAAACTATTTTTGTGTTTTAATTCTAGATACGTTTTATTGAATGAAATTAGGTATCAATGAAGGATTGCTTTTTAAAATTAAAGTGAGTAAATAATAAGATATTTGGTCAAAATAAGATAAAAATGGCACATAAAAATAGATAGACCCTAAGATTAAATTTATTCATAGTTAAATATCTTCATAGTTAAAGTTAATCATTCATATTGAAAACTTGTTTTCATTACAAAATATTACAAATGCGAATCTATGGATGTTTGTTACTCAGTCATGCCAGATCTATATGAAATTTGACACATCTATAGTTTATAGCCTGGAATTAACAGACATTTTTTATCTCAGAAGAAAATGTATGGTTTAAAATTTTCATGCCAAAACTTATCATTGCTCACCATATCATAACCAATTATTGAAAACACTTACCATTAGACCGATTCATGTTTGGCAATTTAATTAAATATAAAGTATTTTAATACTCAGACCTTCCGGTATCAGCCTGGAAAACTATTCATAGATAGGTAAGCTCACGCCTTCCTCAAATCGGTTTAAGGAGAGACAACAGCCCGCCACTTGCTTCTATCCTTTCATACATTACAAACTTCCTCTACTGTCATTGAACGTTTAATACAAACCCTTCGGTTTCGGATAAATCTGAAATGTCCTTTGTATGTCTAATGGTCGACTCCCATTCAAGTGTGCCTTAGATACTCGATTTGTCATTGGTTTCGCATTCATTCTTTCTACATACTCAAACCCCCTCACCATAACCTTTTCAATTTCCGTCACTACGTCTTCTCTCAAGGCACTCTTCTTACTTATATCTACTTTCAACTGTCTACTCACCAGTTTTGTCCCACATATACTTCGCAATGATCTCATCTTGAAGGCATTTATTGAAACTTCATATTTTTCTGCCATACCCAAGTCTCACTACCATACATTAACGTGAGCACCAGAACTTTATAATAAACTGCCAAGCTAGCCTTATTCACTACCAATTGACGTGTACGCGTGTAGCACTATAATTATCCGAATATCACATTTAATCTCCTTTCTATATCTCCTTTGCATCTTGCATACTTTTATAGATAAAAATGTGTGACTTGTTCGTCGTAACATAACATTCTGTTATATCTTCATTTTTTCACATTCACCTTCATATATTTATCTTTAAAAGCCTTATTCATGCTTTCCTCTATTATCTGCAAGTCCTGCGCTGATGAAGCAAGTATCTAAGTCTAGATAAATATCTTGACTATCGGCATATAGGAAGCACTTAACCTGAAATCGTCCATATCCAATCCACATTCAGTTTCTTTTATCACTTTTTTTTTTTATAATATAGGGGGACAGACGAACAGACGGGTCACCTGATGGTTAGTTACAACCGCCGTCCATGGACACCTGTAACTCAAGAGTCGTAAGTGCGCTGTCCGCCTTTGAGGGTGATGAGGGATGGGGGGATGCCGGGAGGGGAACGAGGAGTGGGGAAGTGGGGGAGTCGGGCCTCAGGAAGCCTCTCTGATTGCGGGGAAATGCAAGACAGGCGTTGCTTCACAACTGGTTTTCTGCGAGGCCGTGGTATCGCACAGGTCGAGCCGGCCCATTCGTGCCTAAGCTCTAACACTGTTGAAATTAACTGGTTTAAATTTCAAATTACACTTTTTAATTTGAATTTGGTTTAATATTTGATAGTCCGTCCGTCCGTCCTTCTGTGGTCTTCACTTGTGGTGTTGTAAGAAATAGTAATGTTTTAAAAAATATCTGAAATTATAGATTGATACACACAACGTCACCCCAACTTGTTGCTTTGTCAAGTGTAACATTAGTTTTAAAAAGATAGTAAAATAACTGCCTGTGTTGATTTATAACCGCTCATTTCCAAACACACTTTAGTTTTTATTATAGTAGGAAGATAAATATGCTATGAGTAGGTATTGATATAGTTTAAATGGATTAATAGTGTCCATTAGGTTATCAAATTAGGTCACTTACTTACAACTTGAACTGTTCTTTACTATTATTGTTATATATATTCTTTTCTAAATCTATATACATATATTTTATTAAAAGTACCCTTATTCAAATTACGTGGTTAACAAAGGCTACTTGCAAACTTGTCTCAAAACTTTTTCCTGAAGTATGTCAAACTACAGAGCCTAAACTAAACAGATCTGGTAAAGTCACACCTAAAAAGTCAGAAAATATTTCAAAAACTGTCGTATTAATCAACCTTTGTCTTCAATAGTGTAGTTGGTAGTATGTTATTTAAATCTAAACCATACATTTTCCTAAATAAAAACCCTATGTGCTGTTCTAGATTGTAATGTATCTTGCAGCCAAATTTAATTCGGATCTGTTAAGCTATTCTGGAGGGATTGAGTAAAACCACCTGACCAAACTTTCCTATTTATTAACAGTAGTATGATGCTTTACTTTGAGTCATGAAAAAAAAAAACCGGTTCGCTTTCTTATGAACCGGTATATACACAAGGTCTAGTTTACTATATATTTATATATTCACCCTTATACTCGAAGGGGTACGCAGAGGCGTCTTATACACCCTTAATTGGACCAACTTTAATTTACTTCATTAAACATTAATATAACCTGTATCTTGCTAATAAATAAACAAGTATTCAGAATATTTTTCATTCATTTAATTTTAAACAAACAGACTACAGAATCACCAGCCAATGTCATAAGCATTGTAATCTTATCGTTCGTTGTTCTCAAGTTTAGCATCCTCTTTATAGACATCTGTTTCTATGTTATTTATAAAGAAACAATAATCTATATGAGAATTTCCTTTTTAAGTAGGCAAGGAGAAGACAACAGGATAGTTCTGTTTGTCAACCGCTTTGTGTTATAAATTAAGAATTTGAAAGAACAAAGTTTAAATTTAATCAATAATTTAATGAATGGACAAATAGTGTAATTTTTCAAGAAGACAATGCAAGACCTCGCTATAAATCCCTGTGTTGGGGACGACTTTACTGTTTATAAAGGTTTAAACATACAATCAACCGATTTAAGAAGATATAATCGCATAAATGAGCCAGAGACCAACCTCCAACAAAGGCGTTCTATCATGGTAAGGGGATCATATAATTTTATTGAATATTGTCGGGAACACCTGACCGTGTTTATTGTTTTTTTTTATGGTATATGGGGACAAACGAGCAGACGGGTCGCCTGTTGGTAAGTGACTTTCGCCGCCCATGAAAACTTGCAACTCAAGAGTCACAAGAGTGCTGTCCGCCTTTTAAGATAGTGAAAAGAGGATATGGGCAAATGGGGAGCGGAAAGAGGAGAAGGGAATGGGAAAGAAGTTAGGTCTCCGGTAACCTCACTCGTTTGGTTACACAGAGCAAGCATTGCTTAACAGCCGGTTTTCTGTTAGGTCGTGGTAATACTCCGGTCGAGTCGGCCCACTGCAGCAGAAGCGTGGCCTCTCACGTTTTATTTTCTATCAGAGTCTGCCGTACCTTGGTAACTTGTATGATTCTTTATAATTTTGCATGGAACCATAATTCTTTTCCATAATAAAAATAATTCACTTTAGAAAAATAGACAACCGACTGCAATGCGTCTATCATAAAATTTAACACTTATATGGTTTTCTCATGGATGCCATTGTCACAACTGGACCAAACTCTCATTTAAATAGCCTTGAATACCCTACTAACCACTATAATTTCCAATAAAAAAAGAATACTCGGAATTGGTTTACGAGATATTGAGTTATTTGTCCATTTGTCACGCACGCGCACGCGCACAAATTTTTATTCCGTGTGAACATCGAATTCACGAGCTCCGGCTCAGCAGTCAGAATCTCTAACCACTAGACAAACAGGCCAGTCAGCTATCAGCCAGTTGAACTCCCACTACAATCAGATGACCCGTTCTTGAAATTAGCAGGAACCAACTGACAGTTAGGTAGACAGACACACCGACAAACTAAAAATATATATCCTACTCCCATATTGCTGTACGTATTGTTGAAATTTCTTAAGAACACTCTAATCATTTATAAAGCTTATGATTATATTGGTTTAATGTAACCAGAAAATACAGCACATATTTTTATTAAATATAAGAAATACACACATTCATGGGTACGTTTCATGGGGACGCCTTATTATAATTTAATTTTAAACATAAGTTTTTCTGCTACTTTATATATGTAATAAATCTAATTAATAATTACTTCATCAGAATCGTTTTTATAGCGCTATTTCCACTGGGTACCTACTAAAATAAAAAAATGAGAATTTTGGAGCCATAATAAACGGTTTTTGTTTAAAAAAAAAAGAAATACACAGAAATTATACTAAAAAAACTTATACCCGTAGTGTAAATGATGAAATGATGTGGTCACCCATTCATTAGGTGGCCAGGGTTTGCAGGGGTTCTTTCTTAGAGTATACGGGATCCCCTCCTATAGATGATGTGTCCCCTTGTGATGGGACACAATGTGGTTTTAGTCGGTTCGAGTTATACTTACCACTTCAGCTCCACACCGTCACACCTTCGGCTCCGGTGAGCTGATGACCCGTGGGGACCCCATATTAAAAAAATAAGGTAGCTACATACATATAAAATTTATTAAAGTTTCTCATTAACAGAAACCTGACGCCCTTTTTAAAATTTCATATTCGGCTTCTTTGGGATGAAAATCTTTATTTTGTTCTTGCTTCCGCTATTTTTTTAATAATTCCAGTTCAATGTTAGAAAGTACCTATCTACCCTTCTGCGCGTATAATCTTTGTCACTGCCAAACAGCCCCTATTGAGTTTGGTTCACAGTTGTCTTTTAGCTCTATAGCAGTATTTTGTGTCTTCATCTCTCGGAGATTTTGGGGTGAGTACCTACTAATTTCATATTTTTATAATAAAATGAAATATTTCTAATGCCAAAAAACGTTTTATATATACACATTCTTATATTCTGTTACAAAAGTAAGTTTTTGTTCGATTTGTGTGTTTTTTTTAAGCAATTGTAGTATAATGTATAGTTTTGTATATAGTGACTGCTTTAGTGATAATACTCGATGATCTTTAAATACAAGCGGTTTGATACTGTCATGGTTTTCAGTAAAGTAATTTTGAGTAAATTCTTTTTATAAAAATATCATACATAGCCGTTATACCACCCGTTAAAGAAGTTTCACCTGCTTTATGGTAACAGCCCAGCTTCTAAGTATCACAGCTTGATGTTTTATAACCTATATTATTTATCAATAAATCCTCTATCCAACACAATAATATACTTTAATATCTAACTGATATTTCTGGAGATTAGAGTGAAAAACAAGCAAATAAGAAAATGTATGGCTTTATTATATATATACAGATAAAAAGTGGAAAAGCTTAACTAATCTAAACAACAAATCTCTCGGTTTAAAGAATTATTCGTAATGGATACTTTGAAGAAATCTTGGAATAAGTTTTTTTTTTATGCGATTTATGTAAGTGACTACCGCCGCCCATGGACACCCGCAACTCAAGGGTCACAAGTGCGTTGCCGGCCTTTTAGGCAGGAGTACGCTCTTTTCTTGAAGGTTTGAAGGTCGTATCGGTCCGGAAATACGGCAGGCGACAATTTGTTCCATAGGCTGGTTGTGCGAGGCAAAAAGCTTCTGGAGAAGCGCACAGTGAATTGATTTACAAAACACTTGTTTTATTGATAAACTTCCCTTGTACTCAGGGTTGGTTAAAGTTTAAGGTTAGGTTTGAAGAAAACTTGACACCAGTAAATAAATGAAAAATAGGGCTAGTGCAATTGGACGGTTATGACAAAATGTAACAACCCACAAATTATCAAAAAAATATTTAATGACATCAACTCGATCGGAATGTGATAAATTGCTACTCAGCAACAGCACAATCTTTATTCAAATTTGACTAAAAATACATGATTATTGGATTAAGTAATTTTAGCATAGTTTTCTAAAAGTACATTTATGCCTTTGATACGTTTTGGCGTAACTGGGTACAATTTATAATGATAGGCTCATTAAATTCAGTTATATATTATATAAATTAAACCTTACATAAATAATTGTAAGGTTTCTTTCAGTGTACACCTCTAAATTTGTCGGAAAGTACATTTTTTTTTTCGTTTATTGACTGACTTAATTATTAAGATTACTCTAAAAGGTATCAAAATATAAAACCCTGTATTTTTTATATCTACTGACCGTGCTAGAATACTCAAATAGCTTATTAAAAATGAAGTCTTAGTAAAAATATTAGTATTATTACTTATAGTTCACTCTAGACATAACCTACTTACTAAAATATAATAATGAGTTTGCAATTATTGAGGTGTATAATCGCGATATCAGCGTAAAAATCAAGACATAAGCGCGCAAAATGCAGCCTATAAAAAAGTATTTAGAGCTTCTTTTTACTCTTAAAAGGGTATAAAATAGTTTTATCGGTTGGCGACGCATGCGTGGCAACCCCGATTTTGGCAACTTCCACAGATTATATTGATCTATTTTTCATAACTTTAATTTTTCATTAGACAATATGTTTGGCGGCAACTAGTGCTGCGTAGTATAAAAAAGATGGGGCCAGATCGGCCAGTGTAAGGCCATGCTTAGGCATGAATGGGCCGTCTCGACCAGTGCGATACCACACCCTCACAGACCGGCTGGTGATGTTAGCGTTGCATTTCTCCGAAATTGGTGGAGTTTCAGGAAGCCCAACTCCCCTCTCTCTTTGATTCAATATATTTTTTTTTATATTTAGCTCTAGCTTCAAATAAAAAAACACGTTGAGAGGCCATTGTAATTCAAAACAGCCATGTTTTTTATTCATGGATTAAAAGCTTTCTTTTTATTATTTCAGATCAAAATGGGATTGCCGCAGTTGACAACATGTTGTTTCGTATTCGATCTGAAGACTGGATGCATCATCATGGGCAGCATAAATGCTGTGAGTACATATAATCTATTCTTAATTTACTTCCCAATAAAAGTCAATACTAATAATACAGGCGGCCTGAACATATTTTATTACTACACACTAGACTACTACAACTACCGCACTAGAATAAATTCCTGTATCGTGGTAAAAATGTTCAAATAACAGACACAAAAAACTCAAAACATCTATTTGAAGATTACACAAGCATGTGGCAGCCTAGTGGCGAGGCGACCACTTAACGTGCCATCCGTGCAGTATGTTCCGCGACTTATCATAGTTTTTGAGTTATGGTTTTTTTTCAGAATTTCTGATAATTTTCGACATTACCAAATTCAAAAAAAAAAAAAGTAGAAAACTCTTTTTTAAAATGAATCTTCATGAGTGGTTATGCATAAAACAAAAGCTTTATAACTGTGATGAAATTAAACTTTAAATTAAAAATCTAAACAAACATGACTTCATGGTTTCTTAATAAGTCTTAAAAATGAGTTAGACACTCAGCTTTCATAATCATTAAAAATGTACTTAATGCTCTTTGGCCAAAAACGGCCTTCAAAGACAACGCGTGGAAAATTCCTAAATTTAGGCACTTGATTAAGTTAACGTTGAAGCGATGTTGAAGCGTTGATGCTCTTCTCACTTCGTGTGGATTTTCAATCCAAATCACATCACAAAGAAATAGCATATGCCCGAATTAAATAAACCTTTTAAAAATAAAACTCTCTAACTCTTTTTAGAGAGTTTTTTTTTCCAAGGAGAGTTTTACATCCCAATGATGAGCAAACTAAATGAGACTAAACAAGTTTGGGCTCATTTAGTTAGTTTTATAAACTATTGTCTTATTTCCCTACCATAAATATAAAAAAGGGGAAAACTGTCAAAAATATAAGTACATACACAATTTTTTTGAATAATAGCGATGCAGATATTACTCACTTCAAGAGTATTCATAATTGAATTCGTTTATTTTGGAAAGAAATGCTTCAAAGTCAGTTACAGTTTTTCCTTACAAGTTACAGACATTTTTTATATATTGTATTAAAAAAAGTATTCTTGAATAATTATATTGAGATTCAAAATTTAAATCAATTTTATAATATACTTTGATATAAAACTTAAAAAAAAACAAATTGTTTACAGTTTCTTTCCTAACGTTCGTTTGATTTCAAATTGCAAAAACATAGGATAAACAAGAACACCCTACAGTGGATGGCAAAGAATTAAAAAAGGCAATGGCAGCCTCCTATTTGACTGAAAATCAAGGCCAATTCAAAAAGCAACAGCAAAAAGAGGCTATTCGAGCCACTTTAACTCCCCGACGAATCCCAGCAACCCCTTAATGTTACCGATGACCTCGGAGAGTGACCTTGGTGGTCCCGGGCACTTCCACCTGTCAGTCCGTCAGTACAGGCATGCTCTGCACAGTGGACTGTCCGTAGCCCCTATGGCAAAGAGGTGTTTGTTAAAAGAGCCATGTCCAGTAATGACACTAGTTACCACACGCAGCTGCCTCTTATCTAGCCGGAGTAGTAGTTGATGGCGAGTAGTGTCACCCTCGACTGTCCGCAGTCTTCATGGCTTGCCCACATAGTATTGTGTCCGAATTTGTCCGAAAGGGAGGGGCACTATGGGTTCTGGGGCCACAGCGCATAACCCTTGATCCTTTGCAGGGTTACTTTGTTGGGAATGCATACCTCTTTCAAACGCTGGTGGCACTCGTAAACAAGTCCCGTATTGATGACCGAATGCTTGTAGTACTGCCATACTGTCAGATAGGATGCGGATCGATTGATCCTTTACCTTTCTGGCGATGACAGCGGTTGCAACTATTGAGATTTCGCCCAGATTCGGCCTGGAAAACTGTGTTGTGGTACCTAGAGCAGCTATCGTTTTTATATTTAGGTCTTCTGACCCCCCACCCCATTGCCAGTGCGATACCTTCTTTTGGAGCCGCCTGTAAAGATTCTGAGCTCATGAGGATACAAACCTTCAGTGCGGTGGTCCTCATACAATTGAATTTTATATTTTTTGTAGAAAACATACTGTTTCGGGATCCGGTCGTTTATGGCCATCGTAAACGGAATGTCCTTGGATATCTCATCCAGTATCATCGTATGCGGGTTCCCGTTACATTGTTCTTAGCCTTGCCGCAGCTAGTGCTGCTTCCTGCTGTATAAATAAGTGCAAAGGTGTCAAATCCAGCAATACTTCTAGGGCCGCAGTCGGGGTAGTCCTCTTGCAGCCCGTAGTAGCCATGCATGCCTCTGAAATTTATGTAGTTGATTCCCAACGCTGGTAAGCCTAACTCGAGGCCACCATACGACGGAACCGTTCGAGACAACCGGGCAAATCACCGTGATGTATAGCACAATCTTAGGAGATAAGCCCCAGCGATAAGCCCCCAACAAATAGGGGATACTAAAATTTGATTTCATTTTTACTGAAAAATCGTTCGATTTATAACGGTCTAAATTGCATTGTTTAGTTATTATGAAAATATATTTTGTCGGACGTGGGAAAAACTCCCATTGTAAATGAGCCTTTACTTTCTAGCTAAGAACATGCATGCTTATATACTAAACATGTAGTATTGAGGGAAATAAACGTATAAACACTCAGCTATAACTCGTAATAGTTAAGAGTTTAAAATTAATTGACTTGACTTGTTTTTTATGAAGGCGTGCGTATATTAATACAATTATTACATCTTAAGGAAGAAAACAAACAATGACCTAATGCTGTGCATCGTAGATATACGTTCTTACATAAACATTATTAGCTCCAATATATTTCTCATTAACTAAGTTCTTCAGGACATTGCATTGTCCTCAACAAGATTTTTTTGGAACGTATATCCACGATACACTGCATTAGGTAATTATATTTGTTCTTTTCCTTAAGATGTAATAATTGTATTATTATACTCATGAAAAACAACTCAATTCATTTTAAACTCCTAACTATTATGCAGTCAATCCGTAAGCAATCAAGTTGTTGCAGGATTGTGATAAATGATTTTTATGCTGCTTTGATTATAATATATATAAAGTAATAATTAACTTTTTTTCTAGTATTTAGGAGACTTCATTACGCCTATGAAGAATTGTAATAGGCTATATTCGAATTGAGATCCTTCTTTTATTTGAAATCAGTTAAAATGTATACTCAAATTATTATTTATTTATTTGTAATCGAAAAATAATAGAATTGCAAACAAAAGGCATTTGTTCTTGAAAGTAAAGGTAAATCTCAACACCACCATCTGGTAACTTATATTATGAAAATTACAGCATCTTATCATCACATATTTAGACAGACTAAGTCAGTCGTGAAGCTAGTTGCCTGTTCCAATCCGTAAATAGAAGAGATGAATAAAAAAGGCAAGAAACTTCAAGGACACTCTTTTTTAAATAAATTTACACATGACATACATGGCATATATTCTACTTAATGGATTTTTTTCTCAAAAACCCATTTAAAAAACATAATATCATTACACACATTGTATACATACATTACATACATTGTATATGACAAATAGAGTTATAGCTGAGTGTTTATTCGTTTATTTCCCACAATACTAAGTGTTTAGTGTATGAGCATGCATGTTTGCACATCATTCTAAAATATAAACGCTAATAATTACTAGGTATATTTGAAGTAATAGCAATCCGGAGATGACCAGCCCCAATTTTTTACGTGTACAAATTTACTATTTGTGGGAGATTTTTATTTGAGAATCTTTATGGGTGTCATCTAGAAACAAGACTTGCTTGTACTTTAGGTTCTAGAATACATTCAAAAATCCTTATTATTTGATCTAAGCAAAATATACAAAAACCTACATAAATCGCGTAACCAAAGTCCACATTTTTAACATTCAGGCAACTCTATTGCTGTTAACGGAGCACTTTAAGAATTAAAAATAGGTCAATGGGGAGATCATAAAAACAATGGACTGCATGGGAAGAAAAACGATACTGCTTGTATAATAACTTGGCTCGGTCCCATAATTGTAACGCGAATATACTGAAACCGGGTCTAAGCCGTTAGAGCCTTTAGGTCCATTAATCACGTGATGTTTTCTTAACATTTATTAACCCCACCTCTGCCCCTTGGTGATACATGGTGATGTTTAAGACTACCTGTTTTAAGACGACCCCAAAATCACCTGTATTTTTAGTATCTACAAAAAATCATAACATGATAGTATATAATAATTTAGAATGTTATCTTTAAATACAGGTATAAAGTATAATCTAATTTTATCAAAGGAATGGTGTAATCATGCGAAAAACTAACATACATTGTACAAGTACATATTTTATGTACATCGGCCTTGGACCACGGATTAGCAAGACTGTCTTTAACACTAACAACTAGTTAGGAACCTTGCAAGTCAGTTGTTGGCACTGGCGCTAACTTTTCGGTTTAGAAATCGTGCGTTTTACGACAAAATAAATACACGTGATAGCTTACTACACCTCCCCCCTTGTGATATTTCGTGATATTTGCCAAATCCCTTAATCCCCCTTTCGAGCCTCACGTGATTAATGCAGGGCCCCTTACATAACAAAACACATGCAGATGCTTGGAATAATTATACATACACACATTTAATATTTACACTGAACGAAGAACTAACTCGTGATTTCTGACATTGCTGTCGAATGCAGATTAAACATGCCATTTGGTATCTTTCCTGAAATTCTCTACTTAATTTTATGTGTTCTTCTTTGGTTTCTTTCAGGTGCTGTCTTTCATAATGCTTTGTGTGATGATAGTATTTACGGTGGCAGTAGGAACAATAGATTCCAGCAACCAGTTTGAGAATGACGTGGAAATGCAAGCTGCCATTACTGGACTATACGCTATGTGTATCATACTCATTATTATGTTTTTAATCAAGTTCACGTTTGACGTCCTTTTCTTATGGGGCGTTCATACTGTGAGTACTTTATTAATTCTCCACAAAATAATATATGCGAATGCGATTTAGTGTGATATCCTTACACGCCATAAATACTAAACTACTAGACTAGCTTGTTGGTCTAGCGGTTAGCAATCCTGGCTGATAAGCCGAGGTCGTGGGTTCGATTCCCACCCGGGACAAATATTTGTGTGATGAGCACGATCATTAGTTCTGTGTTTGGGTGTAATTTATCTATAATATGTATGTATTTAGAAATATATAAGTATGTTTATCAGCAGTCTAGTTAATATAGTACGAACTCTGCTTAGTTTGGAATTAGACGGCCATGTGTGAGATGTGTGGAGTATTTTATTTATTATTATTATTTATTGATCAGCATGAAGTTTGATTTAAACGTTGTCACTGGCACAGAAAAGGTCTAGGATTCATCTAATAAATCTACCTCCTGTTCACGAGCGATACTTAATAGCCATGGTAGTCATTCAGCTGTCCCCAAAATGAATGATTCTTAGTTATCATTTCTTTTAAATTATGGCATATGGTTATCTTAAATACAAACGCTAACACCTATATCTCTGAAGGGGTAATCAGAGTATTAGTAAACAGTGGAAATATCTATGAATTTATATATACTGGTCATTTATCTGAATACCTCTCCTCTTACAGGAACGATCTGGAGTGATCAAGGCGTATATGATCATGTGGATTGTGTTTTTCTTACTCTCCATGTTCATATTCTTCCTCAACTCACCACATTTCAACGCTGGAACTATTGCTACTGAATTATTTTATATCGGTGAGTATTGGTTTGAAGTATCAACTATATGAAACTGTTTTTGTTTCTTTGTAATATCGTGGGACAGACGAACATACTTGTCACTTAATTCTAATTAACAACCACCGTCCATGGACACCTGCAACTTGAGAGTAGTAAATGTACTGACCGAATTTGATTGTGATGTGGGATGAGGGGATGAGGGGAGCGGGAAGAATTTACTTTGGAATTAGAATTAAATTTTCATTTCCCGATACTTTTTTGACAGAATGTATATAGAAACGCTCAAACCATTAAGGATAATATAATACCCTCTATAGTTGGAGGGCCGGCCAGACCGGAGTAATAACATGGCCTCTCAGATAATCGGTAGATAAATTATTGCCTGCCGTATTTCCGGACCGATACGACCTTTAAACCTTCAAGAAAAGAGCGTACTCCTACCTAAAAGGCCGGCAACGTACTTGTGACTCTTGAGTCTGTGGACGGCGATAGTCACTTACCATCAGGTGACCTGTCTGCTCGTTTCCTCCTTCCTCCTATCATATAAAAAAAGACGTAAGGCTCAAAAGAAAAGAGAGAATTAAAAAGGTTTATTTTATACGAAATTAACATACACAATTTTCTTTTCAGCTCATAACGTATACACGATTTTGCTCAGCCACAGTTATTATAAGCAACTCAATAGCAGAGAAGAAGTTTAAATTGGAATATCCTATCAATATGAAGCTATTTTCCCTTCTTGACCGGAACATAGACATATGTATGTTTGTCTAAGTGAGAGGCAGTACTTATTTATAATTTTGTAACTACAAAAAAGTTTTGTCAAACCTTTGGGAAAAGAAAAGCAGGATGAAAAAAAGAGACATTGTTATCATTTATTCTTAATGCATTATACTTTGTCTCTTTCTTAACCGCCCATGGGTTCATTAGTAGATAATGCCCCTTATAGATAAGCCGTCCTCGTGCTAAGTAAAATGCAGGAAGTATGAAAAAATAACTATATAAACATTATTAGTTAAACATCCAAAGAAAACGTCCTAAACAAGTGTTGCTTCAACAATTGAGCCACTGAGATGCGTAAACAGTAAGAAGTTATATTTTTTACCTCTATCAGTTTCCATCCATTTCATCAATCGGATATTTCCAATGGCCTTCTGTATATGTATATGTAGGAAAGTTAACCTGTCATTAAAAATATTTATTCTAGTAAACAGCACTATGTTAGTAATAATAAGTTAATAAACTTATTACTTATTTACAGTGGTTTCTTATTAAAATTATTTTTATGCAATTTTGATGACAAACTGAATGTGTATACATATATGTTAACCGGACACTGATTGAGTAATTGTTATTTAGAAGTAATGTTTAGACAGTACACAAATTGAACAGTGTTTTAATTTTTGTGTTATCTACTTAGAAGTCCAGGTGACCAACCAATACCAATACTTATATGTTATGCTGATTACATGTTAATAAATGTCTTTGTTTACTGGTTTCATTTATATTTGGAGGAGTCTCAGGGTGGTGAGGACGAATTACTGCCATAGCGTTTGCGCGTAGGCATATGCACTGCAATATATCATGCGCCGCTTTCGTATTATTGTTAACAGATTTGTCTTCAAAAAGTTTTATTTGTGGCGGCGAAGAAATTTTCAGCAGAAGAATTAAGCGCCATAGAAGTTGACGGCGAAGAAAGACAGGGATATTCGGTAGCAACCGAGGCTACCAAAATGTAGCAACCGCGGCTGCTCCCGTATCTATGAATCCGCTGTCTACGTATTCCTTCATATTTATATTTAACAAATCTAACACGTAAAGCTTATCTGTTGATTTACACTGAGTTAACCTTAACCTCAAAGACTCAGAGAGTGGAGAAAATAAATGAAATATGTCAATACTGTATTAGAAACACGATGCGGATTCAGAGAGTTAATGGTAATATATTTCCAGGTTCTGAGGATAACGTGGGAGTTCAACAAGGTTCTATACTGGGACCTTGTTTATTCTTAATTTATATTAATGATCTATCTCATCTTGTTAAGAACCGCCACGAGATAGTGTTGTTTGCAGATGATACTTCACTTTTATTTAAACTGAAACGTATGACTACAAATGGTCGTTTACTGGTTTCCCGTTAACTATTTACTTCCTAATGGAGAGAAAACCAAATGTATAAAATTCACTACTCCAAGAACTAGTACATAGCACAACATTTTTAGGCATAAGTGAGCTCCGCATATTGATAAATTTTCTAACAGACTCAGCTCTGCAATTATTTTTTATTTACTTTTATTACTCTCATAGTATAATGTCATATTCTACTGTGAGGAAATGTCTTTGATTATTAGTCTTTCTTTGAGCTGCAGAAGAGGGCTATATATATGAGCAATTATACTTTAGATAATCGTTGATAGTATGCTAATGTTAGATCAAAATAAATGTAAATCCACAGACAGTCAAAAGTTTAAAGGATTACATGGAAGATTAGAAGCGTCAAGGATTGAACTGATAGAGATTCACATGCTACTACAAATTATTAATGCAATGTAATATGTGCTAATATGTCTCTCATTTACTATCTTTTTGTATTATGTTACATTCTTCTTTCATTTAAGATTCTTTTTCCTTGATAATCAGTTATCTCATTCTAATAACCTACTTTTAGCAACAAATTAGAACACAAGAATATAGTGTTGTATTGTATACGATACGTAGTAGTAATATCTATTAATTTAAAAGAATGGCCATTTGTAATCGGATGGTTATAGATCAAGCCTTTAAACCTTCAAGAAAAGAGCGTACTCCTACCTAAAAGGCCAGCAACGCACTTGTGACTCTTGAGTTGCGGGTGGCGGCGGTAGTCACTTACCATGAGGTGACCCGTCTGCTTGTTTGCCCCCTATCGCATAAAAAAAAATCAACACGGGCAGGTATTGATTTATTTTATCTTTTTAATATTTTCATATTTGACAAAGCAACCTAGAGTTGCGTAACGCTGTTTGTATTGATCTATGATTTTAAATATTTTTAAAATCATAAATCAATTACACCTGACAGTAACATAATGCTCCAATAGTGATATGTAGCCTTCCCAGCTAACTGCCTCGCTTGTATCCTACGTGTACCCAACATGTCCCAAGAACTGCACAGCGTCTCTTTTTTAACATACGAACCTATTGATTTCAGTGTATTATTTAGAACAACACTTAACAAACAACATCTTTTGTTTCAATCCTCAATACTGAGAACGTCATATTTAAGGTAATAAAATAAATGTTTTATAGGGGTCTAAGCATCGTTTTTGTACAGGTCTAGGTTTTGACAAGTTTTATGCTTCTTATAATTGCGTGATTGTAATACTATCACAATACGGTACTACGATTTTTCACCAAGGGATTGTACTGCCGACGGCTGAGAAGGTATACTAAAATTCTAAGTTACATTGTACTCAAGTGTTAGAATTTTTTTTATTTAATAATAATAAAACGTTTTGTTTATTAAAATTTGTTTATGTGGTTACATAAAGTGTTTATAAAGCAATTACTTAAACATAGTTTTCTGTAAATAATACACAATTTAATTACTGGTTAAAGTTTAGTTTGTAGGTATGTTAAGATTAAAGTTTGTCCTTTTTTATCAAACCTAAAAACACACACAACAACAATGACTCATTTTGTTCATGCTATCTTTAAATCTTATACCTTTACTACCACTTTTAAGGGTATTCAAAAGACAGCTTACATGTCGAAACCCAACAACTGGACATTATAAAATCATAAACCATACATATGTACCTAAAAACATACATAGATAGACACACAGTCGCTAAAAAGGAAACAAAAACCACATAAGCCGTTTATGTGGTTTTTGTTTTACACAAGTTTCTGTATTGCACGCTATTAATTGATCAACTTAATACAAGGAAAATATCAATAAACAACTTGAACATAAATCTGTCTGGCATTTATATTGCATTATTTAAGTAAGTGTACTTGAAATACTCCATAAATAAAAATATAATAAGTAGGTACTACACTTACAGAATTCTGTAAAACAATATCTGCACTTTCTTAAACCGCTTTTTATCGTGGGAGAGCCATGCTTCGGCACGTACAGAAAACCGGCTTTTAAACAATGCTTGCATTGTGTGACCGAGTGAGTGAGGTTAGCGGAGGCCCAATCCGTTTTCCCTTCCCCTCCTCCCTTTCCCCTACCCTAAGAGACGGACAGCACTCTTGTGACTCTTGAGTTGCAAATGTTAATGGGCAGCGGTTGGTAGTCCTTTGTCATCAGGTGATCCGCCTGCCTTTCCGTTCCTCTACACCAGTAAAAAAACTGTAATACTTTAGATTTATAAATTATTTATGTATATACTTTTATATTCATTCTACTGTATTTCTAGGGAATATAATTATTAGTCTATAAAGCCGGCGTATCTTTAACATCTCACACACGGCCGTCTGATCCCAAATTTAGCAAACTTGTATTGTGGTAACCAGACAGCTAAAAAAACATACTTTACGCTAAGATCGTGCTTATCATTCAATTATTTGTCCTGGGTAGGAATCGAACCCTCGACCTATGTAACCGTAAGACCAACAGGCCCGTTTGAATAATCAAGAGATATCAAAAACTTTTTTTAAGATATAGGGGGACAGAGTAACAGACGGACGGATGATCACCTTATAGTAAGTGACAACTGCCGAACATGGACACCTGCAACTGAGGGTGATGAGGAGGGCAAGCGGAGATAGGAAAGAAGAGAGGTACTGCATTTTTATTTTTTGTTGTTTTGTTGTTATAAAGAGATAATAACTTAATACCCATATCTGGTCGCGATGATTTTATATGAATACCTGGTAGCGATAGTCATTTCTCAGAAATATTTTTCGCAGTTTATAAAAAAATAGATATTACAAAAATACAAACTGTATTCATAGAAATCCCTCCTTTCTAGCCAAGTAAGACTGGTATACAAATTGGTTTGGTAATATTCTATATATATATATCTTAGTTAGTTAGTCGGCCAACATCTATTTTTTATCTCCAATATCTTTTTTTTTTTGCAAAATTTTTTGTTTCACGGGCACAATACTAATGCGTACGAGTCACGGGCAACAGCTAGTATATATATATATATTCACTAAATATTGTAAAATTGGGATAGGTTCTTTCAAATATGACGCAGGGTTTTTTTAATGTTAGAGTAAGTTATAAAATATTTATGAAATCATGATAATTCCGTAATATTAATCTTACATCTAAAAAATATGTATGATATTTGACAAATGTTATATTTAATGGGGTCTACATCACCAGAAGTATAATTGATTTGAACGAACTCTGTATTTATCCACAATAAGTAGAAGAAAAAATATATATACATATATAGGAAATTGTACTTCATCACAAGCAAAGATCCTCAGGTTAAGCCGACTCTCGTTACTTCAATATAAAATTTCGACTTCAAAGTTTTGGCTGTGTTTTAGTTATCTCCGTAGGTAGATAAATTGTCATCGTGCAGGCCCCTAGGGCTTAAACTTATCGCTTACATTAAACGTCATATTAGCGCATCTCATTTAACGTCGTCATTACATTAAACGTCATATTAGCGCATTTGATAAAATAAAGAATATCACTTTTGTATTATTTAAGAAAGGATATCATGCTACTAACCAAAACCGAGAGCAGTAATAACAAATGGCAATAAATCGGGCAGACTTCCATACATTACTGTAGATCTGCGGGGTAGGTTTATTGAACAGCCATATATGTATAATCAATTTTAACTTGGGTCAAACCGCGGGACAGAGTTTGAAAATATAACATAATATTTTTACTTAAAGTAATTTGGTTAAAATCTCGCTTGATTTATCATCAGTCATTAAATGCATAACAATATTATGTGTTTCAATTAATAGTGTCACTGTTCGACAAACTTTCGTCAAAACAATCACCCAATGGATTTTCGTCGTCGTCGTAGTGTCTGTGGAAACTGAAGTCGTTACCTTTTTGCATAAGTTCATAAGACGTGTGTACCACCACCAAGTAATGTATGTTGACCACTGAAAGTAAAGAGACCAGTATTTATAGTAAGAGCTGTTATACTAGTGGAGTTCTCCAGCCTCTAGAAGTTTTTAAAACCAAGAAAGTATACTTCTGCCTATAATATATGTATGTATAATATAGATATAATTATCCTGATATCTGATATTTATTACCTCAAGGTCAAATTTTAAACAAAACCATTGAACTAAGTCAAGCGTTCCCATACAGAATTCTAATTTCGAAAACGTTGCTTTGAAGCAAAATTTTAACTGTAATAAATATTTTGCAAAATAATGTAATATATGAATTAAAATAACATCTCAAACAAATGATAGTCAGTCTTGCAGTTCATAAATAAATACTTACATGAGGGTATAAAGATGACAGAACACAGGAGCCAGCATTTCGTCAGAAGCAGCAACAATCCACTTATTTGACCCAGGATTGTAAGAATGATGCCAAATGAGAAGTAGCTGAGTAGAAGGCTGGGCTGGTGCTAGAAGTGGCATTTATAACATGTAATAACGTAATAACGTAGCATTAAAATTTATTGTAAGGTGTAGTTAGAAAGAGACACAAGTGACGTTGAATGTCATCCCATATCAGACCTTCAAAAGCCACGCTAATTTGAGGCTAGGTCTCTTCTCAATGGGACGTCGACGTTTGACGGACACAAAGAACACCTAGACTCAGAACAGAAATATGAGGATTACACAAGGTGTTGTTACATGCCGGGATCGAACCCACAACACTAGTCGCCATCCGTGCAGTAATATACATATATAAGTACACGCTTTTCTCTCATCGCGGTAGGCAGAGAAAACAGCGAGCCACTAGCTTGTTACAATCCTTACATACATCACCGACCTACAAACATTAAACCTTTCATACAAACCTGTCAGTTTTAGGTACTTCTGACTTTCTGACCTATCCTTACTTAGAGATGGTAGATCCTGCCATGCTTAGGCACGAATCATGGCCTAACAGAAAACCGGCTATGAAGTAACGCTAGCGTGGCATTTCCCTTGATTGAGTACGGTTTCCGGAGGCCCTACTCCCCGTCTCCCCTAATCTCCTTTCTCCTCTTTCCCATCTCTTCATCCCTTCCCCCTCCCCACAACCCCCCATCCCTCGTCACTCTCAAAGGCGGACAGCAAACTTTTACAAAAATTTATATTCAAAAATAAATTTCTAGTTCTTGTATAATTCTATTAGATTTTAGATCTTCACATAACCGACTACCTAATTGTCCCACTCACCGCTACGCATTCGTACATTCTACCTTCTTTGTTCCATCTATCCTCTAATGGAACGCGCTCCTTCCCGAGACCAGGATGGCAAAACCGCTGAATACCTTTAAATACATGTTGCGGAAACATTTGTTTATCAGAATTATCTGTTTCTATTTAATTTTAAACTCTCTCCTCCACGAATTTATAGTATATATTATATGCATATATTTTTTTTTCTGTGTGGAACCTCCCACGGGGCATCACCTCACCGGAGCTAACGGAGATGTGATATGTCGGTCTCGAACCGACTAAAACCACACGCTGTTCCGTCACAAAGGGTCCATTGCAAGGGACCCGGGAATACCCTAACAAGGAAGCCTCCGGGAAATTATATGTATACGAGTATACATATATATATGAATATTTACTTATTTTTTCGTTCCACTCACAACAATCTTCTATTATGTCCCCCTCATACCTCTGACTTTGTTAACTCTTCCTTCTATGTCCAATCAGTCCTACTCTGGAATGCACTACCACTCGAAATCAGGATGTCCACTAACCGCTTCACTTTTAAGAGGAAGGTACGTGACCTCCTGTTTAATCAGTTGGCAGAAATTTCAAACCGTTAGTACATATTTACCAGACTTTTATAGTGTTTATTATATGCGTTGTATGTAGGTATATGTATATAAGTTTGTATTTATTTATATATATGTATATAGGTATATATTAGTATATGATGTATGAAAGTAATATATGTATATAATTAGATCATGTCTTATAATAATTAAACTGGTACTTCTCTCATCTATTTGCACCTACTACCATTTATTTTTGCCACACCCCAAGGTTGACTGGGAGAGAATGCCTGAGGCATTAAGTCCGCCTTTGTACAAAATGTGCTATAAGTCGAAATAAATAAATAAATAATATTTATTGATTATATGTAACAGTATCATTATTACTTATTAAATCAAATTAAGACTTATTAAAAAAAATACTTGTTTATATACTTGTTAATGTCTGTGTATCTACCTTGTTTTGTCTCTGCATCATTCATATGTTGACTGGGAAAAATTCCTACAGTCTTTTTTTTAAGACAACTCCGGGGTAATTATCTTGTAGGATTAAGGATTAATTCCTGTGTCGCGGGGGACTTTACAAACATTCAAACAAAGGACACAAAGAACACTCAGACTCGGAACAACAATTTGAGGATTATACAGTGTTGTCCCGTGCGGGGTTCGAACCCACAACACTAAGTCCACCACCATTAAGACCACCATTGACACATGTTGTGTATAAAGTATAATAAGTATAATTGTTTTGATCTTTTCCTTTAAAATTATTATTTTGTATAAAGTGTACTATTTATTGTGACTCCCTACGGTGCGCTAAGCAGTGATGGTAGCTAGGGGGGTTTCTCCCTAAATTTAGGGGAACAAAACTATACAGGGAGTTTTTTAGGGGGAAAATTGTTATCATTATATGTATATCTAAAATTATGTACATGTGTTACAGTTGTTGAGTTTTAGTTTTAATTTAGTGGGGTTTTTTTGTAAATTGCTTTAGGGGGAAAGTTTTTTTGCACTTTAACAATTGGCGACACTGGTGCTAAGCATACTCTACTCTAATAGGTTTTCTTTATTACACACCCAAAAATATGCTAACTCATAGAGCAATGATTCAAATATTTAGATGATTTTCTTTTTTTTTAATTCTTTTAAGTGTCTTTTTGTAAATTGGGTGTTCTTTGTGTCAATTGCTCAAAAGCGCTCTTAAAAATAAAAAGAAAACTACGCAAAACCTTTATTACTCTTAATTATTATTACCTTTAAGACTCCTATAATCAACAAAATTGAAAAGATCATCCAGAAGAACGAAACAAGACTTATGATGCTCAGTATAATGTTCACGGTCTCCATCTTTAGATCCAGGCCCAGGAGCTTGGCTACTAAATGGGGCTGCTCCTCAGGCGTATGCGTGTCCTTCTCCAGGAAGTAATAAGTGAGTGATATTATAACGAGCGATGTTGATATGATCTGGAATGAAAGAAAAAAAATATTAAAACGGCTAAAAAATGTACGAAAGTGTATACAATGACAGTTTAAGTCATAATGGTCAATTAGATAACACGAAACCCGTAATAATTAATGCATCGTGATCGAAATTTGACCACCAGGCTATCTTTAGTATTAATGAATGGTCCCAAAATATACCAATGATAAAGTCTTGTTATCGTTAAATATGGGAAATGGCTGTCAAGGATGAGAGGTAGGGTGGTTGCATCACTTCAAGTCGCAGCGACTCCTCCCTAAAGGAACTAGTGTTTGGAAGTAGTAAATATAGATATATGTGAGACATTGATGTGCAAAGTCCTATTATAATATTGTTATTAAAACAACTTAATTTTTACACTACTATATAATAAACAGAAGCGTCGCCGTGATCAAACAAAATGATTAAGTTTTCATTATCATTTATAACAATAACTAGCCGATACCCGTGGTATAAACCTACGTTTATTAGTATTACTGCGCCCTTTTAGGTCGTAGCGTGATATTTTTTAATCTCTGGTATGTATAACCATATTCAGTAAATATCTCTATCTCTGTCCAACATAAGAAACTCATATCTGACTAAACTAACTAAAGGAAGTATTGTAGTTTCTTTCTTTAAACGTTTAGTTATATTAGTATAGATTTATTTTCATTTTCATCCACAATTTTGCACAAAGGCGAACACAAGCCTAGCTTATTCTCTATCCATCAATCCTATAATGACGCAAGCAATAGAATAAGGCAGTTCCTTATTACACTAGTAGCTGTAAAAGATCATTGAACACATATATTATTTTTATAATAATCTGAATGACCATAACACTGAATTTTTAAACGACTCCAAAAGGTTGAGACTTATGTTTTGTATTAATTAGGATTTGATTTACATATTTACAGTGTCTGAGAAGTAGACACCATAAATGGTGATCCCCTCATTCACCGGCAACAAATCCAGTATCCTTGTCACTTAGCAACAGCGTGGGCCGCCTCAACACTCGGGAACTGGAGGACTCGATCGTACGTCTGGGCGAGGCGCAACCTCACACCCGAGGCCCCGAACTCACTGACTAGACTATCCCGGACCTTCTTAAAAATGGACGCGTAGGACAGCCCGATGTTAGCCGCCTACGTCATGAAACCTCCCCTTTTTTTCTACTTGTGGAACCCTCCACATGCCTTCACCCCATCTGGGCTTTCAGCGGGGTGGTATGTCGGAATTGAACATGAACCCACCCCTAACACAAGCAATTAGTTTATCTGGGTGGTCAGCAAGAGTACTAGTGATGTGTGCCAACCGTTGCTGTGTTAGTTAACTGTTAAGGAGTGAAAGTGTCACAACCAGGATTATTTATAAGAATAATAATATTTATAATATATTACGAAAGAAATGATTCACGTTTGTGATTTACAGTATACATATTACGTTGCTAGTTATATTAGGTAAATACATATTGGTTTTGTGGTTTCTGTTTGTTAAATATAGTTATAGCAATTTCTGTCATAACACAATTGCTTTATTTTATTACAGATGTTGATGTCTTTACACGATTGCATTAAAAAGACTGGGTTTAGGATTCATGTAATGTAAAATATTGCAGCTTAACAACTTACTTAGTCGCTTTTCTCCCCAGAGTAGTAGTATTTTTTTTTTTTTTAATCAGTATAATCAGGCGTCTCAAACGCTTACTTTTTGTGATAATCCCGTCCTCAGATGCCCTTTCCTACTTCTGTGATGGTGAGATCAACAACGCTACACAGAGGACCGTCAGTTACCAGCTTATAAATACTACAATAGTGTACATAACTTTAATATTAGTTATCAGTCGTGGTAGATTGGCATATTTATTTTGATTCGCTAGGGCGCCGAGAGTCGATTTCGTCTTAACCTAATATGAAGTGTTATGATTACATTGTCAAGGTTACAGACAAGGACAAAGGAACATTTTTAACCACAACAAAATGCTGCTCCCGCAAGGTTGAATTTTTTTTTTAAAGAACTAAGCAGTAAGTTTACTTAATATTTTTTTTTATTTTAAATACACAGTTCCCAGTTTTTTTCATAGCGTAGGGAGTGGAAAGGAGCAGACGGGTCGCCTGATGGTGATTGACAACCGCCACCCATTGACACCTCCAACTCAAGAGTTGTAAGTGCGCTGTCCGCCTTTAAGGGTATGAGGGGGGACGATGAGGGGAAGGGAAACAAGACCATGTCCCTTACTCAACCAGTATATATAACAAAGAATTGTTTGACCACCGGTGTCCTGCAAGCAAACATAAAATGATAAGTTATTACTCGAGTCGAGTCGGCCCAATCGTGCCTAAGCATGGCTTTCTCATGGTTACCGGCAATTGATAGGCTCGCATCTAAGTAAGATGGAATATAATATGTGTATGTAATTGGCAAAGTGTAGGAGTTTAATACGCCCCTTCTGAGATGCAAGATGTGAGTGTTTATATATGGTTATGTTTATACTATACTAAGTACAAAGAAACCCAGTAACATATGTTCATATATATATATTTACAAAAACTGACGAGACTTCGTCTTACCATGCATGCACATCTGCGCAAAATATACAATTTAAACAATTGCTGTTTATGTATTTATGGTACAAAACCCTTTCCCTACAATTTGACTATACATATACATATATAATTCTTATTTTGAGTTTTATGTTTGCTTAATATAGTGAGAGTGCAGTGACCTTAATATTCTAAATGGCTGAAACCGAAAGATCTTAAGAAAAAATATTATGAGAAATAAAATGCCGGTCATCGTCGAATGAGCAGAGCGGCAGCACGGGACTCTTTCTTTCCGACTGACGCAGGTCCTTTCCGGACACTGCTGCTTCGGAAAGTACCTACACTCGGTCGCTAGAAGGGAATTGAGTTCCGCCTCCCACCACTGCGACTGCAGTGAGGAGTCGGCTCAACACACGATCGCGGATTGCCCCGCTTGGGCGGCGCAGCGCCGGGTCCTTACTGCAGTAATCGAAGAGGATCTCCGTATAAGTGTAGGTGCGCTTACATGCTTTAGTGGTAGAGCCATGCTTAGGCACGAATGGACCGGCTCAACCGGTGCGATAACACGGCCTCACAGAAAACCGGTTGTGAAGTAACGCTTGCGTTGCATTATTAGTACTGGGCGGGGTTTGAACCCGCAACCACTTGATCGCAAGTCCGACGCCTCAGCCATCACGCTACCGACGTTTATTATTTTGATCTTCCCATTTTTCACATGCCGATATGGACTGGCTACGGTTAAGCATAGACTGTGAACCAGTCGGCAGGTAAGCAACGTGCAGCAGCACGCTGTGCAGTTGGCTCAACGTTGTTGCAAGGGCGTGCTTCCGCAAGGCTCGTGAGCAGCCCAAGCAAGCAGGCCCGGAAGAAAGTGGAACTTAACTATTTTTTTTTCTCTCGTTGTCGTTTTTTATATGACAATCGGTGTATCAGAATAGTGTCGGTATAGTGTACGTACCTATTTAATCTCCAGTTAAAAATGCAAATAAATGTTAACCTAGTGATATTTAATGATAATTTAAATTAATGAGAACTACTGAATAAATTAAATTGTAAAATAACTTAGATTATTATTATGCTATTGTGTGTGCCTTGACGCAGCTGGTAGCAACGCCTACGCGAATCCCAGATGCAGAAAGCAACGTGCCTTCACTGTTGGATCTTCTGCTGACCTCACATCCTGATGGCTACAAAGTATCCGTTGAGACCCCTCTTGGCTCTTCGGACCATTGCCTGATTAGGAGTATAGTGCCACTCGTTCACTCGCTGCGGCCGCGAGTTACAGGCAGTCGCCGCGTGTGGCACTATAGGTCAGCAGACTGGGATGGAATGCGAACATTCTTTTCATCCTACCCATGGAGACAGGTTTGCTTCTCGCCGGATGATCCCAATGTCGTTGCTGACTCTGTCGCGTATGTTGTGCTACAGGGTATTGAACTTTTCATTCCATTCTCCCTGATTGCCACAGGTGGCAAGTCCCAGCCCTGGTTTGGTCGAACCTGCAAAGCGGCGTCCCGCCGAAAGCAGGAATGTTACCAAGCATGGGCTAAAGCAGCGACAGCACGGGATTTAAAGACCAGCACATTAAGGAAGTTATTTAACTTTGCCTCCAGGTCCCTCAAAAGAGTAATTGCTGGGGCGAAGTCGGCTCACATCGGCAGAATTGGCGAGAGACTAGTGAGTCTCCCTTCGGGACTCGTGCATTCTGGTCTCTTGCCAAAGCTGTCCAGGGGAACTTTTGTAAGCCCTCCTTTCCACCTCTGCACATAGGAGATAATTCGTTGGCCCACGACGCTAAAGAAAAAGCCGATCTTGTGGGCAAACGCACCGCCGACCATACCGCAGTGCGAGAGCCGCATGCCGGAAGTCCGGTTTACACAAAGGGCAGTGCGTAAAGCGCTTCTTTCCCTCGACGTTCTTAAGTCGAGTGGGCCCGATAGAATCTCTCCTATCGTGCTGAAGACGTGTGCTCCAGAGTTGGCACCGGTTTAAACGCGCCTTTATCGACTTTCCTACTCTCTTGGCGTAGTCCCGTACTCATTTAAGACAGCTCTAGTGCACCCAATGCCTACAAAAGGAGATCACTCGGACCCGTCCAATTACAGACCCATAGCCATCACCTCCTTGTTCACCAAGATAATGGAATACATTGTTAACTGCCAGCTCCTCCGGTACTTAGAAGACCACCAGCTCCTCGATGATCGACAATACGGCTTCCGTCGGGGTCGTTCAGCTGGTGATCTTCTTGTATACTTGACTAACCGGTGGGCTCAGGCGATCGAGACCAAGGGAGAAGCGTTGGCCGTTAGTTTGGACGTGGCGAAGGCCTTCGATCGGGTCTGGCACAAAGCGCTCCTTGCGAAGCTTCCTTCCTATGGGCTTCCCGAGAAACTGTGCAATTGGCTCACGAGTTTTCTTACAGACAGAAGCATCAAGGTCGTTGTTGACGGTGCATGCTCCGACTCCAAAGCCGAAACTTCTTTATCAAAAGTATCAGATTGGGGTCGACTTAACCTAGTCCAGTTTAACCCCACGAAGATACAGGTTTGCGCGTTCACCGCTAAAAAGATGCCATTGGTCATAACACCTCAATTTGAGAGCACTTCCCTAACTGCATCAGCCAGTATCGGAATCCTTGGCGTCGATATATCAAGCGAAGTCCAGTTTCGCGGTCACTTAGAGAATAAGGCCATATTAGCCTCGAAGAAGCTTGGTGTGCTAAACAGATCGAGTCAGTATTTTACTCCGGCCCACCGCCTGCAACTTTATAAGGCGCAGGTTCGGCCGCACATGGAATACTTTCTCATCTCTATGCAGGTGCTCGCCAGTACCAACTTCTCTCTCTTGACCGCATTCAACGAAGAGCGACTCGCATCATCGACTGCTAAGATATTTCTGATCGAATTGACACCTCGGAAGAGGAATTGTTCGGACTTATATCGGCTGCAGGTTTCCGCCATCGTCCTACGCGACAAAATATCCATCCCCATCACCTGGACGATTGGCACTCCACCACTATGCGCTTCTCCAGAAGCTTTTTGCCATGCACAACCAGCTTATGGAACAAATTGTCGCCTGCCGTATTCTTGTGACTCTTGAGTTGCGGGTGTCCATGGGCGGCGGTAGTCGCTTATCATCAGGTGACCCGTGTGATCGTTTGCCCTCTATCGCATAAAAAAAAAAATCAGCGCTGCTGTCTCCGGCTGCAACTTTTTTTTTAAACGAATACTAGCAACATGGGTCACACATTACTATTCTTGTTTACCCCCCAGACTAAGCTAAATGCTTTTGTAAGGGGTGGTACGACGGTAGTGTACTGGGCTGGGTTTGAACCCGCAATCACTTAATCGCAAGTCTGGCGGCTCAGCCATCACGCTACCGCCGCTTGAATATGCTGAGATAGGTGCCTTTTCTGGAATCGCCCAATGGCATGATAAGTACTAGTGGTTTCTATTTGATTGTAACAAATATGTTCTGTGAATGTCAGAATGCAAATGCTTTCTTTCTTTCTTCTTTCTCTCTAATCTACTTTCTTTAAAAGACAATTATTTAAGAAATAAAAATTATAGATCAATACACATAATGATATCTACAGGTTGTTTTGTCAAATGTAAAATTATTAAAACGAGATTTAACATGCAGCACGTACGTACTTAGTTTATTAAATATATATTATTAAAAGGCAATACTGATATTATTATGATGTTTATTTGTTAAAAAATAAATAAAAAACAATTAAAATAATAATGTAATAGTTAATTTTAAGAGGTGCGGTTTTATATTTCAATAAATATTTTATGTTAAATAGAGTTTTACAATACTTGTTTATGTAGTCTGAGTATAAAATAGTCAAGGAAAATAATACTTACAAAATTGATAACACCCAAGATTATACAGGCCATATTTAGAGGTATATAATAACAACATTTTTCAGTCGCACACATTTTTAAGCACTTTACTTAAACTTCACTAAATATGGGACTTAACGCAGCACGGCTTATGTCTGTATGGGACTACGGGATAACAGAATGCGTGCACCCAATCCCCACCACTCCTGTACTCTCAGCCACTCATAAGGATTGCTATATTATAAGCAAAAGTATTCTTGAAACTAAATTGTTATGATTACGGTGTCAGAAATATTTACAGGGATGCACTTGCGTCGTGATTTTTTTTTGTGATTTTTAGTTTTTAGTTAAATCTGTAGCGAAACATAAAATTCAATTATTTTTTTTGAGAAACTAAATCTTGTAAGCAAATTAAACTTTTAAAAAAGTGTGTATTGTGCCTATATAGGCAACCGTTGCAGTGATAAATTAAATGAACAATGACAGTTAACAGCACAGTTTGGTCTACCTACATATACACTAACACTAATTAAACGGATCTACACGTACAAGGCTACTTAGAAAGTATTGCGAAAAAAGTTTTTTGATGGCCGACTTTTTTTGACTGGCCAGTTATACTCGTTGGCTTTATTCGGGTCTAAAGGCCGTCGTATGTTGGAATTGCTTCCTAACGTTTCGCTAGCACGAGTGGCCAGCTTCTTCAGAGGTCCTTCCATCTCCGATACTGGATGCAGACTGACGATTCCTCCTGCGCGTGTTGTATTTATACTGGTGGGTAGGTGGTGGGGGTGGGGGCGGGGCTTGTGGTGGGGGTTGCGGCGTGGCTTGTTTCGCTTCGACTGTTCTCGGGGTATCGTTCGGCATGATTCGGGTGCTCCTAAGGATCGGGTTCCAAATCTGGTGAGCCTAAGGGTTTCCTCCTTCCTGTTGAAATTATTTGGATGTTTGTGGATCTCGATTGCCTCCCTGACTAGTCTGCTGTGATAGCCGTTGGTGGATGCTAGCAACCTAGAGCTTTCAAATATTATCCTGTGGTCCCCGTTCCCCAGTGCGTGTTTAGCTACTGCAGACTTCTCAGTTCGTCCTAACCGGCAGCTTGCTTTATGTTCCTTGAGTCTCGTTCCCATTGATCTTTTGGTCGTTCCAATATAAACCTTACCGCATGAACAGGGTATGCGGTAGACTCCAGCCGCTGAAAGTGGGTCTCTTTTGTCCTTCGTCGACCTGATGATCTGTTGGATTTTCTTGGTTGGCCTGAAGATTGTTTTGATTTCATGTTTCCTCAGAACTCTGCTAATCCTATCTGTGACTCTTGGAACATATGGGAGATAGGCTTGAGGGGGGGTGGGTCGCTGTTTTCTTTCCCGTGGCCTTGATGATCTTAAGCTCATTGATTTGGTGATTTTCTCCTTACTGTAGCCATTTGCCTCGAACGCAGTTTTGAGGTGTTCAAGTTCTGCCTGGAACCGGAGAGCCTCCAGCCGGTTAGGACGAACTGAGAAGTCTGCAGTAGCTGAACACGCACTGGGGAACGGGGACCACAGGATACAATTTGAAAGCTCTAGGTTGCTAGCATCCACCAACGGCTATCACAGCAGACTAGTCAGGGAGGCAATCGAGATCCACAAACATCCAAATAATTTCAACAGGAAGGAGGAAACCCTTAGGCTCAACCAGATTTGGAACCCGATTCTTAGGAGCACCCGAATCATGCCGAACGATACCCCGAGAACAGCCGAAGCGAAACAAGCCACGCCGCAACCCCCACCACAAGCCCCGCCCCCACCTCCACCACCTACCCACCAGTATAAATACAACACGCGCAGGAGGAATCGTCAGTCTGCATCCAGTATCGGAGATGGAAGGACCTCTGAAGAAGCTGGCCACTCGTGCTAGCGAAACGTTAGGAAGCAATTCCAACATACGACGGCCTTTAGACCCGAATAAAGCCAACGAGTCATCAATCGGCCGCGAAAGCCTCAACCAATTTGTCAGACGCCTCTACGGGGAGGAGACATGTAAGAAGTATCAACGACTGGACAAATTAAGGAAACAAAAGGCACACTTACTCTGCACCTTGACGTTTCTGTGCCGCTGCCGTGACACCAACATCATACCGGCATTCCTTAGACAGAAACGAATTCTCCAATCAGCGCAAGCAAACAGAATCTACGCCAGGACTGAGAAAGCTTTTCTCCGTGAACGAATTCACCACACCCATCGTAGCCTTGCAAAGATGGACGAAGAGCTTCTAGGTCTACACCTAACCCTGAGCAACAAGATCGAACGA
Organism: Tyria jacobaeae; assembly: GCA_947561695.1. NCBI lineage: Eukaryota > Metazoa > Arthropoda > Insecta > Lepidoptera > Erebidae > Tyria > Tyria jacobaeae. The sequence goes on along the minus strand of OX387215.1, from coordinate 19,471,411 downwards.
CAGGATTGGGATAGAATGGACGCCATCTCACATTCCAACATGAGAAACGAACTGAGTCGCACCAGGGATCTGCAAATCGGGAAGTACGAGAAGTTCCAGAAAAAGCAAACTCCCAAGACGATTGACCTTGACCATGGACGGCTGGTGATCACGGAGGACGAAAGGACGGTACTAGCCAAAGGGGGAAATTTCGCAATCACGCCCCGCCACATTCCGATTGAAGACATCATCTCCAGCACTGAAGCAGCCATCAGACATCTACCGGACGAAGAGGCTGAAGGAATACGGATTGAGACGGTAAACATCCTCAGAAAAGCGAAACCCCCCAAAAGCAACCTTACGAGGAACGAAGGGCTGGCACTGCGGGACCTGAACGCAGACAGGGATATCATCATTCTCCCGGCGGACAAAGGAAATGCAACCGATCTTCTGAAGACCGAGGTCTACAAACAGAAGATTAAAGAACTCTTGGACGGTGAGAGCTACAAACCCCTGAAGAAGGACCCGACTCAAGCCAGACTACGCCTTGTAAACCGGCTCGTCAAGTCATCGTCACTGCCAGAAGACATCAAAAAAAGCACTGTGAGAACGGAAGCTGTCCCACCAAGGCTCTATGGACTACCCAAAATCCACAAGGCGAATGCCCCGTTAAGACCAATAGTCAGCGCACCCGGATCACCAACGTACTATTTGGCGAGACACCTGGCGTCCCTGCTCCAACCACATGTGGGAAAGAGTACCAGCTACATCAAGGACTCCGCCGACTTCGTACGCAAGATCCAGGGTATCAACGTTGGACCCGACGACATCCTTGTGAGTTTTGACATCGTCTCGCTTTTCACCAAAGTGCCGCTAAAAGACTGCCTGGACCTGGTGAACAGGATCTTCCCAACCGACATCTGCAAGCTCTTCGAAACCTGCCTCACTGGGAGCTATTTCGTGTGGGAAGGCAATTTCTACCAGCAAGTGGACGGAGTGGCAATGGGAAGCCCAATAAGCCCAGTTATGGCCAACCTCTTCATGGAGGACTTTGAGAAAAAAGCCATCGAGACCTCGGAATACAGGCCATCGACTTGGTACCGGTATGTGGATGACACATTCGTGATTTGGGGACATGGTATGGACAAGCTCAACAACTTTTTGCAATACCTCAACAATCTGCATCCCAGCATACAGTTCACCATGGAGACTGAGAACAACCAACAATTGGCATTTTTGGACGTGCTGGTGAAAAAACGGGGTAACAAGCTAGGGCACACAGTCTACCGAAAACCAACACATACAGATAGATATCTGCATGCCCTCTCCAACCATCACCCGAGTCAAAAGTATGGAGTCATAAGAACCCTGACGGAACGAGCTCGTAGGATTTGCGAACCGGAGAGCCTCCAGGCAGAACTTGAACACCTCAAAACTGCGTTCGAGGCAAATGGCTACAGTAAGGAGAAAATCACCAAATCAATGAGCTTAAGATCATCAAGGCCACGGGAAAGAAAACAGCGACCCACCCCCCCTCAAGCTTATCTCCCATATGTTCCAAGAGTCACAGATAGGATTAGCAGAGTTCTGAGGAAACATGAAATCAAAACAATCTTCAGGCCAACCAAGAAAATCCAACAGATCATCAGGTCGACGAAGGACAAAAGAGACCCACTTTCAGCGGCTGGAGTCTACCGCATACCCTGTTCATGCGGTAAGGTTTATATTGGAACGACCAAAAGATCAATGGGAACGAGACTCAAGGAACATAAAGCAAGCTGCCGGTTAGGACGAACTGAGAAGTCTGCAGTAGCTAAACACGCACTGGGGAACGGGGACCACAGGATAATATTTGAAAGCTCTAGGTTGCTAGCATCCACCAACGGCTATCACAGCAGACTAGTCAGGGAGGCAATCGAGATCCACAAACATCCAAATAATTTCAACAGGAAGGAGGAAACCCTTAGGCTCACCAGATTTGGAACCCGATCCTTAGGAGCACCCGAATCATGCCGAACGATACCCCGAGAACAGTCGAAGCGAAACAAGCCACGCCGCAACCCCCACCACAAGCCCCGCCCCCACCCCCACCACCTACCCACCAGTATAAATACAACACGTGTGAGTGGAGAGTATTTTGAAAGGATTTAATATAAAAATATTCACCTATAGAACACTTTTTTTATTTTCGCAAAACTTTCTGATTGTCACGTATAGTAAAATCACATAATATCGTTTATTTTTATGTTAATTATTCTTATTAACTTCCTTAAATGTCAGATGTCAATGTTATTAATTAAATAATATTGTTATATTGAATAAAGAACAGACCATAATTTCTGATTTCTTTACAAATAATACTACTATTACAATAAAATATATTGAGAAACGATCTTGGATATGAAAGTGGTAGCTCGTAACTTCTATATCATATCATTCATAAGCATAAAGCTGTGGCAAGCTTTTCTAGCGAGTACGATTCCAAACTAAGCCGTAACTTTGATCGTACTATGTATTACTAAAGTCGTTTGGTTTTATGTTGCATGGTATGTATGATACATTGACTTCATAAAAACAAGAGGAGACGACTGTATTTATTTATTTTATGTGTGATTTCTCCGCCAATTTTGATGGATTTTCTAAATTTTTATTTCATTCGAGAGAGTATACTCCTGCAGTGGTCGTCAAACAGGATCATGGATTGTTAGAGAAATTAATTAAATCATTATTTTAAAAGCGAATAATAATATACAAATATGTAGAATACAAAAAAGCGGTGAAAACGTTATATATGATGGAGATTTTTAATTAATATATGGTCAAACGTTGATTGACATATAACTAAACATTGAACATTTACAATAACAACAGACCATTTCATTAAATACGACGAATTTAAATAAATTTATGGAGTTCATAATTCATAATATTGGCTCAATTAGCCAATTGTCTGGCCATACACTGCCCGTTGTTGAACCAAATTCTGGTTTCTTTCGGGATTATAGCATTAATGTATGTTTGTATGTGTATTTACTGGCTCTTTTTTTTATAAAAACCTGACTGTTTACTCTCACAGTTTGTAAAACTCTGAGAGTATATATTAAGCGGTAAACTGCAAACACAAATAAAAATATATTTTATAATAAAATAATAAACTATGTTCCGTATATAGAATTCTACTTAACATTAAATGCGGCCCTTGTTTATACTTATGTTATGTTTTTATATCGTTATTCGCTTCAGCAAGCAGTTCAAGATAAGCACAGATTTATACTTATGTGTATAAGCTCTTGAAGTGTTTAAGGTCTCAAGGACCAAGGACATACTTATCTAAATTATTGACTATTTATTAGATGCTACACACATTTTATTTTCATTTTGTAAGTAAAAAAACAAATACTTTGTTTTCGCTGACTATCTCGTCGAGTTTGCTTTTAGCGATAAGACTGTCCATTATACTGAATTTTTTAAGATTATATATTTTTTTTTAATCTTAGGAAGACCAACCCCAGATAATAACATACTAACGATGCATAATATGTAAGAGATAGCCAATTATAGGTCCCCAAGCTTAGTGTTGTATGTATTTACACTATTTAGCTGTGTGGTAAATGTGAAAGAAGGTATCAGTGATTTTAAAATAGAGAAGTTGTTGGTTATTGCTGGTTATGTCTTTAACAAAATCAAGACTGAGTATAAGCTTAAATGAATCGGATTAAGAATTGAATACGTCAAAGTTATGTAATTTGATTTGTTCATTTAACGTTTTATCCGTTTTGACGATAATTTGTAAATGCTACTGCATGGTGAATAATTTTGTTAAGATGTTCAGAGCAATCGAATCATTTAAGACTCATTGTCAGACTCATTTAATTTTTAGTTTGTAACACTAAAATAGGTATGAATATTTGTTGGACATTCTTTTATTATGCATGTATGTATAATATAGGATCTTAAAAAAGCCTTACAAACCCTAACGTTTGATATGCCTTAGTTATTGTAGCTGTTATATATGGTCTTTGAAAAGCAAATTAGAATCGACAGTAATTCCGAAATCGGGAACGCTATCTTCGAGTTTGAAACACATAGTATTAGATTAATAATAACGTAACTTTATTTTTTTTCGTTTTTGGAAAAATAAATGGCTTATTTGTTGTTCGTTTCAAACCTCTCATTACATTTAGCACAAATAGATTAATACTTATCCACCAAGGAATAGACAGATATATACGTAATCGACTGGCCTGTTATTTTAGTGGTTAGTGATCCTGGCTGCCAAGGCACAGGTCGTGTGTTCGATTCCCACCCAGGATAAATATTCGTGTGATGAGCATGATTATTTTTACTGTGTCTCGGTGTAATTTATTTATTATATGGACGTATTTAATAATATATATGTATGTTTATCAGCTGGCAGCAGTTTAGATTCAGTTTACGGTGTGTGATGTTTTTTTTTTATATAACTCGCACTAGAAATAGTTCCTGTGTCGCGGGGGGCTTTACAAACATACAAACAACAAACAAAGAAAGTTTTACATTGTAAAGTAGGTAGCTATATTTAAAATACGGTACAACTAAAATAACAACGGTGGCGGTCGATTCCCGTTCGCTGTTTCAGTTACTGTAATATTTTGTAAGCGGTCAGAGACCTTTTCATGTTGAAAGATGAAAAGGTCTGAAATTATATAGCTGTAAATCACTCAGGTCATGGGATATCCAGTGCTGTCATTAGGCTTATCCTTAACGCTGTATATATACTTGACATGTACGCCCGCTTTCTGAAAGGCACATTATCGCAAAGATTTGAAGTTACTGTATGTTAAATCTATGCATGCGTGCATACATTAAGCGCTCTCAGTGCATACATTGCACTGAGAACGCATGCATGTATATATATATATAGATAGATAGATAGATAGAATATATATATATAATATATAATATACTCCCGAACTAGCCATAATTTAATCCCACTAACATTATCGGGGCAAAACTCTTTTTTCTCCTTTAAAAAGACAACTGCGGCACTAGGATGAACTCCTGTGTCGCGGGAGACTTTACAAACCTTCAAGCAACGGACACAAAGAACACCCAGACTCAGAACAACAATTTGGAGATTACACAAAGTGTTGTCCCGTGCGGGAAACAAACCCGCAACATTCGGCACAGCAGCGTGGTGGCAAGGTGACCACTTAAACCGTTACGCCATCCGTGCAGTCAAGACTGTTTATATATACATATATACTGTTTGGTAGATAGCACTCTAATCAATCCAAGAAATTGGGTCGCTATTTTCTGTCTTAGCGTAAATCATACGGTGTAAAATGTCTTATTACGTACATAATTAACTCACAGTTGCTGAAAGGCATGCATATGAGGCATTTGGATTTGATTAACGAGTTAGTAAACAGAGCTGTCAAATTTTACTGCAAAACCTGACGTGGATCAAAATTCTGATTGTCGATGAAAATAATTATAGATTTATGTTTTTTACATACATACATACATAATGTCACGCCTCTTTCCCATAGGGGCAGGCAGAGACCACTTCCTTCCATTTGCTACGATTCTGGCATACCTTTTTTTTTTTTTTTTTTTATACTATAGGGGGACAGACGAACAGACGAACAGACGGGTCACCTGATGGTAAGTGACACCGCCGTCCATGGACACTTGCAACTCAATTGCGCTGCCCGCCTTTGAGGGTGATGAGGGATGGGGAATGCAGGGAGTGGAAAGAAGAGAGGAGGGATGAGGAGATGGTAAAAAGGAGAAAGGAGAAGAGGGGAGAGAAAAGGGGGAGGGGGAATTGGGCCTCCGGAAACCTCACTCAATTCGGGGAAATGCAACGCAAGCGTTACTTCACAACCGGTTTTTTGTGAGGCCGTGGTATCGCACCGGTCGAGCCGGCCCATTCGTGCCTAAGCATGGCTCTACCACTGTCAGTACCTTTCTCGCTTCTTCAACTTTCATTCCGTTCCTCATACAGACTCGTCGGTTAAAGGTACTTTTGACCTGGCCTTTGCTTAGATTTTCTTGTACTTGGTCCAAGAACATTCGCCTAGGTCTTCCTCTTCCGACAACTCCATTTACATACCTCCATATAAATACCTTTTGTCAACCTTCTTTCATTCATCCTTTCGATATGCCCGAACCATTACAGCATACTTTTTTCTATTTTAGTCACTACATCCTCTTTCATAACACACTGATCCCTTATCACACTATTCCTCACTCTGTTACTCAATTTCACATCAGCTATACTCCGCAATGCTCTCATTTCTACCGCATGAATTCTACTTTCGTGCTTTTTCTGCCATACCCAACTTTCGCTGCCATACATAAGTGTTGCCAACACACCTCTATGCACAGCCACGCGAGCCTTCATTGAGACTCTGTGGCTGGTCATAAAAATATGCAATCCACCATTGCTCGCATTACCCGCACTCACTCTTCGTTCTATATCACCATCATTATATTATATTTTTTAACAAGTTCTAATTAGCTTGCTCTGTATCTATGTAACGCAATCTATGAACATGGTTTAACCCACTTTAAAACGTCGGATTGAATTGAAACTTCGCACACTTATTAAGTACCGATGACAATACAATTAAATTTACAATTTACAATTATCCAGATTTTTTTTAATATTTTGTAATTTTTTTTTGTTGACGGGGTGGAAGATCCTCTTGGATGTCCTTCCGCCTTGGGGTGGGGGGAAGGGGTATGTTGGACACTTACCGACTAAAAACCAACCCGGTTTTACTCTGCTTGCCTATGATCGGGGGAGCGAGAATAGCCGTTGCATTCTTCCGCTACCTCCAACCGGCACTGATCCGTCTCACCCAAGACGGGACTGTCACCCGCTGTATCCATCGCCCTTCGGTAATAGTCCTCTGAGAGTCGCACGTAACACTGCGCGCTGCCTCTCTGGCCTTTATCTTTTTTTTTTTACAAAATATTTTATAAAATCAAAATCGTTTATTGCGACTTATTTGTCAAGAAAGGAAGTCGGTCAGACTAAGTCAGTTATGAAGCTGGTTGCCTGTTCCAATACGTAGCTCCTATGGAGAAGAACAAGCAAGAAACGCCAAGGACACTCTTTTACATATATTTTACATATGTTTTTGTAACATATTGGAAGAGCTCGTCAGAAAATTCTCAGAATATGGTAACTGCATGACTGCATATACACTGTTTGATAGATAACCGTCCGAACCCTCACTCACGTTTTACGACACCCACGGGAGGAGATGGGCTGGCCCTATACTTTTCCATCGAGAACCACACGGCAGGTCAAAAATCTAAATATTAAAAATCCTTAGAGCAATTATAGCATTTGATGGATTATATCCACAGCCTCCGAAATAATCTTATAAGCGGCGGTAGCGTAATGGCTAAGGCGACGGACTTGCGATCAAGTGTTTGTGGGTTCAATCCCTACCCAATGCACTATCGTCGTGAACCCACCCCTAAAGTTTTTAGCTTATCCAGAGGCTGAACAGCTTTAAAAAAAAAAACAAAAATAAAAAATAAAATAAAATGTAGACATGGCGAAACTCTGCATAGAAATTACTAACAAAATTTTTCAATCCTGTTAATCTTTATAATCTATACCATCACTTTGTAAGAATTTAGAGATGACTCTCAATTTACTTCTTTACGTCTCTTTACACATCGTTTGAGAAACTCGCGGAGAACTACGTAGTGATTTGAGAGTCATTACGTTGTACAGCAGTCATCATTTACTTTGTTTATTTGTTAAACCCAATGTGTCAAGAGCAATAATACTCTTAACAAAATTAACTATTTAAGTACTATAAAGGAACTGACCTATTTAATACGGAAACATTGTGTTAGTTATAAATAAAGGTGAAATTTGATGAGGGTACTAACGTATTGCGAAATAAGAGAACAAACGAAACAATAACTGCATTGAGTTCATAAAGCTGTGAGCTCACTGATAAGCAAAGACGAATGTGAAATGGTAAGGAGATAAGACAATGAAAGAGGTTGACGCGTATAGAAGGATAGTATAATACATAGCGCCATATGCCGCCCTGAGTGTGGCCGCGAGTGGTCGGGACGGGTTTTCCTTTCCACCCGCTTTATTGGCCAACCAAAAGGGGGTGACGTCCGCTTTTTTATGGACGCCGCCTTATTGATAGCTAACCCGTAGGCGGTGCCCGTATAATTCGGGCAGGCGCTAATAGGGGTCCTGACCTCTCCCAGCGCCATTTTTTCGTGTAAAAACCCCCTCGGGCCGTCATTCCACCGGAGTTTTCGGTAGAACAGTATGTCGAAATCGAACCGACTAAAATCACACGGTGTGCCATGCTGCGCTTAAAATAGTAGGAATCCGGGAACAGCTTTATTAAGACATCCTGATATCTTAATAAAGCTGTTCCCGGAACCCTGGTAGAATGACGGCCCGAGGGGGTTTTTACACGAAAAACAAAATAGAAAAAAATACACCCACTACTAACTTCACATGATTGAAATGAACTGCCACTTATTTGACGTTATCTGGAAATATTATATATCCTATCACTTCCATTACTATTATGATTCCCATGACACTTCACTCGTCGAGATCCATGAAAAGTTTAGGCTCATACTTACATATAAAGAAACTTCATACTTACGCAATCGAAAAACATAACTATTCTAATTGCGCGATCGGGGAAAAAGGTGTTTGCCGTATAGATATGTGTAGGTCCTTAAACTTTGCACATCAGGGACTTGTGTACATTGTATGTACTTTCAGATTATTCAGATTACAGAAACAAAAGTTAGAGTTAAATTGTTTGATATAAGACGTGTGCCACATTGCTAATAACTTCAAACATCTCTTGCAACCCTATTATATCTTGCCAGTATAAATACAACTTTAGAATCTGTGTGCGTGCTCACAAAACAAACAATGCGCTTAAAATACATGTACTAAAGGTACGTAGTACGTAAATAGGCTCCGCCCTATACCTAACAGATGCCGTTGTATATTTTTATTTATTTATTGGTGCCTATGTTTCCCTTCATATTCTTCAATCTCTACACTCATAACATAATATGTAAATGTTGAAGTAAGGCCTTAGGATAATGTATTCGTTAATCAATTTCATTGGAAAAAAATTGGCTATGATATTATATTACTGACCTCCCTGACTGTGTTAATTTAGGGGCACCAAGTTCTGATCAACAAAATCTGCCTACCTCTTCAGGGATACAGCCGTGATCTTATGTGTGTTTGTATATATATAAGTATAAAAACCGGACTAGTCTGAATTACGCACCGATGGTTCTGTAATCAAACAAACTTTATTGTACTTATCTAATCTCATGTAATAAATCTGTAGACCCGAATTGTTGTGTTGAAATACGATGGCAGGCAACAATTTGTTCCGTGGGCTGATCGTGCGAGGCAAAAAGTATTAAGTTTGCTCTATTATTATAATTGGAAATGTCAAAATAAATGTATACTATTTGACGATTTGCACAAACTAAAACTTCAGCAGTATTAAGTATTAATTAAAAGTTAATTATGCCTTTTATGTTCCCAACAAATGATTTGTTCTAACAGTACGGCAACTATATATTTTATACTCCATTCTCAAGTAGCGCTCTTTCATCAAATTCAATCCCTCATCAAATCTAAATAAACGGCTCAAACATAAACAGTTGTCCTTTATCTTCTCGAACAAATACTTTGGTTTTTTTGGGAGCATACCTGTATAATAAAATTAATAAGTTAACCTCAACTCAACAATCACACATCTAACGTATAGTAATAGAATGTTACATTCCTGAACCCAATTGTCCAGTCTTGGAGAGACTGTAATCGATCATACAGGTCCTAGTATGTCCTACGTCCTAGTACAGACACCAGTCTCTCACATAGATGAGCTGTAACTGTACTAATTACTACATCTATTAGTTTAAGTATTACTTATGTATCGGTCAGTGGAAGAAAAGAAATACACAAATGAACACAGAAACAACAAGTACATTTTACAGACAAATGGGAAGGCTCGACCTGTGTGATAACACGACCTCACAGAAAACCGGTTGCATTTCCCAGAAATTAGTGAGGTTTATTGAAGCCCAACTCCCCCTTTCCTCTCATTTCGATTTCGATTTATATTATTTAGGTAATAAAGTCCATAATTGACTTATAATTAATATAAAGCATAATATTCAATTGTGAAATATTATAAAAAGTTTAAATTACTATTATGTCCTCTAAGTATTCTTTGATATGGTAATAGATATTGTTGTGTAGTATTTTGGTAAGATTTTGAAATCATCTAGCAGATAATTATATAATTTTATACCCATGCAATATGTATTTCTCTTAAACAGCTCCAATTTAATTTGAGGAAGTTTCAGTATTTATTTGTGTCTCGATCAAATATTCTCGTTATTTCCCAATGTTTCAAACAGATACGGATTTGACAAATATGCATGTTTCATATATATATAGGCATGGCAATGGTAAGATTTTCTATTGCTGATTGGCTTACAGCTGTACATACAATCAGACCCTTTTTTTGGTGTGCATTAATTTCTCAAAGACTTTGCTAATATGGGTATTAGAGTTATAGGCTTGTAGTTTTTAACATAGGTCTTATCACCTTTGTTGTATAGAGGATTGACTATTGTTTTCTTAGCGGGTTGGAAATTTCCCTTCTGTGATAGGGTTACGACACAATTTTTTAAAGACTTATCGTCGTAACCTGAATTTGTATTTTGTATTTTGAATACGTCAACTTGATCAACAGGGGTTAGAAAGATAGTTTTGGTATTAATATGAATACTTGTCGGTTTATAATTGTTGTATTTGTTTATGTGTTGTTTACATTCAAAGTGTCAATTTGAGTTATTTGATTTTTGAAGTGAAAACTTCTTTAGGCGCGTTGAGCTCTTTGTTGGGTGAACAAAAATCATTGAACTGTCATCGTTACCACACGCTTCCCATGAGCTATATGTATACTGTGTACAATCTAATAGCTCGACGATACAATTCACAAGTTACTTAGTTTTCACTTCTATCGGCAGTCCTCAAAGACTGTCCGTATTTTTATTTGAGGAAGCTACTTCCTCGAAAAAAACCTTTGTCTGTCAAATTGCTGAGATTTAATTATACATATTTAAGTGTTTTTCTGTATCGTATAAAATATTAAATATTTTTTTACAGTCTTTGTTAAGCTGATATTTAAAATACATTACTCTTTTATTTTTGTACAGCAACGTTTACACATTAAGTGTTAGCTAGTGAGCCATCACTTTTTTATTGGTTTGTGCATTAATTTTCTTCATTGGGAAACAAAGAGAATAACTATGTCATGGAATGTAGTAGGCAGGTAACTCATTCTTTGTATTTTTTTACTTATTATTACAACAAGATTCCAATGTAACCGTCATAGACTGCGCTGTTTGGTGGTCTGAGAGTGCTAGATGATGAAAATTACATTCGTGTAGGTTGCTTGCTATGATATCTAAGCAGGCGCTTTTTCTGGTGGGTTTTTTTATGTGATTTTATAAGTTATTATTGTGTAATATAGAATTAAGTTCATCTGATTATTTGTTAATTTTGAGAATATCTATATTCCAACCTCCACATAACATAACATGTTTATTTCCCACATTTATTCTTTAAAAGAATGCTACCATCTTAAAATTGGCTTGGGTTCCACGTTTAATAAAAGTCTCTCTTAGACAAACAATATCAATTTCACCATTTCCTTAGTAAGGCCTAATACTGCAATCTGAAGCAATTCCTGTTTATTTCATAATGCTGCAACTTTTTGATGCATTGAGGTAAAATTCTCATAATTATATTGCTTGGCTAAAAAACTTCTTGTTTACTTTGATATCAGACCTAATTTTCTGTTCTTAGTTTCAATGCTAAAGTTTGATATAATTTTAGTAAGAAAATATTGACTTAAATTTTATTGTATTTTATTGTTCTTACTAATTGATATTTGTAAGTGTTTTGGTTTATTTAAATTATTTATGATTTTGATGATGATCCATTTCAGTATTTAATTTAAAGCATAAATTCGTATCTATGTTGATATATTGGCTGGTACTTAATATTTTTGTGACTATAGTTAATATTATTAAATATTTTTAAGTATTTACAATTTGTGCACTATCTTATTATTAATTCTAGATTATTGTTTATCATGTTTTTTTATTTAAGTATGGGTTGATTGGTGGCGTAGTTTGTGTTTACAACACCTTACAGTTTACACAATAATAAAATTAACACGTATAGATACTTGTCGTTTGAAACTATAGTTAACAAAAATAATGTCACTAGGTCTGACATCATTTATAAACGTTTCATTAAAGATACTTACTATTTATGTGCTGGTTGCATTCGGGTAGTTAATGCAATCTCGTTCTCTTCTGCGTTTGCAAACAAAAACGCGTCTGCGTTTTTGCGAGATCTCGGCCTTTTTTAGAGAGATTGATCTCGGCCGCAAAATTGGTGAGATCTCGCGAGTTTAAGGGACAGAAAAAGGAAATTAATTTGTAGGATTCCGGGGGGTCAAAACAGTTCGCGGATGACTGCCTGAGGTCTGTGGTTCCAACTAGCTTTGAATCCGAAAGGGCTTTTGCAGCGGCTGGTTATCTGACCCTCAAAATAAGAAGCCGTTTGGCAGATGATCCATTTAGTGCTTCTTAAGGAGCTACTTTCGAAATAATTGGTAATAATGGCGTCTGATATGAACTGCACAAGCCTTTGATTTGATAGGTATATTTTGTTAATTAAACCTTAATTTCTAATAGATCTTTAAGTAGGTATAGTTTTCTTTATAATAATATCTCAGTTTAATAGTCAACTCAACTTAGTTAATGAGTTTCATTTTAGTTTTAGACTTGTTGTTGTTTTGTTATAAAATAACTATTTTATTATTAAAAGACTTTTGTTTGATATTAGAAGAGAAGACTGGTTGTTTATTTCATTTCTTATTTGATTAGATACATCAAAGTATACTACTTAAAAGTTTATTAAAAAAATGATAGATACGTCAAACAATGTTAAACACATAAAACTTTTTTGAAGAAATTCGTAAAAATAAATTACTATAGGTATTCTTATTTTTTTCCTAATTTATTCAAATACGGTGATTATTTGCATAATATGTTTGTTATATACAAAATGTGTTTATTACATACAAAACTAGCAATCTCGCTAGATCTTGAATTTGGCGAGATCTCACGGTACTTTAATTCATAAGCTCGCTAGATCTCATCTGAGCTCCAATCTCAGTTTATCAGCAAAGTAACAATGTATGTGTTACTGTACTTGTTTGTTCTCGTTTTCATTATTTGATGAGTTAATCCCTGTGCTTGTTGGTCTTCGAACACATATATTATCTTTAGTTTAGTAATTGAGCAACATATTTTAGGTTTTGTATTGGATTTTATATAAGGGGGTAAATATATTAAGTGTGTGTCGACATCTAACGGTAATTGTATGGAGTTTTTCACTGCTGCTATTACTTTCATTTTGCAGTACAAACTCAACCTTAATTATACTAATTACTGCTAAGCTTTTCCATTATTGACTGATCTGGCGTTGGTGTGTAAATAGAGCTGCAAATATGGACTAGTTGTTAATCAGTCGTATTAAAAACTAGTCCATATCGAAGACTCAGACAGGTAGTCCCAGGTTGTTATCTAGGATCAAGTTGTCTAAACCACCTGATATTATATTTAGCAATACTATTCTTTCAATCGGCATTTGTTTGAAGAATTTAGAAGTTTTGAACAGTTTTCGACGCTTGTCACCTACCATCAGGTGACCCTTCTATTTATACACTACACCAGCCACTAAAATTGCACTAGCTGAATTCCTGCTCATACCTATACCCGACTACTTCCCGCTTTTCCAGCAATCGGGAAAGCGTCCGGACGCAAAGCTGGCGTCGAACAAATAGTCGGCCATGCCCATCTCTTTTTGGCAGTTATGGTATAATATATATATATGTATATATATGTGTATATTTAAAGTTAAATTTATTTTAAGACTATTACAATTAATTATTTATTTTAGTTGCTCTTGCCGATATCCCTCCAGAAGTCCGCCATATGTGCCATTAGTTTTTATTTCCGTGTAAATAAATCGTGATTAGTGTGCAATAAAGTTTATTTCTATATCTTTTCTATTATAAATAAATTAATACATATATTAAATTAAAACATTAATTATCTGAAGCAGTTATCGAATGTATTGAGGTCATCAAGTGTCTAGAAGGTCATCAGACACACATTTTAGATTTAGATTTAGACAAACATTAATACATACATATATTAATTTTGTTACTTCCACTGTTCTAACTTGATATACTCGTATTATAATTTTTGTGTGTTCCTATGTCACGAGCGCCATAACATCCGGTCTACCGGCTTAAGCATCCAGTCTATCTTAGCTGCCTTCTTCAGGTCATCAGTGCATCTGGCTGGGGGCCTCCTCACTTCATTTTAACCATTCACGGTCTCCACTGTAGGACCCGTTTGCTACAATGGTCATCGGTCAGTTGAGGAGAATTCTGGATACCGGCCCCCCATCTCTTCCCGTGGGTATCTTAAATGGCGACTAAGGGACAAGCCTGTTATCTATCAAACTCTATAATATACAGTGTCCAGTTGACGGCAATATGGTTTCCTCTTAAAGTAAGTGGAACTAAGATGTGGATAACGAAATGTAGGAGTTTTAGTTAGCATAAAGTCAGTTTTTTTTTAAAACAATGTAATATATTATGGATGCAATATCTTAATTGTTTCGTTTCCTAAAAAGGTATTTACTTATATACTACAAAACGAGAATAATAATAAGCATATTTAATGTTTTTTTTTTTGTTTTACCATGCTTTAACTTCAATAAACCGAAAAAATACCCTTTTTTGTCGTTAAACACACTGCTCTAGTCGGTATCTTAAAAGTTAACTGGCCTATTACTTGATATATAAAGGTGTATCATGACCATGACAATACTTTTTTTTATAGTATAGGGGGACAGACGAATAGACGGGTTATCTGTATCGGACTGTACGGGAAAAACGGCGTTCATAGACACCTCAAGAGACTCAACTCTAAAGTGGATGTAAGTGCGGTGCTGCGGTGCTGGAAAATTAGGTGATGGTAAAGAGGAGAGAGGTAGTTGGGCGTCCAGTACCTACACTCACTCAGCAATATAATGTAAGCATTTTTTGTCTACCGGTTTTCTGTGAGGCCGTGGTATTACTCCGGTCGAGCTGGTCCATTCGTGCCTAAGAATGGCTGTTCCACGGAAATAGTAGCAGTAAGGGTTGAATGCATAACGGAGTCCAAATATTACTAGTGCTGTCAAGTACCAAATAAATGACCCACAATTCTGATGTATTTACTATTAACTATTGCTTTATACTTATTTTTATTGCTTTATAATTATTGCAGGATAATAATTCTATAACTTATTATTAATGTCGCAAGGAATTTGACCTCGCCTCGCCACTATACTGCCGCGCCGAGTATTGTGGGTTCGATCCCCGCACGGGACAACATTTTGTGTAATCAAATTGTTGTTCTGAGTCTGGGTGTTCTTTGTGTCCGTTGATTGAATGTTTGTAAAGTGCCCCGCGACACAGGAATTAATGAATTAATCCTAGTGCGGGAGTTGTCTTTTTTTTTTTTAAAAAAAAGAATGCTGTAATTGATTATTACGCTAATGCATACACATACATACACAAACCTATTTTTGTCAACCGGGGACGTCTACCTGTCTGTCTGTCTGTGACTGTCACCGTAAACCACCTCCGTAAACGGCAGTTATACATAAGTTGTTGTATAAATAAATCTTGGTATGCCGAAAATATATAACAATGTAGACAGATTATTCAAAGGTGTATTATACTGGCGGCAGTTGTAAACGGTTTGTTAAAATACAGCTTTTTTTATGCGATAAACAAACGAGCAGACGTGCCACCTGATGGTAGTAATGGTACGTGGACTACCATCGCCCATGGACACCCGCAACTCAAGAGTCACAAGTAACGCACTTTTAGGTAGGAGTACACTCTTTTCTTGAAGGTTTGGAGGTCGTACAGGTCTGGAAATACGGTGGAGTGCCATAATTCAGGTAATGGGGATAGATATTTTTCGCGTAGGACGATTTTGGAACCCTGCGGAAACAATTCCTCTAAACACATGATACAAGCGATAGAGAATGCAGAGTGAACATCTCTACCAGGGGCGTAGCTACCGCCGTATTTTCCGTATCAATTATACGGGGCCCCCGGGCCACGGGGGCCCCCAAAGTGTGTAAGGAAAAAGAATAAAAACTTTCTAATTTATTTTATTTTACAAATGACAAAATTTTATAAAGCAATTCCTTTTTTTCCCGCCTTAAGCGTGCGTTCAAAAGTTGGCAACACTACATCGTTATGGCGGGCTGCGGGACTTCCCCGTTTTACTTACTTCATCTTCAACTCAGAATCCTTCATCGATATCGCGATGTACGTGTACGTTGTTGTACTTTACATTGGATGTTAAACCACGGAGTGCAGTGCACTGTTTATTTACGCGCTTTATATAAATGTGCATTACATTGTAATTCAGTACAAACAATATTGTTCTTCTGGTTTAGCAGTATTAGTAACGATTTGTAAAAGAAATGAGTGAAAGAAAAAGAGATTATCCCAGCGGCGCTGAGAAAAGAAAAATTAAACAGAAAAGGGACGAGGTTATAAAAAAAGTGCCCAAAATTTCAGAGACAAGATACTGTGAGTGATTTAGATTGGAAAGGTAAGTACTACACTACTACCCAACCCATTTATTAGGGGCCCGTAGTGATAAACAAGGAAATCTTTTAATTTCGGTCTGTCCATCTGTCCGTCACAAAAAGTTGTCTCCCCCCTCGATTTTCACAATTATACTGTTTTTAGGGTTCCGTGCCTTGATTAAAAAAAACAAAATTCTAACTTATCTATAGGATCGATTTGTTTTGTTGTTTGTTTATCAGTCCGTATCGTATCGTTAATTGCGTGTTGAGAACTTCAGATGTGCAGACTCGCTTTCGGGTTCTCGTTTTGTATGGCCACTACACTACGCACTGCGTTTAAATAGCACGCAGGTGTATAATAATGCACGGACGGGCTGCAGGTGATTTTGTATCTACTAATAGGTACGAGCACAATCCGCGTAGAATCTGTGTGCGTCTGAACTGAACACTCTCTAACTGTGACCCTTAGTAACGTTATTTATTTATATATAACTCTTTTTAGTTTAGTATCAAAGCATTCGTATTTATTTTTTAACAATTACTCGTTTATTTTTAGATTCTTCTGAAGCATGTTCTTCGTCACATATCCATCCGGAAATAGAAGAAAGCCAAGCACATACTTTATCGGATGTCCATCCAGAAATCGAGGAACCCCAAGTCAACGATTCTGATATATCTGCAGATAATGCAGATTGTAATATAATTTCATCAGATAGAGGAAATTTTGGTGACAATTTAACTGAATGCGAACGAAAAATAATTTTTAAATTGGGTCCATTTAAACCACAAGGACCATTTCCAAAAGTTTCAGAAAATAACCGACCTTATTCAGCTTATTATTATTCATATTTCAATCAGGCAGGCATAAAAATTATAAGACCATGGTTATGTTATTCTAACGCTTTAAACAAACCGTACTGTCACTTCTGTTGGTTATTAGCAGATCGTCAAAACAAATCGTACTCCTCTGCTTGGGTTAACGGTGTTTCGGTTAGAAGCAATTTCACACAAACTATTCTTGACCATGAAAAGTCACAGCAGCATATTAGTGCCTCACTCTCTTATAATAATTGGTTGCAAGGAAATACCATCGATACTCTATTGAAAAGTGAAATCGATAGTAAAATTACATTCTGGAGAGATGTACTGCATCGTATAATTAATGTTATAATTACTTTAGTATCTTGTAATCTACCTTTGAGGGGGCATGATTCTGATTCTGGCAATTTTATGGCAATTTCACGTCTGCTATCTAACTATGATGCAACTTTAAAAGAACTTTTTCTAAAACCGAAAGGTGAAATAAATTATTTAAGCCCTACGATTCAAAACGAAATTATTAGTTTGCTTGGTACTAACGTTAGGAACAGTATTATCTCAGAAATTAAAAAAGCTCCATTTCTGACAATAATTCTGGATACAACACAAGACTTGTCAAAAATTGTATGAAAAAAGGTCTGAAAACTGTCATTTTAAATTTGACTAAAGAATATGGAATTGATTTGACTAAATGTAGAGGACAGGGATACGATGGAGCAAATGTTATGTCGGGTGTGTATGGAGGATTACAAACCCTAATAAAAGAGCATGCTCCAAATGCCGATTATGTTCATTGTGCTGCGCACGCTTTAAACTTGGTTTTGAACGATGCTGCGAGACATGTTCGTGAAGTATCGACTTTTTTCGATAATTTAGAAAAAATATATACTTTTTTTGGCAATAGTATAAAACGCTGGGCTATGCTAAGTGATGATTCATCTGAAAAATATTTGATTACCCTTAAAAAGGTATGTCCTACCAGATGGTCTTCTAGGAACGACGCTTTATTAGCAGTAAAAAAATTTTTTTTATTAATCATGAAAACTTTGTACCAACTAAATTTAATTTCAAATAAAAAAGATGAACGTGAAGAATGTAAAAGTATAATTAATATTTTAGAGAGTTTTGATTTCTTAGTGCTCGTTACATTTTTTTCTTCACTATTTGAAATTATTAATCCTGTTTCTAAAGCTCTACAGCATGAAAATAATGACTTACAGAAATCTAGTATTTTATTAAGTAATCTTTTAAGTAGACTGTGCCAATTAAGAAATCAGAATTCATTTAATAGTTTGCTAAAATGAATCCAAAGATTTAGCAAAAAAGTGGGGGGTAACAACTGTTTTTAAAAACAGTAGGCGAAAGATAGCGAAGCGTTTTTTTGATGAGTTATCACAAGATAAGAGAATTTCCGACCCGGAATCCTATTTCAAAGTCAATGTATACTATTGCTGTTTAGATATATTAATTTCTCAAACTAAAGAAAGATTTCAGAGCCTTTGCAACCTGAGTAGTATATTCGAAATATTACAACCAGAGAAACTCCTATCTTCTTCAAGCGAAGAGATATTAAACGCTTCCGGAAAACTGTCTGCTAAATACAGTAAAGACATCTCACTTAATCTTTGTGACCAATTAAAGGCTCTAAAAACATGCTTAAATTCTGAAATTAAAAAAAAATATTCCATTAAAGAACTCATTGAATTATTGCTAGTAAAATTCAATAGTCTTGCATCCAGTTTTCCCGAGGTAATCACAGCATGTTTTTTATTCTTGACCCTTCCAGTTACAACCGCAACGGCAGAAAGAAGTTTTTCAAAATTAAAACTAATAAAAAATTACTTAAGAACTTCGATGGGACAAGAACGGCTGTCAGACATCTCACTATTGTCCATAGAGGCAGAAACTTTAGAAAAACTAAAATCATCATCAGCCATAAATGATTTAATAAATCAGTTTGCCGATAAAAAGGCAAGGAGAGTGAATATTTAAAATTCGATTTTTATTTGTAAAATGGGTAAATTATGTGATAAATAAATATTACTTCTCACAATATTTTTTTTCTTTTGTGAAAAATCTTTACCTCCATATAAGGGCCTCCAAAAAAATTTTTATACGGGGCCCCGACAAGGCACGCTACGCCACTGGTCTCTACGCATCGCCAAGGTGTTAAGCCGATCAGAAGTATCTTGGCAATCGATGATGTGAGTCGCTCTCCATCGAATGCGGTCAAGAGGGAGAAGTTAGTACTGGTACCTAATAAAAAATCCTTGAGTATGACTGTAAACAAGTGTGAAACACTAGCGTAATGGTTGAAAGTTGGGAACGGGAAAGAATTTGTGTTAGTGAACCCACTCTTAACAAAGTTATATTATCTACCTTTAATGGCACGTGATGAAATATGAATAAAGTCTTTTATAGAATGAAACGATTCAATATAATAAGGTTAATTTGACAACTTAACTGACTGCACAAATTACATGGATGAGAGAGCCTTCACTGGTAGAGCCATGCTTAAGCACGAATGGGCCGGCTCGACCGGTGCGATACCACGGCCTCACAGAAAACCGGTTGTGAAGTAACGCTTGCGTTGCATTTCCCCGAATTGAGTGAGGTTTCCGGAGGCCCAATTCCCCCTCCCCCCTTTTCTCTCCCCTCATCTCCTTTCTCCTTTTTTACATCTCCTCATCCCTCCTCTCTACTTTCCGCTCCCTGCATCCCCCATCCCTCATCACCCTCAAAGGCGGGCAGCGCACTTGCGACTCTTGTGTTGCAAGTGTCCATGGACTTCGGTGTCACTTATCATCAGGTGACCCGTCTGTTCGTCTGTCCCCCTATAGTATAAAAAAAAAAAAAATACATAATGTAAAGCAGACATATGTGTATTAGACACATTGCTATTCAAGTTAGCGCAGCCGTCCATAGTTTCAACAGCACGGAGAGTAATAATAATATCAGTTTAGCTGTCTCCCCAAATCGTTCTCCTCCTTTATAATTGTGTATTTCAACGCTGGCTCACGTAACGTCATCTCCGATTGTCAATTGATAAAGCCACCTATACGTGGTGACAATCGCTCTATATTAGTACTTGTAATTATATCTCTCTATATTAGTACTTTCTTTATAAAACATAAAATCCCTTTTGCTAACGTTATATCGAAATATTATACCGCATGTCAGTCCTATTATAAACAAGATTCAAGTGATACTTTACATTTTAAACTATCAATATTCTAGTCCGTCCATTGCGTGTCAAAGATACATTATACGTTCATATATATTTACATATATACAAAATACCTATAGACTTAAAAGCCATAACCACCCTTTTTGGGCTATCGGATAAAAAGTTGTAGAGTCAAGGGTTTGCCGGTAAATTTCCTTTGATTAAATACTGGAGAAGAGTAATTTGGACTAAATACTTATAAAGAAACACAGCCCAACCAGTACCTTGTTAATATTTTTTAAAATAAAATAACTTTTTTAATCTCTCTAATGGCTTTACAGTTTTAGATGTTGAGCCGTCCCATTTGGGCCGAAGCATGTCTCGACCACGATAAAAATATGTAACACCTCGTAGTTTATTCATATTCTAAGCTTTTTGATAAATCTTTCATTATAAAACTAAAACTAATACTAAAACAGGTGCCTACGTAATTCAAAAGATCAACTTGATTTTTAAAATATAGATAGATAGATAGAAAAGTCTTTATTGTACACCACAAATTCAAACAGACGCAAAGTTAAACAGTTGATATAAGGCGGCATGTATGTACAATGGGCGGTCTTATTGCTAAAAGCGATGTCTTCCAGACAACCTTTGTATGGAAACAACGGACAGAAAAAGCGGTAGATGGTGGCGTACTATAGATGTTAAGGGACTGAGCGATAATACAACAAATATGGAGGTACATAGAGTAGTTAAATACACATACATAAACATTCCAATATGTATAAATACATACAAAAATATATACAAATATATATTCACACACACATGTAGATACATACATATATACACATATACACACACATACACATATATATATATATATGTGTATGTGTATATATATATATACATACATATACACACATATACACATATATATGTATATAACAAGGTACCAATAAGTCACAGTAACGGACTTACAGTGCTAGGTAGTGCTTTTTCACTAGTGACTTAAAGGAGCATAGACTTTGAGCTTGTCTAATTTCCACTGGTAGTGCATTCCACAAACGGATTGCAGTAACCGTAAAAGATTTTTCAAGGAACGAAGTGGTATGAGCAGGTACTTTCAGTTGTAGGTTTTCTGATGACCTTAAAGATCGTGAATGTGTACAGTGAAGAAACTCAAATCGTTCTTTAAGGTAGGAGGGTAACGACGGGTTGAACAAAATATTGTATAAAAGGGAGAGTATATGAGTGTTCCGGCGAAGGCGAATAGGTAACCACTTGAGTTGTTTTCGAAATTCAGAAATATGGTCGTATTTACGCAACCCAAATATAAATCTGATGCAGAAGTTTTGTAGTCTCTCAAGTTTATCTAGTTGGTTCTCGGTGAGATCGGGATAGCTGGCATCTGCATAGTCTAGGATTGGAAGAAGAAGAGAGTTAGCAAGTGCAATTTTGGTGGCGGTTGGGAGAAAATTCCGTAGCCGTTTCAAGGATCCTGCAGATGCAAACATTCGTCGACTTATTTCCTGAATCTGTGCAGTCCAAGTAAATTCCCTGTCGATATTTATACCCAAGTTTTTCACTACTTGACTGATATTGATGACAGTGCCATCAAATAGGACCTGTGGAAGTAGTGTCCACTCAATCTTTGAGACCTTTCTTGAACTTCCGACAATAATTAACTGAGTCTTCGAAGGATTCACCTGTAGACCATGCGATTTACTCCAACAACTAATCTCTTCCAAATCCTTGTTAATAATATTAAGGGCTTCAGATAATTTCTCCAATGGTGCATGAGTGTATATCTGTAGGTCATCAGCATACAAGTGGTAGGAAGAACGAAGTTTGTTTGAGATGGAGTTTATAAAGATTGCGAAGAGTAAAGGAGAGAGAACGCCACCCTGGGGCACACCACCTGACGTTTTACACCAAGCAGATAGAATATCGTCGATGCGGATACGTTGTTGGCGGCCACACAGGTAGTTACGAAACCAATCAGTTACCGTTGGAGATATTTTAAGTGAGCTAAGTATACCGAGCAGAATATCGTAATCCACCGTATTAAACGCATTGGAAAAATCCAGGAGCGTGAGTACTGTCAGATTGCCTCTTTCCATTTCGACTCTGACATCGTCTGTAATATTGACTAAGGCTGTTACTGTGCTATGGCCAGGTCGAAAGCCAGATTGAAAAGGATTGAGAAGGGTATTTTGACATAGAAAAGAGTGAAGTTGGGTATAGACAAGGCGTTCAATGACTTTGGATAGGAATGGTAGGATAGAAATGGGTCGATAGTCACAAAAGGATGAGGGGTTAGATTTTTTGGGTAAGGGAGTTATTTGGGCTTCTTTCCATACTGATGGGAAGGAGCCACTAGCAAGGGAGTAGTTTAGGATAAAAGAAATTGAAGGAAGGATTTCATCAAGGATAGGCATTATCATTTTGCGACCTACGCAATCACTGCCAACAGCGTTAGAAGTGATAGACAGTATACTCTTTTTAACATCACAAGCCGATAAATGATTAAACACGAATTGCGGAAAGCTAGGAGTAGCCAAAGATGAAAGATATTGTAAAGTATTTGCCTTTTCAGTCCTATCGAAAGTGGACACGGCAGAGAAGTGTTGATTTAGTGAATCAATATTTAAACTTTTGGAATTTACATCATGTTTTGATTTGCCAACCCCTAATGATCTTAGAAATTTCCAGACCTTTGCTGGATCTTCGTTATTGATTGATTTATGGATGTATTGGCGTTGCGCATCCCTACACACTTTGTTGCAATGGTTACGGATTGCGATATATCTCTCACGGTTGTCAAAGTTTTGTTGTCTTTTAAGATTTAGCTTTGCTATAGATTTTCTATGAATAATTTTCCGAATGTCCTCTGTCAGCCATGGTGATGGAGCATGTTTCAACTTTACAGGTCGCTGTGGTGAATGTTTGTCATACAGCATGATAATATTGGCGTTAAAGTACTCAACTTGTTCATCAATTGAGTCATAGGTAAACAAAGGCGACCAATCAATTTCACTTGCATCTTTACGCAACTCGTTAAGGTTTATGCCACTAAAATTGCGTAGAAGTAGAGTTTTAGTTTTGGCCTTAGGAGGACGAACTTTGTAGGAAAGGTAAAGTAGATCAATATACCTTGTTGTTTTTGTTTTTTATAATATAATAGCTTAGCAGTTTCGCTCACGTGAATACGGTTTTTCTTACTTTTTTTTTGCTTTTATGCCAGCCCTGTATCGAGGAGAATACGACTAAAACTACACTACTATACACATATATACATACATATGTACTTTATACACACATACAATGCTCTAACAGCTACATACTTACTGAAGGTAAAAACTTACCTACCCACTATTTTATTTTTACTAATTGGTTTTGACCGATTAATAAGTGTTTTATTTTCCTCATCCAGATCCATTTCTGATGTTTTTTTTCTATTAGCCTAACATAGTGACTTCACTTTGCCTGATGGAAAGCAATAAGTGGAGTCCAAAAGTGGGGGTCACCATCCTCATTGCATGTCTAGTTAATGCAGCATGGTGACCCACACTATGGCGGCCTGGTGAGATGCTTTTTCACGCCCCGCTTGAAAGACCCGGGATCAAACTGGGAAGGAAACACGTTCGCTGGTAGTGAATTTTAGGCTTTCACCGATCGGCACAGGAAAGAAGAGCCAAGCCGTTTTTTTCGGGATCGTATATTTTCGACTCTCAAACAGTGACTCCTCAGGCCAGCACGTGTAGTCGTATAGAGGAAGGGAGAAGGGGGGAACATTTGGAAGAGCTCGTCAGAACACTCCCCGTGATGTAGGCGATTATGTATGTATGTTTATTTAAGATTTAAACAAAATAATCTTTAACACTTATACATATCAATTAATTACTTAATTAGTAATTTTACAAGCTTTTTATTTAGTTTACAAATAAAAAGAAAAAAAAAAGAAAAAAAAAAAAAAAAAAAAGCTTGTAAAATTACACAAACTTACAAAAATTTCGGGCCCCCTACCTCTGACGGGCTAAGTCTGTTTTTGTCAGAACTATGTACATACTTGTGTTATACAAGTATGCACATAGTTCTGATAAATATCTAAGAGGAAAAAATATGTAGTATGTAATTATACATTGTGACTTGCAAACTAGGTAAGTAAGGCAAAACACTGTGAAGTTACAAGACTATTTCTTAAAATAGAATAAGTAAAAAATAGGGTTTTCTTGGTAATATCTATCTTTATCATTACTATTATGACTCAATTTAGAGGAAGCAAGATAGAAACAATAATTTAAAACGTTATTAAATTTTATCACAATCGTAATTACTTTACTGAAGTCTGTGGTTAAATAGTGATTTTTATCAGGCCGAGAGTATTATCATTCTGGCACTATTCTGAAGGCGTTTGATAGTGCGCTCTTTTCACGATTTAAAATCTGATGATCAAAACATCGAAAAGGTGACAACAGGGACTATTTCAATCGGTGCGATTACACCAATGATCAGAAACCTGACTTTTCTTACAACCTAAGAATAAGTCTCCCTAGCAGGCCTTGGGTCACCCACACTCAGAAAAGTTAATTTGTCTTTTCAGCGGGATATCTCTACCCTTTTTATTTATAATAATATTTATTATCCTAGCTATTATTTGTAATGTTATTCATGTTTTTAAAGCCCTATATTTCTGGATTTTAACTCACAGTTCAACCTTTGTGCGTAACACATAACGCAACTATTAATTCGCACAACTATTGTCACATAATTAACAGTTAAAGTTTGTTAGAAGAATATCCGTCGAACAGAATAAAGTACTTGTCTATAGCTCTTTGACTTTTTATTTGTTGTTTGTTACTCACTTTAACTACTCACATTTATATACACTTTGTCCAGGAAGACAAGCAAGGCTATATTTATATCATATGAATCATTAGTGAAGCCGTGAGCAAAAATATAGATAAATGGTTTTTGAAATTTAAGACTGAAAGTAAGAAAAGAGATTGGTAGAGGCGGTAAATTGGAGAGAAAAGGTACTATGCCGTGAGAGAGTCACTTAGGCCCAAATGTGTCAGTACTACCAGAGTGATACCACGGCGTTATATTTACTGATTGAGTGAGGGTATCGGATGCCTAAACTATCTATCTTCTCCTCCCTATAAATCATCCATCAATACAACTCTTGAATTGGAGGTGTCCATGTGTGGCGGTTGTTCTTACCATCTGGTGACCCGTCTGCTCGTTTGTCCCCCTATGCTATAAAAATAAGAGACATTACCTACGATAAGGGAGAACGTATGTCTCTGATTGTTAAACGGGAGAATCCAGCTCTAGAGAAATACGGTAGGGCTCACGTGACATGGCATGGTAGTTTTTTTGATGCTGTCATTGAAATTCTTTTTAACCGTGATTTAAAAACAATTGCAATTGAGTAATGGCCATCAGTTACTTGTTAATCATTGTTGAATATTTTTTTGTAAACTGAGCGGCACAGTGTTTTGCAAGCAGTTTACTTTTTGCTACCGTTATCAATGTTTCGGTTGGTTGGAACTAGAAAGCAAGCGTAACTTACCAGTTCTGTAATAATACTAATAATTCTTAAGTAAGAGTTAAAAGTAAAAAAAATAGCAAGCAGGATCACTCACAAGTTGGTGTAGTGGTTAGGGACGCTGACTGCTGATCCACGTTGCAAGTATTAATATATATATATGTATATATACATCTATATGTATATGTATATCTTGCCGTGGTTTCATTTACAGGGAAATGCTGAATCTTTTTGCATATCCGCTACTCCAAACTACAGTCTATATCTGTTTGCCGAATTTTATGCAACTCTGTTCAACCTTCTGGCGTGGTTGAGTAACAAACTTTAGAGTTTTATCCAGCAAAACATTTATAATAGACTTAAAAATAAATAACAGACAGACACCGAGATATGATTATGTTCATCAC
This sequence comes from Tyria jacobaeae, assembly GCA_947561695.1. NCBI lineage: Eukaryota > Metazoa > Arthropoda > Insecta > Lepidoptera > Erebidae > Tyria > Tyria jacobaeae. Next base: position 19,444,709 of record OX387215.1, on the reverse strand, counting down.
ATAATTAGTCGTGCTGGGTTTGTATCGATTCCGGGCTGTCTGACTCAGTAGTCAAGATCATTAACCGCTAGACCAACAGGCTACAGTCCTGTTTACATTTATTTATTATGTCAATGACCTCGTGCTGCGTTCACATACTAGACCTTGGCCGTTGCTACTAGGTATGTGAACCTCTAGCTTTTGTTAATATTCTTTTAACTTCGCAAGAAGGATGGTTATGTTATTCAAGTCTATGAATATTAGAATTGGATGGATAGTTTCCGACATGTGAGGTGTCATTTGAATCTCTTTAATAGTGGCAGTCAAATCTATATTTATAAAGTCAAAGATTAACAGAAATAATGTCTGAAACTATCAATTAGATTGAAGTCATTATTTTTGTATTGAAAATAATATTTATTGAGGAATCATACAAACTATGAAATATAAGAAAATTCAATTACAAAGAACGGCTAGTACTGAAAGTTTATTTTTAATTTATTGAGTGGGAGTTAGTGAGACTAAAGGCTTATGCCGGGACGGGATGACAGGGATTTTTTTAAAAGAAATTCAAGCTTATATAGCAGGAATACGCTATAAATACCAATGTTTTAAATTATTGAAGACGGTATTGTGACCGGTATTGAAGGTATTGAAGACTACGGGATCCCGCGGCGGGATGCTGCAGCGCACTTTTGGTATGCAACTTCATGCCGAAGGCGACAGTGCCATGCAACGGTAAGTGTTGATATCCCGCTTGATGAGGCAGTGTACATGCAACGCACACCCCATTTGCGTCCACGCTGCTAGCTTTCCATAGATTGTGAACTCAGTATTGCCATGTGTATCTTATTCGTGTTCTACAATCTATATTAACACCAAATCCCGAGCAATTTAAAACTTTGAAGACAACAACACTTTTTCAAATGTAACTTATGATGTGTATAAGGCAGCAGGTTCTGCCGAGGAGAGGTTGCATGCCGCGGCCCCCAGTGGGAGGTCTTGGAAGGCCGCCAGAATGCCACAATATCTAAGCGGCTAGTGGGCATTGACCGGAGGCAAAATCCTTTACCATACCGTCCGTGGGCTTTAAGTCAGACCTGTAGCCTGTTCTTGTATACCTAGATACTATGAAAAAAAAAAACTAAAGAATCTCCATGGACACTCTTTTTCATCATGTTTTCTTTAGATTACGTCGTAATTAGAAGTATGGACGTAGATATTACCTAGTATATTTTATAAATAATTCATTCAAGTCGTCTGACAAAGTCGTCGCCACGTCGTCCCGAAACTTAATTAATCAGAGTCCATTATACCAAACACCGTTTAACTAAATAATAAGTCAATAAAATTAACCACTCTTCTGGAATCACAAAAAAATCCTATACGTTTAAAACTACGTCAGAAAATAATATGATTCGTGTAAACCTGTAAGCACACTAGGTGCTAACATTCACGTGAATACATACATACATATACACGCACGCCATATGTAGGGTTACAGAAGGGTAAGTATTTTTCCAGCTATATTCATTTTTTTAGTTATTTAGGCAAGTTTATTTTAGTAAGTCGTCGTCTCCTGGTTTATAAGTAGCAAACTACTTACTACTTCTTGGCCCAATTTTAATTAATATTTTTTAAAAACACTATAAAAGTCTCTAATTTCTATTTTCAAACAAAAAGCTATAAAAATATAACTCGGAAATTGAAATCAAGAACCCAAAATTCCTTATACTATACTGATTACAACATCTAGTTATATCAGTTTACTTTTAAAATTGTTCTCATTAACCTAAAACTAATGTCTTCCGGTCGGTCCAGCGTGAACAGACCTTTAGTAATCAAGAACGATAAAAATCGTATTTGTGTTCAGTACATATCGCGTCTTACGATGATAAAGTCTTGTCTGCGCCTACTTGCTTGCTTTGTCTAAAATTCTAAATGATACGTATTTTCAAGTGTCAAAGTGCAGGATAAAAAAAAACATGGCTAGAATATCGTTTACTGTGAATGGGGAAAAGTACACACTGAGTGAGTTTATTCTTTTTGAATTGTTGGTGTAAATAAATTTAAGTGTCTTAGTGGAGTACGGCTGAAGCAAATAATTTTGTTTTATGGTAGAGCTTAGTTAGGTTTTATTAAGAATAGGAAAAGCAAATGAGAAATAATTCTTTTGTTTAAAAAAAGCGTGATACTGCTTTTATTTAGCCCTATTTTATTAGCTGCTTACTAATAAGATTTAAAATAGCCCTATTTTATTAGCTGCTTACTAATAAGGGTTTTTTTAAGTTTCACAAACAGATAGATAGATTAATAAATTAAATAAATACATGGATATTTGATATTTTGTATTGTATATTATTATAATATACATATATATACAAGTGTCCCGAAACTCAACGTCAAGCGGGTATGAGCCGATTATTTTTATTAAATACATAAAGTTATCGCTATTATCATTACTTACTTTATTATAATCTTGTTAGAAATTTACTTATTTTTCTCTCGGCATAAGAACTTGACGATGGCTCACTATCCGTTAATACTACTTTTGGTGTTAGCACAGGACCAGCGCTTTTATCAAGGAATGAGCATAATGCTGAGTGCGACCATTTATGGCTCATGTAGAGCATCCATTTTTAATCGCATCCCTGTTAAGATTAGTATCTCTTACATTTCGCGCCTTTGTATGGGTGCAAAATAAACATATTTTCTTTCTTTTTTTCAAAGCTGGACAGAGACCTCCTCCAAAGAGCGCCAGTATCTGGGTCTTGGGTAGTCGGCATCAAACTAAATTAAAACTGAAAAACACTTATTGTTTATTTATACATTCAAATTTTAAACCGTTATAAGAAGTAACTACAATGGAATTTTTTTTAGCAATAGTAGAAATATATACACTACATAAATGATAACCTCATTTACGCTTAACGCAGTTCCTTTACTCGTTTGATTGCGCTTGCTCTATGAAAATGTGTAGGACTCATGTTCGTAATTTTAACATACATACATTAATAAAATACGTACATTTTGTCAACAATATTTCTAGTCCTACTTACGCAATATAGTGCCCTCTATTACATAACATATGTATATAAGTCGAAATCAATTATAGTGGGCAAAATTTCAAAACATTTCAGAGCCTATTGTCGTCAACTGGGCACTGTTTATACATATACTGTTTCATACCTAACTATGGAAAGAGATTAGATCGCGTTATTCTACTCTATAGGACACTTAAATATAATGTAAAGACAACAGATACGGTTCAGTACCTTTTTATATGCTGAGTCTAAGAGAGTTTTGATTTGGTAGCTATTGACACATAGCGATGACACATTATGTTTATCAAGAAAAAGACTTTTTTTTTTCTATTAGCGATCACTAGTGTTACGAAAACTAATGCATTTTGGTCATCTTTCAAACGCTGATGAACGCAAAAACCCTACTTTTAACAAACGGTATCAGTTATTTTTATCCAAGTGTGCAAGAGCCCGTCTCATATAATGTTTCCTTGTCACGTCCTAGACTAGATCCTGAATATAATGTTCCTTGTCACGTCCTAGACTAGATCCTGAATATAATGTTCCTTGTCACGTCCTAGACTAGATCCTAAATATAATGTTCCTTGTCACGTCCTAGACTAGATCCTAAATATAATGTTCCTTGTCACGTCCTAGACTAGATCCTAAATATAATGTTCCTTGTCACGTCCTAGACTAGATCCTAAATATAATGTTCCTTGTCACGTCCTAGACTAGATCCTAAATATAATGTTCCTTGTCACGTCCTAGACTAGATCCTAAATATAATGTTCCTTGTCACGTCCTAGACTAGATCCTGAATATAATGTTCCTTGTCACGTCCTAGACTAGATCCTAAATATAATGTTCCTTGTCACGTCCTAGACTAGATCCTAAATATACGGCGTAATGGATTTCAACATGTAAGGTATCATTTGAATTATCTTAATAGAGACATATAGATACATAATATAACGTCAGCAAAAGGAGTGAGTATTAATGCAGTCGAGTTTAATATTTTATAAACAGTTAACTTGTTATTTGAAAATATTGATGATATTGAAGATGGTATGATTTAAGATCATGAAACGACAATTTAATTATTTTAATTCAATTATAAGCTCTTTGTTTTTATTATTTCTATGGCTCACTATTTAACAAAAAGAATACCTTGGGCATGCATTGAGCTATTATTATTAAGTATAGCTCAATGTCGGCGTGTCAAAACATGCGCAGAGAAATAGACACAGAGTCGCAATAAAACCTGTTGATCAGGATTTAAAGTATATGTTTTATTGATGTGTGCACTTTTTATGAGAATATTCGGTTATTTAAAACATTATTTGTTAATGATCATCTCCACGTGATTGAACTGCAAAGGTATCGCAAAAAATCTTAAAGTAAGTGACTAGTGGTTTTATAATTATCCTCACTGCTGCGCTGGCGCATCATCGAACCTAAGACCTCTGGAGGTCTTAGGTTCGATAACTAGTCAGAACAGTAGATAGTATGATGATACTGATCATTTATTCTGTATTTGTATAACTTAGTAACATACATAATTGTTATATGTAGGCTTTTGAATACCTGATTTATACTGTAATGTGTTATATATATATGTAGTATGAGAATTGTATATGTCATAAAAAAAATATCAATAAACTAGAATACTCAAAGGAAAAAATAATAATAATTAGCCTATTGCCGTCAACTAGTCACTTTATGATAATTAAATATATTCATCATAAAGTGAAGTGAAAGTGGCTCATACTGTGAAAGGTCTAACCACACTAAGCTTGTGAGGTACCTGCTGAAGTTAAGACAAGTAAAGAACAGAAGCACGTTGAAGATCGTTGTCTGTTTCTTATGAAGAATAATTAAACAGGAGCTGTGGCATTTCATTTTAATCGATATGTGACAATCAATAAGGCTTAGTTTAAATTAATATATTTTAAATTCTTTGTACTATTGCTAACAAGCGATAAAGGCTTTGATTTTATGATTGAATAGAGCTATCATTAAAATTTTCAAGAACTTGATATTAAAAGCTTAAAAAAAAGGTGTTACGCAAGTAACGCAACCGGGTGTTGAAATAACATGATTACTATTTTAATAAGCTCACGTGGTCATGTAACTATTTTTAATTGCTACTTTTTGAGATCAAGATAACAATTACAGATCACCATCTATATGATTGCGGGAGGTCACCAGTCCCTATAACGATTAAAACCCCAGTGGTGTTATACTACCTGACAACATTATTCACTTGTTTGATGAAACAACTGGGAAGGACAACGAAATTATAATAAATTGATATATAGATGCCTTAATTTTGTACCGTAAAGGTGGAATATATTCGTTAAATTTAAGTATAACCAACCTTTCAATAAGTAGAATGTTAAAAAAAATGATTAATTAACACAAAACCAAAAAAGGAAATTTAGGACGTTCTTCTTTTTAAAGTGAGTTTAACAATGAAAGGATACGTATACCATACAAACAAGCTTATATTACTAAGTGAGATTGGGTGACTAAGAAAATCTGTTTTTTTTTTTTTTGTAATGTAGACAGACAGGACAGACGAACGATGACGAGTCAGACGGTAAGCGACTACTCCGTCTATGGACACCTACAACTCAAGAGTCACAAGTGCGCTGACCACCTTTGAGGGTGATTGGCGATGGGGGATGCGGGAAGGGGAAAGAGGAGAGGGTGAGTTAGGCCTCCGGAAACCTCACTTATTTCGGGGAAATGCAACGTTGCTTCACAAGTGGTTTTCTGTGGGGCCGTGGTTTCGCACCGGTCGAACCGGCCCATTCGTGCCTAACCATCGCTCTGCGACTATAAAATTTGTCTAAACTTAAACACAATATCTTAGCATTAAAAGGAGGAAAATGCAAAAAATATTTAAGCGGTGAGTCAGAAGTTTTGTAAAGAACAAGATTTGTTATGTTGTGAAACATATTAAAAACACTATACATACATATGTATATACTCACGCCCACTCCTGTGTCCTCGCAGAGTAAGCAGGAGACCTATGTAATCGCAAACATTTTAGCTAAAGTTGTAAAAATAATCATGTTAGCAAGAATGTAATGTCGTGGAAGGCCTGTCTTGTTCAAATAGAATCGAGGTATTACAATTTCTTAGAAGTAGTAAACAATACAATGCTTAATCTGAAATAAAAAAAAAACGCATAATTCTATTATTTACATTACTTATGTATATTATAATGTCGATAAATTAATCAGAGTCAGTTTCTAAACACGCGTGGATGGGTGACGCTGGTAAATCAAAGTTTGTGCATTCAGCTATTATAATTTAGCAATAAATAATAATAACTCAATGTGTCAGTATCTTTTTTTAGAATTATATTAAAATAAAATTATCACACATTAGGACCTATAAGAACCTGAAAAAAATAATTTTACGAACTCACTGTTATATTTTTGCTTCAATTTTGTACTACTTATTAAGATTTTCATATTATTTTTAAGAAGTTTCGAGGTTACCACACACGTATGTAGGTACGCTATACCTGTTATGAACAATTACGTTCAATTTATATATTTTTTAATAGGTACTTGTTTCTTAATGTAGAATAAGCATTATTCTAAAACTTGTATGATTATTATATCGTTTTGTTGTTATGTATAATGAGTTTTTCGGAATAATGAAGAATATTCTTTTAACAAAAATAGAACACAAATTTTAATACATATTTGTTATTACAGTAGAGGCCACTACAGTGACAGAAAATTACTTACATTCACATACGTGACCCTGATTTCTGCTAGTGGGGTTCACGGTGGAGTGGAATAGGGCCACCCCATCTCGTGCCAGTGGTGTTGTAAAAAAACGCCTGTTATCTATTAGACAGTATGTATACAGTCAAAATGTGGGTGTTTAATACACAGTGGATACAAGCGCTAAATCCCTCCACTATCCGTTTCCTTTTTCAAGTCTCTTGTTATTTTTTTTAAAAACGGCTTTTTTTCCAAAGGAGTGTTTACGTCAGCCAGCCATAACAGAAAGAACCCGAAAATCTCTATTGATTTGCACATTGAATTGACAAGAAATGATAATAATTATTATTTATTTCTCTTCCACAAATATGATGATATAGTGTGGGTCACCATGCTACATTGACTAGACATGCAATGAGGATGGTGACTCCACTTATTGCTTTCCATCAGGCAAAGTGCAGTCACTATGGTAGGGTTATAGATAAAAAAAAGAGATATTATAGCTCTGCTGAAATAAAGTTAGTTTATATTTACATATGTATGTTGTAGAATACCAAATCTTAATATAAAAAGTAAAGAGATACATATGTATCAGTACCGAAGCCATATTTTTTGGTGTTAAGGTTACGAGCTTGCATAAATTATAAAAATTATCGTATTTACTAATCATATTAAAAACATACACATGAATTATCTACACATAAATTAAATATCGCTAGATCATTCAAATAATATCTTTATCCTAGGTTTCTTTATAGAGCAATAAGAAATAATAAAACGAACGTCATTCTACGATTGGTTAATTTCGTTTAATTAGAACAAGTGTTTAGTGTAGATATCAAATAGATTGGATGAATTTATTGATGATTGATGAAATGGATTTAAAGAATTTCTTTTTTTATATTGTATTAAACCTTCATGATGCCTTTTTTGTCACTCTTTCGTAAATTAAAAAAGATTCAAATTCACACATTTTAGGATAATAAACAGATGGAAATTTACCAGCAACTTTTAATATACATAACCTATTAGACATAATTGTTGTAATATCTCGGTATTCAATAGGTTGTTCTATAGTACACAAGTTGACAAATACATTTTGATAATATCTTAAATAAATTATTAGGCAAGTAAGGGAAAGTGATTGTTCTACATACCTTTATTTCAAAACCGGCAACCTTCGCTCGTTATTGAAAGCAATTAATTATTCTGGCGCAATGACTGTAGGGTGAAAGATATATACAAGATAAGGCATATCTGCGCCACAATTATGTACACTTTAGGGTTTCATTGTCATTATATGATTTCGTCGCATAGTGTCTTGTAAATTTCTTTATAAACATTTACCTGAGAGCAGAGAGGTGGACAATTACTGAGTTCAGTGCACTTTAATCATGCTGAATTATAATAGCAAAGCTGTATTCTCTATACCCCAACTTTCAACCTTCATAGGAACATAGCACCTACCTTGTATAGTGTGTATTCCATTCACTACTCCACTCGTATTTATGAACTTTATGAGCTCAATAACTCACTATAGATATGGAAAACTGAACCTGCACTCGTTGGTGGATCAAACAATATTTTATGACCTCTACTCTCTACTTTAAATACGAGACTGCATGTCTTAAATCTACTGACATACACTACTACGAGTATACAATCAATTGTATTGAAAAAAGAAAAACTGAAATTCCATCACAGCAACTCTCAACTCTATAATCTTTGACAGCAATTTTGCAGTTTTAAAATATATATAAAATATAATTTATACACTCAAGCCTGTACCCCTTAAGGGGTAGGCAGAGGTGTATAAAACACCCACATTTTGACAATAAAAATTTGTTCCTACTAACGTAAAAGGGGGGCAAGCTTATTGCCGTTAAGCAGGCACTTTATGTATGTGTACACAGTTTGATATAAGCCGGGTCCACACAGGAAAATCCTTGGGTCGCGGGATCGTAGAACGTGTATCGTACTAGGCCGATCCAGTTCGTTGAAACTTGCCATCTTAAAATACGATCCAAGCGATCCATACGCGATCTGTCAGGTCACACGATCTGTCAAGCCACACGAACAGCGGCGGCGTGGAATTTCTGTGGCCTGAGCAACCTTTATTTTTCTTAAATATTTGCACAAAAAAAAAAGACATTTCTGGGTGAGAATGATATAGAAAAATAGCTTGCATATAGTTAATTCGAAATGAATTTGAACACTATTTTGCAATAATTATTGTTAATTAAGTTGAGATATTGTGTCCTCTATGGAAAAACAAGATACAAACGAATTATATAAATTATCCGAATGCCATTACTGTTAAGGAAATATTATGTAGTATCTCTACCGTATTTCCAACCAAATTTATATCAAAAATTATCCCCGAAATTTGTGAAGCAATCATTAACATGTTAAAGGATTATATGAAAGTAAGTAAACCATATGTAGTAACAGAATAATAATTAATTTCAAAGATTTTTTGAAATATATTTAATTCGATGGTGGCAGTGGTAAAGAAAAATCCAGAAGTTGTGGAGGTTGAGAGCGCGATGAAGGGGAGGCTAGTTGAGCAGTGAAGAGAACCTCACGGCCTATCCCTAATTTTCAGATGCCATCAACTACAATTCGTCAGTATTTCAAAAATAAGTAGAATATTCCACATTTTTACTATTTAATAGTCGTAACGACTATTAAATTATTTCCTATACTATAACTGTTCTTTTTGCACTCGTCGATGATAATTATAAGTACCTATATATGAACGTAGATAGAGAATATTAGATGGAGGAATGATCAAAAACACAAAGCTATATCAAAAACTTGAAAAGATCTACATATTCCATAACTGGAAATATTACAAGTTACTTATCAAATTGAGGTAACCTTGTGTATTCTAGTTGATAAAGTTGAAAATCAATTGAATGAGTATATAATGAACTCATACGATGATCCGCGAGAAGGTGTTCGACTGAAAGTATGTTCAAATACTTCTGTTAAAAACACGTAGAGTAGTATAAAACGCATTCGGAGCACTAAGTTCCTACTACCGAGTTCTGCGTCTCTACCTACTGTCTACCAGTCATTCTAACTTTACATCGTCTTTAATCTTTATAGTACATGAGACTGGAAAAGTATTACCTGGAAGCTGGCGAAATGAATTACCACCACTCATCCGATTGTCGTCGTACAAAGAAGAGCAACAGAAAATGCCCAAGATATCGTATGGTCTCATATAGCAAGACACTTTATTACAAACGGTACAACAATTTGGCAGACATAACAAAAGAACTCACATGCTGCCAAGTGCTAGGAGTTCTTCCTAGATCACTTTTATTCACCATAAATTCGAAGTCGTCATACGCAAACCACTTTGATTTATATGTATCTAATATATTTATTTTCTATGAAATACAACAATTTTACAAAGTAAAAAAAAAAAAAACTTTTACTTAATCTAATATCGTAAAGTAATGTTAAAACATTCAATGCTAAAGTTTGACAAAGCCCCTAAAACTTGATATAAAACTTTATGATTCTATAAAATAAAGTATTTTTTTTTTTACACAAAATCAAATATAGGGATTTTTTTATACTATAGGGGGACAGACGAACAGACGGGTCACCTGATGGTAAGTGACACCGCCGTCCATGGACACTTGCAACTCAAGAGTCGCAAGTGCGCTGCCCGCCTTTGAGGGTGATGAGGGATAGGGGACGCAGGGAGCGGAAAGAAGAGAGGGATGAGGAGATGGAAAAAAGGAGAAAGGAGATGAGGGGAGAGAAAAGGGGGCGGGGGAATTGGACCTCCGGAAACCTCACTCAATTCGGGGAAAAGCAACGCAAGCGTTACTTCACAACCGGTTTTCTGTGAGGCCGTAGTATCGCACCGGTCGAGCCGGCCCATTCGTGCCTAAGCATGGCTCTACCACTGAAGAAACTTAATTTGTATTGTTATATAAAAAATTAAAACATATAAATGAAATACTGTTGGATTTAATTTAATTGTATTTAATTATTTATCTACAAAACCATATATGCATATACAGTCATGAAGTGTCCGAATTATAGCAGAAGGCTTACCAGCTATTACATCAGTGGAAACACATTATGGTTGGCACAAAATCGGCGTTTAAGATTCCGAATGTCTAACTAAAGCTGTTCTCTGATTCCTCTCTTATAACATACCATGTGGTTTTAGTCGCTCCGATTCCGACACACCGTCTGACCGAAAACCCGAGTGGGATTACGGCCCCAGGGGATTTCCACACATTATAAAGAATAATGATATATATTTTTTGGAGCTGGTGGTAATATTAGATTAATATATATATTTTTTAATTCGTTTTTGACATTGGGAATTCATGTATGTATGATTTTTTTTTATTTTTTTCGAGAACAATAGAATTTTGGAGCGCTGGGAATGACCCTCTCTGTCTACCCCCTCGATATATAAGCGTGAGTGTATGTATGTATGATTGATTACAAAAAGTAATCCATCATACATGTTCATTATTTTCTTCCAGCGGAATCAGAAGTAAGTCCCAGCACAAGTCTGAATGAGTATCTTCGCAACCACCTGCAACTGCATGGCACAAAGGCTATGTGCCACGAAGGCGGTTGTGGCGCTTGCATCGTGTCCGTCGCTAAAACTCACCCAATAACTAAAGAGAAACACGTGTTTGCTGTTAATTCTGTAAGTAATAATATTTTTTTCCTACAATTAGTAAGACTGCATTTTACAATAATTGAGCATTTTCATTAATAACTCTTTTCACTGTCTATAAAGTCTGTGCTATAAAGTCATTTTTAACCTATAGTACTTCTATCTAGGAACATAACCATCTGTCGAGTTTACTACAACTTAATAAAATTATGCAATAATTTTTGTAAGCCTATACCTAACCAATTTTTTTAGTCACAGGTTAGGTTAGGTATAAAGGTATAATTCTTGTATAGTTTAATAAAACACATATACGAAGTAGAAGTGTACGAAATTAGAAAATTCCTTCTTAATTATTATCAACGCCTTTTATTATATTTTAGCAATTTAATAGTGAGCGTGCTTTGCTGTCCACTATATATGTATATTTTAAAGTAATTACCGCTGCAGAACAGTGCCGTATCGAAGCTCAAAAAGGTTAATAATCTCATCTATGTAACTCTATTTTGTTAAAAATAAGAGTAAAAAAAAATAGAAAAAAAAATAAAGTTTCCCCTTAACGATTAGAAAAGAGCTGATGATGTGCAAGAATCTGAACCTTTTTTATAGAAACATGGCTTAGAAAACTGTCGGTAAAGACACCATTAAAATAAAAAAGGATTATTATATAACGGTACATCTGTTCAGGATCTATAATGCCATAGACAGACACACAGAAACTCACTAAACGCTTACAACAATACCTCTTTTTGTCTGGGTTTTAAAAAAAGTTGTACTATATTAAAACTAAGGAGGTATTTTGAAAAACCTTTAATATTGTGGCGACCTCCACGTACAGAAAAACACATGTTAACTCCATCTAGCGAAGACAAACCGAACTACATAGCAACGACACTGATGACATAGTACGATCCTGAATCACAAAAATAAAGTTCTCGCAGCGATAAGTATTTAAGCCAGTTTGAGTTATAGGTATGCGACAATGACTTGCTTGAGCTATTACTTATACTCCCTAATCTATCTATATAAGCAATGTTCTTTTACTTCCCTTTCTAGCCTGCCTTTCCTGTCAACATTTTTCAAACTTTCCCTTCTAATTCCCTTGCCTTGCCCGGATGGTTGCAACAGGCTTGCCCCCTGTTACATGAATGGGTTTAAATTTAATTTTGTAAAAATGTCGGTTTAAATTATTAAATATTTATAACGTAAATAGGACTTATTTTCGGCAAAATGTATGCGTTAATCAAGCCTCTTCTTACCCTCTTCGGGGATACAGGCGATAGTGAATGGTAAACACCCACTTTTGTAAATTAGAGATTGGTTCCACTTTGCCTTTTAATAAAGACAGTATACTGTTTCATAAATAATAGTATGATCCCTTAGTCACCTATTCAACACCTACGGGAAGAGACAGAGTGGCTCTATTCTTCTCTACCGTAAAACACACGGCTAGTTATTTCCTTGTACTCGTATAGAGGACTTCATTCGCTTTGCGATCGAAATTTGAATTTATTTTTTACTAACGAGTTTGATGTCACTTAAGGCTACTGGAGAAAAAAAGATAGACGGTGAAACAAAAATTGAATTAGAAGAAAAAGGTACTGAATTTCTTTGCTTACTTATTTATACGTAGATGTATCTCAACGACAAGCTACGGTCCGCAAAACAAACTTGATGACCTTATAGCGCTTTCAATAGGTCATTGACATAGATTTGTCTCTGTAAGTTCTAGGAGATGGTTTTTATCACTATTGTCTTTATTTATTATTTTATTTATACCCGTAACGTTCTAAATATAAATACAAACATGTTTTGTGTACCAAACCATTTGTTACAAAAGAAAACAGGCTGCAATTTTTTTAAGTAGAAATGGCTAGGATTTCTTACCTTTTTCTATTCTTTTTCACAGTAGAAGAGTGCTTAGGCATGAATGTGTTGGCTCGACCGGTGCGATACTAGGCCTCACAGAGAGCCGCTTGTGAATCAATATTCCAGCAGCAGCGAATTATTATTAAAATTAGTAGCAGTGAATTAATATTAAAATTAGTAAGGTTTCCGGAGACCCACCTACCCCTGTCCTAGTTCCTCTTCCGTCCCCACCACCACCAAAATAAGAAAATACAATCAAAATTCATATAAGAATTCGTTATTCTTATATGAAATTTTGATTGTATTTTCTTATTTTCGCACCAATCGGTATTATAGCAGAGTAAGAGTATTAACGGCCCGACTAATAATATTGTAAGTAGGATTCCATCCCATAGAGAGTGTGAATAGGTTGAGATTCATACAAGCAACCATTATGTATTTTAATTTTTCAGTGCCTCGTATTCATACTATCATGCGACGAATGGGACATAAAGACGGTAGAAGGCATCGGGAACCGCAAGGACGGTTATGACCCTATCCAGGTTATCCTTGCACAGTTTAATGGAAGCCAATGCGGGTACTGCACACCTGGTTGGGTCATGAATATGTACAGGTAATTTTCTTGATCATTTGAATATTTGAATATGATCTCATAGAAGATATTCTAATACATGTAATGCTACTTTATACAAATTACAATATCATAAAAAAAAACATATCCCTGAATAATTCACTTTAGCAGACAACCGACTTCAATGCATCTAAAATAAAATTTAAGACATATATGATTTTCTCATGGATGTCATTGTCAGAACCTAACCAAACTCTCACCCTTGAAGTACATCCTTTCCAATCAAAAAAGAATCATCGAAATCGGTTCGCGTGATTTGTCGCGCACAAACTTAATTCAAATTTAAGACTTATATGGTTTTCTCATGGATGCCATTGTCAGAATTGGGGCCAGCACCAGCTTAAAAATAAAAAAAATCATCCAAATCCACACACACATTTCGCAGTAGGTCAAGTTGTTACGTTACCACTAAGCTAGCTACGTTACGCTAAGCTATAATACTTTGTTTTATTTCATAAAATTGCTATTCTCAGTCTGGGTGTTCTTTCTTTTTTGTTTACAATGTCCATAATCATCTTCGATCGTTGTTTGGCTTGCGCATAACTAGCCACCATCCATTCGTTAAAATGAGAACCCATTTATTCAGAAATTAGGGTCTAGTATTGTCAATAGAATAGTTTCAACCAAGTGCATTGGTTACTTTGATGTTGAATGTTTAGTATTACTAATATGCACAGAAAGCTACTAGAAATTAACAATTATCAAATTCAAATTGTTGATTGATTTATGCTAAAACCCCAAAAGGTATCCATTCTGTACTAATTCTAATTCAAATAATATTCATATAAAATCCCCGCAGTCTCAGAGAATCAAACACCACGTTGACGACGAAGCAAGTAGAAAATTCATTCGGCGGCAACATTTGCCGCTGTACCGGATACCGGCCGATACTAGACAGCTTCAAAACATTTGCCACGGAAGTGGAACCTAAACTACAGAATAAACTCCAGGTTAGCCAGTTTATTATGCGATTCAGCTAAGTTATAAGCTAAGTTTATATTGTATTAGAAATAAAAATTACACCATTAACATGTAATCTATTTAAGTAACTAAAACGATATGAAATACCCATTCGCATTCTGCGCAGTCATTATGCAAATGTTTACAGGACCTTGAAGATTTGGATTTATCGAAATGTGCGAAAAAATGCGGTCGCAAATGCAGCATTATTGAAGATGGGTGGTGCCTTATAGATGATAAGCCAGGATCCTTGAAGGAAGCCAATGCATCAGGAGTTCGGTGGTATAGGCCCAACACAATACAAGATATTTTCTCGGTAAAGTATTAGTTAGCTCGTTAATGTAGGCAAGAGTATGAATTATAAATAGGTTAATGTGATTGATATGCATTTAAAGAAGAACTGATTGGACTCGATCAACAATCTGAAAATAAGCATATAATACTCAGAAAAGTCAAATCCAGGGGGGATTTCTGATTCTGCTAACAGTTTGGTTTCCAAAGTCGTAAGTGTGTAAAATTAAAGTTTAACCTCCTGCAACTCTTGAATAGTAGGTGTCCATAAGTGACTGTAGACATTTACCATCAGATGATCCATTACCAGTTTCTTTTGTATATTTTGGAATTATTATAAATGTCTTGGGCGATATAAGTATACTCTTAAACATTGTAAAATAATCTTCCACTAACCTAGGATACTGATACTGACAATATTTACATCTTATTTTAGGTACTATCTAGTAACCGCACTGGAAATTACAAGCTGATATCGGGCAATACAGGGAAAGGTAAGTTTTACTGTCGTTCCCTAAATATATCATCTTATGGATGTACCCACTTTTATAAGAATAGTTTTTATTCCGATTGGTTTGAGCCCTTCCCAAAATAGTTTGCTCATCGGCAGCGATAACCGCATGCTTAATCAGCTCAAACGTAAAAAGTATGTTTACTATATTTGAACTCTTAATTATAAAAATAAATTTTATCAAAGAGGTGTCTCGAGTGTTTGGATGAACACTCGTTGGGCTTTAACCATAATCTTCTACTCAAATTCGTATAAAATTTTGCCTATTGAAATTGTACATATGATTGTTGACTCTTATAATAATTAATAGTTCATAATAGTGTTTTTTTTTTTATGATTGTAAGTGATTGTAAATGAGTAAAATGTTTGTTTCAGGAGTATATCCAGAAAGCAATGAACCACAAATCTATATTGACATTTCTTCAATAGATACTCTTAAAACAGTGTATCACGACCAGAACTTGGTTTTGGGTGCTGGTATGACCCTCACAGATGTCATGGAAACTTTCAAGGACAATAGCAAGAATGATGGAGATTTTAGTTATTTGAAGGAACTTTACAAGCATTTAGATTTAGTGGCACATGTTCCTGTTAGAAATGCAAGTACCTATAATCTTATATTTTTGTTAAGTGGCGATAATACATTGTTCTTTTAACTAATTGAGAAGGGACAACGTATAATAATACATATAATAATAAGTGGACATACACAACCAACAAAACAAGTAACGGGGACTTGTGTAATCCATAAAATTGTTGTTCTGGGTCTGGGTGTTCTTTTCTATATTTTTTTTATACATTTCAAGTGATCGTATAGATTCGATAGTCAACTAGTATTTCTATTTCCTCAAAAAAATATCAAGAAAGTAGCTGCCATTATCATGACGTCATAATAGCAGAAACAAAAGAACGTTGAATATGAATTTAATGCCACAAATTCAAAATATAAAGATGTTTAAACTGTTCAATGTTGTTTACAAAAACTTGTTTCTACTATAGTCACTCACGAGAAAAAAAAAATGGTGGTCGACGTTTTCGGCCACGTGACATACAGATAATAAAACTATGATTTTTATGTTAAAAATATAAATAAATCTTGTTTTTTTTATAACAAAATAGTTTTTAATTAGTTTTTCTTATGGTAAAATCTCTAAACACACCTTCATAATTAAATTTTGATAGATAAAACTTCCCTATTAAACATAAAGCAGGACTTGTATTTTTTTATAAAATAATGTTACGGAAGTGGGTACAGGGATTGGAAGGAAACTAATATATCACTGCCGAGAGTAACGATTTATTTGCGTTTCACAATATTCCGAACGCGTAACACTCACAGCACAGAACGAGTTGTACTGCACAAACCGCGTAGCACTGTTCCACACTGTCCCCGCGGACTACACTTAACTCAGTCCAACGGTAGCACTGCACCACTCACTAATACTAATCACTTTCACTTCACTTCACTGTACTTCACTGTACTACTTTTTCACTTCTTCTTCTTATTCTTCACTTGAGAGCACTTTCCACTGAACTGCCCTGTCGGCGCGTCTGGAGCTCTTTATATACCCCTAATTTCGATCGTAGTTTGTTGAATTTCGACCGTCATTTCGTTATTCTTTTCGATTGTCTTCTACAACTTAATTTATTTATTCATTTTGTTTCATCTAGTACTTTCCATTATATTCGAATTTTGTAAAGAATCATCTTCATTTACTAGAATTTTCTATAAAACACCGAAATCACAAACAAAAACCCATAGAATCCGCCGGGGCTTGAACTCACGGCATTCGACTCGCAGCCGTAGCCACTACCGCTCGGTCACCGTGACTTGTCAATCATCATTTGAAAAACTTCTATGCATTGTTTGTCTGTGCGGTGACGTAGGCATGGCGTCACATTATCCCCTCCTTAGACGTGCTCGTCCCGAGCATCGTTAGAGCCGTGGTACCGTGCCAACCTATCCACATGAACGACTTTAGCTGTACTTCTTGGCGTTTTCCGAATTCTGTAAGTGACATCATTGATCTTCGTAATTACTTCATAAGGGCCTTCCCAACTTGGTTGTAGTTTTGGAGATTTCCCTTTTCGTCGAACAGGATTGTGAAGCCAAACCGCAGAACCTTCTTCAAAGGACTTGGAGTTAATGCTTCTGTCGTATCGCGTTTTCATTCGCTCACTAGCTTGCAGATTCTCTTCTCTTATGTGCCCGTGAACCTCCTCCATCTTTCTTCTTAATTCTTCTGCGTATTCCGAAATACAGCTGGGCGTATCCGGAGGACAACCTGCGAGTAGATCTGCTGGAAGTCGAAGTTCTCTACCAAAGTTCGCTCGAGCCGGAGTGGTAGAGGTACTTTCATGAACTGCCGTCCTATATGACAGAAGAAATAGAGGAATGTACTCGTCCCAATTGTCCTGATGGCTATCCACAACTTTCGCCAAATGCCGTTCCAAAGTTTGATTAAATCTTTCTACCATTCCATCAGATTGCGGATGATACGGCGTAGTCCGAGTTTTGTGTATCCCCATAATTTTGCAGGTTTCCTGGAAGACTTGAGACTCGAAATTCCTGCCTTGGTCACTATGGATTTCAAGAGGTAATCCAAATCGGCAGAAAACTTCATTCACAAGTTTATTGGCGACAGTGATAGCTTCTTGATTTGGTAGTGCGAACGCTTCTGGCCACTTCGTAAAGTAGTCCATTACTACTAGAATGTAACGATTTCCACTATTTGTCATTGGAAACGGCCCGGCCACATCCAAAGCTATTCGTTCCCAAGGAGCACCCACGTTGTATAGCTTCAATGCTCCACGACTTCTAGTTTGTGGTCCCTTGACAGAAGAACAGCTCGTACATTTCCTGCACCAGTCTTCAACATCTTCCTTGCAGTGCAACCAGTAATAACGTTGACGAATCTTCACTAAAGTCCGCTTTACACCAAGATGACCGCCTGATGTTCCGTCGTGATACGCTCGTAGTATATCAGAAATCTTTGACTTTGGTACAACTGTCTGAAGATGACTGTCTTGCCCAGATGCACTCTCCCATTTTCGACATAAAAGCCCATTATGTAAGAGCAGACTATTCCATTGCGCCCAATAGCTCTTAGTTGTTGCACTCATTCCAGCAACTTCACTCCATCCTGGCCGTGGAGATAAGTCTTTCATCCAACTAAGTATTGGTTTCAAGTCTTCATCTTCTTCTTGTAATTTACGCAAGGCATCATTGCTCCATTCTCCATCAATTGTATCAGTTCTGATAACACGGACCGTAGCTTTTTCTTTATCTTCTTGTTTCGAACAGTGCTTGCAGTCTTCAACACATGGGCGTCTTGACAAAGCATCGGCATTCCCATGAGACTTCCCACTGCGATGTTCAACCTCAAAGTCGTACTCCTGTAATTGTTCTATCCATCTTGCGACTTGTCCTTCAGGATTCTTGAACTGTAATAGCCACTTCAACGCTGCATGATCTGTTCTGACTAGAAATTTCCGGCCCAACAAGTATTTTTTAAAATGCTGAAGCGTTTTGACCACTGCCAGGAGCTCTCTTCGGGTGACACAATAATTACGTTCTGGTTTCGACAATGATTTACTATAATAGGCTATCACAACTTCTTGATCCTCTTTCTTTTGTGAGAGTGTTCCTCCAATCCCTGTGTTACTTGCATCTGTGTCTACTATAAACTCATTGCTCTGATCCGGATATCCGAGAACGGGCGTTTCACATAACCGACTCTTGAGATCTTCGAAAGCTGTCTTGCATTGTTGATCCCAAATGAAGGGTCGTTTTTCTTCTGTAAGTCGATGTAAAGGCTTCGCTATATCCGAAAAATTCCTGACAAAACGACGATAATAAGAGCAAAGTCCCATAAACGCCCGGACTTGTGTTTTGTCGGTGGGCACAGGCCAATCTTTAACAGCTGAAATCTTTGTTGGATCTGTTTCGACGCCTTTTTCCGAAATTACATGTCCCAAATAATTCACCTGTCGTTTGAAGAATGAACATTTCTTATGACTTAGTTTAAGATTTGCACTTCTCAACTTGTTAAATACGGATTCCAGCTTCTTTAAATGGTCATCAAAGTCTCGCCCCACTATTATAATGTCATCAAGATATACCAAGCAAGTTTCTCCCAGTAGCCCAGTCAGAACACGTTCCATTAATCTCTCAAAAGTAGCCGGGGCATTGCAAAGTCCAAACGGCATCACCTTGAACTGCCAAAGACCTTTTCCTGTGGAAAACGCGGTCTTCTCCTTATCTTTAGGGTCCAGCTCTACTTGCCAATAGCCAGTTTTCAGGTCAAGCGTAGAAAACCATTTCATGCCATTGAGAGTATTCAAAGTGTCATCTATCCTTGGTAATGGATAACTGTCCTTTTTGGTCACGTCGTTCAGTCGGCGATAATCAATGCAAAATCTCGTTGAGCCATCCTTCTTCTTTAC
Organism: Tyria jacobaeae; assembly: GCA_947561695.1. NCBI lineage: Eukaryota > Metazoa > Arthropoda > Insecta > Lepidoptera > Erebidae > Tyria > Tyria jacobaeae. The sequence goes on along the minus strand of OX387215.1, from coordinate 19,424,596 downwards.
CAGGACCACTGGTGAACACCACGGACTAGACGATGGTTCAATTACTTCATTATTCTTCATGTCTTGAATCATGTCGTCCACCTCTTTTTCTCTGGCAAAAGGAATTCGACGAGGTCGTTGACGAATAGGTTGTTCATTACCAGTATTAATTTTGTGTTGTACCATACTTGTTCTGCCGATATCACCATCGTTCTTTGAAAAGATATCGGAGAACCGACGTAGCAAATTCTTCGCCTTCAATAATTCAATAGTTGTCAAATCTTCCTTACATCCCTCTAGTATACTGTTAACGTAGATTGTACTTCTGTCCGTCTTTTTGACTTCTTGACAATTTCGCAACCAGACGATTTCTTCGCTCCGTCCTATTAGCGTACCTTTCCTCAATACCTGTTCTTCATTACTTAAATTTAATACAGGTACCACTGTTTCTGTAGATGTGTTGACAACTGTACGTGCTGGCAACCACGAAGTTTCGTTATTCACTTTTTCCAATAATGTCCACCGTCGTTGTTGCAACTTACTTTGTTTGTTGAAATTTACTGGAACTAGCGTTTGTGATCTCGGCAGTAATTTTGTGTTCTTAATGCAATACACCTTGCCTTTACCACCGCCTCTTATTGGTATTTCATCATCTCCACACTTCAGGATACCGCAGTTAATGTCAAGTTTGCACCGATGGTCCTTCAAGAAGTCAAGGCCAATAATACAATCATCCACAATATCAGCAATGATTGCTTGTTGCCAGTAAAGTTTATCACCAATCTTAATGGCCACTTTCTGGTTGCCTGTTACTGGTATTCGCTGGCCGGTAGCCGTTGTCAGCTGGTAAGCTCCCTTCCGACCGTTCATCTTCCCGTTTCTTCTTATCAGCTGTGTCCCAATTACCGTACGTGACGCACCAGTATCCAAAGTCAATGGGCATGGAATTCCATTTACTGATCCATTAACGGTTAAGCTGTTTCCATCCGTGCTCTGATGAATCTTAATTTTCGGGGCTTCATGTCTACCGGCCAGTGCCCACCCCTCAGCCCTGGCCTTAATTAGTTTTCCTGTTTCTCGGACGCTTGTACACAAGCATCGGTCCCTCGTTTCTCTGCAATCCGATTCGGGCAGCCGCTTCTTAGATGTCCCCGCTCCCCGCAGTTGTAGCATCTAGGGACGAAAGCTCTACGTTGGTTTCGCCGCTCCAGTTCCGTTGAATTAATCTCCCTCAGGCGTCCACTCCTCGGGTCTCGTCGGACAGCTTCTACCTCAAGCGCATGCGCGACGGCTTCCTTGATCTGACTGTGATGACCCAGGCGCACGGCAGCCCTTACTTCCACGTCGAACATACCATCGACAAACGACTGCAAAAGTATGCTGTCAATGACTGATGGTGGTGAGGATTGGTACGCCTTCCGGACCAACTATCCCACTTCTGACACCAAATGTTACGGATGTGGGTACAGGGATTGGAAGGAAACTAATATATCACTGCCGAGAGTAACGATTTATTTGCGTTTCACAATATTCCGAACGCGTAACACTCACAGCACAGAACGAGTTGTACTGCACAAACCGCGTAGCACTGTTCCACACTGTCCCCGCGGACTACACTTAACTCAGTCCAACGGTAGCACTGCACCACTCACTAATACTAATCACTTTCACTTCACTTCACTGTACTTCACTGTACTACTTTTTCACTTCTTCTTCTTATTCTTCACTTGAGAGCACTTTCCACTGAACTGCCCTGTCGGCGCGTCTGGAGCTCTTTATATACCCCTAATTTCGATCGTAGTTTGTTGAATTTCGACCGTCATTTCGTTATTCTTTTCGATTGTCTTCTACAACTTAATTTATTTATTCATTTTGTTTCATCTAGTACTTTCCATTATATTCGAATTTTGTAAAGAATCATCTTCATTTACTAGAATTTTCTATAAAACACCGAAATCACAAACAAAAACCCATAGAATCCGCCGGGGCTTGAACTCACGGCATTCGACTCGCAGCCGTAGCCACTACCGCTCGGTCACCGTGACTTGTCAATCATCATTTGAAAAACTTCTATGCATTGTTTGTCTGTGCGGTGACGTAGGCATGGCGTCACAATAATAACATATATACCTATCGCAGTACTAATCCTTCACTCTTATTATGATAATTGGTTGGTCTTCTGTTGAATGTAAAACATTTTTGATATCATTATTTTCATCTCAGCCTCAGCCTCCTTAATTTAGCACTTTTGTTATATATATTTATATTGCTAATATATAGCAATAATTGCATTGTATTGCATTGTCTATTTTGTGCAATAGATGATGAAAAATGGCTTTCCTTTTTAGATTGGCACAATAGGGGGTAACTTAGCTATGAAGAACCAACATCACGAATTTCCCTCGGACATATTTTTAGTACTGGAGACAGTTGGTGCAACTGTTACCATAGGTAAGTACCATTAGTTTATGTGATATATACAGTAAGTTTAATATGTCCCACACTTTCATCTTTGTCGATTATCTAAGATTATATAAGATTATCTGTAATAATAAACATCACGTTAAAATTCACAATACAAACTTATACTTGGATACAGATAGTAATGAACAATGAAAAGGTTTTTGGTGTCGAACTGCCCAGCACTTAACAAGTATTTTATAAAAAAACTTTTAGTTGTTTTAAGATTTTTAATTTGAATTGTGTTATTTTTAGTAAACAAAGACCAACAGAAGAAAGAATTGAGACTGCACGATTTTTTGACTGCTGACATTAAAGACAGCATAATAACTGAAGTCAAATTACCGCCACTAAGCAGTAACTGCGTTCTGCGTACATATAAAGTAATATAAATATTCATATATCTTTAAAACCAACTAACAGTATACAGGTAACAGTCCGCTCCCTGAGTCGCCTTCAAGACACCCATGTGAACAAATGCTGTGGCCCCCCATTCTATATATACCTTCTTTTTTTTTTTGAGATCGACGACTCCCGCACTAGGATTAATTCCTGTATCGCAGGGGACTTTACTCACATTCAAACAACGGACACAAAGAACACCCAGTCTCAGAACAACTATTTGAGGATTTTCAAAGTGGTGTCCCGTGCGGGGATCGAACCCACAACACTATACGGGGTAGCGTAGTGACGAAGTGACCACTTAAACCGCTACACCATCCGTGCAGTCAAAACATACTATTATATTTTGTGTGCTAACAATTACTTGTAATAAATTTGCATGTTACTAAAAATGAAACGACCTATTTCTGCACGCATAATTTGAAGTAACACAATTGAAACAACCGTCAGTTTTTCAAGTACCTTTAAGCGGATTTTAAGTAGAAAGCTAATAATCAACATTTTTTTTTCTGTGAACTCTGAGTGTGTCAATTTGGACGAATTCAGATTACGTCAAGAAATATGTCTCAATAACGAAATCAAGTATTACCTAAGGGATTTTAAATTGCACCAAAATAATAATATTAATCATATTATAATTGCAGATAATGCCTCGCGCTCAAAACGCGCACGCCATTGTGAACGCTGGTTTTCTCTTCAAACTGAATGCTACAGAAATGATAACATCTGCCAGCATAGCCTTTGGGAACATCAGCCGTTCATTTGTTAGAGCTTCAAGAACTGAAGCAGCGCTTGTAGGAATGGCGTTAACAAATACTGGACTCCAGACTGGTTTAAGAAAACTTCATGAAGAGTTAGTGCCTGAAGACAATTCGCCTGAACCTTCCCCAGAATGTAGGAAGATAATTGCGCTAGGTTTATTTTATAAAGTAAGTAAATTAAAGTGTTTTCTTTAATATACCAATAGGTATTAAAGGTATCATACGGCTGGTCGGTTTGTGGTTTCAAATTATTCAGTAGCAACAGCCCATTTTATATATATTTTTTTAAATGTCATACATATAGTTATTTTATACGTCTGCAATGACTAAAGTTTCTATTTACATCATAATTCCCTGAAACGAAAATCTATTTCAAAGACTGGTGTTTTCGTCAAAGATATATATATAGATTTCTATGGTATTGTAATTTTACTAATTGTTAATCACAAAATAATGATTGTCACATATGTTTATATCATACATTGCTTTGCATTTTCAGGCTATGCTGTCACTGGCCAAGGAAGTAAGCCCTCGCTTTCAATCTGGAGGTACAATGCTATCACGAGGCACATCCCACGGAACTCAGATTTATGAAACTGACAAGTCGTTATGGCCGCTAAACAAACCTCTTCCAAAACTCGAAGGACTTATACAGGTTATTAATAAACATTAAAAAATAAACTTTTGAAATTCTAAGAGCTCTGCATGATGTAGAAATCTAGAAAGGATATTGACAAAATCGTATACAAATATTTATGCCAGAGTAGTCATTATAATCAATAATCATTTACTATATGTACTCGTTCTGTTTTGTGACTATCAACTCAACTGTCTTTTGAAAAACTTAGTAACTAATCGAGTTTAAAAATAGGTACATATTTCCTATTGTTTAATTAAAAGTTAACCAGTTGCATTTAATTTCCTTCATAGTTTTGTATATAAATTTTAAATTAATTTATCTTCTTTTTGTCACCTATATATAGTGCTCGGGTGAGGCAGAATACGTATGTGACATAAATTCTGGACCACGAGAAGTGCACGTCGCTTTTGTTCTATCTAAGGTTTGTCGAGCTGAACTCTTAGGCTTTGATGAGCGGGAAGCTATGGTGAGTATTACTTTCTAAGACCTATTTTACGCAACCAATTATAAGCTAATATTATAAAAGCGAAGTTCAGTTTGATTCCTGTTTAAGCATTCAATGCAAAAGTAAATGTCGATCTAAATATTTAACTAAAGAAATATTTACACTGATTTCCAGAAAATTACCGGCGTCATCGGCTTCTTTACGGCCAAAGATATTCCTGGCCAAAATTCTTTCACTCCAACTGATGTTCCAGCGGTGACTGACAATGAAGAGATTTTCGCATCTTCTTCTATCTCTTACTATGGCCAGCCAGTAGGAATAGTGGTTGCTACCACTAAAAGCTTGGCATTAACAGCAGCTGAACTTGTTAAAGTGAAGTATAAGAAACTTGATATGAAGCCAGTGCTTAGTGCGAGAGATGCGTTGGAAGCTCCAGATAAAGATAGACGTGTAAGAGTATTTTTATTTTATATAATATATATATTTAATAATTATGTGATAAACAACCTATCGTTAACAATTGCATCTTAAAACATACTCTATGTGAGTGATATCGCAAGCAGTGCTGTTATATTATTTTTAGGCTTTTGAATTTCTGAATCAGTAAAAAATATATGATTTAAAGGAATTGTAGCTTAAAAACCTACTTACTTAAAAACTAAATTTCTACTATATATATATACTTCTATCACAGGTACGACAAAAAGTCAAAATAAATGCCTTGCGAAGAGGTACTGATATCAAGCACACATTCTCTGGTAGCTTCAGTGTACCTTCACAATACCACTACTCTATGGAGACTCAGAGCTGTCACGTTCAGATCAATGACTCAACTATAGTTGTGAGATCTGCTACACAATGGATGGACCTGATCCAAGTCGCTGTGTCTAAAGCTCTTGGTGTGGATGAAAATAGGTTCGAGTTTTCTTTATTTTTTACGGTTTTAAAACTTCAAAGCAATAAGGAGTGCACTGCAGAGCTCAAAAGGGTTTGAATTTTTGTACAATTTCAGTGAAATTAATGTGTAAAGTCTAATCACCAAATCGTATTAAATAATTTAGATAGAAAAGAAGATAGACTATTTATCGATATAGATCGAAGTTGATCTCAAATAATAGATTTCTATTAATGTTCAACTTGGTAGTTTTATATATGAGTAAATACTTTCTTTCCAGAATTAAGGTAGAAGTGCCTCGAGTGGGTGGTAGCTACGGCGGCAAAGCGTCACGTTCAGCGCTAGCAGCGTGTGCCTGCGCAATAGCCGCACACAAACTCAATAGACCAACTTCCCTTGTACTACCGATCTCAGACAACATGAACGCTATAGGCAAAAGACATCATTGTGACTTTGATTATGAGGTACTGCTAATTGTTTTTTTTTTTAATGAACTTGCAGTAGTTATATAAAACTTTATATTCTGATCATATTGCGCTAGTTTGAATTGCTCTTGTCTTGTAATGCAAGTTTCGGGAATTATATCATACGCCATACCTGGATATGCCATGGATAGGCCTGTATGCCAGGGATATGCCAGTATGTCTTTTGATACCCTACACCCAATAAACTGTATTCTCAAGCAAGAGCCAAAAAATGTTGTAAAAATGAAAAGTATTATAATAAATATATTCCGTTTCAGTGTGCTGTAAACGAGGACGGCCTAATTCAGTATCTCAATGTGACTTATTATTCTGATAGTGGCTGTACATCTAACGATTCCCCAGTCCACGATACGGCATTAGTGATAAGAAATCTGTATTTGAGCGATAGTTTCAGTATCACTGGATACAGCGTGCTTACTGATAAACCTAGCGAGACTTGGTGTAGAGCGCCTGGTAAGTACATATAATACTCCTCACCATTCAAGTTCACGCATAGTGAAAACCCATGTTACCTTCAGGTCATATGGAATTCTCTATTCCACCTTTTGTTTTGTCATATGACCTCCCGGATCGTCATCTTTTATTATTATAATATAGGGGGACAGACGAACAGACGGGTCACAAGCTCAAGTCGTAAGTTGTTGTTGCTGCCTTTGAGGGTGATGAGGAATGGGAGAGGTGGGGAGGGGAAAGAAGAAATAGGAGGAGAATGAGAACATGGGAAAGAGGAGTGCACCTTGGATGATATATTCCTTTAAACTACGGGAGACTCAGTGTATACACCATTTCTGGGGATATTAGTAATAGCTTTAAAAATACAAAACGTAGCATTTGTTTCAGATTCATGTACTTCGAATTCACGTTCACACAAATAAATACGGACGGTTCTTTATTTTAATTTCAACATAATTTTGACACGGTTGATTTTTCTTGAAGCATTGTATTTAAACCAATGAATTTCGTAATAAATATATAATATATATATATATATATATATATATATATATATATATATATATATATATATATATATATATATATATATATATATATATATATATATATTTCTGAAGGAATACGCTAAGGCGTGTCTAATTTAGATCCACTTACATAAGTACTGTCGAACTGGCACCGAATATATACAGTAAAATATAACAGTTCTATTATATAATTGCCTTTTAATATTTCCACGAAGAGAAGCGAGAAAAGATAGGACAGCTTACTCTACTTTAAGTTATTACTAAGTGACATTAAGTTAAAACAGTCTAAGAATTTAAATAAACTTTAATAAATTTAAGTGTGTGTTCGTATGTTACTAACTCTCGGTTTATCTTATCTTTCAGGCACTACAGAAGCTATAGCCTTTACGGAACACATCATGGAACGTATTTCACACGTCACTGGCAAGGACCATATCGAAGTTCGGATAGCTAATCTTCATCCCGAACATGACGCCTTCAAAGACTTAATAACATCTTTCAAAACAGATACCGAATTTGAAGACCGAATACGTGAGATGGAAAAATTCAACCTAGAAAATGCATGGAAGAAAAAAAGCCTAAAGCTCTCCTTAATGTCTTTTCCTATAATTTATGCTTGGAGCTTTCCTGTGACAATATCTATTTACTATGGTGATGGTACAATAGCTATATCCCATGGTGGTATAGAGATGGGGCAAGGAATCCATACGAAAATCGCACAAGTGTGCGCTTACTCCTTGAAAGTTCCTTTAGAGAAGGTGGTAGTTAGAGGTAGTGATAGTTTTGTATCACCAAACGCTATGGCTTCTAATGGATCTATAACTAGTGATTCCATAGCCTATGCGACAGTGAAGGCTTGTGAAAATTTATTAAAAGCATTAGAACCTACCAGGAACCAATTGAATGATCCTACATGGGAGGAACTTGTAAAAAAGGCATACGAAAATGGTAAGGCTTTTACTTAGTTAAATATACGGTTTTACTCACGTGTGTATTTCGGGGATGCCAGACTAGTTTCGGTCCCGACAGGAGACCTTTCTCAAGGAGTAAGTCATCCAGCCGCGACGGTACCGGACGTCTCACTATAGTGTGAGTAAAACCGTATATATAAATAATTATGAAAACACATAAGTTTTTATGCTAAGTTTTTTATTGTCTTTAATAAATCCAAGCTTTTATACTCGCATTAGTATTGACTTTGGGATTATTTTTATAAACATACATACACACGCTCTCGCCTGTATCCCCGAAGGGTTAGGCAGAGGCTTTATTAACACCCACAATTTTAATAATTGTGATTTAATCCCATTTTAGTTAGTGATCCTGACAGCCAAGCCAGAGTCATGGGTTTAATTCCCACCCAGGATAAATATTTGTATAATGAGCTTGAGTTTTGTTGAAGTGATAACTTCTTATGGAAGGGTAAGCTGCGTATCGCGTTCGTCACGTAACGCGTTACGACGCTAGTCTGTCTGGCTTCCCTTTCTTTATCTATAATATGTATTTAGAAATATATAAGTATGTTTATCAGTTTTTTGGCCATCATTTTGCTTAGTTTAGGATCTATTTATTTATTTACGAAATGGCAAGCCTATTGCCTTCGTCTGGCCACTTTTGGGAATTTTATGGGAAAATTCGGAGTATATTGACAGGAATGAGAGAATAGAAAGGGAGAGAAGGATTATTGAGGAAGGATATTACTTATACAGATGGATTGGAAAGTATTAACAATAGCTTAAGCAAGTCAGGGTCGTACAGCTGTGAGTCGAACTGGCTGGTACTGGGAAGTAATAGCCGTCTAATTAAAATATACTATAATTATGTCCTCCTCAGTACCCCTGAGATAACAATCAGTCAGTCAATCAATTAGCTAATGCTATGCTGCTGGACATAGGCCTTTCCCAATGTACTTCATAGCATTCTATATATATATATATATATATATATATATATATATATATATACAGAGTATAATATAGGGGGACAGACGAACAGATGGGTCACCTGATGGTAAGGGATAACTGCCGTCCATAGACACCTGCAATTTAAGAGTTGTAAGTGCGTTGCCCTCCTTTGAGGATGATGAGCGGTGGTCGATGCGGGGAGAGAAAAAGGATAGGAAGCATAAGCTAAGCATAACTCTTTCGCGATAAGAGTATTTCAGGAAGTTGAAATGTTGTGACAAAGAACTGCCAGAATTGGGACGACTATTTGTGAATTCCACAAATTTTTATATGATATGTTCATGTTAAATTAAAAAGAGACAATTAAGTTTAAAGATTTCATTACGTAGACAGATAGTGTGATCCAACATAATAGATACCACTTTAATATAAAGTATACAGTTAAAACCTCTCGATATTTTTATCAGGTATAAACCTCCAAACCACATATATGATGTCACCCAATGATAGACTGGAGGGATACAATGTCTACGGCATATGTGCGGCTGAAGTGGAACTGGATGTACTGACCGGGAACCATATTATTAGAAGGCTGGATATTCTTGAAGATACTGGAGTCAGTATGAGTCCTGAAATTGACGTAGGACAGGTGAGATTTTGTAATTTAATTAAACTGAGACAGAAAACGGACTGTGAAGCAACGCCTGCGTTGCATTTCCCCGAAATTAGTGAGATTTCCGGAGGCCCAACTCCCCCTCTCCTTTCTCCTCACCTTTGCCCCGCTTCCTTTTCCCATATCCTCATTCCCCTTTCTTCTTACACCTTCCCTCATCCCTTATCACCCTCAAAGGCGGGCAGCGCATTTGCGACTCTCGAATTGTAGATGTCCATGGACGGCGGTTTTCACTTACCATCAGGTAACCCGTTTGTTCGCCTTTCCCCCTATAATATAAAAAAAATACTTGATACATCAGCACGTATCATTAGGTTTTTGCCACTTTTTTTATATTCTGTTCCGTATTTTGCTCTATATGTACATTCTGTCAATATATGATTTTACGTAACCATATGCTTGGCGGTTATATTGTAAAACTCTTTGGTTGAAACGTAATTAACTATTGCAATGAACTACTTTCACAATAAAATTAATATTGTGCTGACTTTGTATATCGCTTGGTGGTCGATTTATTTCATTATTATTACTTGAATTATAATTGTTAAGAATTTCCGTAAAATGGTAAATACGCATAAGCCGTGTGGTTCACGGTTCAGAATAGGGCCACCCTATCTCTTCCCGGTGGTGTTTAAAAATGCGACTAAGGGATCCGATTGTTATCTCTCAGACAGTATGTATACAGTCACACAGTGCCCGGTTGATGGCTATAGGTTTGCCACCTATTACGTTAGTGGGTCCAAATTCTAAGTGGCAAAAGGTGAGTATTTAATACAATTCTGTATACCCCTTAGAGAATAGAGGTGTCATCATATGTATGTATGTATGTACATATAAAATAATATATGCACTACTGACCCACTGAGGCAGACGTTGTATGTTAGACCCCTAACACTGGACAAAAATAAATGTTGAAAATTGGACGTCTTCATTTTACTGAGTACTAGCCATTCCTTGAGAATCCACCTACATTTATAGTCACTGTTTTTTTTTTAATTATCTAATACAAGATTATTTTTTCAAATCGGTTTAGTAGTTCCTAAGATTAGCAAGTTCAAACAAACATAGCCTGCCTCCTTATAAATAAAAAAAAAATTGTAAAATGTACATAAAAAACACCTAGACTCAGACCCAGAGCAACAATTAACCAAATAGCATAATTAACGTTTGCCTCAAAAAGGGTACGATGTACAAGAATGATGTATAGATTACTGTTTATTTTTTGCTTATACAGATTGAAGGTGCCTTTGTCATGGGCTTAGGTCTCTGGACATCAGAGGAACTGAAATACGACAGACTGAGTGGAAAACTTTTGACTGATAGAACATGGACATACAAACCCCCCGGCGCCAAAGATATTCCTGAAGATTTCAGAGTCAAATTTAGCCCCAATGCCGGTAATCCTGCAGGGGTTTTGAGGTCTAAGGGTGAGTACTATATTGAGCTGCGTCAGATAGCGAAATAGGTGGTAATATACTAGTAAATAGATATAGACAGGCTTGTCTTTAATTGGCAGCGCTGATGTTTTGTTTAACCGCCTTCAAAATGGTGCAGGCTCAATTCGAATTTGACTTTACAAAAATATTTTTTTACTGTCTGGTCAGTACTCGAAGTAGTTTAAACTTTAATTAGAATAAGATATTACACCTCTAAGGTAGAAAATCAATGTATGAAAAATTAAGTTTATTACAATTGAATAATATTATAGGCGTTGAAGGTCGTCACAAACATAATAAGTAATTTTTTATCGTTATAGGAACCGGAGAGCCAGCGTTAACATTAGCTGTAGTAGTAACGCACGCGTTACACGATGCCATATTGGAAGCCCGTAAGGAGTTTGGATACGTTGACAAAGACTGGGTCTTTGTAGGTAAGCATCATATTAATGCATGACAGTGGTGGAAGTGATATAACTATTTTGGCGATAAAGGCTGTATTAGGAATGATGTAGTGAAAAGCGAGAAAGAGAACCTATCTTACTCACGCTCGTAGAAATGTACCTAGAATGTGCTTATTTTTCATCTGGATCTGGATTCTTTCTAAAAAAGTATGGCCAATATGTAAGGAAAAAGAAACAAGGAAGACTATAATAAGTTCAAGTAATCCTCTTCCAAGAAATTAACTAGAAAGAGAAATTAGAGTTCCAACTCCCTTTTGTAAATGCCCTCCAATTTAGCTTCAAAATATGTGAAATCATTTGGTAGTAGACGGTTTGATTCCGAAAGAGCATTTTACCTAAGTTATGGCCAGTGGGTGTTTCTTGTAAAGACACAAAAGTTTCGTCTTATATTTTTTTTTATTAATTAACATAGCAGGATGCTGCTCTTATTATAAAAAAGGAAATAATTGAATAAGCAGTTGTGGCCAAAAAGTTCATTATGCGTTTATTCATGTTGTTTAAGAAAATCCCTATTTCATAAGTTCGCCTTATGCAATGTATTAACAGGAAGAATAAATAAATATATGTTTATTCTGTATTTAATTACTTTTACAAGCTAATATCTAGAGAGATACGGCAAATCAACCAATCCATAATGTCGATGTAGATGAATAAAAGTTTAACATGTCTAAATTAACATTTTATTTGCTTTTGCAGGATCACCATATACCGTAGAAAATATTATGAAAGCCATATCACCTAAAACTGAAAGCTTCCTATTGACAGCATAATAGCTATGGATTTGATATGTATTTAGAAAAAAAATCGTAGTAATAGTGAAAACTATTACAATTATAAAATAATGATTAAATTAAGTTTAAATTACTTTGTTTATTATTTGGCAAGTCGATGTCCCTGTCATAGTAGGATCTCTAATCACAGGAAGCGAACGCGGCCTCTTACATCTACTGAAGGCTCAGGTCTCGTTACCCCATCCAAAACTTATCTCTTATCCTAGTCTAATACGTTGCATCTACGAGACTTTTCTTCTTTCTTTATCCCAGTGTCTATTACATTCCCAAGGAAGGTGTCAGGCAGAGCGGCCAGCCCCGAAGGAAACCTGCCAAATCCCTTTTGCAATGTTACAAATTACGCTGACCCCAAATTGTATTAGGTTAAAGGGTAGGTAGATGATGTCTAATTTAGTATTTAAATAGAAAGAACTTATTCCCTAATTAAGAAGTTAGTTACATAGTTGTTTAACTGTTAACCAGTTGCGTCAGGCCATATGCCAAGGCAAAATCGTGAACATATCGTCCCGCATGATCGGTTTTGCGCGAACCAAGCCATTCGGATGTTTTTTTTTTTAGATTTTGCGTACTGAGGGTGGATGTCCAGGCGGGGATTCTCCCACGCTAGCGCTGTACCCCCCTGAGGTATCATTTTTGTTAACAGCGCTATCATTAGGAAGGGTGTGGGATTTGGGGCCTCCGTAGACCTCACTCATTTCGGGAAAATGCAACGCAAGCGTTACTTCACAACTGGTTTTCTGTGAGGCCGTGGGATCGCAGCGGTCGAGCCGGCCCATTCTTGTCTAAGCATGGCTCTACCACAGTTGGGCAGATATAATTAGTTTAACGAGTATAAGAGACTATACTTGGTAACGAGCATCTGATGACGAAGCCAGGAAATTAATAGATTATGTAGAAACTTGAGTTTGGGCGATTATGATTCGTTTCTATAAGTACAATATCATTGCATTTGATGTCAAGGGCCTGAGGACGGAGCTAGGCTATGTACATTGGAACTATTTTAAACTTATTAACTGTAATAATGTAATAATGTTTTTGCAATTTGAGGCCAATTTATTCGTAGCTGTGTAGATTGTCCTTGTTTTCCCGGAGTAAAATTGTAAAACAAATCTAACTTTTACATGGAATCAGGAAATATTTCCGGACCGGATAGTGCAGACATCTGCAACTCAGGTAGCAAGTGCTTTTAAGTTGCATTGGAAGCTTTTAAGGTGAGAGTTAAGAAAAGAGTACTTTTCTTCAGTCTGTAAAAAAATCCAGATACGATGTTTTCTTTTTTTTATATACTATAGGCGGACAGACGAACAGACGGGTCACCTGATGGTAAGTGACAACCACCGTCCACGGACACTTGTAACTCTTGTCGTAACTGCGCTACCTGCCTGTAAGGGTGATGAGGGATGGGGAATGCGGGGAGGGGAAAGAAGAAAGGGAAAGAGGAGAGGGAGGATGAGGGGAGAGGAAAGAGGAGAGGGGGAGTTGGGCCTCCGGAAACTTCACTCATTTCGGGGATATGCAACGTAAGCGTTACTTCACAACCGGTTTTCTGTGAGGCCGTGGTATCGCACAGGTCGTGCCGGCCCATTCGCCTAGGCATGGCTCTACCACTCTAAAAGATCGATATAATGTTAGATTCGTATTAGATTCATATTGAAATTTCGTTGGGGAAAACAAGGACACAATAATTGGTAAAGTTATAGCAGGTAATTAGTATACTTCGAAATTTTGTACATTGTAACTGCATATATAATTATGAATAAAACACTTACCTTGCATAGCAAATTTTTAGATTTTAATAAATTTACAAAAGTACGTAAAAAAATAAGTAAAGTTATAATCATGATGCCGGAAGAGGTACTAAACACAAACATTTTGCCAATTTTAACAGTATATATATTTAATTAATAAAATTTTAATAGTATATACATATATACTATTAAAATTTTATTAATTTATTAAAAAAACATAAATTGAAGTTACACTTACTATCACTTTCACAAAATCAGGAAACAATAAACTGTAACCAGAACAATTGGAACGATTCTCACCACCATTCAAGCTGTGCGAGAGCCAACGAGCAAATTTAAAGATCACTGACGTTCACTCGCTTATATAGGTTTTGGTGGGGGTATACTACGTCTTCGCTTGATTATCTTAACAATATATATATATCCCACTATCGTAATAAGGGGCAAGCATGTTGCCGTCAACCGGGCACTGTATGACTGTATGAATGGAAAGAGATCTGAGACACAACAAAGTTTTCTAAGAATTAAGGTTTAAATCAGTGCAAAATTTAATTGAAAAATGGTTTTTGATAAGATTCATTTTGTGGGTTGACATGTTTTTACTTATTTGTGTACATGTTGCATATATGTATGTGAATTTCTTAATTCAACCATTATGTACCTATATTCTTAAGTATAGAAATAATTGCTGTTATGGTATACTTATTCAAATTTAAAATCTATCATTTCAACTAAACTAATATAATATATACCTGTAGTATTTAAACTGTCAGGAGTTAGGCTGACACTAATAATAGACTAAGTCAGTTGAACCTAGTCGTCTGTTCCAATATGAAGAATATGGGCCAAGAAACTCTTTGGACACTCTTTTTCAATTTGCCAACATTTTTACAATTGTGCACACTAAATGTCAGGGCATTTGTTAAAATACTTTTATGGTGTACGATACAGTCTCTTCAACTAAGCGGAATCAAAAAAATCGAAAGCTACACAAGATTAAGTCACGGGTTGAATAGGTAATAATAACCACCATTTTATTGGGACTTGTCCTGCCACGCATCATTATAACATGTCCAAGATGGATGAAGGCCGAGGATGACCGCGATATTCTAACGCTGACCGCAGCTCGTAGCCAGGAAAAGATACATAATTTGTTGATTGTGCGGGATGTAGCAGTTGTCGCTATGAGATAAGTTAAAGAAACGACACTCGACTGATGCTGCTATGATTTTTACCTTAAGTTCAAATAGTTATAAAAATAGATATATTTTAATCACAACTTAACCAAAAATGCAACTTACACTGACTTAAGTCCGTTTTATTGACTATGGTGGGAAAATTTATTTTAAAATTAGGATAAAAAAATATTAGTCTTTTTTTTAACTGTTGTCACCAAATTATCTTGTCTAGTTAAGTTTGAAAAGTAATTTAAAACTGTCACAAAATAATAATAAATGCGCAAATGGAAGAAAAAGAGAGGATTAGTGTAATCTTCTCTATTACATCCGTTACGACTTACTTACTTACTTTTTTCAAGGTTCATGCATGTATTCGGATGTATTTATGTGAGTATTCATTATTCCAGTGGTAACTATTCATATTTTATCAAAAAATAAACCTCGTACCTCGTCGCGGCATGTGGAAGGATGCTTCGCGCTGAAAACATTCGAGCAACCTTGAAATACACACCGTATATTTAATAGTATAATTTTTGATTAAAAGTTTTTTTATGATATTATTTAATAACTTCTTAGTGTGGTTACTTTTTCTTTGGAATTTAATATATTTGTTTAAATGATTAAGTTCAGAATAACCTTTCCTTCATATTTTTATACTCACTGTGAGTCATGTTACTTCGTCTTGCTTGCTACGGATTTGCAGTGATTAGTTGAAGTCGGTATATGATGGTGTTGTGAGGTGTTAGAAAAAAATGTGGTTGAGTTAATTTAAAATTCAATATTTTGATAATTAATATATTAATGAGTTTCCTTTAATAGCTGCTTATTTACATATTTCTACAAAAAAAAATCTACGGTTGTAGAAATAATTGAAGTACTGGAAATATTATTCACTTATTAAAAAAAATATATATAAAGATAACACTTGCATAATATTTGAAAAATTTGATCGTGAGAGAAATCACTTCGAGTTTGTTTAAGGAAGTAATTGTAAGTACAAACTTATCCAGATGGATGGATATATGTGTATCATTCAAATATTTAAGTGTACCAGAACTTTTTTCTTAGTAGTGTCACGTAGGGAATTAATTCTCTGACATATAGAGGCCCTGGTATACATTGGCCCATAACGGACCAAGGCAAGCCATCTCTATTGTGTACAGGACGCAATGGTATACAATGGTGGACGATTGGCCATCTTGGCGCGCAATCGGGATGTTGACGGTTTTTAGTTACACTTCAAAGGAATCGCGGCGTAGCGTGGCCTGTGGTGTTTACACAGTCTCCCATTGTTTAGTTCCACTGTTCGATGACATCGAATTTGAATTTTTGATCGCCCTAAATTTCATTACCGAGCAGCAATAAGGAGACTTTTAAGTTAATAGATTTATATCATTCTGAGCGCGCAATATGGGACTAATGCACTGTTCAAGGGTATAAACAAGATACGTTTAGTAATATTTTAGTACAGAAAATACAGTACCTACATAGATGTATATGAGTGGCGTCAGGTGTTCTGCTCGTGACTATTTATTTTAAGTAAAATATTTTTGTTTTGTTAATTGTTGGTGTTTTGTCGGCCCCGTAAAAACTCCCTTTAAATTCCTATTTTTGAACTTAAAATAATCGGACTTTAAAAAGTAGACAACCGACTTCATAAAATTTAAGGCTAATATGGTTTTGTCATGGATGCCATTGTTACAACTGGACGAAACTCTCATCTAACTACCCTTGAAGAATCCCTCCAATAAAAAAGAATAATCAAAATCGGTTAACGTGGTATTGAGTTATTGGTCCATTTGTTGCGCACATGCGTAATGCAAATTTAAGACTTATATAGTTTTCTCATAGATGACATTGTGGACCAAATTAAAATGGGACCTGTTACAGATGGGAAATGTTACAGATTACGGGATCACAGTATGTGTCTTCACAATTTCTTATAAGTAAACGTCGACCTTCTTCAGCAACCTGTTATTCTTGTCCATCACCGTCCTCACCTCATTGGACCAATCGACCCTCGTCGTCAAACGTGAAAGTAAAATCCCTTCTTCGAATTCATATCCAGTTACTGCTCCTGCACAAACACGATCTCCTATTCCACTTACTCAAATTCCCACTGCCGGAAACTCCTCACTCACGCAAGAAAGTCTATCTTTATCTAAATCTCTATCCGACGGGGGACCGATAGAGATTACAATACATACATATAGATAAACCTACGATCCATATATATAAACTGTATGTGCTGATTATATGTATATTTCTGGCAAATCCTATTTTCATACACAGGCTCAATCTCAAAACTATTTTGCCTGATGCATATTGTAGAGCTTTGAATTAGGAACAGTAATAAAAGGTATTATCGATTGCAAACAGGCCGCAGCGTTCATCTGTAGTTATTATCAACTGCGTCTGTAACGGAGTGTTGATAGTATTATAGTATATAGATATGATTAGAGTGATTATATTACTTATATAGATCATATAAGCATTTAAAGTTTAAGTAAAGGGTTTGAAATGAATGAAATGAATGAAATGAAGGAAATGAATGAAATAATGAAATGAATGAAATGAATGAAATGAATGAAATGAATGAAATGAATGAAATGAATGAAATGAATGAAATGAATGAAATGAATGAAATGAATGAAATGAATGAAATGAATGAAATGAATGAAATGAATGAAATGAATGAAATGAATGAAATGAATGAAATGAATGAAATGAATGAAATGAATGAAATGAATGAAATGAATGAAATGAATGAAATGAATGAAATGAATGAAATGAATGAAATGAATGAAATGAATGAAATGAATGAAATGAATGAAATGAATGAAATGAATGAAATGAATGAAATGAATGAAATGAATGAAATGAATGAAATGAATGAAATGAATGAAATGAATGAAATGAATGAAATGAATGAAATGAATGAAATGAATGAAATGAATGAAATGAAATTTAATAAAAATTCCGAAATACAAACAAATGTTGTATTAACTAGCCTTAATCGTGTCCTTAAGTACTTGGTCCAGAGCTAAACATACTTCAGGAATTATTCAGGAGATATGAGTGTACTCGAAATTTGAAATAGGTAGTGCAGCAATAGCAGTGTTAATGCCAATCTTATTTTTGGAGTTATTGCCTCTCTCTGTCTCTCCCTCCCCCATCTCTCTGTCCATTGTTTGTATGTCCTTATTCGCAATAATTGGTCTCAGTTTTTGTTAAATATATTCGAAATCACTAGACGGCATACGAAGAAAGCAATAAAATTCCTCTGATGGTTCCGCAAAAGGTAAGTTTCAACAGTGGTAGAGCCATACTTTGGCATGAATGGGCCTGCTCGACCGGTGCAATACCACGGCTATACAGAAAACCGGTTGTGAAGCAACGCTTGCATTGCATTTCCCCGAAATTAGTGAGGTTTCCTCTCCTTTTACATCACCTTGTCCCACATCCTTTTCCCATCTCCTCATCCCCCTCTCATCTTTCCCCTCCCCTCATCCCTCATCACTCTCAAAGTCGGGCAGCGCACATACGACTGTCGTGTCCATGGACGGCGGTTGTCACTTACCATCAGTTAAGCTGTCTGTTCGTCTGTCCCCCTATAATATAAAATAAATGTAACATTAAGAAAGCCTACGTACGTACGTAGGTGATAACTCGAGGACGACGAGGTCGCATACATGTAACTCGGCTATAGCCGGCAAGGCAGAACCTCCTGCCCTGTCGGCTATTTACCTACATAATGTCTAGGAAATAATATGTATTTACGGATATGTAAGTAGAATAATTGGTATTTCAAAGATTTGTAATTTTACGTGTAAAAGGTCCTTTTTTCATTTTAGAAATGCACTTGTTTCTGAAAGCTGAAAGTCTCAGAACTGCTGTAAAGGCTTACGGTTCTGAGACTGTAGTTCAGTATTGAAATATATACTAGAGAAAAACCCTATATCCTTTAATATACTTATAACTATAATAAATGGCTTTTGGTGACTTAACTTTTGAGAACTTAAAAACTCAACATCTCATAATTATCCCAACATAAGCGCATGAAATTCAAAAGCTTTGACTTTATTTGTTTTCTCATATATTATAATATATTATATTTTTAAGTCAAATATGGAGTAAATGTAGAAGCTTGTGACATGTGCATCATAACTACTTAACAAAGCGGTACCCACGCATACACGTGTAAAGAAATCAGCAAGCACTTAGAACATTTAAAGGACGTTTTGCTTGTATGACTTCACTTTACGACTATGTAGTATGTCATTCTGGATGCACTTACAATTAGATACTTCCTGAACCTTGAAGATGGAATCAGGTGTTTTATCATAAAAATGCAAGCTACTACCTAACTCAAAGCTTTATAACTCTGCCAAACTTACTTTTCTTGTGTTGTCCATAGTCCAGTCTTTAATTGCCTGGTTGTCGTTGTTATATGCGTGAGCATACATTAGTATGGTTGAGTTTCTTAATTTTCTTGTTATATTTTTTTTGGGTCCGCTGCAAGTTAACATGCGAAGTACTTCGTAAATCGACGACAAAATACTTATACCTTGGGAATGATTATAAGCTAACGTTCAGTTTTCGGGACGAATTTTAAATTATGGTATAATAAATAAATACTTGATAATATTTTAAGAAAATTGAGTTTACATCTAAAACTTCTTTAAAAAATTAAAATCTTCAGCAAATTAGACAAATGAAGCCAGCTTGAATCTAGTAGTGCCAATAGTGAATCAATAGTAGACCCAATAATGAAATGGTAAATCGCAATCGAATCGACTAACCGTATATATGGCTACTCATGGGTCTACTGCAATGCATGATAGATACATTAACTGGCTTATTGGTCTACTGGTTAGTGACCCTAACTGCTGAAAAGGAGGGTTCGAAAAAAAATAGGAAAATTTGAGTGGTCTACAAAAAGTTTTTCCGGGGTCGGGTGTTCTTTATGCCCGATATTTTGTACGTGAATTAAGCGACACAAGAATACTTCCAAGTTCGGGAACTGTAAAAACAAACATTGTGACCGTTCGCGGCGGCTTCACGCGTGATTAATATTAATATATATGTATATGGCATGCATTACGAGTATGTATATGTATATAAGTCCAATTTGATGTGTGTGCCTTCCTTAATAAGCAGGCTCTCTAATAAAAAATATGTGTGATCCACAATTAGTAGTAACGGGTCTGGTTGTTATTGTGTCCGTTGTTCGAAAGTTTGTGAATCCAGCAGGCTGAAGTGGCAGTGGGCTGGCCATATTAGCCGCAGAACCGATGACCGTTGGGGCAAAACGAGTTCTTGAGTGGAGACCGCGTCTCGGCAAACATAGCGTAGGACGCCCACAGGCCAGGTGGAGTGACGATTTGTGCAAGATGGCTGGCAGGTGCTGGATGCGAGAAGCCGAAAATAGATCGAAGTGGCGTGCAATGGGAGAGGCCTATGTCCAGCAGTGGACTGCGATAGGCTTATGATGATGTATATATATTTTTTTTTTTTTTATGCGATAGGGGGCAAACGAGCAGACGGGTCACCTGATGGTAAAAGACTACCGCCGCCCATGGACACCCGCAACTCAAGAGTCACAAGTGCGTTGCCGGCCTTTTAGGTAGAGGTACGCTCTCTTCTTGAAGGTTTGAAGGTCGTATCGGTTCGGAAATACGGCAGGCGACAATTTGTTCCATAAGCTGGTTATGCGAGGCAAAAAGCTTCTGGAGAAGCGCACAGTGGTGGAGTGCCAATCGTCCAGGTGATGGGGATGGATATTTACGTAGGAACGGACGTAGGACGATGGCGGAAACCAGCAGCCGGTATAAGTCCGAACAATTCCTCTGAACACTCCCCATGATAAAAACGATAGAGGATGCAGAGTGAAGCTACATCTCTACGCAACGCCAACGTGTCAAGTCGATCAGAAATATCTTGGCAGTCGATGATGCGAGTCGCTCTCCGTTGAATGCGGTCAAGAGGCAGAAGTTGGTACTGGGGTGCACCTGCATAGAGATGAGAACAGTATTCCATGTGCGGCCGAACCTGCGCCTTATAAAGTTGCAGGCGGTGGGCCGGAGTAAAATACTGTCTCGATCTGTTTAGCACACCAAGCTTCTTCGAGGCTAATATGGCCTTACTCTCTATGTGACCGCGAAACTGGACTTCGCTTGATATATCGACGCCAAGGATTCCGATACTGGCTGATGCAGTTAGGGAAGTGCTCTCAAATTGAGGTGATACGACCAATGGCATCTTTTTAGCGGTGAACGCGCAAACCTGTGTCTTCGTGGGGTTAAACTGGACTAGGTTAAGTCGACCCCAATCTGAAACTTTTGATAAAGAAGTTTCGATTTCAGACACAAGTTTGGATCGGTTTTCGATGACGTTTACCCGAGAAATGTTAGCGCGGCCGGTGTAAAGGGCATCACTCGTGCTATTGTCTGCATAGCAATGGATGCTGCTAATCTGCAGCATGTCGTTGATATGCAGAAGAAACAGCGTGGGTGATAGCACACAGCCTTGTGGGACACCAGAATTAACAGACTTCTGTCTGTAAGAAAACTGGTGAGCCAATTGCACAGTTTCTCGGGAAGCCCATAGGAAGGAAGCTTCGCAAGGAGCGCTTTGTGCCAGACCCGATCGAAGGCCTTCGCCACGTCCAAACTAACGGCCAACGCTTCCCCCTTGGTCTCGATCGCCTGTGCCCACCGGTGAGTCAAGTATACGAGAAGATCACCAGCTGAACGACCCTGACGGAAGCCGTATTGTCGATCATTGAGGAGCTGGTGGTCTTCTAAGTACCGGAGGAGCTGGCAGTTAACAATGGATTCCATTATCTTGGAGAACAAGGAGGTGATGGCTATGGGTCTGTAGTTGGACGGATCCGAGCGATCTCCTTTTTTAGGGATTGGGTGCACTAGAGGTGTCTTCCATGAGTTCGGGACTACGCCAAGAGAGTAGGAAAGCCGATAAAGGCGCGTTAAAACCGGTGCTAACTCTGGAGCACACGTCTTCAGCACGATAGGAGGGATTCTATCGGGCCCACTCGACTTATGAACGTCGAGGGAAAGAAGCGCTTTACGCACTGCCCTTTGTGTAAACCGGACTTCCGGCATGCGGGTCTCGCACTGCGGTATGGTCGGCGGTGCGTTTCCCCCGTCGTCCAGGGTCGAGTTGGACGCAAAGAGTTTGCCCAGAAGATCGGCTTTTTCTTTAGCGTCGTGGGCCAACGAATTATCTCCTATGCGCAGAGGTGGAAGGGATGGCTTACAAAAGTTCCCCTGGACAGCTTTGGCAAGAGACCAGAATGCACGAGTTCCGGAGGGGAGACTAACTAGTCTCTCGCCAATTCTGCCGATGTGAGCCGACTTCGCCCCAGCAATTACTCTTTTGAGGGACCTGGAGGCAAAGTTAAATTGCTTCTTTAATGTGCTGGTCTTTACATCCCCTGCTGTCGCTGCATTAGCCCATGCTTGGTAACATTCCTGCTTTCGGCGGGACGCCGCTTTGCAGGTTCGACCAAACCAAGGCTGGGACTTGCCACCTGTGGGAATCAGGGAGAATGGAATGAAAAGTTCCATACCCTGAAGCACAACATCCGCGACAGAGTCAGCAACGACATTGGGATCATCCGGCGAGAAGCAAACCTGCCTCCATGGGTAGGATGCAAAGAATGTTCTCATTCATCCCAGTCTGCTGACCTATAGTGCCATACGCGGCGACTGCCTGTAACACGCGGCCGCAGCGAGTGAACGAGTGGCACCATACTCCTAATCAGGCAATGGTCCGAAGAGCCAAGAGGGGCCTCAACGGATACTTTGTAGCCGTCAGGATGTGAGGTCAGCAGAAGATCCAACAGTGAAGGCACGTGGCTTTCTGCATCTGGGATTCGCGTAGGCGTGGCTACCAGCTGCGTCAAGCCATATGCCAAGGCGAAATCGTGAACAGATCTTCCCGCATGATCGGTTTTGCGCGAACCAAGCCATTCGGCGTGATGGGCGTTAAAGTCGCCAAGAATCACGATGTCTGCGGATGGGACCTGCTGGAGCACTGAGTCTGTAGCCATTTGGACGTGGTCGATGAGTCGGTCCGTTTCGGCATCACCGCTATGGGACCTGTAGAGGCATAGGTAGATGCGGGGATGGTCGTCGCAGTCTACACGTAGCCATAAGATGGAGAGGTCCCTACCTTCAAGATTGCCGAGGCGGCGAGAAGTGATATCATCTGTAACGTACACGCATATACCAGCCTAAGGAACAAAGGAGTGTTCCAGTCCGTACCCAGGGTAGCAGAGGTAGGATGTGTCCGCTGGAGATGATATCTTCGTCTCGGTTAAAAAGAGCAAGGCCGGCTTTGCTGTCTCAAGGTGGTGGTGGACAGTGTCGAGGTTCGAATGTAAGCCCCTGATGTTGCAAAAATCCACGGTAAACGTGACAGGGGGTGCCATGGTATGCCTTCTCTTGCCCCGAGCAGATTTTGAGAGCGCAGTTGAGCCCCCCCCCCAGAGTACGAGGGGCAGCCTGGGCGTCCACGCTCAGGCATAATCCGTACTGAGGGTGGACGTCCAGGGGGGGATTCTCCGCTGCGATCGCGCAGAGCAGCGGTCAAAACAGTCGCTCATACGTACATTTATGTGCGCACGGAGTGCACGTCTAACGCTTTCGTCAAGTTACAGCCGTCTTTGCCCTTACCGGCTAAAATCCTTCTTCTTTCTCACCGTATCTTGCTTTCTATAAACTGTACTGTGCTTGTGCTTCGTGAACTATTATTATCAGACATTATATTTATGCTATCACTTCACTAACTGTAAGTCTTTTCTTTCTCTCTTAATACCTACACAGTACCTACAAAATCTAAGTCGGATTTAACAGTTTATGTTTTATTTATTTTCAGAACACGAGTACAAGAAGCAACAAAATGCGTACAGAAATTCCTGCGTTTCAAAGGTGTTGTATTTGCTTACCTTTACGGTATGGTTTGATCGTATGGGGTTATCTTAGAATAGTAAGTATACTTTTTCTAATCACTGTACTATAATAATAATCACGTGAATTGTCTATTTCCCTATATCATAAAAAGGATGTGTAGGACTGATCTGAACTAGGAAATTTTATACAAAACTAATAACCAGATTTGCCACGTAGATATAGCCTACATTGAGACTCAAATAGTGTGGACAACATGAGCTTATTATATAAGTTGCGCAGTTGCTCGATAAATTGAATAAAATTATTATTAATAATAAGTTTTCATAAGTACATATATATATGTAAATGTGTGTGTGTGTGTGTTTGTGTGAGTGTGCAGGTGTGTGTGTGTGTTTGTGTGAGTGTGCAGGTGTATGCATGGCAGTGCTCTTCTTTTTTTTATCTTTTAAAAGATAGCTCACGCATTGGGATGTTATTCCTGTATAGCGGGGAGCTTTACAAACATTCAATCGACGGACACAAAGAACACCCAAACTCGTAATAACTATTTCTTGATTTCATAAATTTTGGCCCCGAATGGGAATCGAACTTACGACCGACCGTTTTCATTACTGTTATCGAAAGATTCTCAGAATCATTGTTGTGAGACAATCTATTGTAGTCACTACACCGATCATCGCAGCGTGATCTTTTGTATCCTATATTAGTTATTAATAAATTCTCTATGCCATACAAAAAAGTTATTGAAATCTGGTAGGTAGGTTAGTTTCGACAAACAAACAAAAAATCTCTTCATCTTTGTTAATATATACAGGCCTGTTTCTGTTAGTAAATCGCTACTGCTTTCATAATTCTCCTCTTAATTGTTAACCGTGAAGGAGTTGTACCTTCTACCATCAGCTCAGTAATATGTATAGGAGTTAGTTACCTTGTATACCGCATATAAAATTTGTTGGCTTCCGTCGATTTCGATGGGATTGAATTCAAAATTCTGATTTAGTTACAACAGCACTACCGCAATACGTAACTCCATAAAAAAAATATATTTTGAAAATCAACTAATAATCGGCCTAGAAATCGATTAGCCTGAACCTTCGCATCTGAAGTCGGTAAAAATACCAGTGAATCAATTAAAACTATTATGGTTTTTGAAAGATCCTAATTCTTAGTTAATATTCTTATATAATAATCTTATATTTAATCTTTCAAAGAAAATTGCACTCAATAACAGAACTTCAAATGTTACCTCCATTCTATTTTATTTTTTACAGCCTCTTGCCGCTTTGTTATTGGTCACTATTTGCTTCGATTTAAACGAATATTCACAACTCTTGAAATCCGAAGAAGAGAAATATAAAGTCTTCATATCTGACATAGTCATTTCATGTTTGACTGTCCTTGTATTAATAGCAGATATTATACTGGGAATAATATTTATCGTCGGTTGTCATAAGGTAAGGCAAATAGCTGTACAGGTTATATATTTTAAAAGTAGTGGAGGAGTAATGCCTTAGGAGTCGGCCTTGATATGAAGTAATGGCGGGTTTGAACCCCCCTCCAGTACACTACCGTCTTCAACCCACCCTTAACACAAGCATTTTAGTTTGGCTGGGGGGTTAACAAGAATACTAGTAATGTGGACCCACGTTGCTAGTGTTATTAAAAAAAAATTCCATATAAGAACAAGCTACATTGTATTTTATTACATTACAAAACAATGTATGGTTTAAGTTAAAGGATAAACCTTAACTGCTTGCTAGATTAAGTGTGGTAGGTATAAAATCTCTACGAACTAAATTTAATAAAGCATTCATCATTTGCAAGTTTCATTGCAGAATACTTTTACACAAATAAATTTTTTCTAAATCTAAACAACATACATACATACGTACATATATACGCTCACGCCTGTGTCCCCTAAGGGGTAGGCAGAGGTGAACACCCTGATATTCCGTATGATAGATAATAGTTAAACTCCTAAGTCACCTTTTAAGTCACCCACGGGTAAAGAAGATGTGGTCCTATTCTACTCAACTGAGAATAACACGGTAATTCTAAACAAGTGTATTAAAAAAAAAACGTGTGGTGTCGTGGGACACCAGATAGGAACGAAGTTCGTTATTATAAAGAAAGGTTCAAGTTTGTAATACTTTTACTAGATGGTAGTATTATCAATAAACAAATCCCTAAACTTCTTTGTAGTTTATAATAGAAACACTAGATGGCAGTATTATCAATAAATAAAAAATCTTACTCTTTTTGCCGGATAGGAGAACTTCCTTAAGGAACTTCGTTCCAAAAACCGACTGCATTAGAGTATTATTTTTTTCGCTGACCGACTGACTGCATATGTAACTGTCAATACTAAAACGATTTATAAGGTTCCAGGGCGTGACAAAAAACATTTTACATACATGTATACACTCCACAAATAGAACTCTCATTATTATAACATTACTATCTGCTGGTACTTTTTTCTGGGATACTTTCCTGGAATACAATAAAGACATATATGTATATATAACTTTAACCCAGAAGTTATGATAAAGACAGATGACTGTGAAGTCAAATCAGCATATTTTTAGTAAACGTCAAAACGGTAGGGTTGGTACATTTTTATTAATTTGATGAATTAAACATTAATTAAAAAACGTTACAAATCAGAAAGATAAATCTCATAAATTTAAATAATCTTACTTACGTACACATTCATCAAATGTATCATTTTTTTTTTTTCAGAAAAACGTCTCCCTAATTGAAAAGTATTATTACCACAGTTTACTGTTGTTGGCTTTGCTTATACCATTAGGTCTGTACAATTTTTGTAGAACTTGGTCTAGTATAATCAAATCCAGTATGCCGTTGATAAATAAGTTCTATTTAACTACTCCAGAATTAATCGCATCCCTCTCCTATGCGTGTAAGTATCTATAATGATTTAATAATATATTATATATTATGTGTTTAGATTTTTTGTCACAAACTTTAGAAATCATATATTTTTTTAAAACATATACACATGCCCATATTCTCGAAGGGGTAGCTTAGGCGTAATTAATGCTCACATTTTGTCGACTATAATTTAGACACATTTACGTAAGGGGGCAAGCCTATTGCAATTCATCCGGGTACTTTTGGGAATTGGATGAGAAAATTTGGAGTATATTGAAAGGGATTCTTCTACAAGGGGCAGGCAAGGGATACGGCTTACATAGAAGGATTAGGGAGTATAAGCTACAGCTTAACCAAGTCAGGGTCGCATACAGCACTAAATATTTTTTAATTTCGCGAGCTATTTGACCGATTACAATAACCATATTAATAACAGTAAATACTTTTTCATTTCTTTATACGAGATGCAATGAACTGAAATAAAGAAAAGTTGTAGAGTTGCAGAGTAAACGAATTTGGGTTTGATTCCACTTTGACTTGAATTAAAAGTTACTTTTAGTTTTTCCGTCACTACAAACAGGACCATATTCCACGCTGTACTTAGTTCGGTTTATTTATGTGTTCTTTTAGTAATTATTTGTGTTTGTTCCAGTCATACAAATATACATCGTGCTTCTAGTCAGAAGTGAAATTTTGAAGCTTAACAGTGATTATCAGTTTAGATTTGAAAACAAAGTAACTGAAGCGGAATGTTTCCTGAATATCGATGACACGATCGAAGAAGAAGTGAAAGTGAACCATATGAAAGATATTAAATCTATAGACGACGATGATTAAAAAAAATAAAAAAAAAATATGGAAAAATATTAAAAATCCTGATTATGTATTTCTTTTTGTTAATATAAAACCTCTAATCTTTAGAAATATTAGTCAGATTACAATAATTTGTTGTATACATGTATAGATCTTCTCGATAGGAATTACGTATTGGAGGTTTGCGATAGACTGATGAAAAAACCAAGGCCATTATTCCACAAATTAAAAAAATAAATAAAAATGTCAATAACCAACTAGTATTTAATTTTTTTATTCTTCAAATTAATATAGCTTTATGCTAAGAAGAATTGTTTAAAATTTAAACGATAAATAATCACGCCAAAGAGGCCCCATTGCCGTAATTGCAGACTGATTTTGCTTTGCCTACCTCTTCTGAGGATACAGGCTTGATTGTATGTATGTGTATGTATGCTACTCTCAACATACCGACAATAAATGCTTATAAAGCTGCAAAAATAGTATAACATTTTCAAACAGTTTTAATACAAATCAAAGTATTCTCTACAATAAGAAACGCCTCATTGCTTATCACAACAGCGCAATGCCATTTTATCATTAACATAAAGGGCTAAACAGACCTGAACCTCATCCAGGACGACCTCCTACAATAGATGTAGATGAGTTAAAAAGACTCATAGAAATGGATCCCAGGTTCACTTCACGTTGTCTGGCAGAGCAGCTTCAGTGTAAAAAGTGCAGTAGAAAAACAACTCCACGCTTTAGAAAAGACCTGGAAATATTCAGTTATGTTGCCACATGAGTGGACGCCGTTTCAACTTCAGAAGAGAGCTAACGTGTGCATGGAAATTACTTAGTTATCATCGCATCAATGAGTGGCTGAGGGATGTAATTAGGGGGATGAAAAGTGGGTTATGTACATACATTTTTCGCGTAAGTGCCAGTGGTTTGGATCTGGAGAAGCAGGAGTACCGACGCCAAAATCTGACACGAGTAAAAAAGTTCTTTTAAGTGTGTGGTGGGGAATAAACGGAATTATATACTGGGAGTTGTTGCCATCTTACACTACAATCACGGCCAATATTTATTGTGACCAACTGGATAAGTTAGCAGCGAGATTACCGAAAAATCAAAATAAAGTATACTTTTTGTACGATAATGCGACCACACACATGTAACAGAAGCGACTCATGTAAAATTACTTTCGCCTGGCTGGGCTGTCCTTCCTCACCTACCGTACTCTCCAGATATTATGCCCTCAGATTATCATCTATTTCGTTATCTAGCCCGCTACTTGCAGATTAAAAATTATTACAGACGAACTAGCCAGAAAATTATCAGAGTTTCCTACGATAGGTCCTGAACCCATCGTTCCCCTTCCCTCGGGATGGCCTACATCAGTCATACGGCGTCATACTAAGGTAATGCATGACAATTACTGGACAGAGGTGAGCGGATGCAGACAGGCAAAGGAGGCTCTCCCTCGTATAAACCGGAGATTTTCCCCGCAAGGTGCTAAAACTCCCACGTCCAAAACTACGGATACTAACCAAGGTAATAACAGGTCATGATCCTTTTAACAAACATCTGTTCAATATAGGTGTAACCGACAGCCCCCTCTGCAGAGCATACTTGGAGGAGCAAGAGACGGTCGCCCACATCCTTCTGGAGTGCACAAGAGTGGCCACTTACCGGGCCAAACACCTGGGATTGCCAAAAACTCTCCTTCGAGGTCATCGGCGACACCAGAGGTTTACAAAATTATCTTGAGGAGTTGGGATGGCAATAGTAGCCATTCACCCTGTCACGCAAAACAGGCGAACAGAAGACGTCGAGTTGCAGATATTAGCCCGCGTAAGCCATACCATAGTTGAAAAATAATTTGATTTTGTATAATTAAAAAAATAAATAAATTTTTGTACAAAGACGGCGAGTTTATTAGTTGCTAACCTAATATTTAGTAAAAAACCCGTTTCTCGTATTTACGTTTCACTAAATACTTTTCCTTTGCAAGTACGAAAGTCTTGTCGAAACGTATGTTGTGAGCCGCGTCCGTCTTGCATACGTGTTTAGCGACGACCTGTCATAATCCGTGTTACTTGCGATGCTGTCGCTCTCATATGATATAAGCCACAGTCACACGGGGTCCAGTCGACACCGAGGGCCCCTAGTAGGTCAACATCCTCCAGAGAGCGCAGAAGTCCTCTAATCTGAGTTGACGGAATACTGTTCAGATGTTGATGTTTCTGTTTGATTTGCGACCGATCTCATTGGTTACTCCGCGTAAGTATGGGAGAAACATGGTCTTCCGCTCTATTCCGAGTACTACTCCGTCATCGCTATCCATTATCTTCCAGTGGATGCCGTAAGTAGTTAATTTCATTGCCCTGATATTGCTGATCACAGATGTTGAGAGCTCAGTTGATTAGTGTTCTGGGCACCGACGTTAGATAAGATGAGTGATGATAGGAGTCAGCTCTAAGGTACCTGTTTGTGTGTCGTTTTGTGTTTTCTATCAAATGAGCGACTGTTGTGACTTGTGATAATCAAATTCAAATTCATACATTATAAAATAAGTCTGTGATCTAAACAAGTAATGCACATATTACTATTTCTTTAGTACCTACTATTATTCGTCGAGATACGTTCAAGAGCTTTAAAAGCAATACGATTATTTAAACTTAGAATAACTTCATGCAGTGTGATTTTCTGTGTAAAATAGAATACGTAGGTAGGTTTAGGCGTCGTAAAGGGCGATTAGGAACTGACTGACTGACGGACTGTTATATATCAAACAGTATATGTACCTAGTCTTGTCATAAATATTGTTACAAGGAAAAAGCTTTTGATTTTATACTGTATAAAATATTTCAAGAAAAGAGCTTACTCCTACATAAAAGGCCGGCAACGCACTTGTGACTATTGAGTGTCCATGGACGGCGGTAGTCTCTTACCATCAGGTGACTTGTCTGCTCCAATGTTACGGATTGTTTAAGTGACTTAAAATTGTTATGATGTTAAGAGCATGTTAAACTTTCTAAAACTCACTACAAATCATAATCCGGAGGATTATGATCGGGACTAGATGACGCCCACTCTTCAGCTCTGATGATGTAGGAAACGTTCGTCTCCAACCACGCCTGGCTGGATCGAGCTTTATGATCCGATGTAAGTCTTATATATAGATACACTTGTGCCGATGTTTACCACTTTTTTCACAAAAATGTGGATCAGTCACTCCTTGATACACCCCACCAAAAAATTACTAAGTCGGTTAAATCCCACGTTGTACTATGCTAACTAATTGGGAAGCTTCTTAGAAATTTTAACATAAGCTTATTCATTCTGTTCTTAAAAATATTGCGTAATAGTAAACATTTTCTCGTCTGTTCACAAGTTATTTTCTGAGCTTGTTTTGATTCTACCACCCTATTACTTTTAAATTTATCAGTTAAATACTGGCTAGTGCGCCTCTCATAGGCTGCAAATCCTAAGTCATCTCTATAAATACGTGACATTGTTCTAGGTACTCCATTAATTTCCAGAAATTAAAACTTTTCCCTTCACACAGAATTTCTTCAAATTCTATCGTTTACTGCTTTGATCGCATTTTTCTTATGAATACTACTACGGCCAGATCTTTTTCTGTCGCAAACAGAGCAGGTTTTATTGTACCTATCAATAGCCTGGTACATAAACATACGACTACTACCAAGCGGATAGAGTTTCAAAAAATGTATTTGGATCTATACGAACTTTGTATAGTACTATTACAGCGATTCGGTTCTCTTCACGCACTCCATTTCAATATTACAGAAAATTTATAAAGACGAGATTCTTTTTAATATAGAGCAATATTTTCAAAGCTAAACAAAGCTTTCAAAGCAAAGTGGGCTTTGTCCGACTTCAGTGATGGTTTGGTGTGTGGAAAATTAAATCCATCTGTATGTATATCAAAAATGTAATGTATATAAAAAAGAAGATTAGTTTTTTTATCCTGGCTGGTCACAGCTCAACAGTTAATGTTGGGAAATGGTCATACACAATGTTATTGGTAACACTTTTGTGTTTTAAATCCATATGTATGAAAACTAGAGAGGGAGGGTGGAGGCTCTTGGCCTTGAAAATTTGCTCTCGTAGCATTGGGTCTCGTATGGGAATTGGGAATTCATATCGAAATTGGGTCTCGTAGCATTACCTACCAATTTTTTTACGTTTCCTTTTTCTACCAATAAAATCTGTGCATTTGTTAAACAGTTATGATACCACAGACCGATAAGCAGACACAAAGGTCCGCCTTTTGTGATAGAGGTTACCAAATATTTCAAAAATGCATAGACTCTTTACAATAATTGTACTTCGACCTTTGCCCATTTAAAAATGTTCGTGAGCTACATTCATATTTATAAAAATAACAGCTTATACTCACGTGTGTATTTCACACATATATTTTACATATATTTTATAATTATCGTATAGATTCGATAGTAAACTGTTATTTTGAATTCCTTACAATTATATCGCTTATTATTGTAATTAGTATCGTTTGATACTAACTTCTTTTTAATTTTTCAATAGTTTGAGTCAGTCAAAGTCGTGTAGCTATAATAGTAGTAGTATCGTGAAGCTATTTTCAATACATAGTTGCTATGAAGAAAATCTATTAAAAGCAGCATATAATTTCAGTCTGACTGATAGTTATAAAGATAAAGGTTTTTAATAAACAAATAGAAAGAAACAGGTTCTTTTATTTTTTCCCATATTTTATTAATTTAGTTTATCATCGTTATTATCATCGTCATCTATAGATTTAATATGGTGCTCTTTCCCCTCTCCTTCGGTCGTGTCTTCGATATTCAGGAAACATTCCGCTTCAGTAACTTTGTTTTCAAATCTAAACTGATATTCATTGTTTAGCTTCAAAATTTCACTTCTTACTAGAAGCACGATGTATATTTGTATGACTGGAACAAACACAAATTATTAACTGTGAGGACAAAAAACGAAGGCTATGACCCAACTGAGAACAGCGTATACTATGATTTCTATACTCCGTTTCTGCTGCAGGCAGAAAAACTGAAAATAACCCTATATGTAAGTCAAAAGTTTAACTAAACCCCCTCTCATCCAGTTTTCTTTCTTTCATTTCATCGCCTCTAGCATCAAAATCTAAAAACGTACATACTTTGTCGATCCTGTTTTTATTATGGATCTTCATTTAATTCGATCAGTCAAATAGCTCGCCCAATAACATCTATTCTTCGTAATCTTTCTTAGCATAATATTAAAACTATTATAGATACTTACACACATAAGAGAGGGATGCGATTAATTCTGGAGTAGTTAAATAGAACTTTTTTATCAACGCCATACTGGATTTGATTATAGTATAGAATGTTCTACAGAAATTGTACAGACATAATGGTATAAGCAAGGCCAACAGTACTAGACTATGGTGATAGTATCTTTTAATTAGGGAGACGTTTTTCTGAAAAAATAAAAAAAGACAGTGAAATTTTAGATGATGATGATGACTATGGTGATCATATATTTCATAAATGTGTACGTAATTGCCTAAATTATGTTATACTCATATCACTAATTCTGGAAATAAGATTACTGAAAATAGTTGAAAATAGTCGTTCTGATTTAGTGTAACGTTTTTAAGTTACTTTTTATTCATTAAAATGGGATGATTTGACAGTACGAGAGCGCGATGTCATGCTTTCATATTTCATATAAAAAGTACAAGACGGTACATCTTGACGTATACTTAAAAAGATGCTGATTTGACATCTATTCAGACATTTTTTCTTTTTAATAAACCTCAAAACGTCATCAAGCCGACTCATCACTTCTGGGATAGAGTTATATACATATATATATATATATATATATATATATATATATATATATATATATATACTCGTGTATATAACTTTTTGGTATCATTATTGTAGCGGACCTGGTTGATTTTGTCTTGTCAGTGTGTAATAGGAATATTTATTAAAAATTCTTACTAATATTATAAATATGAAAGTCAGTCACCCCAGTATGGCTGAAAGGATCTTTATGAAATTTGACACAGAGATATATAGATTATGGTATAAAATAGCACGTAGGCTATTTTATATCCCACACATGAGTAGCAGAAAGAAATGTTATAAAAATATACTTTTTACCCACCTGCACAATGAGGGATCTATGTATGTGTGTATAAATGTATGAATGTAAGACGATTATTGTCACACCCTAGAGCCTTATACAATTTCGAGATAACTTCAGCAATAAAAATAGTGCAGTAATGAACTCGTTTTTTTTTAAGTCTTGTTTAGATTATCCGTGTGGTTCTCGGCTGAGGAGAATAGGACCACACATTCTCTTCTCGCAGGTGTCGTAAAAGGCGAATAAAGGATTGGACTGATCTATCAGACAGTATATATACAGTCGTAAAGTTCCTGTTGGCGGCAATAGGCTTGCGTAAGGGTAATTTTCAAAATTTGGTCCCACTTACGTAACCTATTACGTTACTGAGACCAAATTTTAATAATCAATATGAGGGTGTTTAATACACTTCTCCCTCCCCCTTAGGGAATACAGAACTAAGCGTATATATGTATGTATGTATAAAGGTTGTTTAGATTTACAAAAACTTGGTTTGTGTAAAAGTGTTCTGCAATGAAACATGCAACTGATGACGGCTTTATTAAATTTAATTTGTAGAGACTCTATACCTACCACACTTAATCTATCAAGCAGTTAAGGTTTATCCTTTAAATACATTTAAAGTAATAGCATCTGTTTTGTCTAGCTTGTTCTTATATTAATATTTTTTTTACTTTACACTAGTAAAGTGGGTCGTAAACAGTATTCTTGTTATCGCCCCCAGGTGAGCTAACATGCTTGTGTTAGGGATGGGTTCAAGATGTTAGTGCACTTTTAGGGGGGGGAGGGTTCAAACCCACGACTACTTGATAACAAGGCCAACTCCTAAGCCATTACGCTAGCGCCGCGTTTATAATATTATGACCTTTACAGCTTTTTGTCTTACCTTATGACAACCGACAATAAATATCAGTCCCAGTATAATATCTGCTATTAATACAAGGAGAGTCAAACATAAAATGACTATGTGAGATATGATGACTTTATATTTCTCTTCTTCAGATTTTAAGAGTTGTGCATATTCGTTTAAATTGAAGCAAATAGTGACCAATAACAAGGCGGCAAGAGGCTGTAAAAATAGAATATACGTATACATTATCTGAGAATAGAGCTAATATATGAGTTTCTGCTATTATTGATAGTGTTTTTACAACTCTAAGTACCGTTTCTTAAGAAAGATTAAATGTGTAAATATTAATCTTTATATTTATAATTCTACTGTACGTGTGTATGTCACTGAACTCCTCCTAAACGGCTGGACATATTTGAATGTTTTTTTTTTTTTTGTATGCGTTTGGGTGGCGCCCTGGATGGTTTAGATTCACAAATCAGCCCGGCAGATGGCGCTGCGGTCGGTCGGTATCTAGGTAAGTTATCTATACTGCAACTTCAGGACAACGTCTCGGGTCCGCTAGTATAATATTAGAAGATAAATTAAGAATTTCGGGTCGTGTAAAAACTATAAAACTTTTAATTTTTTCACGAGTATTTTTAACCGATTCCAAAGGAAAGTGTTTTATTTTAGACTGAATGTACCTTTTTTTCGTATTAATCGATTTCTACACCAATTAATGATCGACTTTATAAATTGTTATTTTTTTTAAGGTATCGTCCTGCGGTAGTGCAATTGTAACCAGAATTCGTTATGGGATTCCAGGGTAACCGAGGGTAACCCTTAAAATTTTATAGGCGCTACCTAGGTTTTTTCTTTTTATATCACAATATCAACACACCTTTGACGGGCATATTAGTCTACTGATTAGTGACCCTGGCTGCTGAACTGGAGGTCATTGATTCGATTCCCATACAGGACAAAAATTTATGTAAGCCACGAATAATTGTCACGAGTTTTGAATTAATCCTTATACGGGAGTTGTTTTTTAAAAGATAAAAAAAAGAAAAACTCTGCCACATACCTATGCACACACACACACACACGAACACACACGAAATCATACATATATTTATATACACTTGCTATAATAACTTTATTGAATTTATCGAGAAACTTCGTAACTAATATAATCAATCATGTTGACACCTTCTGAGTCTCAATGTATGTTATTTGTTTTACAGGAATTTTCCTAGTTTAAGTCAGCCTCACACAAAAGTGAATTCAATGTTTTATTGTGTTATAAAATAACGACAATAGAATTTAAGGTTCCATTTTTGAAAGAATATAAATAATATTTATTTTAATGAGATAGGAAAACAGACTTATATTTTCGTACAGTTCGCATGATTTCTATTAAATCACAGTGATTATGAATGATATACTTACAATTCTAAGATATCCCCATACAATCAAACCGTACCGTAAAGGTAAACAAATACAACACCTTTGAAACGCAGGAATTTCTGTACGCATTTTGTTGCTTCTCGTCTTCGTGTTCTGTAAAGAAATAAAAAATAAACTTTTTTAAATATGACTTTGGTTTTATACGTACTGTATAGGTATTAAAAGTTAAATACAGAATTAAAAAGTTACAGTTAGTGTAGTGATAGCATAAATATAATGTCTGTATACAAACAATACACAAGATAATAATAGTTCACGAAGCACGATACATTCAGAAAGAATAAGGTAATACAGTGTATAATATTGCAAGAAGCCGGTAAGGGCATAGACGGCCGTAACTTGACGAGAGATTACTGTTTCTCTGAAGAAGTTTTGACGTAAACTCATTTTTCTTAAAATATTATCAGGTATTTATAATATTAATTAATAATTATTTAAAAGGCGTAAGTATTCTGTCGTCGATTTACGAAGTACATAGTATGTTCACTTGCATCCAAGGCAAAAAAAATAACAAGAAAATTAAGAAATGCAGCCGATCGGGCAATTATGATATTATAGACTGGAATATGGACAACATACATACATACATCATCTGTGAACATTGACAGACAGACAGTGGAGTGTTAGTGGTAGGGTCCCGTTTTACGCTTTGGGTACGGAACCCTAAAAATTGTGAATTAATCCGTGTAGAGAGTAAACCGTCAAGAAAATGTGCTACCATTAAAATCTGAACCTTTTCGACCTCTTGTTAATGCTATGAAAATCAGAGTACATTTTATGAATAACATCCACCTAAACCGAATCCTATATGTCGTAGTAGGGAAAATTAATAATGTATAGTTTCATTAGTGGGCATGAAAACAAATAATACTACTTACTAACTGAAAAATGAAAAATGTACATGCACTTTATCCTTCTGTAGATAAAATGCTTTTCCATTCTTGTTTTCTTTTAAGATTTCCGCATTAGGAATAATTCATGTGTCAATATTTAATCAACGGACACGGGGAACGCCCAGACTTTGGATAACTATTTGTAGATCATACAAAATTTTGTCCCGTGTAGCGCAATTGAACCCACGACCAGTCAGGGTCACTCACCACTAGACCAATAGACCCGACTTTTAGAAATGCCTACATAGCTTCATTAAACACACAAATTATCTTGTAAATTTCTGATTCTCTCGCACCATAACCAATGTCTCCTTCTTTTTTTTAAGTTCAGGAATAGGAATATGAAGGGAATGTGCAATGCGATCCTGTGCATTATTGACCTGATAACATCGCTGCGATGAATATTGTGGGTTAGGTAATTATATTATAGGCACTGTAATTTCTTGTAATACTAAAATAGTACTAAACATACCTGGGTCGAGAGCTAAAAATGTTTATTTAGTGAATAACTTTGATGTTGTTTGATGTTTTTTTTTTAAATTCGTAGAAAATCAGTTTCAGTGCCGTGGACAGATTACGACTCATTCATATTCTAGCCCAAAAAAGCAATATTTAATACCTATATTTAAATTTTTATAACCTATGTTTTATTTACTTAAAAGCCTCTTCATTGCCTCACCATAATAACATTTTGGGCGATCAAAAATTCAAGTATGTTATTCGTACTCAACAAAAAATACACTGTCATGTCGGCGGTCGGTGACGAACTAAATAATGGGCTAATGTGTAAACACCACAGGGCACCTTACGCCACGATTCCTTTGAAGTGCTCCTAGAAAACTGCCTACATCCCGATTGCACACCACGAGGTCTTTTCGTGCGTCACTGTATACCATTGTACACAATGGCACGGCTTGCCTTGGGCATTATGGGCCTTTGTGTCCTCAGTACACAAAGGCCCATAATATATGCCAGACATTCAATGCCCTACAAAAATCTGACACACTATAATATTTCAATGTCTGACCATCTGGCTAGTTCAGGACCAGAGTAATTGCTTATTCTCAAAAATATACAATCAATTTTCTTATACTCGTATAGATAAATTCATACTTACAATTAGTTTCGTGAACCAACTTCAAGAGATTTCTCCCACGATCAGCTGTTTCAAATATTATGCAAGTGCTATCTGCTATTCACTACTCGATACGTGTTGTGTTGTACTTATCATTTACATATTTTTTAATAACTCAATAATATTTTCCAGTTTTGTGTTTAACTCATTTCTACAAGTGAGCAGCTGTTTAAGGAAACTCATTATATATTAATTAGTTCCAGTTAAGTATCAAATTAAATGATCTCAGAAAATTATTTTCTCAAACACCACACAACACCAACATATACCGACTTCAACTAATCGCTGCAAATCCGTAGCAATGAAGGCGAAGTAACATGACTCACAGTGAGTATAAAAATATGAAAGAAAGCTATTCTAACACTAATCATTTAAACAAATATATTAAATTCAAGATAAAAAGTACCTAAGCTAAGAAATTGATAAAAATATGATAAAAAACCAATATTATTCAAAAATATACTGTTTTAATACACGGTGTGTATTTCAAGGATGTTTGAATAATTTTAATGCGAAGCGTCCTGCCACATGCCGTGACGAGGTACGAGGTATATTTTTCTATAGATTATATTTCTCGAATGATGAATACTCACTCACATAAACACACACAGGTACATGCATGAACCTTAAAAAACATACACACCTTAATTGGCAGTAGATTCCAATCAAGTCGTAACGGTTATAACATTATAGAGAAGATTCCACTAATCCTCTCTTTTGTTCCCTTCCCTCATTTTTTTATTATTTTGTGGCAGTTTTAAATTTGTTTTCTACTTAACTAAACAACATAAATCGATGACAACAGTTTTACAAAAAAAAATATGTAATATTTTTTTATCCTAAATTTAAAATTAAATAGACCAGAGTCAGTTCAAGTGGCATTTTTGGTTAAGTTGTGATTAAAATTTATATATTTATACAGGTTATAAGGTCTAACGGTAAAAATCATAGCAGCATCAGTCGAGTGTCGTATCTTTTACTTACCTCATAGCGGCAACTGCTACATCCCGCACAATCAAGAAATTATGCCTCTATTCCTGGCTACGAGCTGCGGTCAGCTTTAGAATATCGCGGTCATCCTCGGCCGGTAATTGGACATGTTATAATGATGCGTGGCAGGACAAGTCCCAATAAAATGGTGGTTATATTTCTTTACCTATTCCGCCCGTGACTTAATCTTGAATAGCTTTCGATATTTTTGCTTCTGTAAAGAGACTGTATCGTACACCAAAAAAGTATAGATATTTTAACAAATGTCCTCACCTTTCGTTTACGCCAATAAACAGTATCACAGGAAAATGTAAAAATGTCGTCATATTGAAAAGGTCCAAGGAGTTTCTTGTTTTTTCTTAATGGGATCTTCTTATTGGAACAGACAACTAGCTTCCAGACTGACTAGACTAGTCTGACCCTAACTCCCGCAAATTAAAAAATGCCTGTAATTAGTTTGATTGAAATGTATACCATGAAAGCAATAGCTATCTATACTTCAGAACATAAGTATGTTATCTATCGAATTAAGAAATGCACAGAGATATATACACAAAGCATAACATGTGCACTAAGCAGCAATAACATGTCAACCCACAACATTTTTCATATTTGCACTGATTTAAACCTTAACTGATAGACAATTTCGATTGTATCCGTATGTCGTGCCTTTCATATCCGATTTGCCGAAACAGTTCAGTTTTTATTCCTACACTCAATCTCTAGATTTTTTTTAACTTGCTCCATAACGTCTAAGCCCTTATAAATCTATATAGTCTCCATAAACTTAGTCTTAGATCTCTTCCGGGTGGTCTCACACAAGCCGACTAAGGTATCCTGGTACCATAGTCGGCTTAGCCGTTATCTTTTGAAATTATAAACATATATTCTTGTAAAAAGTTTGTTGTGTGAGTAAGTGTTTAATTTACAAATATCGGATATTTTAACTTTTGAGATTAGAAAAAAGTATCATTGTTTCACGTTTATGTATTAAATATGCAGTTACTATACACAAAATTCAAAATATTTACATACAACTTTATCAATAATAAAGTATAAACATATGAAATTAGAAAAAAATCAAGTCTAAACATGATTTTTTGTTGCAAAAGTCACTTGACTGACTATTGCAAACCGTTATAACCGGCTATCCGTAACAGCTACGCGTTATCTTAACAGTCATGTTACTAATATACATTTTTTTATATTTATATATATAGAACAGAATAAATTGTTATATTGGTGCCATGATCGGATGATTTTATATACAAAAATAATTGAAATTCGATTTTCATTGTAAATGAACTTATTAAATTTAAAGGAATATTGTAACCTGTCCTTATCACTATAATTTATTATCTTTAATAGCGTTTTTAATATTTGTTTGCCTACAAAATAACAAGTAACTTTGTAAACAAAAGAATTAAATTCAATTCTGTGCTGTGACTTTATTATTTCACCTTTATTTTAGATTTACTCTAGAATACATTGGTTAATTCTTGTTTAAAAGACGGTAGTGTAGTGGTAGATAAAACCCATACTCTACTGAGACTGCCAACCAGCATTGTACATTATAAAATATAGCTTACACCCGCCAACATATTGTCAATAAGAATTAACGTAAAAGGGGCCAACCCTTTTGCCGTCAAAAGGGCACTTTATCACGGTATACATACTGTCTGATAATAACAGTCCGATAACTTAGTCAGCTTTTACGACACCCATGGGCAGAAATGGCTGGCTTTATGCTACTCCACCGTGAATTAGACGACATATTAAACGCATTATCTATAAATAGCAGAACATTATCATTGCAACAGCCCTATGTGATGACGTACAGTAATATATACGCATTTGCAATATAATACTTGTATTAGATAAATATTGTAATATTTATTTCAACAATCGCTGCAAAATTTTCGCGACAAGAGCACATCAATTTTGTTAAATATATGTATATCAGCTTACAGTGACATTTTAAGAAGGGTAGCCTTCACTTTTTTACAGAAACTGTAATCATTATTTTAACACCGGTCTGTATTAATGTAATAATAATTATTGTGTACAAAATACAAAATGCGTACAGAAGTGATTGTGTGTCAACGATGTTGTCTATGCATACCTTTGAGGTATGGGTTAATTGTTTGGGGATACCTCAGACTGGTAAGTCCATCATTTTAAGTAGAGTTCTATTTAATATCGACATTATTTTGTATTAAAAAATAAATAAATATTAATGTTGTAAAAATAATAACATAAATATGATCATGTACTTTCTGAACATATATCTCCCTCACAAATGAAAATGTCACATACGAGTATAAATATTATTAGACATTTAATTAAAATAATAGTTCTTCAAAATCTGTATGTAGTAAGTAAGTAAGTATATATAAGTACTAAGAATGAAATTCGGCACATTTGGATTTTTAAGCTATTTATCGGATTGTTAACCTTGTGTACAGTAAGGAAATTATTAATAATATTTGTGAATATGGCACCGATTAACAGGTATTTATACTCTGTAGGCCCACGCAAGCAGCGTGTACCAATAATAATTATATAATAACTTACTTATTATTTTACAGTTTTTAGCCGGTTTAGTATTGTTTGGCATGTCCTACACTTTAAACCGATTTATACATGTTTGGAGGCCGGGCAGAACATCTGACATTGTAATAGCAAGTTTGGTAATTATTTTGGTGGTCACTGATATTATACTGGGCATTATATTTATCATTGGATGTCATATGGTAAGCCTTTTAATACATATTTGTTAGTCAATTATTGATTGTCAATCTAGCAGGGATTCAGGGTAATATTTGAAGTGTTAATGTCCAAAAAAATTCTTTTAACGTTTTGTTAGGTACATTAATGAAATATAAATAAAAAACGCCTAAATAGTGTCAGTCGCCTTTGTGTTACACAAATATTCGTTTAAAAAAAATAGTACGTTATTTTCTGTTGAGTGAGAAACGTTCGTCTATCATTATCCAATGAATTAAACATTACCTACTTGAACGTTTGAAAGAACAGTGTATATACATATATGTATGTATATTCTGTGAACTCATTATATCCCATTCATATAAACATACTACAAGTCATGATCAGGTGCACGAAACACGCTTCAAACCGGGATAAAAAATTCAAATTACCGAGACATTCAATTTAACGAATGTAACATTGTCGAGACTCGACTGTATACTAACACACAACTCTGCACACACTTCTAGGCCAGACGTCGTAGACCCACCCAGGACAAATGATTGTGTGATAAGCATGATCATTTGTTCTGTTTGTGTATAATTTATCTGTATTATGTATGTTTTTAGAAATCTAATATATATATATATTATAATTATGTTAGCACTCTGTTTATAATAGTACAAGCCGTGTGTAAAATGTTTGGAGATATTAATGTTAATATTTTATTCTTGTAGTTTCTTCACGCAGCCTTCTTTTTCAGAAAAACGCGGCGTTAATTAAGAAGTATTATTATCATAATCTATTTTTGTTGGCGCTGCTAGTACCCTTTTCTTTATACGTCTTTGGATTGTCCTTATATCTCATGATTAAATACCATATACCTTTCGCAAGCTTGGTCGTGTATATGCTATCAGACCTTATTGGATCACTCACTTATGTTGGTAAGTCTATGTATTCAAGACCATTATTTTGTTATATGATAGGTTATAGATCAAGGGGGGAAATTAAGAGTTAATCCTTACTAAAATTATTAATTTGAAAGTAAAATCATCTGTTTTTTTTAAATATCGGGGGATAGACGAACAGATCGGTCACCTGATGGTAACTGACTAACTCCGTCCATGGACACCTGAAAATCAAGAGTCGTAAGCGCGCTGCCCAACTTTAAGAGCGATAAGGGATAGGGAATGAGGGGAGGGGACATGAGGAGAGGGGGAGTTGGCCCTCCGGGAACCTCATTAATTTATGGGAAATACAACGCAGGCATTTCTTCAAAACCGGTTTTCTGTGAGGCCGTATTATGGCAGCGGTCAAGCCTAAACATCTGTCTGTTACCTTTTCCCGGCTAAATGGTTGGACCAATTTTAATTAAATTTGGTATGTTTAAGGCGGCGAAAGTTCTAAAATTATTATTATATATATAATAATAATACCTAATATATATATAATAATAATATATATATTAATCATGAGATAATTCAAATTTATGTCATGTTCTCAAATCATAACAAATATTTTTATTTGTAGATCATAGGTGGTGTACAGATATTTTAAAACGCCGTAAACGGTGTATATATATTAAAAAATATGAAGTTATAGTTAAATGAATAAAATTAACTGCAATTGTCATAATTAAACTTTATTTAACAATCATCAAAATCTATATTAAAACATTTCAATTGAGTTCTTGCACTAGCAATTATATCATCAAATTAAAATACTTTTCTTTTATTTTAAGTCTGTACTTTTTTATATTTTAATAATAGAATATTGTTCCAGTTGTTCAAATTTACGTGGTTCTGCTAATAAGAAGTCAATTTATTAAACTGAATAACGGTTGTCAATTCAGATTCGAAAATAAGGTTGCCGAAGCTGAATGTTCTCTGGATATTGGAGGAATTAATGGTGACAAAAATGTAGACTACACAAACGCAACCGAGACAAACTACGATGACGATATTGGAAACTTTGTGTAAATGTTATTTACCCAAAAATAATTGTATTCCATTTATAAGAAGAGAGCGAGAAGTTCGTTTACGTATGGGAGGCAAAGTTTATTTAAAATTGTCATTTCAGGTCACAAATTTTTATGTCTAGTCTATAATCTAGAGATGCTAGTGCACCAGCAGCTCCAGCTATATCAGTTATGTAAACCAACAGCTGACGGTTTTACTCCCATTTTAATAATGGCCAACAAAAATTCAACCAAGTTTCATTGAATCCAAAATGATTCTACATGAATAACTTCTCATATAAGGTATCAATATGAGAAACGGACGAATAGTCCCTTATTATATAATATACGTATTGTAGGGTATTGTAGGTATAGTTATGAACCAAATCTGCAGCTCCACAGCTAACGAGTACACAATGTTGATTATAAAATAATGAAATGAAAATAAGTTTTCAAGTATTCGGTATATGATCTCTCAGTATATAGTGCATAAATCGTTATTTTTCTCATTATGTAACAAATTTATTATTTTTTTAAGGTATGCTTACATATATTATTAACCTAATAAAAAAGAAAAGAAAGAAAGAAAAACAAATGAAGAAACCTTAAATAATAAAATAATTATTCCTATTGCGGGACTTTTTTAAATAATTAATAAATATTTAACTGATGTCTCTCGAGTTGCATTTTGCATGAGCGGCGGTTGTCACATACCATTAGGTGAACTGTC
The DNA here is from genome assembly GCA_947561695.1 of Tyria jacobaeae. Classification (NCBI taxonomy): domain Eukaryota; kingdom Metazoa; phylum Arthropoda; class Insecta; order Lepidoptera; family Erebidae; genus Tyria; species Tyria jacobaeae. Next base: position 19,379,857 of record OX387215.1, on the reverse strand, counting down.
TGTTCTTCTGTCTCCCTATATTGTAAAAAATATTAATAGGGTATTAAAAGTTTACTCCTCATATATATATGTATATATGATATGATATAAGATATCTTACTTTATTATTTATTTTTGCTATTATTTAATGAGCATAACTCAAAGTTCATTTTTGTTAGCAACTACAGTTATATTTGACTGCACCACGCTGCTGCGCCTAGTGTTGTGGGTTCGATCCCCGCACGGAACAAAACTTTGTGTAATTTCAAATTGTTTTTCTGAGTCTGGGTATTTGTGTCCGTTGTTTGAATGTTTGTAAAGTCCCCGCGACACACGAATTAATCCTAGTGCGGGTGTAGTCTTTCAAAAAATTAAAATGGCAATTTAAAATATATTTTGATCTTGTCTTATTTTATAACATTAATTTGCATACTATGTTCTCCACTAATTATTAATTCAAGGAGTACACAAAAATTATCCTCGTATGCTGTGACACTGCTGTGTGTCCTTTGTCGAAGACCAAATAAATAAATGCTATTAAATAGTAACATTTTCGACTGTTAGAGGCGCTGATATCGTTTTGCAAGAAGAAATGTGTAAAAACCAAATAAATGTTGTGTCTATTTAGAACTTGTATTAACCCTATGATATAAACTATATGACCTAGATCCTAAGACATTAATATGTAGATTGAAATATCATCAAAATTTAAACAAAAAAAAAATGTTGGTTGGTCACATCATAAAGTAGTCAATTCTATGACTATGGCAATATGCTTAGTTAAATAAGTTTAGTTAAATAAATTACAACAAATTATTGTTACTATTATTCCAATTTTAAATCATTACCATATACTACTCTATGTCCGTAGAGAGCGGCGAAATATTAGAAATCATATTTAGCTGTTGAGCACTAAAATATAATAATCTAAAATTAATCAATTACATGTGCTAAAAATACAAAAAAATGAAGACTAGACTTACTAGACACATGACCATGCAACATTCTAAAGGTGTTTATTAAGAGCGTAGCAATTCTGCTCGACTTGGACAAGCCCGACTAAGGATTAACCTCTGCTGATAACGCACGTAAGGCTATCTTTGTTTACTTGGCGGGCTTTTAAATCACGAAAACCCATACATCATAGTTTGTCTCATAAAATTAAATTCGTAAATTGAAAGCAAAAAGTACATACATATTTTTAATATTTCGTAATGATTTAAATTAAAATTGTAGTAGTAACTACTTGTTTACATAACGATGATTAACACAATGTGTTGATTTAAGCGCCACGAATCCCACACCGGACAAAAAATTGTGACTCGTTGGTTTTATTCGGGTCTAAAGGCCGTCGTCCGTTGGAAATGCTTCCTAACGTTTCGCTAGCACGAGTGGCCAGCTTCTTCAGAGGTCCTTCCATCTCCGATACTGGATGCCTCTGGCCACTCGTGCTAGCGAAACGTTAGGAAGCATTTCCAACGGACGACGGCCTTTAGACCCGAATAAAACCAACGAGTCATCAATCGGCCGCGACCAATTTGTCAAAAAATTGTGTGATCAACAAAAAGTTGTCTCGTATCTGGCAGTTCTTCTTATCCATTGTTACAATGTTTGTAAAGTCGCCGCGACACAGGAGTCACTTCTAAAGAGTTATTTAATTTAGTTTGTATTATTTCATTGATTATTATTACTGATTGATGAATGAGATGGATGAAGTTAATATTGTTTTTGAAAAATATTCATACATCGGAATATAATAACTATAACATTTGCATTGTAACTCTAATAGATAATTGAAGATTAGCGTATCCGCCCCCCTTTGCGCTAATCTTATCGGTATGAATAGGTACGTAAATACTCTCCCGGCAATAGATATAGACGTAAAGGGGCGTATTGTCATTGAACAATGTATATATTACAGGCATGTTTCTGTTTAATGAGCTGTGTTGCAAATGTCTAGCAATGGACTGCGATAGGCTGATGATGATGATTGCAAATACAGAAGACCTGCGGCAAACTTGCAGCATCGTGCTGTTATTGAATTTGTCGAACAATTGAGTACTTCTATCAACTCCTTATAGTCTGAAACTTTGTTTTATAATTTAGGGAGACAGATAAACAGACGGGTATAATAAAGATATTAAGTGACCAACGCCACAAATGGACACATTCAACTCAAGAGTCGTAAGTGTGCTTCCCGCTTTTGAGGGTGATGAGGATAGGAGGGATTGAGGGGAGGGGAAGCTGAGAGGAGAGAAGGGGAGGGGAAGGTATGGCCCCCGGTACCCTCACACACTCGGCAATACAATGCAAGCATTGTTTATCTACCGATTTTCCTACTATGAGCCTGTATCATTAACTAAGTCAAGTCTGCCCATTCGTACCTAAGCATAGCTCTCAAACAGTAAGTTTAGTCCATTTAAGAAAATAAATAATATGTGCATGTAGTTAAGTAGTTATTTTTTATACAGTATAGGCGGACAAACGAGCAAACAGGTCACCTGATTCCGCTGCCTATAACCACTTGCAACTCGAGAGTCACAAGAGTGCTGTTCGCTTTTTAGGGTAGGGGTAACTGAGGAACGGAAGGAGAGGAAGGGAGATAGTAGAAAATAACAAAGATATCGACTTCTAGGAGAGCCTGACATACTCAGAACTGCCAGGTGACATAGAAAATAAATCTAAATAAGTGATTACACCAATTACACAAGTACAATAAAAAAAATCTAATTTCAAACATAGCATACAATTATAAACTACCTACAATGTAAACACATTTGTATAAAAGTACATGTTTTTTTTTTATAGTATAGGGCGACAGACGAACAGAAGGCTCATCTTATGGTTAGTGACAACCGACGTCCATGGACACCTGCAAATCAGGAGACGTAGGTGCGCTGCCTGCCTGTAAGGGTGATGAAGGATAGGTTTTGCTGGGAGGGGAAAGAAGAAAAGTACATAAAATGAGGAGATAGGAAAGATGATAGTTCTAAACCGGTCCATTCGTGTCTAAGCATGGCTCTCAATCTCTTAACTGATGTGATGTCATAAAAAAGCAATGATGACATAAAAAGTATCATAAAACTAAAATAAATAAGTGCTTGTCAAAAAGTACGTAAGTGTAATTTTAGACTAAATACCATAACACGTAGGTATCTAGTCGTTTGCAGTGTGGTTATGGAGCAAGTCCAGCAAGTCGCCATTTTTGGCATCTAATCATCGACTTTGTAATAAGCTTTGTTACAACGCGTGTGTTTTATGCGATATCAGAAAGTATTTTATTATATAATTTGACATAACACATCGTGCCGCCGTCTAGGGCCTGCTTCTGCACGGGCGATAGATAGCCCAGTCTGTCGCCCTCAGGCCAGCGCTCATGGAGGCCGGAGGTCATTTTGCACTCTCCAGCGCCTTGTGCGTCTTCTGCGGGACGGAAGAGTACTAACTCTCTCCCGTTGCCTAGTATACGAACCCTGGACTCATTGAATAAAGTTATTTACATCGTTAAAGTTACTAGTATGTTTATCTTCTTTAAAAATCAATGATGTATCTTTTTTAACCATGTCAGGTTGGCTATCTATTAACTGGGAGAAATCATTAATATATAAAAGAAAAAAACGGGCCTAATATCGATCCCTGCGGAACGCCAATTTTTATTTTTGATCCTAATGAAATTGCACTATTAATCTGAACATGCTGTTGCCTATCACTTAGGTAACGTTTAAATAAACAGGAAGCCTGTCTAGAAAGTCCATAATGATTAAGTTCCAGGGGATGAGTTTTAGTTTTGACTTACACTCTCAAATACTTTTGAGAGTTTACAAAAGATACAGAGTACATCCTTAGCTTCCTTTCGGTGGCTGTTAAAATATGCTGTAATAAAGTAATGCCGGCGTCGGTGGTACAGCGCCCTTTAGTACACCGTATTGTTGATGTTGAAGGATGTTATTTGCATTACTCATAAAATTTGTAGTAGTAGCATTTGATAACGTATATTTTATTCGAAGATCTTGATAAATATGGGCAGGACTGAAATAGGTATATAATTGTTAGCATCTTTACCGTCTCTGGTTAAAAACGATGACTTTACGTGAGACCGGGAAAAACTCTTTGATCCTACACAAATTAAATGTTAGCGCTAAGTAGGGAACGGCAGTTTCAATGATAGCTTGGCAAGTTTCGATTGACATTCCCCACAGACCTTCAAAACAATTTTATTTAATATCAGTAAAAGCTGTTAAAACTACTATGGAGTTGATATGTTTAAAACTACGTATTTAAAGCTACGGGACAGATACTTACGAGTCCGATAAAATAACTTAATGAACGAAATCAAAGAGTTCCTGGGCTATGTCCTTGTCACAGCTTACGCGTCTATAATACACCATTTTTTATTGTATACTTGAGTTGTACTAGTTTCACTATTAATTACTTTCAAGCTAGTTTTTATCTAATCTTCAGACAATATAATAGCATTTAACCACACGACAATTTTTTTTTTTTTAATTAGTAGGTGATTGAAAAACTTACTTTTGCGTGAGGCCTCATACCATAAAGTTTGTAAAGCTTATCTCTCTTTTACTGATTCTGATGGTTGTTCAATCACTAAAAACAAATACACACAAGGGGGTACAGCTTCTTGGTTATTCTTTCTTCTTAGTTTTCTTTTGAAAGAGATTATAAAAATCATTGGTTAAAGTTATAGGTCTTTGGGGTTATTATGGAATTTTATTTGTAGGGTGTGTTGAAACTGTGTGGGTGTGACAGTAAGACCACTTTGATTTTACGACAGATATGTTCTTAATGTAATTTTCTAAAAACTCAAAATTTCAGAAAAGATTATCGATGCTTGATTCTAAAAAAGCACGGTGCTCTTGAAAGAGCAGGTGCAGAAGCGTCGTGAAACATCATGTTTGTTACATAGTCACCATTCAATGGACCACTACTCCATGCGATTCTTCGGCTTTCTGTTTTTTCTATAACAGCTCTCGCACTAGGATTAATTCCTGTATCGTGGAGGACTTTACAAACATTCAAGCAACGGACACAAATAACAGACTCAGAACAACAGTTTGAGGATTACAAAAAGTGTTATCCCGTGCGGGGATCGGGGAACCCACAACACTCGGCGCGGCAGAGAAGAGAATCTCCACAAAGAGACTATGAAACTCATCCTAATTATAAGATTTAACAAGGCTTAGCAACAGATTAGAACTTGAAGTCTCTCCCAAAATATGTATGTTAAATTCATCAATGATGATCACCAGGAAAGAGTTTAGCCATAACGTCTTCTATTGTTCTATCAAAGATAGAGTAATGTTGATAATTTTTGGAACTTACTCGTATAAACACACACTACACCTACATAGGCATGTCCTATGTATATTATTTCAACAGAGGATAACTCCACACTGTGTTCTACCAAAAGTGTAACTATATATTTCCTTTGTTTTCATTTAATACCATTTTTGATTAAGATTAAGTATTCTACATGTAACCATAGACTTTCAGTTGGAACAACGAGTCATACTTTAGCTCTTATAACTAATTAACTTTCGTCTTCCTTCACCAATGTTCTCAGACACTATGTCAAATTTTCATTTTTTTTTCTAAAACAATATATTTCTAATAACTTACAAGAAATCCTTGAATATAAAAATAAATATGTTATAATGTTTATTTGATAAACTTCTGGCATAAACAATAACACTTCGTAGTAATCTGTGCTGTTATTTAACTAATGTTTGGGTTTTTTAATAGTGTTTTTGTTTATAAGTCTCAAGTGCTAATTGACATCTTATTACTTATCACTGAGATAGTAGGTCAAATACATTAAATGTATGGCAAATATATATAAACAGTACAGTCTCATTCGTCAATATTACAAGTTGTGTTGAATAACATTACCTAACAGTACCGTAGTACTAAACAGTGTTATTTAAATAATTGCTTTAAAAGAAAATTACTTTAAATTATTGTCTAGTTATTTAATTTATCTGTGATTGTTTTTATTAAAAAAACTGAAAAAAAAAACGCAAGATATCTAACAGGTTTGTTCATATTATAATATTTCCATACATATGTACATATGCTCACGCCTGTATCTCCTAAGGAATAGGCAGAGGTGCAGACACCCACATTTTGCCAATTAGACTTTGGACCCACTAACATAATAGTGTAGCCTGTTGCCGTCCACCGGGCACTCTATGACTATATACATACTGTCTGATCGATAACAGTCCGATCCCTTCCGATAACAGTCGCCTTCTACGTCAGCGGCACCACTGCGATGATTTGGAGTGTCATTATTCTACTCCGTGAACCACAAGACACAGAATTGCAATATTTTTAAAGATGTATAGCTTTTTTGGATTAACATTTGAGAGATTCTTTTCTTTTTTTTTTTATTTTGGAATTGCATTATAATGTACTAATATTAACGATTATGTATATTAGTTAAAATACAATAAAGTTTCTTTTGCATTTGTGTCAGTTTTGAGTTAATTCGTAATTGTTTTTTTTTCTATTTTCTTTTTATTATTCAATGCCATGATAATGTACCTCCTATTTGCATGTCACTATGTATGGCTAAATGTGTCTTATGCTCATAATTCATTTGTCTATTTATTTCACAACATTTTAAGCGAATAAAATATATTATTATTATACACCTGAATCTTACTACTAGTAGATGTAAATGCGAAACTTTGGAAATTATTACTAGGATGTAGAACAGAGATCCGCCGCCTCATATTGCGAGTTGATGTACGCTAAAGTGGTGGCGGAAAGGGAACGGGTGAGGGCTAGCAATCTCACGTCCGGCAGAGTACGCTCCAGGCGCCGTAGACACGATCTACGGCCTACGTGATCCCTGGCCTGAAGAAGACGGTGGCGTGACGCGATCTGCGCACGCCCTTCTAGCTCGGATTGGGAAGCAAATTCCCAAACAGTCTGTCGGGGGTCGAGGGAGATCCTTCCTAGGCTACAGCTTAACCCCCCGCCACAGACATTCGTGTCGGGAACACTGTGTGGTTTTAGTCAGTTCGATTCCGATATAGCCACTTCATCAAGTTTTACTCGATGAGGTGGTACCCAGGTTTCCACACGTTAAAAAAAAATACAAAAAAAGCATGTAGAATAGAGATGGATAATAATCTGTAATGGCACGTAGGATACTTTTAGTAATAACAAAATTGCGCAGCAGTACAATACCTCGAGTACAAAGTTAAGAAAATATTGTTCTGATAGCTATTTTCTTACATTACATATTTTCTTTATTGTATATCCTAATTTACCTTTACAAAAGTGGCAAAACGATTATTGTCGTCATCGTCAGTTGAGTGCTTTTCGGTAGAGTATAATAAAAACCCGCTCTCTTCTCATGATGTTGTAAAAGCATCATACAGTGCAGTAGCAGTCGATTGACGGCAAGAGGCTCGCCCCGTATTACGTTAGTATTCCAAATTCGAATTGGCAAAATGTGATACAGAAATATGTTATTTGTAAAAATTACGTAAAGACATCGCAAATGGTTAAAAGGACGGTCGGTCCCACGTAGGTTGACTTACGACCTAGAGAAGATAGCTGGAATAGACTCGGCACATGCAAGTATAGCAGTGGATTGCAACAATCTTAATAATTATGATCATGATGAAAAATGAATATCTGCTATCACGGCATTCGCGTTAGGGTGCAGTTTAAAAAAAAAAGAATTCTGTTTTTAAATTTTACCAAACATTCTTTACAGATTAAAAATAATACAAAATGCGTACAGAAATACCAACATGTAAAAGGTGTTGTTTGTGTCTACCTTTAAGATATGGTTTAATAACGTGGGGATATTTTAGATTGGTAAGTAACAGTACAATCGTATTCTTAAGTCTGATAGTTAATGTATTACACTAGACGACTAACTTACGTAAGACTAACGTAATGATGCAATAAATATCTACAATGTATAACCCATAATATTTAACAGCACTCATTGGGTGAAGTGGATTACCCACAGAACTGCTCCAATTTTAACAAAAATCTGTTTTGAAGTATTTCCTTTTCGTCTTTGTTAAACTTCTTAATGTTTAGTACGAAAGTTTCTCTATGGCTCTAAAACAAAAAACCTCATTCTCGTACACTCATTTGTTATTTTGTTTACACATTTGGCTAAAATTCCCGTTTAACCCGACTGCGCTAAAAAGATTGTTATAATTATTTAGCAAGTGCCTTTATGTGGGTATGAGGTGTCTTTGTCACGTCGCAGAGCCTAGACAGCTTGATAGATTTTGACATATGAGTTGTTATTTGAATCTTCTTAATAGAGGGAGCGACATAGTGTATTGGATTTTATATGACGTCCGAATGAAGAACAACAGATAGAAACTGTTTATCTGATTCATAACAAACTTAAAGAGGTTTGCTCACATTACCTATATTATATCCTGTACAGGGTGTCACTGTGAATGTAGAAACTTAAATTGTTTATTATTTACCATTAAATACATATATTTTTCAGTTTGTAGCGGGTTTTCTGCTGTTGGGCACATCATTCACTTTGCATCAGTTTTTAAGAACGACAGACGCTGATAAAGAAAAATACGGCATAACTACATGTGATATAATAATTTTAAGTATAATAATTCCAATAGGGGTGGTTGACATTATATTAGGGATTATATTTATCATCGGATGTCATAAGGTAAGTTTGTTACTTCTCCCCATCTGTTCCTGTGAGTTTCGTAAAACACGACTAAGGGTTCGGACAGATGTTATCTATCAGACAGTATATACTCGTATTTATTTAAATATACGGTTTAACTGACTTGTAAATTTCGGAGATGCCCGACTAGTTTCGGTCCCAACAGGAGACCTTTCTCAAGAAGTAAGTCGTCCAACCGCGATGGTACCGGACGTCACACGAGTGTGATGACACCCGAAATACACACGTGAGTAAAACCGTATATTTAAATAACTATGAATGTAACTCACGAAAGTTTTTATTCTAGTATATATACCCGATTGGCTGCTTTCACCTACCTTACGTAAGTGGGAGTATGCTGTGTACCCTTATGGTATACAAGCGTGAGTATATGTGTGTATGTTAGAATGCATTACCAATGCTCAGACTTGGCTGTGAGAGCGACATCCTTTATCAATCTCGACTAATTAAAACCGGATCGTTTGACGAACTCCGAGCTGAAGATGTTGCCACGATATGATATCAAGTCCATTGTCGTGCTTACATATATGTATACTTTTCTGATTTCTTATCTAAAAAATAGCAGAGGTACGGTACCACTTTAAAGCGTAGGACCTTACTAAATAAACTTAGTATAAGTTTAATAAGTAAGAAATCCCGAATTAAAGTTTAAAAGACATGAGTTTTAACAGACTTCAAAAATCTTTTTATTTACATTTAACAACAAATGTGTTTTAATTCGGTTCATGCTTTTTCAGAAAAATGTGAATCTGATAACAAAATACTATCACTATACTATGCTTGTGTTGGCCTTATTTATACCACTGAGTGTATATGATCTGGGATCAACTGCCTACTACTTTTATAAAAACGGACATACGCTCTCTTTTATCTTTGTGTTTTTACTGATAGACTTACTTTCACTGTTTGCGTATATTGGTAAGTATTATTATGGTATTTTCTCTAGTGTATTTTATCATACTCTACTTAGAACGTTTGACGTGGGAAAGCCATTCTGAGGCAGGAATAGGCGGGCTCGACCGGAGTAATACAAACGCCTCACCTTCCCCTCTGCTTAAGGCGGGCATTGCGACTTTTGGGTTGCAGATGTGCATGAGTGGCGGTAGTCACCGTATACTCCTCGTATACTATTAAAAAATAGAGGAATATATACATTATTTGTATTGAACGAGAATCAAACTTACGATTCATTAATTACTTGAACAGTAATGAATGAATCGAATCGATCATTATTTTCTTTACAATTTATTAATTTATCGTTTTCTTGTTACTTGTTTCATTCTTCTAACATTTTGTTTCATGTTTTTCTTTTTTTACAGTCATACAAATTTATATTCTACTGTTAATAAGGAGTGAGATTATAAAATTGAATGATGGCTGTCAATTTAGATTTGAGAACAAAGCGGCTGAAGCGGAATGCTCTCTGCGTATTAACGACTCATTCGGAGATATAGAAATAAAAAGAAATAAGACACGAATAGAAGATAATGTTCTAACAAAAGAAGATGTTTAAACGAATAAATGTAATGTTAAAGCTGTAAGAAATTGGTAAAAATCTATGGACTTCATATTTGTTTGATACGTGTGTTAATAGACAAACCAAAAAAAAAAAATGCATCTTGGTTAAGTATACAAGATACTTAACAACGATGGAAATAAAAATGTTATATTGTTTTACTTTATGATTTAATTTATTTACTTATTGTAATATAACAACATTTGTTACTCGCTTATAAGCAACAAAATACTATGAATTGGTATCAAATTAAGTGTAATTGGTAAATACATCATACTATTTTGAACTACTCACGTTCTTACTTCTATATTTTTCTTTTTTTTTTTTAAACGACACCTGTTCCTTCTAGGATTAATTCCTGAGTCACGGGGTCACGGTTCCTGACAACATTAAAATATCAGACACAAAGAACACCCAGACCCAGTAAACAATTTGAGGATTACACAAAGTGTTGTCCGTGCAGACAAATTGATTCAAATGTTTTGTGTTGTAATTAGACGTGTACAATACAACAGACTGTTTTCTTAGGCAACTTACCAAAAAGCTACGTGACTTGGGCTAGAATATTAGACTACTCGTATTTCCGACTGACGCAGGTTTTTTCTGTCACGGCTGCTTCGGAAAGTACCTGCATTCAGTTGCTAGGAGGGAATTGAGTCCCGTCTGCCACCACTTCGACTGCAGTGAGGACTCGGCCCAGCATACGCTCGCGGATTGCCCGGCTTGGGCGGCGCAGCGTCGGGCCCTCACTGCAGTAATTGGAGAGGATCTGTCGCTACCGGCCGTCATACGCTCCATGGCCGGTAGTGACAGGAGTTTTACTGCGGTCGAAACCAGAAGGAGGCGGCGGAGCGGGCCCGGGAGGACGATCTCCACTCGGACCTAATTCGCTGCCGGCGAACCGGGCGGCGGAGGCGCGCTTACCTGCGTCTCATGCCGCCCTGAGTGTGGCTGTGGGTGGTCGGGACGGGTTTTCCCCTCCACCCGATATAAAGGCCAGCCGCGAGGAGGCGACGTCCTGGCGTGCCTGGACGTTGCCTAATTGAGAGTTACCCGAAGGTGGTGCCCGCTTTTGCGGACAAAAAGCGTTAGAAGGGGTCCGGATGTTCCCGGATTCCTCCTATTTTAAGCGCAGCATGGCATGTGGTTTTAGTCGATCCGATTTCGACACACCGTTCCACCGAAAACCCCGGTGGGAAGATGGCCCGAGGGGGTTTCCACACTTAAAAAAAAAAGAAGAATATTGGACTTCCATTTAATTATTTAGTCCCTATAACTAAATATTTAAATGGAAGCTTGACAAAACTAATGTGTACTGAATTTTGAAATAAAATTGTCTATGAAATTAAGGAATAGTCTATGATCTGTGATTTACAAGTACCTGTACAAAGCTGTGGAAAGAAATTTTAATATAATTACTCCAGACATTAAATAGTGGTTAGAAATAGTGTTATAGCCCCCACCCAATGTTGAAGAACCGCTAAAGAATCAACTAAAATTTAGATTAGATAATATAAGATAATATTTATTTTATTTTACTGCCTTTATAACATTACAATATATCGAGAATAAGCTAGGAGCGACCATATCGCACAGAGCAATGTTTTCCGGGCAACCTTACGATGGTTGTCCGGAAAACATTGCTCTGTGCGTATTTAATATTCATGGAATATTAATTCCATTAATATTAAATACTGATGGCAATCGCATAGCCCTTTTTTAGGATTAAATCCTGTGTCGACGGACACAAAGAACACCCAGACTCAGAAAAACAATTTGAGGATTACATAAAGTATTGTCCCGTGCGGGGATCGAACCCACAACACTCAGCGCGGCAGCGTATTGGCAAGGTGACTACTGAATCCGCTACGTCACCTGTGCAGTCAAACGCTACGCCACCTTGTCGTGTACTCGTTGTCATTACAAATTCACTTTACAGTTGAAGTTAAATATTATGCATTAAATACTTATTATACAAAAATATACTTCGATACTATACATACAATGAAACATATGTACGCACATGAAATGCAGATGGTAATTACGCCTTTGCCTAACCCTTCGGGAACACAGGCGTGAGTGAATGTATAAATGTATTTGTAAAATTCAAATATACCTTAGAATATGGTGACAAATAATACTTAACATGTAACACTTTTTAAACATGGTAGTAACGGTTTCTATTTGTATGATGACAAGTGGCAAAGCAATCCATACGCGCACAGATTCAGAGATTCAGAAAGTTTTAATATAATAAAAACTTTTTAACAAAAAAAAATAAACAGCCGAGAAACCTGAAAGTAAAAAATAATAAACATTTTTTATTTAACTTTAATAACTAATAACAATGTTAATAACTTTAATAACATACGTAATTTTGTGTCGGCGCCAAACAAACAAATATTAATCGCTCGCCGGAAAATGCAGAGCGTTCACGAAGTTAATATCATCGAGTCGAGGAATCCGAACGGGAACACAAAAAAAAATATCAAAAAGTTTTTATTTTATATTTTTTTTTTGTGGCTATAAACTACATGCTTAATTTCTATTACTTTTAAAATAGCTAGACTGAGAGATCTACACAAAAGAGACTGACACTGGTCTAAAGCTCATTCATCATGAGGTTTTTTTGTAATGTAATGTAACTATTATAATGTAATGTTTTATTTATGTTTTATATAGTTTATATTTATTATTAATACACAACTCAGCATTAACATATGTGAGTAAACAATAAATCACATTTTTTTTTTTCTACCCTTAGGGTACATTTTTTTTCCAAATTTACATGGGAACAATTTCGAGGTGTATCCTACCCACAAAAAAAAAAGGATTATTAAAATCGGGCTACTCTGTAAAAAGTTATGAGTGGTCATACTTAAAAAGAAATATACACGTCGACTTGAGAAACTCCTCCTTTTTTTTCGTCGGTTAAGAAATTGGTGGAATGATCTGGTGTTTCCAATCTTAAGTTTTCTTATGAATGTTTATGTACTTTAAATGTTTGTCATGAAGTAACTTTACGCGTTCTTTAGGGTGTCAATGGATTAAATAAAATATTGTGTAAAAATAATATGAGTATATACACAGTATTTTTTGCTTTACTAAATTGTACGTTCATATATGATCATCATTCAACCAAAACTGGCTTCATTTTATTAGTCACTCCTTATTATCTACTCGTATCTGATAAATGATAAAACCGGCCTGGAACTGTTATCGACAGTAAACTCATAATTTGAAACATTTTTACAACAATATCTAAACTGGCACAAATAGCATTCTTCTTTGCTTAAGGAAACTCTTAAGTTAAGTTATAAGTGACCATGTCCTTATGAATAGTTGTGAGTGAAAATTCAAGCTTAAAAAAATGGGTTTTGAGTTACCAAGGTTAACTAAGTGTTGTTATTGCTTACCATTGAGAATTGGATCACTGATTGTAGGATATATTTCAATTGTAAGTGTTTTTTTTTTTATCATATGGGTGATCAGACGAACAGACAGGTAAGTGACCATCGCCGCCCATAAATACCTCACTCATTCGGCGAACCACAACGCAAGCATTACTTCACAACTGGTATTCTGTGAGGCCTGCCCATACCTGCTTAATCATGGCTTATATGTAGTTAATATTACATTACTAAACCAAACTAATTAACGTGGGAAAGACCTGTTTACCTGTCGGGACCGAAACTAGTCGGGCATCCCCGAAATACACACATGAATGAAACCTATTATTCTAATAAATAAATATATTTTTTTCAGTTAGTGTCATGCTTCATTATAGCTACTGTGTCATGGTCAATTTACAGAGTGGCAACATTTTTAGAGATGAACAAAGGCCAAAGCAATCCAGAGCATTCGCCCGATGCTCTGGCGAGGGCCGCTTTAGGTCTTTATATTTCGTTCACGTACTACATAATTGTGTTCCTCTATAATATAGTCTTCAGTATTATTTTAGTTATCGGCGTTCATAAGGTGAGTAATAGATATTAGTAAAAATCTTATTAATCAAAAACCGCTTTAAAATTTACCATACTAAGTTAATAAACGTATAACTAGTAATAAGTATTTTTTTATAGTAACCGACTTCTTTATAGACTTCTTTCTTCTTTGCTGACGTCATCTCGACTTCTTATAGCCCATGTCACTCCCACTAATGAGACGAAACCTATAAATCTATGTATTTATCACGCCTTAGAGCCCTAAGGCGTGATAAAGAAACAATTTGACACTCAAAGCCATATTGAAAAATATATTTATTTCTTTAATATTCAAGAACTAAGGCATCCCATAAATATAAATTACTGTGTGATGCCCTCCGCATCTCAATCAATCGATTAAACGACGGTAGCGTTTAATTGATTGTTTGGATCCCAGTGCACTGCCGCTGTGATCCCGCTCCTAATATAAGTATTTAGCTTAGTTAGAGGGGATTTATGAGGATAGAATGAAAAATAAAAGTAATGTGTGAGCCACGTTGCTAGTATTTAAAAAAACCAGCATCTCGCTGTATATAAATACTGTTTTCGGACTCAGACGTGTGCGTGTAAAAAAATCAATAGTCTAAAAATACAACCTCATCGTTTACTTTTGTACTCTATGACCCAATTTATATATATATATATTTACATACAAACACACCCAAAGGGTAGTCCCATTTACGTAAGAGGGAGCAAGCCCACTGCTGTCATCTGGACACTTTGAGAAGGACATTGGATTATTTGGAGTTTATTAAAATGGACAGGGAGGATAGATAGAGAAGAAAAGGAGTTTATATTGTTTACGCGAATGAATTGAGGAGTAACAGCAATAACTGGAACAGACTGATGCCGGGAAGTCCGACCACTCTAACCGACTTTTATTAACATTTCAGAATAATCCACGTTTTCTGCGGTTGTATTTTAAGGCGACTCTGTTCTTATTCGCCCTTGGAGTTGCTCTTGTAGTAGTCACATGCGTTTTCATGGGATTGCTGGCTACCCTTCCTGTGTTGAAGTGGGTCTGTGAGTATAATTTGCAAAATGGTCTTAAAAATCGGTCTTAAAAATGCTGTCAAGATGTGTAATGGGAGTTTGATAATCTAGGATTTCTTTTTTAATCAAGAAGAGTAGTAACGGTATGAGTAGATATAGTTTATATTTTTTCTGGTCAGACTGAAGTCGTGAAACTAGCTAAGGGTCTTTGTTCTGCACAAAATAAAACCCTGCAACGTGCCAGTAATTGAGGTCTGAGAGAAGAGAAGAAAATTGGATTTAGCCCAATGTAAGTGAGGGCTTAGACGTCGAACTTGAAATTAAGTGCTTGCGGGTTAGCAAGAATATAATAAATAATAAATAAATATAATTTATGACCCACGTTAACAGTACCTATACTTTAATTTATAAAATGGAGCATCGTTTGATTTATTATTTGTCAGATAAATTACCTATATAAATCGTAGGTATATCCTTTTTTGATTGCATTTGTAAGAGTAGATTTCATTGTTTTCTTTTCAGTCGCTCTTCTTTGCATTCTGGTGCTAATCAGAAGTACTTTCTTACAAATGGAGGAGACAGAAAAACCACCAATTGAATATGAACTTCAACCACATATTGTGCTTCACGCATCATTAACTGCTTAAATAATTTCTAAAATAAAAGCATGTATAAATAAATATGTAATTAGTTCAATTGTTTAATTTCTATAATAGCACTATTTTGTATATTTTTTACATAAAAGTTATGGCAGGCGAGGGGCACGTTATTGACTCGCTCACTAGAACCCTAAGCAAAACCAGCGAAAAATCGTTTATAGTCGTAGCCTAGTCACTTTCGGTGCAGTTTGTATTTTTATATTTTTAGGTTTTTTAAAATAAAATTCTTGTCATGACTATGTAGTTAATACCGTCTTTTCGACTTAATAAGATTGTCATGAAATGTCATAAAACCAACATTAGATTACGCAGTAGTTATTACATAGGTACACAATTTAAAACAGGTGGTGTCAGGTGTGATTCATTGGAAAAATCATTGAGGCACTTTGAATTATGTAAACTAATACATAAAGGCGGTGTGAATCTAGGTACACATTTTTGGGCATCAAATAAAAACTGCCACTAATGTAATAGGGGGCAAGTCTATTGCTGTTAAGCGGGTATTAATTTGCTGTTAGAAAACAAAACAAAAAATAAATTTAATTGATTCTTATTTTATAAATGGTACTAGAATAATAGCAACATGAAAATGCTTTGTAAATAAATTAAATATATTTTTTATACACAAATTCTAAGCTAAAGTAATACGATTAAATAGAAAATAGTTCAACTTTATGCACTGTCTAAAGAGAAGAGTATTTTTTAACGATTGCAACACCTTCATCAATGTCAAAGTTTGTTTCAAAAACTACAAAAATAACGTGATCTCTTTCACTCTAATTTATTGCTCAATCTCTTTACATTTATCCGTATAGTAGTGCTAAACGTTGCGATGTGATCGTGTTTTATCATTAGTTATTGTCTGTAATTATACTTAAAAAGCAATGAAATTATCCTAATTATAATTAAAAATACCGGACACCACAATGTCTAATAAATATTCCCAAAATAGTTCTCTTATTGCTGCTCAAAATCAGGTTGGTACACGAAGAAGGCGCTAACTAAGATTTGAGGCTAAAATCTTCGAGTTTATTTGGTTGTTATTTTTTGTTCGTATAAAATACATATATTCATATAAACATTGTTTTATTTCTTACTTTTAAGCTGGTACAATGGATAAACGATGCAGGGATGGCGGAAAGTGGCAGAAAGTCGGATCTTTTAAGAAAGATCATAGAAGTATTGCTTCATCAGTGTTCACAAATGATACCTGTGTATTTAGAGAACATTTTGAGTTTAGCCACCGATAAGTCTACAGATGTGAAGAAGCAGGTTATCGCCTTTATTGAAGAGTTAAGGTGAGCAAACGAGGCATTTTCTAGCATCCAGGGGTGCTGTTGATGTGTCAACAGAAATAAAATGCATTGATGTCTGTGCTTTATTTCATATCTGACAAACACAAAAAAACTCAGTTAAATGCCTTTATACACATACACTTAGTTGTTTCAAAATTATTAAATAATAAATTTTGCTTGTGCAGGGATTAGTACCTAATTTCTATCACACATGTTATAATATATGTTTAATATTGTAATTAAAAACATACAATTTACAATTTTAGTTGAAAAAAAAAAAATTAACAGCAGTGGACTGTAATATACTAAATGATGGTGATGATTCATACACCATATGTTTTATTTCCCTTATAGCAAATGAATAGCAACTTTTAAGTAACAGGTTCTAATAAAGGTAAAAGTGTCCAGGCTGCATTTGTACCATACTATACAGTGTTTGCATAATTTAATGAATATGCATTGTATATGACTGTCCCAGTCAGGGCAATGCTCTTTCATTTCATATTACATACCTTTAAATATTTTGTATGATTTTTAGCAAAAATCACTCAGAGCAACTACCGAAGATTGTTGCCCAGTTGAGACTTCTTGTCTTGGATTCTGTGATTGCTGTTCAGAAGAGAGCTATCCAAGCTTCCAGTATTGTGTATAGAAACACATTGGTATGGATATGTAAGGGCAATGCCAGCGTGTCTGATATGCAGTATGTTTGGGAGAATATTTCTCAATTAAAGGTAATATGTTAATTTTATTTTTAACATAAATAAGTGTGGAGATAATTTAATACCTTCTATTCATCTCTGAATTGAATGCAATCAGGGTGGGTAAAAGTATTTAGTATCACCAGGGCTGGTAGATGTTTGTGTTTAGTATTATTAAAGTAGCTAATGAAATCATAGTATTCAAATTCACTTTTATATGATGGTGTATATTCATGTAAAGTGCCTATTATGCATTTTTTTTATTTTTTTTTGGGATAGAGGGCAAACAGACAGATGGTCCTGCTGTCCTGATGGGCACCTGATGGTAAGTGACTACCGTCGCCCATGAGCACCTGTAACTCAAAAGTCACATGTGCATTGCCGGCCCTTTAGGTAGGAGTGCACTCTTTTCTTGAAATTGTAATAGAAACTACTGATGACTTCTATTTAATACTTACGTACATATGCTCCACAGACAACTGAGTTAATGTTAAAAAAGGAATATGCATATAATTAAATAAGAATTAAATAGGAAAATAATATGACCTCACCTTTCCATTGTAAATTTTTCTTATTTTATAATTAACCTTAATAATTTCATTAACTTCTTTAATTTATTTATCAGCTCCTGGTACTAAACATGATCGACAGCGACAATGAAGGCATCAGGACCCACTCCATCAAATTCTTAGAGGAGGTTGTATTACTTCAAACACCTGATGATGGTGGCGGGGATGACTTTAGCCTGGACAGTTTACCTTCCCACTTGCCTTTTATTAATAGACGGGCATTAGATGAGGAATCTGAGTAAGTTGTTTGCATTTTTTATATCAAGGTCTTAGATCTCTGTATCAGAAATTTTATGTCATGAAAAGGAATCATAGGAGGACCTCAACATGTGAGATTCTTTATTTGAAGTCTTGTATAGCCAAGACCAGGTTTTTCAGTATGATATTACTATTCACATTTTAAAAAGTTTGAGCTCCAAGAGTGAACATCCCGCACTTTATATATGAATGAAAGTATGGTTCTCTTTCCGGCGTTTTTTTTTTTTACTTTTATATTTATATTCTTGCTCAAACATTGAATGTCCTCCTGAAACCATTTACTAAACTAAGGCGCACACATTAAAGTGACTATTTAAAGTACATCCTTTCTTTTGTTTTAGGCATATTTTCCAACTATTGGTAAAATTCCATAACTCACAGCACATATCAAGCGTCAATCTTATGGCCTGTATGACAACTTTATGCCTGTTGGCCAAATTCAGACCGAAATTTATGCCTCGAGTCATACAAGCTTTAGGTGATCTACACACGACATTACCCCCAACATTGTCGCAGTCACAAGTAAATTCTGTAAGAAAGCATCTTAAAATGTTGCTTGTGAACCTTATTAAGCATCCATCTTCAAACGACATGCTGCCACAGCTAATGCAGTTGTTACTTGATATTGGTATGACAACACAAGAGATCAATAAAGTAGTCCCGAAAGAGAAAAGGAATAAACGCTTAGGAGAAATTAAGAATGGGGATACACCTGCTAAACGGTTTAGAGTTGATTCCCCACAGAGTAATAGTCAAGGAAGTGATAGTAACAGTCGGACTGAGTTCAATACAGGTGATGAAGACAGTCAACCGGCTTTAACCGCACCACTTATAACAAAACAAAATGTAACTGAAGACTCCTTATTCGATGGGTTAAACAATGTTGAAAATGTTGTCAATTTAGTAACAAGCACACTAGTAAACTGTCTACCTAGTGAAATGCCCGAAAATTTCATAAACTCCTATAAACCTATACCGAATTCAGGGACTAAAGTTCAGAAGAAAAATCTGGCTAGAATGATTCTATCTTTAATTAAAGATGAACCTATAATACCATTGCTACCCCCACCGGGACCAGTTGTTCAACCTATATTGAGTGATCTAGCTGCAAAAATACCTTTATTAAGAGATGACGAAGAAAAAGTAACTTTAAAAAATGCTGTGGCAAAGTTGCAAGAGTCTACCAAAGCAGACAGGCAAATGGAAAGTGCTGTATCTAGATTAATGGAAGAAACCAGAGCTGAACATTTAAAAGAAGAAGAGCGAAAACAAAAGGAGAAAGAGAAACTAGTGGCACCACCAACTCCAACTGTGCCGAAGCTCAAACAGAAGGTGAAGCTTTTGAAATTGCAGGAGATCACTCGTCCTATACCTAAAGAAATTAAAGAGAAACTAGTACTTCAAGCGGTTTCTAGAATTCTTAGAGCGGAAACTGAAGCTGCTATTGGCGGAGCTGCCAATATACGCGCCAAGTTCATATCGATATTTGCATCAAGTTACACTCCAGAATTGCGAGACTTGGTATTACACTATATACTCGAAGATCCTGTAAATAGAATTGATTTAGCTATATTATGGCTATATGAAGAATATGCCTTTATGCAAGGATTTAACCGACACCCTGTGACTCTTCAACCAAAGGTTCATGAAAAACATGATCAGAATTATAATCAGTTGCTATGCGCTTTGATTACTCAGATATGTGAAAATGGGGATCCAGCTATGGAAGGTTCTAGGGATATGCTTTTGAGGAAGGTATTTTCTGAGTGTCCCGTTGTGACTGATGAGGCTGTGGACTATTTGAAGCATTTGGTAACTGAAGATAAGGTTGCGTTATTGGCACTGGAGTTGTTAGAAGAGCTTTGTATTATGAGACCACCAAGGGCGCATAGGATTGTGTCATCATTGATCTGTCATGTTTGTAAGTATTCATTTATTTTTCTTATGAGGTTTAGACTCATTCAACTCGTCAGCTGAAATTGCAATTCAAATTTGGAACCACTAAACAGACAGAGAATGTTTTGATTCTTTATTTTCTGTTTGTTGAGCATTACTTAAACATATTTGTATAATATAATAGTACTTTAGTTATTCTTAATTCGTTCCTCGTGAAAATTTCATAAAATAATTTAATTTTGTAACAAACAAGTCCAAAGGTACGCGAAACTAATTATGAACTGTACAAATCATTATAAATTTTACAGTACAGAAATATGTATGTGAGGAATCCCCGCGTTATATGGGGGAATACCCGTTTTATACGGGGGATTGATATAGCGTAATATGAAAACGCGTTATAAGGGTACTGCGTTATAAGGGGGATTACTTTACTTTACGGTCAATTCTCATACCTACCAAATATATATAAAAAATTATAAGCAAATTTATATACAAATGCCGATTTGAAGCCACTACAGTTCAATACTCTTTAGAAGGAGGTATGAATGTCATCTAGGTCATAAATGATCTGAGTGCCAAAATTTTATCCAAATGAGTTAAGCCATTTTTGCGTGGAACAGGATAAGGAAAGAGGTGAAGCTAAAGGGGGTTGTTCCTCCGGTAACCTCACTCACTCGGTCACACAATGCAAGCATTATTTGACAATAGGTTTTCTGTGAGGTTGTGGACTCTGGTCGAGCCGGCCCATACGTGCTTCGCTCACGTTAGAATTATGTGTTATTATGTATGAATGATGTTTCTTTGTTACACCCTGAAGCCTAGGTGGCCAAGTGTAATTTTAATTAATTTTAATCGTCGGAGTAATTGGATTATATAAAAATACACACAAAAAAATGCGTGGTAGTTATTTATGTCAGGTAGTCAGGTTACTATATTCTTTTTTGTAATTTTGCTTGTTACATAACTACTTTTGGGTCCATCCTAAAATTTCCTCGTTGTAAATGTGGTCGGCTGGGAAAACTAATCAGCAGACATAATTAAACATAAATTTTTTAAATTTTTTAAATTTTTAATTTAAAAAGTATGCTTTTACAGATTAGGTTATTAGTTAAATAGAAACGAGAGTTAGCCTCTGGGCAGGGCTTCGATTGTGATCTAGCCGGTGGTAGGTGAGACACCTTCGGTCCTTTCTATAGGGCTGTGCAATACCTGATAGCAGGGGCGTGGTTGAGTGCATGGTAAAGCGCGACAATTCACTGTAAAATATTTTAAAAGTGTACAATAATGTTTATTCTATTCTATTTTTGTTACAGTAAATGAAAGTGAAGAAATACGCGATGTAGCAATAAAATCGACAGTCAAGATTTACACCCGCTGTACAGAGTCTACCCGAAATGTTATAGAGAAGAATGCCTTGTTATTTCTTGGTTTTATTTCTTTGAATACCCCCCCTCCAGAGCTGTGTGACCCACGCACTGGAAGGGCCATGTGGAACGAAGATTTGTATAAGATATGTTTGAATCTTGTGATGGCACTGTTTTCTGTGAATGAAGGTGAGTGGGTTGTACTAACTGACATTAATTCTTATATTATTCAGGTTTTTTAACAATTAAAATTTTAATATATAACGTACCTTTCGACTTAATGAAAGACTTATTTTTAGCACTAAAAATATACATCTCTTTAGTACAGTCCCAAAAGAAAATGAGAATAAGAATCCGCTTTTGAGAAAATCAATAAAAAAGTTAATTGTTATAGACTTTGTGGGCATTGTCATGATGACAGCTCAGGCACGTTTCCATTACCAATAATGAAAGTCAAGTAATGAAAGTCAAGTAATGAAAACAGTTTATCATATTATAATTATATTTCCAAATTTCAGAATTAATAATAAAGGTAGCCCGTGTATACGGGTGCGCGGGTTCTGAAGCGAAGCGAAGCGTGCTTCGCGTCATTGAGGGACCAGTGCGAGCGTTAGCCGCCTCCGGCCAGCTCAGTCCCGCCTTCGTCTCCTTGTTGGATGAGTGTCCTCCCGGGGCTGAGACTTTACTCACCAGACTTGTTCATATATATACTGAAAAAGGTGAGCTTTTTAATAATTAGAAGGTTCTCTCAGTTCAGGACTATTTTATATTTTTGTTGGGTTTGAAGAATTATACCTTTAAGGGGGGAAGAATATTTATATTCTATTCAGAATTCAGAATATTCAGAATATGAATATTCTTCCCCCCACAGCTACAGCCCTACAGCTAATAAAAAAATACTTTTGGTGATAATTTTGTAACAATTTATCATTATTTAGTCATATTGAAGTTGGTGATACTTTTGTAACAAATTATGATGATTTAGCCATATTAAAGTTGATGATACTTTTGTAACTATTTATGATGATTCAGCCACATTAAAGTTGGTAATACTTATAAAGAATTAAGATAGACTTTATAATACCTACACCAAAAGAAATTGTTTACAAAGAATACAACACATGAACATATGTGTACAAACGGCGGCCTATCATAATCCATGACCGTCTGACAGAGGCTCTTCACATGTTAATGAATAAAAACTAATTTTCTTTCTGGCTTTCTGACTTTCATAACATATTTTTTTTAAGGTAGGTCCTTAAAAGATCATCCTGTCAATTAAACTAAATAGTTTTTGTCCTATATCAAACCAGGTATTCTCCATAACTGAGTACCACTGTGTAATGCATTTTGACTTGAACTCGAATCATTCTGGTTTGCCACCATTTTGAATATAATAACAATATTCAAAGTCGTGTGTATTCTATCTAACAAGTAAAATTTAGAAAAATAGATGAAACCCGACTGCCTTCGCTATTTTGGCTTCCTTTGACGGATCTAGTGGTTAGTGACCCTGACTGCTGATGGTCGTGTATTCGATTCCCACACGGTACAAAAAAGTGTGTGTGTTCTTTGTGTCCGTTGATTGTGTTTAAAGCCCCCTGTGACATAGGAATTATTCCTCATTAGCGAGTTGTCATTTTAAGAATTAAAAAAAAATGTTTGCCGACGAAATGTCATAAATCTATATCGCTCCCACAGTTAAGACAATACAAATGACACCTCACATTCCCAAATCCTTCAAGCCGACCGTGATAAATTACCCTCCTACCTGTGCAGTCGGGTAAAACCATACCATACCATTTTCATAAAATAACTTTTAAACAGCTTCTGTAATACTAGTTTTAACTTCATATTTGTTAAAAACTTACATTTTCATAGAGTATTTGTTTTTAAGTGTTTTTGCGTTATACTTATACAAGTTTATTCTAACCCCTTGTTAGCTCCACCGACCCCCGAGCTGGTGTCGAAGGTGCGTGAGCTGTATGCGACGCGAGTGTCCGACGTTCGATTCCTAATACCTGTGCTAACCGGACTATCTAAAAAAGAGGTAAATGGTTTATTCAACATAGCATTGCAGGCACTTCGCATTTGGGAGAGTAATGGTTAGACCGGGGCAACACAACACTACGGCCTCACAGAAAAACGGGTTGTGAAGCAATGATTGCGTTGTGTTTCACCGAGTGAGTGAGGTTACGGGCGGCCCAACTTCTTCTTTTTCCCCTCCCGTATTTCCCAGTTTGTTCCAGTGACTTCCGTTTGCTCGTTTACATCCCTATATCATAAAAGCAAGTTATTTTGTCTACCCCTACAGAAAAGTACTTGTATGTAATGTCATGTAGTACCAGCCGTACCCCTTAGTTTCACCTGCGTTTATGCTTACTGCTCCGCTCCTAAGAGTCGCAGCGTGATGTTTTTGTAGCCTTCCTCAATAAACAGGCTATGTAAAACAAAAAATAATTTTCCAAATCGACTCAGTAGTTCCTGAGGTTAGTACGTTCAAAGAAACAAACGAACTCTTCAACTTTATTATATTAAATATTTATTAATACCTCACCTTATGAAGGTTATCGCGATAGGTAGATCGATTTCATATCGATAAGTAAAGATTTTTGTATAGTACAGGTGGCAAAAGTGAATTTCCCATACATTTTATCAAAATCACATAAAATTTATGTACATGTGTTTATCTATACTAATAAAATGAAACTGAATGGTGTTTTTGAAAAGTCTAACAAAAACACCCTTCAGTTTCAGTTCGTTAGTTCTGGAACAGTAAGATTCGAATGAATCTTTTTGTACTGGATAGAATATTTATTGAAATAGAAATATTTCTAGTATTATTCGATTTAGAAATTATTGTGAGCACAAGTCGCTCTTGCCATAACCACTGGTGCAAGTGCAGGAAACGGTGGTCATGCTTTGGCACGAATGGGCCCCTTCGACCGGTGCGTTACGTCTTTTTTTATATATAAGCCTACCAATTGACTTTTTTTTCCTCCCCTGACCCCCCCCGCCCCTTTCCCATCTCCTCATCCTCTCTTTCTCCTCCCGGCATATCCTCATATCCCTCATCACCATCAAAGGCGAGCAGCGCACTTACGACTCTCGAGTTGCAGGTGTCCATGGACGGCGGTTGTCACTTACCATCAGGTGACCCGTCTGTTCGTCTGTAAAAATCTAGTCTAAACAATACTTGCTTTCCATTATAGGCATTTTTATTTTAAAGAAATACGTAGTAGATATAACTACTAGGTATATTTTTTTAAATATAACACTAAAAAGTGACCAAAAAAGTTTTTTATCCCAGATTCTAGCAGCTCTGCCAAAGTTGATAAAACTGAACCCAATAGTCGTGAAGGAAGTGTTCAACAAACTCCTCGGTTTGCAGAGCACCCACGAGGAATGTTCTCCAGGTATGTTCATTACAATTGACTGGCATGTTGGTCTTGTGGTTTGTGATCCTGACTGCTAAGTATGAGGTCGTCGGTTCCGTTCCCACCTAGGGCAAATAATTATTTAATAAGCATTTTTCCTGTGTCTATATAATTTATCTATACTGATTATTTCGTCGTCTGCAAATCTAAGTAGGTTAATTTCAATGCAATATAAGTAAAGCCATGAAACAGACGAGTAGAGTGAGCGAAGTGCGAGTAGCGTAAGTGTAGTACAGGGCCGCGCGAGTTCGGCGTCCGCTCGTCCATTGACCCCAACGTCAGCTGTTTTTGATTTTGTGTTTCACTCGTGTGTTTTTTTTTTGTGAGTATAAAAATTAAGATGATTTAGTTAAAAATATTACAATCTCAACATGTTTTGTCCATATGCATGCAAATGTTGATAAATAATAATAAACATGTATTTTTATTATTCGTAAATAGTTAATAACACAATAATCTAGTAATAATAACATTTAATTTCATTATTATTGATAAGTCATATTTTTAAAACAATTGAATATAATAATAATCTCGTAATAATATTAGAATTCAATAGGTGTCTATTTCAGTGTAAATTAAATCATGAATAATAGGAAGATGTAGTCAGTAGCAGCAATGTCAGTTTAAATCATGAAGATTGACAATAATAAAATATAATAATAATAATATAAATAAATTATTTGTTTCTCATTGAGAAATACACTTATTATATAATAACATTTTAATAGTTAAAGGACTTTTAAATATAACGCTTCAATGAGTTTAAATTAACTGTAGTAACATGTTGGGGCTTGAGCAATGCTAGTTAAACTGTAATTGTATAAAGACTTTTTATTATTGATCCGTTATCATAGGTATCATTAGTACTATCGTCTGTCCTCGTTTTCGGTAGCGTTCCCCTATTATTTTGTATAAGTATGTGTTTCAATCAGCTCCATTGTTTAGTATCAGATAGCCCCGAATAAAATGTCTGTATTTAAAAATAAAAACTTAATAAATATCTTGACAGGCCTTCTGGTCTAGTTGTTAGTGAACCTGACTGCTGTACCGGAGGTCGGGAAAATTATAAAAAAAAGAACATTATTGTTTGAGGCCGTGTTAAAAGTATTATTTTTAATAATTTATGAAAAAATATTACATTATAATTAAGTTGGTACCCTATATTATAAAATAAAATAGAATATCAATAGCTATATTGTTGAAAACCATTCTTAATCTGCTGTTGTACTACGATAAACCACACATAAACGCGACATACGGGTCGACACGTCACGCGTCACCACGTCAATAGTGAAGTGCAATATTTATAGTTTAAAATACCTAATATATATAATAAAATACCTAATATAATATTTATGGTCTAATACTCATCATGTCGTATTCCATTATATATCCTTAGTGCGACGGGTTCGTATGAAGAAAGTGAGACAGTTGTGAGGTATGTACACATAGTAGCAAGTGGCAGTCTGTCTCTGCCTACCCCCATGAGAGAAAAGCTTGAAGTCATATATGTATTATTGTGGTGTTAAGGCGTTCTCGTTATAATAAAATTTACATGAAATTATATTTTATATTTCAGAATATAGTATAATGATTTGTAAGTAAATAGATATTAATAGTGTGATGAGTAGCTATATTAATGGGTATTGGACTTTATTTATTGCTATAATAACTCGTGTAAGGAACATCGTACCGAAAACTGAAATAGTGGATTTAAATCATCATTCTGAGTTCGTTATAGTTGTTTTTTTTTTTATAATAAATGTAAAATACTTCACCATTTTCTTTAAATTTTACTGTTTTGTTTAAAATAAAATTTAAAATATATAAATACCTACAACATATGACCGAAAACTGTAATGTAATCACAATAATTAATACATTAATTTTGTTTTATTAATCTTTATAGTCGTATATACCTCCTTTTCCGGGCCCCCACGCTCTCGCTGACTGCAAAGTAGCTGTACATTCTTGTTAGCCATACTCTCTTGTCAGAGTGGTCGTGGTTGGTAGAGACGTTATAGTTGGTAGATGTTTTTGGTAGATGATAGCTGTAAATTGCGTAGTGCAACCTTGCATTTTTACAATGAACTGACTTTTTATCGTGATTTTTATCCACAGAAATATGTACGTTCTTGTAAGTTTTTTGGTACGCTGTCGCTTACATGCTGTATATTAACAGGGACAGTGAAGTAATTGCCTATTATGTTTTTTTGGTTTTTACACATTTCCACTTGTTTTTTACTTATTGCTTTTATCACTTAGCTTATTGTGTATTTATGGTCCATTCTTTTTTGCAAACGGAAAAACAATAAACCAAAACAACCGTAATTTAAAACATTCAAACGATTACAAATCCTTTTTTAAAGTTATTTACATAACTGCACCCACGTACCAATAAATAACAGATATCAAATTTATCGTCGCCGTCGCAAACATAATAAAAGGGATGATTAGGTCAGTTTTTCGTTTTTTTTTTTATTTAAATTAAAGTGTACCTTCACTGCTAAATACCAGTTGTCGGGCACGGTCTGTATATACGGGTGTAGGAACAAAAGTATGCGCTCGATAAAAAAAAAAACAACTTTTTTTTTACATTTTTTTATTTAATAGCAAAATAAAATAACTATCAAAATTTAAAAAATAATAAATAACTCAGTAAAAAAAAACACTTAAAATATTAAAAATAAAAGGTTTCATTCTTCATATATTAACATTTCTAACGTTTCCTTCAAAGCCTATTCAAAACTGCATATTACAATCTATTTAACTATTTAATACTCTATTTAATTTTGGTGTGAAATGTTGTCTATATAAACGGAAATGTTTATTTCTTGCTTCTGCTGCTTCTTCAGACAAATGTCTGCCAAAGTGGTAAAAGGGCTTCATCTATTATAATAGACTGTGCATTAATTTTTTAAGCATAGTATGCGTCATATTATGCCTACGTCATAAGTCTGTCTCAGTCAGGCAGTCACGTTTTAAATGTCTTCCAAGTATATCAATTTTGTATCCACTTGAAATGCTTTCTAGAATCACTTTATTTTTTTTGATCGGGATTTAAAAAAAAATCTTCGACTGGTATTTTCGTCATTCGTATCACGTCACAATACCGACACCGTCACGTGAATGACACAATTTTACGGTGACCTATAAAAAATTACCTCTTTTCTGTACTTCATAATTGTTTGTTAACTAATTTTTTTTTTGTATATTTTAGTGTATGTATACGTAGCATTATCTCATATGAGTGTGAATTGTCCGCAGTCTCGCCGGCTGATTTGCTCGTGGCTCTACATTTGATAGATCCCAGTAAAGACGATCTTGTGTTCATCATAAAGGCAACTGCTCTCTGCTTTGCTGAGAAACAAATTTATACGCAGGACGTAAGTAGAACTATGTACTATTTTTTTATTTTCAACCGTAAAGTCCTAATATTAAATATCACTTTCCAATTGCTGGATGAGCTTCGGTTAGGGCTCTGATAAGCCCTGACCAGTGTTCTCTGATTCTGATCTGATCTGATTAGCGTTTTAATAATAATGTTTGTTAATTTTCTAAAACTGTCTCACATTGTTTTAATTGGTATCTTTGTATTTAAGTAAATATATATTTTTATTGCAAGATACACTTAACATAAAAAGTCTTGCTCTACAAATATGGCGTCGAGTAACACTATATTTAAGTAAAACTGAACCAGCCACCTAGGCTTGCAAACCTCAACGAATTGCAATAGGGAACTTGCAATTTCAGGAAATGCAATTCGAACACCCACACAGAGATATAAAATGTTCAAATAGTATTCATTTATTAATTTTGCAATATGCCGCCTGTACAAAGCTGCTCGTATTTCGCCTCTACACGAGACATCCCCAGGAGAGTTATTTATGCAGCAAGTGAGTGAGTGTTGGACGCGCTGTCTGCTTTTAACCTTTATCTCTACCCGAAAACGAATCTATATACGTTTCCAATATTAGCTCTATAGATCAATTTTAAGGTTGACTGGTCAGTTTGGAAATAGGATTTCTGTATCAAAAAAATCACGAATTCTAACGTACTTGTAAAAGTGTGTTTATTTATTAATATTCTAATCATAGGTATTAGCTGCAGTTCTCCAACGGTTGACCGAGGAGGCGGAAATCCCGGTGCTGATGATGCGAACCGTGCTGCAGGCACATACGCTCTACCCCAACTTGGGGCCACTTGTGCTTAATATTTTGACGCTGCTTGTTAAAAAAGAAGTAAGTCCTTATTATAAGTCACAAATTTTACAGTATTATTTCCTGTTTTGGAAATCTGAAATAATCTGACAAATCATTGATAATTCTCTCTGTTCATTTGTGGAATGAGTTACCGGTACAAATACGGCAAGTTCAAACCATACCAGCCTTTGCAGCAAATTAAGATTTTAATTGCCATCTATAAAGTTCTATTATGTATGCCTGTATATATATATATTCTCCATCCTAAGTTATACTCTTTTTTTTATTTGTAAGAAAATGTTCTTTAACTGTTATGATTGGTGCACAATAAAGAATATTCTATTCATCTATTTATGTAATGTGTATATGTTGGGGAATTAGAACCCCTACATAATGGTCCTTCGAGCCGGAAATCCAAATATTTTGTAATATTACAGTTATTATTACAGAGACAGTTGCAGTTTCAAATAAATTATTTATAGGCTTATATTATCTTTCTAATTTCAAATGTTATTTTTGTAGGTGTGGAACAACAAAGTAGCATGGGAGGGTTGGGTGAAGTGTTGCGAGCGACTCGTGCCACGCTCTGCGCCGCTCCTGACGTCACTGCCGGCACGCGCGCTGGCGGCGTGCTGTGCTACTCAGCGCCTGCAGGCAGCGCTTGCGAACCATGTAGCCGAGCTACACCCGCAACAGCGCACCGCTCTAGCGCCTCACGTGCTGCACATGGCTCAGGTACTTGTTCTATATGGCTCATGTCACTGCTACGTTATTGCGCCACCCCGCGCTGGCCATCCACGTGCGTTTAATGCTAGTGCAATCGGGCGTTCCACGAAAATATAAACACGTGATGTTTAGTGGTTTTTCCGAACTCCCTTCCCCTGCTTTTAAACCAGACGTAATTAATGAACGACCCCGTAAAAAATATTAATTTTTAAATAACATTTTTCAGACGCCAGAAGATCAGTTCCCGTCACCAGTTCCAATGCCAGTACCACCGCCGAACCCCGTTGAGCCTCTCCCACCAGGAATGGACTGCTGAACCCCACTTACTTGATCACTATGGTTCTATTCTACAACTTAAAACATTTTTTGAAGATTGAAGTTAAAACAATTATAGTACTATCATATACACTGAAGTATACAAATAGAAGTGTGAGTTCATTAACTAGTGTTACTTATGTTCTTTATAGATTGTACTATTGTGTCTGTATGTTTGTATGTATATAGTCTTTTTTATTAAGTTATTATTACAAACCTTATTTAAAGAAAATGATTACATTTATACGGACAAATGATAATTTTGATCTATATTCCAATATTGACGAATAATGATTACACTGTTTTGCCTAGTGAGTGTGGGTACTGGAGGCCCAACTCCTAATCTCCTCTTCCTCCTCTCAAAACCTCCGCCCTCAAAGGCGGACAGCGGGTGGTGGTTGTCATTTACATTCAGATGACCAGTCTGTTCATCTCCTCCCCCCTTTAAAGTAGCTGATTTTGGTTTAGAAAAACAGTTTTTGAAATAAATATATTAAGTAATTTAACTGTTGTTAAATGTTGTTTTGAGTGAATAAAAATATTCGCATCTGATTACAACGTTTTCATCTATGTCTAGTATAGATTAGCTAAAATCCGTTTAGTTTATAAAAAAATCTGAAAAACTATCAACCCTTTATAGCATATATGTATTTATATATTAGGTGTGTATGATGGGTTTCTGTCAAGCCCTAGAACGTAGGTGGATTGATTTATTTTAACGCGATGTGTCCTTTGAATCTTCTTAAGATGGGAAAGTCACAGGGCATAAGATTTCAATGAAATTCATTCAGGTTTTATATCTTAACTATAATTGTGTGAACTACAGTCGTCGAAAAATATCTTTGTAGACTAGTACTGTGGAGAGTGTTATAATGTATTAATACATTAAAATATTATGATACAATTGAATGATGTTTTTTTTTTAAATATTTATTTATCTTTTTATGATTACAACTGTTACTGAAAGTTTTGTGTGTCGAAAGTTGCTTGTAGTAACTGAGGTTACAAGTGTTAAGCTCATGATAAATCACTCGAAAGAATTCTAGCATTTTTTATTTTAATACATAAATATCTTTAGAAAACGTTAATTTTAAGAAAACTTTAAACTAACGTTTTATTAAAATTAACGTTAAAATAATTTTAATAACGTTTAATATAATGTTAACGTTAATAAATGAAACAATTCTTGTATTATAAATAAATAGGTTCTTATATTCAGAATAAAAAATAAAAACATTCAAGTTCCTTCCTGGCCACAATGTTTTCTTCTCATAAGTCTTTCGCATAGCTCGTTCAAGAAACTGTATACCACGATGAATCCATAAAGCTCCAAAACTGAAATAAAATAAAAAAAGGTCCAGTTCCGGAGAAAAACATGTACAAACACATCATTTTTTGCGTGGGAGAGTCACGCTCAGGCACGAATGGGTCATCTGACCGGAGTAATACCAAGCCCACGCAGAGAACCGGTAGACATACCTTACTTGCATTGTATTGTCGAGTGACTATGGGTACCGTAAACCCAACATCCCCCCTCCCCTCGCTCAAAAGGAGGGCCGCGCATGAAAATTTTTAAACATTTTATAGTTGTAATACATGTCTGGCCAATTTTTGTGAAATCCGTTGCTTTCGGGTGCTAATTCACGTTGCAAAATTTTGTGTAGTCGAAAACTTGACTGCATAGATGGCGTAGCGGTTTTAGTAATCCTCAAACTGTTGTTCTGTGTCTGGGTGTTCTTTGTGTCCGTTGTTTGAATGTTTGTAAAGACCCCCGCGATACAGGAATTAATCCTAATGCGGGAGTTGTCTTTTTACAAAAAAAATAATCTATCTGGTCTATGCGTAATAATTACAAAAAAAAAATAACCAACCTAAAGTCAAAGAAAAAGGGTGACGTAAAATACAAAGATGAAAAATGTTCTTTATATGTGTGATGTGTGTTCATGCGCGCCAGTGTGTGTAAGCGTGTATGTGTTTGTGTGTATCTGTGAGCGTGACCGTGCATGTGTAAGTAGTAACACAGCAAAAATTCACTGTATAAGTTATGTTGACCCTTAACTGGTTTTACATAATTTTTTCATGCAAATTAATCACTATCGCTGAACGAGTAAGCAGAGGTGTAATTGATACCCACATTTTGCCGATTATAATCCCATTAACGCCAGCCTATTGCAATCATCCGGGTACTTTTAGGTTTAGATGGGCAAGTTTAGAGTATATTCATATTATTTCAGACACTTCTACGATATCACACAAAAGTAATGTATGTAATTCTAGGAAAGTAATGTACGTAATTCTAGGAATGTAATGTATGTAATTCTAGGATTGTAATGTATGTAGTTCTAGGAATGTAATGTATGTAATTCTAGGAATGTAATGTATGTAGTTCTAGGAATGTAATGTATGTAATTCTAGGAACGTAATGTATGTAGTTCTAGGAATGTAATGTATGTAATTCTAGGAATGTAATGTATGTAATTCTAGTACTTCGATTATTAGATATGTAGTTTTTATTCTTTTATTTCTTACTTCTATTTAAGCTTTCAGTACGTATGCGCCCAGAGCACAGATACGCCGCTGTATTCAGTCCAAAGCATGAATTTATAGGTAGGCGAGTACTAAACCATAACACACCCAGAAAGCTTGTTTGTAACGGTTGCATCGAGGGTGGTAATACGATCTACTGCGATCGGCTAATAAGTTGGAGCTTTGTAATTACCACGTGCAGACGCCGCGACGAGGTCAATTCATTCAGAACCGCTCAAGTTGCATTTATATCGCCGTTAATTCGAAAGGCGTAGTATTATCATAAAATATAAATTTTTTGTTCAAATCAGTTGGGTTAAGACCGTCAGCAGAGGGTTCACATAACTAATAATAATGTTTCACAGCCAGGTCCACCAAGACTTACAGTTACCATTACTACACTATCGATAACATATAACATTTTGCGACATGTAATCCATCCATACGTACATGCCCCCTGTACTGAGAAGATAATATAATTTTGTACACCTACATCATACTGTTTTTTTTTATGCGATAGGTGGCAAACGAGCAGACGGGTCACCTGATACTAATTGCCGCCGCCCATTGACAATCAAAAGTCACAAGGACGTTGCCGGCCTTTTAGGTGGCACTACGCTCTTTTCTTGAACTGTTGAAGGTCGTATCGGTCCCGAAATATTGCAGTCGACAATTTGTTCCACAGGCTGGTTGTGCGAGCCAAAAAGCTCGCAACTGTATCAAAGCACATCAGTGTTATACGAAAACATGAGGTTCCTAAGTGATTCTCGTTCTTGCCAGATGAACTCTTAGCGCAAGCAAGCTTCTGAATGTTCCTTATACAGAGTAACTTATTAAGCAAGAAAATAAAAAAAAGAGTTCTATCTCGACTTTGAGAGTTCAATCCCCACATGAGTTGTCTTGTCGTTCCAAAAAATTTTAGCCTGGGTGTTCTCGTGTCCGTTAGTTGATAGCCCTGTTGTCTAGTGTTTAGTAATCTTGACTCCCAAACCAGAGGTTCGATCTATTCCCAATCTCAACAAATCATTGTGTGATGAGCATGATATTTTTTTCGCTATATTTAAATTACACTCATATTTATATATAATATATACCCATTTAAATATAACTATATTTATCAGCAATCTGGTTACCTACCGTAGCACCTTCCCTGCTGGTTTATGATCAGATCATTATTTTAAGTGCAGGAATTGATCTTTAAAAAGATATTACTTACTGATTAACATAAGAAAAACCATAAACCATCCTTTAGACTCGTCTTGAACTATTGTGATTGTTGTCAGTAAAACAATTTCTAAACACCAAGTTATAAACCGACAGACGAGGTAATTTGTTATTTGGGATATACTTGCCTGAAAACAAAACAATTCGATAAGTTCTTGGAATTTGCGGACTGCATTTGTCGAATTACATTGGCTGTTCATCTATTTTGTAGCTGGAGTATAAAGTAAACGATGGTACAATTAGGTGTAGTGACTTGACTTGCAATTAAGTGGTTACGGATTCGAACCACACTCAGAGCTTTACCCAGCGTGAACAAACTAACAAGCATATACTCTGCCTGGGGTTTATCAACAATACTAGTCATGTATACCCTTGTTGTAACGCTGAGTTGTTCAATTGCGTAGCTCTGAACACCTACACTTAATAGAAAAAAAAAAACAAGATCAAATGTTTATAGGTCCCTTTTTCAATTTAGACATTTTTTTTTTTCAGTTTTCAATGTCACAGGGAATACGTGTTGGGTTAACCTCTTCATTTACCTTAAAAAATATTGGTATATATTTTATGGATTCCGATATAACTTCTTTGGTATATTTAAACTAGTCCAGTTGTCAGAATATGAAAATAGACATTTTCACCGTAGTCGTCTTATTTGACTGAACTAAAATTACAGATCCTATTAGTA
The DNA here is from genome assembly GCA_947561695.1 of Tyria jacobaeae. Classification (NCBI taxonomy): domain Eukaryota; kingdom Metazoa; phylum Arthropoda; class Insecta; order Lepidoptera; family Erebidae; genus Tyria; species Tyria jacobaeae. Next base: position 19,344,813 of record OX387215.1, on the reverse strand, counting down.
CACTTTAAGATAGGTGGACTTTACAAAATAGCTGGTTTAATATAACTACCTAACCAGTTAGGGATATACATGCTAGAATAGAAGAGCCATGTGCATCTCGTGGGAGTTCCACCCCAGTCCCAAAACCCTTAAGGTTCTATTTATTTTGGAAATTGTGGAACAAATTTTTATACCCAAAACCTTCAAAAACTTAATGGCATGAGCCAATCGATACGCCACCCTCAACAGTGACTTCTATGACTGCGATTCGATAATCGTGCATTGTCATGTCTTTTACTTTTTTATCGGTTTTTGATACTTTGGGGCGTCCAGGGCGTTCGTCATCTTCGACGTCTTCACGAACATCTTGAAAATACTTATACAGCTCGTTAACTCTTGTTTTACTTATAGCAGATTCACCATAAGCCTTTTACACTCGTTGATACACTATATTTATTTTTTTACGCAAAATTTGATACAAATTCTTTGATCCATTTCTATTAACAAACGAAATTCTCGAGCACATCAAAAACAGTATAACCTAAGCGGCTGCATCAGATAAAGTAAAAATGAATACAGCTAAAAATATAATGTTTTATTTTCTCTCTCCAAACCAACAAAATTTAAAAAATCGCATGATTTTCTAACCACACCTCGTAAGTATCTCATAAAAGTAAGATAAAAATAGACTTACAGTATAAATTCCAATTGCCAAAGTTAGGCTGTACAAGAAAAGCATAGCTTCCACGACGATCATGCTAGTATATGACAGATACAATATGTAGTACGAGTGGGTGCAGTAATCATCATCCCGTGTTATTGGTTTCTGACCTGAATTCCCTTTATTACTCTGGCAGAATGGTAGAAACTCATCCATGCTACACCATATGAAGAAGATAAAGCAGAACATAGAACGTAGCTAAAAAGAATAAAGTCTTTTAGTAAAAGCAAAATGCGAAACGAACTACTGACTGTTATTAGGTGTCTTTTTTAAAGCATACGACCTGCTGTACGTAATGATAATGAGTAACAATTGTATTCTTTCTGCACTGTCAACTCTATATTTCGAGCAAAATCAATTGCTGGAATATCTGAACACCCTGATTACTGTTTCACCAAACACACATAAATGTGTTAATGTTTCGACGTCTCTCGTCATCGCTTTCCACTTGTCTTGTTCGCCGATCTCTAGATCATACATATTTGTAGGCACGTACATTTTATAAACATACCTAAGTTAAGTTTATAAATAAAAAGATTACCAGAGTCCAGAAGCAGACGAGTACTGAACCCCGTTTCAAAGAATAAAGCAATAGAAAAGACACAATAACGGGTAAATTGACGTTTACACCAACACCCATTTTACGATGAATAACTTCTCACACAACGTAGAAAAATATTTACATTTATTACTATATTAATTTATAATCATTTATTTGCAATATTTCTTCACCATACTTTTATTAAAACTTAATGTCAGATTTCATTTTGACAAAGAAGATGGGAAATTCCACTTTGACTCGACAGCAGAGACAAAAGTTTTGATATATGTACATACTGTTGAGTTTAAATTCTAAACTGGCTACAAGTTCTTATGAGATCACCATAGCTCTTTCTTAATAAACCTAAATTACAAATTGTGTGGATCTAATAAAAATATATATATATATATAAGATTAATGTGAATGGAAATGCACATGAACAAATTGGTGATGTTCTGAGGAAAGGACAGGTCAAAAGTACCCGAAACCTGCTCGTATGAAAAGTTTGATAAAAGTAGAGGAATATCGTGAGGTATGTATATCATATCACACATTAATTTGTAAGGATAGAAGCGTCTAACATTTTTCGTATTCACTTTTTTCTACCTATTCCAGCGATATATATATTATAGGTACCATGTAGCTACATGAGCTATTTACCTATATTATTAACATACTAGCATGTTTAGATTGCTTCTTGTCGATAACAACCAGTTTGAATTACTACTGACCTACATTTAATAGCTTTTTCCATCGATTGAATTTTGTTCATGACTACGGTTCCTTTTTAATATGCTCCCAATTTTCATTTCATAAATTAGATTTACCATTTTCTGGCGAATATTGTAATTCTAAGAGCTAAATATCAATTCTATAACAGCGGTAGAGCCATGCTTAGGCACGAATGGGCCGGCTCGACCGGTGCGATACCACGGCCTCACAGAAAAGAACGCAATGTTGTTAAGCAACGCTTGCGTTGCATTTCCCCGAAATGAGTGAGGTTTCCGAAGGCCCAACTCCTACTCTCCTCTTTCCAAACCCTTCATCCCCCTCTCCTCATCCCTCCTCTCTTCCTTCCCTTCCGGCATCCCCCATCCCTCATCACCCTCAAAGGCGGGCAGCGCACTTACGACTCTTGAGTTGCAGGTGTCTATGGATGGCAGTTATCATATACCATCAGGTGACCTGTCTGGTCGTCAGCCCCCTAAAGTATAAAAAAATAAAACTGCCAAGTTTTCAAACGATGAGCCTAAAATGTTATTATTATTGTACTAATAAATATGTAACAGTAGTAATTGAATAACAAGATTAGGTAGTGATGTAACTATTACACACCACTGCACCACGACAAAGTGTTTACAAATGTATTACTAAAACGAAAACAAGCAAAACACCAACGTGTACCTTCCAATCCATCATCACTACAAATACAAATCAAAACACATCAGTTTTTTACATCATAATAATATGTTCTGAGTATGTGTTGCTCTAGAGTTTTCTGACCTGGACTGCTTAGCCAGAGGTAGTTTCGATTCTCACGTGTCCTACGTGTGCGAAATTTGTAGTTCGAAAGGTATTTAAACAAAAGATTAAATTGTAGTTTCGCCTACTTAAAAGGCATTTCAGTACAAACATACTAAGAATCGCTAGGATATTATTCATATTTTTATTCATTATGACATACATAATCACATTCATTATGCTTTTTCAATTGTAATTTGGTCTCTAGAATGGAAAATGTAGAAGATATTAAATTAAAATATACTATCTTGCTAACGTGTCGGACTTGCAATCGTAGAGTCACTATTTCCAAATCTATCAAACACACTGCCGATGTAAACCCACCCTTTACACAAGGGCTTAAGTTAGTTGTGAGAGCATCAACAATATTATTCGGTCATGAGTGTGACCAACGTTACATCCTACTAGTACTACTTCGTATGAAAAGTATAACAATAAGACTACTAGTACAGACTGACAACAGTACAGGCAGTAAGTCCCAAGGAAGAAACTATACTCCAAATTATAAAATAAGCCCCTGCCCTGCTTCTTATCAAACACTTAAAAACATTTTCTGTTCTGGTACTAATTCAAATATACGTGATGGGACTAATGAGTAAGAACGGAAGAAATAATGAATAAAAACAATTTTAGACTCTATTTATCATTTCTCTTATTCCTGCAAAAATATTTGTTTGACTATGGAAATCCCGAATATTATCAGGACAACATAATAATTGGTATTTTTTATATTTTTATCATGTCTTTATAATATGGGAAAACAAAACATTGTCGTAAACAATAAAACTACATTAGCGTGATATAAATATCCATAGATATAATTACTGCGTATTGACGAACGTTGGGATCATTAATAACAATTTGTGTTATCAGCATATCACTCATTACTTATTAGTTGCAGGAACAGATATTTAATATTGAAACAGCAAATGACCTGTAGAAAGATTAGGTTATCTGAATTATCCGAAGGTCGTAAAACAGTAACCATACTCATATTTGTAACATAATTTTTTTTAAACAGGTAGCTTCTTAATACTTTAATAAACATACGCCTGTAAACTCGAGGAAGTAGGTAGAGGTTTATTAAACGCCCACATTGTCACAATTGGCACTCCACCACTGTGCGCTTCTCCAAAAGCTTTTTGCCTCGCACAACCAGCTTATGGAACAAATTGTCGCCTGCCGTATTTCCGAACCGATACGACCTTCAAACCTTCAAGAAAAGAGCGTACTCCTACCTAAAAGGCCGGCAACGCACTTGTGACCCTTGAGTTGCGGGTGTCCATGAGCGACGGTAGTCACTTACCATCAGGTGACCCGTCTGCTTGTTTGCCCCCTATCGCATAAAAAAAAATAGAATTTTATCCCACTAATGTAAAAGGGGGCAAGCCTATTGCCGTTGACTAGGCATTTTAGGAATCGAAGATAGGAAAGTTGGGGACATATCGTGAGGCAAAAAGGGGACAATGAAAGGAAAGATAGATTTCTTTGACAGATGAATTGGGAAAAAAAAACAATAGATCGAGGACGTCGGAGTCGCATACCTGTAACCGAACTAGCTGTAAAAGATGGTAGAAGTTTAGTATGAGTTTATAGCACGTGGCTAAAAATACTTAGATGCATTGTCTGTAGATATACATAAATATGTATACATGAATATATATTAAACATAATAACAGACAGGTTATGGGTGAATAGACATGTTTATAGAATTTACACATTTTATACAGTGGTAGAGCCATGCTTAAACACGAATGGGCCGGCTCGTCCGGTGAGATACCACGGCGTCACAGAAAACCGGTTGTGAAGTAACGCCAAGCGTTGCATTTCCCCGAAATGAGTGAGGTTTCCGAAGGCACAAATTCCCCCTATATCCTTTTCCTCATACCCCCTCTCTTCTTTTTCTTCCCAGCATCCCCCATTCCTCATCACCCTAAAAGGCGGGCAGTGCCCTTATGATATCTCCAGTTGCAGGTGTCCATGGACGGCGGTTGTCTTTTCTCTTATCTCCTGGCATACCCTCATCAATCATCACCCTCAAGGGCGGGCAGTGCTCTTACGACTTACGAGTTGCAGGTGTCCATGGACGGCAGTTGTCACTTACTATCAGGTGACACGTCTGTTCTTCTGTTCGCTTATAGTATAAAAAAGCTTATATATAGGTTTATCCGTCATTTTGAAAAAGAAAGATAAGAAGAAAGCCAAAAAACAAAAAGAAAAATGTCAGTTTAACACATTTCTCAGTGAAGTCATGCTCATAGCTACCTTGTCTTGTCATCTAAGAACTTGTCTCTGAGTTTTTCTTTAATCATAAATATAGACAGTTCATAATGAATATCAAATAAATAATAAAAATCAAGACGAATTTTAAAAATACTTCCTAAAATAGTGAAAATAAAAAATATTGATGTTTACACATTACTTCGGGATTACCACGGGGAACAGAGACCACATCTGGATAAAGCGTTATCAGTCACAATAACTGCAGTGATGTCCGGAGTAGTAGGCGTCTACATTAGATAAATACACTGACAAATGGCCTGAATCACCCAGTAAGATGCCACAGTGAGTGAGTGGACACTAGAGGACAGTGTACAGTGTACTCACAACCAAAGCGGTTGTATCTCATATCAAATTAAATAGTTTTAGTTCAAATATTTTCGAAAATGTATTGCGATTGGCCTTTACTTGGACGGTGCTGTTTTTGCATGCCGCTGCGACGAGGAGTACTGACTTTTGGTTACATAAATCTTGTAAGTACATTGTATTCTTTGTACAGCTTTTATTCGGATATCCTAATTAGAGTGCGCGGCTACATCGCAATGTTGATTGTCTAATGCATGCGTCTACGATAATCTTTTTTTTTTAAATTGTCCTATTTTTTTAAATAAGTTTCCATTTTAATGTATTTTAATTTTAACGTAAAGATAATCTTAATTTATTGACGTTCTTAGTTCAATAAGATTTTAAGAAAGAAGTTTAAATGTTTAGGTACGTAATACAATTATTGCTGAAAGAACTTGGGCAAACAAACTCATAGCCACTCTTAATTTGAAAATTATCAGATAGACATTACAATATTTCGTGTACAACATTCACTATTCAATAAAACATTATTTTATTGTGTGTTATTATGTTGCTAAAAGTAATTAAACTAAAATTAGGCTATTAGTGCAGTTAGGCACGGAAAAAGAAGTTAAAAAGGAAAAACAAGGAAATATAATAAAATAATTCAGGAAATGAGAAACATATTAGCTCATATTACATTATACTATTTGAAATTGCCTGTGAATCTCTAACCGTTCAATCCCAAACGCTTCTGTCTTCCATGTAATCCACCACTCAGTAATAACTTTTAAGGCACAACTTTCATCTGCCTGTGGACTTTATTTAGACCTAACGTTTGCATACTATCAATGAGTTTAGTATAAAACGTTTACCAAGAAACGACTTGTTAGTTTTTAGTTAAGTTTATAGTAACTATAAAAGAGAAAATGACAGGGTTTTAAATAACTGTGAAATATGAATCTCAGTAACTCATCAATATTTTTGGCTGCTTCATTGTATTTTTAATAGACGTTATTGAAAATTTAAATTATCTTACCTTGTTACGTTTGAGAATGTTTAAATAATTTCAATTAAATTAATTCAATTTGCTCCTGCATGTGTTCTTATCGTTGACTATTTAACTTTTGTCTTTTGATATCCTTAATTCGGTTTTAATTACTTTTTTTGTTCTATTTATTTTATTAATTTTTAGTATTTTGTAAAACAAGATACTGTAAACAAAAAATGTTGCATGCAGAAAATCTGCGAAACATGTTAAACATTATTTTATGTCATTAACATCTTGTAAAAACCGTGTCTCAGTCGATAAATTATTTATTATTATTATATATATATATATATATATATATATATATATATATATATATATATATATATATATATTTATTATATATATATATATATATATATGTCACATACTGAAGATTTTCTTTTACATATTCGTCATAACAGATAGTAGATTACAGATACGTCAGACTCTTTCCAATAGATATTGCGGAAAGCTTGTAGAGGAAAAGATTAGATAGAAACGCGGTAATAAGCCCTAAATCGGCGGGCTTGTATGAAAGGCTTTATGTTTCAAGATCGCGATGTATGTTAGGATAAAAGTGGCGGGATGTTGTCTCTGCCTGCCCCGAAGGGAGGAAGACGTGCGCTAATCTATACTGTAATGTATGTAAGTCGGTATTGAGACCTTTGTTTACACGACTGCAGAAAAAAACTTGTACGATTCATGTTCATTAGGTATTTGTAAACGAGTTCTTTATTCTTTCCTCCACAACTTCTGAACAGCTTTCCATGTAAGTACAGGGTATCGTAAGAATCTTTACAATATCACGAATAACACAGTCTATATTCTTTTGTATAAAAATGTCTATGGTTACTGTACGGCTCGGAGTTTGTTATTAGTTGATAAGGTAACTGTGTTTCTTTATTAAATTTTTAAATAGGTTACATCTTAACGTCAGTAATAGGCGAAATTACAAAGACTGATAAAAATATCCGATATAAAATAAACATCTCTATTTAATTCTCTCGGTTATCACTCCCTGAAGTAACAATACATCTTTAGCGGAAGAATACTTCCTTGTCATTCTGGATCTCTTTTTATACTGTCAAATATAATCTTTTATTTAGAAAAGTATGAGATTAAAGTAGAGGCAAATTTTACACGTTTGACATGTATAAGTCTGCTCGTTCAATTACTTTATTTTGTCGTTATTACGATGAGTATGTAAAAAAGTTGTCACTTTTTTATGCGATATGCAAACAAGTAGACGGGTCACCTGATGACCTGATAGGTACTTACCACCTACCGCCACCCATGGACACACGCAACTCAAGAGTCACAAGTGCGTTGCCGGCCTTTTAGGCATGAATAGTTTCTTTTCTTGAAGGTATGAAGGTCGTATCGCGACAATTTGTTCCATAAGCTGGTTGTGCGAGGCAAAAAGCTTCTGGAGAAGCGCACAGTGGTGGAGTGCCAATCGTCCAGGTGATGGGGATGGATATTTTGTCGCGTAGGACGATGGCGGAAACCTGCAGCCAGAAGAAGACCGAACAATTCCTCTGAACACTCCCCATGATACAAGCGATAGGGGATGCAGAGTGAAGCTACATCTCTACGCAACGCCAAGGTGTCAAGTCGATCAGAAATATCTTGGCAGTCGATGATGCGAGTCGCTCTCCGTTGAATGCGGTCAAGAGGGAGAAGTTGGTATTGGGGTGCACCTGCATAAAGATGAGAACAGTATTCCATGTGCGGCCGAATCTGCGCCTTATAAAGTTGCACGGATGTGGGCCGGAGTGAAATAGTGTCTCGATCTGTTTAGCACACCGAGCTTCTTCGATTCGATTCTCTCCTTTCTCTCTCTGCTCTCCTTTACAATTTTGGAGAGAAGAGAGAAATGTCAAATGAGATCTATTAAAGACCAACAGATGCCTTAATACCAAGGATCTTGAAGACATGTTATTTTATAACTTTGACTGCACGGCTAGCGCAGCGGTTTAAGTGGTCACTTCGCCACCACGCTGCTGAATGTTGTAGGTTCGATTCCGCACTCGACAACACTTTGTGTAATCGTCAAATTGTTGTGCTAAGTCTGAGTATTCTTTATGTCTGTTGTTTGAATTTCTGTGAAGTCCCCCGTAGCACAGGAATTAATCCATACATAACATTAATATCTGATCTACTTTGTAAAGTTATTTCTTTACACTTGCGCTTTTTATTATACTGAAGAGGTAGACAGCTTTAATATTCTTACAGTTTTATCGATTAGGGAACTAAAAGTTATTTTGCTGCCCTACCTCAAAGATTGATGAACTAGATAATCTCCATCTTAAGTCCCTCTTTATCATTAACTGCGGTACCTCATATTTATTGCACTGTATTTTATGCGCTCACTCTCTACAACGGAATTATTGACTAAAGTTACAATTTTGTGAGGTGGTGGTATTTGGTGTTTAGAGATACATTTGAAGGTAAAGTTAATATTTGAACTCACCCCTAACATCAAAGCATTTCGATTCTTACGTTGTTAATTTATTCCTTACATAACGCAACATACTATATTAAATAACGTGATGTAACAAATGCCTAATAAATTAAACAAACGATTAACACAATGAAAAATACGTGTAATGATGTAACCGTGCTTTGCTTAAATAAACAAAAAAATGTTTATATCAGTGTGTTTAGGCTAATATACGCTTACGCCTGTATTCCTTAAAGGGTAGCCAGAGGTGTATTAAAGACCTACATTTGGTAGCTAGAATTTGGTCCCTTGCCGTCAACCGGGACTGTATGACTGTATACATTATGTCTGATGGATAACAGTAAGATCCTTCAGTCGTGTTTTACAACGAACAGGAAGAGATTTTAGACTAAGACTGTGGAATCGAGGAGGTTATAGACCACATTAGTAAATTGTTCAAGACATGAGAGGAGAAATATGAAGTGAACTAATAAAAAGCCAAATCAGACATGAAAGGCACGTCATACGGACACATTAAAAGACATTTTTAACACACTGTGTGTGTGTGTGTGTGTGTGGGGTAGATGTCTTTTTGGCGTACAGAAACGGACGACCAGTATCTGTCATTATGTTATTTTTTTAACACTCGGGAACAATAGTAAGGTATATTTTCAGTTAGAGGACTCAGACTTTCCGGCACCAGCCAATTCAAGTTATAGGTATGACACCCTGACTAGTTTGAGCTTTTGCTTATACTCCCCAAACCATCTGTATAAACAATATTCTTTTTCTTCCTTTTCCATCCTATATCTCATGTCAAACTCTTAATTATCACATCTAATTGCCATTAGTGCCCGGATGACGTGCGCCATTGTTAATGGGACTAAATGAAAATCGACAAAATTTGAAATTCGTTAATTACGCTACTGCCTACCCCTCCGGGGATACAGGCCCAAGTGTATGTATGTGTTATTCATTCAATTCATCCGTTTGTGGCGACCTACACGTACAAAAACACATGTTAACTCCATCTAGCGAAGACAAACCGAACTACGTAGCAACGACACTGATGATGTAGTATGATCCTGAATCACGAAATGAAAGTTCCCCAGCGATAAGTATATAAACGACTTCCCAACTTCAACCGTTGGGCCGCGGTCCGCCAGGCACGATCACCTTGCCTGGTTGGAGGATCCTCCCTTTGTGTTGGAGGGACATAACACCCGTTCCTCCACACGTTCAATACTTCATAACTTACATTCGCAAGTAATATTAGTATTCCGATAATCACCATGCTACATTGACTAGACATGCAATGAGGACGGTGACCACTACTCTTGGACTCCACTTATTGCTTTCCATCAGGCAAAGTGGAGTCACTATGTTAGGGTTATACAAATAAAAAAAAACTGATTTAATAGGGGGCAACCATAATGCCGTCAACCAGGCTCTTTGAAAAAGAAATATAAATAAATAAATACAGTATCTTGATATGGACAGAAGAAAATGGCATGCACGGGGGGTGGGTTACATACCATGTAGTAACTAGCTGATGCCGGCGAGTATCAGAGAGGAATTAATCGAAATATTTTCTCTTTCAGCTTTTTAGCGCGTTTATGGTGGGCGTGTACAGTTACTCCGTGCACAATAACTATGGATTGTTTGCTATTTATCATGGAGCTAATTTCGATATCCCAACCGAATTTTGTGTGGCCATTTACTGTGTGGAGTTGATTTTCAACGGGATTCTTATTTATGGAGCTCACAAGGTATTTATTTTGGATTTAAATATTAATCGACTGGATATCTTTTTTTTATATAAATAACCTTTAACACTTTGCGTAGAAACTAAAAATACATAAGACTTATGAAAGGTTACACCAATATAAAAATGATTATCTAATATAATGTTTTTACAGAATAATATATTCACTAATTATAATAAATTTAGAGTGAAATAATTTCAAATACGATTCATGATCGATTTTTAACATGTTCAAACAATTAAAAACGAACGGGAGTCTAGAAAATAGACGTGTACTATTTATTTTGAGCTTGCCTATTCTTATTTATGAAAGAATTACATATGTTACCAAACCAAGTGAAACAAACTATCGTAATTTAAATACATAGTTTTCTTTGTAACATTAGTATCTATTTTACTAACGAAAGTAACAATCTTCAATATTTTATTTCATTAAAAAACATATAGTTTAATAGTTTGTTATCCAAAGAGATCAGTACAGATGACTAAAGGGCACTCACACTCTTCAAGTAATGGGTCAGAATCGAAACCTTGTGAAGTTTTTCCCAATTTTATATTTTCATTAAACAATACATTGTAATCAAGATAGCTGAAAATATTTTTTTATCAAATGGATGTATATATACATCATATAATGGGTGGTAAACAACGAGCGTAAATCAGACAAGTCATAATATTATTGAAATGATAGCAGATGTAAAGTGAGCTTCGTTGAAGAATGAAAAGATTTATTCAATAATATCCTAGAAATTAATACAAAACAACTCACTTTGTTGATAATTAAACGCATAAATACACATCGGTACTTATTTCACAGAGCTTTGATAATGATTATTCGAACAAAGGAAACAATTAAAGGAAAAATTGAATAATTAAGAGTGTTGGGGCAAAAGTGGCACAAGTGGATGAATTCTGGGATCAAAGTTCACTAGGGATGGAAAGTGTGATAGGGATATAGATCGAAGAGTGAGTGCGGGTAATGCGATCAATGGCGCATTGCATAATTTATGACCAACCACAGAGTCTCAATGAAGGCTCACGTGGCTGTGCATAGACGTGTGTTGGTGCCAACACTTATGTATGGTAGCAAAAGTTGGGTATGGAAGGTAGAAATGAGAGCATTGAGGAGTAAAGTTGATGTGAAATTGAGTGACAGAGTGAGGAACAGTGTGATAAGGGAGCAGTGTGGTGTGAAAGAGGATATAGCGACTAAATTAGAAAAAGTATGCTATACTGGTTTGGTCATATTGAAAGGATGAATGAAAGAAGATTCACAAAAGGTAAATTTCGGAAGAGGAAGACCTAGGCGAACATTCTTGAACCAAGTTCAAGACATGGAAATCCATACATGATATCCATACAACAAAAATTTATGGACTAGCATATCATTGGTCATAGATAAATTAATAATGTAATAAATAATCTTTCAAGAAATGTAAATAGAAAACTATCGCAATACAAAATACCGTTTAGATTACCTCTTGATCGGTCTCCGGCAACTAAACAAATCATATTACCGACACTGATATTCCTCCCAACGTAGATTTCTCAGTTCATATTTTTGATAAATGGATTTAACTATATTTATCTTTTCAGAAAATAATTCTACACTTGAAGGTATACTACTATTTTTCGTTGATGACAATCGTGGCCACAGTCCTGCTGCAAATTGTTGACTTCGTTTCTGCAATGTCATCCAGCATGAGGCTTCATATGTTCTTCGAAATTGGACCTCTGATATTTGCTTCGATTTGTAAGTTTAAAATAGGTATTATATGGAATTTTTTGCTTGTAGATCTGTGCAATGTATTATTTGATCTATTACTTCTTCCCACTGACCTCTATAATACAAGTACGCGGTCAGTGCTTCTACCTCACCACTCAGAATTTCTTGTTGGTTGGAGTTTTTATACTGGAATACCATAGACAAAGTTGATCATATCGTAACTGCAATTATGAAAAACCCGTAGCCTATTTTATATGTCATTTAATTAATTTCAGTTATATATGTATAACTAGTACTACAATAAGTATTCGTTATTAAACCTCTGTATTAGGTTTTCCTTTTTCTTATGTGCCATAATATACCTCTTCGAAAAGTAAAGTTTTTAAGCAAAAAACCTTTTGGCAATTAAGGCAGGTCTTTATTTCTAAAAGATTTTTTGTTTAAATAATGTGATACAAGTAATAAATGACAAGATAAGATGTACACATTCTCAAGTTAAAACCATCAAGACTTCCTTGCAATTCCATTATGTATAACATAAATAGTAGCGTAAAATAAATAATAAGAAGGAATCTAATGAAAAATAATAAAAAAAAAAATATTATCATATCTACAGCTAATGACATGTGATATCACACTATGCTTGCAGCTTATCGGCTGATAATTACAAATATTCAATTGGCGTTGTTACCGATATTGTCCTAAATGTGAACAATGTTACAAAGAAAAATATTTTCCCTGAATAAGCTGTTAATAGCATAACAGATGATTTAATGGAATTATAAGACCCAGACTCATATACTCAGAGCTCCGTATAGTGATGATTCACTGTTATTATTCTATTGAGTCTTGTTTGTGTGAAGTTTACAATCTAGTTTTTATGATTCGCTTCTTCAAGTTTTCAAGATATTTTTTTGAAATATGAAATATTATTTCTATATATTACTTACCATGCTTTGAGTTAAACACGTACCTAAATGAGGTGTTTGTAGAATACACTAGTAATTCTTCGTCTGTCTTGTTTCTATCTCCGCTAATTTGGTTAAACTTTTATGTTTCAGGTATACAAGTCTACCTCATAATATTAGTGAGAAGTCTAATCAGAAAGATGGATATATCATCAGCACCTAATGTGTATGATAATCCATTACAGCAATTCGTTTATGATGGCAAAACTGAAGCGAATGGAGTGTACGACACTACGGTGGTTCCAGTGGATTTGTAATAAATAATTAAAAACATTACAACAACCAGAATAATAAGGTTCATAAATCCATGGACATTTTTTAAAGTGCTTTAGAAGCCATCTTTGGTATATTTATAAGTGGCAGCAAATCAAAACCAAAAAGTATATTTAAGTAAAATGATATTCAATGGTGTAAGAATGCATGTTTCTCACGTAGCGCAATTTATTAGTGAAGTGTATGCGTAAACCATACTTGTGTAAAGAGTTTAGAGAATTTTTGATATAATATGAAATATCTAATGTTTGTGAGTTGAGTTGAAATATTAGATTGTCTATTTATCACTTTATTTTTAATTTGCACATTTTATTTGTATGATAGTATTTCGGCACGGCCGCCTGATCCATAACTAAGCAGAGTTTGTTCTTTGATTAGATCTGCCTGCACATACACATATTTATGAATTACTTAATACATATATACTACATATATATAAATCACACCCAGACAGAAGAAATGATGATACTTATGACACAAATATTTGTCCTGGGTGGGTCGAACCTACTAGACCAACAAACCAGTCGATAATGTAATGGTCCTTCGAATCTTTTAACTAACCCTTATTTATGTGTGATTTTTGGTATGTGCCTGAGTTATACTGAGTTTATGTCCTAAGTATAAAAAAAAATATTTTACGATTTGACATACAAATATATATGTATATATATGTATATGATATCTTGTCGATATAGCAACTAAAATGCTTAGTGATAGATCAGAGTACGGAGCGTAGTCTTTCTCAATGTTAAAATATTTTTTCAATAATATTTGATTTAAGAGTACAATATGCAACTGTATGGCGTGATATTGTTGTAAATAATAAACTTAAATTTATAACTTGCTACAATTGATAACATTTTAAATTTAAATTTTTAAACTACTTCAAAAAAGGAGGAGGTTCTCCATTCGACTGTATTTTTTTTTTATGTTTGAACTCAGAACCTCAGAACTTTCGACTTTGCTAACCGATTTTGATAATTTGAAAGCTGGTGCTTCCCGTGTTTGGTTTGGTTCTGCAACTGGCATCCATGACAAAACTTAATTAGTCTTAATTTTTTAAGATTTAAAGTATTGCGCAAAGGAATTAGAAAGCCGCTTTGAAGGCGGTTTTTTACTTTTTTTAAAGTAAATTATAAATCATATATACAGTCTCTTTGTAGACGATGTAGTTTTATACACCTAACAGCGGTAGTTGCATATTGAAATGAAACATTTTAGGAACCAAGGCAAGTGTTTTAGTAAAGTATTGTGAATTACTAGCCTTTGACTTCTCTTTAAATTTGAAAAGGAATTATTTTGCGGAATACTTTAAACCATAAACAACTTTAAGAACTCATTTATAGTTTCACGATCAAAATCTGATTTGGTTTCTTTTGGGCCACCGAGTATAAACAATTTAAAAGTTTAAAAAAACAATCGGCGAAGAAATCTAAATGATTTTCAATTGCTTTTTTAAATTGTTTTAGTACATACAACACCATAAAAAAAGATACATGTATTCGAACATAGAACCTACTCTATATTATTTTTTGTTAGTAGGAATGTAGTTTTAATATTAGATGTAAATATTGTATTATAATAATGTTAATAAGCAATGTGATATGAAGTAAATTATAAATATTGTATGTTTTGTTTTCATTACACAGTTGAAGGAATTACGCCTTTGGTGCAGTTTAATATATATCATTATGACCTATCATTTAGCTGGTAATAAATACTGTATGTGTTATGATAAAACGATTGAATACCTACTTTTTAATAGGAGCATTACATATAACGTTTTCTCTTCGGATTCCATGACAAACACTGATAAAAATGCTTATTCTTCAATATGAATGACACTAATAAATAATCATTACGATTATATGAAAAAAAAAAATATTTTAAAAAAGATAACAATAACAGCTAATAAAATATTGGTTCATAAACAGTGGAAAATAAGATACTGAGTTGCCTCGTTCTAATATTTCTGCTTACCCCGCAGCAAAGATGACGGTAGTTTATTTACATATGGATGTTTATATTTGTTGCTATTTATTTTATAGTCATATCGTCTGTGCTTGTATGGGCTTCATCATCATCATCACCGCTAAAAACAGACCCTTTATATCACATGTGATCTCGATCATCAGCTCTCCTTACAAACAATTTACTCCAGATATACTTATAGAAACTAGTATTGACAGTATTTGGAGAAGAAAAATGACGTCGTTAGTATGCATAAAGTAAGGTCATCATGAATGAGCATGTTTTTGAACGCGAAGAGCAAGATATCGTTATCTTGTAAATATGTACTATTTCTGTCGATTACGGAGTTATCAATTTCCTTCATTAGTTTAAGATCTTGAGAAGTTGAAATTAGTGAATCGTTTCTATTATTTCAACAACAGCTAAGCTTAAATTAAGACAACTAAACATTTAAACAAAAGCATTAAGTTTTTTTTAAACTGATAATTTAAAAATGAATAGGGTGGTAAAATAAAACAACTTCTTAAGAGGTACGCTGATAGACGTCACACAAAGAAATATTGACTGACGACAAATTTTTTGCTATTGACTAATATTTTAACAAGCAGAATGAACGAGTTTATGCTCAAAGCTTTATCAAAGTGCTCTATATCACAAAGGTGTCAAAACATCGCTGCAAATGTTTCAAGATACTATTATTGAGAAAGTGGTTAAGCTTTTTAACAATACCATATTCCATAACCAAGAATGGTCCTTTGAGCAACACTCAGCACTGGGTCATAAAGCTCAATCTAACCGTGGTTGGAAAATAACGTTTCTTACTTATTCCGTCCGTACGTCTGGTTGTCATCTAGTCTAGATCTTAATCCACTGGATTATGATTAATCTTCAGTTTTACAAAGTATAGAATGCTTTCAACGCTATGGTAATTTGGAGTCCCTAAAACAATAGGTAAGACTGTCAGTGAAGAATTTTTCCATGGAGATAGTACGTGTTTCTATTGGTGACTGGTATTAACATTTACAATACTGTATTAAAGCTGATGGAGATCAATTTGAATGAGCTTCATATATTTTTAATGCTATTAATGTTTAAAATAACATTTTAGAACTAATGATTTATGAAATGGAAAAAAAACTCCTTGTTACAATATTTATGGCAAGACTGAATTATTTGGCTTTACAATGCTTCTATCCACAGGTCAAAACAGATGTTTAACCTTGATTTAATCAGATAGGTTCATGACCTATTTTCTCGACGCTATGCATAGAAATTCAATGAAATTAGTCTACATACATTGATAGTAACAAAAAGGATCATCAAAATTCGGCAGTTACTTCTACTTTGTGTTCAGTAATATAATAAGTATGCTTATACGAAAAAAAAAATAGAATATTAAGAAAACAAATTTGATTCTTGGAATTTTCATAGATTTAAAAAAGACGTTTGACACGTTTAGTCAAAATTTACTTATAAAAAACTTAGAACTGTTGATATCACCGGCAATGCATTAAAAATGTTTAAATCGTGTCTAAGAAACAGATCGCAGGTGGTAAAGGTTGGAAATAACAGCAAAATTTAAGCCTTACCTATTATATGTGGAGTTCCCCAGGGATGTGGGATCCCCACACTGAGACAATTTCTTTCCTTATATAATCTCCATAATAATAATGACGAAATTGAACATCACCGCCATCATGCTCTGTAGCACCATCTTCTTCTTGCCCGAGCAACTATATATTTTATACAAGACCCAAGTTCGCTCCTGCTCTCATCTTTGGAAGGCTAAGCGTAGTACTTGCTTGACGCTCTCGATCGGTTGCATCGGCGCGCAGTCGCATTATCGACGGTCCTGAGATCACCCAGCCTCTGCAGTTGCGAAGAGATGTCGCGTCTATGGCATTCCTCTATCACCTACATAACGGAGAGTATTCTGACAAGCTCTTCCAATTGGTCCTACCTTCTCCCTTCCATTACACGACTACGGGTGCTGGCCTGAGAAGTCACCGTTTGAGAGTCAAAAATATACGATCCCGAACTAAACGGTTTGGCTCTTCTTTTCTGTGCCGATCGGTGAAAGCCTGGAATTCACTACCAACCTGGCCTGGTCTTTTAAGCGGGGCGTGAAAAAACATCTCACTAGGCCGCCATAGTGTGGGTCACCATGCTGCATTGACTAGACATGCAATGAGGATGGTGACCACCACTCTTGGACTCCACTTATGGCTTTCCATCATGCAAAGTGAAGTCACTATGGTTAACTAAATTAAATTTTAATTAGTACACTTTATTTTTTCCGTTTAGCTTTAACACGAACCTTTAGATTAATCAAAAATCTTGCGAAATTACTTAGGATTTAGGTTGGACATTTAACTATCATGGAATACTCACCTGAAACATAACATAGTTCAATTTGGTAAATATAAACTATGGTTCTTTTTTTAAAAAAAGCTCCTACTAGGATTAATACTACACTAGGATTTATTCCTCTGACGCGGGGATTTTACAAACATTCACAAAGAACACCTAGACTCAGAACAAAAATTTGAGGATTTACACAAAGTGCTGTCCCGTGCAGGGCTCGAGCTCCCAACACTCGGCGCGGCAGCGTAGTGGCGACGTTACACTGCACTAAAACCACTACGCAATCCGTGCAGTCATACACCATATATAACTTAGTTAACCCATATTTATTTTGGATTAAAGTTTGTCTTGTTTGACTAAAGTCTGTCTGCTGCCAGAATAAGATTAGTAGATCTTTAGGTAGTAAAAAATAAATTATTTTAAATTATTTTTAACTATTAATATCTAAGACCAACGTATAAAATTTACGAGAAAACAAAAATAATGAATATCAAGCAGTTCTATATATTAAAAATATGTATATTTTTCGGTACATAAGGTATTCTTCAGAACTATCCAAACTAGTATAACATTAAAAAATACAATCAATTATGTAACCGCAGCAGTCGTCGTGCCAGTTTCATACTCCTACCAAAAACCAGAAGCTGCAACCATGGCAACAAATCTATAATTTTTAAAGGAGCACAGATTTACAGTAACTAAGTATTTTTATACCACAACATCATCATCTATCTTGAATCATCTTGAACGAGTAAGCGTGATGCACTTGTAAAACTATATCTATTTATTACATATGTGATATGCATTTGTTTTTACTGGGCATCTTTCTTCAAATCTAAACATAAGTCTGAAAGTAAGTGTGCTTGTATATTTTTCGATAATCATGTTATTTTTTAGATATGTCGTAAGGGGTCTAGAAAACGAAATAGGATATCTTTAATAAGGAACTAATAATGTTATCGAGAATTAAAAACAAAAAATCTGCAAGAGTAAAGACGTGTCCAATAATATAAATTTCTAATTATGAACTGCAAAATTACTGCCGTACGAACTGTTTACCCCTGACATTGGGTACAGGGACCAAGACACCTGTGGTTACGGCTCTAAATACAGAATCTTCCTGAGGATGGGTCAAGAATAACTACTGATCTTTCTCGCTAATGCTCTTACTCAGTGTAAAAATAAATTTCATTTCCTGATTTACCAGCAGCAATTGTAGATTACCACTTCTTAGCAAACCCTGTTAGACTCGCCACAACGATTCTACTCTCATGGGGTTGCCTAGTAGCATCTGAAAGGTATTACTAAATTCCTCCTGAATGACAAATTATGTTATATGTCTGAAGTTATTAAGTAAATGAGTAAGTAAGTACATATGAAGTAAAATTTTAATACGAGAGCCACAAGTAGGTTAAAATCGAATTCCAAGATTTGTTTACGTAGTTAGTTTCCAGAGACCTGACCTGCTTGACCTGCTTGAGCTATTTGCACTCTACACTCCGATATATGTAAGCAATATCCCTTTTGCATCCTTTTATATTGTACTTTTTTATTATAATACACTCGAAATTTTCCCATTTCATTCCAAAAATCAAAGTGATCACGATAACAGGCTTGCCCCCTATTGCGTAAGAAGAGCTAAAATTATGAGGGGCTAAATCTGAGCGTTCAATACGTCTCTGTCTCCCTTTTCGGGTTCACAGGCGTAGATGTATGTAGGTATGTAAATATATAGATTAAACTACATTAATAGATTTCGGTAATCAATTTCCCAAGAAGTCGGGAAATTTTAATAATACTTTGTTGATATATAAACTTACAAATGTGGTTATGATTTCTAAGTATGTCCATATACATATATGTTTGGTTTTAAATTTTAGATAATCCTCCTAATCCAATGGTATAAATGATACAAATTACCTGATCTGCAATGAAACCATTAGTAACATTATGTCAAGAGAAATAAGTCATTAAATTGACGCTGAAGATTTATACTTTAATAACAATATTATCATTATATGAAGTGCAATGCGTTAATTGATCACTTTGGTATTTACACAAAGTGAAGGTCAAATATAAATGATACAAACATTGGAAATAGATACGTGAGTCAAACTGAAAGTTTTGAGATTAGGACAGTCAATTCACAGCCGTTCTTACTGTCCTACGAAAAATTCATTTCAATGTTGAATTAGAAACACTCTGGGAATCTATAGATGTTTGTTGTATAATGAATTCATATGTTTTACAAATTGCAGCTATTTAAAAAGTGTCTGTCATGCATCGAAATGGATTTGACTAGAGAAAATTTTCTCTCAATAATTTATTACGACTTTTACTGAGTTTAAATGTGGTCGAACCAAAATCTCTGATGATTTTCTAGAAGGATGGCCTTCTACGGCGACTACTGAAGATAACGTGTGCGGCTAATGATTGAAACAGATAGAAGAGTAATGTATGAATAGATTCTTTCAGCTTTGGGCATTGGTATCAGTGAAGTACAAAAAGTCTTACATAAACATTTAGGCGTTAGAAAGCTTTGTACTAGATGCGTACCTAATCATTTGACTGAAGATTAAAAACGCCGTCGTTTGGACTGGTGACGCTCAATGAAAGAAATTTAAAAGTATGATGCAAGTGACTCGAATACTGTATATGACATCGTCATGGGTGATGAAAGCTGGAGATATTGTTACGAACCCGAAACCAAAAGAGAATACGCGCAATGAATGTCCATTAGAAGATTTGACGACAAGTTAAAAGAAGTGCAGTAGTCAAGGGCAAAAGATGATTGCCTCATGTTTTAGACGGACAGGTCACATCGCAAAAATAATTCTAGAAAATAAAAGGACGGTTACTGTAGATTGGTATGTCAGTCATTGTTTTAGACAGTAGTCTTGGAAAATATTAGACAACTGCGCTAAATCAGGAGGATCCTCCTCCACTACGACAACGCTGAAAATGGCGTGGGTGCCTTTGAAAAGGGCTGGGAAAGGGATCCCTAAAGAAAAGTTGGCTTAATTCTTCAGTCAATCGTTCAGTCGCATACGTCGGCGCTTAGAAATGAACGGAGACTACTTCGAAAAGCAATAAAAATATCAACAGGCTTCTATATAATTCCGTTTATTTTTATCTCAACGCTTTTAGTAGGACCCCCTGGTTTACCAACAGTTAAATTGTCTATGTTATATTCTCAGACTATATTCTTTTTACGTCTTTGCTATTATAGTCCTGGATCAAATGCGACCATTGAATGTTCTTTGATCACATTATACAGGACAAACAGCAACTATTAGGACATCACTTCGTAAATAGACTTCAGTAGTCGGATAGAAGAAAGGTAAACAGAGAGGAACTGACTTTGCGATCTTTCAATCTTAAGAACATATTTTTTGACTACTCCGCCCCAAGATGTTATACAGCACATTATAAGCGACTGACAAAATGATAGGTAGACAGACTTGAACAACTCTCTATTAGCCACATGGCTTAGGTTTTAAAAATTTAAATGTAAAAAAGGTTACGTACTCTTTTTGATAGTTGCTCAATATGCTCCCTTTTTTTTTTTTTTTCTCCGTGCGGAAATCCCCTCGGATACCACCTTCTGGTGGCATGTCGGACTCGAACCGACTAAAACCGCACGCCATCTTGGATACTAGATGCCGGGGAACCAGGTACACCCTAGAAAGGAAAACCCTGGAACCCCGAAACTCAATATGCTCCCTAGAACTCAAATTTCCTGTAGCCTGTAGACTAGGACAAGAACAGCCTAACATATAATAGCTTGAATACGAGTAACAGCTAATGCAATATAATTTTCTTCCATGCCAAAACCTCTCATAGAAAAAGTGATATATCTAGTTTGGTCCACATTTAGCTTAAAGTTGTTACCTTGCAACCATCTGTTAACTATGTCAAACCCCTTATATTAATAGGCATTTATGAATCACATATGAATTCATGTATCACACAAAAATAAACATTTATTTATTGACGAAGATCTAGCTTACACGGGCGTTTATATAGTTTAGGAAGGGAGTTGGGCCTAATATAGTTACTACTGTTTCAAATTATTTTGCTAAGACTAGAAATATTGCTATAGATTTTTGCTTTTTGTCTAGTTTGGTCACTACAAAACTTGTTAGCCTGTGAACCGCGTCAGCTATCGTTTTTTTAGCAAGAAATCCAAATTGTGAATTTGATAGCACACATACAATCCTCTAAATAAATGACAATCTCGGAACTGCCAGCGAAGTAGAAAATCCATCAAAATTTTATCTAGTTACATAGTTGTCACATGTGTAACTCAAAAAATTTCAACATAAAACATACAATTGTAATAAAATACCTACAATCTACTCATTTTTTATTTTTATAAAAGTATGACAATTTTGTATAAAACGAAGCAGTGGTAGAGCCATGCTTAGGCACGAATGGGCCGGCTCGACCGGTGCGATACCACGGCCTCACAGAAAATCGGTTGTGAAGTAACGCTTGCGTTACATTTCCCCGAAATGAGTGAGGTTTCCGGCGGCCCAAATCCCCCTCTCCCCTCATCTCCTTTCTCTTCATCCCCCCTCTCTTCTTTCCGCTCCCTGTATCCCCTATCCCTCATCACCCTCAAAGGCGGGCAGCGCACTTGCGACCCTTGAGAAGCGGGTGTCCATGGACGGCAGTTGTCACTTACCATCAGGTGACCCGTCTGTTCGTCTGTCCCCCTATAGTATAAAAAAAAAAAAAAAAAAAAACGAATCAATCCCAGTACTAATAATAACAACAATAATTGAAAAATTCAATAAATAAGTAAATGTCAAAAAAATATAGCAGAAAAATAATTAAAAAACTAATAAGTAGTCATTTATAGTTTCTGTGGAGCAGCACCAGGAAGTTGCCAAGCATTTTTGTCAGCCAAATAATCATCTATGTAATATGACTATACTGCACGAATGGCGTAGCGCTCTAAGTGGTCACCTCGCCAATACGCTGTCACGCCGAGTGTTGTGGGTTGGATCCCCGCACGGGACAACACTTTGTGTAATCCTCAAAATTGTTGTTCTGAGTCTGATTGTTCTGTGTCCGTTGATTTAATGTTTGTAACGTCCCCCGCGACACAGGAATTAATTCTAGCTCGGGAGTTGTCTTTAAGAAAACAAAAACAAAAATAAAACCTGTTTTGTAAGAGCGTGTTTACAGATGATTGCGTTGTATATATATTTGTAATTTCTTCTCATTTAAATTAAGAATAACACAAGGTGTTATATATTTTAACACAGTACATAAAAGATGTTAGTACTTTTGTTAATCTTAATTTTGTTTGAACTAATTTATGTCTGCCTCTCCTAATATATAGGCAATTTCCAGGATGATAGCATTTCGATAATCATTGGTCAAACATATTACTTGAGAGATAAAATATGTCAATGCAGTGATGAATGAAAATGAATGAATGAAAAATGTAATATCAAAATGTCTTTGAATTTAACTTAACTTGAACTGAACTGAACTTTAGAATGTAGTATGTATGTAGAATGCAGAAATCATATCTAATCTAACTGCACAATCACTTTTGAGGTATTGTAACTCTCCCAATATCAGCGAAAAACTTATTAATTGAATTTACTTTCTCTCTCATGTCTCAATGCGTAACCTGTACTTCGTAGTTCACGTGGCGATTTTTTTATTTTAATTGTGTTTGTAATTAATTTAGGTAATGGTTTTGCATATTTTTTTGTTATTAGTTTTAGGATTTTGAATTTCATCATAGTTCCTGTTAACTTGAAGTGCTATCATTCCGATATCTTTCATACGTGATTCTTATTATTTAATTGTTAGGTTGGTTTTATGATTTGTTTTAATGAGATTGTCCTTCATCCTAGGTTCCAATAACCTTTTGCGATAATTTTAATAGTTTAAGTATTGCTAATAATGAATTCACTAAATGAATTCAGTCGCTAAGTTTACATTGTCACAATTGAAAATCGAGCTAAAATCTGCAAGTTTGTTCATTTTGTCGAATTGTAGAACATTTAGACGGCCAATTAATTTAGGCTGGTTTAACATTTGTGTTGAATACATATAAAGTGCTATACTTTCGTGATCGGTTAATGAGGTTGGAAGTACCAGGGATTTTGCAGATAATGAAGTTTTAAGTAGGATATGATATAAACAGATTTTACCATCGGTTTGAATTGTATAAGCTGGTAGATAACCATTATATGCTAACATGTAAAGATAAAATGCCTTATTTACATCCGTACTGTTAGGTTCAATGTCAATGTTAATATCGCCAAGAATAACGACATTCTGTATTGTAGAAACTCATAATGTATTGATTGAATAACATTATTTACTTTTTTTAACCTGGATGTCGGTAGATGGCTATTCTTATATACTGTTACACTTTACGATCAAATAATTTGCTTATAATAGTTATTTTTCTAGTAGTAGAAATAATTTGTTCATTTTTGTAATACACTACTTCACATTCCTTTTCCATTTTGAGAATATTTTTTGACAGTAGCATAGGAATGATGGGTAGCATCCGCGTATAATAGGAATATAAGACGTCAACGTGAGCCAATATTATGTTAAGACAATGCAATCGCAAGTTAATTTGTTGTTATTTTTGTAACATAACCGGTTTACTCCCAACTGGTTATGTTACAATTTATACTTTTTATATACATTTTGAAACACTTTAGAACTGTAACTATAAACAAGTAAAAATAGATGGCAGTTCTACACCTCACATATAGATTTTTCAGCTATTTCTTAACTGTAAATATTAGTTGATATTTGTCTAAAATCATTGAATTTTAATAAATAATGGTAGACGAGGTGTCAAACAGCAAGGGTTATTGTATTTTGTGTAAAAGTATATGGTTAAAGTTTCAGATTGGGGTCGACTTAACCTAGTCCAATTTAACCCCACGAAGACACAGGTTTGCGCGTTCACCGCTAAAAAGATGCCATTGGTCGTATCACCTCAATTTGAGAGCACTTCCCTGCATCAGCCAGTATCGGAATCCTTGGCGTCGATATATCAAGCGAAGTCCAGTTTCGCGGTCACTTAGAGAGTAAGGCCATATTAGCCTCGAAGAAGCTTGGTGTGCTAAACAGATCGAGACAGTATTTTACTCCGGCCCACCGCCTGCAACTTTATAAGGCGCAGGTTCGGCCGCACATGGAATACTGTTCTCATCACCTTGGCGTTGCGTAGAGATGTAGCTTCACTCTGCATCCTCTATCGCTTGTATCATGGGGAGTGTTCAGAGGAATTGTTTGGACTTATACCGGCTGCTGGTTTCCGCCATCGTCCTACGCGACAAAATATCCATCCCCATCACCTGGACGATTGGCACTCCACCACTGTGCGCTTCTCCAGAAGCTTTTTGCCTCACACAACCAGCTTATGGAACAAATTGTCGCCTGCCGTATTTCCGAACCGATACGACCTTCAAACCTTCAAGAAGAGAGCGTACCTCTACCTAAAAGGCCGGCAACGCACTTGTGACTCTTGAGTTGCGGGTGTCCATGGGCGGCGGTAGTCACTTACCATCAGGTGACCCGTCTGCTCGTTTGCCCCCTACCGCATAAAAAAAAAAAAAAAAAAATAGTGCACATAGCTAATGAGCGTGGTGTTTGTGGAGTGGCAGTCCGTTTAATAATATTTTTTTCACAAAAAAAAAAAGTAAAACAAACAATTAAACAACTTAAACAAACGATTATCTTAGGCCTTTGAATATTGTGTCTGAAATTTGGTAAAAAACCTTTTAAAAAGTAACAAAAAATGGCTTTTACAGTCATGATGAGCTGAGGTAACATACATTGTGTGTTAGCAAACAACCAAAAGGTGATAACTCTAATGCCCCTGTACGCTCTTCTACAACTACAGCTGTGACAGATATGACTTTCAACGTTACGTGCCGTAAATTTAACCAAAACAAGCCTGAATCCTTACAACTAGGAACAAATCAATGTGCGGAACCCTTGCGTTCAGAAATAGAAGATATGGTACGGGAAGAATTACGTAATGCTTTTCAGAAAACTGTGGGAGCGCTAACAAAAACTTTAAAAACAAACCTAAAGGAAATAAAGGATTTTAAGCAACCATTAATTTCTTGAGAAGGGAATTTGATATACTTAAGAATGATAACATTTTATACCGAAATGAAATAAACCAATTGAAAAAGGAGAAATGATTATTATGTTGTGAATTGTTCGATACGACAGGGAGACACAAATATATAGATCAATTATTGCGTGCTTCTAACATTGAAATTTAGTGTGTACCTGAAAATAAATCGGAAAATGTAGTAGATATTGTCAAACAGCTAGATCGCACTGTGAATGTCATGATCAATTAGAACGAGATACATTTTTGCTCGAGGATTGCAAAAGTAAAAACGGGTAGTACTAGTCCCCGGGCTTTATCAACTAAGTTCAAATGACCTCGAACACGGGACACTTTCATATCAGCAGTGATTCATTACAGTAAAAAACGTTCAAGATAAATGAAATACGCATGACCTGGGATTAACGTCAATTGAATAGTCACTGCAATTTGTAGTGGAAAACTTATCGCTAGAAAATAAAAAAGCTGTAGCTCGTTCACGTGACTATCAAGAATTTTCATTGCTTAGAGCTAGGTAAAATAGTATTCAAAAATCATGCATTCAAGACTATATGACGTATAGAAGAAAACATTAGACACTTTCCAAAACCTTTTTGGACTTTTGTAAAAAGCAAAGATTCGTAAATTGCTTCGTAATTACAGAAAAGGTTCGTAAATTTCCTCAACTTTTAATGCAAGAAGCGCCATGCTTCCTACTCCATATACAGTAAACACTGTCATCTGCTTTCCCTCAATGATAGACGTATGATGCTG
This sequence comes from Tyria jacobaeae, assembly GCA_947561695.1. Classification (NCBI taxonomy): domain Eukaryota; kingdom Metazoa; phylum Arthropoda; class Insecta; order Lepidoptera; family Erebidae; genus Tyria; species Tyria jacobaeae. The sequence continues at coordinate 19,318,056 of OX387215.1, read as the reverse complement.
GATATGTTTTTACTGTTTGTCATTTTGCGGGATGCATGATGCATGCGGGATAGTTTTGAGCTTCTTTCAACCTTGGAATTCTGAATGCAGAAATCAATTATGGCAAAAATGCTGTTATGAAGCGACTACTTCATACATATACGGACAAGTTTGATAGTATTGTCAAAGGCCGGCAACGCACTTGTGACTCTTGAGTTGCGGGTGTCCATGGGCAGCGGTAATCACTTACCATTAGATGACCCGTCTGCTCGTTTGCAGGGTACAGAAAAAAATAAGTCTTATTGCAGCCAAATCGTGAAGATACTCACCGGTAATAGTAATAGTAATTTAATTTAATTTCTAAATTATTTATTATTAAAAGTTACTATTGTTTTATTTAATTTTTAGTACTAGTTTCTATTTTTCTTATTCTATTAATTATTTACCTTTTAGTAAGAGTGTCTGTACAAATGCCGTAAAACTCTATAATTAGCTTAAGAATCCTATGAAATAAGCTTGTTACAAGCTGTTGAGTTTCTTAATATATAATAAAAAAAAGGAATAAAAAAAAACATATAAATGTAGTATAAGTTTGTTTCGAACATTCATTCGTTCGTACAAGTACTACATACTCTAAATTTGTACACACAGAATGACACAATGAACACCCAGACACAACATAAATTTAATTGTACTTTGTGTGTGTTGTGTGCTAATGCAGCACTTATATTAAAAAAAAAACTTACTTACTTACTTACTTACTAAACTTACTTCCAAGATTGACGATTTTTCCATTTGAATATCCTGTGTGTAATAAATAAACATACATAAATATGTTGTTATTCTCTATAAGTAAGTGGTAATTTGGAAATTTTGTTATTCTTCCAGTTGACTCAGACTGCGTACAGATAAAGTTTATCTGTTATGTTTCCCGTATTATTAATTGTCAGTCAGTTTCCATCAAAACCAAGTTCGCAGTAAATAAATTGTTAGCATCGGTATAAATACTTCAGCAAGCACTCGTTTCAACATTATTTATACTGGTAAATATCAGGGTGGTAGTCTCAAATCAGAATTCAAGTAAATTTCATAAGTTCTTTTTTTTTGTTCCTCGTCATTTGTTTCGATTATATATTTTTGTAACAGACTACAAGAAGAAAAAAATCGTTCAAAATGCATACAGAAATGTCGTTATTGCAAAGATGTTGTTTCTGCTTCCCGCTTAGACGTGGTTTGTTGGCGTGGGGATATTTGAAATTGGTGAGTTTTAATTGTTTAACTTTTTTTTTGTTTTTAGAAACAAATTTTATATTGTGCTGAAATTGTCATTGTATTGGTACATTAATGTGTGTCAGTAATTGACGATTTCTCAAAATATTAAGACTATCTTGAAATTAATTTGTTCTAAATATCTATTGGTCACCCTTTTGCAGTTCTATATTATATTTCTATTATTACAATAATATATCTTATAGATGTCGTATTCTGCTAATCAGTAACTTTGCTAGTTCCATTGGTAACTTAATAAGATTGTACAGTTTTGTTTAATACATCCGTCACCTTTAGATGATAAAAAACTGAATGTATGAACTAAGTTCTTCACGATTTTAAGAAGATATCTACACTTATACTTTCTATTCTTTCAGACGATAGCTTCTCTAATGCTATGCTTTTTGCTATGGACTGTAATGGAAATTATAGCGTCCGTTACTATCATTAATGACGACGGACAAGTATACACCATTGACTATTTCATATTTTTGGCCGTTATCCTGTTTATAGTGATAGCAGATGTAATTTTACAAATCGTTTTCGTAGTTGGAGGTCATAAGGTTAGTTTTGGTTTCTTTATCATTATTTTAATAATTTAAGTTAAAAACGACTTTTTTATGGGATAGGGGCTAACGAAGCGATGGGTCACCTAATGATAGGAAAAAGTTAGTTGAGTTAAATTCAGGTTAGAATAAGAATATTATTTATGTAAGCAGCTTCTAACATTATTGACAGAGGGGTTCTGGACTACAGGCTATTTTACAGCCTAGGTAGCAGAACAATACTTCATCCACCTGGTTGGAGATGTGACTAGATTTAACCTACATATTGTAATGTAATGCGAAAGTCTACATACTATTAATCTGTTTTATAAAACAAAAAAAAAATATATAAAAGAAATTGACGATGGTGACCTGAATCTAATATTAACTAAACATTTACCAAGCTTGAGTAAAAGTAGTGTGTACCTAGAATTCCACGCAGTGTTTATGAAAAAAGATACTGAAATGTATGTTAATTCTGATATGAAACAAAAGATACTGAAATGTATGTTAATTCTGATATGAAACAAAAGATACTGAAATGTATGTTAATTCTGATATGAAACAAAAGATACTGAAATGTATGTTAATTCTGATATGAAACAAAAGATACTGAAATGTATGTTAATTCTGATATGAAACAAAATAAGAATATAATAGAATTTTGACCAAAACTGAATAGTGTATTGTAAATGAATAGACAGATATTCAACTATTCTTCACAATAGAAGCTACCTGAAAATTTATAAGACATTATCACCATTATTTAATCTAAAGCATAAGTTATGGGAAATATTTGTGAAACGAAACACAAAAAATAAATGAAGATTTAGAAAAAGTAAAAGTAATTGTACAGGCACTTTAATCAACAACACTTTCTTTGTAAGAATACGAGTACATTGAAAGTAAATAGCATATTCGTATACTCAATACTATAAATCTTATTTTTACAGAAAGATGTGAAATTACTGAAGCTGTATTACATCTACAGTGTAATACAGCTGGTGCTGACTGTGTTGACTGGTACTCTTTGCACTGGCATAATAATTGGTTTAAAGTTGGACCATCCCTACCAACATATTACTTCTTCCCTGTTCACAAATTTATGTACCGTATTTATTATTTCGTGTAAGTATAACATCTTATTCCTGGTCTTATTCTTGACTAGTTAAACTTTATATCTAACCATAAGTTAATCATAGAGTCTATTTAGTTTCAAATTTAGTTTAATTAGCTATGACTTTAGTCGTTTCTTCATTAAGATTTCTGCTTTATATACCTGCCGTGTGCCTCACTGTATCAACCAAAAATTTGAATCCCAGATATCCCATGTAGTACTGCATATATGTATATATTTTTTTTATACTATAAGGGGACAGACGAACAGACGGGTCACCTGATGGTAAGTGACACCGCCGTCCTTGGACACTTGTAACTCAAGAGTCGCAAGTGCGCTGCCCGCCTTTTAGGGGGATAAGGGATAGGGGATGCAGGGGGCGGAAAGAAGAGAGGAGGGATGTGGAGATGGAAAAAAGGAGAAAGGAGATGAGGGGAGAGAAAAGGGGGGCGGGGGAATTGGGCCTCCGGAAACCTCACTCAATTCGGGGAAATGCAACGCAAGCGTTACTTCACAACCGGTTTTCTGTGAGGCCGTGGTATCGCGCCGGTCGAGCCAGCCCATTCGTGCCTAAGCATAGCTCAGTGAAACCTGTCAAGGGTGAGTTTTTTTTATAGCAGTGGAGTTCTAAATGAACCAGAATCGACTGAATTATTCCTTGAAAACTCCTAAACTCAACAGAAACTCCTTATAAAAGATAAAGTAAATATCCTCATATCCGGACGCATGTATTATTTAAAAAAATATATCGAATTATTAATATTGTTTTGTTTGTATTTACAGCAATCCAAGTGTATACCGTTCTACTAGTAAAGAGTGAGATTAAAAAGCTGAAAAACATGGACTCTTTCAAGATTCCAAACAACGCAGCTGAAGCTGAAAGATATAAGATTAAAGTTGAAAGTCTATACAAAGAGAAAGAAGCTGACCCATGTTAAGACGGTAGATAGCCAGAGCTATAAAATGTGTGATGACTATGATTATTTAATTAATTATTTTGTTGGTGAAATGAAAAGTGTTACTATCTCATATTTTTTGAAAGCAATTTGAATATATTAATTAAAATTATTTTTTCGTATGTGTTTTTTTACTACTTATAACTACGAAATAAAATGTAGATGACAATTTAACTGAATTGGAAAGTAATTTTATCGCTTGACACTATTTTAGTAATAGCAGTCCCGAGATGACAAGTCCCGATTAACATAAATAAAAAAATCTAAATAAGCGATTACACATTTGCTGTTGGATAACACTAGAGTCGACACCCTCGCGCCAAATCATTTTTCAAGCACAGCTGGGTGTGTTGCCGCTGGTGCAATATTATTTATTTATTCAAGGTTAGACAAAAATTGTTTTCACATCACATTTACTATTTATCAACTAAACAACATTTGCTGGTGTAACAATTAATTATAGGCTAACACCGCATACACAAAAAAACGGTAGAAATTAAAAATAATAACAATAACAGTAATAATTAATAATAAAAATTATAGCGATTCTAATATTATAATAAAAACTATGGAAGATGAACAACTTAAGATAGTATTAATAGTGTCAGTAAAACATACAATGAAATCAAAATAAGACATCAAACAAATCGGTACAACACATTTATGATGCACTTACAACAAGATAAATTAAATTAAATTGAAACACATTACGACAGGAATAACACTTGATTAAGATTGAATTGTATAGTATAATCAGACATTTGATTTTGATTTCATTAAATTATCAATGGACTAGACGTTACTGTTATTTATAATTACTTTACAGAAATCACGAATCTTGTCATGGTGTATGTCTAACAAGTCCCTACAACTGTTAATGAGCTTGCTTAACCTGGCTGTAGGCGAATGTGAACCGAGTATAGTTCGGCGCAAAGGTGGGCACAGCGGTGTGATGCTATTCCTTGGATATCTAGATGGAACTCGAAATCTGATGAGACTTAATAAATTGGGGCAGTCAATTTTATTTCTCAGTAATTTGTAAAGGAAAACAGCATCAATAACATTTCTACGTGTGCATAAAGCTTGCACTTTGAAGAACTGCAGACGATTATTGTATGATGGCAAGCTCTTATATTTATTTACCTACACTGAAAGCGAGGCACCACATCAATCCCTTCTGTACGCGTTCTAAACGCAATATCCGCAGACAGATATAGTATGTATATAGAGTCATTTAATTGATAATTATTTTTTGAGCCGTTTTGGATGGTCATAGGGTCCGAGTACGCATTCCACTTACATGGAACTGATCGACAATTCTCGTGGACAGAAGGCTGACCTTTTCCTTGCACAGCGAATAAACAATTCCATTCAACGTGTTAATACTGACAGCCCCCTGAGATGGTAATGGTAAAGGGCTCTGTTTCCGCATTTAGACTCATGTTCGGTCCATTATGCGTCCAGGAGGCTGACTAGTTGAGCCAGCCTAGCTCCTTCCAGAAGCGCAGAAGCCTCCTGGGGCGTTCACAGGCTTCTATTAGCGTCCTCCCACCTGCCCGCATTCCAGGATAACGTGGGCGGCCGTTTCCTCTGCGCTCAGACAACCCCTGCACTGGGGGCTATCGGTCGCGTTAATGAGAATAGGTGTCGGTTCAGAGCCAAATGGCCTGTAATGCTTCCAACCACTATTCGGATGTCCGTTCTATGAAGACTGATGAGTCTACGCGATAAACGTGGTGATATTTCTGTTAATACCAGTTTGGATTGCCTACAGCCAGGTGTGTCAATCCATCTGCTATTTTTTATTGTATTGTGGTGTGGTTCTGGGTGACGAAAGTGGGCATGTCTGTTCAAAGCAGGTGATCAATGAGTTAGTGAGGTTTTTTACATGGTTATCGATCTTCACTGTGGTCTCATGAGCATTTGGCGCAGCTGAGTTTGTTAGCAGCTCTGCTGTCATCCGCTTATACTGCAGAAGGTCCATTTTGCTGGGATTTCGTCGGGGTTTAGGTGGTGTGAGTGACATCTTAAGGTGGAATTTAATCCAGCGATGGTCCGAGCACGATGACTCTTCTGAGACGTGCCAGTCCGAGATGTATGATGACGCGTACTCAGTAGCTAGAGTTAGATCAATTATTGTTTGGGCTCTTGATGTGACAAATGTTGGTTCTGAGCCCTTGTTGATAACATTTAGTTTGGTTGAGAGTAAGAAAGAAACAAAATTCTCACCGCGTTGGTTTTTGGTTTTGCTACCCCATAGGGCATGATGCGCGTTGGTATCGGCTGCGACTATCAGTTCCATTCCCTGTCGCTCACAAAAATCCACAAGCGCAGTGAGTTCAGGGGTGGGGATGTCTACGTCACCCGGCAAGTAGGCAGACGCCATCACCACGCTGTGCAAGCCTGGGGAAGGTTCATTGAGCCTGACGGTAGTTAAGTCTCTGGAACAGAACTCGGTAATTAGGCTAGTGTTCGCGTATTTAGGTGTAATAATACAAGTACGCGTTTTGTCGATAGTGGTGTCTAGGTGTAGTTTACCTAGGAAGTTGCTGAGGCCGCAAATCCTGCCTTTCCTAATCCACGGCTCCTGTATTAGGGCCACGGACTTGGTGTTAACCTCCAGCGTTCTGCGTAGGTTAGCCGTTGCAGTCTGGCTATGCTGGAGGTTGGTTTGGATGATGGCGAGATTAGGAGCTGGGGGAGTTTGCAGTGCCATCATCACTGCTCAGCATTAGGGCCTCTTCCTCGTCAGGGTCACTTTCCATTTGAAGTTCCTCTTCTTCCCTAGTGACCCTGACGATTGGCCCTTTGCTTGGGCACGGTTGGCCTACCCCTTGCGTTGTTCCGCTGCCTGGGTCATCACTGGAGACCTCCTCGGGCTTGGCATCGAGGTTCGGCGGCGGCAGAGGGCGTTCGTCAAGGAAGCGGACGTAGAGATTACCAAGTTTGTAGTAAACTCTACGCTCGCTCACCTTGAGTTTGAGCGCATCCTCTTCCGGTATACCAAGCACCAAGAATACACTTTTCTTTTCTTCCTGGGGCTCGGCATGGTAAAGTGCCCAGTTGGACACCTTGTATTCAGGGTTTGACACGTCAGCCGTTTACGGATGCGGTCTAGCGTGTCTTCTGGGCCTACCTGTGGTATTAGTAGTCCGGCCTTAATGCGCTTGGGAATCTCAGCCTGTTTTTTGACTAGTAGTCTGGTTCCCTCGCGTGGTGATCGTACCTTCTCAAGAGATTGACGTAGCCATTGGAGAGCATACTCATCATTGCACCACATCTTGAGGACGCCCTCGCTGTGGAAGGCCTTTCCCCTAAATTGCGGTGCAACAACTGGAGCGCTAGACGTGCTGGGCGAGAAAATCTCGTCATCCAGCACGCCCTGCAGCTGACTCTCAACGGCCTCGGCCTGCTCCTTGGTCAGGTCGTGGTAAGGCTCTAGCATCACTGCGACGCAGTTGTCGTTGGACTTCAAAACGTCGGAGTAGCTGGCTGAGCCTGTGGTGGTGAGCTGGATTTCGCTCGCTTACCCTTTCCTTGTGGGGTAAGGGCATCATCCGGGCGTCTTCTCTTGGCGGGTGTGGATGGGTCCGGAGGTTTACCCGCGCGGTTGGCGTTCCCAGCTCGGTTTCCCCGTCTAATGTGACCCTGCCGTTAGGTCGCGCTAGCAGCAGCAGGCCTCATGACGGCAGATGGCATCCCCGCAGGTGCAGCTACTCCCTCGGCTAGGCAAGTGCCTTCGCCATGGGTCAGCGCGTCGCTAACGGGGGCAACGTGGGTCTTCTCAGACCCTTCAGCGGCTTCAAGTCGCTTACTGCCATCTGACGCCAGACGCCGCGCTCGCTTGGCTTCCGCCCGGGCTTTAGCCCTCTTGGCTTTATGAGTCTGTTTAGACTGGTTCGGTTGTTTTGGAGCTCCCCTCTTCTTTACGCCCACGAGATTCCAGCAGGGTTCGTCCTGGACGAGACCCGCGGGTATCGCTGCCTTCAAAGAGGAGAGGTCGATGTTAGAACCTAGCGCTACTCTGTTTTAGTAGAGGAGCTGCTTCTGTCTTGGATGGCGCTACGCTCTTGCTGTCAGCTAGAGGTGCTGCCGGTCGGTTTGGTGGCGCTACACCCGGGTTGGTTACCCGAGGGGCTGCCGGTTTGTTATTCCGAGGCGCGGCCTGTCTGTAGGATGGCGCATCACCTGGATTGTTGGTCCGGGGCGCTGCCTTGTTTTTCTTTGAAAATATGTTTTTGTTCTGGTTATTCATGTGTGTTTTTAATTTTATTCGTCCCTCCGTTCTTCCACCCTCCTTGGAGCCCTCAAGTGGGGGCGTTGCGGCAGATGGCACACAAACGCCAGAAGTAACGGAGAGATATAGAGCTCCAACCCTGGCAGAAAACAGGCCGAGCAAGGCAGAATGACATATTCTTCCCATCCGTCGTCTGCCCCCACCAGGGAAGACAGGCGGCCCTCCGACGGGACGCCGCAGCCGATTGACTGGAGTTGGTTAGTCTCCAACCTCCCGTCGGGGAACTGTCGGGGGAACTCCGGGCCAAAGCAGTGTGTTACCTTTCAGCTCAACTGCCAGGACTCCTTCATCCCCCCTTACGAGTCCCCGCACACGGCACAAACATGCGGGTGGTTGCCCAGGTCCCCCCCTCTCACCATCAGTCATAGTTGATGATGAGTCCGCAGGTATCAACCACGTACTACCCGCAGTAGAAAGAGATGGAAAGGAAGAGGGATAGGTAGGGTTAGGAGGTATGCAGATGGGAATTCGACTGGGTGTTTCAGTTATCTCTGTTTCATAAGGAACCAGAGCAAGAACAGGCGGCAACCACGAGAAGGACAATACTCCAGACTTGTTATGGGGATCTACACGACCTGCGCTCGCTCCCATAACCATTCGCCGTGCGCGCCTTCTGGACAGAAGGACGCGCCAGGGCTGCATCTGTTCCAGGCGATCATGGCCTAATGGAACACATCCAACCCCGCCTGCTTCTCGCGAGTAAAAGAACGTATACTTGAATTACTGAAAATACAATAATTTTAAAAGTTATTAGACCATAAATGATCTTGCTGATAGAGGTATCATATGAGCTAGTCTAAACTAAAATCTATCTCTGTGCTACATTTAATAGAGACCCGTTCAGTCGTTTTCAAGTAAATAATTAAGAAACATACATATAGCTTTCGCATTTATAATATTAGTAGGATATTTGATGGCAGCTACAACAGAAAAAATCTATATTTGAAAATTACTAGATGTAGGCAAAACATTAAGTTTCGAAAGAGGAAAGTATTGTTGAGACACTGAGTATTCTTATCTTGGTAGATTATTATCCCTTTATATCCCATTTCTTCCCTGTCAATCCTCCTTCGATTCAATATACTTCAAATTTATCATTTCAATTACCATAACTTGTAGCGTTGTCACCTCTCTACTATTATCAGTATCTTTTTTTATCACTGTCGATGCCTGTTAAGTTACAGCTTATGACGGCTTTAGGTTTGCCCCATGTTACGTAAATAAGACTAAGTTAAACACGGCAAAGTGTGTGTACGTCTCGTCTCGTCTCTCGTAGGATTTGCGAACCGGAGAGCCTCCAGGCAGAACTTGAACACAGTAAGGAGAAAATCAGCAAATAAATGGGCTTAAGATCATCAAGGCCACGGGAAACTGAACAGCGACCCACCACCTCTCAAGCCTATCTCCCATATGTACCAAGAGTCACAGACAGGATTGGCAGAGTTCTGAGGAAACATGAAATCAAAACAATCTTCAGGCCAACCAAGAAGATCCAACAGACCATCAGGTCGACGAAGGACAAAAGAGACCCACTTTCAGCGGCTAGAGTCTACCGCATACCCTGTTCATGCGGTAATGTTTATATTGGAACGACCAAAAGATCAATGGGAACGAGACTCAAGGTGCATAAAGCAAGCTGCCGGTTGGGACGAACTGAGAAGTCTGCAGTAGCTGAACACGCACTGGGGAACGGGGACCACAGGATTCAATTTGAAAGCTCTAGGTTGCTAGCATCTACCAACGGCTATCACAACAGACTAGTCAGGGAGGCAATCGAGATCCACAAACATCCAAATAATTTCAACAGGAAAGAGGAGACCCTTAAGCTCAACCAGATTTGGAACCCGATCCTTAGGAGCACCCGAATCATGCCGAACGATACCCCGAGAACAGCCGAAGCGAAACAAGCCACGCCGCAACCCCCACCACAAGCCCCGCCCCCTACCCCCAGGAGGAATCGTCAGTCTGCATTCAGTATCGGAGATGGTAGGACCTCTGAAGAAGCTCGCCACTCGTGCTAGCGAAACGTTAGGAAGCATTTCCAACGGACGACGGCCTTTAGACCCGAATAAAGCCAACGAGTAATCAATAGGCCGCGAAAGCCTCAACCAATTTGTCAATAATAATATTTTTTTTTGTAAATAGAATAAGTACATACACAAATAAACAAAGAAAGTAGTCACGTCGGAGACCGGTAACAATGTTAAGATGTTTTGGGAATTTTTTGTATTACTATGGTTACATTGTATAAGTAGTAGCCTTAAAACTTTACTTTTTTTTGGGAAAACAAAGAAAGATTAATTAATGCAGTATGAGAATAATAAAAATAAGTATTCCAAGACATTACAATATATTTGGAACTTCTTTATAATATGTATGCATATGTTATGCTTGCTTTAGGAACATGAAAGGCAATGCTAATGAATTTATGCATGCCAATATTCACAGTCGAAAATATAAAGGCAGTGCATTGAGAATCTTTAAGTATAAAGTAACATAGTTAAGATGAGATTGTGAAGATAAGTTAAGATAACGTCTGATAGTATTTTTCCCCTGATGACACAGCACTTCACACGCTGGCAGAATGACCAGCTTGGGTCAGCCAGCATCGTGTTCTTGTCGACAGTCGGTTCTGCGGGTAGTCTCTTGCTTCCGACCTTGGTTTTGTCCGTAGTCCGGAGCGAAAGCGCATTGAACGCCGGAGCTTCTTTTAAGATTATAATGCGAAAAACAAACTCTATAACGTACATATATCATGTTTCAGTGCTCATGGACGCTAATCAATTAAACAAGCCTTATGAGCTCCAACAATAAAGATGATGTGTAAATCAAAATCTGTAAATAACATGCACAGGATCAAAGCAGATATTAGAGCATCATCAATAAAATTTGTCTTCGCAAATGCAACAATAATTGGTATCATTAGGGAAAAATACAGCAATAATAAAGAAGCTGTTATCTGGAAAGTAATTAATATTACTGTTATTTTCTATTTGTATGTGCAAAACTAATGAAGGGTTTATTGCCCAGAACAAACCAGCCAAGTGCGAGTCGGATTCTCGCACGAATTGTTCCGTAAGATTCTTTATCTATAAAAACGGCAAAAAAATCATGTTTGTTGAATGGGAGCCCTCCTTAAATATTTATTTTATTTTAATTTAATTATTTATTTTTAACGTGAATATATAACTAAATATTCTGTACACATTTCAAGCGTTTATCTGTGGAAGTTATCAATATTAAGGAAAACAAAAGAAAAATCATGTTTGTTGTAAGTGAGCACCCTTTAATATTTATTTTATTCTGTTTTTAGTATTCGTTGTTATAGCGGCAACAGAAATACATAATCTGTGAAAATTTGAAGTGTCTTACTATCACGATTCATGAGATTACAGCCTGGTGACAGATGAATAGACAGACAGACGGACAGACGGAGAGTGGAGTCTTAGTAATAGGGTCTCGTTTTACCCTATGGGCACGGAACCCTAAAAAACAGTTGATAGACGGACTTACGTACGACGTACTTGAAGTTAGCCAACCTAGCCTGTTTGTCTCATCTAAAGTAAGTAAGGGTATTTTAAAATTACCTAACAAAGGCTTCAGTTCTTTGGTGTTCGTCATAAATTTGTCATGTGGTCTGTGGTTTTAGTCGGATGTGGATGTGGATGTTAAGGGGAGTAAATACGCGTGGCTGTAAGTTTGAGCTTAAACCATCCTTTTAAAGCAATATAACTTTACCAGATACTCAAAAATCACAATTTTACTTTCATTTATCCTTAACAGTGGTAGAGCCACGCTTAGGCATGAATGTTCCGCCTCGACCGGTACGACACCAGACAGTAAATGACAGAAAACTGGTGGTGAAGCAACGCTTGCGTTGAAAAATAGTGAGGTTTCCGGAAGCCCAATTCTCCCTCTCCTCCTTTATCTCCCCTGACCCCCCCTCTCCTTTTCTCATCTCCTTATCCCCCTCTTCTTTACCCTGCTAGGTACTATACAATAAAACAAACTAAAACTAAAATAACCTCACGCTTTTAAACTTCATCTTAAGGATAAGCAGATTTTGAAGCAGCATATTTTGAACCCTCCCGTGTTCACTTGAGAAACCATATACCACCAATCAATTATATTACTCATAGCAAAACTTCAACTTTTTAAAAAACTTCGAGAGAAGTTAAGGCCGCTGAATTTTTATACAACTGTACTACAGCTATGTATTTATATACGATTATTAAAATGAGACGGAGCTTTTGTACTAATGTAACATATAAATCATATAAATAAATAATGTCAACATTTGTTTTATTCTAAGAAAACAACAGATAACTGCGCTGACATTACATGTACCAAGTATATTATCTACTTAGAGATTATGTAGTTACTGCGTTGTAGTCCCTTGTATGTCGGCGTCCCTTCCTATCGCAACAGAATATTTAAAAAAAAAATTGTTCTGTTGTCCTTAGTATCAGATTACGTAGGCACGACAGTGGTAGAGTCACGAATCAGTCATGCTTAGGCACGAATGGGTGCGCTCGACTTGTGCGATACCACGGCCTCACAGAAAACCGGTTGTGATATAACGCTTGCGTTGCATTTCCCCGAAATGAGTAAGGTTGCCGGAGGCCAACTCCCTCTCTCCTCTTTCCCAACTCCTCACCTCCCCTCTATTCTTTCCCCTCCCCGCATCCTCCCATCCTTCGCGATAATCAAAAGCAGGCAGTGCACTTACGACTCTTGAGGCGCAGGTATCCATGGACGGAGGTTGTCACTTACCATCAGGTGACCCGTCTGTGCGTCTGTCCCCCTTTATTATAAAAATGTTAACCCCCAGCTAAGCAGAATGCTTGCATTAGAGGTGGGTTCACGGCTATAGTGAACTGGTGGGGGTTCAAATCCCGAGTCACGAGTCCGACGCCTTAACCTTTATACTACCGCTGCTTTTAGGTTATAGGTATGCGATCACGACTTGCTTGAGCTATTACTTATACTCTCCAGTCCATCTGTATTAGCAATATCCTTTTCCTTCTCTTTCAATCCTGTCTTTCTTGTCAATGTACTCCAAATATTCGAATCTAATTCCCAAAAGTACCCAAATGACGGCAATACGTTTCACTCACACTATAGTGTGACGTCCGGCATAGTCGCGGTTGGACGACTTACTCCTTGAGAAAGGTCTCCTATCGAGACCTAATCTATTCAGGCATCACCGAAATACACACGAGAGTAAAACCGTGTATTTAAAAAAAATGGATGTAAATCACAAATGTTTTTATTCTAATATTACGCCTTTGCCCATTCCTTCGGGGATGCAAGCGTGAGTTACATACATATATGTAGCCTGAACTTGTGATATTAAGAATACCACTAACTTTTATTTTATTGTAATTAGTTATTTTATTATAACTACTTAATATACTAATAGAGGCATCTGAATCACGAAAAAAGTCGACTGAGAGTTTCCGAATAATATGACTCAAAATATAAGCTCGAATTTTTATAAAATAGTATAAAATTAATAATTTTTTATAAAATAGTATAAAATTAATAAATATTAATATATACATTGTATGTGTTAAAATAATAGGCTTGACCACTGTTGCGTTAGCGGGAACAAATATTACTAGTTCTAATTATCAAAATGTAGGCGTTTAATACATATCTGCTAGGTAATCAGACCCCGCTCATTCCTGTACCCCTTTGGACCCCTAAAGAGTGATCTGTGAGTGATCTATGATCCTGTAATTATTAGTAAACATAATATCAATGACCAGTTTAAACGTGACCTATTTTTTTTGGTACAGGTACTATTAATTTTAACTAAATTTTGCCATATAAAAGGAAAATAAATAATAATAGTTTAAATTTAATTGGGTGAGAAATTAGGTGAGCCACTTCTTTCAATTGTTATTTAAGTAATTCTAGGTGTGACTAAGAGAATTAAAAAGTTATATTAAAAAATATTTTATCAATATGATTATTATTTGTTTTGTATGCCTAATCGTAATCGGATCTCATTATGAAATACGATAACGTAAACTGTGTAACAAATTCATTGTTAACTAATGAGTGGGTAATTATACAAAATTTCCTAATCATATAACATTATAAGTATAATTATATTTAACTACCATTACAAATTATTACAAATTATTATTTAATAATAAATATTATACTTTATATTTCGATAGGTACTAGTTCTATTTAGTTTAAATAAGAGACTGATTGATAACTAAATATTTTCCTATAAAAAATTGTTTTATTATCACTACAGTGTTAATTACTCGTACTCTCACCTTAATCGTTATCATATTTTTTCCTTTATCCAGCCAACGGAGCTCTAAATACTACGAGACAGATAACTAATGTGAATGTTCGCAACGGTTGAGTTGCGATTGTAAAATTGTGCTTTAAGATTCCTTTTTTTTTTTTTTTTTTTTTTTTTTACGTGTGGAAACCCCCTCGGGCCGTCATCCCACCGGGGTTTTCGGTGGAACGGTGTGTCGGAATCGGACCGACTAAAACCACACGGTGTGCCATCCTGCGCCTAAAATAGGAGGAATCCGGGAACAGCTTTGGTAAGACATCCGGACCCCTCCTAGCGCCTGTTGCCCGCAACAGTGCGGGCACCACCTTCTGGTAACTCTCAATTAGGCAACGTCCAGACACACCAGGACGTCGCCTCCTCGCGGCTGGCCATATGGCGGATGGAGGGGAAAACCCGTCCCGACCACCCGCGGCCACACTCAGGGTGGCATGAGGCGCTGGTAAGCGCGCCTACGCCGCCCGGATCGCCGGCGGCGAGTTGGGTCCGAGTGGAGATCGTCCTCCCGGGCCCGCTCCGCCGCCTCCTTCTGCGAGATAACCTCCTCACAGAAGGTTGCGACCGCGGTGAAATTCCTGTCGCTACCGGCCATGGAGCGTATGACGGCCGGTAGCGAGAGATCCTCTCCGATAACTGCAGTGAGGACCCGACGCTGCGCCGCCCAAGCGGGGCAGTCTGCGAGCGTATGTTGAGCCGAGTCCTCACTGCAGTCGCAGTGGTGGCAGGCGGGACATAATTCTCTCCTAGCGACCGAGTGCAGGTACTTTCCGAAGCAGCCGTGCCCGGAAAGAACCTGCGTTAGGCGGAAAGAAAGAGTCCCGTGCTGCCGCTCTGCCCATTCGACGATGACCGGCTGGAGCGCCTCCACAGCGGCAAAGCCAGCACGTGGGTGCTTTAAGATTCCTAAAGGAACTCTCCCAACTTGCTATGAAATTCTGAGTTCAACCCCGATTTTTTTATAATATAGAGAGTCAGATAAACGGAATATGCATGTTGCCTACGGTATATATACCGTCTGATAGATAACAGTCTGATCCCTTAGTCACCTTTTACGGCACTAACAGGATGGGATAGGGTTGCTACATTTTACTAATCCAAGAGTCTACTGTTTCAACATCTATTAACATCCTAAAAAAAAGCAAACCTGGAATGCATACCTCTTTTTTTTATTTAATAACGTGGAACATAGTGTCTATTCACTGTCATATTGTCTATATTTATTTTTATTTTTTGGCAAAAAAGCACAAAGGCGGACTTAATGCCTCAGGCATTCTCTCCCAGTCAACCTTGGGTCGTGGCAAAAATTAATGGTAGTAGGTGCAAATAGGTGACAAGGGTACCAGTTTGATTATTATAAAATATGACCTAATTATATACATATATTACTTTTATACATCATATACTAATATATATCTATATAAATATCTATAAATAAATACAAACATATATACATATACATACATACATACAACGCATATAATAAACACTATAAAAGTCTGGTAAATATGTATGTACTAACGCTGTGACATTTCTGTTAACTCATTATACAGGAGGTCACGTACCCTCCTCTTAAAAATAAAGCGGTTAGGGGACATCCCGATTTCGAGTGGTAGTGCATTCCAGAGTAGGACTGATTGGACATAGAAGGAAGAGTTTTTTTTTTTTTTTTTTTTTATGCGATAGGGGGCAAACGAGCAGTCGGGTCACCTGATGGTAAGTGACTACCGCCGCCCATGGACACCCGCAACTCAAGAGTCACAAGTGCGTTGCCGGCCTTTTAGGTAGAGGTACGCTCTCTTCTTGAAGGTTTGAAGGTCGTATCGGTTCGGAAATACGGCAGGCGACAATTTGTTCCATAAGCTGGTTGTGCGAGGCAAAAAGCTTCTCGAGAAGCGCACAGTGGTGGAGTGCCAATCGTCCAGGTGATGGGGATGGATATTTTGTCGCGTAGGACGATGGCGGAAACCAGCAGCCGGTATAAGTCCGAACAATTCCTCTGAACACTCCCCATGATACAAGCGATAGAGGATGCAGAGTGAAGCTACATCTCTACGCAACGCCAAGGTGACAAAGTCAGAGCTATGAGGGGGACATAAGAGATATATGACATAAGATATATCTATATGTATAACCCAAATGCAAAACTCCTTTGATATAAGGTATTAATAATACATAGGTATCAGCATTCCGAAATATATGAGAATTTACAAAGCAGATTCGAAACAAAGTTTATTTTATGTTTATTTGGAGTTTATTGACAGAAAAGGGAGGCCAGAAAAGAAATTAAAGTATATTGCTTTAACAGATGGTTTGAGGAGTATAAGCTGCTACTTAGTTGCGTCAATATACTCCATGGGCGGCGGTAGTCAGGTAACTAGTCTGCTTGTTTGCACCCTATCCACTTAAAAATCGACAGGCTTGTATTATCATGTTGAAAATGACTGTCTTATTGGTTTATTTTCTGAACTTTGTGACTCGTCTTTATTCATAACTGAACAAAACCGACCAGTTTCCGACTAAGCCAAAAAACTTCTTTAAGTGCCGGTGCGCCCCGCTCTACATAATTAAACAAAAAAAAAAAAACAAATGGTTTTATTGATAATGTTTTAATTTTAAAAGATATAATTATTGTACTTGAAGGTCCATCAACTAAACTTATTTACAAAATATTAAACCCGCATTATGCACTCGAAACATCACCTAAGGATGGTTTGGGCTTGCCTAGTCGGGTAAAAAGATATATAATCAAATAGCAATAAGTTCTCCTAACAGAAGCATTCGTCATATTCGCTGATACATCTATTCAAAGTTTTAAAAACAAGCTCAACATAAACAAAGGACTTTGTTACATTAACTTTCAAGTATACATTGTTCTTTATTTATTTATCATATCTCTCTAGGAGGAATTATCGTTACCAATATTATATGTAACCATTCCACAGTCGTCCTCCATCTTTTCAACATCATCAATCTTAGATGTCTCTTTCTTAGCGTATATTTCTTCTATAACTAAGTTACATTCAGCTTCAGCAGCGTTATTTACAAATTTAAAACAGAAGTTATTCTTGAGTTTAATAATTTCACTCCTTACAAGTAGAATAATGTACGCCTGGAAAACTGAAAATAATATATATTGAATTAATTCAACAGAAATAATCATATATTGTATATCTGCGAGATGTATATTACGCTTCTACTGTACTATTATAATATTAATTTAACTTGACTGCTGAGCCAGAGGTCGTGGATTTTTTTCTTATCATCATCAACATTCTACCGGGGTTTTCGGTGGAACGGTGTGTCGGAATCGGACCGACTAAAACTACACGGTGTGCCATACAGTACACATCTAATTCGGGAACAGCTTTAGTAAGACATCCGGATTCCTTCTACAGTATTTTACCAACAGAAGCGCGGGCACCAACTTTGCGTAACTCTCAATTAGTCAACTTCCAGGTACACCAGGACGTCGCCTTTTCGCAGTTGGCCACTATAGCGGGTGGAGGGGTAAACCCGACCCGATCACCTCACTCAGGGCGGCATGAGGCGCTGGCAAGCGCCTTTCCACCCGGAGCGACTTGGGTCCAAATGGAGATCATACTCCTGGCCCCTCCTTTTGAAGAGATTGTTGTTCTAAAACATGCGTCGGCCGGAAAAAAGGGTCCCGTGCTGCCGCTCTGTCCTCTCGGCGATGACCGGCTGGACCAGAATGAAGGATTCTCCCAAGGAGCGCAACTATCCCGGTCTTGAATAGTCTGCATCCATCCCTTTCCAGCCACCTTCTTTACGTCCGTTTTTTTAGGGTTTGTTTTCCCCCTTGATACAGGGATTATTTCTTATACAAGGGGTTAACAAAAAACTTCCTTATTCTTATTACAGGTAAAATTACTCATCATGTTGCATGAAAAACATTGGCTTATAAACAGGAACATAAAAGACAACGCCAGTGAAACAGATTTGATTATGATAAAATAGCTTCAAAGATCATAAATGGCACATTTTCGGAGACAATACTGTCGCGTCGTAAGATTAGATAATACTTTACCTATTAGTTGTCTCGTGATATTTAATGAATCTGTCGAAAAGTTCCTTTAATAACTATAAATTTAAAATATCGACATGAAAACTCTTCCAACCTTTAGAAATTGATGGTGAGAAGATCTGCTGAGCCATTCAGATTTTTGATACATAGCTAAGAACACTTCGTATCACGTCAGCTATCAAACGAGAGCCTGAGCTGTCTGTAATTTTATAATACCTTTCTTTTGCATCGCATCTATACTATCTTTCTAATCTATGACTTTCTTTAGACTTACCTAGATTAACGAATAAAGCAGACAGGTTAGAGACTGTTATAATACCAAGGACGTCGGTAGACTGAAGGAACATCCCTTTCATCATCATCCCGGTGCCCCCAACAAGCAGCAGAAATGTCAGTATTGCTAAGATTAAACTGTAGATGTAATACACTCTCATAAGTTTAACATTTTTCTGCAAACATAGAACTATTTGAAATATTGTTTTGGTAAGTACACTGAGTGCGAAGGAAAAGGTCATTGAAAACAAATTTTATATCATTGTATAGAATACAGATGAATAATAAAACTAGGTAAGTATTATTTATAGATGAGAAATAAAGCTGTTGACAGAATACATATATACATATAGTAACGCCTACATTCACGAAGGAGTCCATAGATGGAGTCGTATTAACGACCACATTTTACAAATTTTAATTTAGTGTCATTCACGAAATATCCATCATCTGGGTCTTTTTTTGGGAATTGGGTGCGAAAATGTAAAGTATATTGACAGGCAAGGAAGAATAGAAAAGGAATTAAAGGGACATTGCTTATATAGATGGAATGGGGAGTATACCTATAACTTAAACTAACTGGTGCTTTGAAAGCCGAGCCCTCTAATATAATATAATAATTATAATAGTAAATTAAATAGGCACATATAATATAGACAAATTCGACTTGTTACTAGAATACACATGAGCCTAGACTTGGGTTTACTAGTCGTTGAAGGTTTCCATTATCCACCTCCTAGTTCCATCATTAAATCATCTCCAAGATGCCAATTTTTTGTATTGTCTCCAAAAATTTAAAGAAGGTGACTTCGTACGTTTCTTCACGTACTTACTTAACGTGTTTAACAAAACTAAAACCAAGTTTAATGAGAAACTTTCCATTTCTTGTAAAGAAAAACAAAGCTTTTGAATATTAGAATATAACATACGTTGTGTCCTTTTGTCTCAACGACAATTATTTGCCCAGAGATAATTCTGAATTTATAAAATGTTAAAAAAACAGTTATATTACAAATCTTATCTTTAAAATTATTAAAAAGTCTAACGAAAACTAACCATATGAGCCCCAATGACGAAAATAATTTGTAGTGTAAAATCCATTATCACGATTAAAAATATGCCGAAGAGTACGAGAACGTCAAAACCAAAAGGTAACTTAAAAATACTGTAGATTACTATGAGCGCGTAGAGTGAGACAAAAAAATAAAAGAGCAGCATCGATGTCAGTATCTGAAAAAAAAAAAAACTATTATTGACGGTGGACATTTTAAATTAAGGATAAGATCATTTATAACCACCTGTAAACTATACAGAACACATAAACTGTATTTTTATTGTGGTAGGACCATGCTTAGGCACGAATGGCCAGCCACGGCCTCACAGTAAACAGGTTGTTAGGCAACGCTTACATTACATTTCCCCGAAATACTGAGGTTTTTGGAGGCCCAACTCCCCCTCTCCTCTTTCCCAATTCCTAATCCCCTCTCTTTTTCTCGCATCCCCCCATCCCTCATCATCCTCAAAGGCGGTCAGCGTACTCTTTAGTTGCAGGTGTTCATGGACGGCGGTTGTCGTTTACCATCAGGTGAACCGTCTGTTCGTCTGCCCGCCAATATTATATTATATAAAAAAAAAGTAAATGAATCATAAAAACAACAAACAGTAGAAACTGTTCAAATGTTAGAAAAACTTTGCAATTTCAGATTTCAGTGACACTTAAAAATTGATATAGTTAATAATAGCTGTTTGAACCATGGTATAAATTAGTTCAATTCGCACAGCGGATTATGCTGATGTACTGTTTGGCTAGAGCATCGTTGTTCCACTTTTCATTGCTATAAACTTGTTCTTGTTTCTAAAAAGGTTATAAGGTTGTTTTGACTAGAACTTAATGACAGCTTAAAGCCTTTTTTACCTTGTCTTATAGTTATAAGCTTTGAAGACCTTTCCTTTATTACTTATCGTTTGATCGTCATAGTCAAATTAATAAATAAAATTTAATACCAACTACACTTTTATGTAATAATATATATTTTTATATTTTATATAATTAACTTGGAAGACTCGGACTTCGAGTCATAGGTTACAGACCCTGACTTGCTTGAACTATATATACTGCTTATACTCCCCAGTCCATCTATATAAGCAACTTAACTATCCATCACTTTCTTTCCTCCCTTTCCTGACAACATACTCTAAATCTTTCCTATCCACTTCCCAAAAGATATATAATTCCCGAAAGATTACTTAAATGGGACTGAATTATAATCAAAATGTGGGCGTTTGTATGTATGTATGTATGTTTTTTTTATAATCTCCTCGGAAGCTTCCTTCCTAGGGTATA
This sequence comes from Tyria jacobaeae, assembly GCA_947561695.1. Classification (NCBI taxonomy): domain Eukaryota; kingdom Metazoa; phylum Arthropoda; class Insecta; order Lepidoptera; family Erebidae; genus Tyria; species Tyria jacobaeae. The sequence continues at coordinate 19,296,912 of OX387215.1, read as the reverse complement.
CCCGGGTCCCTAGCATTAGACCACTTGTGAAGGAACACCGTGTGGTTTAAATAAGGTCGTGTCCGACATACCACTTCACTTTTAGCTCAAGCGAAGTAATGACTCGTGGAGGTTTCCACATGATGAATAAAAAGGCCAAAAAGAGTCCTTTTTGGTATTTCGTACCACAATGGTGCGAATTGAGGTAGGACCGAAAAGCTTTTGGCCGATTCATACTATGGTGTTAAGCAGCTTATTAAAAAAAGTAGAACGAATCGTACAAGATTTTAATTATTTTTATCTTACCAATATAGGTGATATCTAAAAATAATTTTTCATTCAAAGTAACAGTTAATACCTGCATATAATTTTAAGACATATATAATTTTTACTAGCAATTTTTGCAACTTAATTTGTCAATGATGATGCATATATCGAAATAGTATTTCGTTATTACGATCACTGTAAAAGTTAAATGTGTTGAATAAAATTATACGTACCAATTTAAAATACCCCCAAACAAGCAAACCATGCCTCAAGGGTAAACAGAAACAACATCTTCTTAGAACTGGTACTTCAGTTCGCATTTTGAATAATAATTTAATCTGTCTTCTTTACTGTAACGACAATTTTTTTTTTTTTACACTATAATTTTACACAGATCTAAACATTAATTTCTTCATTACAAGCAGAGTTTATTTAAATAAGGTATTTTCTTTTTTAAAAGTGTTACGTTGTAGTCGGTAATTAACTCGCGTATTATTAACAAGTACTGTAGAATAAAGACCACAACAAGATAATACGAATGTAAACTTCTTAGTGCAGATAAAATTAAATTTATGTCTGACGTAGTGTATTGAATATGATAATTAAAACATTGGAGTCTACACTCTGCAGAATATAATTGGCAAATTGTCCTGTTAGGCCTATATAAACTAGTATTATAAATGCGAAAGTAACGCACAGCACACACCTAAGCTTTGACTACATTTGGTATGTGGATGCGTTTTGTACGTGTTAGAGCCATGCTTAGGTACAAATGGGCCGGCTCGACCGGTGCGATACCATGGCCTCACAGAAAACCGGTTGTGAAGCAACTTGCTTTGCATTTCCCCGAAATTTGTGAGGCTTCCGGAGGCCCAACTCCCCCTTTCCTTATTCCTCTCCCGTCACTTCCCTTTTTTGTTTGTGTGGAAACCCCCACGGGTCATCACCTTACCAAGGCTAATGGGTAAGGTGGTATTTCGGACTCAAACCGACTAAAACCACACAGTGTTCCGTCAACGGGTCTTATGGCCGGGGCCTCAGGTGTACCCTAGAAAGGAAGTCCCTGTGTACCCCGCCAGACCTAGCCGCCTTTTGAACAAGGCGACCCCAATATGATGTGTTCTGTCCCCTCCCTCATATTTAGTCAAGCGCGCGTGGAACAAAGCGTGCCGCCGTCACGGGCCTGCTTCTGCTAGGGCGATAGATAGCCCAGTCTGTCGCCCTCAGGCCAGCGCTCATGGAGGCCGGAGGTCATAGGGTACACATACTAATAATAACGAAAAATAAATAATTACAGTTAGTAATACAAAAGAAAAGACAACTACCACATTAGGAATTATTCCTTTGTCGCGGGAAGCTTTACATGCAACGGACAGAACAAACACCCACACTCGGAAGAATTATTTGTAGATCACACAAATTTTTGTTTCGTGTGGGAATCGAACCCATAACCTAGGGTCACAAACCTTTAGACCAACATCTCAGTTAATTTAAAATAGACGCTAAAAGTATCCACTATGCCAACTCTACAATAATTAATGAACATCCCTTGGGACCTACAGCATCCGATATAATGACGCCCGGGAAAAAACTTACATACTACTTACATACTACTATCATCAATCTTTCATCTCAAACATACATAAATAACATATTGTATTCTCCTGGTTGCAAATGTTATAATGTAAATCTAACTGGTGTCACTGGTGGATGTTCTAGTTACTAAGTTATAGCTATCTACGTCAGGTCCCTACATGTGTAGGCGTTAAGTTTTCTTTACGGCTTCACTTCTAATGAAAACCTGTGAAGAAGTCTTTGTGAAGGCTTGATGCTGCGAATAGCTTCATGTATTTTCTATTTTCATTTGTAAGTACAGTGATCTACTGTGTTGGGTCTATATTTTTTTTTTTATACTATAGGTGGACAGACGAACAGACGGGTCACCTGATGGTAAGTGACTCCGCCGTCCATGGACACTTGCAACTCAAGAGTCGCAAGTGCGCTGCCCGCCTTTGAGGGTGATGAGGGATGGGGGATGCAGGGAGCGGAAAGAAGAGATGAGGGATGAGGAGATGGAAAAAAGGAGAAAGGAGATGATGGGAGAGAAAAGGGGGGAGGGGGAATTGGGCCTCCGGCTTCTGTTTCGCTGTAAAAGTCTCCTGGTAACCGTAAATGTTGTCCTAACACTAGTTCTGCTGTGCTAAAAGTTGTTTTCGCTACGCTTTGCGGATCGAATTCCGAATAAAACTGTTCGTAACTCATCATGCCATGACGTTCTGTCTCTTAGTCTACATGTAAGGGCATATTTAATAATCCGATATTTTCTTTCAAGTTTTCTATTGCGAATAGGGTGATATAATAAATGTATAAAAATGGGGGTTGTTATGACCCTCTGTACTCCTAACAATTTAGGTAGGTTACTAAACTCTTTACTATCAAATTGTCTGCCTTGATCGCTGCTCAATTTAATCGCGCATTCAAAACAACAAACCCAAGTCTCGTAAATGGGTCTCACTGCTGTATCTGCGGTTATATCAGCTGTTAACATTACCTATTATTATTTTATTTATTTTTTAGAAGACAACTCCCGCATTAGGAATAATTCCTGTGTTGTGGATCACACAAATTTTTGTCCCGTATGGGAATCGAACCCACGACCTCCGGTTTAGCAGTCAGAGTCACTAACCGCTAGACCTACAGGACCTATGGCCAATTGGTATACCTATCTATCATAGTAATGCAATATCTGTTACCTTTTGGAGTGGTTGTTAGCACTCCGACGATGTTTACATGTACATAAGTGCTCGAACCTTTTAACCGGTGTACAAATTTTCTAACCTGACATGACGGCTCACTTTATTTTTTTGGCATTAAATATAGTTTTTGTCCATTTTCTTACGTCCTTGTTTATCTCTGGCTAAACATATCTATTAAAGTAATAATAATAATATATTATATAGTAATAATAATAAATAAAATCATTCTTTTCACAATGTTTTAGCTGTTTTTTTAAATATAGATAAACTTTTAGTCTTTTAAAATGAAATGAATGATAAAAAGTGCAAAACAAACGTGGAAAATTCGTATGGAAAAAAAAATGTGTTATGTGTTTTGCAGGAATTGAAGTTAATAATTTTTTTTTTTTTTTTGTGTTTGAGCAGTATGTATGTACGTATTTTGTATTAACAGGATTTTCTCAAAAATTACTGTTCCGATTTGGAACCAAAAGTAAATTACAAGAAATTTTCTCCTTCTCTTTTTCTCTGTGGCAAGTTCTTTTAGTTTATTGTAAAAATTAAAATGATGACATAAAAGTTTACTTAGTTACGGACATAATGGAGAATTGAATAAAAGTTTGACAGTTGTGTGATTTTAGTGAAAAAGTTGTTAATCTCATAAAACATTGAAACGGTTTCCATTGAATGAAATATTATGAAGATTGTTGATAAAATAATATTATAATGCACTGATAATATAGGTCATTATAATATTTGATCACTTCAGATGTCAGTAGGTAACAAATATTAGGTCATAATTATGCATTTAGTTGGAGTAAATAAATCTACTACTGTTTAGGTGCATTGTAATTGGATAAAATTTAATCGTATTTACATACAAAATCTATACATATTTAATTCAAAAAACATTCTTGTTCTTGATTGTCAATAAATGCTTCTTTTTCTTCAGCTCGTTCTTCCATATTGTCAATATTCAAAGTACAGTTTGCATCTGCTGCATTATTTACAAATCTAAAGGAATTGTAGTTATTCAATTTCACAAGTTCACTCCTCACAAGAATTAGGACGTATCCCTGGATTACTGAAAATTTAATTAAACATTGTGATACCTTTAAAAACACACACTTTTGAAAAAAATTTAGTATTAATATGGACATGCCTACAGTATGTAATTGGTATTATCCGTCAATAAAGGCATGCGAAATTAAAATGCATTTTCTTAGTGGATTGTAATTTCGAATGCATTGATTGACGTCAAACATTGGTCGTCAAAGATAACCAAATTTAGGCTTTTTGTTCACAATATTACAGGTATGACTTTCAGAATTCCAGTGTTTGTGTCAAGTTCAAGTTTAGTATTGCTATAAATACAACCTAGTCCTGTCAGTCGCTTATAATATTTTTTTAATATTTTTACTTGTTAAACGAATAGGTGTGAAAATATCTGGTAGTTCTAGATTCTGAGTCAGAATACATTCGAGAACAATTAATTCAAGTCACAATGATACCTGAAAAGTTTGGGAACGCTCGGGCTCAGTTGAATAGACGAATAAATATTCCCTACATGAAAGAAGACCAGTAGAGCGAGGACAGGTATCGCTTGTATCATGAGGAGTATTCAGAGGATTTGTTCGGACTTATATAGGCCGCAGGTTTCCGCCAACGTCCCACGCGACAAAATATCCATCCCCATCACCTGGATGATTGGCACTCCACCACTGTGCACTTCTCCAGAAGCACAACCAGCCTACGGAACAAATTGTCGCCTGTCGTATTTCCGGACTGATACGACCTTCAAACCTTCAAGAATAGAGCGTATTCTTACCTAGAAGGCCGGTGGCAGTAGTCTTACCATCTGCTCGTTTGCCCGTTATCACTTAAAAAAATGGAACAAAATCCTAAACGAATACGTAGATACATATGTATATGGCGTGTTATTTGGGTGATTAATGATACTGTTCGAATTGTGAATGACTATCTTCAAGAGGTGAACATTAACGAAATGGCCAGCAAGCAGCCCGCACCTCATCCCGATCAACCACGCTGGGCCCCGCTCTTCTCTATGTGACCCGTATCTCTATCATTGTGTGACCCGGATTCATTGCTCTCGGGTGTAGTTCTACTTGACTGGGTAATGACATTTCTTTTAATGAATCAACTACCGCATAAGAAATCATTCCTGTGTCGCGAGGGGCTATACAAATATTCAATCAACGGACAACACCCGAACTTGGGCCAACTATTTTAGGATAACACATTTTTTTATCCCGTGTGTCATCAAACCCACGATCGGTTCAACAGGGTCACGGGGTTTTTTGTTATGGTATACTTACACAAATTAATAATCATTGTAGTTAAATCCGAGATAAATAACAATTTAAGTCTTTCCGTGTATTGTTCAGCCATATTTTTTATCATCAAACCTGAAGTTACGAGGCCCAGAACAAAAGTCAACACTATAAGAGTTATAGCATAAAAATAATAGATTCTTAACAATTTTGCACTTTTCTGAAATATATAAAAAAAAAATTAGGTAGATGGCTTGGTGCCTTGACTGCGGTTATTTCAAGGTCAGGGTGTAATGTTATTAATTATTATTATTTAATATTATAAATTTAATATTATTTAATTTATATTAATTATTAGAAATTAATCTTAGCACAGATAATAGTCCGATCCCTTAATCAATGCAGAGATGTATTGGCCCCATTTTATTCCACGAAGCAGCAAACTACTCGCTGCATATTCGATCAGAAATAATTGAAACAGGATAACAATGTGTGAGCACCATTTATATATAATAAAATTAATTTATCTTGCTTAGCTTTAATTCTTTTTACCTATTTCGGTATAGTGATTTTGTTCTGGGTGCATCGTTTTCACACACATTTATAATTATAACAAATCATTTTAAAAGAGTATTGGTGAAGTTTCTTGCCCATGCGAAACTATATTTTGGAAGGGGCGACTACAATCACTTCTATTTCATTCTAAATGTTGACGTTCAAAAGTGACTATTGGGCATATTTGAAATAAATGCTTTGACTTTTACATTGAAGTTGACAATGGTTCTTGTGCTTGAGAATGAGAATAAATGGGAAGCAGAACGTAGGTGTTTAAGACTGTGTGATTTTAGTCCTAATTTAGAGTGAGTAAATAATTTTACTAAAGTAGAAAATAGTAATTTTGTTACTGATTAGGCTGTAGGTTCAGCATACAATTATACATATTACTACTAGATTTTGCTTCCGGCTACGATTAAATTAATTTTGATTTAAAACAAGTCATTTAAGTGTCCCTCGGGAATGGTACATTGCTGAACAAAGGGTACCTTATGTAATTCTCATTACCCCTGACATTATCTCATACTTTCACGATGATCGATTCTGGTAATTAAAATGTAATAATAATAATAATAAATAATAATAAATAATAATAATAATAAATGACGATTTCACTATTCAGCCTTATCAGGCAGCTTTAGTGCAATAAATGAAATGTAAATTATAGAAGACTGACCTTGTGACCTCCAACAATAAAAATAGCGTGTAATATTATATCTATAATCGATAGGACGAAGATCACGACCAATATAATAATATTTTTAATTAATAACTTAGATTTATATATGGCAAATAAATTAAGTACTTGATGTAATCCAATTAATGAAAACAGTAACAGTAGAGAGGCTATTATCTGAAAAACAAAAACAAAACAGCTTTTAATGAACAATAGCAAATTCCATACTGTGTACAAGTCAGTAATTATATTTTATAAGTAAAATTAAAAAGTAATTTATAGAATGATTCAATTGTTTTTTTATCTCCTTTAACGTGTTTGTTTCCATGTAACTTAAAATATAATAAGCACACTGCTAATGCAAAATAAATCAATAACAACAGTCCTAAAAGCCCAAAGCTGTCTCCCAGAGCCTAGATTTCCTAACAATTAAAAACATAAAGACTGGAACTTACCAACTTGAAATACCCCCAAACTATTAAGCCGCGCCTGAGGGGTAAGCAGAAACAACATCTTTGCAATATTGGCACTTCAATACGCATCTTGTTGAATTAGAAATATTTAACAAAATAATCTTCGAACAACAACAGGCTCAGAAAAACGCTGAATTGAGAACTTTTCTAATAAGTATTTTTGTTTCAGAAATCATTAAGTTATGAATTTGTTTCTTAGATGACTGTCTGTAAGAAATAGTAAATTTTAACTGATGATATTAGGTTTATTTAATGTATACAGTGATCTCATTTATGTATTAGAGAACGGCTAGCATCGATAGCCTTTTGTTTATAAGTTGTTTGGGTCAAACAGAGATAATAACAAACATACGTAATTCCAGTGATTTTAAGTCATTCGCTTGTATTTTATTCCAAATACATCTGACACATTGTTAACTACGCTCTAGGCCCTTTTTTAAGGGATTGGAGTTTTAAATAGGAAAATTGGTAATATATTGACAGTAAAAAGGAGACAAAAAGATATTTATTGTTCATGAGGAATGTATTAATAGTTTAATAGATACAAGTAGGTCACAATCGCAAACCATATTCTATTTTTACTTATACGTATAGCAACTTAAGCATACTTAACCTATTTGTAATGTACATATCATCGTTTGATTGTAAACATTGTTAGTTGATAGTTAATTATATTTTCTGTCTTAACTAGTTTGATAGTCTTTTGTAGAGATCGTTTTTCAAATTTTGTAGTCACTTATATCTCTGGCCCCCTTTAAAATAAGACACAAGTCAAATAAAGAAAATATACAATTAATTGTTATTTTCTGGTGTGTAAGTCAAAACCACACTACTATTATAATAAATTATCAAATTCACTAAATAAAAGTAATGCGATATATGAAACTGAGTCTGAATCTGACTGTGTCTTTTATCGCCGCACCATTCCCCGTCATTTATCGGGCGGACTATTGGCATGGCGCTTCCGGTGTGACTTATCACTGCCAGGCAATATCAGTTATCTAAACTCTCAGCTGACGGTTTTACCTCCATTGAAAGAATAGCTGACAACTGTTTTTATTATTGTAATTCCAAAAAATACCCATTTATGGGAATTACAACAATAAATTACAATTTCCAAAAAGGAGTAACTTCTATGTTTCACTGTATATATCTTTTTTGTAATGTACTTACATTAAGCGATTACTAAACTATTATATTTTTTTTTACGAAAGAGTGGTAGGTATAGTCTTGCAGATGTCCCTTTGTAATCAAATCAGGATTTGATCATGGATGTCTTAGAAATTACGAATAAGTTTTTAAATTGCACGTCTCCACGATTTAAAGCACATATTGTAAAGAGGAATTGTAAAGGAGCATAGAATGTATCTACCTTTAACGTGGTTATGTAGCTTTTTAAAAGTCAATTACTGTCATTAGGTATAGTATTGTCACTAAATAAACAATTCTTATGCAAATTTTCAATGGGGGTTAGATTGTCAGATCTCACAGCCAGTCACTATGACTCTGAAAGCTGTCGCTCGTTTCGCTTGTCGCGAAATCATGAAATGTTGGAAATAATTGTTGATAGTATTATGTACACATTATGTATTTAGTTTTTTATTCATTTATATCTTTAAATATATATAATTCTACTGTACGTGTGTATGTCACTAAACTCCACCTGAACGGCTGGAACGATTTGAATGTTTTTTTTTGTATGCGTTTGGGTGGCACCCTGGATGGTTTAGATTCACAAATCAGCCCGGCAGATGGCGCTGCAGTCGGTATCTAGGTTATTTATCTATACAGCAACTTCAGGACAACGTCTGTCGGGTCCGCTAGTATACATATAAAATCGGAATGATATCCTACGACAAGGAACTAAATTTACCACAGTAGCTCGCAGAATAAGGCGGAAAGAATACGGC